>OU452309.1:18597119-20997119 GCA_911728475.2 Pterostichus madidus | reverse complement strand
ATTTATATAATAAGTTTGATTCTAGGATTTTTTCCTGAGGAGAAACGCTGTTTATATTTCTCTGGAAATAGAAACGAATATTTTGGTTTTCTCACTTAAATATCACGATAAAATTAAATTGTAGGAATATCCCTGAGTAACTTTATTTGTGTATTAAACTTATTTAATAAGTTTGATTCTAGCATTTTGTCTTGACGAGTAACGATGTTTTTATTATTTTGGAATTAGAAACGAATATTTTAGTTTTCTCACTTAAATATCACGATAAAATTAAATTGTAAAAATATCCCTGAGTAACCTTATTTGTGTATTAAAATTTATTTAATAAATTTGATTCTAGCATTTTTTCCTGACGAGTAACGATGTTTTTATTATTTTGGAACTAGAAACGAATATTTTAGTTTTCTTGCTTAAATATCACGATAAAATTAAATTGTAAGAATATCCCTGAGTAACTTTATTTGTTTGTTAGATTTTTTTAATAAGTTCGATTCTAGCTTTTTTTCCTGACGAGTAACGTTGTTTTTATTATTTTGGAACTAGAAAAGTATATTTTAGTTTTCTCGTTTAAATATCACGATAAAATTAAATTGTAAAAATATCCCTGTGTAACTTTATTTGTGTATTAAATTTATTTAATAAGTTCGTTTCTAGCTTTTTTCTTGACGAGTAACGTTTTTTTTTTTATTTTGGAGCTAGAAACGAATATTTTAGTTTTGTCGCTTAAATATCGCTATAAAATTAAATTGTCAGAAGATCCTTGAGTAACTTTATTTGTTTATTAAATTTATTTAATAAGTTTGATTCTAGTATTTTTTCCTGAGGAGAAACGCTGTTTATATTTCTCTGGAAATAGAAACGAATATTTTAGTTTTCTCGTTTATATATCTTGATAAAATTAAATTGTAGGAAAACTAGAAACGAATATTTTAGTTTTCTTGCTTAAATATCACGATAAAATTAAATTGTAAGAATATCCCTGAGTAACTTTATTTGTTTGTTAGATTTTTTTAATAAGTTCGATTCTAGCATTTTATCCTGACGAGTAACGATGTTTTTATTATTTTGGAACTAGAAACGAATATTTTAGGTTTCTCGCTTAAATATCTTGATAAAATTAAATTGTAGGAATATCCCTGAGTAACTTTATTGGTTTATTAAATTTATTTAATAAGTTTGATTCTAGGATTTTTTCCTGAGGAGAAACGATGTTAAATTTTTCTGGAACTAAAAACGAATATTTTAGTTTTCTTGCTTAAATATCACGATAAAATTAAATTGTAAGAATATCCCTGAGTAACTTTATTTGTTTGTTAGATTTTTTTAATAAGTTCAATTCTAGCATTTTTTCCTGACGAGTAACGATGTTTTTATTATTTTGGAACTAGAAAAGAATATTTTAGTTTTCTCGCTTAAATATCTTGATAAAATTAAATTGTAGGAATATCCCTGAGTAACTTTATTGGTTTATTAAATTTATTTAATAAGTTTGATTCGAGGATTTTTTCCTGAGGAGAAACGGTGTTTACATTTTTCTGGAACTAAAAACGAATATTTTAGTTTTCTCGTTTAAATATCACGATAAAATTAAATTGTAAAAATATCCCTGTGTAACTTTATTTGTGTATTAAATTTATTTAATAAGTTTGTTTCTAGCTTTTTTCTTGACGAGTACGATGTTTTTTTTATTTTGGAGCTAGAAACGAATATTTTAGTTTTGTCGCTTAAATATCGCTATAAAATTAAATTGTAAGAATATCCTTGAATAACTTTATTTGCTTATTAAATTTATTTAATAAGTTTGATTCTAGGATTTTTTCCTGAGGAGAAACGCTGTTTATATTTCTCTGGAAATAGAAACGAATATTTTAGTTTTCTCGCTTATATATCTTGATAAAATTAAATTGTAGGAAAACTAGAAACGAATATTTTAGTTTTCTTGCTTAAATATCACGATAAAATTAAATTGTAAGAATATCCCTGAGTAACTTTATTTGTTTGTTAGATTTTTTTAATAAGTTCGATTCTAGCATTTTATCCTGACGAGTAACGATGTTTTTATTATTTTGGAACTAGAAAAGAATATTTTAGTTTTCTCGCTTAAATATTGCGATAAAATTAAATTGTAAGAATATCCCTGAGTAACTTTATTTGTTTATTAAATTTATTTAATAAGTTTGATTCTAGGATTTTTTCCTGAGGCGAAACGGTGTTTACATTTTTCTGGAACTTAAAACGAATATTTTAGTTTTCTCGTTTAAATATCACGATAAAATTAAATTGTAAGAATATCCCTGAGTAACTTTATTTGTTTATTAAATTTATTTAATAAGTTTGATTCTAGGATTTTTTCCTGAGGAGAAACGATGTTTTATTATTTTGAAGCAAGAAACGAATATTTTGGTTTTCTCACTTAAATATCACGATAAAATTAAATTGTAGAAATATCCCTGAGTGACTTTATTCGTGTATTAAATTTATTTAATAAGTTTGATTCTAGCATTTTATCTTGACGAGTGACGATGTTTTTATTATTTTGGAACTAGAAAAGAATATTTTAGTTTTCTCGCTTAAATATCGCGATAAAATTAAATTGTAAGAATATCCCTGAGTAACTTTATTTGTTTATTAAATTTATATAATAAGTTTGATTCTAGGATTTTTTCCTGAGGAGAAACGCTGTTTATATTTCTCTGGAAATAGAAACGAATATTTTGGTTTTCTCACTTAAATATCACGATAAAATTAAATTGTAGGAATATCCCTGAGTAACTTTATTTGTGTATTAAACTTATTTAATAAGTTTGATTCTAGCATTTTGTCTTGACGAGTAACGATGTTTTTATTATTTTGGAATTAGAAACGAATATTTTAGTTTTCTCACTTAAATATCACGATAAAATTAAATTGTAAAAATATCCCTGAGTAACTTTATTTGTGGATTAAAATTTATTTAATAAATTTGATTCTAGCATTTTTTCCTGACGAGTAACGATGTTTTTATTATTTTGGAACTAGAAACGAATATTTTAGTTTTCTTGCTTAAATATCACGATAAAATTAAATTGTAAGAATATCCCTGAGTAACTTTATTTGTTTGTTAGATTTTTTTAATAAGTTCGATTCTAGCATTTTATCCTGACGAGTAACGATGTTTTTATTATTTTGGAACTAGAAAAGAATATTTTAGTTTTCTCGCTTAAATATCGCGATAAAATTAAATTGTAAGAATATCCCTGAGTAATTTTATTTGTTTATTAAATTTATTTAATAAGTTTGATTCTAGGATTTTTTCCTGAGGCGAAACGGTGTTTACATTTTTCTGGAACTTAAAACGAATATTTTAGTTTTCTCGTTTAAATATCACGATAAAATTAAATTGTAAGAATATCCCTGAGTAACTTTATTTGTTTATTAAATTTATTTAATAAGTTTGATTCTAGCATTTTATCTTGACGAGTAACGATGTTTTTATTATTTTGGAACTAGAAACGAATATTTTAGTTTTCTCGCTTAAATATCGCGATAAAATTAAATTGTAAGAATATCCCTCAGTAACTTTATTTGTTTATTAAATTTATTTAATAAGTTCGATTCTAGGATTTTTTCCTAAGGAGAAACGCTGTTTAAATTTCTCTGGAACTAGAAACGAATATTTTAGGTTTCTCGCTTAAATATCTTGATAAAATTAAATTGTAGGAATATCCCTGAGTAACTTATTGGTTTATTAAATTTATTTAATAAGTTTGATTCTAGGATTTTTTCCTGAGGAGAAACGATGTTTAAATTTTTCTGGAACTAAAAACGAATATTTTAGTTTTCTTGCTTAAATATCACGATAAAATTAAATTGTAAGAATATCCCTGAGTAACTTTATTTGTTTGTTAGATTTTTTTAATAAGTTCGATTCTAGCTTTTTTTCCTGACGAGTAACGTTGTTTTTATTATTTTGGAACTAGAAAAGTATATTTTAGTTTTCTCGCTTAAATATCTTGATAAAATTAAATTGTAGGAATATCCCTGAGTAACTTTATTGGTTTATTAAATTTATTTAATAAGTTTGATTCGAGGATTTTTTCCTGAGGAGAAACGGTGTATACATTTTTCTGGAACTAAAAACGAATATTTTAGTTTTCTCGTTTAAATATCACGATAAAATTAAATTGTAAAAATATCCCTGTGTAACTTTATTTGTGTATTAAATTTATTTAATAAGTTCGTTTCTAGCTTTTTTCTTGACGAGTAACGATGTTTTTTTTATTTTGGAGCTAGAAACGAATATTTTAGTTTTGTCGCTTAAATATCGCTATAAAATTAAATTGTAAGAATATCCTTGAGTAACTTTATTTGTTTATTAAATTTATTTAATAAGTTTGATTCTAGGATTTTTTCCTGAGGAGAAACGCTGTTTATATTTCTCTGGAAATAGAAACGAATATTTTAGTTTTCTCGCTTAAATATCACGATAAAATTAAATTGTAAGAATATCCCTGAGTAACTTTATTTGTTTGTTAGATTTTTTTAATAAGTTCGATTCTAGCATTTTATCCTGACGAGTAACGATGTTTTTATTATTTTGGAACTAGAAAAGAATATTTTAGTTTTCTCGCTTAAATATCGCGATAAAATTAAATTGTAAGAATATCCCTGAGTAACTTTATTTGTTTATTAAATTTATTTAATAAGTTTGATTCTAGGATTTTTTCCTGAGGAGAAACGGTGTTTACATTTTTCTGGAACTTAAAATGAATATTTTAGTTTTCTCGTTTAAATATCACGATAAAATTAAATTGTAAGAATATCCCTGAGTAACTTTATTTGTTTATTAAATTTATTTAATAAGTTTGATTCTAGGATTTTTTCCTGAGGAGAAACAATGTTTTTATTATTTTGAAGCAAGAAACGAATATTTTGGTTTTCTCACTTAAATATCACGATAAAATTAAATTGTAGGAATATCCCTGAGAAACTTTATTAGTGTATTAAATTTATTTAATAAGTTTGATTCTAGCATTTTATCTTGACGAGTAACGATGTTTTTATTATTTTGGAACTAGAAACGAATATTTTAGTTTTCTCGCTTAAATATCGCGATAAAATTAAATTGTAAGAATTATCCCTGAGTAACTTTATTTGTTTATTAAATTTATTTAATAAGTTTGATTCTAGGATTTTTTCCTGAGGAGAAACGCTGTTTAAAATTCTCTGGAACTAGAAACGAATATTTTAGGTTTCTCGCTTAAATATCTTGATAAAATTAAATTGTAGGAATATCCCTGAGTAACTTTATTGGTTTATTAAATTTATTTAATAAGTTTGATTCTAGGATTTTTTCCTGAGGAGAAACGATGTTTAAATTTTTCTGGAACTAAAAACGAATATTTTAGATTTCTTGCTTAAATATCACGATAAAAATAAATTGTAAGAATATCCCTGAGTAACTTTATTTGTTTGTTAGATTTTTTTAATAAGTTCGATTCTAGCATTTTTTCCTGACGAGTAACGATGTTTTTATTATTTTGGAACTAGAAAAGAATATTTTAGTTTTCTCGCTTAAATATTGCGATAAAATTAAATTGTAAGAATATCCCTGAGTAACTTTATTTGTTTATTAAATTTATTTAATAAGATTGATTCTAGGATTTTTTCCTGAGGAGAAACGATGTTTTTATTATTTTGCAGCAAGAAACGAATATTTTGGTTTTCTTGCTTAAATATCACGATAAAATTAAATTGTAAGAATATCCCTGAGTAACTTTATTTGTTTGTTAGATTTTTTTAATAAGTTCGATTCTAGCTTTTTTTCCTGACGAGTAACGTTGTTTTTATTATTTTGGAACTAGAAAAGAATATTTTAGTTTTCTCGCTTAAATATTGCGATAAAATTAAATTGTAAGAATATCCCTGAGTAACTTTATTTGTTTATTAAATTTATTTAATAAGATTGATTCTAGGATTTTTTCCTGACGAGTAACGATGTTTTTATTATTTTGGAACTAGAAAAGAATATTTTAGTTTTCTCGCTTAAATATCTTGATAAAATTAAATTGTAGGAATATCCCTGAGTAACTTTATTGGTTTATTAAATTTATTTAATAAGTTTGATTCGAGGATTTTTTCCTGAGGAGAAACGGTGTTTACATTTTTCTGGAACTAAAAACGAATATTTTAGTTTTCTCGTTTAAATATCACGATAAAATTAAATTGTAAAAATATCCCTGTGTAACTTTATTTGTGTATTAAATTTATTTAATAAGTTCGTTTCTAGCTTTTTTCTTGACGAGTAATGATGTTTTTTTTATTTTGGAGCTAGAAACGAATATTTTAGTTTTGTCGCTTAAATATCGCTATAAAAGTAAATTGTAAGAATATCCTTGAGTAACTTTATTTGTTTATTAAATTTATTTAATAAGTTTGATTCTAGGATTTTTTTCTGAAGAGAAACGCTGTTTATATTTCTCTGGAAATAGAAACGAATATTTTAGTTTTCTCGCTTATATATCTTGATAAAATTAAATTGTAGGAAAACTAGAAACGATTATTTTAGTTTTCTTGCTTAAATATCACGATAAAATTAAATTGTAAGAATATCCCTGAGTAACTTTATTTGTTTGTTAGATTTTTTTAATAAGTTCGATTCTAGCATTTTATCCTGACGAGTAACGATGTTTTTATTATTTTGGAACTAGAAAAGAATATTTTAGTTTTCTCGTTTAAATATCGCGATAAAATTAAATTGTAAGAATATCCCTGAGTAACTTTATTTGTTTATTAAATTTATTTAATAAGTTTGATTCTAGGATTTTTTCCTGAGGAGAAACGGTGTTTACATTTTTCTGGACCTTAAAACGAATATTTTAGTTTTCTCGTTTAAATATCACGATAAAATTAAATTGTAAGAATATCCCTGAGTAACTTTATTTGTTTATTAAATTTATTTAATAAGTTTGATTCTAGGATTTTTTCCTGAGGAGAAACGATGTTTTTATTATTTTGAAGCAAGAAACGAATATTTTGGTTTTCTCACTTAAATATCACGATAAAATTAAATTGTAGGAATATCCCTGAGTAACTTTATTTGTTTATTAAATTTATTTAATAAGTTTGATTCTAGGATTTTTTCCTGAGGAGAAACGATGTTTAAATTTTTCTGGAACTAGAAACGAATATTTTAGTTTTCTTGCTTAAATATCACGATAAAATTAAATTGTAAGAATATCCCTGAGTAACTTTATTTGTTTGTTAGATTTTTTTAATAAGTTCGATTCTAGCATTTTTTCCTGACGAGTAACGATGTTTTTATTATTTTGGAACTAGAAAAGAATATTTTAGTTTTCTCGCTTAAATATTGCGGTAAAATTAAATTGTAAGAATATCCCTGAGTTACTTTATTTGTTTATTAAATTTATTTAATAAGATTGATTCTAGGATTTTTTGCTGAGGAGAAACGATGTTTTTATTATTTTGTAGCAAGAAACGAAAATTTTGGTTTTCTTGCTTAAATATCACGATAAAATTAAATTGTAAGAATATCCCTGAGTAACTTTATTTGTTTGTTAGATTTTTTTAATAAGTTCGATTCTAGCATTTTTTCCTGACGAGTAACGATGTTTTTATTATTTTGGAACTAGAAAAGAATATTTTAGTTTTCTCGCTTAAATATTGCGATAAAATTAAATTGTAAGAATATCCCTGAGTAACTTTATTTGTTTATTAAATTTATTTAATAAGATTGATTCTAGGATTTTTTCCTGAGGAGAAACGATGTTTTTATTATTTTGCAGCAAGAAACGAATATTTTGGTTTTCTTGCTTAAATATCACGATAAAATTAAATTGTAAGAATATCCCTGAGTAACTTTATTTGTTTGTTAGATTTTTTTAATAAGTTCGATTCTAGCTTTTTTCCTGACGAGTAACGTTGTTTTTATTATTTTGGAACTAGAAAAGAATATTTTAGTTTTCTCGCTTAAATATTGCGATAAAATTAAATTGTAAGAATATCCCTGAGTAACTTTATTTGTTTATTAAATTTATTTAATAAGATTGATTCTAGGATTTTTTCCTGACGAGTAACGATGTTTTTATTATTTTGGAACTAGAAAAGAATATTTTAGTTTTCTCGCTTAAATATCTTGATAAAATTAAATTGTAGGAATATCCCTGAGTAACTTTATTGGTTTATTAAATTTATTTAATAAGTTTGATTCGAGGATTTTTTCCTGAGGAGAAACGGTGTTTACATTTTTCTGGAACTAAAAACGAATATTTTAGTTTTCTCGTTTAAATATCACGATAAAATTAAATTGTAAAAATATCCCTGTGTAACTTTATTTGTGTATTAAATTTATTTAATAAGTTCGTTTCTAGCTTTTTTCTTGACGAGTAATGATGTTTTTTTTATTTTGGAGCTAGAAACGAATATTTTAGTTTTGTCGCTTAAATATCGCTATAAAAGTAAATTGTAAGAATATCCTTGAGTAACTTTATTTGTTTATTAAATTTATTTAATAAGTTTGATTCTAGGATTTTTTTCTGAAGAGAAACGCTGTTTATATTTCTCTGGAAATAGAAACGAATATTTTAGTTTTCTCGCTTATATATCTTGATAAAATTAAATTGTAGGAAAACTAGAAACGAATATTTTAGTTTTCTTGCTTAAATATCACGATAAAATTAAATTGTAAGAATATCCCTGAGTAACTTTATTTGTTTGTTAGATTTTTTTAATAAGTTCGATTCTAGCATTTTATCCTGACGAGTATCGATGTTTTTATTATTTTGGAACTAGAAAAGAATATTTTAGTTTTCTCGTTTAAATATCGCGATAAAATTAAATTGTAAGAATATCCCTGAGTAACTTTATTTGTTTATTAAATTTATTTAATAAGTTTGATTCTAGGATTTTTTCCTGAGGAGAAACGGTGTTTACATTTTTCTGGACCTTAAAACGAATATTTTAGTTTTCTCGTTTAAATATCACGATAAAATTAAATTGTAAGAATATCCCTGAGTAACTTTATTTGTTTATTAAATTTATTTAATAAGTTTGATTCTAGGATTTTTTCCTGAGGAGAAACGATGTTTTTATTATTTTGAAGCAAGAAACGAATATTTTGGTTTTCTCACTTAAATATCACGATAAAATTAAATTGTAGGAATATCCCTGAGTAACTTTATTTGTTTATTAAATTTATTTAATAAGTTTGATTCTAGGATTTTTTCCTGAGGAGAAACGATGTTTAAATTTTTCTGGATCTAGAAACGAATATTTTAGTTTTCTTGCTTAAATATCACGATAAAATTAAATTGTAAGAATATCCCTGAGTAACTTTATTTGTTTGTTAGATTTTTTTAATAAGTTCGATTCTAGCATTTTTTCCTGACGAGTAACGATGTTTTTATTATTTTGGAACTAGAAAAGAATATTTTAGTTTTCTCGCTTAAATATTGCGGTAAAATTAAATTGTAAGAATATACCTGAGTTACTTTATTTGTTTATTAAATTTATTTAATAAGATTGATTCTAGGATTTTTTGCTGAGGAGAAACGATGTTTTTATTATTTTGAAGCAAGAAACGAAAATTTTGGTTTTCTTGCTTAAATATCACGATAAAATTAAATTGTAAGAATATCCCTGAGTAACTTTATTTGTTTGTTAGATTTTTTTAATAAGTTCGATTCTAGCATTTTATCCTGACGAGTAACGATGTTTTTATTATTTTGGAACTAGAAAAGAATATTTTAGTTTTCTCGCTTAAATATCGCGATAAAATTAAATTGTAAGAATATCCCTGACTAACTTTATTTGTTTATTAAATTTATTTAATAAGTTTGATTCTAGGATTTTTTCCTGAGGAGAAACGGTGTTTACATTTTTCTGGAACTTAAAACGAATATTTTAGTTTTCTCGTTTAAATATCACGATAAAATTAAATTGTAAGAATATCCCTGAGTAACTTTATTCGTGTATTAAATTTATTTAATAAGTTTGATTCTAGCATTTTTTCCTGACGAGTAACGATGTTTTTATTATTTTGGAACTAGAAACGAATATTTAAGTTTTCTCACTTAAATATCACGATAAATTTAAATTGTAAAAATATCCCTGAGTAACTTTATTTGTTTATTAAATTTATTTAATAAGTTTGATTCTAGGATTTTTTCCTGAGGAGAAACGGTGTTTACATTTTTCTGGAACTTAAAACGAATATTTTAGTTTTCTCGTTTAAATATCACGATAAAATTAAATTGTAAGAATATCCCTGAGTAACTTTATTTGTTTGTTAGATTTTTTTAATAAGTTCGATTCTAGCATTTTATCCTGACGAGTAACGATGTTTTTATTATTTTGGAACTAGAAAAGAATATTTTAGTTTTCTCGCTTAAATATCGCGATAAAATTAAATTGTAAGAATATCCCTGAGTTACTTTCTTTGTTTATTAAATTTATTTAATAAGATTGATTCTAGGATTTTTTGCTGAGGAGAAACGATGTTTTTATTATTTTGAAGCAAGAAACGAATATTTTGGTTTTCTTGCTTAAATATCACGATAAAATTAAATTGTAAGAATATCCCTGAGTAACTTTATTTGTTTGTTAGATTTTTTTAATAAGTTCGATTCTAGCATTTTATCCTGACGAGTAACGATGTTTTTATTATTTTGGAACTAGAAAAGAATATTTTAGTTTTCTCGCTTAAATATCGCGATAAAATTAAATTGTAAGAATATCCCTGAGTAACTTTATTTGTTTATTAAATTTATTTAATAAGTTTGATTCTAGGATTTTTTCCTGAGGAGAAACGGTGTTTACATTTTTCTGGAACTTAAAACGAATATTTTAGTTTTCTCGTTTAAATATCACGATAAAATTAAATTGTAAGAATATCCCTGAGTAACTTTATTTGTTTGTTAGATTTTTTTAATAAGTTCGATTCTAGCATTTTTTCCTGACGAGTAACGATGTTTTTATTATTTTGGAACTAGAAAAGAATATTTTAGTTTTCTCGCTTAAATATTGCGGTAAAATTAAATTGTAAGAATATCCCTGAGTTACTTTCTTTGTTTATTAAATTTATTTAATAAGATTGATTCTAGGATTTTTTGCTGAGGAGAAACGATGTTTTTATTATTTTGAAGCAAGAAACGAATATTTTGGTTTTCTTGCTTAAATATCACGATAAAATTAAATTGTAAGAATATCCCTGAGTAACTTTATTTGTTTGTTAGATTTTTTTAATAAGTTCGATTCTAGCTTTTTTTCCTGACGAGTAACGTTGTTTTTATTATTTTGGAACTAGAAAAGAATATTTTAGTTTTCTCGCTTAAATATTGCGATAAAATTAAATTGTAAGAATATCCCTGAGTAACTTTATTTGTTTATTAAATTTATTTAATAAGATTGATTCTAGGATTTTTTCCTGACGAGTAACGATGTTTTTATTATTTTGGAACTAGAAAAGAATATTTTAGTTTTCTCGCTTAAATATCTTGATAAAATTAAATTGTAGGAATATCCCTGAGTAACTTTATTGGTTTATTAAATTTATTTAATAAGTTTGATTCGAGGATTTTTTCCTGAGGAGAAACGGTGTTTACATTTTTCTGGAACTAAAAACGAATATTTTAGTTTTCTCGTTTAAATATCACGATAAAATTAAATTGTAAAAATATCCCTGTGTAACTTTATTTGTGTATTAAATTTATTTAATAAGTTCGTTTCTAGCTTTTTTCTTGACGAGTAACGATGTTTTTTTTATTTTGGAGCTAGAAACGAATATTTTAGTTTTGTCGCTTAAATATCGCTATAAAATTAAATTGTAAGAATACCCTTGAGTAACTTTATTTGTTTATTAAATTTATTTAATAAGTTTGATTCTAGGATTTTTTTCTGACGAGAAACGCTGTTTATATTTCTCTGGAAATAGAAACGAATATTTTAGTTTTCTCGCTTATATATCTTGATAAAATTAAATTGTAGGAAAACTAGAAACGAATATTTTAGTTTTCTTGCTTAAATATCACGATAAAATTAAATTGTAAGAATATCCCTGAGTAACTTTATTTGTTTGTTAGATTTTTTTAATAAGTTCGATTCTAGCATTTTATCCTGACGAGTAACGATGTTTTTATTTTTTTGGAACTAGAAAAGAATATTTTAGTCTTCTCGCTTAAATATCGCGATAAAATTAAATTGTAAGAATATCCCTGAGTAACTTTATTTGTTTATTAAATTTATTTAATAAGTTTGATTCTAGGATTTTTTCCTGAGGAGAAACGGTGTTTACATTTTTCTGGAACTTAAAACGAATATTTTAGTTTTCTCGTTTAAATATCACGATAAAATTAAATTGTAAGAATATCCCTGAGTAACTTTATTTGTTTATTAAATTTATTTAATAAGTTTGATTCTAGGATTTTTTCCTGAGGAGAAACGATGTTTTTATTATTTTGAAGCAAGAAACGAATATTTTGGTTTTCTCACTTAAATATCACGATAAAATTAAATTGTAGGAATATCCCTGAGTAACTTTATTCGTGTATTAAATTTATTTAATAAGTTTTATCTTGACGAGTAACGATGTTTTTATTATTTTGGAACTAGAAACGAATATTTTAGTTTTCTCGCTTAAATATCGCGATAAAATTAAATTGTAAGAATATCCCTGAGTAACTTTATTTGTTTATAAAATTTATTTAATAAGTTTGATTCTAGGATTTTTTCCTGAGGAGAAACGATGTTTAAATTTTTCTGGAACTAGAAACGAATATTTTAGTTTTCTTGCTTAAATATCACGATAAAATTAAATTGTAAGAATATCCCTGAGTAACTTTATTTGTTTGTTAAATTTTTTTAATAAGTTCGATTCTAGCATTTTTTCCTGACGAGTAACGATGTTTTTATTATTTTGGAACTAGAAAAGAATATTTTAGTTTTCTCGCTTAAATATTGCGGTAAAATTAAATTGTAAGAATATCCCTGAGTTACTTTATTTGTTTATTAAATTTATTTAATAAGATTGATTCTAGGATTTTTTGCTGAGGAGAAACGATGTTTTTATTATTTTGAAGCAAGAAACGAATATTTTGGTTTTCTTGCTTAAATATCACGATAAAATTAAATTGTAAGAATATCCCTGAGTAACTTTATTTGCTTATTAGATTTTTTTAATAAGTTCGATTCTAGCTTTTTTTCCTGACGAGTAACGTTGTTTTTATTATTTTGGAACTAGAAAAGAATATTTTAGTTTTCTCGCTTAAATATCTTGATAAAATTAAATTGTAGGAATATCCCTGAGTAACTTTATTGGTTTATTAAATTTATTTAATAAGTTCGTTTCTAGCATTTTTCTTGACGAGTAACGATGTTTTTTTTATTTTGGAGCTAGAAACGAATATTTTAGTTTTGTCGCTTAAATATCGCTATAAAATTAAATTGTAAGAATATCCTTGAGTAACTTTATTTGTTTATTAAATTTATTTAATAAGTTTGATTCTAGGATTTTTTCCTGAGGAGAAACGCTGTTTATATTTCTCTGGAAATAG
Source organism: Pterostichus madidus (assembly GCA_911728475.2). Taxonomy (NCBI): domain Eukaryota; kingdom Metazoa; phylum Arthropoda; class Insecta; order Coleoptera; family Carabidae; genus Pterostichus; species Pterostichus madidus. The sequence continues at coordinate 20,983,572 of OU452309.1, read as the reverse complement.
AAACGAATATTTTAGTTTTCTCGCTTATATATCTTGATAAAATTAAATTGTAGGAACACTAGAAACGAATATTTTAGTTTTCTTGCTTAAATGTCACGATAAAATTAAATTGTAAGAATATCCCTGAGTAACTTTATTTGTTTGTTAGATTTTTTTAATAAGTTCGATTCTAGCATTTTATCCTGACGAGTAACGATGTTTTTATTATTTTGGAACTAGAAAAGAATATTTTAGTATTCTCGCTTAAATATCGCGATAAAATTAAATTGTAAGAATATCCCTGAGTAACTTTATTTGTTTATTAAATTTATTTAATAAGTTTGATTCTAGGATTTTTTCCTGAGGAGAAACGGTGTTTACAATTTTCTGGAACTTAAAACGAATATTTTAGTTTTCTCGTTTAAATATCACGAAAAAATTAAATTGTAAAAATATCCCTGTGTAACTTTATTTGTGTATTAAATTTATTTAATAAGTTCGTTTCTAGCTTTTTTCTTGACGAGTAACAATGTTCTTTTATTTTGGAGCTAGAAACGAATATTTTGGTTTTCTCGCTTAAATATCACGATAAAATTAAATTGTAGGAATATCCCTGAGTAACTTTATTTGTTTATTAAATTTATTTAATAAGTTTGATTCTAGCATTGTTTCCTGAGGAGTAACAATGTTTCAATTTTCTGGAACTAGAAACGATTATTTTAGTATTCTTGCTTAAATATCACGATAAAATATAATTGTATGAATATCCCTGAGTAACTTTATTTGTTTATTAGATTTTTTTAATAAGTTCGATTCTAGCATTTTTTCCTGTCGAGTAACGATGTTTTTATTATTTTGGAACTAGAAACGAATATTTTAGTTTTCTCGCTTAAATATCACGATAAAATTAAATTGTAAGAATATCCCTGAGTAACTTTATTTGTTTATTAAATTTATTTAATAAGTTTGATTCTAGGTTTTTTTCCTGAGGAGAAACGCTGTTTAAATTTCTCTGGAAATAGAAACGAATATTTTAGTTTTCTCGCTTAAATATCTTGATAAAATTAAATTGTAGGAGTAACTTTATTTGTTTATTAAATTTATTTAATAAGTTTGATTCTAGGATTTTTTCCTGAGGAGAAACGATGATAAATTTTTCTGGAACTAGAAACGAATATTTTAGTTTTCTCGCTTAAATATCTCGATTAAATTAAATTGTAGGAATATCCCTGAGTAACTTTATTTGTTTATTAAATTTATTTAATAAGTTTGATTCTAGGATTTTTTCCTGAGGAGAAACGATGTTTAAATTTTTCTGGAACTAAAAACGAATATTTTAGTTTTCTTGCTTAAATATCACGATAAAATTAAATTGTAAGAATATCCCTGAGTAACTTTATTCGTGTATTAAATTTATTTAATAAGTTTGATTCTAGCATTTTTTCCTGACGAGTAACGATGTTTTTATTATTTTGGAACTAGAAACGAATATTTAAGTTTTCTCACTTAAATATCACGATAAATTTAAATTGTAAAAATATCCCTGAGTAACTTTATTTGTTTATTAAATTTATTTAATAAGTTTGATTCGAGGATTTTTTCCTGAGGAGAAACGGTGTTTACATTTTTCTGGAACTAAAAACGAATATTTTAGTTTTCTCGTTTAAATATCACGATAAAATTAAATTGTAAAAATATCACTGTGTAACTTTATTTGTGTATTAAATTTATTTAATAAGTTCGTTTCTAGCTTTTTTCTTGACGAGTAACGATGTTTTTTTATTTTGGAGCTAGAAACGAATATTTTAGTTTTGTCGCTTAAATATCGCTATAAAATTAAATTGTAAGAATATCCTTGAGTAACTTTATTTGTTTATTAAATTTATTTAATAAGTTTGATTCTAGGATTTTTTCGTGAGGAGAAACGCTGTTTATATTTCTCTGGAAATAGAAACGAATATTTTAGTTTTCTCGCTTATATATCTTGATAAAATTAAATTGTAGGAAAACTAGAAACGAATATTTTAGTTTTCTTGCTTAAATATCACGATAAAATTAAATTGTAAGAATATCCCGGAGTAACTTTATTTGTTTGTTAGATTTTTTTAATAAGTTCGATTCTAGCATTTTATCCTGACGAGTAACGATGTTTTTATTATTTTGGAACTAGAAAAGAATATTTTAGTTTTCTCGCTTAAATATCGCGATAAAATTAAATTGTAAGAATATCCCTGAGTAACTTTATTTGTTTATTAAATTTATTTAATAAGATTGATTCTAGGATTTTTTCCTGAGGCGAAACGGTGTTTAAATTTTTCTGGAACTTAAAACGAATATTTTAGTTTTCTCGTTTAAATATCACGATAAAATTAAATTGTAAGAATATCCCTGAGTAACTATATTTGTTTATTAAATTTATTTAATAAGTTTGATTCTAGGATTTTTTCCTGAGGAGAAACGATGTTTTTATTATTTTGAAGCAAGAAACGAATATTTTGGTTTTCTCACTTAAATATCACGATAAAATTAAATTGTAGGAATATCCCTGAGTAACTTTATTCGTGTATTAAATTTATTTAATAAATTTGATTCTAGCATTTTATCTTGACGAGTAACGATGTTTTTATTATTTTGGAACTAGAAACGAATTTTTTAGTTTTCTCGCTTAAATATCGCGATAAAATTAAATTGTAAGAATATCCCTGAGTAACTTTATTTGTTTATTAAATTTATTTAATAAGTTTGATTCTAGGATTTTTTCCTGAGGAGAAACGCTGTTTAAATTTCTCTGGAACTAGAAACGAATATTTTAGGTTTCTCGCTTAAATATCTTGATAAAATTAAATTGTAGGAATATCCCTGAGTAACTTATTGGTTTATTAAATTTATTTAATAAGTTTGATTCTAGGATTTTTTCCTGAGGAGAAACGATGTTTAAATTTTTCTGGAACTAAAAACGAATATTTTAGTTTTCTTTCTTAAATATCACGATAAAATTAAATTGTAAGAATATCCCTCAGTAACTTTATTTGTTTGTTAGATTTTTTTAATAAGTTCGATTCTAGCATTTTTTCCGTCCACAAGGGTAACTGAGTAACTTTATTCGTGTATTAAACTTATTTAATAAGTTTGATTCTAGCATTTTGTCTTGACGAGTAACGATGTTTTTATTATTTTGGAATTAGAAACGAATATTTTAGTTTTCTTACTTAAATATCACGATAAAATTAAATTGTAAAAATATCCCTGAGTAACTTTATTTGTGTATTAAAATTTATTTAATAAATTTGATTCTAGCATTTTTTCCTGACGAGTAACGATGTTTTTATTATTTTGGAACTAGAAACGAATATTTTAGTTTTCTTGCTTAAATATCACGATAAAATTAAATTGTAAGAATATCCCTGAGTAACTTTATTTGTTTGTTAGATTTTTTTAATAAGTTCGATTCTAGCTTTTTATCCTGACGAGTAACGTTGTTTTTATTATTTTGGAACTAGAAAAGTATATTTTAGTTTTCTCGCTTAAATATCTTGATAAAATTAAATTGTAGGAATATCCCTGAGTAACTTTATTGGTTTATTAAATTTATTTAATAAGTTTGATTCGAGGATTTTTTCCTGAGGAGAAACGGTGTTTACATTTTTCTGGAACTAAAAACGAATATTTTAGTTTTCTCGTTTAAATATCACGATAAAATTAAATTGTAAAAATATCCCTGTGTAACTTTATTTGTGTATTAAATTTATTTAATAAGTTCGTTTCTAGCTTTTTTCTTGACGAGTAACGATGTTTTTTTTATTTTGGAGCTAGAAACGAATATTTTAGTTTTGTCGCTTAAATATCGCTATAAAATTAAATTGTAAGAATATCCTTGAGTAACTTTATTTGTTTATTAAATTTATTTAATAAGTTTGATTCTAGGATTTTTTCCTGAGGAGAAACGCTGTTTATATTTCTCTGGAAATAGAAACGAATATTTTAGTTTTCTCGCTTATATATCTTGATAAAATTAAAATGTAGGAAAACTAGAAACGAATATTTTAGTTTTCTTGCTTAAATATCACGATAAAATTAAATTGTAAGAATATCATTGAGTAACTTTATTTGTTTGTTAGATTTTTTTAATAAGTTCGATTCTAGCATTTTATACTGACGAGTAACGATGTTTTTATTATTTTGGAACTAGAAACGAATATTTTAGGTTTCTCGCTTAAATATCTTGATAAAATTAAATTGTAGGAATATCCCTGAGTAACTTTATTGGTTTATTAAATTTATTTAATAAGTTTGATTCTAGGATTTTTTCCTGAGGAGAAACGATGTTAAATTTTTCTGGAACTAAAAACGAATATTTTAGTTTTCTTGCTTAAATATCACGATAAAATTAAATTGTAAGAATATCCCTGAGTAACTTTATTTGTTTGTTAGATTTTTTTAATAAGTTCGATTCTAGCATTTTTTCCTAACGAGTAACGATGTTTTTATTATTTTGGAACTAGAAAAGAATATTTTAGTTTTCTCGCTTAAATATTGCGATAAAATTAAATTGTAAGAATATCCCTGAGTAACTTTATTTGTTTATTAAATTTATTTAATAAGATTGATTCTAGGATTTTTTCCTGAGGAGAAACGATGTTTTTATTATTTTGAAGCAAGAAACGAATATTTTGGTTTTCTCACTTAAATATCACGATAAAATTAAATTGTAGGAATATCCCTGAGTAACTTTATTCGTGTATTAAATTTATTTAATAAGTTTGATTCTAGCATTTTGTCTTGACGAGTAACGATGTTTTTATTATTTTGGAACTAGAAACGAATATTTTAGTTTTCTCACTTAAATATCACGATAAAATTAAATTGTAAAAATATCCCTGAGCAACTTTATTTGTGTATTAAAATTTATTTAATAAATTTGATTCTAGCATTTTTTCCTGACGAGTAACGATGTTTTTATTATTTTGGAACTAGAAAGGAATATTTTAGTTTTCTCGCTTAAATATCGCGATAAAATTAAATTGTAAGAATATCCCTGAGTAACTTTATTTGTTTATTAAATTTATTTAATAAGTTTGATTCTAGGATTTTTTCCTGAGGAGAAACGCTGTTTAAATTTTTCTGGAACTAAAAACGAATATTTTAGTTTTCTTGCTTAAATATCACGATAAAATTAAATTGTAAGAATATCCCTGAGTAACTTTATTTGTTTGTTAGATTTTTTTAATAAGTTCGATTCTAGCATTTTTTCCTAACGAGTAACGATGTTTTTATTATTTTGGAACTAGAAAAGAATATTTTAGTTTTCTCGCTTAAATATTGCGATAAAATTAAATTGTAAGAATATCCCTGAGTAACTTTATTTGTTTATTAAATTTATTTAATAAGATTGATTCTAGGATTTTTTCCTGAGGAGAAACTTTTTTTTTATTATTTTGAAGCAAGAAACGAATATTTTGGTTTTCTCGCTTAAATATCACGATAAAATTAAATTGTAGGAATATCCCTGAGTAACTTTATTGTTTATTAAATTTATTTAATAAGTTCGATTCTAGCATTTTTTCCTGACGAGTAACGATGTTTTTATTATTTTGGAACTAGAAACGATTATTTTAGTTTTCTTGCTTAAATATCACGATAAAATTAAATTGTAAGAATATCCCTGAGTAACTTTATTTGTTTGTTAGATTTTTTTAATAAGTTCGATTCTAGCTTTTTTTCCTGACGAGTAACGTTGTTTTTATTATTTTGGAACTAGAAAAGTATATTTTAGTTTTCTCGCTTAAATATCTTGATAAAATTAAATTGTAGGAATATCCCTGAGTAACTTTATTGGTTTATTAAATTTATTTAATAAGTTTGATTCGAGGATTTTTTCCTGAGGAGAAACGGTGTTTACATTTTTCTGGAACTAAAAACGAATATTTTAGTTTTCTTGTTTAAATATCACGATAAAATTAAATTCTAAAAATATCCCTGTGTAACTTTATTTGTGTATTAAATTTATTTAATAAGTTCGTTTCTAGCTTTTTTCTTGACGAGTAACGATGTTTTTTTTATTTTGGAGCTAGAAACGAATATTTTAGTTTTGTCGCTTAAATATCGCTATAAAATTAAATTGTAAGAATATCCTTGAGTAACTTTATTTGTTTATTAAATTTATTTAATAAGTTTGATTCTAGGATTTTTTCCTGAGGAGAAACGCTGTTTATATTTCTCTGGAAATGAAACGAATATTTTAGTTTTCTCGCTTATATATCTTCATAAAATTAAATTGTAGGAAAACTAGAAACGAATATTTTAGTTTTCTTGCTTAAATATCACGATAAAATTAAATTGTAAGAATATCCCTGAGTAACTTTATTTGTTTGTTAGATTTTTTTAATAAGTTCGATTCTAGCATTTTATCCTGACGAGTAACGATGTTTTTATTATTTTGGAACTAGAAAAGAATATTTTAGTTTTCTCGCTTAAATATCGCGATAAAATTAAATTGTAAGAATATCCCTGAGTAACTTTATTTGTTTATTAAATTTATTTAATAAGTTTGATTCTAGGATTTTTTCCTGAGGAGAAACGATGTTTTTATTATTTTGAAGCAAGAAACGAATATTTTGGTTTTCTCACTTAACTATCACGATAAAATTAAATTGTAGGAATATCCCTGAGTAACTTTATTCGTGTATTAAATTTATTTAATAAGTTTGATTCTAGCATTTTGTCTTGACGAGTAACGATGTTTTTATTATTTTGGAACTAGAAACGAATATTTTAGTTTTCTCACTTAAATATCACTATAAAATTAAATTGTAAAAATATCCCTGAGTAACTTTATTTGTGTATTAAAATTTATTTAATAAGTTTGATTCTAGCATTTTTTCCTGACGAGTAACGATGTTTTTATTATTTTGGAACTAGAAACGAATATTTTAGTTTTCTTGCTTAAATATCACGATAAAATTATATTGTAAGAATATCCCTGAGTAACTTTATTTGTTTGTTAGATTTTTTTAATAAGTTCGATTCTAGCTTTTTTTCCTGACGAGTAACGATGTTTTTATTATTTTGGAACTAGAAAAGAATATTTTAGTTTTCTCGCTTAAATATCGCGATAAAATTAAATTGTAGGAATATCCCTGAGTAACTTTATTGGTTTATTAAATTTATTTAATAAGTTTGATTCGAGGATTTTTTCCTGAGGAGAAACGATGATACATTTTTCTAGAACTAAAAACGAATATGTTAGTTTTCTCGCTTAAATATCACGATAAAATTAAATTGTGAAAATATCCCGGAGTAACTTTATTTGTGTATTAAAATTTATTTAATAAGTTTGATTCTAGCATTTTTTCCTGACGAGTAACGATGTTTTTATTATTTTGGAACTAGAAACGTATATTTTAGTTTTCTCACTTAAATATCAAGATAAAATTAAATTGTAAAAATATCCCTGAGTAACTTTATTTGTGTATTAAAATTTATTTAATAAGTTTGATTCTAGCATTTTTTCCTGACGAGTAACGATGTTTTTATTATTTTGGAACTAGAAACGAATATTTTAGTTTTCTCGCTTAAATATCGCGATAAAATTAAATTGTAAGAATATCCCTGAGTAACTTTATTTGTTTGTTAGATTTTTTTAATAAGTTCGATTCTAGCTTTTTTTCCTGACGAGTAACGTTGTTTTTATTATTTTGGAACTAGAAAAGAATATTTTAGTTTTCTCGCTTAAATATCTTGATAAAATTAAATTGTAGGAATATCCCTGAGTAACTTTATTGGTTTATTAAATTTATTTAATAAGTTTGATTCGAGGAATTTTTCCTGAGGAGAAACGGTGTTTACATTTTTCTGGAACTAAAAACGAATATTTTAGTTTTCTAGTTTAAATATCACGATAAAATTAAATTGTAAAAATATCCCTGTGTAACTTTATTTGTGTATTAAATTTAATTAATAAGTTCGTTTCTAGCTTTTTTCTTGACGAGTAACAATGTTTTTTTATTTTGGAGCTAGAAATGAATATTTTGGTTTTCTCGCTTAAATATCACGATAAAATTAAATTGTAGGAATATCCCTGAGTAACTTTATTTGTTTATTAAATTTATTTAATAAGTTTGATTCTAGCATTTTTTCCTGAGGAGTAACAATGTTTCAATTTTCTGGAACTAGAAACGATTATTTTAGTTTTCTTGCTTAAATATCACGATAAAATATAATTGTATGAATATCCCTGAGTACTTTATTTGTTTATTAGATTTTTTTATAAGTTCGATTCTAGCATTTTTTCCTGTCGAGTAACGATGTTTTTATTATTTTGGAACTAGAAACGAATATTTTAGTTTTCTCGCTTAAATATCGCGATAAAATTAAATTGTAAGAATATCCCTGAGTAACTTTATTAGTTTATTAAATTTATTTAATAAGTTTGATTCTAGGATTTTTTCCTGAGGAGAAACGATGTTTTTATTATTTTGAAGCAAGAAACGAATATTTTGGTTTTCTCACTTAAATATCACGATAAAATTAAATTGTAAGAATATCCCTGAGTAACTTTATTTGTTTGTTAGATTTTTTTAATAAGTTCGATTCTAGCATTTTATCCTGACGAGTAACGATGTTTTTATTATTTTGGAACTAGAAAAGAATATTTTAGTTTTCTCGCTTAATTATCGCGATAAATTTAAATTGTAAGAATATCCCTGAGTAACTTTATTTGTTTATTAAATTTATTTAATAAGTTTGATTCTAGGATTTTTTCCTCAGGAGAAACGGTGTTTACATTTTTCTGGAACTTAAAACGAATATTTTAGTTTTCTCGTTTAAATATCACGAAAAAATTAAATTGTAAAAATATCCCTGTGTAACTTTATTTGTGTATTAAATTTAATTAATAAGTTCGTTTCTAGCTTTTTTCTTGACGAGTAACAATGTTTTTTTATTTTGGAGCTAGAAACGAATATTTTGGTTTTCTCGCTTAAATATCGCGATAAAATTAAATTGTAAGAATATTCCTGAGTAACTTTATTAGTTTATTAAATTTATTTAATAAGTTTGATTCTAGGATTTTTTCCTGAGGAGAAACGATGTTTTTATTATTTTGAAGCAAGAAACGAATATTTTGGTTTTCTCACTTAAATATCACGATAAAATTAAATTGTAGGAATATCCCTGAGTAACTTTATTCGTGTATTAAATTTATTTAATAAGTTTGATTCTAGCATTTTGTCTTGACGAGTAACGATGTTTTTTTATTTTGGAGCTAGAAACGAATATTTTAGTTTACTCGCTTAAATATCGCGATAAAATTAAATTGTAAGAATATCCCTGAGTAACTTTATTTGTTTATTAAATTTATTTAATAAGTTTGATTCTAGGATTTTTTCCTGAGGAGAAACGCTGTTTAAAATTCTCTGGAACTAGAAACGAATATTTTATGTTTCTCGCTTAAATATCGCGATAAATTTAAATTGTAAGAATATCCCTGAGTAACTTTATTTGTTTATTAAATTTATTTAATAAGTTTGATTCTAGGATTTTTTCCTCAGGAGAAACGGTGTTTACATTTTTCTGGAACTTAAAACGAATATTTTAGTTTTCTCGTTTAAATATCACGAAAAAATTAAATTGTAAAAATATCCCTGTGTAACTTTATTTGTGTATTAAATTTAATTAATAAGTTCGTTTCTAGCTTTTTTCTTGACGAGTAACAATGTTTTTTTATTTTGGAGCTAGAAACGAATATTTTGGTTTTCTCGCTTAAATATCACGATAAAATTAAATTGTAGGAATATCCCTGAGTAACTTTATTTGTTTATTAAATTTATTTAATAAGTTCGATTCTAGCATTTTTTCCTGTCGAGTAACGATGTTTTTATTATTTTGGAACTAGAAACGAATATTTTAGTTTTCTCGCTTAAATATCGCGATAAAATTAAATTGTAAGAATATCCCTGAGTAACTTTATTAGTTTATTAAATTTATTTAATAAGTTTGATTCTAGGATTTTTTCCTGAGGAGAAACGATGTTTTTATTATTTTGAAGCAAGAAACGAATATTTTGGTTTTCTCACTTAAATATCACGATAAAATTAAATTGTAGGAATATCCCTGAGTAACTTTATTCGTGTATTAAATTTATTTAATAAGTTTGATTCTAGCATTTTGTCTTGACGAGTAACGATGTTTTTATTATTTTGGAACTAGAAACGAATATTTTAGTTTTCTCGCTTAAATATCGCGATAAAATTAAATTGTAAGAATATCCCTGAGTAACTTTATTTGTTTATTAAATTTATTTAATAAGTTTGATTCTAGGATTTTTTCCTGAGGAGAAACGCTGTTTAAAATTCTCTGGAACTAGAAACGAATATTTTATGTTTCTCGCTTAAATATCTTGATAAAATTAAATTGTAGGAATATCCCTGAGTAACTTTATTGGTTTATTAAATTTATTTAATAAGTTTGATTCTAGGATTTTTTCCTGAGGAGAAACGATGTTTAAATTTTTCTGGAACTAAAAACGAAAATTTTTAAGTTTTCTTGCTTAAATATCACGATAAAATTAAATTGTAAGAATATCCCTGAGTAACTTTATTTGTTTGTTACATTTTTTTAATAAGTTCGATTCTAGCATTTTTTCCTGACGAGTAACGATGTTTTTATTATTTTGGAACTAGAAAAGAATATTTTAGTTTTCTCGCTTAAATATTGCGATAAAATTAAATTGTAAGAATATCCCTGAGTAACTTTATTTGTTTATTAAATTTATTTAATAAGATTGATTCTAGGATTTTTTCCTGAGGTGAAACGATGTTTTTATTATTTTGAAGCAAGAAACGAATATTTTGGTTTTCTCACTTAAATATCACGATAAAATTAAATTGTAGGAATATCCCTGAGTAACTTTATTCGTGTATTAAATTTATTTAATAAGTTTGATTCTAGCATTTTATCCTGACGAGTAACGATGTTTTTATTATTTTGGAACTAGAAACGAATATTTTAGTTTTCTTGCTTAAATATCACGATAAAATTAAATTGTAAGAATATGCCTGAGTAACTTTATTTGTTTGTTAGATTTTTTTAATAAGTTCGATTCTAGCTTTTTTTCCTGACGAGTAACGTTGTTTTTATTATTTTGGAACTAGAAAAGTATATTTTTGTTTTCTTGCTTAAATATCACGATAAAATTAAATTGTAAAAATATCCCTGAGTAACTTTATTTGTGTATTAAAATTTATTTAATAAATTTGATTCTAGCATTTTTTCCTGACGAGTAACGATGTTTTTATTATTTTGGAACTAGAAACGAATATTTTAGTTTTCTTGCTTAAATATCACGATAAAATTAAATTGTAAGAATATCCCTGAGTAACTTTATTTGTTTGTTAGATTTTTTTAATAAGTTCGATTCTAGCTTTTTTTCCTGACGAGTAACGTTGTTTTTATTATTTTGGAACTAGAAAAGTATATTTTAGTTTTCTCGCTTAAATATCTTGATAAAATTAAATTGTAGGAATATCCCTGAGTAACTTTATTGGTTTATTAAATTTATTTAATAAGTTTGATTCGAGGATTTTTTCCTGAGGAGAAACGGTGTTTACATTTTTCTGGAACTGAAAACGAATATTTTAGTTTTCTCGTTTAAATATCACGATAAAATTAAATTGTAAAAATATCCCTGTGTAACTTTATTTGTGTATTAAATTTATTTAATAAGTTCGTTTCTAGCTTTTTTCTTGACGAGTAACGATGTTTTTTTTATTTTGGAGCTAGAAACGAAAATTTTAGTTTTGTCGCTTAAATATCACTATAAAATTAAATTGTAAGAATATCCTTGAGTAACTTTATTTGTTTATTAAATTTATTTAATAAGTTTGATTCTAGGATTTTTTCCTGAGGAGAAACGCTGTTTATATTTCTCTGGAAATAGAAACGAATATTTTAGTTTTCTCGCTTATATATCTTGATAAAATTAAATTGTAGGAAAACTAGAAACGAATATTTTAGTTTTCTTGCTTAAATATCACGATAAAATTAAATTGTAAGAATATCCCTGAGTAACTTTATTTGTTTGTTAGATTTTTTTAATAAGTTCGATTCTAGCATTTTATCCTGACGAGTAACGATGTTTATATTATTTTGGAACTAGAAAAGAATATTTTAGTTTTCTCGCTTAAATATTGCGATAAAATTAAATTGTAAGAATATCCCTGAGTAACTTTATTTGTTTATTAAATTTATTTAATAAGATTGATTCTAGGATTTTTTCCTGAGGAGAAACGATGTTTTTATTATTTTGAAGCAAGAAACGAATATTTTGGTTTTCTCACTTAAATATCACGATAAAATTAAATTGTAGGAATATCCCTGAGTAACTTTATTCGTGTATTAAATTTATTTAATAAGTTTGATTCTAGCATTTTGTCTTGACGAGTAACGATGTTTTTATTATTTTGGAACTAGAAACGAATATTTTAGGTTTCTCGCTTAAATATCTTGATAAAATTAAATTGTAGGAATATCCCTGAGTAACATTATTGGTTTATTAAATTTATTTAATAAGTTTGATTCTAGGATTTTTTCCTGAGGAGAAACGCTGTTTAAATTTCTCTGGAACTAGAAACGAATATTTTAGGTTTCTCGCTTAAATATCTTAAAAAAATTAAATTGTAGGAATATCCCTGAGTAACTTTATTGGTTTATTAAATTTATTTAATAAGTTTGATTCTAGGATTTTATCCTGAGGTCCCTGGTTCGATTCCCACAGGCGACAAATTTTCATAATTTGAAAAAGCTATCCCTGTGGCTCCTCCACCACTAACATGTTTGGGGGCCGTGATTTGACGACTGGTAACCGCACTTCACGCGCAAAAATATATCACTTACCGAGATCTGCTGTAGCAGAGTGCCACACCCAGCATTGGGTAGAAGGCGTGATGATATATTTATTTATTTATTTTATTTGAGAAACGATGTTTAAATTTTTCTGGAACTAAAAACGAATATTTTAGTTTTCTTGCTTAAATATCACGATAAAATTAAATTGTAAGAATATCCCTGAGTAACTTTATTTGTTTGTTAGATTTTTTTAATAAGTTCGATTCTAGCATTTTATCCTGACGAGTAACAATGTTTTTATTATTTTGGAACTAGAAAAGAATATTTTAGTTTTCTCGCTTAAATATCGCGATAAAATTAAATTGTAAGAATATCCCTGAGTAACTTTATTTGTTTATTAAATTTATTTAATAAGTTTGATTCTAGGATTTTTTCCTGAGGAGAAACGGTGTTTACATTTTTCTGGAACTTAAAACGAATATTTTAGTTTTCTCGTTTAAATATCACGAAAAAATTAAATTGTAAAAATATCCCTGTGTAACTTTATTTGTGTATTAAATTTATTTAATAAGTTCGTTTCTAGCTTTTTTTCTTGACGAGTAACAATGTTCTTTTATTTTGGAGCTAGAAACAAATATTTTGGTTTTCTCGCTTAAATATCACGATAAAATTAAATTGTAGGAATATCCCTGAGTAACTTTATTTGTTTACTAAATTTATTTAATAAGTTTGATTCTAGCATTTCTTCCTGAGGAGTAACAATGTTTCAATTTTCTGGAACTAGAAACGATTATTTTAGTTTTCTTGCTTAAATATCACGATAAAATATAATTGTATGAATATCTCTGAGTAACTTTATTTGTTTATTATATTTTTTTAATAAGTTTGATTCTAGCATTTTTTCCTGTCGAGTAACGATGTTTTTATTATTTTGGAACTAGAAAAGAATATTTTAGTTTTCTCGCTTAAATATCGCGATAAAATTAAATTGTAAGAATATCCCTGAGTAACTTTATTTGTTTATTAAATTTATTTAATAAGTTTGATTCTAGGATTTTTTCCTGAGGAGTAACGCTGTTTAAATTTCTCTGGAAATAGAAACGAATATTTTAGTTTTCTCGCTTAAATATCTTGATAAAATTAAATTGTAGGAATATCCCTGAGTAACTTCATTTGTTTATTAAATTTATTTAATAAGTTTGATTCTAGGATTTTTTCCTGAGGAGAAACGATGTTTTTATTATTTTGAAGCAAGAAACGAATATTTTGGTTTTCACACTTAAATATCACGATAAAATTAAATTGTAGGAATATCCCTGAGTAACTTTATTCGTGTATTAAATTTATTTAATAAGTTTGATTCTAGCATTTTGTCTTGACGAGTAACGATGTTTTTATTATTTTGGAACTAGAAACGAATAGTTTAGATTTATTGCTTAAATATCGCGATAAAATTAAATTGTAGGAATATCCCTGAGTAACTTTATTTGTTTATTAAATTTATTTAATAAGTTTGATTCTAGGATTTTTTCCTGAGGAGAAACGATGTTTTTATTATTTTGAAGCAAGAAACGAATATTTTGGTTTTCACACTTAAATATCACGATAAAATTAAATTGTAGGAATATCCCTGAGTAACTTTATTCGTGTATTAAATTTATTTAATAAGTTTGATTTTAGCATTTTTTCCTGACGAGTAACGATGTTTTTATTATTTTGGAACTAGAAACGAATATTTTAGATTTATTGCTTAAATATCGCGATAAAATTAAATTGTAGGAATATCCCTGAGTAACTTTATTCGTGTATTAAATTTATTTAATAAGTTTGATTCTAGTATTTTGTCTTGACGAGTAACGATGTTTTTATTATTTTGGAACTAGAAACGAATATTTTAGTTTTCTCGCTTAAATATCGCGATAAAATTAAATTGTAAGAATATCCCTGAGTAACTTTATTTGTTTATTAAATTTATTTAATAAGTTTGATTCTAGGATTTTTTCCTGAGGAGAAACGGTGTTTACATTTTTCTGGAACTAAAAACGAATATTTTGGTTTTCTCGCTTAAATATAACGATAAAATTAAATTGTAGGAATATCCCTGAGTAACTTTATTCGTGTATTAAATTTATTTAATAAGTTTGTTTCTAGCATTTTGTCTCGACGAGTAACGATGTTTTTATTATTTTGGAACTAGAAACGAATATTTTAGTTTTCTCACTTAAATATCACGATAAAATTAAATTGTAAAAATATCCCTGAGTAACTTTATTTGTGTATTAAAATTTATTTAATAAGTTTGATTCTAGCATTTTTTCCTGACGAGTAACGATGTTTATATTATTTTGGAACTAGAAAAGAATATTTTAGTTTTCTCGTTTAAATATCGCGATAAAATTAAATTGTAAGAATATCCCTGAGTAACTTTTTAGGTTTATTAAATTTATTTAATAAGTTTGATTCTAGGATTTTTTCCTGAGGAGAAACGATGATTTAATTATTTTGAAGCAAGAAACGAATATTTTGGTTTTCTCACTTAAATATCACGAGAAAATTAAATTGTAGGAATATCCCTGAGTAACTTTATTCGTGTATTAAATTTATTTAATAAGTTTGATTCTAGCATTTTGTCTTGACGAGTAACGATGTTTTTATTATTTTGGAACTAGAAACGAATATTTTAGTTTTCTCGCTTAAATATCACGATAAAATTAAATTGTAAGAATATCCCTCAGTAACTTTATTTGTTTATTAGATTTATTTAATAGGTTTGATTCTAGGATTTTTTCCAGACGAGTAACGATGTTTTTATTATTTTGGAACTAGAAACGAATATTTTAGTTTTCTCGCTTAAATATCTTGATAAAATTAAATTGTAGGAATATCCCTCAGTAACTTTATTTGTTTATTAAATTTATTTAATAAGTTTGATTCTAGGATTTTTTCCTGAGGAGAAACGATGATAAATTTTTCTGGAACTAGAAACGAATATTTTAATTTTCTCGCTTAAATATCTCGATAAAATTAAATTGTAGGCATATCCCTGAGTAACTTTATTTGTTTATTAAATTTATTTAATAAGTTCGATTCTAGCATTTTTTCCTGACGAGTAACGATGTTTTTATTATTTTGGAACTAGAAAAGAATATTTTAGTTTTCTCGCTTAAATATCGCGATAAAATTCAATTGTAAAATTATCCCTGAGTAACTTTATTTGTTTATTAAATTTATTTAATAAGTTTGATTCTAGGATTTTTTCCTGAGGAGAAACGATGTTTTTATTATTTTGAAGCAAGAAACGAATATTTTGGTTTTCACACTTAAATATCACGATAAAATTAAATTGTAGGCATATCCCTGAGTAACTTTATTCGTGTATTAAATTTATTTAATAAGTTTGATTCTAGCATTTTTGCCTGACGAGTAACGATGTTTTTATTATTTTGGAACTAGAAACGAATATTTTAGATTTATTGCTTAAATATCGCGATAAAATTAAATTGTAGGAATATCCCTGAGTAACTTTATTTGTGTATTAAATTTATTTAATAAGTTTGATTCTAGCATTTTGTCTTGACGAGTAACGATGTTTTTATTATTTTGGAACTAGAAACGAATATTTTAGTTTTCTCGCTTAAATATCGCGATAAAATTAAATTGTAAGAATATCCCTGAGTAACTTTATTTGTGTATTAAAATTTATTTAATAAGTTTGATTCTAGCATTTTTTCCTGACGAGTAACGATGTTTTTATTATTTTGGAACTAGAAAAGAATATTTTAGTTTTCTCGTTTAAATATCGCGATAAAATTAAATTGTAAGAATATCCCTGAGTAACTTTTTAGGTTTATTAAATTTATTTAATAAGTTTGATTCTAGGATTTTTTCCTGAGGAGAAACGGTGTTTACATTTTTCTGGAACTAAAAAGGAATATTTTGGTTTTCTCGCTTATATATAACGATAAAATTAAATTGTAGGATTATCCCTGAGTAACTTTATTCGTGTATTAAATTTATTTAATAAGTTTGATTCTAGCATTTTGTCTTGACGAGTAACGATGTTTTTATTATTTTGGAACTAGAAACGAATATTTTAGTTTTCTCACTTAAATATCACGATAAAATTAAATTGTAAGAATATCCCTCAGTAACTTTATTTGTTTATTAGACATATTTAATAAGTTTGATTCTAGGATTTTTTCCAGACGAGTAACGATGTTTTTATTATTTTGGAACTAGAAACGAATATTTTAGTTTTCTCGCTTAAATATCACGATAAAATTAAATTGTAAGAATATCCCTCAGTAACTTTATTTGTTTATTAGATTTATTTAATAAGTTTGATTCTAGGATTTTTTCCTGAGGAGAAACGATGTTTAAATTTTTCTGGAACTAAAAACGAATATTTTAGTTTTCTTGCTTAAATATCACGATAAAATTAAATTGAAATCCCTGAGTAACTTTATTTCTTTATTAGATTTTTTTAATAAGTTCGATTCTAGCATTTTTTCCTGACGAGTAACGATGTTATTATTATTTTGGAACTAGAAACGAATATTTTAGTTTTCTCACTTAAATATCGCGATAAAATTAAATTTTAAGAATATCACTGAGTAACTTTATTTGTTTATTAAATTTATTTAATAAGTTTGATTCTAGGATTTTTTCCTGAGGAGAAACGATGATAAATATTTCTGAAACTAGTAACGAATATTTTAGGTTTCTCGCTTAAATATCTCGATAAAATTAAATTGTAGGAATATCCCTGAGTAACTTTATTTGTTTATTAAATTTATTTTTAAGTTTGATTCTAGGATTTTTTCCAGAGGAAAAACGATGTTTAAATTTTTCTGTAACTAAAAACGAATATTTTAGTTTTCTTGCTTAAATATCACGATAAAATTAAATTGTAAAAATATCCCTGTGTAACTTTATTTGTGTATTAAATTTATTTAATAAGTTCGTTTCTAGCTTTTTTCTTGACGAGTAACGATGTTTCTTTATTTTGGAGCTAGAAACGAATATTTTGGTTTTCTCGCTTAAATATCACGATAAAATTAAATTGTAGGAATATCCCTGAGTAACTTTATTTGTTTATTAAATTTATTTAATAAGTTTGATTCTAGGATTTTTTCCTGAGGAAAAACGATGTTTAAATTTTTCTGGAACTAAAAACGAATATTTTAGTTTTCTTGCTTAAATATCACGATAAAATTAAATTGTAAGAATATCCCCGAGTTACTTTATTTGTTTATTAGATTTTTTAATAAGTTCGATTCTAGCATTTTTTGTTGACGAGTAACGATGTTTTTATTATTTTGGAACTAGAAACGAAAATTTTAGTTTTCTCGCTTAAATATCTCGATAAAATTAAATTGTAGGAATATCCCTGTGTAACTTTATTGGTTTATTAAATTTATTTAAAAAGTTTGATTCTAGGATTTTTTCCTGAGGAGAAACGATGTTTAAATTTTTCTGGAACTAAAAACGAATATTTTAGTTTTCTTGCTTAATTATCACGATAAAATTAAATTGTAACTGAGTAACTTTATTTGTTTATTAGATTTTTTTAATAAGTTCGATTCTAGCATTTTGTGCTGACGAGTAACGATGTTTTTATTATTTTGGAACTAGTAACGAATATTTTAGTTTTTTCATAAATATCACGATCAATTTAAATTGTAAAAATATCCCTGAGTAACTTTATTTGTGTATTAAAATTTATTTAATAAGTTTGATTCTAGCATTTTTTCCTGACGAGTAAGTAATGTTTTTATTATTTTGGAACTAGGAAAGAATATTTTAGTTTTCTCGCTTAAATATCGCGATAAAATTAAATTGTAAGAATATCCCTGAGTAACTTTATTTGTTTATTAAATTTATTTAATAAGTTTGACTCTAGGATTTTTTCCTGAGGAGAAACGGTGTTTACATTTTTCTGGAACTAAAAACGAATATTTTAGTTTTCTCGTTTAAATATCACGATAAAATTAAATTGTAAGAATATCCCCGAGTTACTTTATTTGTTTATTAGATTTTTTAATAAGTTCGATTCTAGCATTTTTTCTTGACGAGTAACGATGTTTTTATTATTTTGGAACTAGAAACGAAAATTTTAGTTTTCTCGCTTAAATATCTCGATAAAATTAAATTGTAGGAATATCCCTGTGTAACTTTATTGGTTTATTAAATTTATTTAAAAAGTTTGATTCTAGGATTTTTTCCTGAGGAGAAACGATGTTTAAATTTTTCTGGAACTAAAAACGAATATTTTAGTTTTCTTGCTTAATTATCACGATAAAATTAAATTGTAACTGAGTAACTTTATTTGTTTATTAGATTTTTTTAATAAGTTCGATTCTAGCATTTTGTGCTGACGAGTAACGATGTTTTTATTATTTTGGAACTAGTAACGAATATTTTAGTTTTTTCATAAATATCACGATCAATTTAAATTGTAAAAATATCCCTTAGTAACTTTATTTGTGTATTAAAATTTATTTAATAAGTTTGATTCTAGCATTTTTTCCTGTCGAGTAAGTAATGTTTTTATATTTTGGAACTAGAAAAGAATATTTTAGTTTTCTCGC
Organism: Pterostichus madidus; assembly: GCA_911728475.2. Classification (NCBI taxonomy): domain Eukaryota; kingdom Metazoa; phylum Arthropoda; class Insecta; order Coleoptera; family Carabidae; genus Pterostichus; species Pterostichus madidus. Next base: position 20,964,160 of record OU452309.1, on the reverse strand, counting down.
TTAAATATCGCGATAAAATTAAATTGTAAGAATATCCCTGAGTAACTTTATTTGTTTATTAAATTTATTTAATAAGTTTGACTCTAGGATTTTTTCCTGAGGAGAAACGGTGTTTACATTTTTCTGGAACTAAAAACGAATATTTTAGTTTTCTCGTTTAAATATCACGATAAAATTAAATTGTAAAAATATCCCTGTGTAACTTTATTTGTGTATTAAATTTATTTAATAAGTTCGTTTCTAGCTTTTTTATTGACGAGTAACAATTTTTTTTTATTTTGGAGCTAGAAACGAATATTTTGGTTTTCTCACTAAAATATCACGATAAAATTAAATTGTAGGAATATCCCTGAGTAACTTTATTTGTTTATTAAATTTAGTTAATAAGTTTGATTCTAGCATTTTTTCTTGAGGAGTAACAATATTTCAATTTTCTGGAACTAGAAACGTTTATTTTAGTTTTCTTGCTTAAATATCACGATAAAATATAATTGTATGAATATCCCTGAGTAATTTTATTTGTTTATTAGATTTTTTTAATAAGTTCGATTTTAGCATTTTTTCCTGTCGAGTAACGATGTTTTTATTATTTTGGAACTAGAAACGAATATTTTAGTTTTCTCGCTTAAATATCGCGATAAAATTAAATTGTAAGAATATCCCTGAGTAACTTTATTTGTTTATTAAATTTATTTAATAAGTTTGATTCTAGGATTTATTCCAGAGGAGAAATGCTGTTTAAATTTCTCTGGAAATAGAAACGAATATTTTAGTTTTCTCGCTTAAATATCTTGATAAAATTAAATTGTAGGAATATCCCTGAGTAACTTTATTTGTTTATTAAATTTATTTAATAAGTTTGATTCTAGGATTTTTTCCTGAGGAGAAACGATGTTTAAATTTTTCTGTTACTAAAAACGAATATTTTAGTTTTCTTGCTTAAATATCACGATAAAATTAAATTGTAAGAATATCCCTGAGTAACTTTATTTGTTTATTAGATTTTTTTAATAAGTTCGATTCTAGCATTTTTTTCTGACGAGTAACGATGTTTTTATTATTTTGGAACTAGAAACGCATATTTTAGTTTTCTCGCTTAAATATCGCGACAAAATTAAATTGTGAGAATATCCCTGAGTAACTTTATTTGTGTATTAAATTTATTTAATAAGTTTGATTCTAGCATTTTTTCCTGAGGAGAAACGGTGTTTACATTTTTCTGAAACTAAAAACGAATATTTTAGTTTTCTCGCTTAAATATCACGATAAAATTAAATTGTAAGAATATCCCTGAGTAACTTTATTTGTTTATTAGATTTTTTTAATAAGTTCGATTCTAGCATTTTTTTCTGACGAGTAACGATGTTTTTGTTATTTTGGAACTAGAAACGCATATTTTAGTTTTCTCGCTTAAATATCGCGACAAAATTAAATTGTGAGAATATCCCTGAGTAACTTTAATTGTGTATTAAATTTATTTAATAAGTTTGATTCTAGCATTTTTTCCTGAGGAGAAACGGTGTTTACATTTTTCTGGAACTAAAAACGAATATTTTGGTTTTCTCGCTTAAATATCACGATAAAATTAAATTGTAAGAATATCCCTGAGTAACTTTATTTGTTTATTAAATTTATTTAATAAGTTTGATTCTAGCATTTTTTCCTGAGGAGTAACAATGTTTCAATTTTCTGGAACTAGAAACGATTATTTTAGTTTTCTTGCTTAAATATCACGATAAAATTAAATTGTATGAATATCCCTGAGTAACTTTATTTGTTTATTAGATTTTTTTAATAAGTTCGATTCTAGCATTTTGTCCTGACGAGTAACAATGTTTTCATTATTTTGGAACTAGAAACGAATATTTTAGTTTTCTCACTTAAATATCACGTTAAATTTAAATTGTAAAAATATCCATGATTAACTTATTTGTGTATTAAAATTTATTTAATAAGTTCGATTCTAGCATTTTTTCCTGTCGAGTAACGATGTTTTTATTATTTTGGAACTAGAAACGAATATTTTAGTTTTCTCGCTTAAATATCGCGATAAAATTAAATTGTAAGAATATCCCTGAGTAACTTTATTTGTTTATTAAATTTATTTAATAAGTTTGATTCTAGGATTTTTTCCAGAGGAGAAACGCTGTTTAAATTTCTCTGGAAATAGAAACGAATATTTTAGATATCTCGCTTAAATATCTTGATAAAATTAAATTGTAGGAATATCCCTGAGTAACTTTATTTGTTTATTAAATTTATTTAATAAGTTTGATTCTAGGATTTTTTCCTGAGGAGAAACGATGATAAATTTTTCTGGAACTAGAAACGAATATTTTAGTTTTCTCGCTTAATTATCTCGATAAAATTAAATTGTAGGAATATCCCTGAGTAACTTTATTTGTTTATTAAATTTATTTAATAAGTTTGATTCTAGGATTTTTTCCTGAGGAGAAACGATGTTTAAATTTTTCTGGAACTAAAAACGAATATTTTAGTTTTCTTGCTTAAATATCACGATAAAATTAAATTGTAGGAATATCCCTGAGTAACTTTATTTGTTTATTAAATTTATTTAATAAGTTTGATTCTAGCATTTTTTCCTGACGAGTAACGATGTTTTTATTACTTTGGAACTAGAAACGAATATTTTAGTATTCTCGCTTAAATATCTCGATAAAATTAAATTGTAGGAATATCCCTGAGTAACTTTATTTGTTTGTTAAATTTATTTTATAAGTTTGATTCTAGGATTTTTTCCTGAGGAGAAACGATGTTTAAATTTTTCTGGAACTAAAAACTAATATTTTAGTTTTCTTGCTTAAATATCACGTTAAAATTAAATTGTAAGAATATCCCTGAGTAACTTTACTTGTTTATTAGATTTTTTTAATAAGTTCGATTCTAGCATTTTTTCCTGAGGAGTAACAATATTTCAATTTTCTGGAACTAGAAACGTTTATTTTAGTTTTCTTGCTTAAATATCACGATAAAATATAATTGTATGAATATCCCTGAGTAATTTTATTTGTTTATTAGATTTTTTTAATAAGTTCGATTTTAGCATTTTTTCCTGTCGAGTAACGATGTTTTTATTATTTTGGAACTAGAAACGAATATTTTAGTTTTCTCGCTTAAATATCGCGATAAAATTAAATTGTAAGAATATCCCTGAGTAACTTTATTTGTTTATTAAATTTATTTAATAAGTTTGATTCTAGGATTTATTCCAGAGGAGAAACGCTGTTTAAATTTCTCTGGAAATAGAAACGAATATTTTAGTTTTCTCGCTTAAATATCTTGATAAAATTAAATTGTAGGAATATCCCTGAGTAACTTTATTTGTTTATTAAATTTATTTAATAAGTTTGATTCTAGGATTTTTTCCTGAGGAGAAACGATGTTTAAATTTCTCTGGAAATAGAAACGAATATTTTAGTTTTCTCGCTTAAATATCTTGATAAAATTAAATTGTAGGAATATCCCTGAGTAACTTTATTTGTTTATTAAATTTATTTAATAAGTTTGATTCTAGCATTTTTTCCTGACGAGTAACGATGTTTTTATTATTTTGGAACTAGAAAAGAATATTTTAGTTTTCTCGTTTAAATATCGCGATAAAATTAAATTGTAAGAATATCCCTGAGTAACTTTTTAGGTTTATTAAATTTATTTAATAAGTTTGATTCTAGGATTTTTTCCTGAGGAGAAACGGTGTTTACATTTTTCTGGAACTAAAAAGGAATATTTTGGTTTTCTCGCTTATATATAACGATAAAATTAAATTGTAGGATTATCCCTGAGTAACTTTATTCGTGTATTAAATTTATTTAATAAGTTTGATTCTAGCATTTTGTCTTGACGAGTAACGATGTTTTTATTATTTTGGAACTAGAAACGAATATTTTAGTTTTCTCACTTAAATATCACGATAAAATTAAATTGTAAGAATATCCCTCAGTAACTTTATTTGTTTATTAGATATATTTAATAAGTTTGATTCTAGGATTTTTTCCAGACGAGTAACGATGTTTTTATTATTTTGGAACTAGAAACGAATATTTTAGTTTTCTCGCTTAAATATCACGATAAAATTAAATTGTAAGAATATCCCTCAGTAACTTTATTTGTTTATTAGATTTATTTAATAAGTTTGATTCTAGGATTTTTTCCTGAGGAGAAACGATGTTTAAATTTTTCTGGAACTAAAAACGAATATTTTAGTTTTCTTGCTTAAATATCACGATAAAATTAAATTGAAATCCCTGAGTAACTTTATTTCTTTATTAGATTTTTTTAATAAGTTCGATTCTAGCATTTTTTCCTGACGAGTAACGATGTTATTATTATTTTGGAACTAGAAACGAATATTTTAGTTTTCTCACTTAAATATCGCGATAAAATTAAATTTTAAGAATATCACTGAGTAACTTTATTTGTTTATTAAATTTATTTAATAAGTTTGATTCTAGGATTTTTTCCTGAGGAGAAACGATGATAAATATTTCTGAAACTAGTAACGAATATTTTAGGTTTCTCGCTTAAATATCTCGATAAAATTAAATTGTAGGAATATCCCTGAGTAACTTTATTTGTTTATTAAATTTATTTTTAAGTTTGATTCTAGGATTTTTTCCAGAGGAAAAACGATGTTTAAATTTTTCTGGAACTAAAAACGAATATTTTAGTTTTCTTGCTTAAATATCACGATAAAATTAAATTGTAAGAATATCCCCGAGTTACTTTATTTGTTTATTAGATTTTTTAATAAGTTCGATTCTAGCATTTTTTGTTGACGAGTAACGATGTTTTTATTATTTTGGAACTAGAAACGAAAATTTTAGTTTTCTCGCTTAAATATCTCGATAAAATTAAATTGTAGGAATATCCCTGTGTAACTTTATTGGTTTATTAAATTTATTTAAAAAGTTTGATTCTAGGATTTTTTCCTGAGGAGAAACGATGTTTAAATTTTTCTGGAACTAAAAACGAATATTTTAGTTTTCTTGCTTAATTATCACGATAAAATTAAATTGTAACTGAGTAACTTTATTTGTTTATTAGATTTTTTTAATAAGTTCGATTCTAGCATTTTGTGCTGACGAGTAACGATGTTTTTATTATTTTGGAACTAGTAACGAATATTTTAGTTTTTTCATAAATATCACGATCAATTTAAATTGTAAAAATATCCCTGAGTAACTTTATTTGTGTATTAAAATTTATTTAATAAGTTTGATTCTAGCATTTTTTCCTGACGAGTAAGTAATGTTTTTATTATTTTGGAACTAGGAAAGAATATTTTAGTTTTCTCGCTTAAATATCGCGATAAAATTAAATTGTAAGAATATCCCTGAGTAACTTTATTTGTTTATTAAATTTATTTAATAAGTTTGACTCTAGGATTTTTTCCTGAGGAGAAACGGTGTTTACATTTTTCTGGAACTAAAAACGAATATTTTAGTTTTCTCGTTTAAATATCACGATAAAATTAAATTGTAAGAATATCCCCGAGTTACTTTATTTGTTTATTAGATTTTTTAATAAGTTCGATTCTAGCATTTTTTCTTGACGAGTAACGATGTTTTTATTATTTTGGAACTAGAAACGAAAATTTTAGTTTTCTCGCTTAAATATCTCGATAAAATTAAATTGTAGGAATATCCCTGTGTAACTTTATTGGTTTATTAAATTTATTTAAAAAGTTTGATTCTAGGATTTTTTCCTGAGGAGAAACGATGTTTAAATTTTTCTGGAACTAAAAACGAATATTTTAGTTTTCTTGCTTAATTATCACGATAAAATTAAATTGTAACTGAGTAACTTTATTTGTTTATTAGATTTTTTTAATAAGTTCGATTCTAGCATTTTGTGCTGACGAGTAACGATGTTTTTATTATTTTGGAACTAGTAACGAATATTTTAGTTTTTTCATAAATATCACGATCAATTTAAATTGTAAAAATATCCCTTAGTAACTTTATTTGTGTATTAAAATTTATTTAATAAGTTTGATTCTAGCATTTTTTCCTGTCGAGTAAGTAATGTTTTTATATTTTGGAACTAGAAAAGAATATTTTAGTTTTCTCGCTTAAATATCGCGATAAAATTAAATTGTAAGAATATCCCTGAGTAACTTTATTTGTTTATTAAATTTATTTAATAAGTTTGACTCTAGGATTTTTTCCTGAGGAGAAACGGTGTTTACATTTTTCTGGAACTAAAAACGAATATTTTAGTTTTCTCGTTTAAATATCACGATAAAATTAAATTGTAAAAATATCCCTGTGTAACTTTATTTGTGTATTAAATTTATTTAATAAGTTCGTTTCTAGCTTTTTTATTGACGAGTAACAATTTTTTTTTATTTTGGAGCTAGAAACGAATATTTTGGTTTTCTCGCTAAAATATCACGATAAAATTAAATTGTAGGAATATCCCTGAGTAACTTTATTTGTTTATTAAATTTAGTTAATAAGTTTGATTCTAGCATTTTTTCCTGAGGAGTAACAATATTTCAATTTTCTGGAACTAGAAACGTTTATTTTAGTTTTCTTGCTTAAATATCACGATAAAATATAATTGTATGAATATCCCTGAGTAATTTTATTTGTTTATTAGATTTTTTTAATAAGTTCGATTTTAGCATTTTTTCCTGTCGAGTAACGATGTTTTTATTATTTTGGAACTAGAAACGAATATTTTAGTTTTCTCGCTTAAATATCGCGATAAAATTAAATTGTAAGAATATCCCTGAGTAACTTTATTTGTTTATTAAATTTATTTAATAAGTTTGATTCTAGGATTTATTCCAGAGGAGAAACGCTGTTTAAATTTCTCTGGAAATAGAAACGAATATTTTAGTTTTCTCGCTTAAATATCTTGATAAAATTAAATTGTAGGAATATCCCTGAGTAACTTTATTTGTTTATTAAATTTATTTAATAAGTTTGATTCTAGGATTTTTTCCTGAGGAGAAACGATGTTTAAATTTTTCTGTTACTAAAAACGAATATTTTAGTTTTCTTGCTTAAATATCACGATAAAATTAAATTGTAAGAATATCCCTGAGTAACTTTATTTGTTTATTAGATTTTTTTAATAAGTTCGATTCTAGCATTTTTTTCTGACGAGTAACGATGTTTTTATTATTTTGGAACTAGAAACGCATATTTTAGTTTTCTCGCTTAAATATCGCGACAAAATTAAATTGTGAGAATATCCCTGAGTAACTTTATTTGTGTATTAAATTTATTTAATAAGTTTGATTCTAGCATTTTTTCCTGAGGAGAAACGGTGTTTACATTTTTCTGAAACTAAAAACGAATATTTTAGTTTTCTCGCTTAAATATCACGATAAAATTAAATTGTAAGAATATCCCTGAGTAACTTTATTTGTTTATTAGATTTTTTTAATAAGTTCGATTCTAGCATTTTTTTCTGACGAGTAACGATGTTTTTGTTATTTTGGAACTAGAAACGCATATTTTAGTTTTCTCGCTTAAATATCGCGACAAAATTAAATTGTGAGAATATCCCTGAGTAACTTTAATTGTGTATTAAATTTATTTAATAAGTTTGATTCTAGCATTTTTTCCTGAGGAGAAACGGTGTTTACATTTTTCTGGAACTAAAAACGAATATTTTGGTTTTCTCGCTTAAATATCACGATAAAATTAAATTGTAAGAATATCCCTGAGTAACTTTATTTGTTTATTAAATTTATTTAATAAGTTTGATTCTAGCATTTTTACCTGAGGAGTAACAATGTTTCAATTTTCTGGAACTAGAAACGATTATTTTAGTTTTCTTGCTTAAATATCACGATAAAATTAAATTGTATGAATATCCCTGAGTAACTTTATTTGTTTATTAGATTTTTTTAATAAGTTCGATTCTAGCATTTTGTCCTGACGAGTAACAATGTTTTCATTATTTTGGAACTAGAAACGAATATTTTAGTTTTCTCACTTAAATATCACGTTAAATTTAAATTGTAAAAATATCCATGATTAACTTATTTGTGTATTAAAATTTATTTAATAAGTTCGATTCTAGCATTTTTTCCTGTCGAGTAACGATGTTTTTATTATTTTGGAACTAGAAACGAATATTTTAGTTTTCTCGCTTAAATATCGCGATAAAATTAAATTGTAAGAATATCCCTGAGTAACTTTATTTGTTTATTAAATTTATTTAATAAGTTTGATTCTAGGATTTTTTCCAGAGGAGAAACGCTGTTTAAATTTCTCTGGAAATAGAAACGAATATTTTAGATTTCTCGCTTAAATATCTTGATAAAATTAAATTGTAGGAATATCCCTGAGTAACTTTATTTGTTTATTAAATTTATTTAATAAGTTTGATTCTAGGATTTTTTCCTGAGGAGAAACGACGATAAATTTTTCTGGAACTAGAAACGAATATTTTAGTTTTCTCGCTTAATTATCTCGATAAAATTAAATTGTAGGAATATCCCTGAGTAACTTTATTTGTTTATTAAATTTATTTAATAAGTTTGATTCTAGGATTTTTTCCTGAGGAGAAACGATGTTTAAATTTTTCTGGAACTAAAAACGAATATTTTAGTTTTCTTGCTTAAATATCACGATAAAATTAAATTGTAGGAATATCCCTGAGTAACTTTATTTGTTTATTAAATTTATTTAATAAGTTTGATTCTAGCATTTTTTCCTGACGAGTAACGATGTTTTTATTACTTTGGAACTAGAAACGAATATTTTAGTTTTCTCGCTTAAATATCTCGATAAAATTAAATTGTAGGAATATCCCTGAGTAACTTTATTTGTTTATTAAATTTATTTTATAAGTTTGATTCTAGGATTTTTTCCTGAGGAGAAACGATGTTTAAATTTTTCTGGAACTAAAAACTAATATTTTAGTTTTCTTGCTTAAATATCACGTTAAAATTAAATTGTAAGAATATCCCTGAGTAACTTTACTTGTTTATTAGATTTTTTTAATAAGTTCGATTCTAGCATTTTTTCCTGAGGAGTAACAATATTTCAATTTTCTGGAACTAGAAACGTTTATTTTAGTTTTCTTGCTTAAATATCACGATAAAATATAATTGTATGAATATCCCTGAGTAATTTTATTTGTTTATTAGATTTTTTTAATAAGTTCGATTTTAGCATTTTTTCCTGTCGAGTAACGATGTTTTTATTATTTTGGAACTAGAAACGAATATTTTAGTTTTCTCGCTTAAATATCGCGATAAAATTAAATTGTAAGAATATCCCTGAGTAACTTTATTTGTTTATTAAATTTATTTAATAAGTTTGATTCTAGGATTTATTCCAGAGGAGAAACGCTGTTTAAATTTCTCTGGAAATAGAAACGAATATTTTAGTTTTCTCGCTTAAATATCTTGATAAAATTAAATTGTAGGAATATCCCTGAGTAACTTTATTTGTTTATTAAATTTATTTAATAAGTTTGATTCTAGGATTTTTTCCTGAGGAGAAACGATGTTTAAATTTCTCTGGAAATAGAAACGAATATTTTAGTTTTCTCGCTTAAATATCTTGATAAAATTAAATTGTAGGAATATCCCTGAGTAACTTTATTTGTTTATTAAATTTATTTAATAAGTTTGATTCTAGGATTTTTTCCTGAGGAGAAACGCTGTTTAAATTTCTCTGGAACTAGAAACGAATATTTTAATTTTCTCGCTTAAATATCTTGATAAAATTAAATTGTAGGAATATCCCTGAGTAACTTTATTCGTTTATTAAATTTATTTGATAAGTTTAATTCTAGAATTTTTTCCTGAGGAGAAACGATGTTTAAATTTTTCTGGAACTAAAAACGAATATTTTAGTTTTCATGCTTAAATATCACGATAAAATTCAATTGTAAGAATATCCCTGAGTAACTTTATTTGTTTATTAGATTTTTTTAATAAGTTCGATTCTAGCATTTTTTCCTGACGAGTAACGATGTTTTTATTATTTTGGAACTAGAAAAGAATATTTTAGTTTTCTCGCTTAAATATCGCGATAAAATTAAATTGTAAGAATATCACTGAGTAACTTTATTTGTTTATTAAATTTATTTTTTAAGTTTGATTCTAGCATTTTTTCCTGCCGAGTAACGATGATTTTATTATTTCGGAACTAGAAACGAATATTTTAGTTTTATTGCTTAAATATCACGATAAAATTAAATTGAAAGAATATCCCTGAGTAACTTTATTTGTTTATTAAATTTATTTAATGAGTTTGATTCTAGGATTTTTTCCTGAGGAGAAACGCTGTTTAAATTTCTCTGGAACTAGAAACGAATATTTTAGTTTTCTCGCTTAAAAATCTTGATAAAATTAAATTGTAGGAATATCCCTGAGTAACTTTATTGGTTTATTAAATTTATTTAATAAGTTTGATTCTAGGATTTTTTCGTGAGGAGAAACGATGTTTAAATTTTTCTGGAAGTAAAAACGAATATTTTAGTTTTCTTGCTTAAATATCACGATAAAATTAAATTGTAAGAATATCCCTGAGTAACTTTATTTGTTTGTTAGATTTTTTTAACAAGTTCGATTCTAGCATTTTTTCCTGACGAGTAACGATGTTTTTATTATTTTGGAACTAGAAAAGAATATTTTAGTTTTCTCGTTTAAATATCGCGATAAAATTAAATTGTAAGAATATCCCTGAGTAACTTTATTTGTTTATTAAATTTATTTAATAAGTTTGATTCTAGGATTTTTTCCTGAGGAGACACGATGTTTTTATTATTTTGAAGCAAGAAATGAATATTTTGGTTTTCTCACTTAAATATCACGATAAAATTAAATTGTAGGAATATCCCTGAGTAACTTTATTCGTGTATTAAATTTATTTAATAAGTTTGATTCTAGCATTTTGTCTTGACGAGTAACGATGTTTTTATTATTTTGGAACTAGAAACGAATATTTTAGTTTTCTCGCTTAAATATCGCGATAAAATTAAATTGTAAAAATATCCCTGAGTAACTTTATTTGTTTATTAAATTTATTTAATAAGTTTGATTCTAGGATTTTTTCCTGAGGAGAAACGATGTTTAAATTTTTCTGGAAGTAAAAACGAATATTTTAGTTTTCTTGCTTAAATATCACGATAAAATTAAATTGTAGGAATATCCCTGAGTAACTTTATTTGTTTGTTAGATTTTTTTAATAAGTTCGATTCTAGCATTTTTGCCTGACGAGTAACGATGTTTTTATTATTTTGGAACTAGAAAAGAATATTTTAGTTTTCTCGCTTAAATATTGCGATAAAATTAAATTGTAAGAATATCCCTGAGTAACTTTATTTGTTTATTAAATTTATTTAATAAGTTTGATTCTAGGATTTTTTCCTGAGGAGAAACGATGTTTTTATTATTTTGAAGCAAGAAACGAATATTTTGGTTTTCACACTTAAATATCACGATAAAATTAAATTGTAGGAATATCCCTGAGTAACTTTATTCATGTATTAAATTTATTTAATAAGTTTGATTCTAGCATTTTTTCCTGACGAGTAACGATGTTTTTATTATTTTGGAACTAGAAACGAATATTTTAGATTTATTGCTTAAATATCACGATAAAATTAAATTGTAAGAATATCCCTGAGTAACTTTATTTGTTTATTAGATTTTATTAATAAGTTCGATTCTAGCATTTTTTCCTGACGAGTAACGATGTTTTTATTATTTTGGAACTAGAAACGAATATTTTAGTTTTCTCGTCGTATTTACAGGCGGAATTTGACTTCAAAAAGTGTTTCAGCACTTACGCTTTTTCTCAGAAATTACAAAACATATTGACTTCATTCAAAAACTATGGTCAAGCTCAAGAATAGATCTAAGATCGTACTGTGTTAGATTTTTGTTCTTTGCCCTAGTTTTAAGAAAAACAATAGTTATTTTCCGCAAAAAAATGCATTTTTTTAATGGTTATTTTTAATATAATACAAATTGAAAATAATAATTTGAACACAATACAATCCTAGATGACATCTTGAAGTATCTGGAAACATTTTTCAAAGTATGATAATAAGTTATTTACGAAAAAATCTATAGCAAGAGCTAAACCCCTGCAAATGAGTATTTCAAGAAGAAACATGTATCGTTCACTAGCGCTCTCATAGCGGTGAATGCTGTCACTACTGCATATCTACTGTGTCATCTATAGTTTGCAGTCGAAAATATACAAAGCTTCGACCACACAATGTAGACAAAACATAGTGACACATCATAAAGTGGGGAAAGGGTATATAACTGAGGCTCGGATTTTAGGAAAAATGCACATTTTTTCATATTTTGCATATTTCACCTTTTTTATATTTTTATTTATCAAATTGAACAAGATATTAGAATCGATATGATTATTAAAAATAAAATTATTGGAAAAACTCTAAAACTTATAAGATCTTTTTGGAAATACCGAAAATGAAATAAGAAATTTAAAACAAGACATAACTAATTCCACATAAAACAATGTGTAATAATAAAAGTCCGGGAAAATATTCCAAATTATTAGAGGTTTGTCGATAAGCTAGACGCTAAAAATATGTTTCTACTAACAGAAGAAAATATTCAAGTTACAAATATGATAAATATGAGAAAAGGCGATATGTACAAGATTCAAATTATGGAGAAAATTATCAAAATTATCAAATACCTGACGAAGAATTAAAACAGGAAATGGAAATATTTTTGAAAAAACTTTAAAAAATAAAGATGAAATAAAATCTATAGAACGAAGTACTTTATTACAAGCAGGATAAAGAACGCAGGAAGATTTTAACTCCTTCCAATTTTGAAACTATATGTAAAAGAAGAGAAGACACAAGTTGCCAGAAACTTGCAGAAAGACTACTATATAAATCAGATTTGGCAGATATACCATCTCTTTGTCATGGTAAAAATAATTAAATGATTGCTTTGGACTGCGTACAATCAAAGGAAAATTTGAGAATAAACCCATGTAGATTATTTATTCATGAAAATATAAGTTAGGCAGATTAATAAAACGGATTAGAGCTAACACCGTTTTTAATATTATCTAGAACTCTGTTTCAAATTAAAACAGGTTCAAGAAATGAATTAAATTTGATGCTAATTCTTACTCTCTTTAACTCAAGTTAAAATAAACTTGTTTCATACATTGAAAAGAGGTTTAAAAACGAAATAAAAAATGGTATTAGCGCTAATCCGCTTTATGAATCTGCCTGTTAGGAGCTACGCCTGATGTAGACAAAGAAATAATTATTGAAGTTAAATGTCCTATATCGGCATATAAAATGGATCCCGAGGAAGCAATAAAATCGAAGAAAATCACATTTTGGAAATATAATTCAACAACAGATTCATATGAAATTAATAAGAAACACAATTGGTTTTATCAAGTACAACGGCAGTTTGAAATGAGTAATAGAAATAAATGTATATTCGGTGTATGGACTGGCTTTGTAAATAATCCAATAAAAATAGAACATATACAAAGAGATAACGATTTTTTTAATACGATGCTGTCTAAATTGGATTTAAAAAATTTTAATTGTGTACTTCTAGAGCTTGTAGACCCTCGCCAATCAAGGAACTTACCAATTAGAGAACCTGAATATATAAAGGCTGCAATAGAAAAACGAAAATCTGCAAAGATTTTGAAATGTGCAAAAAAATTATGTTAGAGATTACTATATATCTATATAGGCCGTTTGATCGTTTCCAAATTTATTTATTTATTTATGTTTGTTTTATGCTGTCAATTTGACACAATATTATTTCATTTGATTTGTTTTAATCAGGGCTATTACTTGTATTAAAAATGTACAACTTTACTTTGTTGTTTATATACAAATATTTTACTTAGAATAATACATCCTTTGTATGTTTCGTTTAGTTGATTTAAATAGTTCGAGTAAATTTCCCAATACATATTTATACCTACATCCGATCCCAGCCGATTCCCGAGAATTCTTCGTTGACAGTCACTGCAAACTTTACTTAGCCCATGTACGAAGCCCCGCCCCGATAGCGCACATGGCTACACCCCTCTCATGCCGACCCCGGAGAGCACCACTAGCACAAAGTGTAAATACGACTCTTAAATATCGCGATAAAATTAAATTGTAAGAATATCCCTGAGTAACTTTATTTGTTTATTAAATTTATTTAATAAGTTTGATTCTATGATTTTTTCCTGAGGAGAAACGGTGTTTAAATTTCTCTGGAAATAAAAAACGAATATTTTAGTTTTCTCGCTTAAATATCTTGATAAAATTAAATTGTAGGTATATCCCTGAGTAACTTTATTCGTGTATTAAATTTATTTAATAAGTTTGATTCTAGCATTTTGTCCTGACGAGTAACGATGTTTTTATTATTTTGGAACTAGAAACGAATATTTTAGTTTTCTCACTTAAATATCACGATAAATTTAAATTGTAAAAATATCCCTGAGTAACTTTATTTGTGTATTAAAATTTATTTGATAAGTTTGATTCTAGCATTTTATCCTGACGAGTAACGATGTTTTTATTATTTTGGAACTAGAAAAGAATATTTTAGTTTTCTCGCTTAAATATCGCGATAAAATTAAATTGTTAGAATATCCCTGAGTAACTTTATTTGTATATTAAATTTATTTAATAAGTTTGATTCTATGATTTTTTCCTGAGGAGAAACGGTGTTTACATTTTTCTGGAACTAAAAACGAATATTTTAGTTTTCTCGCTTAAATATCACGATAAAATTAAATTGTAGGAATAGCCCTGTGTAACTTTATTCGTGTATTAAATTTATTTAATAAGTTTGTTTCTAGCATTTTGTCTTGACGAGTAACGATGTTTTTATTATTTTGGAACTAGAAACGAATATTTTAGTTTTCTCACTTAAATATCACGATAAAATTAAATTGTAAAAATATCCCTGAGTAACTTTATTTGTGTATTAAAATTTATTTAATAAGTTTGATTCTAGGATTTTTTCCTGTGGAGAAACGCTGTTTAAATTTCTCTGGAACTAGAAACGAATATTTTAGTTTTCTCGCTTAAAAATCTTGATAAAATTAAATGGTAGGAATATCCCTGAGTAACTTTATTGGTTTATTAAATTTATTTAATAAGTTTGATTCTAGGTTTTTTTCCTGAGGAGAAACGATGTTTAAATTTTTCTGGAACTAAAAACGAATATTTTAGTTTTCTCGCTTAAAAATCTTGATAAAATTAAATTGTAGGAATATCCCTGAGTAACTTTATTGGTTTATTAAATTTATTTAATAAGTTTGATTCTAGGATTTTTTCGTGAGGAGAAACGATGTTTAAATTTTTCTGGTAGTATAAACGAATATTTTAGTTTTCTTGCTTAAATATCACGATAAAATTAAATTGTAGGAATATCCCTGAGTAACTTTATTCGTGTATTAAATTTATTTAATAAGTTTGATTCTAGCATTTTGTCCTGACGAGTAACGATGTTTTTATTATTTTGGAACTAGAAACGAATATTTTAGTTTTCTCACTTAAATATCACGATAAATTTAAATTGTAAAAATATCCCTGAGTAACTTTATTTGTGTATTAAAATTTATTTGATAAGTTTGATTCTAGCATTTTTTCCTGACGAGTAACGATGTTTTTATTATTTTGGAACTAGAAAAGAATATTTTAGTTTTCTCGCTTAAATATCGCGATAAAATTAAATTGTAAGAATATCCCTGAGTAACTTTATTTGTTTATTAAATTTATTTAATAAATTTGATTCTAGGATTTTTTCCAGAGGAGAAACGCTGTTTACATTTTTCTGGAACTAAAAACGAATATTTTAGTTTTCTCGCTTAAATATCACGATAAAATTAAATTGTAGGAATAGCCCTGTGTAACTTTATTCGTGTATTAAATTTATTTAATAAGTTTGTTTCTAGCATTTTGTCTTGACGAGTAACGATGTTTTTATTATTTTGGAACTAGAAAAGAATATTTTAGTTTTCTCGTTTAAATATCGCGATAAAATTTAATTGTAAGAATATCCCTGAGTAACTTTATTTGTTTATTAAATTTATTTAATAAGTTTGATTCTAGGATTTTTTCCTGAGGAGAAACGATGTTTTTATTATTTTGAAGCAAGAAATGAATATTTTGGTTTTCTCACTTAAATATCACGATAAAATTAAATTGTAGGAATATCCCTGAGTAACTTTATTCGTGTATTAAATTTATTTAATAAGTTTGATTCTAGCATTTTTTCCTGACGAGTAACGATGTTTTTATTATTTTGGAACTAGAAACGAATATTTTAGATTTATTGCTTAAATATCACTATAAAATTAAATTGTAAGAATATCCCTGAGTAACTTTATTTGTTTATTAGATTTTATTAATAAGTTCGATTCTAGCATTTTTTCCTGACGAGTAACGATGTTTTTATTATTTTGGAACTAGAAACGAATATTTTAGATTTATTGCTTAAATATCACTATAAAATTAAATTGTAAGAATATCCCTGAGTAACTTTATTTGTTTATTAGATTTTATTAATAAGTTCGATTCTAGCATTTTTTCCTGACGAGTAACGATGTTTTTATTATTTTGGAACTAGAAACGAATATTTTAGTTTTCTCGTCGTATTTACAGGCGGAATTTGACTTCAAAAAGTGTTTCAGCACTTACGCTTTTTCTCAGAAATTACAAAACATATTGACTTCATTCAAAAACTATGGTCAAGCTCAAGAATAGATCTAAGATCGTACTGTGTTAGATTTTTGTTCTTTGCCCTAGTTTTAAGAAAAACAATAGTTATTTTCCGCAAAAAAATGCATTTTTTTAATGGTAATTTTTAATATAATACAAATTGAAAATAATAATTTGAACACAATACAATCCTAGATGACATCTTGAAGTATCTGGAAACATTTTTCAAAGTATGATAATAAGTTATTTACGAAAAAATCTATAGCAAGAGCTAAACCTCTGCAAATGAGTATTTCAAGAAGAAACATGTATCGTTCACTAGCGCTCTCATAGCGGTGAATGCTGTCACTACTGCATATCTACTGTGTCATCTATAGTTTGCAGTCGAAAATATACAAAGCTTCGACCACACAATGTAGACAAAACATAGTGACACATCATAAAGTGGGGAAAGGGTATATAACTGAGGCTCGGATTTTAGGAAAAATGCACATTTTTTCATATTTTGCATATTTCACCTTTTTTATATTTTTATTTATCAAATTGAACAAGATATTAGAATCGATATGATTATTAAAAATAAAATTATTGGAAAAACTCTAAAACTTATAAGATCTTTTTGGAAATACCGAAAATGAAATAAGAAATTTAAAACAAGACATAACTAATTCCACATAAAACAATGTGTAATAATAAAAGTCCGGGAAAATATTCCAAATTATTAGAGGTTTGTCGATAAGCTAGACGCTAAAAATATGTTTCTACTAACAGAAGAAAATATTCAAGTTACAAATATGATAAATATGAGAAAAGGCGATATGTACAAGATTCAAATTATGGAGAAAATTATCAAAATTATCAAATACCTGACGAAGAATTAAAACAGGAAATGGAAATATTTTTGAAAAAACTTTAAAAAATAAAGATGAAATAAAATCTATAGAACGAAGTACTTTATTACAAGCAGGATAAAGAACGCAGGAAGATTTTAACTCCTTCCAATTTTGAAACTATATGTAAAAGAAGAGAAGACACAAGTTGCCAGAAACTTGCAGAAAGACTACTATATAAATCAGATTTGGCAGATATACCATCTCTTTGTCATGGTAAAAATAATTAAATGATTGCTTTGGACTGCGTACAATCAAAGGAAAATTTGAGAATAAACCCATGTAGATTATTTATTCATGAAAATATAAGTTAGGCAGATTAATAAAACGGATTAGAGCTAACACCGTTTTTAATATTATCTAGAACTCTGTTTCAAATTAAAACAGGTTCAAGAAATGAATTAAATTTGATGCTAATTCTTACTCTCTTTAACTCAAGTTAAAATAAACTTGTTTCATACATTGAAAAGAGGTTTAAAAACGAAATAAAAAATGGTATTAGCGCTAATCCGCTTTATGAATCTGCCTGTTAGGAGCTACGCCTGATGTAGACAAAGAAATAATTATTGAAGTTAAATGTCCTATATCGGCATATAAAATGGATCCCGAGGAAGCAATAAAATCGAAGAAAATCACATTTTGGAAATATAATTCAACAACAGATTCATATGAAATTAATAAGAAACACAATTGGTTTTATCAAGTACAACGGCAGTTTGAAATGAGTAATAGAAATAAATGTATATTCGGTGTATGGACTGGCTTTGTAAATAAACCAATAAAAATAGAACATATACAAAGAGATAACGATTTTTTTAATACGATGCTGTCTAAATTGGATTTAAAAAATTTTAATTGTGTACTTCTAGAGCTTGTAGACCCTCGCCAATCAAGGAACTTACCAATTAGAGAACCTGAATATATAAAGGCTGCAATAGAAAAACGAAAATCTGCAAAGATTTTGAAATGTGCAAAAAAATTATGTTAGAGATTACTATTTATCTATATAGGCCGTTTGATCGTTTCCAAATTTATTTATTTATTTATGTTTGTTTTATGCTGTCAATTTGACACAATATTATTTCATTTGATTTGTTTTAATCAGGGCTATTACTTGTATTAAAAATGTACAACTTTACTTTGTTGTTTATATACAAATATTTTACTTAGAATAATACATCCTTTGTATGTTTCGTTTAGTTGATTTAAATAGTTCGAGTAAATTTCCCAATACATATTTATACCTACATCCGATCCCAGCCGATTCCCGAGAATTCTTCGTTGACCGTCACTGCAAACTTTACTTAGCCCATGTACGAAGCCCCGCCCCGATAGCGCACATGGCTACACCCCTCTCATGCCGACCCCGGAGAGCACCACTAGCACAAAGTGTAAATACGACTCTTAAATATCGCGATAAAATTAAATTGTAAGAATATCCCTGAGTAACTTTATTTGTTTATTAAATTTATTTAATAAGTTTGATTCTAGGATTTTTTCCTGCGGAGAAACGCTGTTTAAATTTCTCTGGAAATAAAAAACGAATATTTTAGTTTTCTCGCTTAAATATCTTGATAAAATTAAATTGTAGGAATATCCCTGAGTAACTTTATTCGTGTATTAAATTTATTTAATAAGTTTGATTCTAGCATTTTGTCCTGACGAGTAACGATGTTTTTATTATTTTGGAACTAGAAACGAATATTTTAGTTTTCTCACTTAAATATCACGATAAATTTAAATTGTAAAAATATCCCTGAGTAACTTTATTTGTGTATTAAAATTTATTTGATATGTTTGATTCTAGCATTTTATCCTGACGAGTAACGATGTTTTTATTATTTTGGAACTAGAAACGAATATTTTAGTTTTCTCGCTTAAATATCGCGATTAAATTAAATTGTAAGAATATCCCTGAGTAACTTTATTTGTTTATTAAATTTATTTGATAAGTTTGATTCTAGGATTTTTTCCTGAGGAGAAACGCTGTTTAAATTTCTCTGGAACTAGAAACGAATATTTTAGTTTTCTCGCTTAAAAATCTTGATAAAATTAAATTGTAGGAATATCCCTGAGTAACTTTATTGGTTTATTAAATTTATTTAATAAGTTTGATTCTAGGTTTTTTTCCTGAGGAGAAACGATGTTTAAATTTTTCTGGAACTAAAAACGAATATTTTAGTTTTATTGATTAAATATCACGATAAAATTAAATTGAAAGAATATCCCTGAGTAACTTTATTTGTTTATTAAATTTATTTAATAAGTTTGAGTCTAGGATTTTTTCCTGAGGAGAAACGCTGTTTAAACTTCTCTGGAACTAGAAACGAATATTTTAGTTTTCTCGCTTAAAAATCTTGATAAAATTAAATTGTAGGACTATCCCTGAGTAACTTTATTGGTTTATTAAATTTATTTAATAAGTTTGATTCTAGGATTTTTTCGTGAGGAGAAACGATGTTTAAATTTTTCTGGAAGTAAAAACGAATATTTTAGTTTTCTTGCTTAAATATCACGATAAAATTAAATTGTAAGAATATCCCTGAGTAACTTTATTTGTTTGTTAGATTTTTTAATAAGTTCCATTCTAGCATTTTTTCCTGACGAGTAACGATGTTTTTATTATTTTGGAACTAGAAACGAATATTTTAGTTTTCTCGCTTAAATATCGCGATAAAATTAAATTGTAAGAATATCCCTGAGTAACTTTATTTGTTTATTAAATTTATTTAATAAGTTTGATTCTAGGATTTTTTCCTGAAGAGAAACGCTGTTTAAATTTCTCTGGAACTAGAAACGAATATTTTAGTTTTCTCGCTTAAAAATCTTGATAAAATTAAATTGTAGGAATATCCCTGAGTAACTTTATTGGTTTATTAAATTTAATTAATAAGTTTGATTCTAGGTTTTTTTCCTGAGGAGAAACGATGTTTAAATTTTTCTGGAACTAAAAACGAATATTTTAGTTTTCTTGCTTAAATATCACGATAAAATTAAATTGTAAGAATATCCCTGAGTAACTTTATTTGTTTGTTAGATTTTTTTAATAAGTTCGATTCTAGCATTTTTTCCTGACGAGTAACGATGTTTTTATTATTTTGGAACTAGAAAAGAATATTTTAGTTTTCTCGTTTAAATATCGCGATAAAATTAAATTGTAAGAATATCCCTGAGTAACTTTATTTGTTTATTAAATTTATTTAATAAGTTTGATTCTAGGATTTTTTCCTGAGGAGAAACGATGTTTTTATTATTTTGAAGCAAGAAACGAATATTTTAGTTTTCTCACTTAAATATCACGATAAAATTAAATTGTAGGAATATCCCTGAGTAACTTTATTCGTGTATTAAATTTATTTAATAAGTTTGATTCTAGCATTTTGTCTTGACGAGTAACGATGTTTTTATTATTTTGGAACTAGAAACGAATATTTTAGTTTTCTCGCTTAAATATCGCGATAAAATTAAATTGTAAGAATATCCCTGAGTAACTTTATTTGTTTATTAAATTTATTTAATAAGTTTGATTCTAGGATTTTTTCCTGAGGAGAAACGCTGTTTAAATTTCTCTGGAACTAGAAACGAATATTTTAGGTTTCTCGCTTAAATATCTTGATAAAATTAAATTGTAGGAATATCCCTGAATAACTTTATTGGTTTATTAAATTTATTTAATAAGTTTGATTCTAGGATTTTATCCTGAGGTCCCTGGTTCGATTCCCACAGGCGACAAATTTTCATAATTTGAAAAAGCTATCCCTGTGGCTCCTCCACCACTAACATGTTTGGGGGCCGTGATTTGACGACTGGTAACCGCACTTCACGCGCAAAAATATATTACTTACCGAGATCTGCTGTAGCAGAGTGCCACACCCAGAATTGGGTAGAAGGCGTGATGATATATTTATTTATTTATTTTATTTGAGAAACGATGTTTAAATTTTTCTGGAACTAAAAACGAATATTTTAGTTTTCTTGCTTAAATATCACGATAAAATTAAATTGTAAGAATATCCCTCAGTAACTTTATTTGTTTGTAAGATTTTTTTAATAAGTTCGATTCTAGCTTTTTTTCCTGACGAGTAACGTTGTTTTTATTATTTGGAACTAGAAAAGAATATTTTAGTTTTCTCGCTTAAATATCTTGATAAAATTAAATTGTAGGAATATCCCTGAGTAACTTTATTGGTTTATTAAATTTATTTAATAAGTTTGATTCGAGGATTTTTTCCTGAGGAGAAACGGTGTTTACATTTTTCTGGAACTAAAAACGAATATTTTAGTTTTCTCGTTTAAATATCACGATAAAATTAAATTGTAAAAATATCCCTGTGTAACTTTATTTGTGTTTTAAATTTATTTAATAAGTTCGTTTCTAGCTTTTTTCTTGACGAGTAACGATGTTTTTTTTATTTTGGAGCTAGAAACGAATATTTTAGTTTTCTCGCTTAAATATCGCGATAAAATTAAATTGTAAGAATATCCCTGAGTAACTTTATTTGTTTATTAAATTTATTTAATAAGTTTGATTCTAGGATTTTTTCCTGAGGAGAAACGCTGTTTATATTTCTCTGGAAATAGAAACGAATATTTTAGTTTTCTCGTTTATATATCTTGATAAAATTAAATTGTAGGAAAACTAGAAACGAATATTTTAGTTTTCTTGCTTAAATATCACGATAAAATTAAATTGTAAGAATATCCCTGAGTAACTTTATTTGTTTGTTAGATTTTTTTAATAAGTTCGATTCTAGCATTTTATCCTGACGAGTAACGATGTTTTTATTATTTTGGAACTAGAAAAGAATATTTTAGTTTTCTCGCTTAAATATCGCGATAAAATTAAATTGTAAGAATATCCCTGAGTAACTTTATTTGTTTATTAAATTTATTTAATAAGTTTGATTCTAGGATTTTTTCCTGCGGAGAAACGATGTTTACATTTTTCTGGAACTTAAAACGAATATTTTAGTTTTCTCGTTTAAATATCACGAAAAAATTAAATTGTAAAAATATCCCTGTGTAACTTTATTTGTGTATTAAATTTAATTAATAAGTTCGTTTCTAGCTTTTTTCTTGACGAGTAACAATGTTTTTTTATTTTGGAGCTAGAAACGAATATTTTGGTTTTCTCGCTTAAATATCACGATAAAATTAAATTGTAGGAATATCCCTGAGTAACTTTATTTGTTTATTAAATTTATTTAATAAGTTTGATTCTAGCATTTTTTCCTGAGGAGTAACAATGTTTCAATTTTCTGGAACTAGAAACGATTATTTTAGTTTTCTTGCTTAAATATCACGATAAAATATAATTGTATGAATATCCCTGAGTACTTTATTTGTTTATTAGATTTTTTTATAAGTTCGATTCTAGCATTTTTTCCTGTCGAGTAACGATGTTTTTATTATTTTGGAACTAGAAACGAATATTTTAGTTTTCTTGCTTAAATAACACGATAAAATTAAATTGTAAGAATATCCCTGAGTAACTTTATTTGTTTATTAGATTTTTTTAATAAGTTCGATTCTAGCATTTTTTCCTGACGAGTAACGATGTTTTTATTATTTTGGAACTAGAAAAGAATATTTTAGTTTTCTTGCTTAAATATCGCGATAAAATTAAATTGTAAGAATATCCCTGAGTAACTTTATTTGTTTATTAAATTTATTTAATAAGTTTGATTCTAGGATTTTTTCCTGAAGAGAAACGATGTTTTTATTATTTTGAAGCAAGAAACGAATATTTTGGTTTTCACACTTAAATATCACGATAAAATTAAATTGTAGGAATATCCCTGAGTAACTTTATTTGTTTATTAAATTTATTTAATAAGTTTGATTCTAGGATTTTTTCCTGAGGAGAAACGCTGTTTAAATTTCTCTGGAACTAGAAACGAATATTTTAGTTTTCTCGCTTAAAAATCTTGATAAAATTAAATTGTAGGAATATCCCTGAGTAACTTTATTTGTTTATTAGATTTTTTTAATAAGTTCGATTCTAGCATTTTTTCCTGTCGAGTAACGATGTTTTTATTATTTTGGAACTAGAAAAGAATATTTTAGTTTTCTCGCTTAAATATCGCGATAAAATTAAATTGTAAGAATATCCCTGAGTAACTTTATTTGTTTATTAAATTTATTTAATAAGTTTGATTCTAGGATTTTTTCCTGAGGAGAAACGATGTTTTTATTATTTTGAAGCCAGAAACGAATATTTTGGTTTTCTCACTTAAATATCACGATAAAATTAAATTGTATGAATATCCCTGAGTAACTTTATTCGTGTATTAAATTTATTTAATAAGTTTGATTCTAGCATTTTGTCTTGACGAGTAACGATGTTTTTATTATTTTGGAACTAGAAACGAATATT
Organism: Pterostichus madidus; assembly: GCA_911728475.2. Lineage (NCBI taxonomy): Eukaryota > Metazoa > Arthropoda > Insecta > Coleoptera > Carabidae > Pterostichus > Pterostichus madidus. Next base: position 20,940,211 of record OU452309.1, on the reverse strand, counting down.
TTAGTTTTCTTGCTTAAATATCACGATAAAATTAAATTGTAAGAATATCCCTGAGTAACTTTATTTGTTTGTTAGATTTTTTTAATAAGTTCGATTCTAGCTTTTTTTCCTGACGAGTAACGTTGTTTTTATTATTTTGGAACTAGAAAAGAATATTTTAGTTTTCTCGCTTAAATATCTTGATAAAATTAAATTGTAGGAATATCCCTAAGTAACTTTATTGGTTTATTAAATTTATTTAATAAGTTTGATTCGAGGATTTTTTCCTGAGGAGAAACGGTTTTTACATTTTTCTGGAACTAAAAACGATTATTTTAGTTTTCTCGCTTAAATATCACGATAAAATTAAATTGTAGGAATAGCCCTGTGTAACTTTATTCGTGTATTAAATTTATTTAATAAGTTTGATTCTAGCATTTTTTCCTGACGAGTAACGTTTTTTTTTATTATTTTGGAACTAGAAACGAATATTTTAGTTTTCTCGTTTAAATATCGCGATAAAATTAAATTGTAAGAATATCCCTGAGTAACTTTATTTGTTTATTAAATTTATTTAATAAGTTTGATTCTAGGATTTTTTCCTGAGGAGAAACGATGTTTTTATTATTTTGAAGCAAGAAACGAATATTTTGGTTTTCTCACTTAAATATCACGATAAAATTAAATTGTAGGAATATCCCTGAGTAACTTTATTCGTGTATTAAATTTATTTAATAAGTTTGATTCTAACATTTTGTCTTGACGAGTAACGATGTTTTTATTATTTTGGAACTAGAAACGAATATTTTAGTTTTCTCGCTTAAATATCGCGATAAAATTAAATTGTAAGAATATCCCTGAGTAACTTTATTTGTTTATTAAATTTATTTAATAAGTTTGATTCTAGGATTTTTTCCTGAGGAGAAACGCTGTTTAAATTTCTCTGGAACTAGAAACGAATATTTTAGGTTTCTCGCTTAAATATCTTAAAAAAATTAAATTGTAGGAATATCCCTGAGTAACTTTATTGGTTTATTAAATTTATTTAATAAGTTTGATTCTAGCATTTTTTCCTGACGAGTAACGATGTTTTTATTATTTTGGAACTAGAAACGAATATTTTAGTTTTCTCACTTAAATATCACGATAAAATTAAATTGTAAAAATATCCCTGAGTAACTTTATTTGTGTATTAAAATTTATTTAATAAGTTTGATTCTAGCATTTTTTCCTGACGAGTAACGATGTTTTTATTATTTTGGAACTAGAAACGAATATTTTAGTTTTCTCGCTTAAATATCGCGATAAAATTAAATTGTAAGAATATCCCTGAGTAACTTTATTTGTTTATTAAATTTATTTAATAAGTTTGATTCTAGGATTTTTGCCTGAGGAGAAACGATGTTTTTATTATTTTGAAGCAAGAAACAAATATTTTGGTTTTCTCACTTAAATATCACGATAAAATTAAATTGTAGGAATATCCCTGAGTAACTTTATTTGTGTATTAAAATTTATTTAATAAGTTTGATTCTAGCATTTTTTCCTGACGAGTAACGATGTTTTTATTATTTTGGAACTAGAAACGAATATTTTAGTTTTCTTGCTTAAATATCACGATATAATTAAATTGTAAGAATATCCCTGAGTAACTTTATTTGTTTGTTAGATTTTTTTAATAAGTTCGATTCTAGCTTTTTTTCCTGACGAGTAACGTTGTTTTTATTATTTTGGAAATAGAAAAGAATATTTTAGTTTTCTCGCTTAAATATCTTGATAAAATTAAATTGTAGGAATATCCCTGAGTAACTTTATTGGTTTATTAAATTTATTTAATAAGTTTGATTCGAGGATTTTTTCCTGTGGAGAAACGGTGTTTACATTTTTCTGGAACTAAAAACGAATATTTTAGTTTTCTCGTTTAAATATCACGATAAAATTAAATTGTAAAAATATCCCTGTGTAACTTTATTTGTGTATTAAATTTATTTAATAAGTTCGTTTCTAGCTTTTTTCTTGACGAGTAACGATGTTTTTTTTATTTTGGAGCTAGAAACGAATATTTTCGTTTTCTCGCTTAAATATCGCGATAAAATTAAATTGTAAGAATATCCCTGAGTAACTTTATTTGTTTATTAAATTTATTTAATAAGTTTGATTCTAGGATTTTTTCCTGAGGAGAAACGCTGTTTATATTTCTCTGGAAATAGAAACGAATATTTTAGTTTTCTCGTTTATATATCTTGATAAAATTAAATTGTAGGAAAACTAGAAACGAATATTTTAGTTTTCTTGCTTAAATATCACGATAAAATTAAATTGTAAGAATATCCCTGAGTAACTTTATTTTGTTTGTTAGATTTTTTTAATAAGTTTGATTCTAGCATTTTATCCTGACGAGTAACGATGTTTTTATTATTTTGGAACTAGAAAAGAATTTTTTAGTTTTCTCGCTTAAATATCGCGATAAAATTAAATTGTAAGAATATCCCTGAGTAACTTTATTTGTTTATTAAATTTATTTAATAAGTTTGATTCTAGGATTTTTTCCTGAGGAGAAACGGTGTTTACATTTTTCTGGAACTTAAAACGAATATTTTAGTTTTCTCGTTTAAATATCACGAAAAAATTAAATTGTAAAAATATCCCTGTGTAACTTTATTTGTGTATTAAATTTATTTAATAAGTTCGTTTCTAGCTTTTTTTCTTGACGAGTAACAATGTTCTTTTATTTTGGAGCTAGAAACAAATATTTTGGTTTTCTCGCTTAAATATCACGATAAAATTAAATTGTAGGAATATCCCTGAGTAACTTTATTTGTTTACTAAATTTATTTAATAAGTTTGATTCTAGCATTTCTTCCTGAGGAGTAACAATGTTTCAATTTTCTGGAACTAGAAACGATTATTTTAGTTTTCTTGCTTAAATATCACGATAAAATATAATTGTATGAATATCTCTGAGTAACTTTATTTGTTTATTATATTTTTTTAATAAGTTTGATTCTAGCATTTTTTCCTGTCGAGTAACGATGTTTTTATTATTTTGGAACTAGAAAAGAATATTTTAGTTTTCTCGCTTAAATATCGCGATAAAATTAAATTGTAAGAATATCCCTGAGTAACTTTATTTGTTTATTAAATTTATTTAATAAGTTTGATTCTAGGATTTTTTCCTGAGGAGTAACGCTGTTTAAATTTCTCTGGAAATAGAAACGAATATTTTAGTTTTCTCGCTTAAATATCTTGATAAAATTAAATTGTAGGAATATCCCTGAGTAACTTCATTTGTTTATTAAATTTATTTAATAAGTTTGATTCTAGGATTTTTTCCTGAGGAGAAACGATGTTTTTATTATTTTGAAGCAAGAAACGAATATTTTGGTTTTCACACTTAAATATCACGATAAAATTAAATTGTAGGAATATCCCTGAGTAACTTTATTCGTGTATTAAATTTATTTAATAAGTTTGATTCTAGCATTTTGTCTTGACGAGTAACGATGTTTTTATTATTTTGGAACTAGAAACGAATAGTTTAGATTTATTGCTTAAATATCGCGATAAAATTAAATTGTAGGAATATCCCTGAGTAACTTTATTTGTTTATTAAATTTATTTAATAAGTTTGATTCTAGGATTTTTTCCTGAGGAGAAACGATGTTTTTATTATTTTGAAGCAAGAAACGAATATTTTGGTTTTCACACTTAAATATCACGATAAAATTAAATTGTAGGAATATCCCTGAGTAACTTTATTCGTGTATTAAATTTATTTAATAAGTTTGATTTTAGCATTTTTTCCTGACGAGTAACGATGTTTTTATTATTTTGGAACTAGAAACGAATATTTTAGATTTATTGCTTAAATATCGCGATAAAATTAAATTGTAGGAATATCCCTGAGTAACTTTATTCGTGTATTAAATTTATTTAATAAGTTTGATTCTAGTATTTTGTCTTGACGAGTAACGATGTTTTTATTATTTTGGAACTAGAAACGAATATTTTAGTTTTCTCGCTTAAATATCGCGATAAAATTAAATTGTAAGAATATCCCTGAGTAACTTTATTTGTTTATTAAATTTATTTAATAAGTTTGATTCTAGGATTTTTTCCTGAGGAGAAACGGTGTTTACATTTTTCTGGAACTAAAAACGAATATTTTGGTTTTCTCGCTTAAATATAACGATAAAATTAAATTGTAGGAATATCCCTGAGTAACTTTATTCGTGTATTAAATTTATTTAATAAGTTTGTTTCTAGCATTTTGTCTCGACGAATAACGATGTTTTTATTATTTTGGAACTAGAAACGAATATTTTAGTTTTCTCACTTAAATATCACGATAAAATTAAATTGTAAAAATATCCCTGAGTAACTTTATTTGTGTATTAAAATTTATTTAATAAGTTTGATTCTAGCATTTTTTCCTGACGAGTAACGATGTTTATATTATTTTGGAACTAGAAAAGAATATTTTAGTTTTCTCGTTTAAATATCGCGATAAAATTAAATTGTAAGAATATCCCTGAGTAACTTTTTAGGTTTATTAAATTTATTTAATAAGTTTGATTCTAGGATTTTTTCCTGAGGAGAAACGATGATTTAATTATTTTGAAGCAAGAAACGAATATTTTGGTTTTCTCACTTAAATATCACGAGAAAATTAAATTGTAGGAATATCCCTGAGTAACTTTATTCGTGTATTAAATTTATTTAATAAGTTTGATTCTAGCATTTTGTCTTGACGAGTAACGATGTTTTTATTATTTTGGAACTAGAAACGAATATTTTAGTTTTCTCGCTTAAATATCACGATAAAATTAAATTGTAAGAATATCCCTCAGTAACTTTATTTGTTTATTAGATTTATTTAATAGGTTTGATTCTAGGATTTTTTCCAGACGAGTAACGATGTTTTTATTATTTTGGAACTAGAAACGAATATTTTAGTTTTCTCGCTTAAATATCTTGATAAAATTAAATTGTAGGAATATCCCTCAGTAACTTTATTTGTTTATTAAATTTATTTAATAAGTTTGATTCTAGGATTTTTTCCTGAGGAGAAACGATGATAAATTTTTCTGGAACTAGAAACGAATATTTTAATTTTCTCGCTTAAATATCTCGATAAAATTAAATTGTAGGCATATCCCTGAGTAACTTTATTTGTTTATTAAATTTATTTAATAAGTTCGATTCTAGCATTTTTTCCTGACGAGTAACGATGTTTTTATTATTTTGGAACTAGAAAAGAATATTTTAGTTTTCTCGCTTAAATATCGCGATAAAATTAAATTGTAAAATTATCCCTGAGTAACTTTATTTGTTTATTAAATTTATTTAATAAGTTTGATTCTAGGATTTTTTCCTGAGGAGAAACGATGTTTTTATTATTTTGAAGCAAGAAACGAATATTTTGGTTTTCACACTTAAATATCACGATAAAATTAAATTGTAGGAATATCCCTGAGTAACTTTATTCGTGTATTAAATTTATTTAATAAGTTTGATTCTAGCATTTTTGCCTGACGAGTAACGATGTTTTTATTATTTTGGAACTAGAAACGAATATTTTAGATTTATTGCTTAAATATCGCGATAAAATTAAATTGTAGGAATATCCCTGAGTAACTTTATTTGTGTATTAAATTTATTTAATAAGTTTGATTCTAGCATTTTGTCTTGACGAGTAACGATGTTTTTATTATTTTGGAACTAGAAACGAATATTTTAGTTTTCTCGCTTAAATATCGCGATAAAATTAAATTGTAAGAATATCCCTGAGTAACTTTATTTGTGTATTAAAATTTATTTAATAAGTTTGATTCTAGCATTTTTTCCTGACGAGTAACGATGTTTTTATTATTTTGGAACTAGAAAAGAATATTTTAGTTTTCTCGTTTAAATATCGCGATAAAATTAAATTGTAAGAATATCCCTGAGTAACTTTTTAGGTTTATTAAATTTATTTAATAAGTTTGATTCTAGGATTTTTTCCTGAGGAGAAACGGTGTTTACATTTTTCTGGAACTAAAAAGGAATATTTTGGTTTTCTCGCTTATATATAACGATAAAATTAAATTGTAGGATTATCCCTGAGTAACTTTATTCGTGTATTAAATTTATTTAATAAGTTTGATTCTAGCATTTTGTCTTGACGAGTAACGATGTTTTTATTATTTTGGAACTAGAAACGAATATTTTAGTTTTCTCACTTAAATATCACGATAAAATTAAATTGTAAGAATATCCCTCAGTAACTTTATTTGTTTATTAGATATATTTAATAAGTTTGATTCTAGGATTTTTTCCAGACGAGTAACGATGTTTTTATTATTTTGGAACTAGAAACGAATATTTTAGTTTTCTCGCTTAAATATCACGATAAAATTAAATTGTAAGAATATCCCTCAGTAACTTTATTTGTTTATTAGATTTATTTAATAAGTTTGATTCTAGGATTTTTTCCTGAGGAGAAACGATGTTTAAATTTTTCTGGAACTAAAAACGAATATTTTAGTTTTCTTGCTTAAATATCACGATAAAATTAAATTGAAATCCCTGAGTAACTTTATTTCTTTATTAGATTTTTTTAATAAGTTCGATTCTAGCATTTTTTCCTGACGAGTAACGATGTTATTATTATTTTGGAACTAGAAACGAATATTTTAGTTTTCTCACTTAAATATCGCGATAAAATTAAATTTTAAGAATATCACTGAGTAACTTTATTTGTTTATTAAATTTATTTAATAAGTTTGATTCTAGGATTTTTTCCTGAGGAGAAACGATGATAAATATTTCTGAAACTAGTAACGAATATTTTAGGTTTCTCGCTTAAATATCTCGATAAAATTAAATTGTAGGAATATCCCTGAGTAACTTTATTTGTTTATTAAATTTATTTTTAAGTTTGATTCTAGGATTTTTTCCAGAGGAAAAACGATGTTTAAATTTTTCTGTAACTAAAAACGAATATTTTAGTTTTCTTGCTTAAATATCACGATAAAATTAAATTGTAAAAATATCCCTGTGTAACTTTATTTGTGTATTAAATTTATTTAATAAGTTCGTTTCTAGCTTTTTTCTTGACGAGTAACGATGTTTCTTTATTTTGGAGCTAGAAACGAATATTTTGGTTTTCTCGCTTAAATATCACGATAAAATTAAATTGTAGGAATATCCCTGAGTAACTTTATTTGTTTATTAAATTTATTTAATAAGTTTGATTCTAGGATTTTTTCCTGAGGAAAAACGATGTTTAAATTTTTCTGGAACTAAAAACGAATATTTTAGTTTTCTTGCTTAAATATCACGATAAAATTAAATTGTAAGAATATCCCCGAGTTACTTTATTTGTTTATTAGATTTTTTAATAAGTTCGATTCTAGCATTTTTTGTTGACGAGTAACGATGTTTTTATTATTTTGGAACTAGAAACGAAAATTTTAGTTTTCTCGCTTAAATATCTCGATAAAATTAAATTGTAGGAATATCCCTGTGTAACTTTATTGGTTTATTAAATTTATTTAAAAAGTTTGATTCTAGGATTTTTTCCTGAGGAGAAACGATGTTTAAATTTTTCTGGAACTAAAAACGAATATTTTAGTTTTCTTGCTTAATTATCACGATAAAATTAAATTGTAACTGAGTAACTTTATTTGTTTATTAGATTTTTTTAATAAGTTCGATTCTAGCATTTTGTGCTGACGAGTAACGATGTTTTTATTATTTTGGAACTAGTAACGAATATTTTAGTTTTTTCATAAATATCACGATCAATTTAAATTGTAAAAATATCCCTGAGTAACTTTATTTGTGTATTAAAATTTATTTAATAAGTTTGATTCTAGCATTTTTTCCTGACGAGTAAGTAATGTTTTTATTATTTTGGAACTAGGAAAGAATATTTTAGTTTTCTCGCTTAAATATCGCGATAAAATTAAATTGTAAGAATATCCCTGAGTAACTTTATTTGTTTATTAAATTTATTTAATAAGTTTGACTCTAGGATTTTTTCCTGAGGAGAAACGGTGTTTACATTTTTCTGGAACTAAAAACGAATATTTTAGTTTTCTCGTTTAAATATCACGATAAAATTAAATTGTAAGAATATCCCCGAGTTACTTTATTTGTTTATTAGATTTTTTAATAAGTTCGATTCTAGCATTTTTTCTTGACGAGTAACGATGTTTTTATTATTTTGGAACTAGAAACGAAAATTTTAGTTTTCTCGCTTAAATATCTCGATAAAATTAAATTGTAGGAATATCCCTGTGTAACTTTATTGGTTTATTAAATTTATTTAAAAAGTTTGATTCTAGGATTTTTTCCTGAGGAGAAACGATGTTTAAATTTTTCTGGAACTAAAAACGAATATTTTAGTTTTCTTGCTTAATTATCACGATAAAATTAAATTGTAACTGAGTAACTTTATTTGTTTATTAGATTTTTTTAATAAGTTCGATTCTAGCATTTTGTGCTGACGAGTAACGATGTTTTTATTATTTTGGAACTAGTAACGAATATTTTAGTTTTTTCATAAATATCACGATCAATTTAAATTGTAAAAATATCCCTTAGTAACTTTATTTGTGTATTAAAATTTATTTAATAAGTTTGATTCTAGCATTTTTTCCTGTCGAGTAAGTAATGTTTTTATATTTTGGAACTAGAAAAGAATATTTTAGTTTTCTCGCTTAAATATCGCGATAAAATTAAATTGTAAGAATATCCCTGAGTAACTTTATTTGTTTATTAAATTTATTTAATAAGTTTGACTCTAGGATTTTTTCCTGAGGAGAAACGGTGTTTACATTTTTCTGGAACTAAAAACGAATATTTTAGTTTTCTCGTTTAAATATCACGATAAAATTAAATTGTAAAAATATCCCTGTGTAACTTTATTTGTGTATTAAATTTATTTAATAAGTTCGTTTCTAGCTTTTTTATTGACGAGTAACAATTTTTTTTTATTTTGGAGCTAGAAACGAATATTTTGGTTTTCTCACTAAAATATCACGATAAAATTAAATTGTAGGAATATCCCTGAGTAACTTTATTTGTTTATTAAATTTAGTTAATAAGTTTGATTCTAGCATTTTTTCTTGAGGAGTAACAATATTTCAATTTTCTGGAACTAGAAACGTTTATTTTAGTTTTCTTGCTTAAATATCACGATAAAATATAATTGTATGAATATCCCTGAGTAATTTTATTTGTTTATTAGATTTTTTTAATAAGTTCGATTTTAGCATTTTTTCCTGTCGAGTAACGATGTTTTTATTATTTTGGAACTAGAAACGAATATTTTAGTTTTCTCGCTTAAATATCGCGATAAAATTAAATTGTAAGAATATCCCTGAGTAACTTTATTTGTTTATTAAATTTATTTAATAAGTTTGATTCTAGGATTTATTCCAGAGGAGAAATGCTGTTTAAATTTCTCTGGAAATAGAAACGAATATTTTAGTTTTCTCGCTTAAATATCTTGATAAAATTAAATTGTAGGAATATCCCTGAGTAACTTTATTTGTTTATTAAATTTATTTAATAAGTTTGATTCTAGGATTTTTTCCTGAGGAGAAACGATGTTTAAATTTTTCTGTTACTAAAAACGAATATTTTAGTTTTCTTGCTTAAATATCACGATAAAATTAAATTGTAAGAATATCCCTGAGTAACTTTATTTGTTTATTAGATTTTTTTAATAAGTTCGATTCTAGCATTTTTTTCTGACGAGTAACGATGTTTTTATTATTTTGGAACTAGAAACGCATATTTTAGTTTTCTCGCTTAAATATCGCGACAAAATTAAATTGTGAGAATATCCCTGAGTAACTTTATTTGTGTATTAAATTTATTTAATAAGTTTGATTCTAGCATTTTTTCCTGAGGAGAAACGGTGTTTACATTTTTCTGAAACTAAAAACGAATATTTTAGTTTTCTCGCTTAAATATCACGATAAAATTAAATTGTAAGAATATCCCTGAGTAACTTTATTTGTTTATTAGATTTTTTTAATAAGTTCGATTCTAGCATTTTTTTCTGACGAGTAACGATGTTTTTGTTATTTTGGAACTAGAAACGCATATTTTAGTTTTCTCGCTTAAATATCGCGACAAAATTAAATTGTGAGAATATCCCTGAGTAACTTTAATTGTGTATTAAATTTATTTAATAAGTTTGATTCTAGCATTTTTTCCTGAGGAGAAACGGTGTTTACATTTTTCTGGAACTAAAAACGAATATTTTGGTTTTCTCGCTTAAATATCACGATAAAATTAAATTGTAAGAATATCCCTGAGTAACTTTATTTGTTTATTAAATTTATTTAATAAGTTTGATTCTAGCATTTTTTCCTGAGGAGTAACAATGTTTCAATTTTCTGGAACTAGAAACGATTATTTTAGTTTTCTTGCTTAAATATCACGATAAAATTAAATTGTATGAATATCCCTGAGTAACTTTATTTGTTTATTAGATTTTTTTAATAAGTTCGATTCTAGCATTTTGTCCTGACGAGTAACAATGTTTTCATTATTTTGGAACTAGAAACGAATATTTTAGTTTTCTCACTTAAATATCACGTTAAATTTAAATTGTAAAAATATCCATGATTAACTTATTTGTGTATTAAAATTTATTTAATAAGTTCGATTCTAGCATTTTTTCCTGTCGAGTAACGATGTTTTTATTATTTTGGAACTAGAAACGAATATTTTAGTTTTCTCGCTTAAATATCGCGATAAAATTAAATTGTAAGAATATCCCTGAGTAACTTTATTTGTTTATTAAATTTATTTAATAAGTTTGATTCTAGGATTTTTTCCAGAGGAGAAACGCTGTTTAAATTTCTCTGGAAATAGAAACGAATATTTTAGATATCTCGCTTAAATATCTTGATAAAATTAAATTGTAGGAATATCCCTGAGTAACTTTATTTGTTTATTAAATTTATTTAATAAGTTTGATTCTAGGATTTTTTCCTGAGGAGAAACGATGATAAATTTTTCTGGAACTAGAAACGAATATTTTAGTTTTCTCGCTTAATTATCTCGATAAAATTAAATTGTAGGAATATCCCTGAGTAACTTTATTTGTTTATTAAATTTATTTAATAAGTTTGATTCTAGGATTTTTTCCTGAGGAGAAACGATGTTTAAATTTTTCTGGAACTAAAAACGAATATTTTAGTTTTCTTGCTTAAATATCACGATAAAATTAAATTGTAGGAATATCCCTGAGTAACTTTATTTGTTTATTAAATTTATTTAATAAGTTTGATTCTAGCATTTTTTCCTGACGAGTAACGATGTTTTTATTACTTTGGAACTAGAAAGGAATATTTTAGTTTTCTCGCTTAAATATCTCGATAAAATTAAATTGTAGGAATATCCCTGAGTAACTTTATTTGTTTATTAAATTTATTTTATAAGTTTGATTCTAGGATTTTTTCCTGAGGAGAAACGATGTTTAAATTTTTCTGGAACTAAAAACTAATATTTTAGTTTTCTTGCTTAAATATCACGTTAAAATTAAATTGTAAGAATATCCCTGAGTAACTTTACTTGTTTATTAGATTTTTTTAATAAGTTCGATTCTAGCATTTTTTCCTGAGGAGTAACAATATTTCAATTTTCTGGAACTAGAAACGTTTATTTTAGTTTTCTTGCTTAAATATCACGATAAAATATAATTGTATGAATATCCCTGAGTAATTTTATTTGTTTATTAGATTTTTTTAATAAGTTCGATTTTAGCATTTTTTCCTGTCGAGTAACGATGTTTTTATTATTTTGGAACTAGAAACGAATATTTTAGTTTTCTCGCTTAAATATCGCGATAAAATTAAATTGTAAGAATATCCCTGAGTAACTTTATTTGTTTATTAAATTTATTTAATAAGTTTGATTCTAGGATTTATTCCAGAGGAGAAACGCTGTTTAAATTTCTCTGGAAATAGAAACGAATATTTTAGTTTTCTCGCTTAAATATCTTGATAAAATTAAATTGTAGGAATATCCCTGAGTAACTTTATTTGTTTATTAAATTTATTTAATAAGTTTGATTCTAGGATTTTTTCCTGAGGAGAAACGATGTTTAAATTTCTCTGGAAATAGAAACGAATATTTTAGTTTTCTCGCTTAAATATCTTGATAAAATTAAATTGTAGGAATATCCCTGAGTAACTTTATTTGTTTATTAAATTTATTTAATAAGTTTGATTCTAGCATTTTTTCCTGACGAGTAACGATGTTTTTATTATTTTGGAACTAGAAAAGAATATTTTAGTTTTCTCGTTTAAATATCGCGATAAAATTAAATTGTAAGAATATCCCTGAGTAACTTTTTAGGTTTATTAAATTTATTTAATAAGTTTGATTCTAGGATTTTTTCCTGAGGAGAAACGGTGTTTACATTTTTCTGGAACTAAAAAGGAATATTTTGGTTTTCTCGCTTATATATAACGATAAAATTAAATTGTAGGATTATCCCTGAGTAACTTTATTCGTGTATTAAATTTATTTAATAAGTTTGATTCTAGCATTTTGTCTTGACGAGTAACGATGTTTTTATTATTTTGGAACTAGAAACGAATATTTTAGTTTTCTCACTTAAATATCACGATAAAATTAAATTGTAAGAATATCCCTCAGTAACTTTATTTGTTTATTAGATATATTTAATAAGTTTGATTCTAGGATTTTTTCCAGACGAGTAACGATGTTTTTATTATTTTGGAACTAGAAACGAATATTTTAGTTTTCTCGCTTAAATATCACGATAAAATTAAATTGTAAGAATATCCCTCAGTAACTTTATTTGTTTATTAGATTTATTTAATAAGTTTGATTCTAGGATTTTTTCCTGAGGAGAAACGATGTTTAAATTTTTCTGGAACTAAAAACGAATATTTTAGTTTTCTTGCTTAAATATCACGATAAAATTAAATTGAAATCCCTGAGTAACTTTATTTCTTTATTAGATTTTTTTAATAAGTTCGATTCTAGCATTTTTTCCTGACGAGTAACGATGTTATTATTATTTTGGAACTAGAAACGAATATTTTAGTTTTCTCACTTAAATATCGCGATAAAATTAAATTTTAAGAATATCACTGAGTAACTTTATTTGTTTATTAAATTTATTTAATAAGTTTGATTCTAGGATTTTTTCCTGAGGAGAAACGATGATAAATATTTCTGAAACTAGTAACGAATATTTTAGGTTTCTCGCTTAAATATCTCGATAAAATTAAATTGTAGGAATATCCCTGAGTAACTTTATTTGTTTATTAAATTTATTTTTAAGTTTGATTCTAGGATTTTTTCCAGAGGAAAAACGATGTTTAAATTTTTCTGTAACTAAAAACGAATATTTTAGTTTTCTTGCTTAAATATCACGATAAAATTAAATTGTAAAAATATCCCTGTGTAACTTTATTTGTGTATTAAATTTATTTAATAAGTTCGTTTCTAGCTTTTTTCTTGACGAGTAACGATGTTTCTTTATTTTGGAGCTAGAAACGAATATTTTGGTTTTCTCGCTTAAATATCACGATAAAATTAAATTGTAGGAATATCCCTGAGTAACTTTATTTGTTTATTAAATTTATTTAATAAGTTTGATTCTAGGATTTTTTCCTGAGGAAAAACGATGTTTAAATTTTTCTGGAACTAAAAACGAATATTTTAGTTTTCTTGCTTAAATATCACGATAAAATTAAATTGTAAGAATATCCCCGAGTTACTTTATTTGTTTATTAGATTTTTTAATAAGTTCGATTCTAGCATTTTTTGTTGACGAGTAACGATGTTTTTATTATTTTGGAACTAGAAACGAAAATTTTAGTTTTCTCGCTTAAATATCTCGATAAAATTAAATTGTAGGAATATCCCTGTGTAACTTTATTGGTTTATTAAATTTATTTAAAAAGTTTGATTCTAGGATTTTTTCCTGAGGAGAAACGATGTTTAAATTTTTCTGGAACTAAAAACGAATATTTTAGTTTTCTTGCTTAATTATCACGATAAAATTAAATTGTAACTGAGTAACTTTATTTGTTTATTAGATTTTTTTAATAAGTTCGATTCTAGCATTTTGTGCTGACGAGTAACGATGTTTTTATTATTTTGGAACTAGTAACGAATATTTTAGTTTTTTCATAAATATCACGATCAATTTAAATTGTAAAAATATCCCTGAGTAACTTTATTTGTGTATTAAAATTTATTTAATAAGTTTGATTCTAGCATTTTTTCCTGACGAGTAAGTAATGTTTTTATTATTTTGGAACTAGGAAAGAATATTTTAGTTTTCTCGCTTAAATATCGCGATAAAATTAAATTGTAAGAATATCCCTGAGTAACTTTATTTGTTTATTAAATTTATTTAATAAGTTTGACTCTAGGATTTTTTCCTGAGGAGAAACGGTGTTTACATTTTTCTGGAACTAAAAACGAATATTTTAGTTTTCTCGTTTAAATATCACGATAAAATTAAATTGTAAGAATATCCCCGAGTTACTTTATTTGTTTATTAGATTTTTTAATAAGTTCGATTCTAGCATTTTTTCTTGACGAGTAACGATGTTTTTATTATTTTGGAACTAGAAACGAAAATTTTAGTTTTCTCGCTTAAATATCTCGATAAAATTAAATTGTAGGAATATCCCTGTGTAACTTTATTGGTTTATTAAATTTATTTAAAAAGTTTGATTCTAGGATTTTTTCCTGAGGAGAAACGATGTTTAAATTTTTCTGGAACTAAAAACGAATATTTTAGTTTTCTTGCTTAATTATCACGATAAAATTAAATTGTAACTGAGTAACTTTATTTGTTTATTAGATTTTTTTAATAAGTTCGATTCTAGCATTTTGTGCTGACGAGTAACGATGTTTTTATTATTTTGGAACTAGTAACGAATATTTTAGTTTTTTCATAAATATCACGATCAATTTAAATTGTAAAAATATCCCTTAGTAACTTTATTTGTGTATTAAAATTTATTTAATAAGTTTGATTCTAGCATTTTTTCCTGTCGAGTAAGTAATGTTTTTATATTTTGGAACTAGAAAAGAATATTTTAGTTTTCTCGCTTAAATATCGCGATAAAATTAAATTGTAAGAATATCCCTGAGTAACTTTATTTGTTTATTAAATTTATTTAATAAGTTTGACTCTAGGATTTTTTCCTGAGGAGAAACGGTGTTTACATTTTTCTGGAACTAAAAACGAATATTTTAGTTTTCTCGTTTAAATATCACGATAAAATTAAATTGTAAAAATATCCCTGTGTAACTTTATTTGTGTATTAAATTTATTTAATAAGTTCGTTTCTAGCTTTTTTATTGACGAGTAACAATTTTTTTTTATTTTGGAGCTAGAAACGAATATTTTGGTTTTCTCGCTAAAATATCACGATAAAATTAAATTGTAGGAATATCCCTGAGTAACTTTATTTGTTTATTAAATTTAGTTAATAAGTTTGATTCTAGCATTTTTTCCTGAGGAGTAACAATATTTCAATTTTCTGGAACTAGAAACGTTTATTTTAGTTTTCTTGCTTAAATATCACGATAAAATATAATTGTATGAATATCCCTGAGTAATTTTATTTGTTTATTAGATTTTTTTAATAAGTTCGATTTTAGCATTTTTTCCTGTCGAGTAACGATGTTTTTATTATTTTGGAACTAGAAACGAATATTTTAGTTTTCTCGCTTAAATATCGCGATAAAATTAAATTGTAAGAATATCCCTGAGTAACTTTATTTGTTTATTAAATTTATTTAATAAGTTTGATTCTAGGATTTATTCCAGAGGAGAAACGCTGTTTAAATTTCTCTGGAAATAGAAACGAATATTTTAGTTTTCTCGCTTAAATATCTTGATAAAATTAAATTGTAGGAATATCCCTGAGTAACTTTATTTGTTTATTAAATTTATTTAATAAGTTTGATTCTAGGATTTTTTCCTGAGGAGAAACGATGTTTAAATTTTTCTGTTACTAAAAACGAATATTTTAGTTTTCTTGCTTAAATATCACGATAAAATTAAATTGTAAGAATATCCCTGAGTAACTTTATTTGTTTATTAGATTTTTTTAATAAGTTCGATTCTAGCATTTTTTTCTGACGAGTAACGATGTTTTTATTATTTTGGAACTAGAAACGCATATTTTAGTTTTCTCGCTTAAATATCGCGACAAAATTAAATTGTGAGAATATCCCTGAGTAACTTTATTTGTGTATTAAATTTATTTAATAAGTTTGATTCTAGCATTTTTTCCTGAGGAGAAACGGTGTTTACATTTTTCTGAAACTAAAAACGAATATTTTAGTTTTCTCGCTTAAATATCACGATAAAATTAAATTGTAAGAATATCCCTGAGTAACTTTATTTGTTTATTAGATTTTTTTAATAAGTTCGATTCTAGCATTTTTTTCTGACGAGTAACGATGTTTTTGTTATTTTGGAACTAGAAACGCATATTTTAGTTTTCTCGCTTAAATATCGCGACAAAATTAAATTGTGAGAATATCCCTGAGTAACTTTAATTGTGTATTAAATTTATTTAATAAGTTTGATTCTAGCATTTTTTCCTGAGGAGAAACGGTGTTTACATTTTTCTGGAACTAAAAACGAATATTTTGGTTTTCTCGCTTAAATATCACGATAAAATTAAATTGTAAGAATATCCCTGAGTAACTTTATTTGTTTATTAAATTTATTTAATAAGTTTGATTCTAGCATTTTTACCTGAGGAGTAACAATGTTTCAATTTTCTGGAACTAGAAACGATTATTTTAGTTTTCTTGCTTAAATATCACGATAAAATTAAATTGTATGAATATCCCTGAGTAACTTTATTTGTTTATTAGATTTTTTTAATAAGTTCGATTCTAGCATTTTGTCCTGACGAGTAACAATGTTTTCATTATTTTGGAACTAGAAACGAATATTTTAGTTTTCTCACTTAAATATCACGTTAAATTTAAATTGTAAAAATATCCATGATTAACTTATTTGTGTATTAAAATTTATTTAATAAGTTCGATTCTAGCATTTTTTCCTGTCGAGTAACGATGTTTTTATTATTTTGGAACTAGAAACGAATATTTTAGTTTTCTCGCTTAAATATCGCGATAAAATTAAATTGTAAGAATATCCCTGAGTAACTTTATTTGTTTATTAAATTTATTTAATAAGTTTGATTCTAGGATTTTTTCCAGAGGAGAAACGCTGTTTAAATTTCTCTGGAAATAGAAACGAATATTTTAGATTTCTCGCTTAAATATCTTGATAAAATTAAATTGTAGGAATATCCCTGAGTAACTTTATTTGTTTATTAAATTTATTTAATAAGTTTGATTCTAGGATTTTTTCCTGAGGAGAAACGATGATAAATTTTTCTGGAACTAGAAACGAATATTTTAGTTTTCTCGCTTAATTATCTCGATAAAATTAAATTGTAGGAATATCCCTGAGTAACTTTATTTGTTTATTAAATTTATTTAATAAGTTTGATTCTAGGATTTTTTCCTGAGGAGAAACGATGTTTAAATTTTTCTGGAACTAAAAACGAATATTTTAGTTTTCTTGCTTAAATATCACGATAAAATTAAATTGTAGGAATATCCCTGAGTAACTTTATTTGTTTATTAAATTTATTTAATAAGTTTGATTCTAGCATTTTTTCCTGACGAGTAACGATGTTTTTATTACTTTGGAACTAGAAACGAATATTTTAGTTTTCTCGCTTAAATATCTCGATAAAATTAAATTGTAGGAATATCCCTGAGTAACTTTATTTGTTTATTAAATTTATTTTATAAGTTTGATTCTAGGATTTTTTCCTGAGGAGAAACGATGTTTAAATTTTTCTGGAACTAAAAACTAATATTTTAGTTTTCTTGCTTAAATATCACGTTAAAATTAAATTGTAAGAATATCCCTGAGTAACTTTACTTGTTTATTAGATTTTTTTAATAAGTTCGATTCTAGCATTTTTTCCTGAGGAGTAACAATATTTCAATTTTCTGGAACTAGAAACGTTTATTTTAGTTTTCTTGCTTAAATATCACGATAAAATATAATTGTATGAATATCCCTGAGTAATTTTATTTGTTTATTAGATTTTTTTAATAAGTTTGATTTTAGCATTTTTTCCTGTCGAGTAACGATGTTTTTATTATTTTGGAACTAGAAACGAATATTTTAGTTTTCTCGCTTAAATATCGCGATAAAATTAAATTGTAAGAATATCCCTGAGTAACTTTATTTGTTTATTAAATTTATTTAATAAGTTTGATTCTAGGATTTATTCCAGAGGAGAAACGCTGTTTAAATTTCTCTGGAAATAGAAACGAATATTTTAGTTTTCTCGCTTAAATATCTTGATAAAATTAAATTGTAGGAATATCCCTGAGTAACTTTATTTGTTTATTAAATTTATTTAATAAGTTTGATTCTAGGATTTTTTCCTGAGGAGAAACGATGTTTAAATTTCTCTGGAAATAGAAACGAATATTTTAGTTTTCTCGCTTAAATATCTTGATAAAATTAAATTGTAGGAATATCCCTGAGTAACTTTATTTGTTTATTAAATTTATTTAATAAGTTTGATTCTAGGATTTTTTCCTGAGGAGAAACGCTGTTTAAATTTCTCTGGAACTAGAAACGAATATTTTAATTTTCTCGCTTAAATATCTTGATAAAATTAAATTGTAGGAATATCCCTGAGTAACTTTATTCGTTTATTAAATTTATTTGATAAGTTTAATTCTAGAATTTTTTCCTGAGGAGAAACGATGTTTAAATTTTTCTGGAACTAAAAACGAATATTTTAGTTTTCATGCTTAAATATCACGATAAAATTCAATTGTAAGAATATCCCTGAGTAACTTTATTTGTTTATTAGATTTTTTTAATAAGTTCGATTCTAGCATTTTTTCCTGACGAGTAACGATGTTTTTATTATTTTGGAACTAGAAAAGAATATTTTAGTTTTCTCGCTTAAATATCGCGATAAAATTAAATTGTAAGAATATCACTGAGTAACTTTATTTGTTTATTAAATTTATTTTTTAAGTTTGATTCTAGCATTTTTTCCTGCCGAGTAACGATGATTTTATTATTTCGGAACTAGAAACGAATATTTTAGTTTTATTGCTTAAATATCACGATAAAATTAAATTGAAAGAATATCCCTGAGTAACTTTATTTGTTTATTAAATTTATTTAATGAGTTTGATTCTAGGATTTTTTCCTGAGGAGAAACGCTGTTTAAATTTCTCTGGAACTAGAAACGAATATTTTAGTTTTCTCGCTTAAAAATCTTGATAAAATTAAATTGTAGGAATATCCCTGAGTAACTTTATTGGTTTATTAAATTTATTTAATAAGTTTGATTCTAGGATTTTTTCGTGAGGAGAAACGATGTTTAAATTTTTCTGGAAGTAAAAACGAATATTTTAGTTTTCTTGCTTAAATATCACGATAAAATTAAATTGTAAGAATATCCCTGAGTAACTTTATTTGTTTGTTAGATTTTTTTAACAAGTTCGATTCTAGCATTTTTTCCTGACGAGTAACGATGTTTTTATTATTTTGGAACTAGAAAAGAATATTTTAGTTTTCTCGCTTAAATATTGCGATAAAATTAAATTGTAAGAATATCCCTGAGTAACTTTATTTGTTTATTAAATTTATTTAATAAGTTTGATTCTAGGATTTTTTCCTGAGGAGAAACGATGTTTTTATTATTTTGAAGCAAGAAACGAATATTTTGGTTTTCACACTTAAATATCACGATAAAATTAAATTGTAGGAATATCCCTGAGTAACTTTATTCATGTATTAAATTTATTTAATAAGTTTGATTCTAGCATTTTTTCCTGACGAGTAACGATGTTTTTATTATTTTGGAACTAGAAACGAATATTTTAGATTTATTGCTTAAATATCACGATAAAATTAAATTGTAAGAATATCCCTGAGTAACTTTATTTGTTTATTAGATTTTATTAATAAGTTCGATTCTAGCATTTTTTCCTGACGAGTAACGATGTTTTTATTATTTTGGAACTAGAAACGAATATTTTAGTTTTCTCGTCGTATTTACAGGCGGAATTTGACTTCAAAAAGTGTTTCAGCACTTACGCTTTTTCTCAGAAATTACAAAACATATTGACTTCATTCAAAAACTATGGTCAAGCTCAAGAATAGATCTAAGATCGTACTGTGTTAGATTTTTGTTCTTTGCCCTAGTTTTAAGAAAAACAATAGTTATTTTCCGCAAAAAAATGCATTTTTTTAATGGTTATTTTTAATATAATACAAATTGAAAATAATAATTTGAACACAATACAATCCTAGATGACATCTTGAAGTATCTGGAAACATTTTTCAAAGTATGATAATAAGTTATTTACGAAAAAATCTATAGCAAGAGCTAAACCCCTGCAAATGAGTATTTCAAGAAGAAACATGTATCGTTCACTAGCGCTCTCATAGCGGTGAATGCTGTCACTACTGCATATCTACTGTGTCATCTATAGTTTGCAGTCGAAAATATACAAAGCTTCGACCACACAATGTAGACAAAACATAGTGACACATCATAAAGTGGGGAAAGGGTATATAACTGAGGCTCGGATTTTAGGAAAAATGCACATTTTTTCATATTTTGCATATTTCACCTTTTTTATATTTTTATTTATCAAATTGAACAAGATATTAGAATCGATATGATTATTAAAAATAAAATTATTGGAAAAACTCTAAAACTTATAAGATCTTTTTGGAAATACCGAAAATGAAATAAGAAATTTAAAACAAGACATAACTAATTCCACATAAAACAATGTGTAATAATAAAAGTCCGGGAAAATATTCCAAATTATTAGAGGTTTGTCGATAAGCTAGACGCTAAAAATATGTTTCTACTAACAGAAGAAAATATTCAAGTTACAAATATGATAAATATGAGAAAAGGCGATATGTACAAGATTCAAATTATGGAGAAAATTATCAAAATTATCAAATACCTGACGAAGAATTAAAACAGGAAATGGAAATATTTTTGAAAAAACTTTAAAAAATAAAGATGAAATAAAATCTATAGAACGAAGTACTTTATTACAAGCAGGATAAAGAACGCAGGAAGATTTTAACTCCTTCCAATTTTGAAACTATATGTAAAAGAAGAGAAGACACAAGTTGCCAGAAACTTGCAGAAAGACTACTATATAAATCAGATTTGGCAGATATACCATCTCTTTGTCATGGTAAAAATAATTAAATGATTGCTTTGGACTGCGTACAATCAAAGGAAAATTTGAGAATAAACCCATGTAGATTATTTATTCATGAAAATATAAGTTAGGCAGATTAATAAAACGGATTAGAGCTAACACCGTTTTTAATATTATCTAGAACTCTGTTTCAAATTAAAACAGGTTCAAGAAATGAATTAAATTTGATGCTAATTCTTACTCTCTTTAACTCAAGTTAAAATAAACTTGTTTCATACATTGAAAAGAGGTTTAAAAACGAAATAAAAAATGGTATTAGCGCTAATCCGCTTTATGAATCTGCCTGTTAGGAGCTACGCCTGATGTAGACAAAGAAATAATTATTGAAGTTAAATGTCCTATATCGGCATATAAAATGGATCCCGAGGAAGCAATAAAATCGAAGAAAATCACATTTTGGAAATATAATTCAACAACAGATTCATATGAAATTAATAAGAAACACAATTGGTTTTATCAAGTACAACGGCAGTTTGAAATGAGTAATAGAAATAAATGTATATTCGGTGTATGGACTGGCTTTGTAAATAATCCAATAAAAATAGAACATATACAAAGAGATAACGATTTTTTTAATACGATGCTGTCTAAATTGGATTTAAAAAATTTTAATTGTGTACTTCTAGAGCTTGTAGACCCTCGCCAATCAAGGAACTTACCAATTAGAGAACCTGAATATATAAAGGCTGCAATAGAAAAACGAAAATCTGCAAAGATTTTGAAATGTGCAAAAAAATTATGTTAGAGATTACTATATATCTATATAGGCCGTTTGATCGTTTCCAAATTTATTTATTTATTTATGTTTGTTTTATGCTGTCAATTTGACACAATATTATTTCATTTGATTTGTTTTAATCAGGGCTATTACTTGTATTAAAAATGTACAACTTTACTTTGTTGTTTATATACAAATATTTTACTTAGAATAATACATCCTTTGTATGTTTCGTTTAGTTGATTTAAATAGTTCGAGTAAATTTCCCAATACATATTTATACCTACATCCGATCCCAGCCGATTCCCGAGAATTCTTCGTTGACAGTCACTGCAAACTTTACTTAGCCCATGTACGAAGCCCCGCCCCGATAGCGCACATGGCTACACCCCTCTCATGCCGACCCCGGAGAGCACCACTAGCACAAAGTGTAAATACGACTCTTAAATATCGCGATAAAATTAAATTGTAAGAATATCCCTGAGTAACTTTATTTGTTTATTAAATTTATTTAATAAGTTTGATTCTATGATTTTTTCCTGAGGAGAAACGGTGTTTAAATTTCTCTGGAAATAAAAAACGAATATTTTAGTTTTCTCGCTTAAATATCTTGATAAAATTAAATTGTAGGTATATCCCTGAGTAACTTTATTCGTGTATTAAATTTATTTAATAAGTTTGATTCTAGCATTTTGTCCTGACGAGTAACGATGTTTTTATTATTTTGGAACTAGAAACGAATATTTTAGTTTTCTCACTTAAATATCACGATAAATTTAAATTGTAAAAATATCCCTGAGTAACTTTATTTGTGTATTAAAATTTATTTGATAAGTTTGATTCTAGCATTTTATCCTGACGAGTAACGATGTTTTTATTATTTTGGAACTAGAAAAGAATATTTTAGTTTTCTCGCTTAAATATCGCGATAAAATTAAATTGTTAGAATATCCCTGAGTAACTTTATTTGTATATTAAATTTATTTAATAAGTTTGATTCTATGATTTTTTCCTGAGGAGAAACGGTGTTTACATTTTTCTGGAACTAAAAACGAATATTTTAGTTTTCTCGCTTAAATATCACGATAAAATTAAATTGTAGGAATAGCCCTGTGTAACTTTATTCGTGTATTAAATTTATTTAATAAGTTTGTTTCTAGCATTTTGTCTTGACGAGTAACGATGTT
Source organism: Pterostichus madidus (assembly GCA_911728475.2). Classification (NCBI taxonomy): domain Eukaryota; kingdom Metazoa; phylum Arthropoda; class Insecta; order Coleoptera; family Carabidae; genus Pterostichus; species Pterostichus madidus. The sequence continues at coordinate 20,917,000 of OU452309.1, read as the reverse complement.
TTTATTATTTTGGAACTAGAAACGAATATTTTAGTTTTCTCACTTAAATATCACGATAAAATTAAATTGTAAAAATATCCCTGAGTAACTTTATTTGTGTATTAAAATTTATTTAATAAGTTTGATTCTAGGATTTTTTCCTGTGGAGAAACGCTGTTTAAATTTCTCTGGAACTAGAAACGAATATTTTAGTTTTCTCGCTTAAAAATCTTGATAAAATTAAATTGTAGGAATATCCCTGAGTAACTTTATTGGTTTATTAAATTTATTTAATAAGTTTGATTCTAGGTTTTTTTCCTGAGGAGAAACGATGTTTAAATTTTTCTGGAACTAAAAACGAATATTTTAGTTTTCTCGCTTAAAAATCTTGATAAAATTAAATTGTAGGAATATCCCTGAGTAACTTTATTGGTTTATTAAATTTATTTAATAAGTTTGATTCTAGGATTTTTTCGTGAGGAGAAACGATGTTTAAATTTTTCTGGTAGTATAAACGAATATTTTAGTTTTCTTGCTTAAATATCACGATAAAATTAAATTGTAGGAATATCCCTGAGTAACTTTATTCGTGTATTAAATTTATTTAATAAGTTTGATTCTAGCATTTTGTCCTGACGAGTAACGATGTTTTTATTATTTTGGAACTAGAAACGAATATTTTAGTTTTCTCACTTAAATATCACGATAAATTTAAATTGTAAAAATATCCCTGAGTAACTTTATTTGTGTATTAAAATTTATTTGATAAGTTTGATTCTAGCATTTTTTCCTGACGAGTAACGATGTTTTTATTATTTTGGAACTAGAAAAGAATATTTTAGTTTTCTCGCTTAAATATCGCGATAAAATTAAATTGTAAGAATATCCCTGAGTAACTTTATTTGTTTATTAAATTTATTTAATAAGTTTGATTCTAGGATTTTTTCCAGAGGAGAAACGCTGTTTACATTTTTCTGGAACTAAAAACGAATATTTTAGTTTTCTCGCTTAAATATCACGATAAAATTAAATTGTAGGAATAGCCCTGTGTAACTTTATTCGTGTATTAAATTTATTTAATAAGTTTGTTTCTAGCATTTTGTCTTGACGAGTAACGATGTTTTTATTATTTTGGAACTAGAAAAGAATATTTTAGTTTTCTCGTTTAAATATCGCGATAAAATTTAATTGTAAGAATATCCCTGAGTAACTTTATTTGTTTATTAAATTTATTTAATCAGTTTGATTCTAGGATTTTTTCCTGAGGAGAAACGATGTTTTTATTATTTTGAAGCAAGAAATGAATATTTTGGTTTTCTCACTTAAATATCACGATAAAATTAAATTGTAGGAATATCCCTGAGTAACTTTATTCGTGTATTAAATTTATTTAATAAGTTTGATTCTAGCATTTTTTCCTGACGAGTAACGATGTTTTTATTATTTTGGAACTAGAAACGAATATTTTAGATTTATTGCTTAAATATCACTATAAAATTAAATTGTAAGAATATCCCTGAGTAACTTTATTTGTTTATTAGATTTTATTAATAAGTTCGATTCTAGCATTTTTTCCTGACGAGTAACGATGTTTTTATTATTTTGGAACTAGAAACGAATATTTTAGATTTATTGCTTAAATATCACTATAAAATTAAATTGTAAGAATATCCCTGAGTAACTTTATTTGTTTATTAGATTTTATTAATAAGTTCGATTCTAGCATTTTTTCCTGACGAGTAACGATGTTTTTATTATTTTGGAACTAGAAACGAATATTTTAGTTTTCTCGTCGTATTTACAGGCGGAATTTGACTTCAAAAAGTGTTTCAGCACTTACGCTTTTTCTCAGAAATTACAAAACATATTGACTTCATTCAAAAACTATGGTCAAGCTCAAGAATAGATCTAAGATCGTACTGTGTTAGATTTTTGTTCTTTGCCCTAGTTTTAAGAAAAACAATAGTTATTTTCCGCAAAAAAATGCATTTTTTTAATGGTAATTTTTAATATAATACAAATTGAAAATAATAATTTGAACACAATACAATCCTAGATGACATCTTGAAGTATCTGGAAACATTTTTCAAAGTATGATAATAAGTTATTTACGAAAAAATCTATAGCAAGAGCTAAACCTCTGCAAATGAGTATTTCAAGAAGAAACATGTATCGTTCACTAGCGCTCTCATAGCGGTGAATGCTGTCACTACTGCATATCTACTGTGTCATCTATAGTTTGCAGTCGAAAATATACAAAGCTTCGACCACACAATGTAGACAAAACATAGTGACACATCATAAAGTGGGGAAAGGGTATATAACTGAGGCTCGGATTTTAGGAAAAATGCACATTTTTTCATATTTTGCATATTTCACCTTTTTTATATTTTTATTTATCAAATTGAACAAGATATTAGAATCGATATGATTATTAAAAATAAAATTATTGGAAAAACTCTAAAACTTATAAGATCTTTTTGGAAATACCGAAAATGAAATAAGAAATTTAAAACAAGACATAACTAATTCCACATAAAACAATGTGTAATAATAAAAGTCCGGGAAAATATTCCAAATTATTAGAGGTTTGTCGATAAGCTAGACGCTAAAAATATGTTTCTACTAACAGAAGAAAATATTCAAGTTACAAATATGATAAATATGAGAAAAGGCGATATGTACAAGATTCAAATTATGGAGAAAATTATCAAAATTATCAAATACCTGACGAAGAATTAAAACAGGAAATGGAAATATTTTTGAAAAAACTTTAAAAAATAAAGATGAAATAAAATCTATAGAACGAAGTACTTTATTACAAGCAGGATAAAGAACGCAGGAAGATTTTAACTCCTTCCAATTTTGAAACTATATGTAAAAGAAGAGAAGACACAAGTTGCCAGAAACTTGCAGAAAGACTACTATATAAATCAGATTTGGCAGATATACCATCTCTTTGTCATGGTAAAAATAATTAAATGATTGCTTTGGACTGCGTACAATCAAAGGAAAATTTGAGAATAAACCCATGTAGATTATTTATTCATGAAAATATAAGTTAGGCAGATTAATAAAACGGATTAGAGCTAACACCGTTTTTAATATTATCTAGAACTCTGTTTCAAATTAAAACAGGTTCAAGAAATGAATTAAATTTGATGCTAATTCTTACTCTCTTTAACTCAAGTTAAAATAAACTTGTTTCATACATTGAAAAGAGGTTTAAAAACGAAATAAAAAATGGTATTAGCGCTAATCCGCTTTATGAATCTGCCTGTTAGGAGCTACGCCTGATGTAGACAAAGAAATAATTATTGAAGTTAAATGTCCTATATCGGCATATAAAATGGATCCCGAGGAAGCAATAAAATCGAAGAAAATCACATTTTGGAAATATAATTCAACAACAGATTCATATGAAATTAATAAGAAACACAATTGGTTTTATCAAGTACAACGGCAGTTTGAAATGAGTAATAGAAATAAATGTATATTCGGTGTATGGACTGGCTTTGTAAATAAACCAATAAAAATAGAACATATACAAAGAGATAACGATTTTTTTAATACGATGCTGTCTAAATTGGATTTAAAAAATTTTAATTGTGTACTTCTAGAGCTTGTAGACCCTCGCCAATCAAGGAACTTACCAATTAGAGAACCTGAATATATAAAGGCTGCAATAGAAAAACGAAAATCTGCAAAGATTTTGAAATGTGCAAAAAAATTATGTTAGAGATTACTATTTATCTATATAGGCCGTTTGATCGTTTCCAAATTTATTTATTTATTTATGTTTGTTTTATGCTGTCAATTTGACACAATATTATTTCATTTGATTTGTTTTAATCAGGGCTATTACTTGTATTAAAAATGTACAACTTTACTTTGTTGTTTATATACAAATATTTTACTTAGAATAATACATCCTTTGTATGTTTCGTTTAGTTGATTTAAATAGTTCGAGTAAATTTCCCAATACATATTTATACCTACATCCGATCCCAGCCGATTCCCGAGAATTCTTCGTTGACCGTCACTGCAAACTTTACTTAGCCCATGTACGAAGCCCCGCCCCGATAGCGCACATGGCTACACCCCTCTCATGCCGACCCCGGAGAGCACCACTAGCACAAAGTGTAAATACGACTCTTAAATATCGCGATAAAATTAAATTGTAAGAATATCCCTGAGTAACTTTATTTGTTTATTAAATTTATTTAATAAGTTTGATTCTAGGATTTTTTCCTGCGGAGAAACGCTGTTTAAATTTCTCTGGAAATAAAAAACGAATATTTTAGTTTTCTCGCTTAAATATCTTGATAAAATTAAATTGTAGGAATATCCCTGAGTAACTTTATTCGTGTATTAAATTTATTTAATAAGTTTGATTCTAGCATTTTGTCCTGACGAGTAACGATGTTTTTATTATTTTGGAACTAGAAACGAATATTTTAGTTTTCTCGCTTAAATATCGCGATTAAATTAAATTGTAAGAATATCCCTGAGTAACTTTATTTGTTTATTAAATTTATTTGATAAGTTTGATTCTAGGATTTTTTCCTGAGGAGAAACGCTGTTTAAATTTCTCTGGAACTAGAAACGAATATTTTAGTTTTCTCGCTTAAAAATCTTGATAAAATTAAATTGTAGGAATATCCCTGAGTAACTTTATTGGTTTATTAAATTTATTTAATAAGTTTGATTCTAGGTTTTTTTCCTGAGGAGAAACGATGTTTAAATTTTTCTGGAACTAAAAACGAATATTTTAGTTTTATTGATTAAATATCACGATAAAATTAAATTGAAAGAATATCCCTGAGTAACTTTATTTGTTTATTAAATTTATTTAATAAGTTTGAGTCTAGGATTTTTTCCTGAGGAGAAACGCTGTTTAAACTTCTCTGGAACTAGAAACGAATATTTTAGTTTTCTCGCTTAAAAATCTTGATAAAATTAAATTGTAGGACTATCCCTGAGTAACTTTATTGGTTTATTAAATTTATTTAATAAGTTTGATTCTAGGATTTTTTCGTGAGGAGAAACGATGTTTAAATTTTTCTGGAAGTAAAAACGAATATTTTAGTTTTCTTGCTTAAATATCACGATAAAATTAAATTGTAAGAATATCCCTGAGTAACTTTATTTGTTTGTTAGACTTTTTAATAAGTTCCATTCTAGCATTTTTTCCTGACGAGTAACGATGTTTTTATTATTTTGGAACTAGAAACGAATATTTTAGTTTTCTCGCTTAAATATCGCGATAAAATTAAATTGTAAGAATATCCCTGAGTAACTTTATTTGTTTATTAAATTTATTTAATAAGTTTGATTCTAGGATTTTTTCCTGAAGAGAAACGCTGTTTAAATTTCTCTGGAACTAGAAACGAATATTTTAGTTTTCTCGCTTAAAAACCTTGATAAAATTAAATTGTAGGAATATCCCTGAGTAACTTTATTGGTTTATTAAATTTAATTAATAAGTTTGATTCTAGGTTTTTTTCCTGAGGAGAAACGATGTTTAAATTTTTCTGGAACTAAAAACGAATATTTTAGTTTTCTTGCTTAAATATCACGATAAAATTAAATTGTAAGAATATCCCTGAGTAACTTTATTTGTTTGTTAGATTTTTTTAATAAGTTCGATTCTAGCATTTTTTCCTGACGAGTAACGATGTTTTTATTATTTTGGAACTAGAAAAGAATATTTTAGTTTTCTCGTTTAAATATCGCGATAAAATTAAATTGTAAGAATATCCCTGAGTAACTTTATTTGTTTATTAAATTTATTTAATAAGTTTGATTCTAGGATTTTTTCCTGAGGAGAAACGATGTTTTTATTATTTTGAAGCAAGAAACGAATATTTTAGTTTTCTCACTTAAATATCACGATAAAATTAAATTGTAGGAATATCCCTGAGTAACTTTATTCGTGTATTAAATTTATTTAATAAGTTTGATTCTAGCATTTTGTCTTGACGAGTAACGATGTTTTTATTATTTTGGAACTAGAAACGAATATTTTAGTTTTCTCGCTTAAATATCGCGATAAAATTAAATTGTAAGAATATCCCTGAGTAACTTTATTTGTTTATTAAATTTATTTAATAAGTTTGATTCTAGGATTTTTTCCTGAGGAGAAACGCTGTTTAAATTTCTCTGGAACTAGAAACGAATATTTTAGGTTTCTCGCTTAAATATCTTGATAAAATTAAATTGTAGGAATATCCCTGAATAACTTTATTGGTTTATTAAATTTATTTAATAAGTTTGATTCTAGGATTTTATCCTGAGGTCCCTGGTTCGATTCCCACAGGCGACAAATTTTCATAATTTGAAAAAGCTATCCCTGTGGCTCCTCCACCACTAACATGTTTGGGGGCCGTGATTTGACGACTGGTAACCGCACTTCACGCGCAAAAATATATTACTTACCGAGATCTGCTGTAGCAGAGTGCCACACCCAGCATTGGGTAGAAGGCGTGATGATATATTTATTTATTTATTTTATTTGAGAAACGATGTTTAAATTTTTCTGGAACTAAAAACGAATATTTTAGTTTTCTTGCTTAAATATCACGATAAAATTAAATTGTAAGAATATCCCTGAGTAACTTTATTTGTTTGTTAGATTTTTTTAATAAGTTCGATTCTAGCTTTTTTTCCTGACGAGTAACGTTGTTTTTATTATTTGGAACTAGAAAAGAATATTTTAGTTTTCTCGCTTAAATATCTTGATAAAATTAAATTGTAGGAATATCCCTGAGTAACTTTATTGGTTTATTAAATTTATTTAATAAGTTTGATTCGAGGATTTTTTCCTGAGGAGAAACGGTGTTTACATTTTTCTGGAACTAAAAACGAATATTTTAGTTTTCTCGTTTAAATATCACGATAAAATTAAATTGTAAAAATATCCCTGTGTAACTTTATTTGTGTTTTAAATTTATTTAATAAGTTCGTTTCTAGCTTTTTTCTTGACGAGTAACGATGTTTTTTTTATTTTGGAGCTAGAAACGAATATTTTAGTTTTCTCGCTTAAATATCGCGATAAAATTAAATTGTAAGAATATCCCTGAGTAACTTTATTTGTTTATTAAATTTATTTAATAAGTTTGATTCTAGGATTTTTTCCTGAGGAGAAACGCTGTTTATATTTCTCTGGAAATAGAAACGAATATTTTAGTTTTCTCGTTTATATATCTTGATAAAATTAAATTGTAGGAAAACTAGAAACGAATATTTTAGTTTTCTTGCTTAAATATCACGATAAAATTAAATTGTAAGAATATCCCTGAGTAACTTTATTTGTTTGTTAGATTTTTTTAATAAGTTCGATTCTAGCATTTTATCCTGACGAGTAACGATGTTTTTATTATTTTGGAACTAGAAAAGAATATTTTAGTTTTCTCGCTTAAATATCGCGATAAAATTAAATTGTAAGAATATCCCTGAGTAACTTTATTTGTTTATTAAATTTATTTAATAAGTTTGATTCTAGGATTTTTTCCTGCGGAGAAACGATGTTTACATTTTTCTGGAACTTAAAACGAATATTTTAGTTTTCTCGTTTAAATATCACGAAAAAATTAAATTGTAAAAATATCCCTGTGTAACTTTATTTGTGTATTAAATTTAATTAATAAGTTCGTTTCTAGCTTTTTTCTTGACGAGTAACAATGTTTTTTTATTTTGGAGCTAGAAACGAATATTTTGGTTTTCTCGCTTAAATATCACGATAAAATTAAATTGTAGGAATATCCCTGAGTAACTTTATTTGTTTATTAAATTTATTTAATAAGTTTGATTCTAGCATTTTTTCCTGAGGAGTAACAATGTTTCAATTTTCTGGAACTAGAAACGATTATTTTAGTTTTCTTGCTTAAATATCACGATAAAATATAATTGTATGAATATCCCTGAGTACTTTATTTGTTTATTAGATTTTTTTATAAGTTCGATTCTAGCATTTTTTCCTGTCGAGTAACGATGTTTTTATTATTTTGGAACTAGAAACGAATATTTTAGTTTTCTTGCTTAAATAACACGATAAAATTAAATTGTAAGAATATCCCTGAGTAACTTTATTTGTTTATTAGATTTTTTTAATAAGTTCGATTCTAGCATTTTTTCCTGACGAGTAACGATGTTTTTATTATTTTGGAACTAGAAAAGAATATTTTAGTTTTCTTGCTTAAATATCGCGATAAAATTAAATTGTAAGAATATCCCTGAGTAACTTTATTTGTTTATTAAATTTATTTAATAAGTTTGATTCTAGGATTTTTTCCTGAAGAGAAACGATGTTTTTATTATTTTGAAGCAAGAAACGAATATTTTGGTTTTCACACTTAAATATCACGATAAAATTAAATTGTAGGAATATCCCTGAGTAACTTTATTTGTTTATTAAATTTATTTAATAAGTTTGATTCTAGGATTTTTTCCTGAGGAGAAACGCTGTTTAAATTTCTCTGGAACTAGAAACGAATATTTTAGTTTTCTCGCTTAAAAATCTTGATAAAATTAAATTGTAGGAATATCCCTGAGTAACTTTATTTGTTTATTAGATTTTTTTAATAAGTTCGATTCTAGCATTTTTTCCTGTCGAGTAACGATGTTTTTATTATTTTGGAACTAGAAAAGAATATTTTAGTTTTCTCGCTTAAATATCGCGATAAAATTAAATTGTAAGAATATCCCTGAGTAACTTTATTTGTTTATTAAATTTATTTAATAAGTTTGATTCTAGGATTTTTTCCTGAGGAGAAACGATGTTTTTATTATTTTGAAGCCAGAAACGAATATTTTGGTTTTCTCACTTAAATATCACGATAAAATTAAATTGTATGAATATCCCTGAGTAACTTTATTCGTGTATTAAATTTATTTAATAAGTTTGATTCTAGCATTTTGTCTTGACGAGTAACGATGTTTTTATTATTTTGGAACTAGAAACGAATATTTTAGTTTTCTTGCTTAAATATCACGATAAAATTAAATTGTAAGAATATCCCTGAGTAACTTTATTTGTTTGTTAGATTTTTTTAATAAGTTCGATTCTAGCTTTTTTTCCTGACGAGTAACGTTGTTTTTATTATTTTGGAACTAGAAAAGAATATTTTAGTTTTCTCGCTTAAATATCTTGATAAAATTAAATTGTAGGAATATCCCTAAGTAACTTTATTGGTTTATTAAATTTATTTAATAAGTTTGATTCGAGGATTTTTTCCTGAGGAGAAACGGTTTTTACATTTTTCTGGAACTAAAAACGATTATTTTAGTTTTCTCGCTTAAATATCACGATAAAATTAAATTGTAGGAATAGCCCTGTGTAACTTTATTCGTGTATTAAATTTATTTAATAAGTTTGATTCTAGCATTTTTTCCTGACGAGTAACGTTTTTTTTTATTATTTTGGAACTAGAAACGAATATTTTAGTTTTCTCGTTTAAATATCGCGATAAAATTAAATTGTAAGAATATCCCTGAGTAACTTTATTTGTTTATTAAATTTATTTAATAAGTTTGATTCTAGGATTTTTTCCTGAGGAGAAACGATGTTTTTATTATTTTGAAGCAAGAAACGAATATTTTGGTTTTCTCACTTAAATATCACGATAAAATTAAATTGTAGGAATATCCCTGAGTAACTTTATTCGTGTATTAAATTTATTTAATAAGTTTGATTCTAACATTTTGTCTTGACGAGTAACGATGTTTTTATTATTTTGGAACTAGAAACGAATATTTTAGTTTTCTCGCTTAAATATCGCGATAAAATTAAATTGTAAGAATATCCCTGAGTAACTTTATTTGTTTATTAAATTTATTTAATAAGTTTGATTCTAGGATTTTTTCCTGAGGAGAAACGCTGTTTAAATTTCTCTGGAACTAGAAACGAATATTTTAGGTTTCTCGCTTAAATATCTTAAAAAAATTAAATTGTAGGAATATCCCTGAGTAACTTTATTGGTTTATTAAATTTATTTAATAAGTTTGATTCTAGCATTTTTTCCTGACGAGTAACGATGTTTTTATTATTTTGGAACTAGAAACGAATATTTTAGTTTTCTCACTTAAATATCACGATAAAATTAAATTGTAAAAATATCCCTGAGTAACTTTATTTGTGTATTAAAATTTATTTAATAAGTTTGATTCTAGCATTTTTTCCTGACGAGTAACGATGTTTTTATTATTTTGGAACTAGAAACGAATATTTTAGTTTTCTCGCTTAAATATCGCGATAAAATTAAATTGTAAGAATATCCCTGAGTAACTTTATTTGTTTATTAAATTTATTTAATAAGTTTGATTCTAGGATTTTTGCCTGAGGAGAAACGATGTTTTTATTATTTTGAAGCAAGAAACAAATATTTTGGTTTTCTCACTTAAATATCACGATAAAATTAAATTGTAGGAATATCCCTGAGTAACTTTATTTGTGTATTAAAATTTATTTAATAAGTTTGATTCTAGCATTTTTTCCTGACGAGTAACGATGTTTTTATTATTTTGGAACTAGAAACGAATATTTTAGTTTTCTTGCTTAAATATCACGATATAATTAAATTGTAAGAATATCCCTGAGTAACTTTATTTGTTTGTTAGATTTTTTTAATAAGTTCGATTCTAGCTTTTTTTCCTGACGAGTAACGTTGTTTTTATTATTTTGGAAATAGAAAAGAATATTTTAGTTTTCTCGCTTAAATATCTTGATAAAATTAAATTGTAGGAATATCCCTGAGTAACTTTATTGGTTTATTAAATTTATTTAATAAGTTTGATTCGAGGATTTTTTCCTGTGGAGAAACGGTGTTTACATTTTTCTGGAACTAAAAACGAATATTTTAGTTTTCTCGTTTAAATATCACGATAAAATTAAATTGTAAAAATATCCCTGTGTAACTTTATTTGTGTATTAAATTTATTTAATAAGTTCGTTTCTAGCTTTTTTCTTGACGAGTAACGATGTTTTTTTTATTTTGGAGCTAGAAACGAATATTTTCGTTTTCTCGCTTAAATATCGCGATAAAATTAAATTGTAAGAATATCCCTGAGTAACTTTATTTGTTTATTAAATTTATTTAATAAGTTTGATTCTAGGATTTTTTCCTGAGGAGAAACGCTGTTTATATTTCTCTGGAAATAGAAACGAATATTTTAGTTTTCTCGTTTATATATCTTGATAAAATTAAATTGTAGGAAAACTAGAAACGAATATTTTAGTTTTCTTGCTTAAATATCACGATAAAATTAAATTGTAAGAATATCCCTGAGTAACTTTATTTTGTTTGTTAGATTTTTTTAATAAGTTTGATTCTAGCATTTTATCCTGACGAGTAACGATGTTTTTATTATTTTGGAACTAGAAAAGAATTTTTTAGTTTTCTCGCTTAAATATCGCGATAAAATTAAATTGTAAGAATATCCCTGAGTAACTTTATTTGTTTATTAAATTTATTTAATAAGTTTGATTCTAGGATTTTTTCCTGAGGAGAAACGGTGTTTACATTTTTCTGGAACTTAAAACGAATATTTTAGTTTTCTCGTTTAAATATAAACGAAAAAATTAAATTGTAAAAATATCCCTGTGTAACTTTATTTGTGTATTAAATTTAATTAATAAGTTCGTTTCTAGCTTTTTTCTTGACGAGTAACAATGTTTTTTTATTTTGGAGCTAGAAACGAATATTTTAGGTTTCTCGCTTAAATATCTTAAAAAAATTAAATTGTAGGAATATCCCTGAGTAACTTTATTGGTTTATTAAATTTATTTAATAAGTTTGATTCTAGCATTTTTTCCTGACGAGTAACGATGTTTTTATTATTTTGGAACTAGAAACGAATATTTTAGTTTTCTCACTTAAATATCACGATAAAATTAAATTGTAAAAATATCCCTGAGTAACTTTATTTGTGTATTAAAATTTATTTAATAAGTTTGATTCTAGCATTTTTTCCTGACGAGTAACGATGTTTTTATTATTTTGGAACTAGAAACGAATATTTTAGTTTTCTCGCTTAAATATCGCGATAAAATTAAATTGTAAGAATATCCCTGAGTAACTTTATTTGTTTATTAAATTTATTTAATAAGTTTGATTCTAGGATTTTTTCCTGAGGAGAAACGATGTTTTTATTATTTTGAAGCAAGAAACGAATATTTTGGTTTTCTCACTTAAATATCACGATAAAATTAAATTGTAGGAATATCCCTGAGTAACTTTATTCGTGTATTAAATTTATTTAATAAGTTTGATTCTAGCATTTTGTCTTGACGAGTAACGATGTTTTTATTATTTTGGAACTAGAAACGAATATTTTAGTTTTCTCGCTTAAATATCGCGATAAAATTAAATTTTAAGAATATCCCTGAGTAACTTTATTTGTTTATTAAATTTATTTAATAAGTTTGATTCTAGGATTTTTTCCTGAGGAGTAACGCTGTTTAAATTTCTCTGGAACTAGAAACGAATATTTTAGGTTTCTCGCTTAAATATCTTGATAAAATTAAATTGTAGGAATATCCGTGAATAACATTATTGGTTTATTAAATTTATTTAATAAGTTTGATTCTAGGATTTTATCCTGAGGAGACACGATGTTTAATTTTTTCTGGAACTAAAAACGAATATTTTAGTTTTCTTGCTTAAATATCACGATAAAATTAAATTGTAAGAATATCCCTGAGTAACTTTAATTGTTTGTTAGATTTTTTTAATAAGTTCGATTCTAGCTTTTTTTCCTGACGAGTAACGTTGTTTTTATTATTTTGGAAATAGAAAAGAATATTTAAGTTTTCTCGCTTAAAAATCTTGATAAAATTAAATTGTAGGAATATCCCTGAGTAACTTTATTGGTTTATTAAATTTATTTAATAAGTTTGATTCGAGGATTTTTTCCTGAGGAGAAACGGTGTTTACATTTTTCTGGAACTAAAAACGAATATTTTAGTTTTCTCGTTTAAATATCACGATAAAATTAAATTGTAAAAATATCCCTGTGTAACTTTATTTGTGTATTAAATTCATTTAATAAGTTCGTTTCTAGCTTTTTTCTTGACGAGTAACGATGTTTTTTTTATTTTGGAGCTAGAAACGAATATTTTAGTTTTCTCGCTTAAATATCGCGATAAAATTAAATTGTAAGAATATCCCTGAGTAACTTTATTTGTTTATTAAATTTATTTAATAAGTTTGATTCTAGGATTTTTTCCTGAGGAGAAACGCTGTTTATATTTCTCTGGAAATAGAAACGAATATTTTAGTTTTCTCGTTTATATATCTTAATAAAATTAAATTGTAGGAAAACTAGAAACGAATATTTTAGTTTTCTTGCTTAAATATCACGATAAAATTAAATTGTAAGAATATCCCAGAGTAACTTTATTTGTTTGTTAGATTTTTTTATTAAGTTCGATTCTAGCATTTTATCCTGACGAGTAACGATGTTTTTATTATTTTGGAACTAGAAAAGAATATTTTAGTTTTCTCGCTTAAATATCGCGATAAAATTAAATTGTAAGAATATCCCTGAGTAACTTTATTTGTTTATTAAATTTATTTAATAAGTTTGATTCTAGGATTTTTTCCTGAGGAGAAACGGTGTTTACATTTTTCTGGAACTTAAAACGAATATTTTAGTTTTCTCGTTTAAATATCACGAAAAAATTAAATTGTAAAAATATCCCTGTGTAACTTTATTTGTGTATTAAATTTAATTAATAAGTTCGTTTCTAGCTTTTTTCTTGACGAGTAACAATGTTTTTTTTATTTTGGAGCTAGAAACGAATATTTTGGTTTTCTCGCTTAAATATCACGATAAAATTAAATTGTAGGAATATCCCTGAGTAACTTTATTTGTTTATTAAATTTATTTAATAAGTTTGATTCTAGCATTTTTTCCTGAGGAGTAACAATGTTTCAATTTTCTGGAACTAGAAACGAATATTTTAGCTTTCTCGTTTAAATATCACGAAAAAATTAAATTGTAAAAATATCCCTGTGTAACTTTATTTGTTTATTAAATTTATTTAATAAGTTTGATTCTAGCATTTTTTCCTGACGAGTAACGATGTTTTTATTATTTTGAAACTAGAAACGAATATTTTAGTTTTCTTGCTTAAATATCACGATAAAATTAAATTGTAAGAATATCCCTGAGTAACTTTATTTGTTTATTAGATTTTTTTAATAAGTTCGATTCTAGTATTTTTTCCTGACGAGTAACGATGTTTTTATTATTTTGGAACTAGAAAAGAATATTTTAGTTTTCTTGCTTAAATATCGCGATAAAATTAAATTGTAAGAATATCCCTGAGTAACTTTATTTGTTTATTAAATTTATTTAATAAGTTTGATTCTAGGATTTTTTCCTGAGGAGAAACGATGTTTTTATTATTTTGAAGCAAGAAACGAATATTTTGGTTCTCACTTAAATATCACGATAAAATTAAATTGTATGAATATCCCTGAGTAACTTTATTCGTGTATTAAATTTATTTAATAAGTTAGGTTCTAGCATTTTGTCTTGACGTGTAACGATGTTTTTATTATTTTGGAACTAGAAACGAATATTTTAGTTTTCTTGCTTAAATATCACGATAAAATTAAATTGTAAGAATATCCCTGAGTAACTTTATTTGTTTATTAAATTTATTTAATAAGTTTGATTCTAGGATTTTTTCCTGAGGAGAAACGATGTTTTTATTATTTTGGAACTAGAAAAGAATATTTTAGTTTTCTTGCTTAAATATCGCGATAAAATTAAATTGTAAGAATATCCCTGAGTAACTTTATTTGTTTATTAAATTTATTTAATAAGTTTGATTCTAGGATTTTTTCCTGAGGAGAAACGATGTTTTTATTATTTTGAAGCAAGAAACGAATATTTTGGTTCTCACTTAAATATCACGATAAAATTAAATTGTATGAATATCCCTGAGTAACTTTATTCGTGTATTAAATTTATTTAATAAGTTAGGTTCTAGCATTTTGTCTTGACGTGTAACGATGTTTTTATTATTTTGGAACTAGAAACGAATATTTTAGTTTTCTTGCTTAAATATCACGATAAAATTAAATTGTATGAATATCCCTGAGTAACTTTATTCGTGTATTAAATTTATTTAATAAGTTAGGTTCTAGCATTTTGTCTTGACGTGTAACGATGTTTTTATTATTTTGGAACTAGAAACGAATATTTTAGTTTTCTCGCTTAAATATCACGATAAAATTAAATTGTAAGAATATCCCTGAGTAACTTTATTTGTTTATTAGATTTTTTTAATAAGTTCGATTCTAGCATTTTTTCCTGACGAGTAACGATGTTTTTATTATTTTGGAACTAGAAAAGAATATTTTAGTTTTCTTGCTTAAATATCGCGATAAAATTAAATTGTAAGAATATCCCTGAGTAACTTTATTTGTTTATTAAATTTATTTAATAAGTTTGATTCTAGGATTTTTTCCTGAGGAGAAACGCTGTTTAAATTTCTCTGGAACTAGAAACGAATATTTTAGGTTTCTCGCTTAAATATCTTGATAAAATTAAATTGTAGGAATATCCCTGAGTAACTTTATTGGTTTTTTAAATTTATTTAATAAGTTTGATTCTAGGATTTTTTCCTGAGGAGAAACGATGTTTTTATTATTTTGAAGCAAGAAACGAATATTTTGGTTTTCTCACTTAAATATCACGATAAAATTAAATTGTAAGAATATCCCTGAGTAACTTTATTCGTGTATTAAATTTATTTAATAAGTTTGATTCTAGCATTTTGTCTTGACGAGTAACGATGTTTTTATTATTTTGGAACTAGAAACGAATATTTTAGTTTTCTCACTTAAATATCACGATAAAATTAAATTGTAGGAATATCCCTGAGTAACTTTATTTGTTTATTAAATTTATTTAATAAGTTTGATTCTAGGATTTTTACCTAAGGAGAAACGCTGTTTAAATTTCTCTGGAAATAGAAACGAATATTTTAGTTTTCTCGCTTAAATATCATGATAAAATTAAATTGTAGGAATATCCCTGAGTAACTTTATTTGTTTATTAAATTTATTTAATAAGTTCGATTCTAGCATTTTTTCCTGACGAGTAACGATGTTTTTATTATTTTGGAACTAGAAACGAATATTTTAGTTTTCTTGCTTAAATATCACGATAAAATTAAATTGTAAGAATATCCCTGAGTAACTTTATTTGTTTGTTAAATTTATTTAATAATTTTGATTCTAGGATTTTTTCCTGTCGAGTAACGATGTTTTTATTATTTTGGAACTAGAAACGAATATTTTAGTTTTCTCGCTTAAATATCGCGATAAAATTAAATTTTATGAATATCCCTGAGTAACTTTATTTGTGTATTAAAATTTATTTAATAAGTTTGATTCTAGCATTTTGTCTTGACGTGTAACGATGTTTTTATTATTTTGGAACTAGAAACGAATATTTTAGTTTTCTTGCTTAAATATCACGACAAAATTAAATTGTAGGAATATCCCTGAGTAACTTTATTTGTTTATTAAATTTATTTAATAAGTTTGATTCTAGGATTTTTTCCTGAGGAGAAACGATGATAAATTTTTCTGGAACTAGAAAGGAATATTTTAGTTTTCTCGCTTAAATATCTCGATAAAATTAAATTGTAGGAATATCCCTGAGTAACTTTATTTGTTTATTAAATTTATTTAACAATTTTGATTCTAGTATTTTTTTCCTGTCGAGTAACGATGTTTTTATTATTTTGGAACTAGAAACGAATATTTTAGTTTTCTCGCTTAAATATCGCGATAAAATTAAATTGTATGAATATCCCTGAGTAACTTTATTTGTGTATTAAAATTTATTTAATAAGTTTGATTCTAGCATTTTTTCCTGCGAGTAACGATGTTTTTATTATTTTGGAACTAGACGAATATTTTAGTTTTCTCGCTTAAATATCGCGATAAAATTAAATTGTAAGAATATCCCTGAGTAACTTTATTTGCTTATTAAATTTATTTAATAAGTTTGATTCTAGGATTTTTTATTATTTTGGAACTAGAAACGAATATTTTAGTTTTCTCGATTAAATATCGCGATAAAATTAAATTGTAAGAATATCCCTGAGTAACTTTATTTGTTTATTAAATTTATTTAATAAGTTTGATTCTATGATTTTTTCCTGAGGAGAAACCATGTTTTTATTATTTTGAAGCAAGAAACGAATATTTTAGTTTTCTCGCTTAAATATCACGATAAAATTAAATTGTAAAAATATCCCTGTGTAACTTTATTTGTGTATTAAATTTAATTAATAAGTTCGTTTCTAGCTTTTTTCTTGACGAGTAACAATGTTTTTTTATTTTGGAGCTAGAAACGAATATTTTGGTTTTCTCGCTTAAATATCACGATAAAATTAAATTGTAGGAATATCCCTGAGTAACTTTATTTGTTTATTAAATTTATTTAATAAGTTTGATTCTAGAATTTTTTCCTGAGGAGTAACAATGTTTCAATTTTCTGGAACTAGAAACGATTATTTTAGTTTTCTTGCTTAAATATCACGATAAAATATAATTGTATGAATATCCCTGAGTACTTTATTTGTTTATTAGATTTTTTTATAAGTTCGATTCTAGCATTTTTTCCTGTCGAGTAACGATGTTTTTATTATTTTGGAACTAGAAACGAATATTTTAGTTTTCTTGCTTAAATATCACGATAAAATTAAATTGTAAGAATATCCCTGAGTAACTTTATTTGTTTATTAGATTTTTTTAATAAGTTCGATTCTAGCATTTTTTCCTGACGAGTAACGATGTTTTTATTATTTTGGAACTAGAAAAGAATATTTTAGTTTTCTTGCTTAAATATCGCGATAAAATTAAATTGTAAGAATATCCCTGAGTAACTTTATTTGTTTATTAAATTTATTTAATAAGTTTGATTCTAGGATTTTTTCCTGAGGAGAAACGATGTTTTTATTATTTTGGAACTAGAAAAGAATATTTTAGTTTTCTTGCTTAAATATCGCGATAAAATTAAATTGTAAGAATATCCCTGAGTAACTTTATTTGTTTATTAAATTTATTTAATAAGTTTGATTCTAGGATTTTTTCCTGAGGAGAAACGATGTTTTTATTATTTTGAAGCAAGAAACGAATATTTTGGTTTTCTCACTTAAATATCACGATAAAATTAAATTGTATGAATATCCCTGAGTAACTTTATTCGTGTATTAAATTTATTTAATAAGTTTGGTTCTAGCATTTTGTCTTGACGTGTAACGATGTTTTTATTATTTTGGAACTAGAAACGAATATTTTAGTTTTCTTGCTTAAATATCACGATAAAATTAAATTGTAAGAATATCCCTGAGTAACTTTATTTGTTTGTTAGATTTTTTTAATAAGTTCGATTCTAGCTTTTTTTCCTGACGAGTAACGTTGTTTTTATTATTTTGGAACTAGAAAAGAATATTTTAGTTTTCTCGCTTAAATATCTTGATAAAATTAAATTGTAGGAATATCCCTGAGTAACTTTATTGGTTTATTAAATTTATTTAATAAGTTTGATTCGAGGATCTTTTCCTGAGGAGAAACGGTGTTTACATTTTTCTGGAACTAAAAACGAATATTTTAGTTTTCTCGTTTAAATATCACGATAAAATTAAATTGTAAAAATATCCCTGTGTAACTTTATTTGTGTATTAAATTTATTTAATAAGTTCGTTTCTAGCTTTTTTCTTGACGAGTAACGATGTTTTTATTATTTCGGAATTAGAAACGAATATTTTAGTTTTCTCGCTTAAATATCGCGATAAAATTAAATTGTAAGAATATCCCTGAGTAACTTTATTTGTTTATTAAATTTATTTAATAAGTTTGATTCTAGGATTTTTTCCTGATGAGAAACGCTGTTTAAATTTCTCTGGAAATAGAAACGAATATTTTAGTTTCCTCGTTTATATATCTTGATAAAATTAAATTGTAGGAAAACTAGAAACGAATATTTTAGTTTTCTTGCTTAAATATCACGATAAAATTAAATTGTAATATCCCTGAGTAACTTTATTTGTTTGTTAGATTTTTTTAATAAGTTCGATTCTAGCATTTTATCCTGACGAGTAACGATGTTTTTATTATTTTGGAACAAGAAAAGGATATTTTAGTTTTCTCGCTTAAATATCGCGATAAAATTAAATTGTAAGAATATCCCTGAGTAACTTTATTTGTTTATTAAATTTATTTAATAAGTTTGATTCTAGGATTTTTTCCTGAGGAGAAACGATGTTTTTATTATTTTGAAGCAAGAAACGAATATTTTGGTTTTCTCACTTAAATATCACGATAAAATTAAATTGTATGAATATCCCTGAGTAACTTTATTCGTGTATTAAATTTATTTAATAAGTTTGATTCTAGCATTTTGTCTTGACGAGTAACGATGTTTTTATTATTTTGGAACTAGAAACGAATATTTTAGTTTTCTTGCTTAAATATCACGATAAAATTAAATTGTAAGAATATCCCTGAGTAACTTTATTTGTTTGTTAGATTTTTTTAATAAGTTCGATTCTAGCTTTTTTTCCTGACGAGTAACGTTGTTTTTATTATTTTGGAACTAGAAAAGAATATTTTAGTTTTCTCGCTTAAATATCTTGATAAAATTAAATTGTAGGAATATCCCTGAGTAACTTTATTGGTTTATTAAATTTATTTAATAAGTTTGATTCGAGGATTTTTTCCTGAGGAGAAACGGTGTTTACATTTTTCTGGAACTAAAAACGAATATTTTAGTTTTCTCGTTTAAATATCACGATAAAATTAAATTGTAAAAATATCCCTGTGTAACTTTATTTGTGTATTAAATTTATTTAATAAGTTCGTTTCTAGCTTTTTTCTTGACGAGTAACGATGTTTTTATTATTTCGGAATTAGAAACGAATATTTTAGTTTTCTCGCTTAAATATCGCGATAAAATTAAATTGTAAGAATATCCCTGAGTAACTTTATTTGTTTATTAAATTTATTTAATAAGTTTGATTCTAGGATTTTTTCCTGAGGAGAAACGCTGTTTAAATTTCTCTGGAAATAGAAACGAATATTTTAGTTTCCTCGCTTATATATCTTGATAAAATTAAATTGTAGGAAAACTAGAAACGAATATTTTAGTTTTCTTGCTTAAATATCACGATAAAATTAAATTGTAATATCCCTGAGTAACTTTATTTGTTTGTTAGATTTTTTTAATAAGTTCGATTCTAGCATTTTATCATGACGAGTAACGATGTTTTTATTATTTTGGAACTAGAAAAGGATATTTTAGTTTTCTCGCTTAAATATCGCGATAAAATTAAATTGTAAGAATATCCCTGAGTAACTTTATTTGTTTATTAAATTTATTTAATAAGTTTGATTCTAGGATTTTTTCCTGAGGAGAAACGGTGTTTACATTTTTCTGGAACTTAAAACGAATATTTTAGTTTTCTCGTTTAAATATCACGAAAAAATTAAATTGTAAAAATATCCCTGTGTAACTTTATTTGTTTATTAAATTTATTTAATAAGTTTGATTCTAGGATTTTTTCCTGAGGAGAAATGCTGTTTAAATTTCTCTGGAAATAGAAACGAATATTTTAGTTTTCTCGCTTAAATATCTTGATAAAATTAAATTGTAGGAATATCCCTGAGTAACTTTATTTGTTTATTAAATTTATTTAATAAGTTTGATTCTAGGATTTTTTCCTGAGGAGAAACGATGATAAATTTTTCTGGAACTAGAAACGAATATTTTAGTTTTCTCGCTTAAATATCGCGATAAAATTAAATTGTAAGAATATCCCTGAGTAACTTTATTTGTTTATTAAATTTATTTAATAAGTTTGATTCTAGGATTTTTTCCTGAGGAGAAACGATGTTTTTATTATTTTGATGCAAGAAACGAATATTTTGGTTTTCTCACTTTAATATCACGATAAAATTAAATTGTAGGAATATCCCTGAGTAACTTTATTCGTGTATTAAATTTATTTAATAAGTTTGATTCTAGCATTTTGTCTTGACGAGTAACGATGTTTTTATTATTTTGGAACTAGAAATGAATATTTTAGTTTTCTCGCTTAAATATCGCGATAAAATTTAATTGTAAGAATATCCCTGAGTAACTTTATTTGTTTATTAAATTTATTTAATAAGTTTGATTATAGGATTTTTTCCTGAGGAGAAACGCTGTTTAAATTTCTCTGGAACTAGAAACGAATATTTTAGGTTTCTCGCTTAAATATCTTGATAAAATTAAATTGTAGGAATATCCCTGAGTAACTTTATTGGTTTTTTAAATTTATTTAATAAGTTTGATTCTAGGATTTTTTCCTGAGGAGAAACGATGTTTAAATTTTTCTGGAACTAAAAACGAATATTTTAGTTTTCTTGCTGAAATATCACGATAAAATTAAATTGTAAGAATATCCCCGAGTAACTTTATTTGTTTATAAAATTTATTTAATAAGTTTGATTCTAGGATTTTTTCCTGAGGAGAAACGATGTTTTTATTATTTTGAAGCAAGAAACGAATATTATGGTTTTCTCACTTAAATATCATGATAAAATTAAATTGTAGGAATATCCCTGAGTAACTTTATTCGTGTATTAAATTTATTTAATAAGTTTGATTCTAGCATTTTGTCTTGACGAGTAACGATGTTTTTATTATTTTGGAACTAGAAACGAATATTTTAGTTTTCTCACTTAAATATCACGATAAAATTAAATTGTAGGAATATCCCTGAGTAACTTTATTTGTTTATTAAATTTATTTAATAAGTTTGATTCTAGGATTTTTACCTGAGGAGAAACGCTGTTTAAATTTCTCTGGAAATAGAAACGAATATTTTAGTTTTCTCGCTTAAATATCTTGATAAAATTAAATTGTAGGAATATCCCTGAGTAACTTTATTTGTTTATTAAATTTATTTAATAAGTTCGATTCTAGCATTTTTTCCTGACGAGTAACGATGTTTTTATTATTTTGGAACTAGAAACGAATATTTTAGTTTTCTTGCTTAAATATCACGATAAAATTAAATTGTAAGAATATCCCTGAGTATCTTTATTTGTTTGTTAGATTTTTTTAATAAGTTCGATTCTAGCTTTTTTTCCTGACGAGTAACGATGTTTTTATTATTTTGGAACTAGAAAAGAAAATTTTAGTTTTCTCGCTTAAATATCGCGATAAAATTAAATTGTAGGAATATCCCTGAGTAACTTTATTGGTTTATTAAATTTATTTAATAAGTTTGATTCGAGGATTTTTTCCTGAGGAGAAACGGTGTTTACATTTTTCAGGAACTAAAAAAGAATATATTAGTTTTCTCGTTTAAATATCACGATAAAATTAAATTGTAAAAATATCCCTGTGTAACTTTATTTGTGTATTAAATTTATTTAATAAGATCGTTTCTAGCTTTTTTCTTGACGAGTAACGATGTTTTTTTATTTTGGAGCTAGAAACGAAAATTTTAGTTTTCTCGCTTAAATATCGCGATAAAATTAAATTGTACGAATATCCCTGAGTAACTTTATTTGTTTATTAAATTTATTTAATAAGTTTGATTCTAGGATTTTTTCCTGAGGAGAAACGATGATAAATTTTTCTGGAACTAGAAACGAATATTTTAGTTTTCTCGCTTAAATATCTCGATAAAATTAAATTGTAGGAATATCCCTGAGTAACTTTATTTGTTTATTAAATTTATTTATTAAGTTTGATTCTAGGATTTTTTCCTGAGGAGAAACGATGTTTAAATTAAAATAGAATAGAAATAGAAACGAATATTTTAGTTTTCTCGCTTAAATATCTTGATAAAATTAAATTGTAGGAATATCCCTGAGTAACTTTATTTGTTTATTAAATTTATTTAATAAGTTTGATTCTAGGATTTTTTCCTGAGGAGAAACGATGATAAATTTTTCTGGAACTAGAAAGGAATATTTTAGTTTTCTCGCTTAAATATCTCGATAAAATTAAATTGTAGGAATATCCCTGAGTAACTTTATTTGTTTATTAAATTTATTTAATAATTTTGATTCTAGGATTTTTTCCTGTCGAGTAACGATGTTTTTATTATTTTGGAACTAGAAACGAATATTTTAGTTTTCTCGCTTAAATATCGCGATAAAATTAAATTGTATGAATATCCCTGAGTAACTTTATTTGTGTATTAAAATTTATTTAATAAGTTTGATTCTAGCATTTTTTCCTGCGAGTAACGATGTTTTTATTATTTTGGAACTAGACGAATATTTTAGTTTTCTCGCTTAAATATCGCGATAAAATTCAATTGTAAGAATATCCCTGAGTAACTTTATTTGCTTATTAAATTTATTTAATAAGTTTGATTCTAGGATTTTTTATTATTTTGGAACTAGACGAATATTTTAGTTTTCTCGCTTAAATATCGCGATAAAATTAAATTGTAAGAATATCCCTGAGTAACTTTATTTGCTTATTAAATTTATTTAATAAGTTTGATTCTAGGATTTTTTCCTGAGGAGAAATGCTGTTTAAATTTCTCTGGAAATAGAAACGAATATTTTAGTTTTCTCGCTTAAATATCTTGATAAAATTAAATTGTAGGAATATCCCTGAGTAACTTTATTTGTTTATTAAATTTATTTAATAAGTTTGATTCTAGGATTTTTTCCTGAGGAGAAACGATGATAAATTTTTCTGGAACTAGAAAGGAATATTTTAGTTTTCTCGCTTAAATATCTCGATAAAATTAAATTGTAGGAATATCCCTGAGTAACTTTATTTGTTTATTAAATTTATTTAATAAGTTTGATTCTAGGATTTTTTCCTGAAGAGAAACGATGTTTAAATTTTTCTGGAACTAAAAACGAATATTTTAGTTTTCTTGCTTAAATATCACGATAAAATTAAATTGTAAGAATATCCCTGAGTAACTTTATTTGTTTATTAGATTTTTTTAATAAGTTCGATTCTAGCATTTTTTCCTGTCGAGTAACGATGTTTTTATTATTTTGGAACTAGAAACGAATATTTTAGTTTTCTCGATTAAATATCGCGATAAAATTAAATTGTAAGAATATCCCTGAGTAACTTTATTTGTTTATTAAATTTATTTAATAAGTTTGATTCTATAATTTTTTCCTGAGGAGAAACCATGTTTTTATTATTTTGAAGCAAGAAACGAATATTTTAGTTTTCTCGCTTAAATATCACGATAAAATTAAATTGTAAAAATATCCCTGTGTAACTTTATTTGTGTATTAAATTTATTTAATAAGTTCGTTTCTAGCTTTTTTCTTGACGAGTAACGATGTTTTTTTTATTTTGGAACTAGAAACGAATATTTTGGTATTCTCGCTTAAATAACACGATAAAATTAAATTGTAGGAAAATCCCTGAGTAACTTTATTTGTTTATTAAATTTATTAATAAGTTTGATTCTAGCATTTTTTCCTGAGGAGTAACAATGTTTAAATTTTCTGGAACTAGAAACGATTATTTTAGTTTTCTTGCTTAAATATCACGATAAAATTAAATTTATTTAATAAGTTCGTTTCTAGATTTTTTCTTGACGAGTAACGATGTTTTTTTTATTTTGGAACTAGAAACGAATATTTTGTTATTCTCGCTTAAATATCACGATAAAATTAAATTGTAGGAAAATCCCTGAGTAACTTTATTTGTTTATTAGATTTTTTTAATAAGTTCGATTCTAGCATTTTGTCCTGACGAGTAACGATGTTTTTATTATTTTGGAACTAGAAACGATTATTTTAGTTTTCTCACTTAAATATCACGATAAAATTAAATTGTAAAAATATCCCCGGGTAACTTTATTTGTGTATTAAAATTTATTTAATAAGTTTGATTCTAGCATTTTTTCCTGACGAGTAACGATGTTTTTATTATTTTGGAACTAGAAACGAATATTTTAGTTTTCTCGCTTAAATATCGCGATAAAATTAAATTGTAAGAATATTCCTGAGTAACTTTATTTGTTTATTAAATTTATTTAATAAGTTTGATTCTAGGATTTTTTCCTGAGGAGAAACGCTGTTTAAATTTCTCTGGAAATAGAAACGAATATTTTAGTTTTCTCGCTTAAATATCTCGATAAAATTAAATTGTAGGAATATCCCTGAGTAACTTTATTTGTTTATTAAATTTATTTAATAAGTTTGATTCTAGGATTTTTTCCTGAGGAGAAACGATGTTTTTATTATTTTGGAACTAGAAACGAATATTTTAGTTTTCTCGCTTAAATATCGCGATAAAATTAAATTGTAAGAATATCCCTGAGTAACTTTATTTGTTTATTAAATTTATTTAATTAGTTTGATTCTAGGATTTTTTCCTGAGGAGAAACGCTGTTTAAATTTCTCTGGAAATAGAAACGAATATTTTAGTTTTCTCGCTTAAATATCTCGATAAAATTAAATTGTAGGAATATCCCTGAGTAACTTTATTTGTGTATTAAATTTATTTAATAAGATCGTTTCTAGCTTTTTTCTTGACGAGTAACGATGTTTTTTTATTTTGGAGCTAGAAACGAATATTTTAGTTTTCTCACTTAAATATCACGATAAAATTAAATTGTAAAAATATCCCCGGGTAACTTTATTTGTGTATTAAAATTTATTTAATAAGTTTGATTCTAGCATTTTTTCCTGACGAGTAACGATGTTTTTATTATTTTGGAACTAGAAACGAATATTTTAGTTTTCTCGCTTAAATATCGCGATAAAATTAAATTGTAAGAATATCCCTGAGTAACTTTATTTGTTTATTAAATTTATTTAATAAGTTTGATTCTAGGATTTTTTCCTGAGGAGAAACGCTGTTTAAATTTCTCTGGAAATAGAAACGAATATTTTAGTTTTCTCGCTTAAATATCTCGATAAAATTAAATTGTAGGAATATCCCTGAGTAACTTTATTTGTTTATTAAATTTATTTAATAATTTTGATTCTAGGATTTTTTCCTGTCGAGTAACGATGTTTTTATTATTTTGGAACTAGAAACGAATATTTTAGTTTTCTCGCTTAAATATCGCGATAAAATTAAATTGTATGAATATCCCTGAGTAACTTTATTTGTGTATTAAAATTTATTTAATAAGTTTGATTCTAGCATTTTTTCCTGCGAGTAACGATGTTTTTATTATTTTGGAACTAGACGAATATTTTAGTTTTCTCGCTTAAATATCGCGATAAAATTAAATTGTAAGAATATCCCTGAGTAACTTTATTTGCTTATTAAATTTATTTAATAAGTTTGATTCTAGGATTTTTTCCTGAGGAGAAATGCTGTTTAAATTTCTCTGGAAATAGAAACGAATATTTTAGTTTTCTCGCTTAAATATCTTGATAAAATTAAATTGTAGGAATATCCCTGAGTAACTTTATTTGTTTATTAAATTTATTTAATAAGTTTGATTCTAGGATTTTTTCCTGAGGAGAAACGATGATAAATTTTTCTGGAACTAGAAAGGAATATTTTAGTTTTAGTTTATTAAATTTATTTAATAAGTTTGATTCTAGGATTTTTTCCTGAGGAGAAACGCTGTTTATATTTCTCTGGAAATAGAAACGAATATTTTAGTTTTCTCGTTTATATATCTTGATAAAATTAAATTGTAGGAAAACTAGAAACGAATATTTTAGTTTTCTTGCTTAAATATCACGATAAAATTAAATTGTAAGAATATCCCTGAGTAACTTTATTTGTTTATTAAATTTATTTAATAAGTTTGATTCTAGGATTTTTTCCTGAGGAGAAACGCTGTTTAAATTTCTCTGGAAATAGAAACGAATATTTTAGTTTTCTCGCTTAAATATCTCGATAAAATTAAATTGTAAGAATATCCCTGAGTAACTTTATTTGTTTATTAAATTTATTTAATAAGTTTGATTCTATGATTTTTTCCTGAGGAGAAACCATGTTTTTATTATTTTGAAGCAAGAAACGAATATTTTAGTTTTCTCGCTTAAATATCACGATAAAATTAAATTGTAAAAATATCCCTGTGTAACTTTATTTGTGTATTAAATTTATTTAATAAGTTCGTTTCTAGCTTTTTTCTTGACGAGTAACGATGTTTTTTTTATTTTGGAACTAGAAACGAATATTTTGGTATTCTCGCTTAAATAACACGATAAAATTAAATTGTAGGAAAATCCCTGAGTAACTTTATTTGTTTATTAAATTTATTAATAAGTTTGATTCTAGCATTTTTTCCTGAGGAGTAACAATGTTTCAATTTTCTGGAACTAGAAACGATTATTTTAGTTTTCTTGCTTAAATATCACGATAAAATTAAATTTATTTAATAAGTTCGTTTCTAGCTTTTTTCTTGACGAGTAACGATGTTTTTTTTATTTTGGAACTAGAAACGAATATTTTGGTATTCTCGCTTAAATATCACGATAAAATTAAATTGTAGGAAAATCCCTGAGTAACTTTATTTGTTTATTAGATTTTTTTAATAAGTTCGATTCTAGCATTTTGTCCTGACGAGTAACGATGTTTTTATTATTTTGGAACTAGAAACGATTATTTTAGTTTTCTCACTTAAATATCACGATAAAATTAAATTGTAAAAATATCCCCGGGTAACTTTATTTGTGTATTAAAATTTATTTAATAAGTTTGATTCTAGCATTTTTTCCTGACGAGTAACGATGTTTTTATTATTTTGGAACTAGAAACGAATATTTTAGTTTTCTCGCTTAAATATCGCGATAAAATTAAATTGTAAGAATATCCCTGAGTAACTTTATTTGTTTATTAAATTTATTTAATAAGTTTGATTCTAGGATTTTTTCCTGAGGAGAAACGCTGTTTAAATTTCTCTGGAAATAGAAACGAATATTTTAGTTTTCTCGCTTAAATATCTCGATAAAATTAAATTGTAGGAATATCCCTGAGTAACTTTATTTGTTTATTAAATTTATTTAATAAGTTTGATTCTAGGATTTTTTCCTGAGGAGAAACGATGTTTAAATTAAAATAGAATAGAAATAGAAACGAATATTTTAGTTTTCTCGCTTAAATATCTTGATAAAATTAAATTGTAGGAATATCCCTGAGTAACTTTATTTGTTTATTAAATTTATTTAATAAGTTTGATTCTAGGATTTTTTCCTGAGGAGAAACGATGATAAATTTTTCTGGAACTAGAAAGGAATATTTTAGTTTTCTCGCTTAAATATCTCGATAAAATTAAATTGTAGGAATATCCCTGAGTAACTTTATTTGTTTATTAAATTTATTTAATAATTTTGATTCTAGGATTTTTTCCTGTCGAGTAACGATGTTTTTATTATTTTGGAACTAGAAACGAATATTTTAGTTTTCTCGCTTAAATATCGCGATAAAATTAAATTGTATGAATATCCCTGAGTAACTTTATTTGTGTATTAAAATTTATTTAATAAGTTTGATTCTAGCATTTTTTCCTGCGAGTAACGATGTTTTTATTATTTTGGAACTAGACGAATATTTTAGTTTTCTCGCTTAAATATCGCGATAAAATTAAATTGTAAGAATATCCCTGAGTAACTTTATTTGCTTATTAAATTTATTTAATAAGTTTGATTCTAGGATTTTTTCCTGAGGAGAAATGCTGTTTAAATTTCTCTGGAAATAGAAACGAATATTTTAGTTTTCTCGCTTAAATATCTTGATAAAATTAAATTGTAGGAATATCCCTGAGTAACTTTATTTGTTTATTAAATTTATTTAATAAGTTTGATTCTAGGATTTTTTCCTGAGGAGAAACGATGATAAATTTTTCTGGAACTAGAAAGGAATATTTTAGTTTTCTCGCTTAAATATCTCGATAAAATTAAATTGTAGGAATATCCCTGAGTAACTTTATTTGTTTATTAAATTTATTTAATAAGTTTGTTTCTAGGATTTTTTCCTGAGGAGAAACGCTGTTTATATTTCTCTGGAAATAGAAACGAATATTTTAGTTTTCTCGTTTATATATCTTGATAAAATTAAATTGTAGGAAAACTAGAAACGAATATTTTAGTTTTCTTGCTTAAATATCACGATAAAATTAAATTGTAAGAATATCCCTGAGTAACTTTAATTGTTTGTTAGATTTTTTTAATAAGTTCGATTCTAGCATTTTATCCTGACGAGTAACGATGTTTTTATTATTTTGGAACTAGAAACGAATATTTTAGTTTTCTCGCTTAAATATCGCGATAAAATTAAATTGTAAGAATATCCCTGAGTAACTTTATTTGTTTATTAAATTTATTTAATAAGTTTGATTCTAGGATTTTTTTCTGAGGAGAAACGGTGTTTACATTTTTCTGGAACTTAAAACGAATATTTTAGTTTTCTCGTTTAAATATCACGAAAAAATTAAATTGTAAAAATATCCCTGTGTAACTTTATTTGTGTATTAAATTTAATTAATAAGTTCGTTTCTAGCAGTTTTTCCTGTCGAGTAACGATGTTTTTATTATTTTGGAACTAGAAACGAATATTTTAGTTTTCTTGCTTAAATATCACGATAAAATTAAATTGTAAGAATATCCCTGAGTAACTTTATTTGTTTATTAGATTTTTTTAATAAGTTCGATTCTAGCATTTTTTCCTGACGAGTAACGATGTTTTTATTATTTTGGAACTAGAAAAGAATATTTTAGTTTTCTTGCTTAAATATCGCGATAAAATTAAATTGTAAGAATATCCCTGAGTAACTTTATTTGTTTATTAAATTTATATAATAAGTTTGATTCTAGGATTTTTTCCTGAGGAGAAACGATGTTTTTATTATTTTGAAGCAAGAAACGAATATTTTGGTTTTCTCACTTAAATATCACGATAAAATTAAATTGTATGAATATCCCTGAGTAACTTTATTCGTGTATTAAATTTATTTAATAAGTTTGGTTCTAGCATTTTGTCTTGACTTGTAACGACGTTTTTATTATTTTGGAACTAGAAACGAATATTTTAGTTTTCTTGCTTAAATATCACGATAAAATTAAATTGTAAGAATATCCCTGAGTAACTTTATTTGTTTGTTAGATTTTTTTAATAAGTTCGATTCTAGCTTTTTTTCCTGACGAGTAACGTTGTTTTTATTATTTTGGAACTAGAAAAGAATATTTTAGTTTTCTCGCTTAAATATCTTGATAAAATTAAATTGTAGGAATATCCCTGAGTAACTTTATTGGTTTATTAAATTTATTTAATAAGTTTGATTCGAGGATTTTTTCCTGAGGAGAAACGGTGTTTACATTTTTCTGGAACTAAAAACGAATATTTTAGATTTCTCGTTTAAATATCACGATAAAATTAAATTGTAAAAATATCCCTGTGTAACTTTATTTGTGTATTAAATTTATTTAATAAGTTCGTTTCTAGCTTTTTTCTTGACGAGTAACGATGTTTTTATTATTTCGGAATTAGAAACGAATATTTTAGTTTTCTCGCTTAAATATCGCGATAAAATTAAATTGTAAGAATATCCCTGAGTAACTTTATTTGTTTATTAAATTTATTTAATAAGTTTGATTCTAGGATTTTATCCTGAGGAGAAACGCTGTTTAAATTTCTCTGGAAATAGAAACGAATATTTTAGTTTCCTCGCTTATATATCTTGATAAAATTAAATTGTAGGAAAACTAGAAACGAATATTTTATTTTTCTTGCTTAAATATCACGATAAAATTAAATTGTAATATCCCTGAGTAACTTTATTTGTTTGTTAGATTTTTTTAATAAGTTCGATTCTAGCATTTTATCCTGACGAGTAACGATGTTTTTATTATTTTGGAACTAGAAAAGGATATTTTAGTTTTCTCGCTTAAATATCGCGATAAAATTAAATTGTAAGAATATCCCTGAGTAACTTTATTTGTTTATTAAATTTATTTAATAAGTTTGATTCTAGGAATTTTTCCTGAGGAGAAACGGTGTTTACATTTTTCTGGAACTTAAAACGAATATTTTAGTTTTCTCGTTTAAATATCACGAAAAAATTAAATTGTAAAAATATCCCTGTGTAACTTTATTTGTTTATTAAATTTATTTAATAAGTTTGATTCTAGGATTTTTTCCTGAGGAGAAATGCTGTTTAATTTTCTCTGGAAATAGAAACGAATATTTTAGTT
This sequence comes from Pterostichus madidus, assembly GCA_911728475.2. Classification (NCBI taxonomy): domain Eukaryota; kingdom Metazoa; phylum Arthropoda; class Insecta; order Coleoptera; family Carabidae; genus Pterostichus; species Pterostichus madidus. The sequence goes on along the minus strand of OU452309.1, from coordinate 20,885,849 downwards.
TTCTCGCTTAAATATCTTGATAAAATTAAATTGTAGGAATATCCCTGAGTAACTTTATTTGTTTATTAAATTTATTTAATAAGTTTGATTCTAGGATTTTTTCCTGAGGAGAAACGATGTTTTTATTATTTTGATGCAAGAAACGAATATTTTGGTTTTCTCACTTTAATATCACGATAAAATTAAATTGTAGGAATATCCCTGAGTAACTTTATTTGTTTATTAAATTTATTTAATAAGTTTAATTCTAGGATTTTTTCCTGAGGAGAAACGCTGTTTAAATTTCTCTGGAACTAGAAACGAATATTTTAGGTTTCTCGCTTAAATATCTTGATAAAATTAAATAGTAGGAATATCCCTGAGTAACTTTATTGGTTTTTTAAATTTATTTAATAAGTTTGATTCTAGGATTTTTTCCTGAGGAGAAACGATGTTTAAATTTTTCTGGAACTAAAAACGAATATTTTAGTTTTCTTGCTGAAATATCACGATAAAATTAAATTGTAAGAATATCCCCGAGTAACTTTATTTGTTTATAAAATTTATTTAATAAGTTTGATTCTAGGATTTTTTCCTGAGGAGAAACGATGTTTTTATTATTTTGAAGCAAGAAACGAATATTTTAGTTTTCTCACTTAAATATCACGATAAAATTAAATTGTAGGAATATCCCTGAGTAACTTTATTCGTGTATTAAATTTATTTAATAAGTTTGATTCTAGCATTTTGTCTTGACGAGTAACGATGTTTTTATTATTTTGGAACTAGAAACGAATATTTTAGTTTTCTCACTTAAATATCACGATAAAATTAAATTGTAGGAATATCCCTGAGTAACTTTATTTGTTTATTAAATTTATTTAATAAGTTTGATTCTAGGATTTTTTCCTGAGGAGAAACGCTGTTTAAATTTCTCTGGAAATAGAAACGAATATTTTAGTTTTCTCGCTTAAATATCTCGATAAAATTAAATTGTAGGAATATCCCTGAGTAACTTTATTTGTTTATTAAATTTATTTAATAAGTTTGATTCTAGGATTTTTTCCTGAAGAGAAACGATGTTTAAATTTTTCTGGAACTAAAAACGAATATTTTAGTTTTCTTGCTTAAATATCACGATAAAATTAAATTGTAAGAATATCCCTGAGTAACTTTATTTGTTTATTAGATTTTTTTAATAAGTTCGATTCTAGCATTTTTTCCTGTCGAATAACGATGTTTTTATTATTTTGGAACTAGAAACGAATATTTTAGTTTTCTCGATTAAATATCGCGATAAAATTAAATTGTAAGAATATCCCTGAGTAACTTTATTTGTTTATTAAATTTATTTAATAAGTTTGATTCTATGATTTTTTCCTGAGGAGAAACCATGTTTTTATTATTTTGAAGCAAGAAACGAATATTTTAGTTTTCTCGCTTAAATATCACGATAAAATTAAATTGTAAAAATATCCCTGTGTAACTTTATTTGTGTATTAAATTTATTTAATAAGTTCGTTTCTAGCTTTTTTCTTGACGAGTAACGATGTTTTTTTTATTTTGGAACTAGAAACGAATATTTTGGTATTCTCGCTTAAATAACACGATAAAATTAAATTGTAGGAAAATCCCTGAGTAACTTTATTTGTTTATTAAATTTATTAATAAGTTTGATTCTAGCATTTTTTCCTGAGGAGTAACAATGTTTCAATTTTCTGGAACTAGAAACGATTATTTTAGTTTTCTTGCTTAAATATCACGATAAAATTAAAATTATTTAATAAGTTCGTTTCTAGCTTTTTTCTTGACGAGTAACGATGTTTTTTTTATTTTGGAACTAGAAACGAATATTTTGGTATTCTCGCTTAAATATCACGATAAAATTAAATTGTAGGAAAATCCCTGAGTAACTTTATTTGTTTATTAGATTTTTTTAATAAGTTCGATTATAGCATTTTGTCCTGACGAGTAACGATGTTTTTATTATTTTGGAACTAGAAACGGTTATTTTAGTTTTCTCACTTAAATATCACGATAAAATTAAATTGTAAAAATATCCCCGGGTAACTTTATTTGTGTATTAAAATTTATTTAATAAGTTTGATTCTAGCATTTTTTCCTGACGAGTAACGATGTTTTTATTATTTTGGAACTAGAAACGAATATTTTAGTTTTCTCGCTTAAATATCGCGATAAAATTAAATTGTAAGAATATCCCTGAGTAACTTTATTTGTTTATTAAATTTATTTAATAAGTTTGATTCTAGGATTTTTTCCTGAGGAGAAACGCTGTTTAAATTTCTCTGGAAAGAGAAACGAATATTTTAGTTTTCTCGCTTAAATATCTCGATAAAATTAAATTGTAGGAATATCCCTGAGTAACTTTATTTGTTTATTAAATTTATTTAATAAGTTTGATTCTAGGATTTTTTCCTGAGGAGAAACGATGTTTAAATTAAAATAGAATAGAAATAGAAACGATTATTTTAGTTTTCTCGCTTAAATATCTTGATAAAATTAAATTGTAGGAATATCCCTGAGTAACTTTATTTGTTTATTAAATTTATTTAATAAGTTTGATTCTAGGATTTTTTCCTGAGGAGAAACGATGTTTAAATTAAAATAGAATAGAAATAGAAACGATTATTTTAGTTTTCTCGCTTAAATATCTTGATAAAATTAAATTGTAGGAATATCCCTGAGTAACTTTATTTGTTTATTAAATTTATTTAATAAGTTTGATTCTAGGATTTTTTCCTGAGGAGAAACGATGATAAATTTTTCTGGAACTAGAAAGGAATATTTTAGTTTTCTCGCTTAAATATCTCGATAAAATTAAATTGTAGGAATATCCCTGAGTAACTTTATTTGTTTATTAAATTTATTTAATAAGTTTGATTCTAGGATTTTTTCCTGAAGAGAAACGATGTTTAAATTTTTCTGGAACTAAAAACGAATATTTTAGTTTTCTTGCTTAAATATTACGATAAAATTAAATTGTAAGAATATCCCTGAGTAACTTCATTTGTTTATTAGATTTTTTTAATAAGTTCGATTCTAGCATTTTTTCCTGTCGAGTAACGATGTTTTTATTATTTTGGAACTAGAAACGAATATTTTAGTTTTCTCGATTAAATATCGCGATAAAATTAAATTGTAAAAATATCCCTGTTTAACTTTATTTGTGTATTAAATTTATTTAATAAGTTTGTTTCTAGCTTTTTTCTTGACGAGTAACGATGTTTTTATTATTTTGGAACTAGAAACGATTATTTTAGTTTTCTCACTTAAATATCACGATAAAATTAAATTGTAAAAATATCCCTGGGTAACTTTATTTGTGTATTAAAATTTATTTAATAAGTTTGATTCTAGCATTTTTTCCTGACGAGTAACGATGTTTTTATTATTTTGGAACTAGAAACGAATATTTTAGTTTTCTCGCTTAAATATCGCGATAAAATTAAATTGTAGGAATATCCCTGAGTAACTTTATTTGTTTATTAAATTTATTTAATAAGTTTGATTCTAGGATTTTTTCCTGAGGAGAAACGCTGTTTAAATTTCTCTGGAAATAGAAACGAATATTTTAGTTTTCTCGCTTAAATATCTTGATAAAATTAAATTGTAGGAATATCCCTGAGTAACTTTATTTGTTTATTAAATTTATTTAATAAGTTTGATTCTAGGATTTTTTCCTGAGGAGAAACGATGATAAATTTTTCTGGAACTAGAAACGAATATTTTAGTTTTCTCGCTTAGATATCTCGATAAAATTAAATTGTAGGAATATCCCTGAGTAACATTATTTGTTTATTAAATTTATTTAATAAGTTTGATTCTAGGATTTTTTCCTGAGGAGAAACGATGTTTAAATTTTTCTGGAACTAAAAACGAATATTTTAGTTTTCTTGCTTAAATATAACGATAAAATTAAATTGTAAGAATATCCCTGAGTAACTTTATTTGTTTATTAGATTTTTTTAATAAGTTCGATTTTAGCATTTTTTCCTGTCGAGTAACGATGTTTTTATTATTTTGGAACTAGAAACGAATATTTTAGTTTTCTCGCTTAAATATCGCGATAAAATTAAATTGTAAGAATATCCCTGAGTAACTTTATTTGTTTATTAAATTTATTTAATAAGTTTGATTCTAGGATTTTTTCCTGAGGAGTAACGCTGTTTAAATTTCTCTGGAAATAGAAACGAATATTTTAGTTTACTCGCTTAAATATCTTGATAAAATTAAATTGTAGGAATATCCCTGAGTAACTTTATTGGTTTATTAAATTTATTTAATAAGTTCGTTTCTAGCTTTTTTCTTGACGAGTAACGATGTTTTTTTTATTTTGGAGCTAGAAACGAATATTTTTGTATTCTAGCTTAAATATCACGATAAAATTAAATTGTAAGAATATCCCTGAGTAACTTTATTTGTTTGTTAGATTTTTTTAATAAGTTCGATTCTAGCTTTTTTTCCTGTCGAGTAACGATGTTTTTATTATTTTGGAACTAGAAACGATTATTTTAGCTTTCTTGCTTAAATATCACGATAAAATTAAATTGTATGAATATCCCTGAGTAACTTTATTTGTTTATTAGATTTGTATAATAAGTTCGATTCTAGCATTTTGTCCTGACGAGTAACGATGTTTTTATTATTTTGGAACTAGAAACGAATATTTTAGTTTTCTTACTTAAATATCACGATAAAATTAAATTGTAAAAATATCCCTGGGTAACTTTATTTGTGTATTAAAATTTATTTAATAAGTTTGATTCTAGCATTTTTTCCTGACGAGTAACGATGTTTTTATTATTTTGGAACTAGAAACGAATATTTTAGTTTTCTCGCTTAAATATCTTGATAAAATTAAATTGTAGGAATATCCCTGAGTAACATTATTGGTTTATTAAATTTATTTAATAAGTTCGATTCTAACATTTTTTCCTGACGAGTAACGATGTTTTTATTATTTTGGAACTAGAAAAGAATATTTTAGTTTTCGCGCTTAAATATCGCGATAAAATTAAATTGTAAGAATATCCCTGAGTAACTTTATTTGTTTATTAAATTTATTTAATAAGTTTGATTCTAGGATTTTTTCCTGAGGAGAAACGATGTTTAAATTTCTCTGGAACTAGAAACGAATATTTTAGTTTTCTCGCTTAAATATCTTGATAAAATTAAATTGTAGGAATATCCCTGAGTAACTTTATTGGTTTATTAAATTTATTTAATAAGTTCGATTCTAACATTTTTTCCTGACGAGTAACGATGTTTTTATTATTTTGAAGCAAGAAACGAATATTTTGGTTTTCTCACTTAAATATCACGATAAAATTAAATTGTAGGAATATTCCTGAGTAACTTTATTCATGTATTAAATTTATTTAATAAGTTTGATTCTAGCATTTTGTCTTGACGAGTAACGATGTTTTTATTATTTTGGATCTAGAAAAGAATATTTTAGTTTTCTTGCTTAAATATCACGATAAAATTAAATTGTAAGAATATCCCTGAGTAACTTTATTTGTTTGTTAGATTTTTTTAATAAGTTCGATTCTAGCTTTTTTTCCTGACGAGTAACGATGTTTTTATTATTTTGGAACTAGAAAAGAATATTTTAGTTTTCTCGCTTAAATATCTTGATAAAATTAAATTGTAGGAATATCCCTGAGTAACTTTATTGGTTTATTAAATTTATTTAATAAGTTTTATTCGAGAATTTTTTCCTGAGGAGAAACGGTGTTTACATTTTTCTGGAACTAAAAACATATTTTAGTTTTCTCGTTTAAATATCACGATAAAATTAAATTGTAAAAATATCCCTGTGTAACTTTATTTGTGTATTAAATTTATTTAATAAGTTCGTTTCTAGCTTTTTTCTTGACGAGTAACGATGTTTTTTTATTTTGGAGCTAGAAACGAATATTTTGGTTTTCTCGCTTAAATATCGCGATAAAATTAAATTGTAAGAATATCCCAGAGTAATTTTATTTGTTTATTAAATTTATTTAATAAGTTTGATTCTAGGATTTTTTCCTGAGGAGAAACGATGTTTTTATTATTTCGAAGCAAGACACGAATATTTTACTTTTCTCGCTTAAATATCACGATAAAATTAAATTGTAAAAATATCCCCGTGTAACTTTATTTGTGTATTAAATTTATTTAATAAGTTCGTTTCTAGCTTTTTTCTTGACGAGTAACGATGTTTTTTTATTTTGGAGCTAGAAACGATTATTTTGGTTTTCTCGCTTAAATATCGCGATAAAATTAAATTGTAAGAATATCCCAGAGTAATTTTATTTGTTTATTAAATTTATTTAATAAGTTTGATTCTAGCATTTTTTCCTGACGAGTAACGATGTTTTTATTATTTTGGAACTAGAAACGAATATTTTAGTTTTCTCGCTTAAATATCGCGATAAAATTAAATTGTAAGAACATCCCTGAGTAACTTTATTTGTTTATTAAATTTATTTAATAAGTTTGATCCTAGGATTTTTTCCTGAGGCGAAACGCTGTTTAAATTTCTCTGGAACTAGAAACGAATATTTTAGTTTTCTCGCTTAAATATCTTGATAAAATTAAATTGTAGGAATATCCCTGAGTAACTTTATTGGTTTATTAAATTTATTTAATAAGTTTGATTCTAGCATTTTTTCCTGACGAGTAACGATGTTTTTATTATTTTGGAACTAGAAACGAATATTTTAGATTTATTGCTTAAATATCACGATAAAATTAAATTGTAGGAATATCCCTGAGTAACTTTATTTGTTTATTAAATTTATTAATAAGTTTGATTCTAGCATTTTTTCCTGAGGAGTAACATTGTTTGAATTTTCTGGAACTAGAAACGATTATTTTAGCTTTCTTGCTTAAATATCACGATAAAATTAAATTGTATGAATATCCCTGAGTAACTTTATTTGTTTATTAGATTTGTATAATAAGTTCGATTCTAGCATTTTGTCCTGACGAGTAACGATGTTTTTATTATTTTGGAACAAGAAACGAATATTTTAGTTTTCTCACTTAAATATCACGATAAAATTAAATTGTAAAAATATCCCTGGGTAACTTTATTTGTGTATTAAAATTTATTTAATAAGTTTGATTCTAGCATTTTTTCCTGACGAGTAACGATGTTTTTATTATTTTGGAACTAGAAACGAATATTTTAGTTTTCTCGCTTAAATATCGCAATAAAATTAAATTGTAAGAATATCCCTGAGTAACTTTATTTGTTTATTAAATTTTCTTAATAAGTTTGATTCTAGGATTTTTTCCTGAGGAGAAACGCTGTTTAAATTTCTCTGGAACTAGAAACAAATATTTTAGTTTTCTCGCTTAAATATCTTGATAAAATTAAATTGTAGGAATATCCCTGAGTAACTTTATTGGTTTATTAAATTTATTTAATAAGTTTGATTCTAGGATTTTTTCCTGAGGAGAAACGATGTTTAAATTTTTCTGGAACTAAAAACGAATATTTTAATTTTCTTGCTTAAATATCACGATAAAATTAAATTGTAAGAATATCCCTGAGTAACTTTATTTGTTTATTAAATTTATTTAATAAGTTTGATTCTAGCATTTTTTCCTGACGAGTAACGATGTTTTTATTATTTTGGAACTAGAAAATAATATTTTAGTTTTCTCGCTTAAATATCGCAATAAAATTAAATTATAAGAATATCCCTGAGTAACTTTATTTGTTTATTAAATTTATTTAATAAGTTTGATTCTAGGATTTTTTCCTGAGGAGAAACGCTGTTTAAATTTCTCTGGAACTAGAAACAAATATTTTAGTTTTCTTGCTTAAATATCTTGATAAAATTAAATTGTAGGAATATCCCTGAGTAACTTTATTCGTGTATTAAATTTATTTAATAAGTTTGATTCTAGCATTTTTTTCTGACGAGTAACGATGTTTTTATTATTTTGGAACTAGAAACGAATATTTTAGATTTATTGCTTAAATATCACGATAAAATTAAATTGTAAGAATATCCCTGAGTAACTTTATTTCTTTATTAGATTTTTTTAATAAGTTCGATTCAAGCATTTTTTCCTGTCGAGTAACGATGTTTTTATTATTTTGGAACTAGAAACGAATATTTTAGTTTTCTCGCATAAATATCTTGATAAAATTAAATTGTAGGAAAACTAGAAACGAATATTTTAGTTTTCTTGCTTAAATATCACGATAAAATTAAATTGTAAGAATATCCCTGAGTATCTTTATTTGTTTGTTAGATTTTTTTAATAAGTTCGATTCTAGCATTTTATCCTGTTTGTTTTTATTATTTTGGAACTAGAAAGGAATATTTTAGTTTTCTCACTTAAATATCACGATAAAATTAAATTGTAAAAATATCCCTGAGTAACTTTATTTGTGTATTAAAATTTAATTAATAAGTTTGATTCTAGCATTTTTTCCTTACGAGTAACGATGTTTTTATTATTTTGGAACTAGAAACGAATATTTTAGTTTTCTCGCTTAAATATCGCGATAAAATTAAATTGTAAGAATATCCCTGAGTAACTTTATTTGTTTATTAAATTTATTTAATAAGTTTGATTCTAGGATTTTTTCCTGAGGAGAAACGGTGTTTACATTTTTCTGGAACTAAAAACGAATATTTTAGTTTTCTCGTTTAAATATCACGATAAAATTAAATTGTAAAAATATCCCTGTGTAACTTTATTTGTATATTAAATTTATTTAATAAGTTCATTTCTAGCTTTTTTCTTGACGATTAACAATGTTTTTTTTATTTTGGAGCTAGAAACGAATATTTTGGTTTTCTCGCTTAAATATCACGATAAAATTAAATTGTAGGAATATCCCTGAGTAACTTTATTCGTGTATTAAATTTATTTAATAAGTTTGATTCTAGCATTTTTTCCTGGCGAGTAACGATGTTTTTATTATTTTGGAACTAGAAACGAATATTTTAGATTTATTGCTTAAATATCACGATAAAATTAAATTGTAAGAATATCCCTGAGTAACTTTATTTGTTTATTAGATTTTTTTAATAAGTTCGATTCTAGCATTTTTTCCTGTCGAGTAACGATGTTTTTATTATTTTGGAACTAGAAACGAATATTTTAGTTTTCTCGCTTAAATATCGCGATAAAATTAAATTGTAAGAATATCCCTGAGTAACTTTATTTGTTTATTAAATATATTTAAAAAGTTTGATTCTAGTATTTTTTCCTGAGGAGAAACGATGTTTATATTATTTTGAAGCAAGAAACGAATATTTTGGTTTTCACAATTAACTTTGATTCTAGGATTTTTTCCTGAGGAGAAACGATGTTTTTATTATTTTGAAGCAAGAAACGAATATTTTAGATTTATTGCTTAAATATCACGATAAAATTAAATTGTAAGAATATCCCTGAGTAACTTTATTTGTTTATTAAATTTATTTAATAAGTTTGATTCTAGGATTTTTTCCTGAGGAGAAACGGTGTTTACATTTTTCTGGAACTAAAAACGAATATTTTAGTTTTCTCGCTTAAATATCACGATAAAATTAAATTGTAGGAATATCCCTGAGTAACTTTATTCGTGTATTAAATTTATTTAATAAGTTTGTTTCTAGCATTTTGTCTTGACGAGTAACGATGTTTTTATTATTTTGGAACTAGAAAGGAATATTTTAGTTTTCTCACTTAAATATCACGATAAAATTAAATTGTAAAAATATCCCTGAGTAACTTTATTTGTGTATTAAAATTTAATTAATAAGTTTGATTCTAGCATTTTTTCCTTACGAGTAACGATGTTTTTATTATTTTGGAACTAGAAACGAATATTTTAGTTTTCTCGCTTAAATATCGCGATAAAATTAAATTGTAAGAATATCCCTGAGTAACTTTATTTGTTTATTAAATTTATTTAATAAGTTTGATTCTAGGATTTTTTCCTGAGGAGAAACGGTGTTTACATTTTTCAGGAACTAAAAACGAATATTTTAGTTTTCTCGTTTAAATATCATGATAAAATTAAATTGTAAAAATATCCCTGTGTAACTTTATTTGTATATTAAATTTATTTAATAAGTTCGTTTCTAGCTTTTATCTTGACGAGTAACAATGTTTTTTTTATTTTGGAGCTAGAAACGAATATTTTTGTTTTCTCGCTTAAATATCACGATAAAATTAAATTGTAAGAATATCCCTGAGTAACTTTATTTGTTTATTAAATTTATTTAATAAGTTTGATTCTAGGATTTTTTCGTGAGGAGAAACGATGTTTTTATTATTTTGAAGAAAGAAACGAATATTTTGGTTTTCACACTTAAATATCACGATAAAATTAAATTGTAGGAATATCCCTGAGTAACTTTATTCGTGTATTAAATTTATTTAATAAGTTTGATTCTAGCATTTTTTCCTGACGAGTAACGATGTTTTTATTATTTTGGAACTAGAAACGAATATTTTAGATTTATTGCTTAAATATCACGATAAAATTAAATTGTAAGAATATCCCTGAGTAACTTTATTTGTTTATTAGATTTTTTTAATAAGTTCGATTCTAGCATTTTTTCCTGTCGAGTAACGATGTTTTTATTATTTTGGAACTAGAAACGAATATTTTAGTTTTCTCGCTTAAATATCTTGATAAAATTAAATTGTAGGAAAACTAGAAACGAATATTTTAGTTTTCTTGCTTAAATATCACGTTAAAATTAAATTGTAAGAATATCCCTGAGTAACTTTATTTGTTTATTAAATTTATTTAATAAGTTTGATTCTAGGATTTTTTCCTGAGGAGAAACGATGTTTTTATTATTTTGAAGCAAGAAACGAATATTTTGGTTTTCACACTTAAATATCACGATAAAATTAAATTGTAGGAATATCCCTGAGTAACTTTATTCGTGTATTAAATTTATTTAATAAGTTTGATTCTAGCATTTTTTCCTGACGAGTAACGATGTTTTTATTATTTTGGAACTAGAAACGAATATTTTAGATTTATTGCTTAAATATCACGATAAAATTAAATTGTAAGAATATCCCTGAGTAACTTTATTTGTTTATTAGATTTTTTTAATAAGTTTGATTTTAGGATTATTTCCAGAGGAGAAACGCTGTTTAAATTTCTCTGGAAATAGAAACGAATATTTTAGGTTTCTCGCATAAATAACTTGATAAAATTAAATTGTAGGAATATCCCTGAGTAACTTTATTAGTTTATTAAACTTATTTAATAAGTTTGATTCTAGGTTTTTTTCCTGAGGAGAAACGATGTTTAAATTTTTCTGGAACTAATAACGAATATTTTAGTTTTCTTGCTTAAATATCTCGATAAAATTAAATTGTAAGAATATCCCTGAGTAATTTTATTTGTTTGTTAGATTTTTTTAATAAGTTCGATTCTAGCATTTTTTCCTGACGAGGAACGATGTTTTTATTATTTTGGAACTAGAAAAGAATATTTTAGTTTTCTTGCTTAAATATCACGATAAAATTAAATTGTAAGAATATCCCTGAGTAACTTTATTTGTATGTTACATTTTTTTAATAAGTTCGATTCTAGCTTTTTTTCCTGACGAGTAACGATGTTTTTATTATTTTGGAACTAGAAAAGAATATTTTAGTTTTCTCGCTTAAATATCGCGATAAAATTAAATTGTAAGAATATCCCTGAGTAATTTTATTTTTTATTAAATTTATTTAATAAGTTTGATTCTAGGATTTTTTCCTGAGGAGAAACGATGTTTTTATTATTTCGAAGCAAGACACGAATATTTTAGTTTTCTCGCTTAAATATCACGATAAATTTAAATTGTAAGAATATCCCTGAGTAACTTTATTTGTGTATTAAATTTATTTAATAAGTTCGTTTCTAGCTTTTTTCTTGACGAGTAACGATGTTTTTTTTATTTTGGAGCTAGAAACGAATATTTTTGTATTCTCGCTTAAATATCACGATAAAATTAAATTGTAGGAATATCCCTGAGTAACTTTATTTGTTTATTAAATTTATTAATAAGTTTGATTCTAGCATTTTTTCCTGAGGAGTAACAATGTTTCAATTTTTTGGAACTAGAAACGATTATTTTAGCTTTCTTGCTTAAATATCACGATAAAATTAAATTGTATGAATATCCCTGAGTAACTTTGTTTGTTTATTAGATTTGTTTAATAAGTTCGATTCTAGCATTTTGTCCTGACGAGTAACGATGTTTTTATTATTTTGGAACTAGAAACGAATATTTTAAATTTCTCACTTAAATATCACGATAAAATTAAATTGTAAAAATATCCCTGGGTAACTTTATTTGTGTATTAAAATTTATTTAATAAGTTTGATTCTAGCATTTTTTCCTGACGAGTAACGATGTTTTTATTATTTTAGAACTAGAAACGAATATTTTAGTTTTCTCGCTTAAATATCGCGATAAAATTAAATTGTAAGAATATCCCTGAGTAACTTTATTTGTTTATTAAATTTATTTAATAAGTTTGATTCTAGGATTTTTTCCTGAGGAGAAACACTGTTTAAATTTCTGTGGAACTAGAAACGAATATTTTAGGTTTCTCGCTTAAATAACTTGATAAAATTAAATTGTAGGAATATCCCTGAGTAACTTTATTGGTTTATTATATTTATTTAATAAGTTTGATTCTAGGATTTTTTCCTGAGGAGAAACGATTTTTAAATTTTTCTGGAACTAAAAACGAATATTTTAGTTTTCTTGCTTAAATATCACGATAAAATTAAATTGTAAGAATATCCCTGAGTAACTTTATTTGTTTGTTAGATTTTTTTAATAAGTTCGATTTTAGCATTTTTTCTTGACGAGTAACGATGTTTTTATTATTTTGGAACTAGAAAAGAATATTTTAGTTTTCTCGCTTAAATATCGCGATAAAATTAAATTGTAAGAATATCCCTGAGTAACTTTATTTGTTTATTAGATTTTTGTAATAAGTTCGATTCTAGCATTTTTTTCTGACGAGTAACGATGTTTTTATTATTTTGGAACTAGAAAAGAATATTTTAGTTTTCTCGCTTAAATATCACGATAAAATTAAATTGTAAAAATATCCCTGTGTAACTTTATTTGTGTATTAAATTTATTTAATAAGTTCGTTTCTAGCTTTTTTCTTGACGAGTAACGATGTTTTTTTTATTTTGGAGCTAGAAACGAATACTTTGGTATTCTCGCTTAAATATCACGATAAAATTAAATTGTAGGAAAATCCCTGAGTAACTTTATTTGTTTATTAAATTTATTAATAAGTTTTATTCTAGCATTTTTTCCTGAGGAGTAACAATGTTTCAATTTTCTGGAACTAGAAACGATTATTTTAGTTTTCTTGCTTAAATATCACGATAAAATTAAATTGTAAGAATATCCCTGAGTAACTTTATTTGTATATTAGATTTTTTAATAAGTTCGATTCTAGCATTTTGTCCTGACGAGTAACGATGTTTTTATTATTTTGGAACTAGAAACGAATATTTTAGTTTTCTCACTTAAATATCACGATAAAATTAAATTGTAAAAATATCCCTGGGTAACTTTATTTGTGTATTAAAATTTATATAATAAGTTTGATTCTAGCATTTTTTCCTGACGAGTAACGATGTTTTTATTATTTTGGAACTAGAAACGAATATTTTAGTTTTCTCGCTTAAATATCGCGATAAAATTAAATTGTAAGAATATCCCTTAGTATCTTTATTTGTTTATTAAATTTATTTAATAAGTTTGATTCTAGGATTTTTTCCTGAGGAGAAACGATGTTTTTATTATTTTGAAGCAAGAAACGAATATTTTGGTTTTCTCACTTAAATATCACTATAAAATTAAATTGTAGGAATATCCCTGAGTAACTTTATTCGTGTATTAAATTTATTTAATAAGTTTGATTCTAGCATTTTTTCCTGACGAGTAACGATGTTTTTATTATTTAGGAACTAGAAACGAATATTTTAGATTTATTGCTTAAATATCACGATAAAATAAAATTGTAAGAATATCCCTGAGTAACTTTATTTGTTTATCAGATTTTTTTAATAAGTTCGATTCTAGCATTTTTTCCTGTCGAGTATCGATGTTTTTATTATTTTGGAACTAGAAACGAATATTTTAGTTTTCTCGCTTAAATACCGCGATAAAATTAAATTGTAAGAATATCCCTGAGTAACTTTATTTGTTTATTAAATTTATTTAATAAGTTTGATTCTAGAATTTTTTCCTGAGGAGAAACGCTGTTTAAATTTCTCTGGAAATAGAAACGAATATTTTAGTTTTCTCGCTTAAATATCTTGATAAAATTAAATTGTAGGAATATCCCTGAGTAACTTTATTTGTTTATTAGATTTTTTTAATAAGTTCGATTCTAGCATTTTGTCCTATCGAGTAACGATGTTTTTATTATTTTGGAACTAGAAACGAATATTTTAGTTTTCTCACTTAAATATCACGATAAATTTAAATTGTAAAAATATCCCTGAGTAACTTTATTTGTGTATTAAAATTTATTCAATAAGTTTGATCTAGCATTTTTTCCTGACGAGTAACGATGTTTTTATTATTTTGGAACTAGAAAAGAATATTTTAGTTTTCTCGCTTAAATATCGCGATAAAATTAAATTGTAAGAATATCCCTGAGTAACTTTATTTTTTTATTAAATTTATTTAATAAGTTTGATTCTAGGATTTTTTCCTGAGGAGAAACGGTGTTTACATTTTTCTGGAACTAAAAACGAATATTTTAGTTTTCTCGTTTAAATATCACGATAAATTAAATTGTAAAAATATCCCTGTGTAACTTTATTTGTGTATTAAATTTATTTAATAAGTTCGTTTCTAGCTTTTTTCTTGACGAGTAACAATGTTTTTTTATTTTGGAGCTAGAAACGGATATTTTGGTTTTCTCGCTTAAATATCACGATAAAATTAAATTGTAGGAATATCCCTGAGTAACTTTATTTGTTTATTAAATTTATTTAATAAGTTTTGATTCTAGCATTTTTTCCTGAGGAGTAACAATGTTTCAATTTTCTGGAACTAGAAACGATTATTCTAGTTTTCTAGCTTAAATATCACGATAAAATATAATTGTATGAATATCCCTGAGTAACTTTATTTGTTTATTAGATTTTTTAATAAGTTCGATTCTAGCATTTTTTCCTGTCGAGTAACGATGTTTTTATTATTTTGGAACTAGAAACGAATATTTTAGTTTTCTCGCTTAAATATCGCGATAAAATTAAATTGTAAGAATATCCCTGAGTAACTTTATTTGTTTATTAAATTTATTTAATAAGTTTGATTCTAGGATTTTTTCCTGAGGAGAAACGATGTTTTTATTATTTTGAAGCAAGAAACGAATATTTTGGTTTTCACACTTAAATATAACGATAAAATTAAATTGTAGGAATATCCCTGAGTAACTTTATTCGTGTATTAAATTTATTTAATAAGTTTGATTCTAGCATTTTTTCCTGACGAGTAACGATGTTTTTATTATTTTAGAACTAGAAACGAATATTTTAGATTTATTGCTTAAATATCACGATAAAATTAAATTGTAAGAATATCCCTGAGTAACTTTATTTGTTTTTTAGATTTTATTAATAAGTTCGATTCTAGCATTTTTTCCTGACGAGTAACGATGTTTTTATTATTTTGGAACTAGAAACGAATATTTTAGTTTTCTCGCTTAAATATCGCGATAAAATTAAATTGTAAGAATATCCCTGAGTAACTTTATTTGTTTATTAAATTTATTTAATAAGTTTGATTCTAGGATTTTTTCCTGAGGAGAAACGCTGTTTAAATTTCTCTGGAAATAGAAACGAATATTTTAGTTTTCTCGCTTAAATATCACGATAAAATTAAATTGTAAGAATATCCCTGAGTAACTTTATTTGTTTATTAGTTTTTTTTAATAAGTTCGATTCTAGCATTTTTTTTCTGACGAGTAACGATGTTTTTGTTATTTTGGAACTAGAAAGGCATATTTTAGTTTTCTCGCTTAAATATCGCGACAAAATTAAATTGTGAGAATATCCCTGAGTAACTTTATTTGTGTATTAAATTTATTTAATAAGTTTGATTCTAGCATTTTTTCCTGAGGAGAAACGGTGTTTAAATTTTCTGGAACTAAAAACGAATATTTTGGTTTTCTCGCTTAAATATCACGATAAAATTAAATTGTAAGAATATCCCTGAGTAACTTTATTTGTTTATTAAATTTATTTAATAAGTTTGATTCTAGCATTTTTTCCTGAGGAGTAACAATGTTTCAATTTTCTGGAACTAGAAACGATTATTTTAGTTTTCTTGCTTAAATATCACGATAAAATTAAATTGTATGAATATCCCTGAGTAACTTTATTTGTTTATTTGATTTTTTTAATAAGTTCGATTCTAGCATTTTGTCCTGACGAGTAACGATGTTTTTATTATTTTGGAACTAGAAACGAATATTTTAGTTTTCTCACTTAAATATCACGTTAAATTTAAATTGTAAAAATATCAATGATTAACTTTATTTGTGTATTAAAATTTATTTAATAAGTTTGATTCCAGCATTTTTTCCTGACGAGTAACGATGTTTTTATTATTTTGGAACTAGAAACGAATATTTTAGTTTTCTCGCTTAAATATCGCGATAAAATTAAATTGTAAGAATATCCCCGAGTAACTTTATTTGTTTATTAAATTTATTTAATAAGTTTGATTTTAGGATTTTTTCCTGACGAGTAACGATGTTTTTATTATTTTAGAACTAGAAACGAATATTTTAGTTTTCTCGCTTAAATATCACGATAAAATTAAATTGTAAGAATATCCCTCAGTAACTTTATTTGTTTATTAGATTTATTTAATAAGTTTGATTCTAGGATTTTTTCCTGAGGAGAAACGATGTTTAAATTTTTCTGGAACTAAAAACGAATATTTTAGTTTTCTTGCTTAAATATCACGATAAAATTAAATTGTAAGAATATCCCTGAGTAACTTTATTTGTTTATTATATTTTTTTAATAAGTTCGATTCTAGCATTTTTTCCTGACGAGTAACGATTTTATTATTATTTTGGAACTAGAAACGAATATTTTAGTTTTCTCGCTTATATATCGCGATAAAATTAAATTTTAAGAATATCACTGAGTAACTTTATTTGTTTATTTAATTTAATTAATAAGTTTGATTCTAGGATTTTTTCCTGAGGAGAAACGATGATAAATTTTTCTGGAACTAAAAACGAATATTTTAGTTTTCTTGCTTAAATATCACGATAAAATTAAATTGTAAGAATATCCCTGAGTAACTTTATTTGTTTATTATATTTTTTTAATAAGTTCGATTCTAGCATTTTTTCCTGACGAGTAACGATTTTATTATTATTTTGGAACTAGTAACGAATATTTTAGTTTCACGCTTAAATATCTCGATAAAATTAAATTGTAGGAATATCCCTGACTAACTTTATTTGTTTATTAAATTTATTTAATAAGTTTGATACTAGGATTTTTTCCTGAGGAGAAACGATGTTTAAATTTTTCTGGAACTAAAAAGAATATTTTAGTTTTCTTTCTTAAATATCACGATAAAATTAAATTGTAAGAATATCCCTGAGTAACTTTATTTGTTTATTAGATTTTTTTAATAAGTTCGATTCTAGAATTTTTTTCTGACGAGTAACGATGTTTTTATTATTTTGGAACTAGAAACGCATATTTTAGTTTTCTCGCTTATATATTGAGACAAAATTAAATTGTGAGAATATCCCTGAGTAACTTTATTTGTGTATTAAATTTATTTAATAAGTTTGATTCTAGCATTTTTTCCTGAGGAGAAACGGTGTTTACATTTTTCTGGATCTAAAAACGAATATTTTAGTTTTCTCGCTTAAATATCACGATAAAATTAAATTGTAAGAATATCCCTGAGTAACTTTATTTGTTTATTAGATTTTTTTTAATAAGTTCGATTCTAGCATTTTTTTCTGACGAGTAACGATGTTTTTATTATTTTGGAACTAGAAACGAATATGTTAGTTTTCTCGCTTAAATATCACGATAAAATTAAATTGTAAGAATATCCCTCAGTAACTTTATTTGTTTATTAGATTTATTTAATAAGTTTGATTCTAGCATTTTTTCCTGAGGAGTAAAAATGTTTCAAAACGAATATTTTAGTTTTCTCGCTTAAATATCACGATAAAATTAAATTATAAGAATGTACCTGAGTAACTTTATTTGTTTATTAAATTTATTTAATAAGTTTGATTCTAGCATTTTTTCCTGAGGAGTAAAAATGTTTCAAAACGAATATTTTAGTTTTCTCGCTTAAATATCACGATAAAATTAAATTGTAAGAATATCCCTGAGTAACTTTATTTGTTTATTAGATTTTTTTTAATAAGTTCGATTCTAGCATTTTTTTCTGACGAGTAACGATGTTTTTGTTTTATTGTGGAACTTGAAACGCATATTTTAGTTTTCTCGCTTAAATATCGCGAAAAAATTAAATTGTGAGAATATCCCTGAGTAACTTTATTTGTGTATAAAATTTATTTAATAAGTTTGATTCTAGCATTTTTTCCTGAGGAGAAACGGTGTTTACATTTTTCTGGAACTAAAAACGAATATTTTGGTTTTATCGCTTAAATATCACGATAAAATTAAATTGTAAGAATGTCCCTGAGTAACTTTATTTGTTTATTAAATTTATTTAATAAGTTTGATTCTAGAATTTTCTCCTGAGGAGAAACGATGTTTTTATTATTTTGAAGCAAGAAACGAATATTTTGGTTTTCACACTTAAATATAACGATAAAATTAAATTGTAGGAATATCCCTGAGTAACTTTATTCGTGTATTAAATTTATTTAATAAGTTTGATTCTAGCATTTTTTCCTGACAAGTAACGATGTTTTTATTATTTTGGAACTAGAAACGAATATGTTAGTTTTCTCGCTTAAATATCACGATAAAATTAAATTGTAAAAATATCCCTCAGTAACTTTATTCGTTTATTAGATTTATTTAATAAGTTTGATTCTAGGATTTTTTCCAGACGAGTAACGATATTTTTATTATTTTGAAGCAAGAAACGAATATTTTGGTTTTTACACTTAAATATCACGATAAAATTAAATTGTAGGAATATCTCTGAGTAACTTTATTCGTGTATTAAATTTATTTAATAAGTTTGATTCTAGCATTTTTTCCTGACGAGTAACGATGTTTTTATTATTTTTTAACTAGAAACGAATATTTTAGATTTATTGCTTAAATATCACGATAAAATTAAATTGTAAGAATATCCCAGAGTAACTTTATTTGTTTATTAGATTTTATTAATAAGTTCGATTCTAGCATTTTTTCCTGACGAGTAACGATGTTTTTATTATTTTGGAACTAGAAACGAATATTTTAGTTTTCTCGCTTAAATATCGCGATAAAATTAAATTGTAAGAATATCCCTGAGTAACTTTATTTGTTTATTAAATTTATTTAATAAGTTTGATTCTTGGATTTTTTCCTGTTTAAATATCTCTGGAAATAGAAACGAATATTTTAGTTTTCTCACTTAAATATCACGATAAATTTAAATTGTAAAAATATCCCTGAGTAACTTTATTTGTGTATTAAAATTTATTTAATAAGTTTGATTCTAGCATTTTTTCCTGACGAGTAACGATGTTTTAATTATTTTGGAACTAGAAAAGAATATTTTAGTTTTCTCGCTTAAATATCACGATAAAATTAAATTGTAAGAAAATCCCTGAGTAACTTTATTTGTTTATTAAATTTATTTAATAAGTTTGATTCTAGCATTTTTTCCTGCCGAGTAACGATGATTTTATTATTTTGGAACTAGAAATGAATATTTTAGTTTTATTGCTTAAATATCACGATAAAATTAAATTGTAAGAATATCCCTGAGGAACTTTATTTGATTATTAAATTTATTTAATAAGTTTGATTCTAGGATTTTTTCCTGAGGAGAAACGGTGTTTACATTTTTCTGGAACTAAAAGCGAATATTTTAGTTTTCTCGTTTAAATATCACGATAAATTAAATTGTAAAAATATCCCTGTGTAACTTTATTTGTGTATTAAATTTATTTAATAAGTTTGATTCTAGCATTTTTTCCTGAGGAGTAACAATGTTTCAATTTTCTGGAACTAGAAACGATTATTTTAGTTTTCTTGCTTAAATATCACGATAAAATATAATTGTATGAGTAACTTTATTTGTTTATTAGATTTTTTATAAGTTTGATTCTAGCATTTTTTCCTATCGAGTAACGATGTTTTTATTATTTTGGAACTAGAAACGAATATTTTAGTTTTCTCGCTTAAATATCGCGATAAAATTAAATTGTAAGAATATCCCTGAGTAACTTTATTTGTTTATTAGATTTTTTTTAATAAGTTCGATTCTAGCATTTTTTTCTGACGAGTAACGATGTTTTTGTTTTATTGTGGAACTTGAAACGCATATTTTAGTTTTCTCGCTTAAATATCGCGAAAAAATTAAATTGTGAGAATATCCCTGAGTAACTTTATTTGTGTATAAAATTTATTTAATAAGTTTGATTCTAGCATTTTTTCCTGAGGAGAAACGGTGTTTACATTTTTCTGGAACTAAAAACGAATATTTTGGTTTTATCGCTTAAATATCACGATAAAATTAAATTGTAAGAATATCCCTGAGTAACTTTATTTGTTTATTAAATTTATTTAATAAGTTTGATTCTAGAATTTTCTCCTGAGGAGAAACGATGTTTTTATTATTTTGGAGCAAGAAACGAATATTTTGGTTTTCTCACTTAAATATCACGATAAAATTAAATTGTAGGAATATCGCTGAGTAACTTTATTCGTGTATTAAATTTATTTAATAAGTTTGATTCTAGCATTTTTTCCTGACAAGTAACGATGTTTTTATTATTTTGGAACTAGAAACGAATATGTTAGTTTTCTCGCTTAAATATCACGATAAAATTAAATTGTAAAAATATCCCTCAGTAACTTTATTCGTTTATTAGATTTATTTAATAAGTTTGATTATAGGATTTTTTCCAGACGAGTAACGATATTTTTATTATTTTGAAGCAAGAAACGAATATTTTGGTTTTTACACTTAAATATCACGATAAAATTAAATTGTAGGAATATCCCTGAGTAACTTTATTCGTGTATTAAATTTATTTAATAAGTTTGATTCTAGCATTTTTTCCTGACGAGTAATGATGTTTTTATTATTTTTTAACTAGAAACGAATATTTTAGATTTATTGCTTAAATATCACGATAAAATTAAATTGTAAGAATATCCCAGAGTAACTTTATTTGTTTATTAGATTTCATTAATAAGTTCGATTCTAGCATTTTTTCCTGACGAGTAACGATGTTTTTATTATTTTGGAACTAGAAACGAATATTTTAGTTTTCTCGCTTAAATATCGCGATAAAATTAAATTGTAAGAATATCCCTGAGTAACTTTATTTGTTTATTAAATTTATTTAATAAGTTTGATTCTAGGATTTTTTCCTGTTTAAATATCTCTGGAAATAGAAACGAATATTTTAGTTTTCTCACTTAAATATCACGATAAATTTAAATTGTAAAAATATCCCTGAGTAACTTTATTTGTGTATTAAAATTTATTTAATAAGTTTGATTCTAGCATTTTTTCCTGACGAGTAACGATGTTTTAATTATTTTGGAACTAGAAAAGAATATTTTAGTTTTCTCGCTTAAATATCACGATAAAATTAAATTGTAAGAAAATCCCTGAGTAACTTTATTTGTTTATTAAATTTATTTAATAAGTTTGATTCTAGCATTTTTTCCTGCCGAGTAACGATGATTTTATTATTTTGGAACTAGAAATGAATATTTTAGTTTTATTGCTTAAATATCACGATAAAATTAAATTGTAAGAATATCCCTGAGGAACTTTATTTGATTATTAAATTTATTTAATAAGTTTGATTCTAGGATTTTTTCCTGAGGAGAAACGGTGTTTACATTTTTCTGGAACTAAAAGCGAATATTTTAGTTTTCTCGTTTAAATATCACGATAAATTAAATTGTAAAAATATCCCTGTGTAACTTTATTTGTGTATTAAATTTATTTAATAAGTTCGTTTCTAGCTTTTTTCAATGTTTTTTTATTTTGGAGCTAGAAACGAATATTTTGGTTTTCTCGCTTAAATATCACGATAAAATTAAATTGTAAGAATATCCCTGAGTAACTTTATTTGTTTATTAAATTTATTTAATAAGTTTGATTCTAGCATTTTTTCCTGAGGAGTAACAATGTTTCAATTTTCTGGAACTAGAAACGATTATTTTAGTTTTCTTGCTTAAATATCACGATAAAATATAATTGTATGAGTAACTTTATTTGTTTATTAGATTTTTTAATAAGTTTGATTCTAGCATTTTTTCCTATCGAGTAACGATGTTTTTATTATTTTGGAACTAGAAACGAATATTTTAGTTTTCTCGCTTAAATATCGCGATAAAATTAAATTGTAAGAATATCCCTGAGTAACTTTATTTGTTTATTAAATTTATTTAATAAGATTGATTCTAGGATTTTTTCCTGAGGAGAAACGATGTTTTTATTATTTTGAAGCAAGAAACGAATATTTTGGTTTTCACACTTAAATATAACGATAAAATTAAATTGTAGGAATATCCCTGAGTAACTTTATTCGTGTATTAAATTTATTTAATAAGTTTGATTCTAGCATTTTTTCCTGACGAGTAACGATGTTTTTATTATTTTGGAACTAGAAACGAATATTTTAGATTTATTGCTTAAATATCACGATAAAATTAAATTGTAAGAATATCCCTGAGTAACTTTATTTGTTTATTAGATTTTATTAATAAGTTCGATTCTAGCATTTTGTCCTGGCGCGTAACGATGTTTTTATTATTTTGGAACTAGAAACGAATATTTTAGTTTTCTCACTTAAATATCACGATAAATTTAAATTGTAAAAATATCCCTGAGTAACTTTATTTGTGTATTAAAATTTATTTAATAAATTTGATTCTAGCATTTTATCCTGACGAGTAACGATGTTTTTATTATTTTGGAACTAGAAACGAATATTTTAGTTTTCTCGCTTAAATATCGCGATAAAATTAAATTGTAAGAATATCCCCGAGTAACTTTATTTGTTTATTAAATTTATTTAATAAGTTTGATTCTAGGATTTTTTCCTGACGAGTAACGATGTTTTTATTATTTTAGAACTAGAAACGAATATTTTAGTTTTCTCGCTTAAATATCACGATAAAATTAAATTGTAAGAATATCCCTCAGTAACTTTATTTGTTTATTAGATTTATTTAATAAGTTTGATTCTAGGATCTTTTCCAGACGAGTAACGATGTTTTTATTATATTGGAGTTAGAAACGAATATTTTAGTTTTCTCGTTTAAATATCTTGATAAAATTAAATTGTAGGAATATCCCTGAGTAACTTTATTGGTTTATTAAATTTATTTAATAAGTTTGATTCTAGGATTTTTTCCTGAGGAGAAACGATGTTTTTATTATTTTGGAACTAGAAAAGAATATTTTAGTTTTCTCGCTTAAATATCGCGATAAAATTAAATTGTAAGAATGTCCCTGAGTAACTTTATTTGTTTATTAAATTTATTTAATAAGTTTGATTCTAGGATTTTTTCCTGAGGAGAAACGATGTTATTATTATTTTGGAACTAGAAACGAATATTTTAGTTTTCTCACTTATATATCGCTATAAAATTAAATTTTAAGAATATCACTGAGTTACTTTATTTGTTTATTTAATTTAATTAATAAGTTTGATTCTAGGATTTTTTCCTGAGGAGAAACGATGATAAATTTTTCTGGGACTAGTAACGAATATTTTAGTTTCACGCTTAAATATCTCGATAAAATTAAATTGTAGGAATATCCCTGACTAACTTTATTTGTTTATTAAATTTATTTAATAAGTTTGATTCTAGGATTTTTTCCTGAGGAGAAACGATGTTTAAATTTTTCTGGAACTAAAAACGAATATTTTAGTTTTCTTGCTTAAATATCACGATAAAATTAAATTGTAAGAATATCCCTGAGTAACTTTATTTGTTTATTAGATTTTTTTAATAAGTTCGATTCTAGCATTTTTTTCTGACGAGTAACGATGTTTTTATTATTTTGGAACTAGAAACGCATATTTTAGTTTTCTCGCTTAAATATCGAGACAAAATTAAATTGTGAGAATATCCCTGAGTAACTTTATTTGTGTATTAAATTTATTTAATAAGTTCGTTTCTAGCTTTTTTCTTGACGAGTAACGATGTTTTTTTTTATTTTGGAGCTAGAAACGAATATTTTTGTATTCTCGCTTAAATATCACGATAAAATTAAATTGTAGGAATATCCCTGAGTAACTTTATTTGTTTATTAAATTTATTAATAAGTTTGATTCCAGCATTTTTTCCTGAGGATTAACAATGTTTCAATTTTCTGGAACTAGAAACGATTATTTTAGCTTTCTTGCTTACATATCACGATAAAATTAAATTGTATGAATATCCCTGAGTAACTTTGTTTGTTTATTAGATTTGTTTAATAAGTTCGACTCTAGCATTTTGTCCTGACGAGTAACGATGTTTTTATTATTTTGGAACTAGAAACGAATATTTTTGTATTCTCGCTTAAATATCACGATAAAATTAAATTGTAGGAATATCCCTGAGTAACTTTATTTGTTTATTAAATTTATTAATAAGTTTGATTCCAGCATTTTTTCCTGAGGATTAACAATGTTTCAATTTTCTGGAACTAGAAACGATTATTTTAGCTTTCTTGCTTACATATCACGATAAAATTAAATTGTATGAATATCCCTGAGTAACTTTGTTTGTTTATTAGATTTGTTTAATAAGTTCGACTCTAGCATTTTGTCCTGACGAGTAACGATGTTTTTATTATTTTGGAACTAGAAACGAATATTTTAGTTTTCTCACTTAAATATCACGATAAAATTAAATTGTAAAAATATCCCTGGGTAACTTTATTTGTGTATTAAAATTTATTTAATAAGTTTGATTCTAGCATTTTTTCCTGACGAGTAACGATGTTTTTATTATTTTGGAACTAGAAACGAATATTTTAGTTTTCTTGCTTAAATATCACGATAAAATTAAATTGTAAGTATATCCCTGAGTAACTTTATTTGTTTATTAGATTTTTTTAATAAGTTCGATTCTAGCATTTTTTCCTGACGAGTAACGATGTTTTTATTATTTTGGAACTAGAAAAGAATATTTTAGTTTTCTCGTTTAAATATCTCGATAAAATTAAATTGTAGGAATATCCCTGTGTAACATTATTGGTTTATTAAATTTATTTAATAAGTTTGATTCTAGGATTTTTTCCTGAGGAGAAACGATGTTTAAATTTTTCTGGAACTAAAAACGAATATTTTAGTTTTCTTGCTTAAATATCACGATAAAATTAAATTGTAAGAATATCCCTGAGTAACTTTATTTGTTTATTAGTTTTTTTTAATAAGTTCGATTCTAGCATTTTTTTCTGACGAGTAACGATGTTTTTGTTATTTTGGAACTAGAAACGCATATTTTAGTTTTCACGCTTAAATATCGCGACAAAATTAAATTGTGAGAATATCCCTGAGTAACTTTATTTGTGTATTAAATTTATTTAATAAGTTTGATTCTAGCATTATTTCCTGAGGAGAAACGGTGTTTACATTTTTCTGGAACTAAAAACGAATATTTTGGTTTTCTCCCTTAAATATCACGATAAAATTAAATTGTAAGAATATCCCTGAGTAACTTTATTTGTTTATTAAATTTATTTAATAAGTTTGATTCTAGCATTTTTTCCTGAGGAGTAACAATGTTTCAATTTTCTGGAACTAGAAACGATTATTTTAGTTTTCTTGCTTAAATATCACGATAAAATTAAATTGTATGAATATCCCTGAGTAACTTTATTTGTTTATTTGATTTTTTTAATAAGTTCGATTCTAGCATTTTGTCCTGACGAGTAACGATGTTTTTATTATTTTGGAACTAGAAACGAATATTTTAGTTTTCTCACTTAAATATCACGTTAAATTTAAATTGTAAAAATATCAATGATTAACTTTATTTGTTTATTAAATTTATTTAATAAGTTTGATTCTAGCATTTTTTCCTGAGGAGTAACAATGTTTCAATTTTCTGGAACTAGAAACGATTATTTTAGTTTTCTTGCTTAAATATCACGATAAAATTAAATTGTATGAATATCCCTGAGTAACTTTATTTGTTTATTTGATTTATTTAATAAGTTTGATTCCAGCATTTTTTCCTGACGAGTAACGATGTTTTTTTTATTTTGGAACTAGAAACGAATATTTTAGTTTTCTCGCTTAAATATCGCGATAAAATTAAATTGTAAGAATATCCCCGAGTAACTTTATTTGTTTATTAAATTTATTTAATAAGTTTGATTCTAGGATTTTTTCCTGACGAGTAACGATGTTTTTATTATTTTAGAACTAGAAACGAATATTTTAGTTTTCGCGCTAAATATCACGATAAAATTAAATTGTAAGAATATCCCTCAGTAACTTTATTTGTTTATTAGATTTATTTAATAAGTTTGATTGTAGGATCTTTTCCAGACGAGTAACGATGTTTTTATTATATTGGAACTAGAAACGAATATTTTAGTTTTCTCGCTTAAATATCACGATAAAATTAAATTGTAAGAATATCCCTCAGTAACTTTATTTGTTTATTAGATTTATTTAATAAGTTTGATTCTAGGATTTTTTCCTGAGGAGAAACGATGATAAATTTTTCTGGAACTAGTAACGAATATTTTAGTTTCACGCTTAAATATCTCGATAAAATTAAATTGTAGGAATATCCCTGACTAACTTTATTTGTTTATTAAATTTATTTAATAAGTTTGATTCTAGGATTTTTTCCTGAGGAGAAACGATGTTTAAATTTTTCTGGAACTAAAAACGAATATTTTAGCTTTCTTGCTTAAATATCACGATAAAATTAAATTGTAAGAATATCCCTGAGTAACTTTATTTGTTTATTAGATTTTTTTAATAAGTTCGATTCTAGCATTTTTTTCTGACGAGTAACGATGTTTTTATTATTTTGGAACTAGAAACGATTATTTTAGTTTTCTTGCTTAAATATCACGATAAAATTAAATTGTATGAATATCCCTGAGTAACTTTATTTGTTTATTAAATTTATTTAATAAGTTTGATTCTAGCATTTTTTCCTAAAGAGTAACAATGTTTCAATTTTCTGGAACTAGAAATGATTATTTTAGTTTTCTTCCTTAAATATCACGATAAAATTAAATTGTATGAATATCCCTGAGTAACTTTATTTGTTTATTAAATTTATATAATAAGTTTGATTCTAGGATTTTTTCCTGAGGAGAAACGATGTTTTTAATATTTTGGAGCAAGAAACGAATATTTTTGTTTTCTCACTTAAATATCACGATAAAATTAAATTGTAGGAATATCGCTGAGTAACTTTATTCGTGTATTAAATTTATATAATAAGTTTGATTCTAGCATTTTTTCCTGACGAGTAACGATGTTTTTATTATTTTGGAACTAGAAACGAATATTTTAGTTTTCTCGCTTAAATATCACGATAAAATTAAATTGTAAGAATATCCCTCAGTAACTTTATTTGTTTATTAGATTTATTTAATAAGTTTGATTCTAGGATTTTTTCCTGAGGAGAAACGATGTTTAAATTTTTCTGGAACTAAAAACGAATATTTTAGTTTTCTTGCTTAAATATCACGATAAAATTAAATTTTAAGAATATCCCTGAGTAACTTTATTTGTTTATTAGATTTTTTTAATAAGTTCGATTCTAGCATTTTTTCCTGACGAGTAACAATGTTTTTATTATTTTGGAACTAGAAACGAATATTTTAGTTTTCTCATAAATATCACGATAAATTTAAATTGTAAGAATATCCCTGAGTAACTTTATTTGTTTATTAAATTTATTTAATAAGTTTGATTCTAGCATTTTTTCCTAAGGAGTAACAATGTTTCAATTTTCTGGACCTAGAAACGATTATTTTAGTTTTCTTGCTTAAATATAACGATAAAATTAAATTGTATGAATATCCCTGAGTAACTTTATTTGCTTATTAAATTTATTTAATAAGTTTGATTCTAGGATTTTTTCCTGAGGAGAAATGCTGTTTAAATTTCTCTGGAAATAGAAACGAATATTTTAGTTTTCTCGCTTAAATATCTTGATAAAATTAAATTGTAGGAATATCCCTGAGTAACTTTATTGGTTTATTAAATTTATTTAATAAGTTTGATTCTAGGATTTTTTCCTGAGGAGAAACGATGTTTTTATTATTTTGGAACTAGAAACGAATATTTTAGTTTTCTCGCTTAAATATCGCGATAAAATTAAATTGTAAGAATGTCCCTGAGTAACTTTATTTGTTTATTAAATGTATTTAATAAGTTTGATTCTAGGATTTTCTCCTGAGGAGAAACGATGTTTTTAATATTTTGGAGCAAGAAACGAATATTTTTGTTTTCTCACTTAAATATCACGATAAAATTAAATTGTAGGAATATCGCTGAGTAACTTTATTCGTGTATTAAATTTATTTAATAAGTTTGATTCTAGCATTTTTTCCTGACGAGTAACGATGTTTTTATTATTTTGGAACTAGAAACGAAAATTTATTTTTCTCGCTTAAATATCACGATAAAATTAAATTGTAAGAATATCCCTCAGTAACTTTATTTGTTTATTAGATTTATTTAATAAGTTTGATTCTAGGATTTTTTCCTGAGGAGAAACGATGTTTAAATTTTTCTGGAACTAAAAACGAATATTTTAGTTTTCTTGCTTAAATATCACGATAAAATTAAATTGTAAGAATATCCCTGAGTAACTTTATTTGTTTATTAGATTTTTTTAATAAGTTCGATTCTAGCATTTTTTACTGACGAGTAACGATGTTTTTATTATTTTGGAACTAGAAACGAATATTTTAGTTTTCTCATAAATATCACGATAAATTTAAATTGTAAGAATATCCCTGAGTAACTTTATTTGTTTATTAAATTTATTTAGGAGAAACGATGTTTTTATTATTTTGAAGCAAGAAACGATTCGAACAATTTAATTTTATCGTGATATTTATGCGAGAAAACTAAAATATTCGTTTCTAGCTCCAGACAATTTAAAACATCGCAACTCGACAGGAAAAAATGCTAGATTCAAACTTATTAAATGAAATATAATAAACAAATTAAGTTACTCAGGGATATTCTTAAAATTAAATTTTATCGTGATATTTATGCGAGAAAACTAAAATATTCGTTTCTAGTTCCAGAAACATAAAAACATCGTTACTCGTCAGGAAAAAATGCTAGAAACAAACTTATTAAATAAAATCTAATAAACTAATTTAGTTACTCAGGGATATTCTTAAAATTTAATTTTATCGTGATATTTATGCGAGAGAACTAAAATATTCGTTTCTAGTTCCAGAAACATAAAAACATCGTTACTCGTCAGGAAAAAATGCTAGAAACAAATTTATTAAATAAAATCTAATAAACAAATTTAGTTACTCAGGGATATTCTTAAAATTTAATTTTATCGTGATATTTATGCGAGAAAACTAACATATTTGTTTCTAGTTCCAGAAACATAAAAACATCGTTACTCGTCATGAAAAAATGCTAGAAACAAACTTATTAAATAAAATCTAATAAACAAATTTAGTTACTCAGGGATATTCTTAAAATTTAATTTTATCGTGATATTTATGCGAGAAAACTAAAATATTTGTTTCTAGTTCCAGAAACATAAAAACATCGTTACTCGTCATGAAAAAATGCTAGAAACAAACTTATTAAATAAAATCTAATAAACAAATTAAGTTACTCAGGGATATTCCTAAAATTTAATTTTATCGTGATATTTATGCGAGAAAACTAAAATATTCGTTTCTATCTACAGACAAATAAAAACATCGTAACTCGTCAGGAAAAAATGCTAGAATCAAACTTATTAAATGAAATATAATAAACAAATCTTGTTACTCTTACAATTTAATTTTATCGTGATATTTATGCGAGAAAACTAAAATATTCGTTTCTAGCACCAGACAATTTAAAACATCGTAACTCGACAGGAAAAAATGCTAGAATCAAACTTATTAAATAAAATCTAATAAACAAATTTAGTTACTCAGGGATATTCTTAAAATTTAATTTTATCGTGATATTTATGCGATATTCAGGGATATTCTTAAATGCTAAATTCGTTTCTAGCTCCAGACAATTTAAAACATCGTTACTCGTCAGGAAAAAATGCTAGAAACAAATTTATTAAATAAAATCTAATAAATAAATTTAGTTACTCAGGGATATTCTTAAAATTTAATTTTATCGTGATATTTATGCGAGAAAACTAATATATTCGTTTCTAACTCCAGATAATTTAAAACATCGTAACTCGACAGGAAAAAATGCTAGAATCAAACTTATTAAACGAAATATAATAAACAAATTAAGTTACTCAGGGATATTCTTAAAATTAAATTTTATCGTGATATTTATGCGAGAAAACTAAAATATTCGTTTCTAGTTCCAGAAACATAAAAACATCGTTACTCGTCAGGAAAAAATGCTAGAAACAAACTTATTAAATAAAATCTAATAAACAAATTTAGTTACTCAGGGATATTCTTAAAATTTAATTTTATCGTGATATTTATGCGAGAAAACTAAAATATTCGTTTCTAGCTCCAGATAATTTAAAACATCGTAACTCGACAGGAAAAAATGCTAGAATCAAACTTATTAAATGAAATATAATAAACAAATTAAGTTACTCAGGGATATTCTTAAAATTAAATTTTATCGTGATATTTAT
This sequence comes from Pterostichus madidus, assembly GCA_911728475.2. NCBI lineage: Eukaryota > Metazoa > Arthropoda > Insecta > Coleoptera > Carabidae > Pterostichus > Pterostichus madidus. The sequence continues at coordinate 20,854,873 of OU452309.1, read as the reverse complement.
GCGAGAAAACTAAAATATTCGTTTCTAGTTCCAGAAACATAAAAACATCGTTACTCGTCATTAAAAAATGCTAGAAACAAACTTATTAAATAAAATCTAATAAACAAATTTAGTTACTCAGGGATATTCTTAAAATTTAATTTTATCGTGATATTTATGCGAGAAAACTAAAATATTCGTTTCTATCTCCAGACAAATTAAAACATCGTAACTCGTCAGGATAAAATGCTAGAATCAAACTTATTAAATGAAATATAATAAACAAATAAAGTTACTCAGGGATATTCCTACAATTTAATTTTATCGTGATATATATGCGAGAAAACTAAAATATTCGTTTCTAGTTCCAGAAACATAAAAACATCGTTACTCGTCATAAAAAAATGCTAGAAACAAACTTATTAAATAAAATCTAATAAACAAATTTAGTTACTCAGGGATATTCTTAAAATTTAATTTTATCGTGATATTTATGCGAGAAAACTAAAATATTCGTTTCTATCTCCAGACAAATTAAAACATCGTAACTCGTCAGGATAAAATGCTAGAATCAAACTTATTAAATGAAATATAATAAACAAATAAAGTTACTCAGGGATATTCCTACAATTTAATTTTATCGTGATATATATGTGAGAAAACTAAAATATTCGTTTCTAGGTCCAGACAATTTAAAACATCGTAACTCGACAGGAAAAAATGCTAGAAACAAATTTATTAAATAAAATCTAATAAACAAATTTAGTTACTCAGGGATATTCTTAAAATTTAATTTTATCGTGATATTTATGCGAGAAAACTAAAATATTCGTTTCTAGCTCCAGATAATTTAAAACATCGTAACTCGACAGGAAAAAATGCTAGAATCAAACTTATTAAATGAAATATAATAAACAAATTAAGTTACTCAGGGATATTCTTAAAATAAAATTTTATCGTGATATTTATGCGAGAAAACTAAAATATTCCTTTCTAGTTCCAGAAACATAAAAACATCGTTACTCGTCATGAAAAAATGCTAGAAACAAACTTATTAAATAAAATCTAATAAACAAATTTAGTTACTCAGGGATATTCTTAAAATTTAATTTTATCGTGATATTTAAGCGAGAAAACTAAAATATTCGTTTCTATCTCCAGACAAATTAAAACATCGTAACTCGTCAGGATAAAATGCTAGAATCAAACTTTTTAAATGAAATATAATAAACAAATAAAGTTACTCAGGGATATTCCTACAATTTAATTTTATCGTGATATATAAGCGAGAAAACTAAAATATTCGTTTCTAGGTCCAGACAATTTAAAACATCGTAACTCGACAGGAAAAAATGCTAGAAACAAATTTATTAAATAAAATCTAATAAACAAATTTAGTTACTCAGGGATATTCTTAAAATTTAATTTTATCGTGATATTTATGCGAGAAAACTAAAATATTCGTTTCTAGTTCCAGAAACATAAAAACATCGTAACTCGACAGGAAAAAATGCTAGAATCAAACTTATTAAATGAAATATAATAAATAAATTAAGTTACTCAGGGATATTGTTAAAATTTAATTTTATCGTGATATTTATACGAGAAAACTAAAATATTCGTTTCTAGCTCCAGATAATTTAAACATCTTAACTCGACAGGAAAAAATGCTAGAATCAAACTTATTAAATGAAATATAATAAACAAATTAAGTTACTCAGGGGTATTCTTACAATTTAATTTTATCGTGATATTTATGCGAGAAAACTAAAATATTCGTTTCTAGCTCCAGACAAATAAAAACATCGTTACTCCTCAGGAAAAAATTCTAGAATCAAACTTATTAAAAAAATCTAATAAACAAATAAAGTTACTCAGGGATATTCTTAAAATTTAATTTTATCGTGATATTTATGCGAGAAAACTCAAATATTCGTTTCTAGTTCCAGACAAACAAAAACATCGTAACTGCTCAGGAAAAAATGCTAGTATGAATCTTATTAAATAAAATCTAATAAACAAATTTAGATAACCAGGGATATTCTTAAAATTTAATTTTATCGTGATATTTATGCGAGAAAACTAAAATATTCGTTTCTATCTCCAGACAAATAAAAACATCGTAACTCGTCAGGAAAAAATGCTAGAATCAAACTTATTTAATGAAATATAATAAACAAATTAAGTTACTCAGGGATATTCTTAAAATTTAATTTTATCGTGATATTTATGCGAGAAAACTAAAATATTCGTTTCTATCTCCTGACAAATAAAAACATCGTAACTCGTCAGGAAAAAATGCTAGAATCAAACTTATTTAATGAAATATAATAAACAAATTAAGTTACTCAGGGATATTCTTAAAATATAATTTTATCGTGATATTTATGCGAGAAAACTAAAATATTCGTTTCTATCTCCTGACAAATAAAAACATCGTAACTCGTCAGGAAAAAATGCTAGAATCAAACTTATTAAATGAAATATAATAAACAAATTAAGTTACTCAGGGATATTCTTAAAATTTAATTTTATCGTGATATTTATGCGAGAAAACTAAAATATTCGTTTCTATCTCCTGACAAATAAAAACATCGTAACTCGTCAGGAAAAAATGCTAGAATCAAACTTATTTAATGAAATATAATAAACAAATTAAGTTACTCAGGGATATTGTTAAAATTTAATTTTATCGTGATATTTATGCGAGAAAAATAAAATATTCGTTTCTATCTCCAGACAGGGATATTCTTACAAATTAATTTTATCGTGATATTTATGCGAGATAAATAAAATATTCGTTTCTAGCTCCAGACAATTTAAAACATCGTAACTCGACAGGAAAAAATGCTAGATTCAAACTTATTAAATGAAATATAATAAACAAATTAAGTTACTCAGGGATATTCTTAAAATTTAATTTTATCGTGATATTTATGCGAGAAAACTAAAATATTCGTTTCTAGTTCCAGACAAACAAAAACATCGTAACTGCTCAGGAAAAAATGCTAGTATAAAACTTATTAAATAAAATCTAATAAACAAATTTAGTTACTCAGGGATATTCTTAAAATTTAATTTTATCCTGATATTTATGCGAGAAAACTAAAATATTCGTTTCTATCTCCAGACAAATAAAAACATCGTAACTCGACAGGAAAAAATGCTAGAATCAAACTTATTAAATGAAATATAATAAACAAATTAAGTTACTCAGGGATTTTCTTAAAATTTAATTTTATCGTGATATTTATGCGAGAAAACTAAAATATTTGTTTCTATCTCCAGACAAATAAAAACATCGTAACTCGTCAGGATAAAATGCTAGAATCAAACTTATTAAATGAAATATAATAAACAAATCATGTTACTCAAGGATAGTCTTACAAATTAATTTTATCGTGATATTTATGCGAGATAACTAAAATATTCGTTTCTAGCTCCAGACAATTTAAAACATCGTAACTCGACAGGAAAAAATGCTAGATTCAAACTTATTAAATGAAATATAATAAACAAATTAAGTTACTCAGGGATATTCTTACAATTTAATTTTATCGTGATATTTATGCGAGAAAACTAAAATATTCGTTTCTAGGTCCAGAAACATAAAAACATCGTTACTCGTCAGGAAAAAATGCTAGAAACAAATTTATTAAATAAAATCTAATAAACAAATTTAGTTACTCAGCGATATTCTTAAAATTTAATTTTATCGTGATATTTATGCGAGAAAACTAAAATATTCGTTTCTAGTTCCAGAAACATAAAAACATCGTAACTCGACAGGAAAAAATGCTAGAATCAAACTTATTAAATGAAATATAATAAACAAATCATGTTACTCAGGGATATTCTTACAATTTAATTTTATCGTGATATTTATGCGAGAAAACTAAAATATTCGTTTCTAGCTCCAGACAATTTAAAACATCGTAACTCGACAGGAAAAAATGCTAGATTCAAACTTATTAAATGAAATATAATAAACAAATTAAGTTACTCAGGGATATTCTTAAAATTAAATTTTATCGTGATATTTATGCGAGAAAACTAAAATATTCGTTTCTATCTCCAGACAAATAAAAACATCGTAACTCGTCAGGAAAAAATGCTAGAATCAAACTTATTAAATGAAATATAATAAACAAATTAAGTTACTCAGGGATATTCTTACAATTTAATTTTATCGTGATATTTATGCGAGAAAACTAAAATATTCGTTTCTAGGTCCAGAAACATAAAAACATCGTTACTCGTCAGGATAAAATGCTAGAAACAAATTTATTAAATAAAATCTAATAAACAAATTTAGTTACTCAGGGATATTCTTAAAATTTAATTTTATCGTGATATTTATGCGAGAAAACTAAAATATTCGTTTCTAGTTCCAGAAACATAAAAACATCGTAACTCGACAGGAAAAAATGCTAGAATCAAACTTATTAAATGAAATATAATAAACAAATCATGTTACTCATGGATATTCTTACAATTTAATTTTATCGTGATATTTATGCGAGAAAACTAAAATATTCGTTTCTAGCTCCAGACAATTTAAAACATCGTAACTCGACAGGAAAAAATGCTAGATTCAAACTTATTAAATGAAATATAATAAACAAATTAAGTTACTCAGGGATATTCTTAAAATTAAATTTTATCGTGATATTTATGCGAGAAAACTAAAATATTCGTTTCTAGTTCCAGAAACATAAAAACATCGTTACTCGTCAGGAAAAAATGCTAGAAACAAACTTATTAAATAAAATCTAATAAACTAATTTAGTTACTCAGGGATATTCTTAAAATTTAATTTTATCGTGATATTTATGCGAGAAAACTAAAATATTCGTTTCTAGTTCCAGAAACATAAAAACATCGTTACTCGTCAGGAAAAAATGCTAGAAACAAATTTATTAAATAAAATCTAATAAACAAATTTAGTTACTCAGGGATATTCTTAAAATTTAATTTTATCGTGATATTTATGCGAGAAAACTAAAATATTTGTTTCTAGTTCCAGAAACATAAAAACATCGTTACTCGTCATGAAAAAATGCTAGAAACAAACTTATTAAATAAAATATAATAAACAAATTTAGTTACTCAGGGATATTCTTAAAATTTAATTTTATCGTGATATTTATGCTAGAATCAAACTTATTAAATGAAATATAATAAACAAATTAAGTTACTCAGGGATATTCCTAAAATTTAATTTTATCGTGATATTTATGCGAGAAAACTAAAATATTCGTTTCTATCTACAGACAAATAAAAACATCGTAACTCGTCAGGAAAAAATGCTAGAATCAAACTTATTAAATGAAATATAATAAACAAATCATGTTACTCTTACAATTTAATTTTATCGTGATATTTATGCGAGAAAACTAAAATATTTGTTTCTATCTCCAGACAAATAAAAACATCGTAACTCGTCAGGATAAAATGCTAGAATCAAACTTATTAAATGAAATATAATAAACAAATCATGTTACTCAAGGATATTCTTACAAATTAATTTTATCGTGATATTTATGCGAGATAACTAAAATATTCGTTTCTAGCTCCAGACAATTTAAAACATCGTAACTCGACAGGAAAAAATGCTAGATTCAAACTTATTAAATGAAATATAATAAACAAATTAAGTTACTCAGGGATATTCTTACAATTTAATTTTATCGTGATATTTATGCGAGAAAACTAAAATATTCGTTTCTAGGTCCAGAAACATAAAAACATCGTTACTCGTCAGGAAAAAATGCTAGAAACAAATTTATTAAATAAAATCTAATAAACAAATTTAGTTACTCAGCGATATTCTTAAAATTTAATTTTATCGTGATATTTATGCGAGAAAACTAAAATATTCGTTTCTAGTTCCAGAAACATAAAAACATCGTAACTCGACAGGAAAAAATGCTAGAATCAAACTTATTAAATGAAATATAATAAACAAATCATGTTACTCAGGGATATTCTTACAATTTAATTTTATCGTGATATTTATGCGAGAAAACTAAAATATTTGTTTCTATCTCCAGACAAATAAAAACATCGTAACTCGTCAGGATAAAATGCTAGAATCAAACTTATTAAATGAAATATAATAAACAAATTAAGTTACTCAGGGATATTCTTAAAATTTAATTTTATCGTGATATTTATGCGAGAAAACTAAAATATTCGTTTCTAGTTCCAGACAAACAAAAACATCGTAACTGCTCAGGAAAAAATGCTAGTATAAAACTTATTAAATAAAATCTAATAAACAAATTTAGTTACTCAGGGATATTCTTAAAATTTAATTTTATCCTGATATTTATGCGAGAAAACTAAAATATTCGTTTCTAGCTCCAGATAATTTAAACATCTTAACTCGACAGGAAAAAATGCTAGAATCAAACTTATTAAATGAAATATAATAAACAAATTAAGTTACTCAGGGGTATTCTTACAATTTAATTTTATCGTGATATTTATGCGAGAAAACTAAAATATTCGTTTCTAGCTCCAGACAAATAAAAACATCGTTACTCCTCAGGAAAAAATTCTAGAATCAAACTTATTAAAAAAATCTAATAAACAAATAAAGTTACTCAGGGATATTCTTAAAATTTAATTTTATCGTGATATTTATGCGAGAAAACTAAAATATTCGTTTCTAGTTCCAGACAAACAAAAACATCGTAACTGCTCAGGAAAAAATGCTAGTATGAATCTTATTAAATAAAATCTAATAAACAAATTTAGATACCCAGGGATATTCTTAAAATTTAATTTTATCGTGATATTTATGCGAGAAAACTAAAATATTCGTTTCTATCTCCAGACAAATAAAAACATCGTAACTCGTCAGGAAAAAATGCTAGAATCAAACTTATTTAATGAAATATAATAAACAAATTAAGTTACTCAGGGATATTCTTAAAATTTAATTTTATCGTGATATTTATGCGAGAAAACTAAAATATTCGTTTCTATCTCCTGACAAATAAAAACATCGTAACTCGTCAGGAAAAAATGCTAGAATCAAACTTATTTAATGAAATATAATAAACAAATTAAGTTACTCAGGGATATTCTTAAAATATAATTTTATCGTGATATTTATGCGAGAAAACTAAAATATTCGTTTCTATCTCCTGACAAATAAAAACATCGTAACTCGTCAGGAAAAAATGCTAGAATCAAACTTATTAAATGAAATATAATAAACAAATTAAGTTACTCAGGGATATTCTTAAAATTTAATTTTATCGTGATATTTATGCGAGAAAACTAAAATATTCGTTTCTAGTTCCAGACAAACAAAAACATCGTAACTGCTCAGGAAAAAATGCTAGTATAAAACTTATTAAATAAAATCTAATAAACAAATTTAGTTACTCAGGGATATTCTTAAAATTTAATTTTATCCTGATATTTATGCGAGAAAACTAAAATATTCGTTTCTATCTCCAGACAAATAAAAACATCGTAACTCGACAGGAAAAAATGCTAGAATCAAACTTATTAAATGAAATATAATAAACAAATTAAGTTACTCAGGGATTTTCTTAAAATTTAATTTTATCGTGATATTTATGCGAGAAAACTAAAATATTTGTTTCTATCTCCAGACAAATAAAAACATCGTAACTCGTCAGGATAAAATGCTAGAATCAAACTTATTAAATGAAATATAATAAACAAATCATGTTACTCAAGGATAGTCTTACAAATTAATTTTATCGTGATATTTATGCGAGATAACTAAAATATTCGTTTCTAGCTCCAGACAATTTAAAACATCGTAACTCGACAGGAAAAAATGCTAGATTCAAACTTATTAAATGAAATATAATAAACAAATTAAGTTACTCAGGGATATTCTTACAATTTAATTTTATCGTGATATTTATGCGAGAAAACTAAAATATTCGTTTCTAGGTCCAGAAACATAAAAACATCGTTACTCGTCAGGAAAAAATGCTAGAAACAAATTTATTAAATAAAATCTAATAAACAAATTTAGTTACTCAGCGATATTCTTAAAATTTAATTTTATCGTGATATTTATGCGAGAAAACTAAAATATTCGTTTCTAGTTCCAGAAACATAAAAACATCGTAACTCGACAGGAAAAAATGCTAGAATCAAACTTATTAAATGAAATATAATAAACAAATCATGTTACTCAGGGATATTCTTACAATTTAATTTTATCGTGATATTTATGCGAGAAAACTAAAATATTCGTTTCTAGCTCCAGACAATTTAAAACATCGTAACTCGACAGGAAAAAATGCTAGATTCAAACTTATTAAATGAAATATAATAAACAAATTAAGTTACTCAGGGATATTCTTAAAATTAAATTTTATCGTGATATTTATGCGAGAAAACTAAAATATTCGTTTCTATCTCCAGACAAATAAAAACATCGTAACTCGTCAGGAAAAAATGCTAGAATCAAACTTATTAAATGAAATATAATAAACAAATTAAGTTACTCAGGGATATTCTTACAATTTAATTTTATCGTGATATTTATGCGAGAAAACTAAAATATTCGTTTCTAGGTCCAGAAACATAAAAACATCGTTACTCGTCAGGATAAAATGCTAGAAACAAATTTATTAAATAAAATCTAATAAACAAATTTAGTTACTCAGCGATATTCTTAAAATTTAATTTTATCGTGATATTTATGCGAGAAAACTAAAATATTCGTTTCTAGTTCCAGAAACATAAAAACATCGTAACTCGACAGGAAAAAATGCTAGAATCAAACTTATTAAATGAAATATAATAAACAAATCATGTTACTCAGGGATATTCTTACAATTTAATTTTATCGTGATATTTATGCGAGAAAACTAAAATATTCGTTTCTAGCTCCAGACAATTTAAAACATCGTAACTCGACAGGAAAAAATGCTAGATTCAAACTTATTAAATGAAATATAATAAACAAATTAAGTTACTCAGGGATATTCTTAAAATTAAATTTTATCGTGATATTTATGCGAGAAAACTAAAATATTCGTTTCTAGTTCCAGAAACATAAAAACATCGTTACTCGTCAGGAAAAAATGCTAGAAACAAACTTATTAAATAAAATCTAATAAACTAATTTAGTTACTCAGGGATATTCTTAAAATTTAATTTTATCGTGATATTTATGCGAGAAAACTAAAATATTCGTTTCTAGTTCCAGAAACATAAAAACATCGTTACTCGTCAGGAAAAAATGCTAGAAACAAATTTATTAAATAAAATCTAATAAACAAATTTAGTTACTCAGGGATATTCTTAAAATTTAATTTTATCGTGATATTTATGCGAGAAAACTAAAATATTTGTTTCTAGTTCCAGAAACATAAAAACATCGTTACTCGTCAGGAAAAAATGCTAGAATCAAACTTATTAAATAAAATATAATAAACAAATTTAGTTACTGAGGGATATTCTTAAAATTTAATTTTATCGTGATATTTATGCTAGAATCAAACTTATTAAATAAAATATAATAAACAAATTAAGTTACTCAGGGATATTCCTAAAATTTAATTTTATCGTGATATTTATGCGAGAAAACTAAAATATTCGTTTCTATCTACAGACAAATAAAAACATCGTAACTCGTCAGGAAAAAATGCTAGAATCAAACTTATTAAATGAAATATAATAAACAAATCATGTTACTCTTACAATTTAATTTTATCGTGATATTTATGCGAGAAAACTAAAATATTTGTTTCTATCTCCAGACAAATAAAAACATCGTAACTCGTCAGGATAAAATGCTAGAATCAAACTTATTAAATGAAATATAATAAACAAATCATGTTACTCAAGGATATTCTTACAAATTAATTTTATCGTGATATTTATGCGAGATAACTAAAATATTCGTTTCTAGCTCCAGACAATTTAAAACATCGTAACTCGACAGGAAAAAATGCTAGATTCAAACTTATTAAATGAAATATAATAAACAAATTAAGTTACTCAGGGATATTCTTACAATTTAATTTTATCGTGATATTTATGCGAGAAAACTAAAATATTCGTTTCTAGGTCCAGAAACATAAAAACATCGTTACTCGTCAGGAAAAAATGCTAGAAACAAATTTATTAAATAAAATCTAATAAACAAATTTAGTTACTCAGCGATATTCTTAAAATTTAATTTTATCGTGATATTTATGCGAGAAAACTAAAATATTCGTTTCTAGTTCCAGAAACATAAAAACATCGTAACTCGACAGGAAAAAATGCTAGAATCAAACTTATTAAATGAAATATAATAAACAAATCATGTTACTCAGGGATATTCTTACAATTTAATTTTATCGTGATATTTATGCGAGAAAACAAAAATATTTGTTTCTATCTCCAGACAAATAAAAACATCGTAACTCGTCAGGATAAAATGCTAGAATCAAACTTATTAAATGAAATATAATAAACAAATCATGTTACTCAAGGATATTCTTACAAATTAATTTTATCGTGATATTTATGCGAGATAACTAAAATATTCGTTTCTAGCTCCAGACAATTTAAAACATCGTAACTCGACAGGAAAAAATGCTAGATTCAAACTTATTAAATGAAATATAATAAACAAATTAAGTTACTCAGGGATAATCTTACAATTTAATTTTATCGTGATATTTATGCGAGAAAACTAAAATATTCGTTTCTAGGTCCAGAAACATAAAAACATCGTTACTCGTCAGGATAAAATGCTAGAAACAAATTTATTAAATAAAATCTAATAAACAAATTTAGTTACTCAGCGATATTCTTAAAATTTAATTTTATCGTGATATTTATGCGAGAAAACTAAAATATTCGTTTCTAGTTCCAGAAACATAAAAACATCGTTACTCGTCAGGAAAAAATGCTAGAAACAAACTTATTAAATAAAATCTAATAAACTAATTTAGTTACTCAGGGATATTCTTAAAATTTAATTTTATCGTGATATTTATGCGAGAAAACTAAAATATTCGTTTCTAGTTCCAGAAACATAAAAACATCGTTACTCGTCAGGAAAAAATGCTAGAAACAAATTTATTAAATAAAATCTAATAAACAAATTTAGTTACTCAGGGATATTCTTAAAATTTAATTTTATCGTGATATTTATGCGAGAAAACTAAAATATTTGTTTCTAGTTCCAGAAACATAAAAACATCGTTACTCGTCATGAAAAAATGCTAGAAACAAACTTATTAAATAAAATATAATAAACAAATTTAGTTACTCAGGGATATTCTTAAAATTTAATTTTATCGTGATATTTATGCTAGAATCAAACTTATTAAATGAAATATAATAAACAAATTAAGTTACTCAGGGATATTCCTAAAATTTAATTTTATCGTGATATTTATGCGAGAAAACTAAAATATTCGTTTCTATCTACAGACAAATAAAAACATCGTAACTCGTCAGGAAAAAATGCTAGAATCAAACTTATTAAATGAAATATAATAAACAAATCATGTTACTCTTACAATTTAATTTTATCGTGATATTTATGCGAGAAAACTAAAATATTCGTTTCTAGCTCCAGACAATTTAAAACATCGTAACTCGACAGTAAAAAATGCTAGAATCAAACTTATTAAATAAAATCTAATAAACAAATTTAGTTACTCAGGGATATTCTTAAAATATAATTTTATCGTGATATTTATGCGAGAAAACTAAAATATTCGTTTCTAGCTCCAGACAATTTAAAACATCGTTACTCGTCAGGAAAAAATGCTAGAAACAAATTTATTAAATAAAATCTAATAAACAAATTTAGTTACTCAGGGATCTTCTTAAAATTTAATTTTATCGTGATATTTATGCGAGAAAACTAAAATATTCGTTTCTAGCTCCAGATAATTTAAAACATCGTAACTCGACAGGAAAAAATGCTAGAATCAAACTTATTAAACGAAATATAATAAACAAATTAAGTTACTCAGGGATATTCTTAAAATTAAATTTTATTGTGATATTTATGCGAGAAAACTAAAATATTCGTTTCTAGTTCCAGAAACATAAAAACATCGTTACTCGTCAGGAAAAAATGCTAGAAACAAACTTATTAAATAAAATCTAATAAACAAATTTAGTTACTCAGGGATATTCTTAAAATTTAATTTTATCGTGATACTTATGCGAGAAAACTAAAATATTCGTTTCTAGCTCCAGAAAATTTAAAACATCGTAACTCGACAGGAAAAAATGCTAGAATCAAACTTATTAAATGAAATATAATAAACAAATTAAGTTACTCAGGGATATTCTTAAAATTAAATTTTATCGTGATATTTATGCGAGAAAACTAAAATATTCGTTTCTAGTTCCAGAAACATAAAAACATCGTTACTCGTCATGAAAAAATGCTAGAAACAAACTTATTAAATAAAATCTAATAAACAAATTTAGTTACTCAGGGATATTCTTAAAATTTAATTTTATCGTGATATTTATGCGAGAAAACTAAAATATTAGTTTCTATCTCCAGACAAATTAAAACATCGTAACTCGTCAGGATAAAATGCTAGAATCAAACTTATTAAATGAAATATAATAAACAAATAAAGTTACTCAGGGATATTCCTACAATTTAATTTTATCGTGATATATATGCGAGAAAACTAAAATATTCGTTTCTAGGTCCAGACAATTTAAAACATCGTAACTCGACAGGAAAAAATGCTAGAAACAAATTTATTAAATAAAATCTAATAAACAAATTTAGTTACTCAGGGATATACTTAAAATTTAATTTTATCGTGATATTTATGCGAGAAAACTAAAATATTCGTTTCTAGCTCCAGATAATTTAAAACATCGTAACTCGACAGGAAAAAATGCTAGAATCAAACTTATTAAATGAAATATAATAAACAAATTAAGTTACTCAGGGATATTCTTAAAATTAAATTTTATCGTGATATTTATGCGAGAAAACTAAAATATTCCTTTCTAGTTCCAGAAACATAAAAACATCGTTACTCGTCATGAAAAAATGCTAGAAACAAACTTATTAAATAAAATCTAATAAACAAATTTAGTTACTCAGGGATATTCTTAAAATTTAATTTTATCGTGATATTTATGCGAGAAAACTAAAATATTTGTTTCTAGTTCCAGAAACATAAAAACATCGTTACTCGTCATGAAAAAATGCTAGAAACAAACTTATTAAATAAAATATAATAAACAAATTTAGTTACTCAGGGATATTCTTAAAATTTAATTTTATCGTGATATTTATGCTAGAATCAAACTTATTAAATGAAATATAATAAACAAATTAAGTTACTCAGGGATATTCCTAAAATTTAATTTTATCGTGATATTTATGCGAGAAAACTAAAATATTCGTTTCTATCTACAGACAAATAAAAACATCGTAACTCGTCAGGAAAAAATGCTAGAATCAAACTTATTAAATGAAATATAATAAACAAATCATGTTACTCAGGGATATTCTTACAATTTAATTTTATCGTGATATTTATGCGAGAAAACTAAAATATTCGTTTCTAGTTCCAGAAACATAAAAACATCGTAACTCGACAGGAAAAAATGCTAGAATCAAACTTATTAAATGAAATATAATAAACAAATCATGTTACTCAGGGATATTCTTACAATTTAATTTTATCGTGATATTTATGCGAGAAAACTAAAATATTCGTTTCTAGCTCCAGACAATTTAAAACATCGTAACTCGACAGGAAAAAATGCTAGATTCAAACTTATTAAATGAAATATAATAAACAAATTAAGTTATTCAGGGATATTCTTAAAATTAAATTTTATCGTGATATTTATGCGAGAAAACTAAAATATTCGTTTCTAGTTCCAGAAACATAAAAACATCGTTACTCGTCAGGAAAAAATGCTAGAAACAAACTTATTAAATAAAATCTAATAAACTAATTTAGTTACTCAGGGATATTCTTAAAATTTAATTTTATCGTGATATTTATGCGCGAAAACTAAAATATTCGTTTCTAGTTCCAGAAACATAAAAACATCGTTACTCGTCAGGAAAAAATGCTAGAAACATATTTATTAAATAAAATCTAATAAACAAATTTAGTTACTCAGGGATATTCTTAAAATTTAATTTTATCGTGATATTTATGCGAGAAAACTAAAATATTTGTTTCTAGTTCCAGAAACATAAAAACATCGTTACTCGTCATGAAAAAATGCTAGAAACAAACTTATTAAATAAAATATAATAAACAAATTTAGTTACTCAGGGATATTCTTAAAATTTAATTTTATCGTGATATTTATGCTAGAATCAAACTTATTAAATGAAATATAATAAACAAATTAAGTTACTCAGGGATATTCCTAAAATTTAATTTTATCGTGATATTTATGCGAGAAAACTAAAATATTCGTTTCTATCTACAGACAAATAAAAACATCGTAACTCGTCAGGAAAAAATGCTAGAATCAAACTTATTAAATAAAATATAATAAACAAATCATGTTACTCTTACAATTTAATTTTATCGTGATATTTATGCGAGAAAACTAAAATATTCGTTTCTAGCTCCAGACAATTTAAAACATCGTAACTCGACAGTAAAAAATGCTAGAATCAAACTTATTAAATAAAATCTAAAAAACAAATTTAGTTACTCAGGGATATTCTTAAAATTTAATTTTATCGTGATATTTATGCGAGAAAACTAAAATATTCGTTTCTAGCTCCAGACAATTTAAAACATCGTTACTCGTCAGGAAAAAATGCTAGAAACAAATTTATTAAATAAAATCTAATAAACAAATTTAGTTACTCAGGGATCTTCTTAAAATTTAATTTTATCGTGATATTTATGCGAGAAAACTAAAATATTCGTTTCTAGCTCCAGATAATTTAAAACATCGTAACTCGACAGGAAAAAATGCTAGAATCAAACTTATTAAATGAAATATAATAAACAAATTAAGTTACTCAGGGATATTCTTAAAATTAAATTTTATCGTGATATTTATGCGAGAAAACTAAAATATTCCTTTCTAGTTCCAGAAACATAAAAACATCGTTACTCGTCATGAAAAAATGCTAGAAACAAACTTATTAAATAAAATCTAATAAACAAATTTAGTTACTCAGGGATATTCTTAAAATTTAATTTTATCGTGATATTTAAGCGAGAAAACTAAAATATTCGTTTCTATCTCCAGACAAATTAAAACATCGTAACTCGTCAGGATAAAATGCTAGAATAAAACTTTTTAAATGAAATATAATAAACAAATAAAGTTACTCAGGGATATTCCTACAATTTAATTTTATCGTGATATATATGCGAGAAAACTAAAATATTCGTTTCTAGATCCAGACAATTTAAAACATCGTAACTCGACAGGAAAAAATGCTAGAAACAAATTTATTAAATAAAATCTAATAAACAAATTTAGTTACTCAGGGATATTCTTAAAATTTAATTTTATCGTGATATTTATGCGAGAAAACTAAAATATTCGTTTCTAACTCCAGATAATTTAAAACATCGTAACTCGACAGGAAAAAATGCTAGAATCAAACTTATTAAATGAAATATAATAAACAAATTAAGTTACTCAGGGATATTCTTAAAATTAAATTTTATCGTGATATTTATGCGAGAAAACTAAAATATTCCTTTCTAGTTCCAGAAACATAAAAACATCGTTACTCGTCATGAAAAAATGCTAGAAACAAACTTATTAAATAAAATCTAATAAACAAATTTAGTTACTCAGGGATATTCTTAAAATTTAATTTTATCGTGATATTTAAGCGAGAAAACTAAAATATTCGTTTCTATCTCCAGACAAATTAAAACATCGTAACTCGTCAGGATAAAATGCTAGAATCAAACTTTTTAAATGAAATATAATAAACAAATAAAGTTACTCAGGGATATTCCTACAATTTAATTTTATCGTGATATATAAGCGAGAAAACTAAAATATTCGTTTCTAGGTCCAGACAATTTAAAACATCGTAACTCGACAGGAAAAAATGCTAGAAACAAATTTATTAAATAAAATCTAATAAACAAATTTAGTTACTCAGGGATATTCTTAAAATTTAATTTTATCGTGATATTTATGCGAGAAAACTAAAATATTCGTTTCTAGTTCCAGAAACATAAAAACATCGTAACTCGACAGGAAAAAATGCTAGAATCAAACTTATTAAATGAAATATAATAAATAAATTAAGTTACTCAGGGATATTGTTAAAATTTAATTTTATCGTGATATTTATACGAGAAAACTAAAATATTCGTTTCTAGCTCCAGATAATTTAAACATCTTAACTCGACAGGAAAAAATGCTAGAATCAAACTTATTAAATGAAATATAATAAACAAATTAAGTTACTCAGGGGTATTCTTACAATTTAATTTTATCGTGATATTTATGCGAGAAAACTAAAATATTCGTTTCTAGCTCCAGACAAATAAAAACATCGTTACTCCTCAGGAAAAAATTCTAGAATCAAACTTATTAAAAAAATCTAATAAACAAATAAAGTTACTCAGTGATATTCTTAAAATTTAATTTTATCGTGATATTTATGCGAGAAAACTAAAATATTCGTTTCTAGTTCCAGACAAACAAAAACATCGTAACTGCTCAGGAAAAAATGCTAGTATGAAACTTATTAAATAAAATCTAATAAACAAATTTAGATACTCAGGGATATTCTTAAAATTTAATTTTATCGTGATATTTATGCGAGAAAACTAAAATATTCGTTTCTATCTCCAGACAAATAAAAACTCGTAACTCGTCAGGAAAAAATGCTAGAATCAAACTTATTAAATGAAATATAATAAACAAATTAAGTTACTCAGGGATATTCTTACAATTTAATTTTATCGTGATATTTATGCAAGAAAACTAAAATATTCGTTTCTAGCTCCAGACAATTTAAAACATCGTAACTCGACAGGAAAAAATGCTAGAATCAAACTTATTAAATGAAATATAATAAACAAATTAAGTTACTCAGGGATACTCTTAAAATTTAATTTTATCGTGATATTTATGCGAGAAAACAAAAATATTCGTTTCTATTTCCAGACAAATAAAAACATCGTAACTCGTCAGGAAAAAATGCTAAAATCAAACTTATTAAATGATATATAATAAACAAATTAAGTTACTCAGGGATAATCTTACAATTTAATTTTATCGTGATATTTATTCGTTTCTAGTTCCAGAAACATAAAAACATCGTTACTGGTCAGGAAAAAATGCTAGAAACAAACTTATTCAATAAAATCTAATAAACAAATTTAGTTACTCAGGGATATTCTTAAAATTTAATTTTATCGTGATATTTATGCGAGAAAACTAAAATATTCGTTTCTATCTCCAGACAAATAAAAACATCGTAACTCGTCAGGAAAAAATGCTAAAATCAAACTTATTAAATGATATATAATAAACAAATTAAGTTACTCAGGGATATTCTTACAATTTAATTTTATCGTGATATTTATTCGTTTCTAGTTCCAGAAACATAAAAACATCGTACTCGTCAGGAAAAAATGCTAGAAACAAATTTATTAAATAAAATCTAATAAACAAATTTAGTTACTCAGGGATATTCTTAAAATTTAATTTTATCGTGATATTTAAGCGAGAAAACTAAAATATTCGTTTCTATCTCCAGACAAATTAAAACATCGTAACTCGTCAGGATAAAATGCTAGAATCAAACTTTTTAAATGAAATATAATAAATAAATTAAGTTACTCAGGGATATTGTTAAAATTTAATTTTATCGTGATATTTATACGAGAAAACTAAAATATTCGTTTCTAGCTCCAGATAATTTAAACATCTTAACTCGACAGGAAAAAATGCTAGAATCAAACTTATTAAATGAAATATAATAAACAAATTAAGTTACTCAGGGGTATTCTTACAATTTAATTTTATCGTGATATTTATGCGAGAAAACTAAAATATTCGTTTCTAGCTCCAGACAAATAAAAACATCGTTACTCCTCAGGAAAAAATTCTAGAATCAAACTTATTAAAAAAATCTAATAAACAAATAAAGTTACTCAGTGATATTCTTAAAATTTAATTTTATCGTGATATTTATGCGAGAAAACTAAAATATTCGTTTCTAGTTCCAGACAAACAAAAACATCGTAACTGCTCAGGAAAAAATGCTAGTATGAAACTTATTAAATAAAATCTAATAAACAAATTTAGATACTCAGGGATATTCTTAAAATTTAATTTTATCGTGATATTTATGCGAGAAAACTAAAATATTCGTTTCTATCTCCAGACAAATAAAAACTCGTAACTCGTCAGGAAAAAATGCTAGAATCAAACTTATTAAATGAAATATAATAAACAAATTAAGTTACTCAGGGATATTCTTACAATTTAATTTTATCGTGATATTTATGCAAGAAAACTAAAATATTCGTTTCTAGCTCCAGACAATTTAAAACATCGTAACTCGACAGGAAAAAATGCTAGAATCAAACTTATTAAATGAAATATAATAAACAAATTAAGTTACTCAGGGATATTCTTAAAATTTAATTTTATCGTGATATTTATGCGAGAAAACTAAAATATTCGTTTCTATTTCCAGACAAATAAAAACATCGTAACTCGTCAGGAAAAAATGCTAAAATCAAACTTATTAAATGATATATAATAAACAAATTAAGTTACTCAGGGATAATCTTACAATTTAATTTTATCGTGATATTTATTCGTTTCTAGTTCCAGAAACATAAAAACATCGTTACTCGTCAGGAAAAAATGCTAGAAACAAACTTATTCAATAAAATCTAATAAACAAATTTAGTTACTCAGGGATATTCTTAAAATTTAATTTTATCGTGATATTTATGCGAGAAAACTAAAATATTCGTTTCTATCTCCAGACAAATAAAAACATCGTAACTCGTCAGGAAAAAATGCTAAAATCAAACTTATTAAATGATATATAATAAACAAATTAAGTTACTCAGGGATAATCTTACAATTTAATTTTATCGTGATATTTATTCGTTTCTAGTTCCAGAAACATAAAAACATCGTACTCGTCAGGAAAAAATGCTAGAAACAAATTTATTAAATAAAATCTAATAAACAAATTTAGTTACTCAGCGATATTCTTAAAATTTAATTTTATCGTGATATTTATGCGAGAAAACTAAAATATTCGTTTCTAGTTCCACTCGACAGGAAAAATTGCTAGAATCAAACTTATTAAATGAAATATAATTAACAAATTAAGTTACTCAGGGATATTTTTAAAATTTAATTTTATCGTGATATTTATGCGAGAAAACTAAAATATTCGTTTCTAGCTCCAGATAATTTAAAACATCTTAACTCGACAGGAAAAAATGCTAGAATCAAACTTATTAAATGAAATATAATAAACAAATTAAGTTACTCAGGGATATTCTTAAAATTTAATTTTATCGTGATATTTATGCGAGAAAACTAAAATATTCGTTTCTATCTACAGACAAATAAAAACATCGTAACTCGTCAGGAAAAAATGCTAGAATCAAACTTATTAAATGAAATATAATAAAGAAATCATGTTACTCAGGGATATTCTTACAATTTAATTTTATCGTGATATTTATGCGAGAAAACTAAAATATTCGTTTCTAGCTCCAGACAATTTAAAACATCGTAACTCTACTGGAAAAAATGCTAGATTCAAACTTATTAAATGAAATATAATAAACAAATTAAGTTACTCAGGGATATTCTTAAAATTAAATTTTATCGTGATATTTATGCGAGAAAACTAAAATATTCGTTTCTAGTTCCAGAAACATAAAAACATCGTTACTCGTCAGGAAAAAATGCTAGAAACAAACTTATTAAATAAAATCTAATAAACTAATTTAGTTACTCAGGGATATTCTTAAAATTTAATTTTAACGTGATATTTATGCGAGAAAACTAAAATATTCGTTTCTATCTCCAGACAAATAAAAACATAGTATCTCGTCAGAAAAAAATGCTAGAATCAAACTTATTAAATGAAATATAATAAACAAATTTAGTTACTCAGGGATATTCTTAAAATTTTATTTTATCGTGATATTTATGCGAGAAAACTAAAATATTCGTTTCTAGTTCCAGAAACATAAAAACATCGTTACTCGTCAGGAAAAAATGCTAGAAACAAATTTATTAAATAAAATCTAATAAACGAATTTAGTTACTCAGGGATATTCTTAAAATTAAATTTTATTGTGATATTTATGCGAGAAAACTAAAATATTCGTTTCTATCTCCAGACAAATAAAAACATAGTATCTCGTCAGGAAAAAATGCTAGAATCAAACTTATTAAATGAAATATAATAAACAAATTAAGTTACTCAGAGATATTCTTAAAATTTAATTTTATCGTGATATTTATGCGAGAAAACTAAAATATTCGTTTCTAGTTCCAGAAACATAAAAACATCGTTACTCGTCAGGAAAAAATGCTAGAAACAAACTTATTAAATAAAATCTAATAAACTAATTTAGTTACTCAGGGATATTCTTAAAATTTAATTTTAACGTGATATTTATGCGAGAAAACTAATATATTCGTTTCTAGTTCCAGACACATAAAAACATCGTAACTCGACAGGAAAAAATGCTAGAATCAAAGTTATTAAATGAAATATAATAAACAAATTAAGTTACTCAGGGGTATTCTTACAATTTAATTTTATCGTGATATTTATGCGAGAAAACTAAAATATTCTTTTCTAGCTCCAGACAAATAAAAACATCGTTACTCCTCAGGAAAATATTCTAGAATCAACCTTATTAAAAAAATCTAATAAACAAATAAAGTTACTCAGGGATATTCTTAAAATTTAATTTTATCGTGATATTTATGCGAGAAAACTAAAATATTCGTTTCTAGTTCTAGACAAACAAAAACATCGTAACTGCTCAGGAAAAAATGCTAGTATGAAACTTATTAAATAAAATCTAATAAACAAATTTAGTTACTCAGGGATATTCTTAAAATTTAATTTTATCCTGATATTTATGCGAGAAAACTAAAATATTCGTTTCTATCTCCAGACAAATAAAAACATCGTAACTCGTCAGGAAAAAATGCTAGAATCAAACTTATTAAATGAAATATAATAAACAAATTAAGTAACTCAGGGATATTCTTAAAAATTAATTTTATCGTGATATTTATGCGAGAAAACTAAAATATTCGTTTCTATCTAAAAACATCGTAACTCGTCAGGAAAAAATGCTAGAATCAAACTTATTAAATAAAATATAATAAACAAAACAGTTTACTCAGGGATATTCATAAAATTAAATTTTATCGTGATATTTATGCGAGAAAACTAAAATATTCGTTTCTATCTACAGACAAATAAAAACATCGTAACTCGTCAGGAAAAAATGCTAGAATCAAACTTATTAAATGAAATATAATAAACAAATCATGTTACTCAGGGATATTCTTACAATTTAATTTTATCGTGATATTTATGCGAGAAAACTAAAATATTCGTTTCTAGTTCCAGAAACATAAAAACATCGTTACTCGTCAGGAAAAAATGCTAGAAACAAATTTATTAAATAAAATCTAATAAACAAATTTAGTTACTCAGGGATATTCTTAAAATTTAATTTTATCGTGATATTTATGCGAGAAAACTAAAATATTCGTTTCTAGTTCCAGAAACATAAAAACATCGTTACTCGTCAGGAAAAAATGCTAGAAACAAATTTATTAAATAAAATCTAATAAACGAATTTAGTTACTCAGGGATATTCTTAAAATTTAATTTTATTGTGATATTTATGCGAGAAAACTAAAATATTCGTTTCTATCTCCAGACAAATAAAAACATAGTATCTCGTCAGGAGAAAATGCTAGAATCAAAATTATTAAATGAAATATAATAAACAAATTAAGTTACTCAGGGATATTCTTAAAATTTAATTTTATCGTGATATTTATGCGAGAAAACTAAAATATTCGTTTCTAGTTCCAGAAACATAAAAACATCGTTACTCGTCAGGAAAAAATGCTAGAAACAAATTTATTAAATAAAATCTAATAAACAAATTTAGTTACTCAGGGATATTCTTAAAATTTAATTTTATCGTGATATTTATGCGAGAAAACTAAAATATTCGTTTCTAGGTCCAGAAACATAAAAATATCGTTACTCGTCAGGAAAAAATGCTAGAAACAAACTTATTCAATAAAATCTAATAAACAAATTTAGTTACTCAGGGATTAAAATTTAATTTTATCGTGATATTTATGCGAGAAAACTAAAATATTCGTTTATAGTTCCAGAAACATAAAAACATCGTTACTCGTCAGGAAAAAATGCTAGAAACAAACTTATTCAATAAAATCTAAAAACAAATTTAGTTACTCAGGGATATTCTTAAAATTTAATTTTATCGTGATATTTATGCGAGAAAACTAAAATATTCGTTTCTATCTCCAGACAAATAAAAACATCGTAACTCGTCAGGATAAAATGCTAGAATCAAACTTATTAAATGAAATATAATAAACAAATAAAGTTACTCAGGGATATTCCTACAATTTAATTTTATCGTGATATATATGCGAGAAAACTAAGATATTCGTTTCTAGGTCCAGACAATTTAAAACATCGTAACTCGACAGGAAAAAATGCTAGAAACAAATTTATTAAATGAAATATAATAAACAAATCATGTTACTCAGGGATATTCTTACAATTTAATTTTATCGTGATATTTATGCGAGAAAACTAAAATATTCGTTTCTAGTTCCAGAAACATAAAAACATCGTTACTCGTCAGGAAAAAATGCTAGAAACAAATTTATTAAATAAAATCTAATAAACAAATTTAGTTACTCAGGGATATTCTTAAAATTTAATTTTATCGTGATATTTATGCGAGAAAACTAAAATATTCGTTTCTATCTAAAAACATCGTAACTCGTCAGGAAAAAATGCTAGAATCAAACTTATTAAATAAAATATAATAAACAAAACAGTTTACTCAGGGATATTCATAAAATTAAATTTTATCGTGATATTTATGCGAGAAAACTAAAATATTCGTTTCTATCTACAGACAAATAAAAACATCGTAACTCGTCAGGAAAAAATGCTAGAATCAAACTTATTAAATGAAATATAATAAACAAATCATGTTACTTATTAAATGAAATATAATAAACAAATTAAGTTACTCAGGGATATTCTTAAAATTTAATTTTATCGTGATATTTATGCGAGAAAACTAAAATATTCGTTTCTATCTAAAAACATCGTAACTCGTCAGGAAAAAATGCTAGAATCAAACTTATTAAATAAAATATAATAAACAAAACAGTTTACTCAGGGATATTCATAAAATTAAATTTTATCGTGATATTTATGCGAGAAAACTAAAATATTCGTTTCTATCTACAGACAAATAAAAACATCGTAACTCGTCAGGAAAAAATGCTAGAATCAAACTTATTAAATGAAATATAATAAACAAATCATGTTACTCAGGGATATTCTTACAATTTAATTTTATCGTGATATTTATGCGAGAAAACTAAAATATTCGTTTCTAGTTCCAGAAACATAAAAACATCGTTACTCGTCAGGAAAAAATGCTAGAAACAAATTTATTAAATAAAATCTAATAAACAAATTTAGTTACTCAGGGATATTCTTAAAATTTAATTTTATCGTGATATTTATGCGAGAAAACTAAAATATTCGTTTCTAGTTCCAGAAACATAAAAACATCGTTACTCGTCAGGAAAAAATGCTAGAAACAAATTTATTAAATAAAATCTAATAAACGAATTTAGTTACTCAGGGATATTCTTAAAATTTAATTTTATTGTGATATTTATGCGAGAAAACTAAAATATTCGTTTCTATCTCCAGACAAATAAAAACATAGTATCTCGTCAGGAAAAAATGCTAGAATCAAACTTATTAAATGAAATATAATAAACAAATTAAGTTACTCAGGGATATTCTTAAAATTTAATTTTATCGTGATATTTATGCGAGAAAACTAAAATATTCGTTTCTAGTTCCAGAAACATAAAAACATCGTTACTCGTCAGGAAAAAATGCTAGAAACAAATTTATTAAATAAAATCTAATAAACAAATTTAGTTACTCAGGGATATTCTTAAAATTTAATTTTATCGTGATATTTATGCGAGAAAACTAAAATATTCGTTTCTAGATCCAGAAACATAAAAACATCGTTACTCGTCAGGAAAAAATGCTAGAAACAAACTTATTCAATAAAATCTAATAAACAAATTTAGTTACTCAGGGATTAAAATTTAATTTTATCGTGATATTTATGCGAGAAAACTAAAATATTCGTTTCTAGTTCCAGAAACATAAAAACATCGTTACTCGTCAGGAAAAAATGCTAGAAACAAACTTATTCAATAAAATCTAATAAACAAATTTAGTTACTCAGGGATATTCTTAAAATTTAATTTTATCGTGATATTTATGCGAGAAAACTAAAATATTCGTTTCTATCTCCAGACAAATAAAAACATCGTAACTCGTCAGGATAAAATGCTAGAATCAAACTTATTAAATGAAATATAATAAACAAATAAAGTTACTCAGGGATATTCCTACAATTTAATTTTATCGTGATATATATGCGAGAAAACTAAGATATTCGTTTCTAGGTCCAGACAATTTAAAACATCGTAACTCGACAGGAAAACATGCTAGAAACAAATTTATTAAATAAAATCTAATAAACAAATTTAGTTACTCAGGGATATTCTTAAAATTTAATTTTATCGTGATATTTATGCGAGAAAACTAAAATATTCGTTTCTAGTTCCAGAAACATAAAAACATCGTAACTCGACAGGAAAAAATGCTAGAATCAAACTTATTAAATGAAATATAATAAATAAATTAAGTTACTCAGGGATATTCTTCAAAAATTTAATTTTATCGTGATATTTATGCGAGAAAACTAAAATATTCGTTTCTATCTCCAGACAAATAAAAACATCGTAACTCGTCAGGATAAAATGCTAGAATCAAACTTATTAAATGAAATATAATAAACAAATAAAGTTACTCAGGGATATTCCTACAATTTAATTTTATCGTGATATATATGCGAGAAAACTAAGATATTCGTTTCTAGGTCCAGACAATTTAAAACATCGTAACTCGACAGGAAAAAATGCTAGAAACAAATTTATTAAATAAAATCTAATAAACAAATTTAGTTACTCAGGGATATTCTTAAAATTTAATTTTATCGTGATATTTATGCGAGAAAACTAAAATATTCGTTTCTAGTTCCAGAAACATAAAAACATCGTAACTCGACAGGAAAAAATGCTAGAATCAAACTTATTAAATGAAATATAATAAATAAATTAAGTTACTCAGGGATATTCTTCAAAAATTTAATTTTATCGTGATATTTATGCGAGAAAACTAAAATATTCGTTTCTATCTCCAGACAAATAAAAACATCGTAACTCGTCAGGATAAAATGCTAGAATCAAACTTATTAAATGAAATATAATAAACAAATAAAGTTACTCAGGGATATTCCTACAATTTAATTTTATCGTGATATATATGCGAGAAAACTAAGATATTCGTTTCTAGGTCCAGACAATTTAAAACATCGTAACTCGACAGGAAAAAATGCTAGAAACAAATTTATTAAATAAAATCTAATAAACAAATTTAGTTACTCAGGGATATTCTTAAAATTTAATTTTATCGTGATATTTATGCGAGAAAACTAAAATATTCGTTTCTAGTTCCAGACAAACAAAAACATCGTAACTGCTCAGGAAAAAATGATAGTATGAAACTTATTAAATAAAATCTAATAAACAAATTTAGTTACTCAGGGATATTCTTAAAATTTAATTTTATCGTGATATTTATGCGAGAAAACTAAAATATTCGTTTCTATCTCCAGACAAATAAAAACATCGTAACTCGTCAGGAAAAAATGCTAGAATCAAACTTATTAAATGAAATATAATAAACAAATTAAGTTACTCAGGGATATTCTTAAAATTTAATTTTATTTAGTTACTCAGCGAGAAAACTAAAATATTCGTTTCTATCTCCAGACAAATAAAAACATAGTATCTCGTCAGGAAAAAATGCTAGAATCAAACTTATTAAATGAAATATAATAAACAAATTAAGTTACTCAGGGATATTTTTAAAATTTAATTTTATCGTGATATTTATGCGAGAAAACTAAAATATTCGTTTCTATCTCCAGACAAATAAAAACATAGTATCTCGTCAGGAAAAAATGCTAGAATCAAACTTATTAAATGAAATATAATAAACAAATTAAGTTACTCAGGGATATTCTTAAAATTTAATTTTATCGTGATATTTATGCGAGAAAACTAAAATATTCGTTTCTAGTTCCAGAAACATAAAAACATCGTTACTCGTCAGGAAAAAATGCTAGAAACAAATTTATTAAATAAAATCTAATAAACAAATTTAGTTACTCAGGGATATTCTTAAAATTTAATTTTATCGTGATATTTATGCGAGAAAACTAAAATATTCGTTTCTAGATCCAGAAACATAAAAACATCGTTACTCGTCAGGAAAAAATGCTAGAAACAAACTTATTCAATAAAATCTAATAAACAAATTTAGTTACTCAGGGATTAAAATTTAATTTTATCGTGATATTTATGCGAGAAAACTAAAATATTCGTTTCTAGTTCCAGAAACATAAAAACATCGTTACTCGTCAGGATAAAATGCTAGAAACAAACTTATTCAATAAAATCTAATAAACAAATTTAGTTACTCAGGGATATTCTTAAAATTTAATTTTATCGTGATATTTATGCGAGAAGACTAAAATATTCGTTTCTATCTCCAGACAAATAAAAACATCGTAACTCGTCAGGATAAAATGCTAGAATCAAACTTATTAAATGAAATATAATAAACAAATAAAGTTACTCAGGGATATTCCTACAATTTAATTTTATCGTGATATATATGCGAGAAAACTAAGATATTCGTTTCTAGGTCCAGACAATTTAAAACATCGTAACTCGACAGGAAAACATGCTAGAAACAAATTTATTAAATAAAATCTAATAAACAAATTTAGTTACTCAGGGATATTCTTAAAATTTAATTTTATCGTGATATTTATGCGAGAAAACTAAAATATTCGTTTCTAGTTCCAGAAACATAAAAACATCGTAACTCGACAGGAAAAAATGCTAGAATCAAACTTATTAAATGAAATATAATAAATAAATTAAGTTACTCAGGGATATTCTTCAAAAATTTAATTTTATCGTGATATTTATGCGAGAAAACTAAAATATTCGTTTCTATCTCCAGACAAATAAAAACATCGTAACTCGTCAGGATAAAATGCTAGAATCAAACTTATTAAATGAAATATAATAAACAAATAAAGTTACTCAGGGATATTCCTACAATTTAATTTTATCGTGATATATATGCGAGAAAACTAAGATATTCGTTTCTAGGTCCAGACAATTTAAAACATCGTAACTCGACAGGAAAAAATGCTAGAAACAAATTTATTAAATAAAATCTAATAAACAAATTTAGTTACTCAGGGATATTCTTAAAATTTAATTTTATCGTGATATTTATGCGAGAAAACTAAAATATTCGTTTCTAGTTCCAGAAACATAAAAACATCGTAACTCGACAGGAAAAAATGCTAGAATCAAACTTATTAAATGAAATATAATAAATAAATTAAGTTACTCAGGGATATTCTTCAAAAATTTAATTTTATCGTGATATTTATGCGAGAAAACTAAAATATTCGTTTCTATCTCCAGACAAATAAAAACATCGTAACTCGTCAGGATAAAATGCTAGAATCAAACTTATTAAATGAAATATAATAAACAAATAAAGTTACTCAGGGATATTCCTACAATTTAATTTTATCGTGATATATATGCGAGAAAACTAAGATATTCGTTTCTAGGTCCAGACAATTTAAAACATCGTAACTCGACAGGAAAAAATGCTAGAAACAAATTTATTAAATAAAATCTAATAAACAAATTTAGTTACTCAGGGATATTCTTAAAATTTAATTTTATCGTGATATTTATGCGAGAAAACTAAAATATTCGTTTCTAGTTCCAGAAACATAAAAACATCGTAACTCGACAGGAAAAAATGCTAGAATCAAACTTATTAAATGAAATATAATAAATAAATTAAGTTACTCAGGGATATTCTTCAAAAATTTAATTTTATCGTGATATTTATGCGAGAAAACTAAAATATTCGTTTCTATCTAAAAACATCGTAACTCGTCAGGAAAAAATGCTAGAATCAAACTTATTAAATAAAATATAATAAACAAAACAGTTTACTCAGGGATATTCATGAAATTAAATTTTATCGTGATATTTATGCGAGAAAACTAAAATATTCGTTTCTATCTACAGTCAAATAAAAACATCGTAACTCGTCAGGAAAAAATGCTAGAATCAAACTTATTAAATGAAATATAATAAACAAATCATGTTACTCAGGGATATTCTTACAATTTAATTTTATCGTGATATTTATGCGAGAAAACTAAAATATTCGTTTCTAGTTCCAGAAACATAAAGAAATCGTTACTCGTCAGGAAAAAATGCTAGAAACAAATTTATTAAATAAAATCTAATAAACAAATTTAGTTACTCAGGGATATTCTTAAAATTTAATTTTATCGTGATATTTATGCGAGAAAACTAAAATATTCGTTTCTAGTTCCAGAAACATAAAAACATCGTTACTCGTCAGGAAAAAATGCTAGAAACAAATTTATTAAATAAAATCTAATAAACGAATTTACTTACTCAGGGATATTCTTAAAATTTAATTTTATTGTGATATTTATGCGAGAAAACTAAAATATTCGTTTCTATCTCCAGACAAATAAAAACATAGTATCTCGTCAGGAAAAAATGCTAGAATCAAACTTATTAAATGAAATATAATAAACAAATTAAGTTACTCAGGGATATTCTTAAAATTTAATTTTATCGTGATATTTATGCGAGAAAACTAAAATATTCGTTTCTAGTTCCAGAAACATAAAAACATCGTTACTCGTCAGGAAAAAATGCTAGAAACAAATTTATTAAATAAAATCTAATAAACAAATTTAGTTACTCAGGGATATTCTTAAAATTTAATTTTATCGTGATATTTATGCGAGAAAACTAAAATATTCGTTTCTAGATCCAGAAACATAAAAACATCGTTACTCGTCAGGAAAAAATGCTAGAAACAAACTTTTTCAATAAAATCTAATAAACAAATTTAGTTACTCAGGGATTAAAATTTAATTTTATCGTGATATTTATGCGAGAAAACTAAAATATTCGTTTCTAGTTCCAGAAACATAAAAACATCGTTACTCGTCAGGAAAAAATGCTAGAAACAAACTTATTCAATAAAATCTAATAAACAAATTTAGTTACTCAGGGATATTCTTAAAATTTAATTTTATCGTGATATTTATGCGAGAAAACTAAAATATTCGTTTCTATCTCCAGACAAATAAAAACATCGTAACTCGTCAGGATAAAATGCTAGAATCAAACTTATTAAATGAAATATAATAAACAAATAAAGTTACTCAGGGATATTCCTACAATTTAATTTTATCGTGATATATATGCGAGAAAACTAAGATATTCGTTTCTAGGTCCAGACAATTTAAAACATCGTAACTCGACAGGAAAAAATGCTAGAAACAAATTTATTAAATAAAATCTAATAAACAAATTTAGTTACTCAGGGATATTCTTAAAATTTAATTTTATCGTGATAATTATGCGAGAAAACTAAAATATTCGTTTCTAGTTCCAGAAACATAAAAACATCGTAACTGGACAGGAAAAAATGCTAGAATCAAACTTATTAAATGAAATATAATAAATAAATTAAGTTACTCAGGGATATTCTTCAAAAATTTAATTTTATCGTGATATTTATGCGAGAAAACTAAAATATTCGTTTCTATCTCCAGACAAATAAAAACATCGTAACTCGTCAGGATAAAATGCTAGAATCAAACTTATTAAATGAAATATAATAAACAAATAAAGTTACTCAGGGATATTCCTACAATTTCATTTTATCGTGATATATATGCGAGAAAACTAAGATATTCGTTTCTAGGTCCAGACAATTTAAAACATCGTAACTCGACAGGAAAAAATGCTAGAAACAAATTTATTAAATAAAATCTAATAAACAAATTTAGTTACTCAGGGATATTCTTAAAATTTAATTTTATCGTGATATTTATGCGAGAAAACTAAAATATTCGTTTCTAGTTCCAGAAACATAAAAACATCGTAACTCGACAGGAAAAAATGCTAGAATCAAACTTATTAAATGAAATATAATAAATAAATTAAGTTACTCAGGGATATTCTTCAAAAATTTAATTTTATCGTGATATTTATGCGAGAAAACTAAAATATTCGTTTCTATCTAAAAACATCGTAACTCGTCAGGAAAAAATGCTAGAATCAAACTTATTAAATAAAATATAATAAACAAAACAGTTTACTCAGGGATATTCATAAAATTAAATTTTATCGTGATATTTATGCGAGAAAACTAAAATATTCGTTTCTATCTACAGACAAATAAAAACATCGTAACTCGTCTGGAAAAAATGCTAGAATCAAACTTATTAAATGAAATATAATAAACAAATCATGTTACTCAGGGATATTCTTACAATTTAATTTTATCGTGATATTTATGCGAGAAAACTAAAATATTCGTTTCTAGTTCCAGAAACATAAAAACATCGTTACTCGTCAGGAAAAAATGCTAGAAACAAATTTATTAAATAAAATCTAATAAACAAATTTAGTTACTCAGGGATATTCTTAAAATTTAATTTTATCGTGATATTTATGCGAGAAAACTAAAATATTCGTTTCTAGTTCCAGAAACATAAAAACATCGTTACTCGTCAGGAAAAAATGCTAGAATCAAACTTATTAAATAAAATATAATAAACAAAACAGTTTACTCAGGGATATTCATAAAATTAAATTTTATCGTGATATTTATGCGAGAAAACTAAAATATTCGTTTCTATCTCCAGACAAATAAAAACATGGTATCTCGTCAGGAAAAAATGCTAGAATCAAACTTATTAAATGAAATATAATAAACAAATTAAGTTACTAAGGGGTATTCTTACAATTTAATTTTATCGTGATATTTATTCCTGAGTAACTAAATTAGTTTATTAGATTTTATTTAATAAGTTTGTTTCTAGCATTTTTTCCTGACGAGTAACGACGTTTTTATGTTCATGGAACTAGAAACGAATATTTTAGTTTTCTCGCATAAATATCACGATAAAATTTAATTTTAAGAATATCCTTGAGTAACTTAATTTGTTTATTATATTTCATTTAATAAGTTTGATTCTAGCTTTTTTTTTGACGAGTTACGATGTTTTTATTTGTCTGGAGATAGAAACGAATATTTTAGTTTTCTCGCATAAATATCACGATAAAATTAAATTTTAAGAATATCCCTGAGTAACTAAATTTGTTTATTAAATTTTATTGAATAAGTTTGTTTCTAGCATTTTTTCCTGACGAGTTACGATGTTTTTATTTGTCTGTAGATAGAAACGAATATTTTAGTTTTCTCGCATAAATATCACGATAAAATTAAATTTTAAAAATATCCCTGAGTAACTTAATTTGTTTATTATATTTCATTTAATAAGTTTGATTCTAGCATTTTTTCCTGTCGAGTTACGATGTTTTAAATTGTCTGGAGCTAGAAACGAATATTTTAGTTTTCTTGCATAAATATCACGATAAAATTAAATTGTAAGAATATCCCTGAGTAACTTAATTTGTTTATTATATTTTATTTAATAAGTTTGTTTCTAGCATTTTTCCTGACGAGTTACGATGTTTTTATTTGTCTGGAGATAGAAACGAATATTTTAGTTTTCTCGCATAAATATCACGATAAAATTAAATTTTAAGAATATCCCTGAGTAACTAAATTTGTTTATTAAATTTCATTGAATAAGTTTGTTTCTAGCATTTTTTCCTGACGAGTTACGATGTTTTTATTTGTCTGTAGATAAAAACGAATATTTTAGTTTTCTCGCATAAATATCACGATAAAATTAAATTTTAAAAATATCCCTGAGTAACTAAATTTGTTTATTAGATTTTATTGAATAAGTTTGTTTCTAGCATTTTTTCCTGACGAGTAACGATGTTTTTATGTTTCTGGAACTAGAAACGAATATTTTAGTTTTCTCGCATAAATATCACGATAAAATTAAATTTTAAGAATATCCCTGAGTAACTAAATTTGTTTATTATATTTTATTTAATAAGTTTGATTCTAGCATTTTTTCCTGACGAGTTACGATGTTTTTATTTGTCTGGAGATAGAAACGAATATTTTAGTTTTCTCGCATAAATATCACGATAAAATTAAATTTTAAGAATATCCCTGAATAACTAAATATGTTTATTAGATTTTATTTAATAAATTTGTTTCTAGCATTTTTTCCTGACGAGTAACGATGTTTTTATGTTTCTGGAACTAGAAACGAATATTTTAGTTTTCTCGCATAAATATCACGATAAAATTAAATTTTAAGAATATCCCTGAATAACTAAATTAGTTTATTAGATTTTATTTAATAACTTTGTTTCTAGCATTTTTTCCTGACGAGTAACGATGTTTTTATGTTTCTGGAACTAGAAACGAATATTTTAGTTTTCTCGCATAAATATCACGATAAAATTTAATTTTAAGAATATCCCTGAGTAACTTAATTTGTTTATTATAATCATTTTATAAGTTTGAATCTAGCATTTTTTCCTGACGAGTTACGATGTTTTTATTTGTCTGGAGATAGAAACGAATATTTTAGTTTTCTCGCATAAATATCACGATAAAATTTA
Organism: Pterostichus madidus; assembly: GCA_911728475.2. Classification (NCBI taxonomy): domain Eukaryota; kingdom Metazoa; phylum Arthropoda; class Insecta; order Coleoptera; family Carabidae; genus Pterostichus; species Pterostichus madidus. Next base: position 20,821,831 of record OU452309.1, on the reverse strand, counting down.
ATTTTAAGAATATCCCTGAGTAACTTAATTTGTTTATTATAATCATTTTATAAGTTTGATTCTAGCATTTTTTCCTGACGAGTTACGATGTTTTTATTTGTCTGGAGATAGAAACGAATATTTTAGTTTTCTCGCATAAATATCACGATAAAATTAAATTTTAAGAATATCCCTTAGTAACTAAATTTGTTTATTAGATTTTATTGAATAAGTTTGTTTCTAGCATTTTTTCCTGACTAGTTACGATGTTTTTATTTGTCTGTAGATAGAAACGAATATTTTAGTTTTCTCGCATAAATATCACGATAAAATTAAATTTTAAAAATATCCCTGAGTAACTTAATTTGTTTATTATATTTCATTTAATAAGTTTGATTCTAGCATTTTTTCCTGTCGAGTTACGATGTTTTAAATTGTCTGGAGATAGAAACGAATATTTTAGTTTTCTCGCATAAATATCACGATAAAATTAAATTTTAAGAATATCCTAGAGTAACTTAATTTGTTTATTATATTTTATGTAATAAGTTTGAATCTAGCATTTTTTCCTGTCGAGTTACGATGTTTTAAATTGTCTGGAGCTAGAAACGAATATTTTAGTTTTCTCGCATAAATATCACGATAAAATTAAATTGTAAGAATATCCCTGAGTAACATGATTTGTTTATTATATTTCATTTAATAAGTTTGATTCTAGCATTTTTTCCTGACGAGTTACGATGTTTTTATTTGTCTGGAGATAGAAACCAATATTTTAGTTTTCTCGCATAAATATCACAATAAAATTAAATTTTAAGAATATCCCTGAGTAACTAAATTCGTTTATTAGATTTTATTTAATAAATTTGTTTCTAGCATTTTTTCCTGACGAGTAACGATGTTTTTATGTTTCTGGAACTAGAAACGAATATTTTAGTTTTCTCGCATAAATATCACGATAGAATTAAATTGTAAGAATATCCCTGAGTAACATGATTTGTTTATTATATTTCTTTTAATAAGTTTGATTCTAGCATTTTTTCCTGTCGAGTTACGATGTTTTTATGTTTCTGGAACTAGAAACGAATATTTTAGTTTTCTCGCATAAATATCACGATAAAATTAAATTTTTGAAGAATATCCCTGAGTAACTTAATTTATTTATTATATTTCATTTAATAAGTTTGATTCTAGCATTTTTTCCTGTCGAGTTACGATGTTTTTATGTTTCTGGAACTAGAAACGAATATTTTAGTTTTCTCGCATAAATATCACGATAAAATTTAATTTTATGAATATCCCTGAGTAACTTAATTTGTTTAATATATTTTATTTAATAAGTTTGATTCTAGCATTTTTTCCTGACGAGTTACGATGTTTTTATTTGTCTGTAGATAGAAACGAATATTTTAGTTTTCTCGCATAAATATCACGATAAAATTAAATTTTAAGAATATCCCTGAGTAACTAAATTCGTTTATTAGATTTTATTTAATAAATTTGTTTCTAGCATTTTTTCCTGACGAGTAACGATGTTTTTATGTTTCTGGAACTAGAAACGAATATTTTAGTTTTCTCGCATAAATATCACGATAAAATTAAATTTTAAGAATATCCCTGAGTAACTAAATTTGTTTATTAGATTTTATTTAATAAATTTGTTTCTAGCATTTTTTCCTGACGAGTAACGATGTTTTTATGTTTCTGGAACTAGAAACGAATATTTTAGTTTTCTCGCATAAATATCACGATAGAATTAAATTGTAAGAATATCCCTGAGTAACATGATTTGTTTATTATATTTCATTTAATAGTTTGATTCTAGCATTTTTTCCTGACGAGTTACGATGTTTTTATTTGTCTGTAGATAGAAACGAATATTTTAGTTTTCTCGCATAAATATCACGATAAAATTTAATTTTATGAATATCCCTGAGTAACTTAATTTGTTTATTATATTTTATTTAATAAGTTTGATTCTAGCATTTTTTCCTGACGAGTTACGATGTTTTTATTTGTCTGTAGATAGAAACGAATATTTTAGTTTTCTCGCATAAATATCACGATAAAATTAAATTTTAAGAATATCCCTGAGTAACTAAATTCGTTTATTAGATTTTATTTAATAAATTTGTTTCTAGCATTTTTTCCTGACGAGTAACGATGTTTTTATGTTTCTGGAACTAGAAACGAATATTTTAGTTTTCTCGCATAAATATCACGATAAAATTAAATTTTAAAAATATCCCTGAGTAACTAAATTTGTTTATTAGATTTTATTTAATAAATTTGTTTCTAGCATTTTTTCCTGACGAGTAACGATGTTTTTATGTTTCTGGAACTAGAAACGAATATTTTAGTTTTCTCGCATAAATATCACGATAGAATTAAATTGTAAGAATATCCCTGAGTAACTAAATTTGTTTATTAGATTTTATTTAATAAATTTGTTTCTAGCATTTTTTCCTGACGAGTAACGATGTTTTTATGTTTCTGGAACTAGAAACGAATATTTTAGTTTTCTCGCATAAATATCACGATAGAATTAAATTGTAAGAATATCCCTGAGTAACATGATTTGTTTATTATATTTCATTTAATAAGTTTGATTCTAGCATTTTTTCCTGTCGAGTTACGATGTTTTTATGTTTCTGGAACTAGAAACGAATATTTTAGTTTTCTCGCATAAATATCACGATATCCCTGAGTAACTTAATTTATTTATTATATTTCATTTAATAAGTTTGATTCTAGCATTTTTTCCTGTCGAGTTACGATGTTTTTATGTTTCTGGAACTAGAAACGAATATTTTAGTTTTCTCGCATAAATATCACGATAAAATTTAATTTTATGAATATCCCTGAGTAACTTAATTTGTTTAATATATTTTATTTAATAAGTTTGATTCTAGCATTTTTTCCTGACGAGTTACGATGTTTTTATTTGTCTGTAGATAGAAACGAATATTTTAGTTTTCTCGCATAAATATCACGATAAAATTAAATTTTAAGAATATCCCTGAGTAACTAAATTCGTTTATTAGATTTTATTTAATAAATTTGTTTCTAGCATTTTTTCCTGACGAGTAACGATGTTTTTATGTTTCTGGAACTAGAAACGAATATTTTAGTTTTCTCGCATAAATATCACGATAAAATTAAATTTTAAGAATATCCCTGAGTAACTAAATTTGTTTATTAGATTTTATTTAATAAATTCGTTTCTAGCATTTTTTCCTGACGAGTAACGATGTTTTTATGTTTCTGGAACTAGAAACGAATATTTTAGTTTTCTCGCATAAATATCACGATAGAATTAAATTGTAAGAATATCCCTGAGTAACATGATTTGTTTATTATATTTCATTTAATAAGTTTGATTCTAGCATTTTTTCCTGACGAGTTACGATGTTTTTATGTTTCTGGAACTAGAAACGAATATTTTAGTTTTCTCGCATAAATATCACGATAAAATTAAATTTTAAGAATATCCCTGAGTAACTAAATTTGTTTATTATATTTCATTTAATAAGTTTGATTCTAGCATTTTTTCCTGACGAGTTACGATGTTTTTATGTTTCTGGAACTAGAAACGAATATTTTAGTTTTCTCGCATAAATATCACGATAAAATTAAATTGTAAGAATATCCCTGAGTAACATGATTTGTTTATTATATTTCATTTAATAAGTTTGATTCTAGCATTTTATCCTGACGAGTTACGATGTTTTTATTTGTCTGCAGATAGAAACGAATATTTTTGTTTTCTCGCATAAATATCACGATAAAATTAAATTTTAAAAATATCCCTGAGTAACTAAATTTGTTTATTAGATTTTATAAAATAAGTTTGTTTCTAGCATTTTTTCCTGACGAGTAACGATGTTTTTATGTTTCTGGAACTAGAAACGAATATTTTAGTTTTCTCGCATAAATATCACGATAAAATTAAATTTTAAGAATATCCCTTAGTAACTTAATTTGTTTATTATATTTCATTTAATAAGTTTGAATCTAGCATTTTTTCCTGTCGAGTTACGATGTTTTAAATTGTCTGGAGCTAGAAACGAATATTTTTGTTTTCTCGCATAAATATCACGATAAAATTAAATTTTAAGAATATCCCTGAGTAACTTAATTTGTTTATTATATTTCAATTAATAAGTTTCATTCTAGCATTTTTTCATGACGAGTTACGATGTTTTTATTTGTCTGGAGATAGAAACGAATATTTTAGTTTTCTCGCATAAATATCAAGATAAAATTAAATTTTAAGAATATCCCTGAGTAACTAAATTAGTTTATTAGATTTTATTTAATAAGTTTGTTTCTAGCATTTTTTCCTGACGAGTAACGATGTTTTTATGTTTCTGGAACTAGAAACGAATATTTTAGTTTTCTCGCATAAATATCACGATAAAATTTAATTTTAAGAATATCCCTGAGTAACTTAATTTGTTTATTATATTTCATTTAATAAGTTTGAATCTAGCATTTTTTCCTGTCGAGTTACGATGTTTTAAATTGTCTGGAGCTAGAAACGAATATTTTAGTTTTCTCGCATAAATATCACGATAAAATTAAATTTTAAGAATATCCCTGAGTAACTAAATTTTTTTATTAGATTTTATTTAATAAATTTGTTTCTAGCATTTTTTCCTGACGAGTAACGATGTTTTTATTTGTCTGGAGATAGAAACGAATATTTTAGTTTTCTCGCATAAATATCACGATAAAATTAAATTTTAAAAATATCCCTGAGTAACTTAATTTGTTTATTATATTTCATTTAATAAGTTTGATTCTAGCATTTTTTCCTGACGAGATACTATGTTTTTATTTGTCTGGAGATAGAAACGAATATTTTAGTTTTCTCGCTGAGTAACTAAATAAAATTAAATTTTAAGAATATCCCTGAGTAACTTAATTTGTTTATTATATTTCATTTAATAAGTTTGATTCTAGCATTTTTTCCTGACGAGTTACGATGTTTTTATTTGTCTGGAGATAGAAACGAATATTTTAGTTTTCTCGCATAAATATCACGATAAAATTAAATTTTAAGAATATCCCTGAGTAACTAAATTTGTTTATTAGATTTTATTTAATAAGTTTCATACTATCATTTTTTCCTGAGCAGTTACGATGTTTTTGTTTGTCTGGAACTAGAAACGAATATTTTAGTTTTCTCGCATAAATATCACGATAAAATTAAATTTTAAGAATAACTGAGTAACTTTATTTGTTTATTAGATTTTTTTAATAAGTTTGATTCTAGAATTTTTTCCTGAGGAGTAACGATGTTTTTATTTGTCTGGAGCTAGAAACGAATATTTTAGTTTTCTCGCATAAATATCACGATAAAATTAAATTGTAAGAATACCCCTGAGTAACTTAATTTGTTTATTAGATTTCATTTAATAAGTTTGATTCTAGCATTTTTTCCTGTCGAGTTACGATGTTTTTATGTTTCTGGAACTAGAAACGAATATTTTAGTTTTCTCGCATAAATATCACGATAAAATTAAATTTTAAGAATATCCCTGAGTAACTTAATTTGTTTATTATTTTTTATTTAATAAGATTGATTCTAGCATTTTTTCCTGACGAGTTACGATGTTTTAAATTGTCTGGAGATAGAAACGAATATTTTAGTTTTCTTGCATAAATATCACGATAAAATTAAATTGTAAGAATATCCCTGAGTAACGTAATTTGTTTATTATATTTCATTTAATAAGTTTGATTCTAGCATTTTTCCCTGACGAGTTACGATGTTTTTATTTGTCTGGTGATAGAAACGAATATTTTAGTTTTCTCGCATAAATATCACGATAAAATTAAATTTTAAGAATTTCCCTGAGTAACTAAATTTGTTTATTAGATTTTATTAAATAAGTTTGTTTCTAGCATTTTATCCTGACGAGTAACGATGTTTTTATGTTTCTGGAACTAGAAACGAATATTTTAGTTTTCTCGCATAAATATCACGATAAAATTAAATTTTAAAAATATCCCTGAGTAACTTAATTTGTTTATTATATTTCATTTAATAAGTTTGAATCTAGCATTTTTTCCTGACGAGTAACGATGTTTTTATGTTTCTGGAACTAGAAACGAATATTTTAGTTTTCTCGCATAAATATCACGATAAAATTAAATTTTAAGAATATCCCTGAGTAACTTAATTTGTTTATTATATTTCATTTAATAAGATTGATTCTAGCATTTTTTCCTGACGAGTAACGATGTTTTTATGTTCCTGGAAATAGAAACTAATATTTTAGTTTTCTCGCATAAATATCACGATAAAATTAAATTTTAAGAATATCCCTGAGTAACTTAATTTGTTTATTATATTTCATTTAATAAGATTGATTCTAGCATTTTTTCCTGACGAGTAACGATGTTTTTATGTTCCTGGAAATAGAAACTAATATTTTAGTTTTCTCGCATAAATATCACGATAAAATTAAATTTTAAGAATATCCCTTAGTAACTTAATTTGTTTATTATATTTCATTTAATAAGTTTGAATCTAGTATTTTTTCCTGTCGAGTTACGATGTTTTAAATTGTCTGGAACTAGAAACGAATATTTTAGTTTTCTCGCATAAATATCACGATAAAATTAAATTTTAAGAATATCTCTGAGTAACTTAATTTGTTTATTATATTTCATTTAATAAGTTTGATTCTAGCATTTTTTCATGACGAGTTACGATGTTTTTATTTGTCTGGAGATAGAAACGAATATTTTAGTTTTCTCGCATAAATATCACGATAAAATTAAATTTTAAGAATATCCCTGAGTAACTTTATTTGTTTATTAGATTTTTTTAATAAGTTTGATTCTAGAATTTTATCCTGAGGAGTAACGATGTTTTTATTTGTCTGGAGCTAGAAACGAATATTTTAGTTTTCTCGCATAAATATCACGATAAAATTAAATTTTAAGAATATCCCTGAGTAACTAAATTTGTTTATTAGATTTTATTTAATAAGTTTCATACTATCATTTTTTCCTGAGCAGTTACGATGTTTTTGTTTGTCTGGAACTAGAAACGAATATTTTAGTTTTCTCGCATAAATATCACGATAAAATTAAATTTTAAGAATATCCCTGAGTAACTTTATTTGTTTATTAGATTTTTTTAATAAGTTTGATTCTAGAATTTTTTCCTGAGGAGTAACGATGTTTTTATTTGTCTGGAGCTAGAAACGAATATTTTAGTTTTCTCGCATAAATATCACGATAAAATTAAATTGTAAGAATACCCCTGAGTAACTTAATTTGTTTATTAGATTTCATTTAATAAGTTTGATTCAAGCATTTTTTCCTGTCGAGTTACGATGTTTTTATGTTTCTGGAACTAGAAACGAATATTTTAGTTTTCTCGCATAAATATCACGATAAAATTAAATTTTAAGAATATCCCTGAGTAACTTAATTTGTTTATTATATTTCATTTAATAAGTTTGAATCTAGCATTTTTTCCTGACGAGTAACGATGTTTTTATGTTTCTGGAACTAGAAACGAATATTTTAGTTTTCTCGCATAAATATCACGATAAAATTAAATTTTAAGAATATCCCTGAGTAACTTAATTTGTTTATTATTTTTTATTTAATAAGATTGATTCTAGCATTTTTTCCTGACGAGTTACGATGTTTTAAATTGTCTGGAGATAGAAACGAATATTTTAGTTTTCTTGCATAAATATCACGATAAAATTAAATTGTAAGAATATCCCTGAGTAACGCAATTTGTTTATTATATTTCATTTAATAAGTTTGATTCTAGCATTTTTTCCTGCCGAGTTACGATGTTTTTATTTGTCTGGTGATAGAAACGAATATTTTAGTTTTCTCGCATAAATATCACGATAAAATTAAATTTTAAAAATATCCCTGAGTAACTTAATTTGTTTATTATATTTCATTTAATAAGTTTGAATCTAGCATTTTTTCCTGACGAGTAACGATGTTTTTATGTTTCTGGAACTAGAAACGAATATTTTAGTTTTCTCGCATAAATATCACGATAAAATTAAATTTTAAGAATATCCCTGAGTAACTTAATTTGTTTATTATATTTCATTTAATAAGATTGATTCTAGCATTTTTGCCTGACGAGTAACGATGTTTTTATGTTCCTGGAAATAGAAACTAATATTTTAGTTTTCTCGCATAAATATCACGATAAAATTAAATTTTAAAATATCCCTGAGGAACTTAATTTGTTTATTATTTTTTATTTAATAAGATTGATTCTAGCATTTTTTCCTGACGAGTTACGATGTTTTAAATTGTCTGGAGATAGAAGCGAATATTTTAGTTTTCTCGCATAAATATCACGATAAAATTAAATTTTAAGAATTTCCCTGAGTAACTAAATTTGTTTATTAGATTTTATTAAATAAGTTTGTTTCTAGCATTTTATCCTGACGAGTAACGATGTTTTTATGTTTCTGGAACTAGAAACGAATATTTTAGTTTTCTCGCATAAATATCACGATAAAATTAAATTTTAAGAATATCCCTGAGTAACTTAATTTGTTTATTATATTTCATTTAATAAGTTTGAATCTAGCATTTTTTGCTGACGAGTAACGATGTTTTTATGTTTCTGGAACTAGAAACGAATATTTTAGTTTTCTCGCATAAATATCACGATAAAATTAAATTTTAAGAATATCCCTGAGTAACTTAATTTGTTTATTATATTTCATTTAATAAGTTTGATTCTAGCATTATTTCCTGACGAGATACTATGTTTTTATTTGTCTGGAGATAGAAACGAATATTTTAGTTTTCTCGCATAAATATCACAATAAAATTAAATTTTAAGAATATCCCTGAGTAACTAAATTCGTTTATTAGATTTTATTTAATAAATTTGTTTCTAGCATTTTTTCCTGACGAGTAACGATGGTTTTATGTTTCTGGAACTAGAAACGAATTTTGTAGTTTTCTCGCATAAATATCACGATAAAATTAAATTTTAAGAATATCCCTGATGAACTAAATTTTTTTATTAGATTTTATTTAATAAATTTGTTTCTAGCATTTTTTCCTGACGAGTAACGATGTTTTTATGTTTCTGGAAATAGAAACGAATATTTTAGTTCTCTCGCATAAATATCACGATAAAATTAAATTTTAAGAATATCCCTGAGTAACTAAATTAGTTTATTAGATTTTATTTAATAAGTTTGTTTCTAGCATTTTTTCCTGACGAGTAACGATGTTTTTATGTTTCTGGAACTAGAAACGAATATTTTAGTTTTCTCGCATAAATATCACGATAAAATTTAATTTTAAGAATATCCCTGAGTAACTTAATTTGTTTATTATATTTCATTTAATAAGTTTGAATCTAGCATTTTTTCCTGTCGAGTTACGATGTTTTAAATTGTCTGGAGCTAGAAACGAATATTTTAGTTTTCTCGCATAAATATCACGATAAAATTGAATTGTAGGAATATCCCTGAGTAACATGATTTGTTTATTATATTTCATTTAATAAGTTTGATTCTAGCATTTTTTCCTGACGAGTTACGATGTTTTTATTTGTCTGTAGATAGAAACGAATATTTTAGTTTTCTCGCATAAATATCACGATAAAATTGAATTGTAGGAATATCCCTGAGTAACATGATTTGTTTATTATATTTCATTTAATAAGTTTGATTCTAGCATTTTTTCCTGACGAGTTACGATGTTTTTATTTGTCTGTAGATAGAAACGAATATTTTAGTTTTCTCGCATAAATATCACGATAAAATTAAATTTTAAGAATATCCCTGAGTAACTTAATTTGTTTATTATATTTCATTTAATAAGTTTGATTCTAGCATTTTTTCCTGACGAGTTACGATGTTTTTATTTGTCTGGAGCTAGAAACGAATATTTTAGTTTTCTCGCATAAATATCACGATAAAATTGAATTGTAGGAATATCCCTGAGTAACATGATTTGTTTATTATATTTCATTTAATAAGTTTGAATCTAGCATTTTTTCCTGTCGAGTTACGATGTTTTAAATTGTCTGGAGCTAGAAACGAATATTTTAGTTTTCTCGCATAAATATCACGATAAAATTAAATTGTAGGAATATCCCTGAGTAACATGATTTGTTTATTATATTTCATTTAATAAGTTTGATTCTAGCATTTTTTCCTGACGAGTTACGATGTTTTTATTTGTCTGGAGATAGAAACGAATATTTTAGTTTTCTCGCATAAATATCACGATAAAATTAAATTTTAAGAACTGAGTAACTAAATTAGTTTATTAGATTTTATTTAATAAGTTTGTTTCTAGCATTGTTTCCTGTCGAGTAACGATGTTTTTATGTTTCTGGAACTAGAAACGAATATTTTAGTTTTCTCGCATAAATATCACGATAAAATTAAATTGTAAGAATATCCCTGAGTAACTTAATTTGTTTATTATATTTCATTTAATAAGTTTGATTCTAGCATTTTTTCCTGACGAGTAACGATGTTTTTATGTTTCTGAAACTAGAAACGAATATTTTAGTTTTCTCGCATAAATATCACGATAAAATTAAATTGTAAGAATATCCCTGAGTAACTTAATTTGTTTATTATATTTCATTTAATAAGTTTGATTCTAGCATTTTTTCCTGACGAGTTACAATGTTTTTATTTGTCTGGAGATAGAAACGAATATTTTAGTTTTCTCGCATAAATATCACGATAAAATTAAATTTTAAGAATATCCCTGAGTAACTAAATTTATTTATTAGATTTTATTGAATAAGTTTGTTTCTAGCATTTTTTCCTGACGAGTAACGATGTTTTTATGTTTCTGGAAATAGAAACGAATATTTTAGTTTTCTCGCATAAATATCACGATAAAATTAAATTGTAAGAATATCCCTGAGTAACTTAATTTGTTTATTATATTTCATTTAATAAGTTTGATTCTAGCATTTTTTCCTGACGAGTAACGATGTTTTTATGTTTCTGGAACTAGAAACGAATATTTTAGTTTTCTCGCATAAATATCACGATAAAATTAAATTTTAAAAATATCCCTGAGTAACTTAATTTGTTTATTATATTTCATTTAATAAGTTTGATTCTAGCATTTTTTCCTGTCGAGTTACGATGTTTTAAATTGTCTGGAGCTAGAAACGAATATTTTAGTTTTCTTGCATAAATATCACGATAAAATTAAATTGTAAGAATATCCCTGAGTAACTTAATTTGTTTATTATATTTCATTTAATAAGTTTGTTTCTAGCATTTTTCCTGACGAGTTACGATGTTTTTATTTGTCTGGAGATAGAAACGAATATTTTAGTTTTCTCGCATAAATATCACGATAAAATTAAATTTTAAGAATATCCCTGAGTAACTAAATTTGTTTATTAAATTTCATTGAATAAGTTTGTTTCTAGCATTTTTTCCTGACGAGTTACGATGTTTTTATTTGTCTGTAGATAAAAACGAATATTTTAGTTTTCTCGCATAAATATCACGATAAAATTAAATTTTAAAAATATCCCTGAGTAACTAAATTTGTTTATTAGATTTTATTGAATAAGTTTGTTTCTAGCATTTTTTCCTGACGAGTAACGATGTTTTTATGTTTCTGGAACTAGAAACGAATATTTTAGTTTTCTCGCATAAATATCACGATAAAATTAAATTTTAAGAATATCCCTGAGTAACTAAATTTGTTTATTATATTTCATTTAATAAGTTTGATTCTAGCATTTTTTCCTGACGAGTTACGATGTTTTTATTTGTCTGGAGATAGAAACGAATATTTTAGTTTTCTCGCATAAATATCACGATAAAATTAAATTTTAAGAATATCCCTGAATAACTAAATATGTTTATTAGATTTTATTTAATAAATTTGTTTCTAGCATTTTTTCCTGACGAGTAACGATGTTTTTATGTTTCTGGAACTAGAAACGAATATTTTAGTTTTCTCGCATAAATATCACGATAAAATTAAATTTTAAGAATATCCCTGAGTAACTAAATTAGTTTATTAGATTTTATTTAATAACTTTGTTTCTAGCATTTTTTCCTGACGAGTAACGATGTTTTTATGTTTCTGGAACTAGAAACGAATATTTTAGTTTTCTCGCATAAATATCACGATAAAATTTAATTTTAAGAATATCCCTGAGTAACTTAATTTGTTTATTATAATCATTTTATAAGTTTGAATCTAGCATTTTTTCCTCACGAGTTACGATGTTTTTATTTGTCTGGAGATAGAAACGAATATTTTAGTTTTCTCGCATAAATATCACGATAAAATTTAATTTTAAGAATATCCCTGAGTAACTTAATTTGTTTATTATAATCATTTTATAAGTTTGATTCTAGCATTTTTTCCTGACGAGTTACGATGTTTTTATTTGTCTGGAGATAGAAACGAATATTTTAGTTTTCTCGCATAAATATCACGATAAAATTAAATTTTAAGAATATCCCTTAGTAACTAAATTTGTTTATTAGATTTTATTGAATAAGTTTGTTTCTAGCATTTTTTCCTGACGAGTTACGATGTTTTTATTTGTCTGTAGATAGAAACGAATATTTTAGTTTTCTCGCATAAATATCACGATAAAATTAAATTTTAAAAATATCCCTGAGTAACTTAATTTGTTTATTATATTTCATTTAATAAGTTTGATTCTAGCATTTTTTCCTGTCGAGTTACGATGTTTTAAATTGTCTGGAGATAGAAACGAATATTTTAGTTTTCTCGCATAAATATCACGATAAAATTTAATTTTAAGAATATCCTAGAGTAACTTAATTTGTTTATTATATTTTATTTAATAAGTTTGAATCTAGCATTTTTTCCTGTCGAGTTACGATGTTTTAAATTGTCTGGAGCTAGAAACGAATATTTTAGTTTTCTCGCATAAATATCACGATAAAATTAAATTGTAAGAATATCCCTGAGTAACATGATTTGTTTATTATATTTCATTTAATAAGTTTGATTCTAGCATTTTTTCCTGACGAGTTACGATGTTTTTATTTGTCTGGAGATAGAAACCAATATTTTAGTTTTCTCGCATAAATATCACAATAAAATTAAATTTTAAGAATATCCCTGAGTAACTAAATTCGTTTATTAGATTTTATTTAATAAATTTGTTTCTAGCATTTTTTCCTGACGAGTAACGATGTTTTTATGTTTCTGGAACTAGAAACGAATATTTTAGTTTTCTCGCATAAATATCACTATAAAATTAAATTTTAAGAATATCCCTGAGTAACTAAATTTGTTTATTAGATTTTATTTAATAGTTTGTTTCTAGCATTTTTTCCCGACGAGTTACGATGTTTTTATTTGTCTGTAGATAGAAACGAATATTTTAGTTTTCTCGCATAAATATCACGATAAAATTAAATTTTAAGAATATCCCTGAGTAACTAAATTTGTTTATTAGATTTTATTTAATAAGTTTGTTTCTAGCATTTTTTCCTGACGAGTAACGATGTTTTTATGTTTCTGGAAATAGAAACTAATATTTTAGTTTTCTCGCATAAATATCACGATAAAATTAAATTTTAAGAATATCCCTGAGTAACTTAATTTGTTTATTATATTTCATTTAATAAGTTTGATTCTAGCATTTTTTCCTGACGAGTTACGATGTTTTAAATTGTCTGGAGCTAGAAACGAATATTTTAGTTTTCTCGCATAAATATCACGATAAAATTAAATTTTAAGAATATCCCTGCGTAACTAAATTTGTTTATTAGATTTTATTGAATAAGTTTGTTTCTAGCATTTTTTCCTGACGAGTAACGATGTTTTTATGTTTCTGGAACTAGAAACGAATATTTTAGTTTTCTCGCATAAATATCACGATAAAATTAAATTTTAAGAATATCCCTGAGTAACTAAATTTGTTTATTAGATTTTATTGAATAAGTTTGTTTCTAGCATTTTTTCCTGACGAGTAACGATGTTTTTATGTTTCTGGAATTAGAAACGAATATTTTAGTTTTCTCGCATAAATATCACAATAAAATTAAATTTTAAGAATATCCCTGAGTAACTAAATTCGTTTATTAGATTTTATTTAATAAATTTGTTTCTAGCATTTTTTCCTGACGAGTAACGATGTTTTTATGTTTCTGGAACTAGAAATGAATATTTTAGTTTTCTCGCATAAATATCACGATATAATTAAATTTTAAGAATATCCCTGAGTAACTAAATTTGTTTATTAGATTTTATTTAATAAATTTGTTTCTAGCATTTTTTCCTGACGAGTAACGATGTTTTTATGTTTCTGGAACTAGAAACGAATATTTTAGTTTTCTCGCATAAATATCACGATAGAATTAAATTGTAAGAATATCCCTGAGTAACATGATTTGTTTATTATATTTCATTTAATAGTTTGATTCTAGCATTTTTTCCTGACGAGTTACGATGTTTTTATTTGTCTGTAGATAGAAACGAATATTTTAGTTTTCTCGCATAAATATCACGATAAAATTTAATTTTATGAATATCCCTGAGTAACTTAATTTGTTTATTATATTTTATTTAATAAGTTTGATTCTAGCATTTTTTCCTGACGAGTTACGATGTTTTTATTTGTCTGTAGATAGAAACGAATATTTTAGTTTTCTCGCATAAATATCACGATAAAATTAAATTTTAAGAATATCCCTGAGTAACTAAATTCGTTTATTAGATTTTATTTAATAAATTTGTTTCTAGCATTTTTTCCTGACGAGTAACGATGTTTTTATGTTTCTGGAACTAGAAACGAATATTTTAGTTTTCTCGCATAAATATCACGATAAAATTAAATTTTAAGAATATCCCTGAGTAACTAAATTTGTTTATTAGATTTTATTTAATAAATTTGTTTCTAGCATTTTTTCCTGACGAGTAACGATGTTTTTATGTTTCTGGAACTAGAAACGAATATTTTAGTTTTCTCGCATAAATATCACGATAGAATTAAATTGTAAGAATATCCCTGAGTAACATGATTTGTTTATTATATTTCATTTAATAAGTTTGATTCTAGCATTTTTTCCTGACGAGTTACGATGTTTTTATTTGTCTGTAGATAGAAACGAATATTTTAGTTTTCTCGCATAAATATCACGATAAAATTTAATTTTATGAATATCCCTGAGTAACTTAATTTGTTTATTAGATTTTATTTAATAAGTTTCATACTAGCATTTTTTCCTGAGCAGTTACGATGTTTTTGTTTGTCTAGAACTAGAAACGAATATTTTAGTTTTCTCGCATAAATATCACGATAAAATTAAATTTTAAGAATATCCCTGAGTAACTTTATTTGTTTATTAGATTTTTTTAATAAGTTTGATTCTAGAATATTTTCCTGAGGAGTAACGATGTTTTTATTTGTCTGGAGCTAGAAAAGAATATTTTAGTTTTCTCGCATAAATATCACGATAAAATTAAATTGTAAGAATACCCCTGAGTAACTTAATTTGTTTATTATATTTCATTTAATAACTTTGATTCTAGCATTTTTTCCTGTCGAGTTACGATGTTTTTATGTTTCTGGAACTAGAAACGAATATTTTAGTTTTCTCGCATAAATATCACGATAAAATTAAATTTTTGAAGAATATCCCTGAGTAACTTAATTTATTTATTATATTTCATTTAATAAGTTTGATTCTAGCATTTTTTCCTGTCGAGTTACGATGTTTTTATTTTTCTGGAACTAGAAACGAATATTTTAGTTTTCTCGCATAAATATCACGATAAAATTAAATTTTAAGAATATCCCTGAGTAACTAAATTTGTTTATTAGATTTTATTTAATAAATTTGTTTCTAGCATTTTTTCCTGTCGAGTTACGATGTTTTAAATTGACTGGACCTAGAAACGAATATCTTAGTTTTCTCGCATATATATCACGATAAAATTAAATTGTAGGAATATCCCTGAGTAACTTTATTTGTTTATTATATTTCATTTAATAAGTTTGATTCTAGCATTTTATCCTGACGAGTTACGATGTTTTTATTTGTCTGGAGATAGAAACGAATATTTTAGTTTTCTCGCATAAATATCACGATAAAATTAAATTTTAAGAATATCCCTGAGTAACTAAATTTGTTTATTAGATTTTATTGAATAAGTTTGTTTCTAGCATTTTTTCCTGACGAGTAACGATGTTTTTATGTTTCTGGAACTAGAAACGAATATTTTAGTTTTCTCGCATAAATATCACGATAAAATTAAATTTTAATCCCTGAGTAACTAAATTTGTTTATTAGATTTTATTGAATAAGTTTGTTTCTAGCATTTTTTCCTGACGAGTAACGATGTTTTTATGTTTCTGGATCTAGAAACGAATATTTTAGTTTTCTCGCATAAATATCACGATAAAATTAAATTTTAAGAATATCCCTGAGTAACTAAATTTGTTTATTAGATTTTATTTAATAAATTTGTTTCTAGCATTTTTTCCTGACGAGTAACGATGTTTTTATGTTTCTGGAACTAGAAACGAATATTTTAGCTTTCTCGCATAAATATCACGATAAAATTAAATTTGAGGAATATCCCTGAGTAACTTAATTTGTTTATTATATTTCATTTAATAAGTTTGAATCTAGCATTTTTTCCTGTCGAGTTACGATGTTTTAAATTGTCTGGAGCTAGAAACGAATATTTTAGTTTTCTCGCATAAATATCACGATAAAATTAAATTGTAAGAATATCCCTGAGTAACATGATTTGTTTATTATATTTCATTTAATAAGTTTGATTCTAGCATTTTTTCCTGACGAGTTACGATGTTTTTATTTGTCTGTAGATAGAAACGAATATTTTAGTTTTCTCGCATAAATATCACGATAAAATTAAATTTTAAGAATATCCCTGAGTAACTAAATTAGTTTATTAGATTTTATTTAATAAGTTTGTTTCTAGCATTTTTTCCTGACGAGTAACGATGTTTTTATGTTTCTGGAACTAGAAACTAATATTTTAGTTTTCTCGCATAAATATCACGATAAAATTTAATTTTAAGAATATCCCTGAGTAACTTAATTTGTTTATTATATTTCATTTAATAAGTTTGATTCTAGCATTTTTTCCTGTCGAGTTAAGATGTTTTAAATTGTCTGGAGCTAGAAACGAATATTTTAGTTTTCTCGCATAAATATCACGATAAAATTAAATTGTAAGAATATCCCTGAGTAACTTAATTTGTTTATTATATTTCATTTAATAAGTTTGATTCTAGCATTTTTTCCTGACGAGTAACGATGTTTTTATGTTTCTGGAACTAGAAACGAATATTTTAGTTTTCTCGCATAAATATCACGATAAAATTAAATTTTAAAAATATCCCTGAGTAACTTAATTTGTTTATTATATTTCATTTAATAAGTTTGATTCTAGCATTTTTTCCTGTCGAGTTACGATGTTTTAAATTGTCTGGAGCTAGAAACGAATATTTTAGTTTTCTTGCATAAATATCACGATAAAATTAAATTGTAAGAATATCCCTGAGTAACTTAATTTGTTTATTATATTTCATTTAATAAGTTTGTTTCTAGCATTTTTCCTGACGAGTTACGATGTTTTTATTTGTCTGGAGATAGAAACGAATATTTTAGTTTTCTCGCATAAATATCACGATAAAATTAAATTTTAAGAATATCCCTGAGTAACTAAATTTGTTTATTAAATTTCATTGAATAAGTTTGTTTCTAGCATTTTTTCCTGACGAGTTACGATGTTTTTATTTGTCTGTAGATAAAAACGAATATTTTAGTTTTCTCGCATAAATATCACGATAAAATTAAATTTTAAAAATATCCCTGAGTAACTAAATTTGTTTATTAGATTTTATTGAATAAGTTTGTTTCTAGCATTTTTTCCTGACGAGTAACGATGTTTTTATGTTTCTGGAACTAGAAACGAATATTTTAGTTTTCTCGCATAAATATCACGATAAAATTAAATTTTAAGAATATCCCTGAGTAACTAAATTTGTTTATTATATTTCATTTAATAAGTTTGATTCTAGCATTTTTTCCTGACGAGTTACGATGTTTTTATTTGTCTGGAGATAGAAACGAATATTTTAGTTTTCTCGCATAAATATCACGATAAAATTAAATTTTAAGAATATCCCTGAATAACTAAATATGTTTATTAGATTTTATTTAATAAATTTGTTTCTAGCATTTTTTCCTGACGAGTAACGATGTTTTTATGTTTCTGGAACTAGAAACGAATATTTTAGTTTTCTCGCATAAATATCACGATAAAATTAAATTTTAAGAATATCCCTGAGTAACTAAATTAGTTTATTAGATTTTATTTAATAACTTTGTTTCTAGCATTTTTTCCTGACGAGTAACGATGTTTTTATGTTTCTGGAACTAGAAACGAATATTTTAGTTTTCTCGCATAAATATCACGATAAAATTAAATTGTAAGAATATCCCTGAGTAACATGATTTGTTTATTATATTTCATTTAATAAGTTTGATTCTAGCATTTTATCCTGACGAGTTACGATGTTTTTATTTGTCTGTAGATAGAAACGAATATTTTTGTTTTCTCGCATAAATATCACGATAAAATTAAATTTTAAAAATATCCCTGAGTAACTAAATTTGTTTATTAGATTTTATGGAATAAGTTTGTTTCTAGCATTTTTTCCTGACGAGTAACGATGTTTTTATGTTTCTGGAACTAGAAACGAATATTTTAGTTTTCTCGCATAAATATCACGATAAAATTAAATTTTAAGAATATCCCTTAGTAACTTAATTTGTTTATTATATTTCATTTAATAAGTTTGAATCTAGCATTTTTTCCTGTCGAGTTACGATGTTTTAAATTGTCTGGAGCTAGAAACGAATATTTTTGTTTTCTAGCATAAATATCACGATAAAATTAAATTTTAAGAATATCCCTGAGTAACTTAATTTGTTTATTATATTTCATTTAATAAGTTTCATTCTAGCATTTTTTCATGACGAGTTACGATGTTTTTATTTGTCTGGAGATAGAAACGAATATTTTAGTTTTCTCGCATAAATATCAAGATAAAATTAAATTTTAAGAATATCCCTGAGTAACTAAATTAGTTTATTAGATTTTATTTAATAAGTTTGTTTCTAGCATTTTTTCCTGACGAGTAACGATGTTTTTATGTTTCTGGAACTAGAAACGAATATTTTAGTTTTCTCGCATAAATATCACGATAAAATTTAATTTTAAGAATATCCCTGAGTAACTTAATTTGTTTATTATATTTCATTTAATAAGTTTGAATCTAGCATTTTTTCCTGTCGAGTTACGATGTTTTAAATTGTCTGGAGCTAGAAACGAATATTTTAGTTTTCTCGCATAAATATCACGATAAAATTAAATTTTAAGAATATCCCTGAGTAACTAAATTTTTTTATTAGATTTTATTTAATAAATTTGTTTCTAGCATTTTTTCCTGACGAGTAACGATGTTTTTATTTGTCTGGAGATAGAAACGAATATTTTAGTTTTCTCGCATAAATATCACGATAAAATTAAATTTTAAAAATATCCCTGAGTAACTTAATTTGTTTATTATATTTCATTTAATAAGTTTGATTCTAGCATTTTTTCCTGACGAGATACTATGTTTTTATTTGTCTGGAGATAGAAACGAATATTTTAGTTTTCTCGCTGAGTAACTAAATAAAATTAAATTTTAAGAATATCCCTGAGTAACTTAATTTGTTTATTATATTTCATTTAATAAGTTTGATTCTAGCATTTTTTCCTGACGAGTTACGATGTTTTTATTTGTCTGGAGATAGAAACGAATATTTTAGTTTTCTCGCATAAATATCACGATAAAATTAAATTTTAAGAATATCCCTGAGTAACTAAATTTGTTTATTAGATTTTATTTAATAAGTTTCATACTATCATTTTTTCCTGAGCAGTTACGATGTTTTTGTTTGTCTGGAACTAGAAACGAATATTTTAGTTTTCTCGCATAAATATCACGATAAAATTAAATTTTAAGAATAACTGAGTAACTTTATTTGTTTATTAGATTTTTTTAATAAGTTTGATTCTAGAATTTTTTCCTGAGGAGTAACGATGTTTTTATTTGTCTGGAGCTAGAAACGAATATTTTAGTTTTCTCGCATAAATATCACGATAAAATTAAATTGTAAGAATACCCCTGAGTAACTTAATTTGTTTATTAGATTTCATTTAATAAGTTTGATTCTAGCATTTTTTCCTGTCGAGTAACGATGTTTTTATGTTTCTGGAACTAGAAACGAATATTTTAGTTTTCTCGCATAAATATCACGATAAAATTAAATTTTAAGAATATCCCTGAGTAACTAAATTTTTTTATTAGATTTTATTTAATAAATTTGTTTCTAGCATTTTTTCCTGACGAGTAACGATGTTTTTATGTTTCTGGAACTAGAAACGAATATTTTAGTTTTCTCGCATAAATATCACGATAAAATTAAATTTTAAGAATATCCCTGAGTAACGTAATTTGTTTATTATATTTCATTTAATAAGTTTGATTCTAGCATTTTTTCCTGACGAGTTACGATGTTTTTATTTGTCTGGTGATAGAAACGAATATTTTAGTTTTCTCGCATAAATATCACGATAAAATTAAATTTTAAGAATTTCCCTGAGTAACTAAATTTGTTTATTAGATTTTATTAAATAAGTTTGTTTCTAGCATTTTATCCTGACGAGTAACGATGTTTTTATGTTTCTGGAACTAGAAACGAATATTTTAGTTTTCTCGCATAAATATCACGATAAAATTAAATTTTAAAAATATCCCTGAGTAACTTAATTTGTTTATTATATTTCATTTAATAAGTTTGAATCTAGCATTTTTTCCTGACGAGTAACGATGTTTTTATGTTTCTGGAACTAGAAACGAATATTTTAGTTTTCTCGCATAAATATCACGATAAAATTAAATTTTAAGAATATCCCTGAGTAACTTAATTTGTTTATTATATTTCATTTAATAAGATTGATTCTAGCATTTTTTCCTGACGAGTAACGATGTTTTTATGTTCCTGGAAATAGAAACTAATATTTTAGTTTTCTCGCATAAATATCACGATAAAATTAAATTTTAAGAATATCCCTGAGTAACTTAATTTGTTTATTATATTTCATTTAATAAGATTGATTCTAGCATTTTTTCCTGACGAGTAACGATGTTTTTATGTTCCTGGAAATAGAAACTAATATTTTAGTTTTCTCGCATAAATATCACGATAAAATTAAATTTTAAGAATATCCCTTAGTAACTTAATTTGTTTATTATATTTCATTTAATAAGTTTGAATCTAGTATTTTTTCCTGTCGAGTTACGATGTTTTAAATTGTCTGGAGCTAGAAACGAATATTTTAGTTTTCTCGCATAAATATCACGATAAAATTAAACTTTAAGAATATCTCTGAGTAACTTAATTTGTTTATTATATTTCATTTAATAAGTTTGATTCTAGCATTTTTTCATGACGAGTTACGATGTTTTTATTTGTCTGGAGATAGAAACGAATATTTTAGTTTTCTCGCATAAATATCACGATAAAATTAAATTTTAAGAATATCCCTGAGTAACTTTATTTGTTTATTAGATTTTTTTAATAAGTTTGATTCTAGAATTTTTTCCTGAGGAGTAACGATGTTTTTATTTGTCTGGAGCTAGAAACGAATATTTTAGTTTTCTCGCATAAATATCACGATAAAATTAAATTTTAAGAATATCCCTGAGTAACTAAATTTGTTTATTAGATTTTATTTAATAAGTTTCATACTATCATTTTTTCCTGAGCAGTTACGATGTTTTTGTTTGTCTGGAACTAGAAACGAATATTTTAGTTTTCTCGCATAAATATCACGATAAAATTAAATTTTAAGAATATCCCTGAGTAACTTTATTTGTTTATTAGATTTTTTTAATAAGTTTGATTCTAGAATTTTTTCCTGAGGAGTAACGATGTTTTTATTTGTCTGGAGCTAGAAACGAATATTTTAGTTTTCTCGCATAAATATCACGATAAAATTAAATTGTAAGAATACCCCTGAGTAACTTAATTTGTTTATTAGATTTCATTTAATAAGTTTGATTCTAGCATTTTTTCCTGTCGAGTTACGATGTTTTTATGTTTCTGGAACTAGAAACGAATATTTTAGTTTTCTCGCATAAATATCACGATAAAATTAAATTTTAAGAATATCCCTGAGTAACTTAATTTGTTTATTATATTTCATTTAATAAGTTTGAATCTAGCATTTTTTCCTGACGAGTAACGATGTTTTTATGTTTCTGGAACTAGAAACGAATATTTTAGTTTTCTCGCATAAATATCACGATAAAATTAAATTTTAAGAATATCCCTGAGTAACTTAATTTGTTTATTATTTTTTATTTAATAAGATTGATTCTAGCATTTTTTCCTGACGAGTTACGATGTTTTAAATTGTCTGGAGATAGAAACGAATATTTTAGTTTTCTTGCATAAATATCACGATAAAATTAAATTGTAAGAATATCCCTGAGTAACGTAATTTGTTTATTATATTTCATTTAATAAGTTTGATTCTAGCATTTTTTCCTGACGAGTTACGATGTTTTTATTTGTCTGGTGATAGAAACGAATATTTTAGTTTTCTCGCATAAATATCACGATAAAATTAAATTTTAAGAATTTCCCTGAGTAACTAAATTTGTTTATTAGATTTTATTAAATAAGTTTGTTTCTAGCATTTTATCCTGACGAGTAACGATGTTTTTATGTTTCTGGAACTAGAAACGAATATTTTAGTTTTCTCGCATAAATATCACGATAAAATTAAATTTTAAAAATATCCCTGAGTAACTTAATTTGTTTATTATATTTCATTTAATAAGTTTGAATCTAGCATTTTTTCCTGACGAGTAACGATGTTTTTATGTTTCTGGAACTAGAAACGAATATTTTAGTTTTCTCGCATAAATATCACGATAAAATTAAATTTTAGGAATATCCCTGAGTAACTTAATTTGTTTATTATATTTCATTTAATAAGATTGATTCTAGCATTTTTTCCTGACGAGTAACGATGTTTTTATGTTCCTGGAAATAGAAACTAATATTTTAGTTTTCTCGCATAAATATCACGATAAAATTAAATTTTAAGAATATCCCTGAGTAACTTAATTTGTTTATTATATTTCATTTAATAAGATTGATTCTAGCATTTTTTCCTGACGAGTAACGATGTTTTTATGTTCCTGGAAATAGAAACTAATATTTTAGTTTTCTCGCATAAATATCACGATAAAATTAAATTTTAAGAATATCCCTTAGTAACTTAATTTGTTTATTATATTTCATTTAATAAGTTTGAATCTAGTATTTTTTCCTGTCGAGTTACGATGTTTTAAATTGTCTGGAGCTAGAAACGAATATTTTAGTTTTCTCGCATAAATATCACGATAAAATTAAATTTTAAGAATATCTCTGAGTAACTTAATTTGTTTATTATATTTCATTTAATAAGTTTGATTCTAGCATTTTTTCATGACGAGTTACGATGTTTTTATTTGTCTGGAGATAGAAACGAATATTTTAGTTTTCTCGCATAAATATCACGATAAAATTAAATTTTAAGAATATCCCTGAGTAACTTTATTTGTTTATTAGATTTTTTTAATAAGTTTGATTCTAGAATTTTTTCCTGAGGAGTAACGATGTTTTTATTTGTCTGGAGCTAGAAACGAATATTTTAGTTTTCTCGCATAAATATCACGATAAAATTAAATTTTAAGAATATCCCTGAGTAACTAAATTTGTTTATTAGATTTTATTTAATAAGTTTCATACTATCATTTTTTCCTGAGCAGTTACGATGTTTTAGTTTGTCTGGAACTAGAAACGAATATTTTAGTTTTCTCGCATAAATATCACGATAAAATTAAATTTTAAGAATATCCCTGAGTAACTTTATTTGTTTATTAGATTTTTTTAATAAGTTTGATTCTAGAATTTTTTCCTGAGGAGTAACGATGTTTTTATTTGTCTGGAGCTAGAAACGAATATTTTAGTTTTCTCGCATAAATATCACGATAAAATTAAATTGTAAGAATACCCCTGAGTAACTTAATTTGTTTATTAGATTTCATTTAATAAGTTTGATTCTAGCATTTTTTTGCTGTCGAGTTACGATGTTTTTATGTTTCTGGAACTAGAAACGAATATTTTAGTTTTCTCGCATAAATATCACGATAAAATTAAATTTTAAGAATATCCCTGAGTAACTTAATTTGTTTATTATATTTCATTTAATAAGTTTGAATCTAGCATTTTTTCCTGACGAGTAACGATGTTTTTATGTTTCTGGAACTAGAAACGAATATTTTAGTTTTCTCGCATAAATATCACGATAAAATTAAATTTTAAGAATATCCCTGAGTGACTTAATTTGTTTATTATTTTTTATTTAATAAGATTGATTCTAGCATTTTTTCCTGACGAGTTACGATGTTTTAAATTGTCTGG
Source organism: Pterostichus madidus (assembly GCA_911728475.2). Lineage (NCBI taxonomy): Eukaryota > Metazoa > Arthropoda > Insecta > Coleoptera > Carabidae > Pterostichus > Pterostichus madidus. The sequence goes on along the minus strand of OU452309.1, from coordinate 20,797,283 downwards.
AGATAGAAACGAATATTTTAGTTTTCTTGCATAAATATCACGATAAAATTAAATTGTAAGAATATCCCTGAGTAACGTAATTTGTTTATTATATTTCATTTAATAAGTTTGATTCTAGCATTTTTTCCTGCCGAGTTACGATGTTTTTATTTGTCTGGTGATAGAAACGAATATTTTAGTTTTCTCGCATAAATATCACGATAAAATTAAATTTTAAAAATATCCCTGAGTAACTTAATTTGTTTATTATATTTCATTTAATAAGTTTGAATCTAGCATTTTTTCCTGACGAGTAACGATGTTTTTATGTTTCTGGAACTAGAAACGAATATTTTAGTTTTCTCGCATAAATATCACGATAAAATTAAATTTTAAGAATATCCCTGAGTAACTTAATTTGTTTATTATATTTCATTTAATAAGATTGATTCTAGCATTTTTTCCTGACGAGTAACGATGTTTTTATGTTCCTGGAAATAGAAACTAATATTTTAGTTTTCTCGCATAAATATCACGATAAAATTAAATTTTAAGAATATCCCTGAGTAACTTAATTTGTTTATTATTTTTTATTTAATAAGATTGATTCTAGCATTTTTTCCTGACGAGTTACGATGTTTTAAATTGTCTGGAGATAGAAACGAATATTTTAGTTTTCTTGCATAAATATCACGATAAAATTAAATTGTAAGAATATCCCTGAGTAACGTAATTTGTTTATTATATTTCATTTAATAAGTTTGATTCTAGCATTTTTTCCTGACGAGTTACGATGTTTTTATTTGTCTGGTGATAGAAGCGAATATTTTAGTTTTCTCGCATAAATATCACGATAAAATTAAATTTTAAGAATTTCCCTGAGTAACTAAATTTTTTTATTAGATTTTATTAAATAAGTTTGTTTCTAGCATTTTATCCTGACGAGTAACGATGTTTTTATGTTTCTGGAACTAGAAACGAATATTTTAGTTTTCTCGCATAAATATCACGATAAAATTAAATTTTAAGAATATCCCTGAGTAACTTAATTTGTTTATTATATTTCATTTAATAAGTTTGAATCTAGCATTTTTTGCTGACGAGTAACGATGTTTTTATGTTTCTGGAACTAGAAACGAATATTTTAGTTTTCTCGCATAAATATCACGATAAAATTAAATTTTAAGAATATCCCTGAGTAACTTAATTTGTTTATTATATTTCATTTAATAAGTTTGATTCTAGCATTATTTCCTGACGAGATACTATGTTTTTATTTGTCTGGAGATAGAAACGAATATTTTAGTTTTCTCGCATAAATATCACAATAAAATTAAATTTTAAGAATATCCCTGAGTAACTAAATTCGTTTATTAGATTTTATTTAATAAATTTGTTTCTAGCATTTTTTCCTGACGAGTAACGATGGTTTTATGTTTCTGGAACTAGAAACGAATTTTGTAGTTTTCTCGCATAAATATCACGATAAAATTAAATTTTAAGAATATCCCTGAGTAACTAAATTTTTTTATTAGATTTTATTTAATAAATTTGTTTCTAGCATTTTTTCCTGACGAGTAACGATGTTTTTATGTTTCTGGAAATAGAAACGAATATTTTAGTTCTCTCGCATAAATATCACGATAAAATTAAATTTTAAGAATATCCCTGAGTAACTAAATTAGTTTATTAGATTTTATTTAATAAGTTTGTTTCTAGCATTTTTTCCTGACGAGTAACGATGTTTTTATGTTTCTGGAACTAGAAACGAATATTTTAGTTTTCTCGCATAAATATCACGATAAAATTTAATTTTAAGAATATCCCTGATTAACTTAATTTGTTTATTATATTTCATTTAATAAGTTTGAATCTAGCATTTTTTCCTGTCGAGTTACGATGTTTTAAATTGCCTGGAGCTAGAAACGAATATTTTAGTTTTCTCGCATAAATATCACGATAAAATAAAATTTTAAGAATATCCCTGAGTAACTAAATTTGTTTATTAGATTTTATTTAATAAATTTGTTTCTAGCATTTTTTCCTGACGAGTAACGATGTTTTTATGTTTCTGGAACTAGAAACGAATATTTTAGTTTTCTCGCATAAATATCACGATAAAATTTAATTTTAAGAATATCCCTGAGTAACTTAATTTGTTTATTATATTTCATTTAATAAGTTTGATTCTAGCATTTTTTCCTGACGAGTTACGTAGTTTTTATTTGTCTGGAGATAGAAACGAATATTTTAGTTTTCTCGCATAAATATCACGATAAAATTAAATTTTAAGAATATCCCTGAGTAACTAAATTTGTTTATTAGATTTTATTTAATAAGTTTCATACTAGCATTTTTTCCTGAGCAGTTACGATGTTTTTGTATGTCTGGAACTAGAAACGAATATTTTATTTTTCTCGCATATATATCACGATAAAATTAAATTTTAAGAATATCCCTGCGTAACTTAATTTGTTTATTATATTTCATTTAATAGGTTTGATTCTAGCATTTTTTCCTGACGAGTTACGATGTTTTTAGATTTGTTTATTAGATTTTATTGAATAAGTTTGTTTCTAGCATTTTTTCCTGACGAGTTACGACTTTTTTATTTGTCTGTAGATTTTTAGTTTTCTCGCATAAATATCACGATAAAATTAAATTTTAAAAATATCCCTTAGTAACTTAATTTGTGTATTATATTTAATTTAATAAGTTTGATTCTAGCATTTTTTCCTGACGAGATACTATGTTTTTATTTGTCTGGACATAGAAACGAATATTTTAGTTTTCTCGCATAAATATCACAATAAAATTAAATTTTAAGAATATCCCTGAGTAACTAAAATTGTTTATTAGATTTTATTTAATAAATTTGTTTCTAGCATTTTTTCCTGACGAGTAACGATGTTTTGATGTTTCTGGAACTAGAAACGAATATTTTAGTTTTCTCGCATAAATATCACGATAAAATTAAATTTTAAAAAAATCCCTGCGTAACTAAATTTGTTTATTAGATTTTATTGAATAAGTTTGTTTCTAGCATTTTTTCCTGACGAGTTACGATGTTTTTATTTGTCTGTAGATAGAAACGAATATTTTAGTTTTCTCTCATAAATATCACGATAAAATTAAATTTTAAGAATATCCCTGAGTAACTAAATTTGTTTATTAGATTTTAAAGAATAAGTTTGTTTCTAGCATTTTTTCCTGACGAGTAACGATGTTTTTATGTTTCTGGAACTAGAAACGAATATTTTAGTTTTCTCGCATAAATATCACGATAAAATTAAATTTTAAGAATATCCCTGAGTAACTTAATTTGTTTATTATATTTCATTTAATAAGTTTGATTCTAGCATTTTTTCCTGACGATATACTATGTTTTTATTTGTCTGGAGAGAGAAACGAATATTTTAGTTTTCGCGCATAAATATCACAATAAAATTAAATTTTAAGAATATCCCTGAGTAACTAAATTTGTTTATTAGATTTTATTTAATAAGTTTGTTTCTAGCATTTTTTCCTGACGAGTAACGATGTTTTTATGTTTCTTTAACTAGAAACGAATATTTTAGTTTTCTCGCATAAATATCACGATAAAATTAAATTTTAAGAATATCCCTGAGTAACTAAATTTGTTTATTAGATTTTAAAGAATAAGTTTGTTTCTAGCATTTTTTCCTGAAGAGTAACGATGTTTTTATGTTCCTGGAAATAGAAACTAATATTTTAGTTTTCTCGCATAAATATCACGATAAAATTAAATTTTAAGAATATCCCTGAGTAACTAAATTTGTTTATTAGATTTTATTTAATAAATTTGTTTCTAGCATTTTTTCCTGACGAGTAACGATGTTTTTATGTTTCTGGAACTAGAAACGAATATTTTAGTTTTCTCGCATAAATATCACGATAAAATTAAATTTTAAGAATATCCCTGAGTAACTTAATTTGTTTATTATATTTCATTTAATAAGTTTGATTCTAGCATTTTTTCCTGACGATATACTATGTTTTTATTTGTCTGGAGAGAGAAACGAATATTTTAGTTTTCGCGCATAAATATCACAATAAAATTAAATTTTAAGAATATCCCTGAGTAACTAAATTTGTTTATTAGATTTTATTTAATAAGTTTGTTTCTAGCATTTTTTCCTGACGAGTAACGATGTTTTTATGTTTCTTTAACTAGAAACGAATATTTTAGTTTTCTCGCATAAATATCACGATAAAATTAAATTTTAAGAATATCCCTGAGTAACTAAATTTGTTTATTAGATTTTAAAGAATAAGTTTGTTTCTAGCATTTTTTCCTGAAGAGTAACGATGTTTTTATGTTCCTGGAAATAGAAACTAATATTTTAGTTTTCTCGCATAAATATCACGATAAAATTAAATTTTAAGAATATCCCTGAGTAACTTAATTTGTTTATTATTTTTCATATAATAAGATTGATTCTAGCATTTTTTTCCTGACGAGTTACGATGTTTTTATTTGTCTGGAGATAGAAACGAATATTTTAGTTTTCTCGCATAAATATCACGATAAAATTAAATTTTAAAAATATCCCTGCGTAACTAAATTTGTTTATTAGATTTTATTGAATAAGTTTGTTTCTAGCATTTTTTCCTGACGAGTTACGATGTTTTTATTTGTCTGTAGATAGAAACGAATATTTTAGTTTTCTCGCATAAATATCACTATAAAATTAAATTTTAAGAATATCCCTGAGTAACTAAATTTGTTTATTAGATTTTAAAGAATAAGTTTGTTTCTAGCATTTTTTCCTGAAGAGTAACGATGTTTTTATGTTCCTGGAAATAGAAACTAATATTTTAGTTTTCTCGCATAAATATCACGATAAAATTAAATTTTAAGAATATCCCTGAGTAACTTAATTTGTTTATTATTTCTCATTTAATAAGATTGATTCTAGCATTTTTTCCTGACGAGTTACGATGTTTTAAATTGTCTGGAGATAGAAACGAATATTTTAGTTTTCTTGCATAAATATCACGATAAAATTAAATTTTAAGAATTTCCCTGAGTAACTAAATTTGTTTATTAGATTTTATTAAATAAGTTTGTTTCTAGCATTTTTTCCTGACGAGTAACGATGTTTTTATTTGTCTGGAGATAGAAACGAATATTTTAGTTTTCTCGCATAAATATCACGATAAAATTAAATTTTAAGAATATCCCTGAGTAACTAAATTTGTTTATTAGATTTTATTAAATAAGTTTGTTTCTAGCATTTTTTCCTGACGAGTTACGATGTTTTAAATTGTCTGGAGATAGAAACGAATATTTTAGTTTTCTTGCATAAATATCACGATAAAATTAAATTGTAAGAATATCCCTGAGTAACGTAATTTGTTTATTATATTTCATTTAATAAGTTTGATTCTAGCATTTTTTCCTGACGAGTTACGATGTTTTTATTTGTCTGGAGATAGAAACGAATATTTTAGTTTTCTCGCATAAATATCACGATAAAATTAAATTTTAAGAATTTCCCTGAGTAACTAAATTTGTTTATTAGATTTTATTAAATAAGTTTGTTTCTAGCATTTTCTCCTGACGAGTAACGATGTTTTAATGTTTCTGGAACTAGAAACGAATATTTTAGTTTTCTCGCATAAATATCACGATAAAATTAAATTTTAAGAATATCCCTGAGTAACTTAATTTGTTTATTATATTTCATTTAATAAGTTTGAATCTAGCATTTTTTCCTGACGAGTTACGATGTTTTTATTTGTCTGGAGATAGAAACGAATATTTTAGATTTCTCGCATAAATATCAGGATAAAATTAAATTTTAAGATTATCCCTGAGTAACTAAATTTGTTTATTAGATTTTATTGAATAAGTTTGTTTCTAGCATTTTTTCCTGACGAGTAACGATGTTTTTATGTTTCTGGAACTAGAAACGAATATTTTAGTTTTCTCGCATAAATATCACGATAAAATTAAATTTTAAGAATATCCCTGAGTAACTTAATTTGTTTATTATATTTCATTTAATAAGTTTGATTCTAGCATTATTTCCTGACGAGATACTATGTTTTTATTTGTCTGGAGATAGAAACGAATATTTTAGTTTTCTCGCATAAATATCACAATAAAATTAAATTTTAAGAATATCCCTGAGTAACTAAATTCGTTTATTAGATTTTATTTAATAAATTTGTTTCTAGCATTTTTTCCTGACGAGTAACGATGTTTTTATGTTTCTGGAACTAGAAACGAATATTGTAGTTTTCTCGCATAAATATCACGATAAAATTAAATTTTAAGAATATCCCTGAGTAACTAAATTTGTTTATTAGATTTTATTTAATAAATTTGTTTCTAGCATTTTTTCCTGACGAGTAACGATGTTTTTATGTTTCTGGAACTAGAAACGAATATTTTAGTTTTCTCGCATAAATATCACGATAAAATTAAATTTTAAGAATATCCCTGAGTAACTAAATTAGTTTATTAGATTTTATTTAATAAGTTTGTTTCTAGCATTTTTTCCTGACGAGTAACGATGTTTTTATGTTTCTGGAACTAGAAACGAATATTTTAGTTTTCTCGCATAAATATCACGATAAAATTTAATTTTAAGAATATCCCTGAGTAACTTAATTTGTTTATTATATTTCATTTAATAAGTTTGAATCTAGCATTTTTTCCTGTCGAGTTACGATGTTTTAAATTGTCTGGAGCTAGAAACGAATATTTTAGTTTTCTCGCATAAATATCACGATAAAATTAAATTTTAAGAATATCCCTGAGTAACTAAATTTGTTTATTAGATTTTATTTAATAAATTTGTTTCTAGCATTTTTTCCTGACGAGTAACGATGTTTTTATGTTTCTGGAACTAGAAACGAATATTTTAGTTTTCTCGCATAAATATCACGATAAAATTTAATTTTAAGAATATCCCTGAGTAACTTAATTTGTTTATTATATTTCATTTAATAAGTTTGATTCTAGCATTTTTTCCTGACGAGTTACGTAGTTTTTATTTGTCTGGAGATAGAAACGAATATTTTAGTTTTCTCGCATAAATATCACGATAAAATTAAATTTTAAGAATATCCCTGAGTAACTAAATTTGTTTATTAGATTTTATTTAATAAGTTTCATACTAGCATTTTTTCCTGAGCAGTTACGATGTTTTTGTATGTCTGGAACTAGAAACGAATATTTTAGTTTTCTCGCATATATATCACGATAAAATTAAATTTTAAGAATATCCCTGAGTAACTTAATTTGTTTATTATATTTCATTTTATAGGTTTGATTCTAGCATTTTTTCCTGACGAGTTACGATGTTTTTAGATTTGTTTATTAGATTTTATAGAATAAGTTTGTTTCTAGCATTTTTTCCTGACGAGTTACGACGTTTTTATTTATCTGTAGATTTTTAGTTTTCTCGCATAAATATCACGATAAAATTAAATTTTAAAAATATCCCTTAGTAACTTAATTTGTGTATTATATTTCATTTAATAAGTTTGATTCTAGCATTTTTTCCTGACGAGATACTATGTTTTTATTTGTCTGGAGATAGAAACGAATATTTTAGTTTTCTCGCATAAATATCACAATAAAATTAAATTTTAAGAATATCCCTGAGTAACTAAATTTGTTTATTAGATTTTATTTAATAAATTTGTTTCTAGCATTTTTTCCTGACGAGTAACGATGTTTTGATGTTTCTGGAACTAGAAACGAATATTTTAGTTTTCTCGCATAAATATCACGATAAAATTAAATTTTAAAAATATCCCTGCGTAACTAAATTTGTTTATTAGATTTTATTGAATAAGTTTGTTTCTAGCATTTTTTCCTGACGAGTTACGATGTTTTTATTTGTCTGTAGATAGAAACGAATATTTTAGTTTTCTCGCATAAATATCACGATAAAATTAAATTTTAAGAATATCCCTGAGTAACTAAATTTGTTTATTAGATTTTAAAGAATAAGTTTGTTTCTAGCATTTTTTCCTGAAGAGTAACGATGTTTTTATGTTCCTGGAAATAGAAACTAATATTTTAGTTTTCTCGCATAAATATCACGATAAAATTAAATTTTAAGAATATCCCTGAGTAACTTAATTTGTTTATTATTTTTCATTTAATAAGATTGATTCTAGCATTTTTTCCTGACGAGTTACGATGTTTTTATTTGTCTGGAGATAGAAACGAATATTTTAGTTTTCTCGCATAAATATCACGATAAAATTAAATTTTAAGAATATCCCTGAGTAACTAAATTTGTTTATTAGATTTTATTTAATAAATTTGTTTCTAGCATTTTTTCCTGACGAGTAACGATGTTTTTATGTTTCTGGAACTAGAAACGAATATTTTAGTTTTCTCGCATAAATATCACGATAAAATTAAATTTTAAGAATATCCCTGAGTAACTTAATTTGTTTATTATATTTCATTTAATAAGTTTGATTCTAGCATTTTTTCCTGACGATATACTATGTTTTTATTTGTCTGGAGATAGAAACGAATATTTTAGTTTTCGCGCATAAATATCACAATAAAATTAAATTTTAAGAATATCCCTGAGTAACTAAATTCGTTTATTAGATTTTATTTAATAAATTTGTTTCTAGCATTTTTTCCATACGAGTAACGATGTTTTTATGTTTCTGGAACTAGAAACGAATATTTTAGTTTTCTCGCATAAATATCACGATAAAATTAAATTTTAAGAATATCCCTGAGTAACTAAATTAGTTTATTAGATTTTATTTAATAAGTTTGTTTCTAGCATTTTTTCCTGACGAGTAACGATCTTTTTATGTTTCTGGAACTAGAAACGAATATTTTAGTTTTCTCGCATAAATATCACGATAAAATTAAATTTTAGGAATATCCCTGAGTAACTTAATTTGTTTATTATATTTCATTTAATAAGTTTGAATCTAGCATTTTTTCCTGTCGAGTTACGATGTTTTAATTGTCTGGAGCTAGAAACGAATATTTTAGTTTTCTCGCATAAATATCACAATAAAATTAAATTTTAAGAATATCCCTGAGTAACTAAATTTGTTTATTAGATTTTATTTAATAAATTTGTTTCTAGCATTTTTTCCTGACGAGTAACGATGTTTTGATGTTTCTGGAACTAGAAACGAATATTTTAGTTTTCTCGCATAAATATCACGATAAAATTAAATTTTAAAAATATCCCTGCGTAACTAAATTTGTTTATTAGATTTTATTGAATAAGTTTGTTTCTAGCATTTTTTCCTGACGAGTTACGATGTTTTTATTTGTCTGTAGATAGAAACGAATATTTTAGTTTTCTCGCATAAATATCACGATAAAATTAAATTTTAAGAATATCCCTGAGTAACTTAATTTGTTTATTATATTTCATTTAATAAGTTTGATTCTAGCATTTTTTCCTGACGAGTAACGATGTTTTCATGTTTCTGGAACTAGAAACGAATATTTTAGTTTTCTCGCATAAATATCACGATAAAATTAAATTGTAAGAATATCCCTGAGTAACTTAATTTGTTTATTATATTTCATTTAATAAGTTTGATTCTAGCATTTTTTCCTGACGAGTTACGATGTCTTTATTTGTCTGTAGATAGAAACGAATATTTTAGTTTTCTCGCATAAATATCACGATAAAATTAAATTTTAAAAATATCCCTGAGTAACTTAATTTGTTTATTATATTTCATTTAATAAGTTTGATTCTAGCATTTTTTCCTGACGAGATACTATGTTTTTATTTGTCTGGAGATAGAAACGAATATTTTAGTTTTCTCGCATAAATATCACAATTAAATTAAATTTTAAGAATATCCCTGAGTAACTAAATTCGTTTATTAGATTTTATTTAATAAATTTGTATCTAGCATTTTTTCCTGACGAGTAACGATGTTTTTATGTTTCTGGAACTAGAAACGAATATTTTAGTTTTCTCGCATAAATATCACGATAAAATTAAATTTTAAGAATATCCCTGAGTAACTTAATTTGTGTATTATATTTCATTTAATAAGTTTGATTCTAGCATTTTTTCCTGACGAGTTACGATGTTTTTATTTGTCTGGAGATAGAAACGAATATTTTAGTTTTCTCGCATAAATATCACAATAAAATTAAATTTTAAGAATATCCCTGAGTAACTAAATTCGTTTATTAGATTTTATTTAATAAATTTGTTTCTAGCATTTTTTCCTGACGAGTAACAATGTTTTTATGTTTCTGGAACTAGAAACGAATATTTTAGTTTTCTCGCATAAATATCACGATAAAATTAAATTTTAAGAATATCCCTGAGTAACTAAATTCGTTTATTAGATTTTATTTAATAAATTTGTATCTAGCATTTTTTCCTGACGAGTAACGATGTTTTTATGTTTCTGGAACTAGAAACGAATATTTTAGTTTTCTCGCATAAATATCACAATAAAATTAAATTTTAAGAATATCCCTGAGTAACTAAATTTGTTTATTAGATTTTATTTAATAAATTTGTTTCTAGCATTTTTTCCTGACGAGTAACGATGTTTTGATGTTTCTGGAACTAGAAACGAATATTTTAGTTTTCTCGCATAAATATCACGATAAAATTAAATTTTAAAAATATCCCTGCGTAACTAAATTTGTTTATTAGATTTTATTGAATAAGTTTGTTTCTAGCATTTTTTCCTGACGAGTTACGATGTTTTTATTTGTCTGTAGATAGAAACGAATATTTTAGTTTTCTCGCATAGATATCACGATAAAATTAAATTTTAAGAATATCCCTGAGTAACTAAATTTGTTTATTAGATTTTAAAGAATAAGTTTGTTTCTAGCATTTTTTCCTGAAGAGTAACGATGTTTTTATGTTCCTGGAAATAGAAACTAATATTTTAGTTTTCTCGCATAAATATCACGATAAAATTAAATTTTAAGAATATCCCTGAGTAACTTAATTTGTTTATTATTTTTTATTTAATAAGATTGATTCTAGCATTTTTTCCTGACGAGTTACGATGTTTTTATTTGTCTGGAGATAGAAACGAATATTTTAGTTTTCTCGCATAAATATCACGATAAAATTAAATTTTAAGAATATCCCTGAGTAACTAAATTTGTTTATTAGATTTTATTTAATAAATTTGTTTCTAGCATTTTTTCCTGACGAGTAATGATGTTTTTATGTTTCTGGAACTAGAAACGAATATTTTAGTTTTCTCGCATAAATATCACGATAAAATTAAATTTTAAGAATATCCCTGAGTAACTTAATTTGTTTATTATATTTCATTTAATAAGTTTGATTCTAGCATTTTTTCCTGACGATATACTATGTTTTTATTTGTCTGGAGATAGAAACGAATATTTTAGTTTTCGCGCATAAATATCACAATAAAATTAAATTTTAAGAATATCCCTGAGTAACTAAATTCGTTTATTAGATTTTATTTAATAAATTTGTTTCTAGCATTTTTTCCAGACGAGTAACGATGTTTTTATGTTTCTGGAACTAGAAACGAATATGTTAGTTTTCTCGCATAAATATCACGATAAAATTAAATTTTAAGAATATCCCTGAGTAACTAAATTAGTTTATTAGATTTTATTTAATAAGTTTGTTTCTAGCATTTTTTCCTGACGAGTAACGATGTTTTTATGTTTCTGGAACTAGAAACGAATATTTTAGTTTTCTCGCATAAATATCACGATAAAATTAAATTTTAGGAATATCCCTGAGTAACTTAATTTGTTTATTATATTTCATTTAATAAGTTTGAATCTAGCATTTTTTCCTGTCGAGTTACGATGTTTTAATTGTCTGGAGCTAGAAACGAATATTTTAGTTTTCTCGCATAAATATCACAATAAAATTAAATTTTAAGAATATCCCTGAGTAACTAAATTTGTTTATTAGATTTTATTTAATAAATTTGTTTCTAGCATTTTTTCCTGACGAGTAACGATGTTTTGATGTTTCTGGAACTAGAAACGAATATTTTAGTTTTCTCGCATAAATATCACGATAAAATTAAATTTTAAAAATATCCCTGCGTAACTAAATTTGTTTATTAGATTTTATTGAATAAGTTTGTTTCTAGCATTTTTTCCTGACGAGTTACGATGTTTTTATTTGTCTGTAGATAGAAACGAATATTTTAGTTTTCTCGCATAAATATCACGATAAAATTAAATTTTAAGAATATCCCTGAGTAACTTAATTTGTTTATTATATTTCATTTAATAAGTTTGATTCTAGCATTTTTTCCTGACGAGTAACGATGTTTTCATGTTTCTGGAACTAGAAACGAATATTTTAGTTTTCTCGCATAAATATCACGATAAAATTAAATTGTAAGAATATCCCTGAGTAACTTAATTTGTTTATTATATTTCATTTAATAAGTTTGATTCTAGCATTTTTTCCTGACGAGTTACGATGTCTTTATTTGTCTGTAGATAGAAACGAATATTTTAGTTTTCTCGCATAAATATCACGATAAAATTAAATTTTAAAAATATCCCTGAGTAACTTAATTTGTTTATTATATTTCATTTAATAAGTTTGATTCTAGCATTTTTTCCTGACGAGATACTATGTTTTTATTTGTCTGGAGATAGAAACGAATATTTTAGTTTTCTCGCATAAATATCACAATTAAATTAAATTTTAAGAATATCCCTGAGTAACTAAATTCGTTTATTAGATTTTATTTAATAAATTTGTATCTAGCATTTTTTCCTGACGAGTAACGATGTTTTTATGTTTCTGGAGCTAGAAACGAATATTTTAGTTTTCTCGCATAAATATCACGATAAAATTAAATTTTAAAAATATCCCTGAGTAACTTAATTTGTTTATTATATTTCATTTAATAAGTTTGAATCTAGCATTTTTTCCTGACGAGTAACGATGTTTTTATGTTTCTGGAACTAGAAACGAATATTTTAGTTTTCTCGCATAAATATCACGATAAAATTAAATTTTAAGAATATCCCTGAGTAACTTAATTTGTTTATTATATTTCATTTAATAAGATTGATTCTAGCATTTTTTCCTGACGAGTAACGATGTTTTTATGTTCCTGGAAATAGAAACTAATATTTTAGTTTTCTCGCATAAATATCACGATAAAATTAAATTTTAAGAATATCCCTGAGTAACTTAATTTGTTTATTATTTTTTATTTAATAAGATTGATTCTAGCATTTTTTCCTGACGAGTTACGATGTTTTAAATTGTCTGGAGATAGAAACGAATATTTTAGTTTTCTTGCATAAATATCACGATAAAATTAAATTGTAAGAATATCCCTGAGTAGCGTAATTTGTTTATTATATTTCATTTAATAAGTTTGATTCTAGCATTTTTTCCTGACGAGTTACGATGTTTTTATTTGTCTGGTGATAGAAGCGAATATTTTAGTTTTCTCGCATAAATATCACGATAAAATTAAATTTTAAGAATTTCCCTGAGTAACTAAATTTGTTTATTAGATTTTATTAAATAAGTTTGTTTCTAGCATTTTATCCTGACGAGTAACGATGTTTTTATGTTTCTGGAACTAGAAACGAATATTTTAGTTTTCTCGCATAAATATCACGATAAAATTAAATTTTAAGAATATCCCTGAGTAACTTAATTTGTTTATTATATTTCATTTAATAAGTTTGAATCTAGCATTTTTTGCTGACGAGTAACGATGTTTTTATGTTTCTGGAACTAGAAACGAATATTTTAGTTTTCTCGCATAAATATCACGATAAAATTAAATTTTAAGAATATCCCTGAGTAACTTAATTTGTTTATTATATTTCATTTAATAAGTTTGATTCTAGCATTATTTCCTGACGAGATACTATGTTTTTATTTGTCTGGAGATAGAAACGAATATTTTAGTTTTCTCGCATAAATATCACAATAAAATTAAATTTTAAGAATATCCCTGAGTAACTAAATTCGTTTATTAGATTTTATTTAATAAATTTGTTTCTAGCATTTTTTCCTGACGAGTTACGTAGTTTTTATTTGTCTGGAGATAGAAACGAATATTTTAGTTTTCTCGCATAAATATCACGATAAAATTAAATTTTAAGAATATCCCTGAGTAACTTAATTTGTTTATTATTTTTTATTTAATAAGATTGATTCTAGCATTTTTTCCTGACGAGTTACGATGTTTTAAATTGTCTGGAGATAGAAACGAATATTTTAGTTTTCTTGCATAAATATCACGATAAAATTAAATTGTAAGAATATCCCTGAGTAGCGTAATTTGTTTATTATATTTCATTTAATAAGTTTGATTCTAGCATTTTTTCCTGACGAGTTACGATGTTTTTATTTGTCTGGTGATAGAAGCGAATATTTTAGTTTTCTCGCATAAATATCACGATAAAATTAAATTTTAAGAATTTCCCTGAGTAACTAAATTTGTTTATTAGATTTTATTAAATAAGTTTGTTTCTAGCATTTTATCCTGACGAGTAACGATGTTTTTATGTTTCTGGAACTAGAAACGAATATTTTAGTTTTCTCGCATAAATATCACGATAAAATTAAATTTTAAGAATATCCCTGAGTAACTTAATTTGTTTATTATATTTCATTTAATAAGTTTGAATCTAGCATTTTTTGCTGACGAGTAACGATGGTTTTATGTTTCTGGAACTAGAAACGAATTTTGTAGTTTTCTCGCATAAATATCACGATAAAATTAAATTTTAAGAATATCCCTGAGTAACTAAATTTTTTTATTAGATTTTATTTAATAAATTTGTTTCTAGCATTTTTTCCTGACGAGTAACGATGTTTTTATGTTTCTGGAAATAGAAACGAATATTTTAGTTCTCTCGCATAAATATCACGATAAAATTAAATTTTAAGAATATCCCTGAGTAACTAAATTAGTTTATTAGATTTTATTTAATAAGTTTGTTTCTAGCATTTTTTCCTGACGAGTAACGATGTTTTTATGTTTCTGGAACTAGAAACGAATATTTTAGTTTTCTCGCATAAATATCACGATAAAATTTAATTTTAAGAATATCCCTGAGTAACTTAATTTGTTTATTATATTTCATTTAATAAGTTTGAATCTAGCATTTTTTCCTGTCGAGTTACGATGTTTTAAATTGCCTGGAGCTAGAAACGAATATTTTAGTTTTCTCGCATAAATATCACGATAAAATAAAATTTTAAGAATATCCCTGAGTAACTAAATTTGTTTATTAGATTTTATTTAATAAATTTGTTTCTAGCATTTTTTCCTGACGAGTAACGATGTTTTTATGTTTCTGGAACTAGAAACGAATATTTTAGTTTTCTCGCATAAATATCACGATAAAATTTAATTTTAAGAATATCCCTGAGTAACTTAATTTGTTTATTATATTTCATTTAATAAGTTTGATTCTAGCATTTTTTCCTGACGAGTTACGTAGTTTTTATTTGTCTGGAGATAGAAACGAATATTTTAGTTTTCTCGCATAAATATCACGATAAAATTAAATTTTAAGAATATCCCTGAGTAACTAAATTTGTTTATTAGATTTTATTTAATAAGTTTCATACTAGCATTTTTTCCTGAGCAGTTACGATGTTTTTGTATGTCTGGAACTAGAAACGAATATTTTAGTTTTCTCGCATATATATCACGATAAAATTAAATTTTAAGAATATCCCTGAGTAACTTAATTTGTTTATTATATTTCATTTAATAGGTTTGATTCTAGCATTTTTTCCTGACGAGTTACGATGTTTTTAGATTTGTTTATTAGATTTTATTGAATAAGTTTGTTTCTAGCATTTTTTCCTGACGAGTTACGACTTTTTTATTTGTCTGTAGATTTTTAGTTTTCTCGCATAAATATCACGATAAAATTAAATTTTAAAAATATCCCTTAGTAACTTAATTTGTGTATTATATTTAATTTAATAAGTTTGATTCTAGCATTTTTTCCTGACGAGATACTATGTTTTTATTTGTCTGGACATAGAAACGAATATTTTAGTTTTCTCGCATAAATATCACAATAAAATTAAATTTTAAGAATATCCCTGAGTAACTAAATTTGTTTATTAGATTTTATTTAATAAATTTGTTTCTAGCATTTTTTCCTGACGAGTAACGATGTTTTGATGTTTCTGGAACTAGAAACGAATATTTTAGTTTTCTCGCATAAATATCACGATAAAATTAAATTTTAAAAAAATCCCTGCGTAACTAAATTTGTTTATTAGATTTTATTGAATAAGTTTGTTTCTAGCATTTTTTCCTGACGAGTTACGATGTTTTTATTTGTCTGTAGATAGAAACGAATATTTTAGTTTTCTCGCATAAATATCACGATAAAATTAAATTTTAAGAATATCCCTGAGTAACTAAATTTGTTTATTAGATTTTAAAGAATAAGTTTGTTTCTAGCATTTTTTCCTGACGAGTAACGATGTTTTTATGTTTCTGGAACTAGAAACGAATATTTTAGTTTTCTCGCATAAATATCACGATAAAATTAAATTTTAAGAATATCCCTGAGTAACTTAATTTGTTTATTATATTTCATTTAATAAGTTTGATTCTAGCATTTTTTCCTGACGATATACTATGTTTTTATTTGTCTGGAGAGAGAAACGAATATTTTAGTTTTCTCGCATAAATATCACAATAAAATTAAATTTTAAGAATATCCCTGAGTAACTAAATTTGTTTATTAGATTTTATTTAATAAATTTGTTTCTAGCATTTTTTCCTGACGAGTAACGATGTTTTGATGTTTCTGGAACTAGAAACGAATATTTTAGTTTTCTCGCATAAATATCACGATAAAATTAAATTTTAAAAAAATCCCTGCGTAACTAAATTTGTTTATTAGATTTTATTGAATAAGTTTGTTTCTAGCATTTTTTCCTGACGAGTTACGATGTTTTTATTTGTCTGTAGATAGAAACGAATATTTTAGTTTTCTCTCATAAATATCACGATAAAATTAAATTTTAAGAATATCCCTGAGTAACTAAATTTGTTTATTAGATTTTAAAGAATAAGTTTGTTTCTAGCATTTTTTCCTGAAGAGTAACGATGTTTTTATGTTCCTGGAAATAGAAACTAATATTTTAGTTTTCTCGCATAAATATCACGATAAAATTAAATTTTAAGAATATCCCTGAGTAACTTAATTTGTTTATTATTTTTCATATAATAAGATTGATTCTAGCATTTTTTCCTGACGAGTTACGATGTTTTTATTTGTCTGGAGATAGAAACGAATATTTTAGTTTTCTCGCATAAATATCACGATAAAATTAAATTTTAAAAATATCCCTGCGTAACTAAATTTGTTTATTAGATTTTATTGAATAAGTTTGTTTCTAGCATTTTTTCCTGACGAGTTACGATGTTTTTATTTGTCTGTAGATAGAAACGAATATTTTAGTTTTCTTGCATAAATATCACTATAAAATTAAATTTTAAGAATATCCCTGAGTAACTAAATTTGTTTATTAGATTTTAAAGAATAAGTTTGTTTCTAGCATTTTTTCCTGAAGAGTAACGATGTTTTTATGTTCCTGGAAATAGAAACTAATATTTTAGTTTTCTCGCATAAATATCACGATAAAATTAAATTTTAAGAATATCCCTGAGTAACTTAATTTGTTTATTATTTCTCATTTAATAAGATTGATTCTAGCATTTTTTCCTGACGAGTTACGATGTTTTAAATTGTCTGGAGATAGAAACGAATATTTTAGTTTTCTTGCATAAATATCACGATAAAATTAAATTGTAAGAATATCCCTGAGTAACGTAATTTGTTTATTATATTTCATTTAATAAGATTGATTCTAGCATTTTTTCCTGACGAGTTACGATGTTTTTATTTGTCTGGAGATAGAAACGAATATTTTAGTTTTCTCGCATAAATATCACGATAAAATTAAATTTTAAAAAAATCCCTGCGTAACTAAATTTGTTTATTAGATTTTATTGAATAAGTTTGTTTCTAGCATTTTTTCCTGACGAGTTACGATGTTTTTATTTGTCTGGTGATAGAAACGAATATTTTAGTTTTCTCGCATAAATATCACGATAAAATTAAATTTTAAGAATTTCCCTGAGTAACTAAATTTGTTTATTAGATTTTATTAAATAAGTTTGTTTCTAGCATTTTATCCTGACGAGTAACGATGTTTTTATGTTTCTGGAACTAGAAACGAATATTTTAGTTTTCTCGCATAAATATCACGATAAAATTAAATTTTAAAAATATCCCTGAGTAACTTAATTTGTTTATTATATTTCATTTAATAAGATTGATTCTAGCATTTTTTCCTGACGAGTAACGATGTTTTTATGTTCCTGGAAATAGAAACTAATATTTTAGTTTTCTCGCATAAATATCACGATAAAATTAAATTTTAAGAATATCCCTGAGTAACTTAATTTGTTTATTATATTTCATTTAATAAGATTGATTCTAGCATTTTTTCCTGACGAGTAACGATGTTTTTATGTTCCTGGAAATAGAAACTAATATTTTAGTTTTCTCGCATAAATATCACGATAAAATTAAATTTTAAGAATATCCCTGAGTAACTTAATTTGTTTATTATATTTCATTTAATAAGATTGATTCTAGCATTTTTTCCTGACGAGTAACGATGTTTTTATGTTCCTGGAAATAGAAACTAATATTTTAGTTTTCTCGCATAAATATCACGATAAAATTAAATTTTAAGAATATCCCTTAGTAACTTAATTTGTTTATTATATTTCATTTAATAAGTTTGAATCTAGTATTTTTTCCTGTCGAGTTACGATGTTTTAAATTGTCTGGAGCTAGAAACGAATATTTTAGTTTTCTCGCATAAATATCACGATAAAATTAAATTTTAAGAATATCTCTGAGTAACTTAATTTGTTTATTATATTTCATTTAATAAGTTTGATTCTAGCATTTTTTCATGACGAGTTACGATGTTTTTATTTGTCTGGAGATAGAAACGAATATTTTAGTTTTCTCGCATAAATATCACGATAAAATTAAATTTTAAGAATATCCCTGAGTAACTTAATTTGTTTATTATATTTCATTTAATAAGATTGATTCTAGCATT
Organism: Pterostichus madidus; assembly: GCA_911728475.2. Lineage (NCBI taxonomy): Eukaryota > Metazoa > Arthropoda > Insecta > Coleoptera > Carabidae > Pterostichus > Pterostichus madidus. Next base: position 20,778,180 of record OU452309.1, on the reverse strand, counting down.
TTTTCCTGACGAGTAACGATGTTTTTATGTTCCTGGAAATAGAAACTAATATTTTAGTTTTCTCGCATAAATATCACGATAAAATTAAATTTTAAGAATATCCCTTAGTAACTTAATTTGTTTATTATATTTCATTTAATAAGTTTGAATCTAGTATTTTTTCCTGTCGAGTTACGATGTTTTAAATTGTCTGGAGCTAGAAACGAATATTTTAGTTTTCTCGCATAAATATCACGATAAAATTAAATTTTAAGAATATCCCTGAGTAACTTTATTTGTTTATTAGATTTTTTTAATAAGTTTGATTCTAGAATTTTTTCCTGAGGAGTACCGATGTTTTTATTTGTCTGGAGCTAGAAACGAATATTTTAGTTTTCTCGCATAAATATCACGATAAAATTAAATTTTAAGAATATCCCTGAGTAACTAAATTTGTTTATTAGATTTTATTTAATAAGTTTCATACTATCATTTTTTCCTGAGCAGTTACGATGTTTTTGTTTGTCTGGAACTAGAAACGAATATTTTAGTTTTCTCGCATAAATATCACGATAAAATTAAATTTTAAGAATATCCCTGAGTAACTTTATTTGTTTATTAGATTTTTTTAATAAGTTTGATTCTAGAATTTTTTCCTGAGGAGTACCGATGTTTTTATTTGTCTGGAGCTAGAAACGAATATTTTAGTTTTCTCGCATAAATATCACGATAAAATTAAATTTTAAGAATATCCCTGAGTAACTAAATTTGTTTATTAGATTTTATTTAATAAGTTTCATACTATCATTTTTTCCTGAGCAGTTACGATGTTTTTGTTTGTCTGGAACTAGAAACGAATATTTTAGTTTTCTCGCATAAATATCACGATAAAATTAAATTTTAAGAATATCCCTGAGTAACTTAATTTGTTTATTATATTTCATTTAATAAGATTGATTCTAGCATTTTTTCCTGACGAGTAACGATGTTTTTATGTTCCTGGAAATAGAAACTAATATTTTAGTTTTCTCGCATAAATATCACGATAAAATTAAATTGTAAGAATACCCCTGAGTAACTTAATTTGTTTATTAGATTTCATTTAATAAGTTTGATTCTAGCATTTTTTCCTGTCGAGTTACGATGTTTTTATGTTTCTGGAACTAGAAACGAATATTTTAGTTTTCTCGCATAAATATCACGATAAAATTAAATTTTAAGAATATCCCTGAGTAACTTAATTTGTTTATTATATTTCATTTAATAAGTTTGAATCTAGCATTTTTTCCTGACGAGTAACGATGTTTTTATGTTTCTGGAACTAGAAACGAATATTTTAGTTTTCTCGCATAAATATCACGATAAAATTAAATTTTAAGAATATCCCTGAGTGACTTAATTTGTTTATTATTTTTTATTTAATAAGATTGATTCTAGCATTTTTTCCTGACGAGTTACGATGTTTTAAATTGTCTGGAGATAGAAACGAATATTTTAGTTTTCTTGCATAAATATCACGATAAAATTAAATTGTAAGAATATCCCTGAGTAACGTAATTTGTTTATTATATTTCATTTAATAAGTTTGATTCTAGCATTTTTTCCTGCCGAGTTACGATGTTTTTATTTGTCTGGTGATAGAAACGAATATTTTAGTTTTCTCGCATAAATATCACGATAAAATTAAATTTTAAAAATATCCCTGAGTAACTTAATTTGTTTATTATATTTCATTTAATAAGTTTGAATCTAGCATTTTTTCCTGACGAGTAACGATGTTTTTATGTTTCTGGAACTAGAAACGAATATTTTAGTTTTCTCGCATAAATATCACGATAAAATTAAATTTTAAGAATATCCCTGAGTAACTTAATTTGTTTATTATATTTCATTTAATAAGATTGATTCTAGCATTTTTTCCTGACGAGTAACGATGTTTTTATGTTCCTGGAAATAGAAACTAATATTTTAGTTTTCTCGCATAAATATCACGATAAAATTAAATTTTAAGAATATCCCTGAGTAACTTAATTTGTGTATTATTTTTTATTTAATAAGATTGATTCTAGCATTTTTTCCTGACGAGTTACGATGTTTTAAATTGTCTGGAGATAGAAACGAATATTTTAGTTTTCTTGCATAAATATCACGATAAAATTAAATTGTAAGAATATCCCTGAGTAACGTAATTTGTTTATTATATTTCATTTAATAAGTTTGATTCTAGCATTTTTTCCTGACGAGTTACGATGTTTTTATTTGTCTGGTGATAGAAGCGAATATTTTAGTTTTCTCGCATAAATATCACGATAAAATTAAATTTTAAGAATTTCCCTGAGTAACTAAATTTGTTTATTAGATTTTATTAAATAAGTTTGTTTCTAGCATTTTATCCTGACGAGTAACGATGTTTTTATGTTTCTGGAACTAGAAACGAATATTTTAGTTTTCTCGCATAAATATCACGATAAAATTAAATTTTAAGAATATCCCTGAATAACTTAATTTGTTTATTATATTTCATTTAATAAGTTTGAATCTAGCATTTTTTGCTGACGAGTAACGATGTTTTTATGTTTCTGGAACTAGAAAAGAATATTTTAGTTTTCTCGCATAAATATCACGATAAAATTAAATTTTAAGAATATCCCTGAGTAACTTAATTTGTTTATTATATTTCATTTAATAAGTTTGATTCTAGCATTATTTCCTGACGAGATACTATGTTTTTATTTGTCTGGAGATAGAAACGAATATTTTAGTTTTCTCGCATAAATATCACAATAAAATTAAATTTTAAGAATATCCCTGAGTAACTAAATTCGTTTATTAGATTTTATTTAATAAATTTGTTTCTAGCATTTTTTCCTGACGAGTAACGATGGTTTTATGTTTCTGGAACTAGAAACGAATTTTGTAGTTTTCTCGCATAAATATCGCGATAAAATTAAATTTTAAGAATATCCCTGAGTAACTAAATTTGTTTATTAGATTTTATTTAATAAATTTGTTTCTAGCATTTTTTCCTGACGAGTAACGATGTTTTTATGTTTCTGGAAATAGAAACGAATATTTTAGTTCTCTCGCATAAATATCACGATAAAATTAAATTTTAAGAATATCCCTGAGTAACTAAATTATTTTATTAGATTTTATTTAATAAGTTTGTTTCTAGCATTTTTTCCTGACGAGTAACGATGTTTTTATGTTTCTGGAACTAGAAACGAATATTTTAGTTTTCTCGCATAAATATCACGATAAAATTTAATTTTAAGAATATCCCTGAGTAACTTAATTTGTTTATTATATTTCATTTAATAAGTTTGAATCTAGCATTTTTTCCTGTCGAGTTACGATGTTTTAAATTGCCTGGAGCTAGAAACGAATATTTTAGTTTTCTCGCATAAATATCACGATAAAATAAAATTTTAAGAATATCCCTGAGTAACTAAATTTGTTTATTAGATTTTATTTAATAAATTTGTTTCTAGCATTTTTTCCTGACGAGTAACGATGTTTTTATGTTTCTGGAACTAGAAACGAATATTTTAGTTTTCTCGCATAAATATCACGATAAAATTTAATTTTAAGAATATCCCTGAGTAACTTAATTTGTTTATTATATTTCATTTAATAAGTTTGATTCTAGCATTTTTTCCTGACGAGTTACGTAGTTTTTATTTGTCTGGAGATAGAAACGAATATTTTAGTTTTCTCGCATAAATATCACGATAAAATTAAATTTTAAGAATATCCCTGAGTAACTAAATTTGTTTATTAGATTTTATTTAATAAGTTTCATACTAGCATTTTTTCCTGAGCAGTTACGATGTTTTTGTATGTCTGGAACTAGAAACGAATATTTTAGTTTTCTCGCATATATATCACGATAAAATTAAATTTTAAGAATATCCCTGAGTAACTTAATTTGTTTATTATATTTCATTTAATAGGTTTGATTCTAGCATTTTTTCCTGACGAGTTACGATGTTTTTAGATTTGTTTATTAGATTTTATTGAATAAGTTTGTTTCTAGCATTTTTTCCTGACGAGTTACGACTTTTTTATTTGTCTGTAGATTTTTAGTTTTCTCGCATAAATATCACGATAAAATTAAATTTTAAAAATATCCCTTAGTAACTTAATTTGTGTATTATATTTAATTTAATAAGTTTGATTCTAGCATTTTTTCCTGACGAGATACTATGTTTTTATTTGTCTGGACATAGAAACGAATATTTTAGTTTTCTCGCATAAATATCACAATAAAATTAAATTTTAAGAATATCCCTGAGTAACTAAATTTGTTTATTAGATTTTATTTAATAAATTTGTTTCTAGCATTTTTTCCTGACGAGTAACGATGTTTTGATGTTTCTGGAACTAGAAACGAATATTTTAGTTTTCTCGCATAAATATCACGATAAAATTAAATTTTAAAAAAATCCCTGCGTAACTAAATTTGTTTATTAGATTTTATTGAATAAGTTTGTTTCTAGCATTTTTTCCTGACGAGTTACGATGTTTTTATTTGTCTGTAGATAGAAACGAATATTTTAGTTTTCTCTCATAAATATCACGATAAAATTAAATTTTAAGAATATCCCTGAGTAACTAAATTTGTTTATTAGATTTTAAAGAATAAGTTTGTTTCTAGCATTTTTTCCTGACGAGTAACGATGTTTTTATGTTTCTGGAACTAGAAACGAATATTTTAATTTTCTCGCATAAATATCACGATAAAATTAAATTTTAAGAATATCCCTGAGTAACTTAATTTGTTTATTATATTTCATTTAATAAGTTTGTTTCTAGCATTTTTTCCTGACGATATACTATGTTTTTATTTGTCTGGAGAGAGAAACGAATATTTTAGTTTTCGCGCATAAATATCACAATAAAATTAAATTTTAAGAATATCCCTGAGTAACTAAATTTGTTTATTAGATTTTATTTAATAAGTTTGTTTCTAGCATTTTTTCCTGACGAGTAACGATGTTTTTATGTTTCTTTAACTAGAAACGAATATTTTAGTTTTCTCGCATAAATATCACGATAAAATTAAATTTTAAGAATATCCCTGAGTAAATAAATTTGTTTATTAGATTTTAAAGAATAAGTTTGTTTCTAGCATTTTTTCCTGAAGAGTAACGATGTTTTTATGTTCCTGGAAATAGAAACTAATATTTTAGTTTTCTCGCATAAATATCACGATAAAATTAAATTTTAAGAATATCCCTGAGTAACTTAATTTGTTTATTATTTTTCATATAATAAGATTGATTCTAGCATTTTTTCCTGACGAGTTACGATGTTTTTATTTGTCTGGAGATAGAAACGAATATTTTAGTTTTCTCGCATAAATATCACGATAAAATTAAATTTTAAAAATATCCCTGCGTAACTAAATTTGTTTATTAGATTTTATTGAATAAGTTTGTTTCTAGCATTTTTTCCTGACGAGTTACGATGTTTTTATTTGTCTGTAGATAGAAACGAATATTTTAGTTTTCTCGCATAAATATCACTATAAAATTAAATTTTAAGAATATCCCTGAGTAACTAAATTTGTTTATTAGATTTTAAAGAATAAGTTTGTTTCTAGCATTTTTTCCTGAAGAGTAACGATGTTTTTATGTTCCTGGAAATAGAAACTAATATTTTAGTTTTCTCGCATAAATATCACGATAAAATTAAATTTTAAGAATATCCCTGAGTAACTTAATTTGTTTATTATTTCTCATTTAATAAGATTGATTCTAGCATTTTTTCCTGACGAGTTACGATGTTTTAAATTGTCTGGAGATAGAAACGAATATTTTAGTTTTCTTGCATAAATATCACGATAAAATTAAATTTTAAGAATTTCCCTGAGTAACTAAATTTGTTTATTAGATTTTATTAAATAAGTTTGTTTCTAGCATTTTCTCCTGACGAGTAACGATGTTTTTATTTGTCTGGAGATAGAAACGAATATTTTAGTTTTCTCGCATAAATATCACGATAAAATTAAATTTTAAGAATTTCCCTGAGTAACTAAATTTGTTTATTAGATTTTATTAAATAAGTTTGTTTCTAGCATTTTTTCCTGACGAGTTACGATGTTTTAAATTGTCTGGAGATAGAAACGAATATTTTAGTTTTCTTGCATAAATATCACGATAAAATTAAATTGTAAGAATATCCCTGAGTAACGTAATTTGTTTATTATATTTCATTTAATAAGTTTGATTCTAGCATTTTTTCCTGACGAGTTACGATGTTTTTATTTGTCTGGAGATAGAAACGAATATTTTAGTTTTCTCGCATAAATATCACGATAAAATTAAATTTTAAGAATTTCCCTGAGTAACTAAATTTGTTTATTAGATTTTATTAAATAAGTTTGTTTCTAGCATTTTCTCCTGACGAGTAACGATGTTTTAATGTTTCTGGAACTAGAAACGAATATTTTAGTTTTCTCGCATAAATATCACGATAAAATTAAATTTTAAGAATATCCCTGAGTAACTTAATTTGTTTATTATATTTCATTTAATAAGTTTGAATCTAGCATTTTTTCCTGACGAGTTACGATGTTTTTATTTGTCTGGAGATAGAAACGAATATTTTAGATTTCTCGCATAAATATCAGGATAAAATTAAATTTTAAGATTATCCCTGAGTAACTAAATTTGTTTATTAGATTTTATTGAATAAGTTTGTTTCTAGCATTTTTTCCTGACGAGTAACGATGTTTTTATGTTTCTGGAACTAGAAACGAATATTTTAGTTTTCTCGCATAAATATCACGATAAAATTAAATTTTAAGAATATCCCTGAGTAACTTAATTTGTTTATTATATTTCATTTAATAAGTTTGATTCTAGCATTATTTCCTGACGAGATACTATGTTTTTATTTGTCTGGAGATAGAAACGAATATTTTAGTTTTCTCTCATAAATATCACGATAAAATTAAATTTTAAGAATATCCCTGAGTAACTAAATTTGTTTATTAGATTTTAAAGAATAAGTTTGTTTCTAGCATTTTTTCCTGACGAGTAACGATGTTTTTATGTTTCTGGAACTAGAAACGAATATTTTAGTTTTCTCGCATAAATATCACGATAAAATTAAATTTTAAGAATATCCCTGAGTAACTTAATTTGTTTATTATATTTCATTTAATAAGTTTGTTTCTAGCATTTTTTCCTGACGATATACTATGTTTTTATTTGTCTGGAGAGAGAAACGAATATTTTAGTTTTCGCGCATAAATATCACAATAAAATTAAATTTTAAGAATATCCCTGAGTAACTAAATTTGTTTATTAGATTTTATTTAATAAGTTTGTTTCTAGCATTTTTTCCTGACGAGTAACGATGTTTTTATGTTTCTTTAACTAGAAACGAATATTTTAGTTTTCTCGCATAAATATCACGATAAAATTAAATTTTAAGAATATCCCTGAGTAACTAAATTTGTTTATTAGATTTTAAAGAATAAGTTTGTTTCTAGCATTTTTTCCTGAAGAGTAACGATGTTTTTATGTTCCTGGAAATAGAAACTAATATTTTAGTTTTCTCGCATAAATATCACGATAAAATTAAATTTTAAGAATATCCCTGAGTAACTTAATTTGTTTATTATTTTTCATATAATAAGATTGATTCTAGCATTTTTTCCTGACGAGTTACGATGTTTTTATTTGTCTGGAGATAGAAACGAATATTTTAGTTTTCTCGCATAAATATCACGATAAAATTAAATTTTAAAAATATCCCTGCGTAACTAAATTTGTTTATTAGATTTTATTGAATAAGTTTGTTTCTAGCATTTTTTCCTGACGAGTTACGATGTTTTTATTTGTCTGTAGATAGAAACGAATATTTTAGTTTTCTCGCATAAATATCACTATAAAATTAAATTTTAAGAATATCCCTGAGTAACTAAATTTGTTTATTAGATTTTAAAGAATAAGTTTGTTTCTAGCATTTTTTCCTGAAGAGTAACGATGTTTTTATGTTTCTGGAACTAGAAACGAATATTTTAGTTTTCTCGCATAAATATCACGATAAAATTAAATTTTAAGAATATCCCTGAGTAACTTAATTTGTTTATTATATTTCATTTAATAAGTTTGTTTCTAGCATTTTTTCCTGACGATATACTATGTTTTTATTTGTCTGGAGAGAGAAACGAATATTTTAGTTTTCGCGCATAAATATCACAATAAAATTAAATTTTAAGAATATCCCTGAGTAACTAAATTTGTTTATTAGATTTTATTTAATAAGTTTGTTTCTAGCATTTTTTCCTGACGAGTAACGATGTTTTTATGTTTCTTTAACTAGAAACGAATATTTTAGTTTTCTCGCATAAATATCACGATAAAATTAAATTTTAAGAATATCCCTGAGTAACTAAATTTGTTTATTAGATTTTAAAGAATAAGTTTGTTTCTAGCATTTTTTCCTGAAGAGTAACGATGTTTTTATGTTCCTGGAAATAGAAACTAATATTTTAGTTTTCTCGCATAAATATCACGATAAAATTAAATTTTAAGAATATCCCTGAGTAACTTAATTTGTTTATTATTTTTCATATAATAAGATTGATTCTAGCATTTTTTCCTGACGAGTTACGATGTTTTTATTTGTCTGGAGATAGAAACGAATATTTTAGTTTTCTCGCATAAATATCACGATAAAATTAAATTTTAAAAATATCCCTGCGTAACTAAATTTGTTTATTAGATTTTATTGAATAAGTTTGTTTCTAGCATTTTTTCCTGACGAGTTACGATGTTTTTATTTGTCTGTAGATAGAAACGAATATTTTAGTTTTCTCGCATAAATATCACTATAAAATTAAATTTTAAGAATATCCCTGAGTAACTAAATTTGTTTATTAGATTTTAAAGAATAAGTTTGTTTCTAGCATTTTTTCCTGAAGAGTAACGATGTTTTTATGTTCCTGGAAATAGAAACTAATATTTTAGTTTTCTCGCATAAATATCACGATAAAATTAAATTTTAAGAATATCCCTGAGTAACTTAATTTGTTTATTATTTCTCATTTAATAAGATTGATTCTAGCATTTTTTCCTGACGAGTTACGATGTTTTAAATTGTCTGGAGATAGAAACGAATATTTTAGTTTTCTTGCATAAATATCACGATAAAATTAAATTTTAAGAATTTCCCTGAGTAACTAAATTTGTTTATTAGATTTTATTAAATAAGTTTGTTTCTAGCATTTTCTCCTGACGAGTAACGATGTTTTTATTTGTCTGGAGATAGAAACGAATATTTTAGTTTTCTCGCATAAATATCACGATAAAATTAAATTTTAAGAATTTCCCTGAGTAACTAAATTTGTTTATTAGATTTTATTAAATAAGTTTGTTTCTAGCATTTTTTCCTGACGAGTTACGATGTTTTAAATTGTCTGGAGATAGAAACGAATATTTTAGTTTTCTTGCATAAATATCACGATAAAATTAAATTGTAAGAATATCCCTGAGTAACGTAATTTGTTTATTATATTTCATTTAATAAGTTTGATTCTAGCATTTTTTCCTGACGAGTTACGATGTTTTTATTTGTCTGGAGATAGAAACGAATATTTTAGTTTTCTCGCATAAATATCACGATAAAATTAAATTTTAAGAATTTCCCTGAGTAACTAAATTTGTTTATTAGATTTTATTAAATAAGTTTGTTTCTAGCATTTTCTCCTGACGAGTAACGATGTTTTAATGTTTCTGGAACTAGAAACGAATATTTTAGTTTTCTCGCATAAATATCACGATAAAATTAAATTTTAAGAATATCCCTGAGTAACTTAATTTGTTTATTATATTTCATTTAATAAGTTTGAATCTCGCATTTTTTCCTGACGAGTTACGATGTTTTTATTTGTCTGGAGATAGAAACGAATATTTTAGATTTCTCGCATAAATATCAGGATAAAATTAAATTTTAAGACTATCCCTGAGTAACTAAATTTGTTTATTAGATTTTATTGAATAAGTTTGTTTCTAGCATTTTTTCCTGACGAGTAACGATGTTTTTATGTTTCTGGAACTAGAAACGAATATTTTAGTTTTCTCGCATAAATATCACGATAAAATTAAATTTTAAGAATATCCCTGAGTAACTTAATTTGTTTATTATATTTCATTTAATAAGTTTGATTCTAGCATTATTTCCTGACGAGATACTATGTTTTTATTTGTCTGGAGATAGAAACGAATATTTTAGTTTTCTCGCATAAATATCACAATAAAATTAAATTTTAAGAATATCCCTGAGTAACTAAATTCGTTTATTAGATTTTATTTAATAAATTTGTTTCTAGCATTTTTTCCTGACGAGTAACGATGTTTTTATGTTTCTGGAACTAGAAACGAATATTGTAGTTTTCTCGCATAAATATCACGATAAAATTAAATTTTAAGAATATCCCTGAGTAACTAAATTTGTTTATTAGATTTTATTTAATAAATTTGATTCTAGCATTTTTTCCTGACGAGTAACGATGTTTTTATGTTTCTGGAACTAGAAACGAATATTTTAGTTTTCTCGCATAAATATCACGATAAAATTAAATTTTAAGAATATCCCTGAGTAACTAAATTAGTTTATTAGATTTTATTTAATAAGTTTGTTTCTAGCATTTTTTCCTGACGAGTAACGATGTTTTTATGTTTCTGGAACTAGAAACGAATATTTTAGTTTTCTCGCATAAATATCACGATAAAATTTAATTTTAAGAATATCCCTGAGTAACTTAATTTGTTTATTATATTTCATTTAATAAGTTTGAATCTAGCATTTTTTCCTGTCGAGTTACGATGTTTTAAATTGTCTGGAGTTAGAAACGAATATTTTAGTTTTCTCGCATAAATATCACGATAAAATTAAATTTTAAGAATATCCCTGAGTAACTAAATTTGTTTATTAGATTTTATTTAATAAATTTGTTTCTAGCATTTTTTCCTGACGAGTAACGATGTTTTTATGTTTCTGGAACTAGAAACGAATATTTTAGTTTTCTCGCATAAATATCACGATAAAATTTAATTTTAAGAATATCCCTGAGTAACTTAATTTGTTTATTATATTTCATTTAATAAGTTTGATTCTAGCATTTTTTCCTGACGAGTTACGTAGTTTTTATTTGTCTGGAGATAGAAACGAATATTTTAGTTTTCTCGCATAAATATCACGATAAAATTAAATTTTAAGAATATCCCTGAGTAACTAAATTTGTTTATTAGATTTTATTTAATAAGTTTCATACTAGCATTTTTTCCTGAGCAGTTACGATGTTTTTGTATGTCTGGAACTAGAAACGAATATTTTAGTTTTCTCGCATATATATCACGATAAAATTAAATTTTAAAAATATCCCTGAGTAACTTAATTTGTTTATTATATTTCATTTAATAGGTTTGATTCTAGCATTTTTTCCTGACGAGTTACGATGTTTTTAGATTTGTTTATTAGATTTTATAGAATAAGTTTGTTTCTAGCATTTTTTCCTGACGAGTTACGACGTTTTTATTTATCTGTAGATTTTTAGTTTTCTCGCATAAATATCACGATAAAATTAAATTTTAAAAATATCCCTTAGTAACTTAATTTGTGTATTATATTTCATTTAATAGGTTTGATTCTAGCATTTTTTCCTGACGAGTTACGATGTTTTTAGATTTGTTTATTAGATTTTATAGAATAAGTTTGTTTCTAGCATTTTTTCCTGACGAGTTACGACGTTTTTATTTATCTGTAGATTTTTAGTTTTCTCGCATAAATATCACGATAAAATTAAATTTTAAAAATATCCCTTAGTAACTTAATTTGTGTATTATATTTCATTTAATAAGTTTGATTCTAGCATTTTTTCCTGACGAGATACTATGTTTTTATTTGTCTGGAGATAGAAACGAATATTTTAGTTTTCTCGCATAAATATCACAATAAAATTAAATTTTAAGAATATCCCTGAGTAACTAAATTTGTTTATTAGATTTTATTTAATAAATTTGTTTCTAGCATTTTTTCCTGACGAGTAACGATGTTTTGATGTTTCTGGAACTAGAAACGAATATTTTAGTTTTCTCGCATAAATATCACGATAAAATTAAATTTTAAAAATATCCCTGCGTAACTAAATTTGTTTATTAGATTTTATTGAATAAGTTTGTTTCTAGCATTTTTTCCTGACGAGTTACGATGTTTTTATTTGTCTGTAGATAGAAACGAATATTTTAGTTTTCTCTCATAAATATCACGATAAAATTAAATTTTAAGAATATCCCTGAGTAACTAAATTTGTTTATTAGATTTTAAAGAATAAGTTTGTTTCTAGCATTTTTTCCTGACGAGTAACGATGTTTTTATGTTTCTGGAACTAGAAACGAATATTTTAGTTTTCTCGCATAAATATCACGATAAAATTAAATTTTAAGAATATCCCTGAGTAACTTAATTTGTTTATTATATTTCATTTAATAAGTTTGATTCTAGCATTTTTTCCTGACGATATACTATGTTTTTATTTGTCTGGAGAGAGAAACGAATATTTTAGTTTTCTCGCATAAATATCACAATAAAATTAAATTTTAAGAATATCCCTGAGTAACTAAATTTGTTTATTAGATTTTATTTAATAAATTTGTTTCTAGCATTTTTTCCTGACGAGTAACGATGTTTTGATGTTTCTGGAACTAGAAACGAATATTTTAGTTTTCTCGCATAAATATCACGATAAAATTAAATTTTAAAAAAATCCCTGCGTAACTAAATTTGTTTATTAGATTTTATTGAATAAGTTTGTTTCTAGCATTTTTTCCTGACGAGTTACGATGTTTTTATTTGTCTGTAGATAGAAACGAATATTTTAGTTTTCTCTCATAAATATCACGATAAAATTAAATTTTAAGAATATCCCTGAGTAACTAAATTTGTTTATTAGATTTTAAAGAATAAGTTTGTTTCTAGCATTTTTTCCTGAAGAGTAACGATGTTTTTATGTTCCTGGAAATAGAAACTAATATTTTAGTTTTCTCGCATAAATATCACGATAAAATTAAATTTTAAGAATATCCCTGAGTAACTTAATTTGTTTATTATTTTTCATATAATAAGATTGATTCTAGCATTTTTTCCTGACGAGTTACGATGTTTTTATTTGTCTGGAGATAGAAACGAATATTTTAGTTTTCTCGCATAAATATCACGATAAAATTAAATTTTAAAAATATCCCTGCGTAACTAAATTTGTTTATTAGATTTTATTGAATAAGTTTGTTTCTAGCATTTTTTCCTGACGAGTTACGATGTTTTTATTTGTCTGTAGATAGAAACGAATATTTTAGTTTTCTCGCATAAATATCACTATAAAATTAAATTTTAAGAATATCCATGAGTAACTAAATTTGTTTATTAGATTTTAAAGAATAAGTTTGTTTCTAGCATTTTTTCCTGAAGAGTAACGATGTTTTTATGTTCCTGGAAATAGAAACTAATATTTTAGTTTTCTCGCATAAATATCACGATAAAATTAAATTTTAAGAATATCCCTGAGTAACTTAATTTGTTTATTATTTCTCATTTAATAAGATTGATTCTAGCATTTTTTCCTGACGAGTTACGATGTTTTAAATTGTCTGGAGATAGAAACGAATATTTTAGTTTTCTTGCATAAATATCACGATAAAATTAAATTGTAAGAATATCCCTGAGTAACGTAATTTGTTTATTATATTTCATTTAATAAGATTGATTCTAGCATTTTTTCCTGACGAGTTACGATGTTTTTATTTGTCTGGAGATAGAAACGAATATTTTAGTTTTCTCGCATAAATATCACGATAAAATTAAATTTAAAAAAAATCCCTGCGTAACTAAATTTGTTTATTAGATTTTATTGAATAAGTTTGTTTCTAGCATTTTTTCCTGACGAGTTACGATGTTTTTATTTGTCTGGTGATAGAAACGAATATTTTAGTTTTCTCGCATAAATATCACGATAAAATTAAATTTTAAGAATTTCCCTGAGTAACTAAATTTGTTTATTAGATTTTATTAAATAAGTTTGTTTCTAGCATTTTATCCTGACGAGTAACGATGTTTTTATGTTTCTGGAACTAGAAACGAATATTTTAGTTTTCTCGCATAAATATCACGATAAAATTAAATTTTAAAAATATCCCTGAGTAACTTAATTTGTTTATTATATTTCATTTAATAAGTTTGAATCTAGCATTTTTTCCTGACGAGTAACGATGTTTTTATGTTTCTGGAACTAGAAACGAATATTTTAGTTTTCTCGCATAAATATCAGGATAAAATTAAATTTTAAGAATATCCCTGAGTAACTTAATTTGTTTATTATATTTCATTTAATAAGATTGATTCTAGCATTTTTTCCTGACGAGTAACGATGTTTTTATGTTCCTGGAAATAGAAACTAATATTTTAGTTTTCTCGCATAAATATCACGATAAAATTAAATTTTAAGAATATCCCTGAGTAACTTAATTTGTTTATTATATTTCATTTAATAAGATTGATTCTAGCATTTTTTCCTGACGAGTAACGATGTTTTTATGTTCCTGGAAATAGAAACTAATATTTTAGTTTTCTCGCATAAATATCACGATAAAATTAAATTTTAAGAATATCCCTTAGTAACTTAATTTGTTTATTATATTTCATTTAATAAGTTTGAATCTAGTATTTTTTCCTGTCGAGTTACGATGTTTTAAATTGTCTGGAGCTAGAAACGAATATTTTAGTTTTCTCGCATAAATATCACGATAAAATTAAATTTTAAGAATATCTCTGAGTAACTTAATTTGTTTAATATATTTCATTTAATAAGTTTGATTCTAGCATTTTTTCATGACGAGTTACGATGTTTTTATTTGTCTGGAGATAGAAACGAATATTTTAGTTTTCTCGCATAAATATCACGATAAAATTAAATTTTAAGAATATCCCTGAGTAACTTAATTTGTTTATTATATTTCATTTAATAAGATTGATTCTAGCATTTTTTCCTGACGAGTAACGATGTTTTTATGTTCCTGGAAATAGAAACTAATATTTTAGTTTTCTCGCATAAATATCACGATAAAATTAAATTTTAAGAATATCCCTTAGTAACTTAATTTGTTTATTATATTTCATTTAATAAGTTTGAATCTAGTATTTTTTCCTGTCGAGTTACGATGTTTTAAATTGTCTGGAGCTAGAAACGAATATTTTAGTTTTCTCGCATAAATATCACGATAAAATTAAATTTTAAGAATATCCCTGAGTAACTTTATTTGTTTATTAGATTTTTTTAATAAGTTTGATTCTAGAATTTTTTCCTGAGGAGTACCGATGTTTTTATTTGTCTGGAGCTAGAAACGAATATTTTAGTTTTCTCGCATAAATATCACGATAAAATTAAATTTTAAGAATATCCCTGAGTAACTAAATTTGTTTATTAGATTTTATTTAATAAGTTTCGTACTATCATTTTTTCCTGAGCAGTTACGATGTTTTTGTTTGTCTGGAACTAGAAACGAATATTTTAGTTTTCTCGCATAAATATCACGATAAAATTAAATTTTAAGAATATCCCTGAGTAACTTTATTTGTTTATTAGATTTTTTTAATAAGTTTGATTCTAGAATTTTTTCCTGAGGAGTAACGATGTTTTTATTTGTCTGGAGCTAGAAACGAATATTTTAGTTTTCTCGCATAAATATCACGATAAAATTAAATTGTAAGAATATCCCTGAGTAACTTAATTTGTTTATTAGATTTCATTTAATAAGTTTGATTCTAGCATTTTTTCCTGTCGAGTTACGATGTTTTTATGTTTCTGGAACTAGAAACGAATATTTTAGTTTTCTCGCATAAATATCACGATAAAATTAAATTTTAAGAATATCCCTGAGTAACTTAATTTGTTTATTATATTTCATTTAATAAGTTTGAATCTAGCATTTTTTCCTGACGAGTAACGATGTTTTTATGTTTCTGGAACTAGAAACGAATATTTTAGTTTTCTCGCATAAATATCACGATAAAATTAAATTTTAAGAATATCCCTGAGTGACTTAATTTGTTTATTATTTTTTATTTAATAAGATTGATTCTAGCATTTTTTCCTGACGAGTTACGATGTTTTAAATTGTCTGGAGATAGAAACGAATATTTTAGTTTTCTTGCATAAATATCACGATAAAATTAAATTGTAAGAATATCCCTGAGTAACGTAATTTGTTTATTATATTTCATTTAATAAGTTTGATTCTAGCATTTTTTCCTGCCGAGTTACGATGTTTTTATTTGTCTGGTGATAGAAACGAATATTTTAGTTTTCTCGCATAAATATCACGATAAAATTAAATTTTAAAAATATCCCTGAGTAACTTAATTTGTTTATTATATTTCATTTAATAAGTTTGAATCTAGCATTTTTTCCTGACGAGTAACGATGTTTTTATGTTTCTGGAACTAGAAACGAATATTTTAGTTTTCTCGCATAAATATCACGATAAAATTAAATTTTAAGAATATCCCTGAGTAACTTAATTTGTTTATTATATTTCATTTAATAAGATTGATTCTAGCATTTTTTCCTGACGAGTAACGATGTTTTTATGTTCCTGGAAATAGAAACTAATATTTTAGTTTTCTCGCATAAATATCACGATAAAATTAAATTTTAAGAATATCCCTGAGTAACTTAATTTGTTTATTATTTTTTATTTAATAAGATTGATTCTAGCATTTTTTCCTGACGAGTTACGATGTTTTAAATTGTCTGGAGATAGAAACGAATATTTTAGTTTTCTTGCATAAATATCACGATAAAATTAAATTGTAAGAATATCCCTGAGTAACGTAATTTGTTTATTATATTTCATTTAATAAGTTTGATTCTAGCATTTTTTCCTGACGAGTTACGATGTTTTTATTTGTCTGGTGATAGAAGCGAATATTTTAGTTTTCTCGCATAAATATCACGATAAAATTAAATTTTAAGAATTTCCCTGAGTAACTAAATTTGTTTATTAGATTTTATTAAATAAGTTTGTTTCTAGCATTTTATCCTGACGAGTAACGATGTTTTTATGTTTCTGGAACTAGAAACGAATATTTTAGTTTTCTCGCATAAATATCACGATAAAATTAAATTTTAAGAATATCCCTGAATAACTTAATTTGTTTATTATATTTCATTTAATAAGTTTGAATCTAGCATTTTTTGCTGACGAGTAACGATGTTTTTATGTTTCTGGAACTAGAAACGAATATTTTAGTTTTCTCGCATAAATATCACGATAAAATTAAATTTTAAGAATATCCCTGAGTAACTTAATTTGTTTATTATATTTCATTTAATAAGTTTGATTCTAGCATTATTTCCTGACGAGATACTATGTTTTTATTTGTCTGGAGATAGAAACGAATATTTTAGTTTTCTCGCATAAATATCACAATAAAATTAAATTTTAAGAATATCCCTGAGTAACTAAATTCGTTTATTAGATTTTATTTAATAAATTTGTTTCTAGCATTTTTTCCTGACGAGTAACGATGGTTTTATGTTTCTGGAACTAGAAACGAATTTTGTAGTTTTCTCGCATAAATATCGCGATAAAATTAAATTTTAAGAATATCCCTGAGTAACTAAATTTGTTTATTAGATTTTATTTAATAAATTTGTTTCTAGCATTTTTTCCTGACGAGTAACGATGTTTTTATGTTTCTGGAAATAGAAACGAATATTTTAGTTCTCTCGCATAAATATCACGATAAAATTAAATTTTAAGAATATCCCTGAGTAACTAAATTAGTTTATTAGATTTTATTTAATAAGTTTGTTTCTAGCATTTTTTCCTGACGAGTAACGATGTTTTTATGTTTCTGGAACTAGAAACGAATATTTTAGTTTTCTCGCATAAATATCACGATAAAATTTAATTTTAAGAATATCCCTGAGTAACTTAATTTGTTTATTATATTTCATTTAATAAGTTTGAATCTAGCATTTTTTCCTGTCGAGTTACGATGTTTTAAATTGCCTGGAGCTAGAAACGAATATTTTAGTTTTCTCGCATAAATATCACGATAAAATAAAATTTTAAGAATATCCCTGAGTAACTAAATTTGTTTATTAGATTTTATTTAATAAATTTGTTTCTAGCATTTTTTCCTGACGAGTAACGATGTTTTTATGTTTCTGGAACTAGAAACGAATATTTTAGTTTTCTCGCATAAATATCACGATAAAATTTAATTTTAAGAATATCCCTGAGTAATTTAATTTGTTTATTATATTTCATTTAATAAGTTTGATTCTAGCATTTTTTCCTGACGAGTTACGTAGTTTTTATTTGTCTGGAGATAGAAACGAATATTTTAGTTTTCTCGCATAAATATCACGATAAAATTAAATTTTAAGAATATCCCTGAGTAACTAAATTTGTTTATTAGATTTTATTTAATAAGTTTCATACTAGCATTTTTTCCTGAGCAGTTACGATGTTTTTGTATGTCTGGAACTAGAAACGAATATTTTAGTTTTCTCGCATATATATCACGATAAAATTAAATTTTAAGAATATCCCTGAGTAACTTAATTTGTTTATTATATTTCATTTAATAGGTTTGATTCTAGCATTTTTTCCTGACGAGTTACGATGTTTTTAGATTTGTTTATTAGATTTTATTGAATAAGTTTGTTTCTAGCATTTTTTCCTGACGAGTTACGACTTTTTTATTTGTCTGTAGATTTTTAGTTTTCTCGCATAAATATCACGATAAAATTAAATTTTAAAAATATCCCTTAGTAACTTAATTTGTGTATTATATTTAATTTAATAAGTTTGATTCTAGCATTTTTTCCTGACGAGATACTATGTTTTTATTTGTCTGGACATAGAAACGAATATTTTAGTTTTCTCGCATAAATATCACAATAAAATTAAATTTTAAGAATATCCCTGAGTAACTAAATTTGTTTATTAGTTTTTATTTAATAAATTTGTTTCTAGCATTTTTTCCTGACGAGTAACGATGTTTTGATGTTTCTGGAACTAGAAACGAATATTTTAGTTTTCTCGCATAAATATCACGATAAAATTAAATTTTAAAAAAATCCCTGCGTAACTAAATTTGTTTATTAGATTTTATTGAATAAGTTTGTTTCTAGCATTTTTTCCTGACGAGTTACGATGTTTTTATTTGTCTGTAGATAGAAACGAATATTTTAGTTTTCTCTCATAAATATCACGATAAAATTAAATTTTAAGAATATCCCTGAGTAACTAAATTTGTTTATTAGATTTTAAAGAATAAGTTTGTTTCTAGCATTTTTTCCTGACGAGTAACGATGTTTTTATGTTTCTGGAACTAGAAACGAATATTTTAGTTTTCTCGCATAAATATCACGATAAAATTAAATTTTAAGAATATCCCTGAGTAACTTAATTTGTTTATTATATTTCATTTAATAAGTTTGTTTCTAGCATTTTTTCCTGACGATATACTATGTTTTTATTTGTCTGGAGAGAGAAACGAATATTTTAGTTTTCGCGCATAAATATCACAATAAAATTAAATTTTAAGAATATCCCTGAGTAACTAAATTTGTTTATTAGATTTTATTTAATAAGTTTGTTTCTAGCATTTTTTCCTGACGAGTAACGATGTTTTTATGTTTCTTTAACTAGAAACGAATATTTTAGTTTTCTCGCATAAATATCACGATAAAATTAAATTTTAAGAATATCCCTGAGTAACTAAATTTGTTTATTAGATTTTAAAGAATAAGTTTGTTTCTAGCATTTTTTCCTGAAGAGTAACGATGTTTTTATGTTCCTGGAAATAGAAACTAATATTTTAGTTTTCTCGCATAAATATCACGATAAAATTAAATTTTAAGAATATCCCTGAGTAACTTAATTTGTTTATTATTTTTCATATAATAAGATTGATTCTAGCATTTTTTCCTGACGAGTTACGATGTTTTTATTTGTCTGGAGATAGAAACGAATATTTTAGTTTTCTCGCATAAATATCACGATAAAATTAAATTTTAAAAATATCCCTGCGTAACTAAATTTGTTTATTAGATTTTATTGAATAAGTTTGTTTCTAGCATTTTTTCCTGACGAGTTACGATGTTTTTATTTGTCTGTAGATAGAAACGAATATTTTAGTTTTCTCGCATAAATATCACTATAAAATTAAATTTTAAGAATATCCCTGAGTAACTAAATTTGTTTATTAGATTTTAAAGAATAAGTTTGTTTCTAGCATTTTTTCCTGAAGAGTAACGATGTTTTTATGTTCCTGGAAATAGAAACTAATATTTTAGTTTTCTCGCATAAATATCACGATAAAATTAAATTTTAAGAATATCCCTGAGTAACTTAATTTGTTTATTATTTCTCATTTAATAAGATTGATTCTAGCATTTTTTCCTGACGAGTTACGATGTTTTAAATTGTCTGGAGATAGAAACGAATATTTTAGTTTTCTTGCATAAATATCACGATAAAATTAAATTTTAAGAATTTCCCTGAGTAACTAAATTTGTTTATTAGATTTTATTAAATAAGTTTGTTTCTAGCATTTTCTCCTGACGAGTAACGATGTTTTTATTTGTCTGGAGATAGAAACGAATATTTTAGTTTTCTCGCATAAATATCACGATAAAATTAAATTTTAAGAATTTCCCTGAGTAACTAAATTTGTTTATTAGATTTTATTAAATAAGTTTGTTTCTAGCATTTTTTCCTGACGAGTTACGATGTTTTAAATTGTCTGGAGATAGAAACGAATATTTTAGTTTTCTTGCATAAATATCACGATAAAATTAAATTGTAAGAATATCCCTGAGTAACGTAATTTGTTTATTATATTTCATTTAATAAGTTTGATTCTAGCATTTTTTCCTGACGAGTTACGATGTTTTTATTTGTCTGGAGATAGAAACGAATATTTTAGTTTTCTCGCATAAATATCACGATAAAATTAAATTTTAAGAATTTCCCTGAGTAACTAAATTTGTTTATTAGATTTTATTAAATAAGTTTGTTTCTAGCATTTTCTCCTGACGAGTAACGATGTTTTAATGTTTCTGGAACTAGAAACGAATATTTTAGTTTTCTCGCATAAATATCACGATAAAATTAAATTTTAAGAATATCCCTGAGTAACTTAATTTGTTTATTATATTTCATTTAATAAGTTTGAATCTAGCATTTTTCCTGACGAGTTACGATGTTTTTATTTGTCTGGAGATAGAAACGAATATTTTAGATTTCTCGCATAAATATCAGGATAAAATTAAATTTTAAGATTATCCCTGAGTAACTAAATTTGTTTATTAGATTTTATTGAATAAGTTTGTTTCTAGCATTTTTTCCTGACGAGTAACGATGTTTTTATGTTTCTGGAACTAGAAACGAATATTTTAGTTTTCTCGCATAAATATCACGATAAAATTAAATTTTAAGAATATCCCTGAGTAACTTAATTTGTTTATTATATTTCATTTAATAAGTTTGATTCTAGCATTATTTCCTGACGAGATACTATGTTTTTATTTGTCTGGAGATAGAAACGAATATTTTAGTTTTCTCGCATAAATATCACAATAAAATTAAATTTTAAGAATATCCCTGAGTAACTAAATTCGTTTATTAGATTTTATTTAATAAATTTGTTTCTAGCATTTTTTCCTGACGAGTAACGATGTTTTTATGTTTCTGGAACTAGAAACGAATATTGTAGTTTTCTCGCATAAATATCACGATAAAATTAAATTTTAAGAATATCCCTGAGTAACTAAATTTGTTTATTAGATTTTATTTAATAAATTTGTTTCTAGCATTTTTTCCTGACGAGTAACGATGTTTTTATGTTTCTGGAACTAGAAACGAATATTTTAGTTTTCTCGCATAAATATCACGATAAAATTAAATTTTAAGAATATCCCTGAGTAACTAAATTAGTTTATTAGATTTTATTTAATAAGTTTGTTTCTAGCATTTTTTCCTGACGAGTAACGATGTTTTTATGTTTCTGGAACTAGAAACGAATATTTTAGTTTTCTCGCATAAATATCACGATAAAATTTAATTTTAAGAATATCCCTGAGTAACTTAATTTGTTTATTATATTTCATTTAATAAGTTTGAATCTAGCATTTTTTCCTGTCGAGTTACGATGTTTTAAATTGTCTGGAGCTAGAAACGAATATTTTAGTTTTCTCGCATAAATATCACGATAAAATTAAATTTTAAGAATATCCCTGAGTAACTAAATTTGTTTATTAGATTTTATTTAATAAATTTGTTTCTAGCATTTTTTCCTGACGAGTAACGATGTTTTTATGTTTCTGGAACTAGAAACGAATATTTTAGTTTTCTCGCATAAATATCACGATAAAATTTAATTTTAAGAATATCCCTGAGTAACTTAATTTGTTTATTATATTTCATTTAATAAGTTTGATTCTAGCATTTTTTCCTGACGAGTTACGTAGTTTTTATTTGTCTGGAGATAGAAACGAATATTTTAGTTTTCTCGCATAAATATCACGATAAAATTAAATTTTAAGAATATCCCTGAGTAACTAAATTTGTTTATTAGATTTTATTTAATAAGTTTCATACTAGCATTTTTTCCTGAGCAGTTACGATGTTTTTGTATGTCTGGAACTAGAAACGAATATTTTAGTTTTCTCGCATATATATCACGATAAAATTAAATTTTAAAAATATCCCTGAGTAACTTAATTTGTTTATTATATTTCATTTAATAGGTTTGATTCTAGCATTTTTTCCTGACGAGTTACGATGTTTTTAGATTTGTTTATTAGATTTTATAGAATAAGTTTGTTTCTAGCATTTTTTCCTGACGAGTTACGACGTTTTTATTTATCTGTAGATTTTTAGTTTTCTCGCATAAATATCACGATAAAATTAAATTTTAAAAATATCCCTTAGTAACTTAATTTGTGTATTATATTTCATTTAATAGGTTTGATTCTAGCATTTTTTCCTGACGAGTTACGATGTTTTTAGATTTGTTTATTAGATTTTATAGAATAAGTTTGTTTCTAGCATTTTTTCCTGACGAGTTACGACGTTTTTATTTATCTGTAGATTTTTAGTTTTCTCGCATAAATATCACGATAAAATTAAATTTTAAAAATATCCCTTAGTAACTTAATTTGTGTATTATATTTCATTTAATAAGTTTGATTCTAGCATTTTTTCCTGACGAGATACTATGTTTTTATTTGTCTGGAGATAGAAACGAATATTTTAGTTTTCTCGCATAAATATCACAATAAAATTAAATTTTAAGAATATCCCTGAGTAACTAAATTTGTTTATTAGATTTTATTTAATAAATTTGTTTCTAGCATTTTTTCCTGACGAGTAACGATGTTTTGATGTTTCTGGAACTAGAAACGAATATTTTAGTTTTCTCGCATAAATATCACGATAAAATTAAATTTTAAAAATATCCCTGCGTAACTAAATTTGTTTATTAGATTTTATTGAATAAGTTTGTTTCTAGCATTTTTTCCTGACGAGTTACGATGTTTTTATTTGTCTGTAGATAGAAACGAATATTTTAGTTTTCTCGCATAAATATCACGATAAAATTAAATTTTAAGAATATCCCTGAGTAACTAAATTTGTTTATTAGATTTTAAAGAATAAGTTTGTTTCTAGCATTTTTTCCTGAAGAGTAACGATGTTTTTATGTTCCTGGAAATAGAAACTAATATTTTAGTTTTCTCGCATAAATATCACGATAAAATTAAATTTTAAGAATATCCCTGAGTAACTTAATTTGTTTATTATTTTTCATTTAATAAGATTGATTCTAGCATTTTTTCCTGACGAGTTACGATGTTTTTATTTGTCTGGAGATAGAAACGAATATTTTAGTTTTCTCGCATAAATATCACGATAAAATTAAATTTTAAGAATATCCCTGAGTAACTAAATTTGTTTATTAGATTTTATTTAATAAATTTGTTTCTAGCATTTTTTCCTGACGAGTAACGATGTTTTTATGTTTCTGGAACTAGAAACGAATATTTTAGTTTTCTCGCATAAATATCACGATAAAATTAAATTTTAAGAATATCCCTGAGTAACTTAATTTGTTTATTATATTTCATTTAATAAGTTTGATTCTAGCATTTTTTCCTGACGATATACTATGTTTTTATTTGTCTGGAGATAGAAACGAATATTTTAGTTTTCGCGCATAAATATCACAATAAAATTAAATTTTAAGAATATCCCTGAGTAACTAAATTCGTTTATTAGATTTTATTTAATAAATTTGTTTCTAGCATTTTTTCCAGACGAGTAACGATGTTTTTATGTTTCTGGAACTAGAAACGAATATTTTAGTTTTCTCGCATAAATATCACGATAAAATTAAATTTTAAGAATATCCCTGAGTAACTAAATTAGTTTATTAGATTTTATTTAATAAGTTTGTTTCTAGCATTTTTTCCTGACGAGTAACGATGTTTTTATGTTTCTGGAACTAGAAACGAATATTTTAGTTTTCTCGCATAAATATCACGATAAAATTAAATTTTAGGAATATCCCTGAGTAACTTAATTTGTTTATTATATTTCATTTAATAAGTTTGAATCTAGCATTTTTTCCTGTCGAGTTACGATGTTTTAATTGTCTGGAGCTAGAAACGAATATTTTAGTTTTCTCGCATAAATATCACAATAAAATTAAATTTTAAGAATATCCCTGAGTAACTAAATTTGTTTATTAGATTTTATTTAATAAATTTGTTTCTAGCATTTTTTCCTGACGAGTAACGATGTTTTGATGTTTCTGGAACTAGAAACGAATATTTTAGTTTTCTCGCATAAATATCACGATAAAATTAAATTTTAAAAATATCCCTGCGTAACTAAATTTGTTTATTAGATTTTATTGAATAAGTTTGTTTCTAGCATTTTTTCCTGACGAGTTACGATGTTTTTATTTGTCTGTAGATAGAAACGAATATTTTAGTTTTCTCGCATAAATATCACGATAAAATTAAATTTTAAGAATATCCCTGAGTAACTTAATTTGTTTATTATATTTCATTTAATAAGTTTGATTCTAGCATTTTTTCCTGACGAGTAACGATGTTTTCATGTTTCTGGAACTAGAAACGAATATTTTAGTTTTCTCGCATAAATATCACGATAAAATTAAATTGTAAGAATATCCCTGAGTAACTTAATTTGTTTATTATATTTCATTTAATAAGTTTGATTCTAGCATTTTTTCCTGACGAGTTACGATGTCTTTATTTGTCTGTAGATAGAAACGAATATTTTAGTTTTCTCGCATAAATATCACGATAAAATTAAATTTTAAAAATATCCCTGAGTAACTTAATTTGTTTATTATATTTCATTTAATAAGTTTGATTCTAGCATTTTTTCCTGACGAGATACTATGTTTTTATTTGTCTGGAGATAGAAACGAATATTTTAGTTTTCTCGCATAAATATCACAATTAAATTAAATTTTAAGAATATCCCTGAGTAACTAAATTCGTTTATTAGATTTTATTTAATAAATTTGTATCTAGCATTTTTTCCTGACGAGTAACGATGTTTTTATGTTTCTGGAACTAGAAACGAATATTTTAGTTT
The DNA here is from genome assembly GCA_911728475.2 of Pterostichus madidus. NCBI lineage: Eukaryota > Metazoa > Arthropoda > Insecta > Coleoptera > Carabidae > Pterostichus > Pterostichus madidus. Next base: position 20,752,486 of record OU452309.1, on the reverse strand, counting down.
TCTCGCTTAAATATCACGATAAAATTAAATTTTTTTTTTTTTTTTTTTTTTTTATTGATCTATATTTTAGGAGTACTTCGACTGCTATGGCCACTAGTGCTCCGGTACAGTTATATACATAGTGTTTATGTTAAATTATATTATGTTACATTACACCATATTATGCTATATTGTATTATATCATATTATGTTATATTACGCCATATTATATTATATTTCGTTTTTTATGTCTATGTCGTCGAGGAAGTTTAGTAGGTTTTTTGTCATTTCGGGATCGTTATCTGTTAGTGCTGCTTTTAATGTGTCTGGTATTTTATGTATTAGTCTTTGTCTTCGGTATTTGTTACAGTCTGTTAGTATGTGTTTGATTGTTTGTTGGGTGTTGCAAGAGTTGCATATTATGGGGTCTGTTCTGTCTAATAAGTATTTGTGTGTGTATGCTGTGTGTCCTATTCGCAGTCTTGTTAGGATTATTTGTGTTCTTCGGTCGTCTTGTGCAGCCCATGGTCTAGTTGTCTCTTTGATTTGTCGGAGTTTATTATTCGTCGTCTGGTTCCAGTCGGAGTTCCATTTTTCTCTAGCTCTTGTTTTAACGTGGCTTTTGAAGTCTGCTGGGGTGGTTGCCATTGGAGTTGGTGCTTGTTCTGTAGCATCTTTGGCTGCTGTGTCTGCTGTTTCATTCCCCAGGATTCCGACGTGCGACGGGATCCAGACGAAGTCGATTGTCTTGTTGTGGTCGACGGTAGCTCTATGTATTGCCTCTTGGAGGTTTTGGGTGCATGGATTTCTTGGGAATGTTTCTTGGAGTGATTGGAGAACGCTGAGGGAGTCGGTACAGATAGCGAAGGAGTTTGTTTGGAGCATGGATATGTATTCTACTGCTTTTTGTATGCTATACGATTCTGCAGTGAAGATGCTAGCTATTTCTGGGAGGCGGTATTTGTTTGTATTGTCCTCTATTATGAATGCGGCTCCGGTTTTGTCTTCTGTTTTCGATCCATCAGTGTATATGAATTTGTGCTGTGTGTAGTTGTTTTGTATTTCTTTAAAGGTTTTCCTGTATAGTTCCTTGGGTGTTTCATTTTTTTGGTATTTGGTGAGTTGTAGGTTGGTGTTTGGTTTTTTCATTTGCCAGGGTGGCGTTTTGGTATAGGTTTTTTTGTAAATGGAGGGAAGTGTGATGTTTAGGGTTTGGATTGTTTTGATTAAGTTTTGTTGGAGTGGTGTGCTACTTTTTATTATAGTTTCGTTGTCTAGAGTGAGGAGTAAATTGTTGTGGGCTGGTATGTCGGGTCGATGTGCGAGATTAGCTAGGTATGATAAGGCAAGTTGCATTCTGCGGTAAGATAGTGGTAATTCGCCGGCTTCACACAGTAAGCTGTCTATGGGGCTAGTTCGGAAGGCACCTGTTGCAATTCTTATTGCAGTGTTTTGTATTGTTGTTAGAATTTTTAGGTTGCTTCGTTTTGCGGTGGTGTAGACTATACATCCATAGTCTAGCTTAGAGCGTATTAGTGTTCTATATAGTGTTAAAAGTGTGTCGCGATGTGCTCCCCATTTGTGATGTGCTAGTGTTTTTAATAGGTTGATGCGATTGTTGCATTCTTGTTTTAAGTTCTCTAAATGTGCTCGCCATGTTAGTTTTTTATCGAGTGTAATTCCTAGGAATTTTACATTATGGACATAATTTATATTGTTGTTGTTTAGTCGGATTATTGGGTCATGGTGTTGTTTTCGTAAGTTACAGAAGTGTATTGCTTTGGTTTTCTCTGTTGAGAACTTGAATCCTGTGTTATTACTCCATTCCTTAAGTTTGTCGATGGTTATCTGGAGGTTCCTCTGTATAGTGGTGAGGTTTTTCCCTTTGGTGTATATCACTAAATCGTCTGCAAATAGAGCTATTTTTGTGTGTTTCGGGATGTTTTTTGTTATGTTGTTCATTGCTAGGAGGAACAGAGTTACACTAAGTATTTCCCCTTGAGGCAGGCCGTTTATTTGGGTTCTCTCCTCTGAGAGACAGCCATTTGCTTTAACTTGGAATTTGCGGTTGTCGAGAAAGTTTTTAATAAAGTGGAGAATGTGACCGTCTAGTCCGCATTCTTTTGCTTCCTGTAAAATATGGTACTTCCATGTCGTGTCGTATGCCTTTTCGATGTCGAAGAGCACGGCGATTGTATGTTGTTTGTTTATTACTGCGTATTGTATTTCAGTAACTATATTAATTAGTTGGTCTTGTGTTGATCTACCATGTCGAAATCCACTTTGTATACTATTGAGGTGATTTTTTGATTCCAAGTGCCATAGTAGTCTTTTGTTCACCATTTTCTGTAGTATTTTACTCAGACAGTTAGATAATGATATAGGCCTGTAGTGTTGCGGATCCGTCTTGTTTTTGTTTGGTTTGTGGATTGGGATGATGAGGGATGATTTCCATTGGTTAGGGAAGGTATTATTTAGCCACATATGGTTATAGATTTTTAGGAGTAGATCTATTGTCTCTGATGGGAGGTGTTTTATTAGCATGTAGGTTATTCCATCTGGTCCGGGGCTACTGTTATTTTTGAGGGATTTTATAGTTTGGATTAACTCAGGTAGTGTGAATGGGGTGTTTATGGGGTCACTATTATTGTCGTCTATTGTGATTTTTTGTTTTTCTGTTTCTGTTTTGTGGGTGCTGAATTGTTGACTGTAGTGTTTGTCACTAGAGTTTGATTGAAATGTGTCTGCAAATATTTCTGTTATTTCTTGTGGATTTGTGATGGTTTGTGTACCTTTAATGAGTGAGGAAGTTTCGTAACTTATTTTTGTGCCTTTTAATTTTTTTATTTTATTCCATATATTTTTTGTCGGGGTGTTGGGGTTAATGGTGGATACGTAGTTTTGCCAAGAGTGTTGTTTGCTTTTTTGTATAATGCGGCGTGCGATGGCCCTGGTTCTTTTTAGATTAATTAGGTTTTCCATTGTCATATTTCTTCTGTATGTATATAGTGCTTTCTTGTTTTCTTTTGTTGCTTTGTAGCATTCTTGGTTCCACCATGGTGTCACTCTTCTGTTATTTCTATTTGTTTTTCGTCCGAATGTTTGCTCTGCTGCGTTTGTGATGGAATCCGTAATTTGTTTGACAGTTCCGTCAATGTTATGGAAGTCTAATGCGGTGTTGGTTTTAGTAAGCGTTGCAAATTTTTCCCAGTCTGGCTTGTCGAGGTTCCATTTGAAGTAGACGGTATGTGAGTCTTGAGGATGTGTTGAGTCGGGGAATGAGATTTTGATGGGGAAGTGGTCGCTTCCGTGTAGGTATGGTATTACTTCCCATGTTAGATCGGGTGCTAGTGTGGCATCACAGAGTGTTAGGTCTATGTTGGAGAATTTGCCTGTTCTGGCACAGAAGTGGGTGGACTCGCTGTCGTTTAGTAGTGTTGTGTCGTCGTCTATTATGTCTTCGATTAGTTTTCCTCGTCTGTCTGTATGTGTACTGCCCCATAATGAATTGTGGCAGTTGTAGTCGCCTGTTAGAATAAATGGTTGAGGTAATTGGGTTATGAGTTCGGAAATATCTTGTTTATTTATGATTTCGTTTGGTGGTAAGTATATGGAGCACAGGGTGAATTTTTTTGGTACTAAACAGCTGACTGCGATGGCTTCTAGATTTGTTTGAAGGTTGATTTCTTGTACATGATGTTTGTTCTTTGCTAGTATTGATACTCCTCCGCTGGCGATCCGATCGTCTGTTCGGTCTTTCCTGAATATAGAATATCCTGTGAGGTTTGCTTTTTGGTTGGGTTTTAGTCGGGTTTCTTGGAGGCACAGGTAATCTGGAGATATTTGATTTACGATATTTTGTAGTTCTCCCAGGTGTGAGTAGAAGCTATTACAATTCCAATTTAAAATAGTCATTTTTCTAGTTGTCTTGAGATGCGATAGATTCTTGGCTTGAGTAAATTTTATTTGGGCCGTGTTTAAGTTGACTGGTTATTCGATTTTTGATTCGGGTCAGTCTTGCTTTTATGAATCTTTGTTGCAGCAGGGGGTGAATGTCAGTTATCATTTTTAGAAGTTTTTCAGTGTCGTCTGTATAGTCTTTTGAGATTTGTAGTTGATCATGACTTCCGAACACATTTTCCAGGAATTCTTTGAATTGTTGGAAAGAGAGGATATATTTTTCTGGATCTGATTCAATTGCTTCTTTTGCTGGTTTGAGTTGTTCTTCTATCGGTATATCTGGTAATGATGTTTCAGTTTTATGTTTCTTATTGCTTTGTCTTGTGTTGTTTAAGTTGCTTGGAGTATTGTTTGTATATGTTTGTATATCTTCTGTATTGTCTGGGGTGTTTTGACTGTTGGCTGTGTCTGAGCTTGTTGATGCTGGTCTTTTTGGTCTCGGGGTTTGTTCAGGTTTGGTCGGAGCCGGGGGTGTAGGGGGTATACTTGGAGGTCCCATGTTGTTTTCACATTGGTTAGAAGTATGGCCGGCTTTTTTACAGACGAAGCAAGTGATTATGTCTTCCGACAGGAAAATTCTGTAATTTGTTTCGTCATATTCTATAGCTAGTGATTCAGGTAGTGGTGTATTTACATCTGGAGTTATATATATTTGGCGTCGGAAGCTTAGAATGTGAGAATATTCGTCTTCTTGTATTCCTGCTCTCAAGAAGCTTAGTGGTGACACTATTTTAAGTCCTTTGTTTTTTAGTTCGTTTTCTATTATTGGATGCGGGATTTTTGGGCAGACGTTTGATAGGATAATACGTTTTGCCGGTGTGATTAAGCGTCGAATGCTTAATTGCTGGTCGTTTATTTTAACTTTGTTGTTTTGCATGACAGTTTCAACCAACTCTTTTCTCGATAAGTATATTCCTATACGGTTATTTGACATACGGGAAACAAATAGTATATTGCTAGGTTGGATTATAGTACCTATAGCGAATGCATATTCTTTCAATTTTATACCATCGATTGCATTTATTATTATTGCCTGATCTTTTGCTGGGAATGTGTCCTGTATTGCTTTTCGGCTTTGTTTTGTTGCGTTTGAGTATGTTGGTTGCGTGGGATACATACTTGTTGTTTGGGTTGCGTTTATTTCTATTTGTTGTTTAGAAACTGTTTGGTTTTGTGTTGGAGGCATGTTGAGAGTTGCCGAGTACCCCTGTAGTCAGAAGTTCTCTGCAATTCCTTGCAGGTTCCGGATTGTTTGATTTTTGCTAGTGTCCATTAGATGGAGCTAGCGTGGGTGTTTGATGTGGAGTTTGTGATTTTTGTTTGATTGTGATAGTTGGGTTAAGGGTTATATGAGGGGTTGTGGCTTGCGCCAGGGGGTGAAATAGTGATATCACGAAAAATTTACCTTTTGATTTCTCTGATTTGAGTACTATGGGTATATTACTCGTGGTTGGCACTAACACTGTTTCAATAATTGACAGCTGACGCTACACGTTGCAATATCGTCACAGAGTGATTTATACGAAAATTAAATTTTAAGAATATCCCTGAGTAACTTAATTTGTGTATTATATTTCATTTAATAAGTTTGATTCTAGCATTTTTTCCTGACGAGTTACGATGTTTTTATTTGTCTGGAGATAGAAACGAATATTTTAGTTTTCTCGCATAAATATCACAATAAAATAAAATTTTAAGAATATCCCTGAGTAACTAAATTCGTTTATTAGATTTTATTTAATAAATTTGTTTCTAGCATTTTTTCCTGACGAGTAACAATGTTTTTATGTTTCTGGAACTAGAAACGAATATTTTAGTTTTCTCGCATAAATATCACGATAAAATTAAATTTTAAGAATATCCCTGAGTAACTAAATTTGTTTATTAGATTTTATTTAATAAATTTGTTTCTAGCATTTTTTCCTGACGAGTAACAATGTTTTTATGTTTCTGGAACTAGAAACGAATATTTTAGTTTTCTCGCATAAATATCACGATAAAATTAAATTTTAAGAATATCCCTGAGTAACTAAATTCGTTTATTAGATTTTATTTAATAAATTTGTATCTAGCATTTTTTCCTGACGAGTAACGATGTTTTTATGTTTCTGGAACTAGAAACGAATATTTTAGTTTTCTCGCATAAATATCACAATAAAATTAAATTTTAAGAATATCCCTGAGTAACTAAATTTGTTTATTAGATTTTATTTAATAAATTTGTTTCTAGCATTTTTTCCTGACGAGTAACGATGTTTTGATGTTTCTGGAACTAGAAACGAATATTTTAGTTTTCTCGCATAAATATCACGATAAAATTAAATTTTAAAAATATCCCTGCGTAACTAAATTTGTTTATTAGATTTTATTGAATAAGTTTGTTTCTAGCATTTTTTCCTGACGAGTTACGATGTTTTTATTTGTCTGTAGATAGAAACGAATATTTTAGTTTTCTCGCATAAATATCACGATAAAATTAAATTTTAAGAATATCCCTGAGTAACTAAATTTGTTTATTAGATTTTAAAGAATAAGTTTGTTTCTAGCATTTTTTCCTGAAGAGTAACGATGTTTTTATATTCCTGGAAATAGAAACTAATATTTTAGTTTTCTCGCATAAATATCACGATAAAATTAAATTTTAAGAATATCCCTGAGTAACTTAATTTGTTTATTATTTTTCATTTAATAAGATTGATTCTAGCATTTTTTCCTGACGAGTTACGATGTTTTTATTTGTCTGGAGATAGAAACGAATATTTTAGTTTTCTCGCATAAATATCACGATAAAATTAAATTTTAAGAATATCCCTGAGTAACTAAATTTGTTTATTAGATTTTATTTAATAAATTTGTTTCTAGCATTTTTTCCTGACGAGTAACGATGTTTTTATGTTTCTGGAACTAGAAACGAATATTTTAGTTTTCTCGCATAAATATCACGATAAAATTAAATTTTAAGAATATCCCTGAGTAACTTAATTTGTTTATTATATTTCATTTAATAAGTTTGATTCTAGCATTTTTTCCTGACGATATACTATGTTTTTATTTGTCTGGAGATAGAAACGAATATTTTAGTTTTCGCGCATAAATATCACAATAAAATTAAATTTTAAGAATATCCCTGAGTAACTAAATTCGTTTATTAGATTTTATTTAATAAATTTGTTTCTAGCATTTTTTCCAGACGAGTAACGATGTTTTTATGTTTCTGGAACTAGAAACGAATATTTTAGTTTTCTCGCATAAATATCACGATAAAATTAAATTTTAAGAATATCCCTGAGTAACTAAATTAGTTTATTAGATTTTATTTAATAAGTTTGTTTCTAGCATTTTTTCCTGACGAGTAACGATGTTTTTATGTTTCTGGAACTAGAAACGAATATTTTAGTTTTCTCGCATAAATATCACGATAAAATTAAATTTTAGGAATATCCCTGAGTAACTTAATTTGTTTATTATATTTCATTTAATAAGTTTGAATCTAGCATTTTTTCCTGTCGAGTTACGATGTTTTAATTGTCTGGAGCTAGAAACGAATATTTTAGTTTTCTCGCATAAATATCACAATAAAATTAAATTTTAAGAATATCCCTGAGTAACTAAATTTGTTTATTAGATTTTATTTAATAAATTTGTTTCTAGCATTTTTTCCTGACGAGTAACGATGTTTTGATGTTTCTGGAACTAGAAACGAATATTTTAGTTTTCTCGCATAAATATCACGATAAAATTAAATTTTAAAAATATCCCTGCGTAACTAAATTTGTTTATTAGATTTTATTGAATAAGTTTGTTTCTAGCATTTTTTCCTGACGAGTTACGATGTTTTTATTTGTCTGTAGATAGAAACGAATATTTTAGTTTTCTCGCATAAATATCACGATAAAATTAAATTTTAAGAATATCCCTGAGTAACTTAATTTGTTTATTATTTTTCATTTAATAAGATTGATTCTAGCATTTTTTCCTGACGAGTTACGATGTTTTTATTTGTCTGGAGATAGAAACGAATATTTTAGTTTTCTCGCATAAATATCACGATAAAATTAAATTTTAAGAATATCCCTGAGTAACAAAATTTGTTTATTAGATTTTATTTAATAAATTTGTTTCTAGCATTTTTTCCTGACGAGTAACGATGTTTTTATGTTTCTGGAACTAGAAACGAATATTTTAGTTTTCTCGCATAAATATCACGATAAAATTAAATTTTAAAAATATCCCTGCGTAACTAAATTTGTTTATTAGATTTTATTGAATAAGTTTGTTTCTAGCATTTTTTCCTGACGAGTTACGATGTTTTTATTTGTCTGTAGATAGAAACGAATATTTTAGTTTTCTCGCATAAATATCACGATAAAATTAAATTTTAAGAATATCCCTGAGTAACTAAATTTGTTTATTAGATTTTAAAGAATAAGTTTGTTTCTAGCATTTTTTCCTGAAGAGTAACGATGTTTTTATATTCCTGGAAATAGAAACTAATATTTTAGTTTTCTCGCATAAATATCACGATAAAATTAAATTTTAAGAATATCCCTGAGTAACTTAATTTGTTTATTATTTTTCATTTAATAAGATTGATTCTAGCATTTTTTCCTGACGAGTTACGATGTTTTTATTTGTCTGGAGATAGAAACGAATATTTTAGTTTTCTCGCATAAATATCACGATAAAATTAAATTTTAAGAATATCCCTGAGTAACTAAATTTGTTTATTAGATTTTATTTAATAAATTTGTTTCTAGCATTTTTTCCTGACGAGTAACGATGTTTTTATGTTTCTGGAACTAGAAACGAATATTTTAGTTTTCTCGCATAAATATCACGATAAAATTAAATTTTAAGAATATCCCTGAGTAACTTAATTTGTTTATTATATTTCATTTAATAAGTTTGATTCTAGCATTTTTTCCTGACGATATACTATGTTTTTATTTGTCTGGAGATAGAAACGAATATTTTAGTTTTCGCGCATAAATATCACAATAAAATTAAATTTTAAGAATATCCCTGAGTAACTAAATTCGTTTATTAGATTTTATTTAATAAATTTGTTTCTAGCATTTTTTCCAGACGAGTAACGATGTTTTTATGTTTCTGGAACTAGAAACGAATATTTTAGTTTTCTCGCATAAATATCACGATAAAATTAAATTTTAAGAATATCCCTGAGTAACTAAATTAGTTTATTAGATTTTATTTAATAAGTTTGTTTCTAGCATTTTTTCCTGACGAGTAACGATGTTTTTATGTTTCTGGAACTAGAAACGAATATTTTAGTTTTCTCGCATAAATATCACGATAAAATTAAATTTTAGGAATATCCCTGAGTAACTTAATTTGTTTATTATATTTCATTTAATAAGTTTGAATCTAGCATTTTTTCCTGTCGAGTTACGATGTTTTAATTGTCTGGAGCTAGAAACGAATATTTTAGTTTTCTCGCATAAATATCACAATAAAATTAAATTTTAAGAATATCCCTGAGTAACTAAATTTGTTTATTAGATTTTATTTAATAAATTTGTTTCTAGCATTTTTTCCTGACGAGTAACGATGTTTTGATGTTTCTGGAACTAGAAACGAATATTTTAGTTTTCTCGCATAAATATCACGATAAAATTAAATTTTAAAAATATCCCTGCGTAACTAAATTTGTTTATTAGATTTTATTGAATAAGTTTGTTTCTAGCATTTTTTCCTGACGAGTTACGATGTTTTTATTTGTCTGTAGATAGAAACGAATATTTTAGTTTTCTCGCATAAATATCACGATAAAATTAAATTTTAAGAATATCCCTGAGTAACTTAATTTGTTTATTATTTTTCATTTAATAAGATTGATTCTAGCATTTTTTCCTGACGAGTTACGATGTTTTTATTTGTCTGGAGATAGAAACGAATATTTTAGTTTTCTCGCATAAATATCACGATAAAATTAAATTTTAAGAATATCCCTGAGTAACTAAATTTGTTTATTAGATTTTATTTAATAAATTTGTTTCTAGCATTTTTTCCTGACGAGTAACGATGTTTTTATGTTTCTGGAACTAGAAACGAATATTTTAGTTTTCTCGCATAAATATCACGATAAAATTAAATTTTAAGAATATCCCTGAGTAACTTAATTTGTTTATTATATTTCATTTAATAAGTTTGATTCTAGCATTTTTTCCTGACGATATACTATGTTTTTATTTGTCTGGAGATAGAAACGAATATTTTAGTTTTCGCGCATAAATATCACAATAAAATTAAATTTTAAGAATATCCCTGAGTAACTAAATTCGTTTATTAGATTTTATTTAATAAATTTGTTTCTAGCATTTTTTCCAGACGAGTAACGATGTTTTTATGTTTCTGGAACTAGAAACGAATATTTTAGTTTTCTCGCATAAATATCACGATAAAATTAAATTTTAAGAATATCCCTGAGTAACTAAATTAGTTTATTAGATTTTATTTAATAAGTTTGTTTCTAGCATTTTTTCCTGACGAGTAACGATGTTTTTATGTTTCTGGAACTAGAAACGAATATTTTAGTTTTCTCGCATAAATATCACGATAAAATTAAATTTTAGGAATATCCCTGAGTAACTTAATTTGTTTATTATATTTCATTTAATAAGTTTGAATCTAGCATTTTTTCCTGTCGAGTTACGATGTTTTAATTGTCTGGAGCTAGAAACGAATATTTTAGTTTTCTCGCATAAATATCACAATAAAATTAAATTTTAAGAATATCCCTGAGTAACTAAATTTGTTTATTAGATTTTATTTAATAAATTTGTTTCTAGCATTTTTTCCTGACGAGTAACGATGTTTTGATGTTTCTGGAACTAGAAACGAATATTTTAGTTTTCTCGCATAAATATCACGATAAAATTAAATTTTAAAAATATCCCTGCGTAACTTAATTTGTTTATTATATTTCATTTAATAAGTTTGATTCTAGCATTTTTTCCTGACGAGTTACGATGTCTTTATTTGTCTGTAGATAGAAACGAATATTTTAGTTTTCTCGCATAAATATCACGATAAAATTAAATTTTAAGAATATCCCTGAGTAACTTAATTTGTTTATTATATTTCATTTAATAAGTTTGATTCTAGCATTTTTTCCTGACGAGATACTATGTTTTTATTTGTCTGGAGATAGAAACGAATATTTTAGTTTTCTCGCATAAATATCACAATTAAATTAAATTTTAAGAATATCCCTGAGTAACTAAATTCGTTTATTAGATTTTATTTAATAAATTTGTATCTAGCATTTTTTCCTGACGAGTAACGATGTTTTTATGTTTCTGGAACTAGAAACGAATATTTTAGTTTTCTCGCATAAATATCACGATAAAATTAAATTTTAAGAATATCCCTGAGTAACTTAATTTGTGTATTATATTTCATTTAATAAGTTTGATTCTAGCATTTTTTCCTGACGAGTTACGATGTTTTTATTTGTCTGGAGATAGAAACGAATATTTTAGTTTTCTCGCATAAATATCACAATAAAATTAAATTTTAAGAATATCCCTGAGTAACTAAATTCGTTTATTAGATTTTATTTAATAAATTTGTTTCTAGCATTTTTTCCTGACGAGTAACAATGTTTTTATGTTTCTGGAACTAGAAACGAATATTTTAGTTTTCTCGCATAAATATCACGATAAAATTAAATTTTAAGAATATCCCTGAGTAACTAAATTTGTTTATTAGATTTTATTTAATAAATTTGTTTCTAGCATTTTTTCCTGACGAGTAACAATGTTTTTATGTTTCTGGAACTAGAAACGAATATTTTAGTTTTCTCGCATAAATATCACGATAAAATTAAATTTTAAGAATATCCCTGAGTAACTAAATTCGTTTATTAGATTTTATTTAATAAATTTGTATCTAGCATTTTTTCCTGACGAGTAACGATGTTTTTATGTTTCTGGAACTAGAAACGAATATTTTAGTTTTCTCGCATAAATATCACGATAAAATTAAATTGTAAGAATATCCCTGAGTAACTTAATTTGTTTATTATATTTTATTTAATAAGTTTGATTCTAGCATTTTTTCCTGACGAGTTACGATGTCTTTATTTGTCTGTAGATAGAAACGAATATTTTAGTTTTCTCGCATAAATATCACGATAAAATTAAATTTTAAAAATATCCCTGAGTAACTTAATTTGTTTATTATATTTCATTTAATAAGTTTGATTCTAGCATTTTTTCCTGACGAGATATTATGTTTTTATTTGTCTGGAGATAGAAACGAATATTTTAGTTTTCTCGCATAAATATCACGATAAAATTAAATTTTAAGAATATCCCTGAGTAACTAAATTAGTTTATTAGATTTTATTTAATAAGTTTGTTTCTAGCATTTTTTCCTGACGAGTAACGATGTTTTTATGTTTCTGGAACTAGAAACGAATATTTTAGTTTTCTCGCATAAATATCACGATAAAATTTAATTTTAAGAATATCCCTGAGTAACTAAATTAGTTTATTAGATTTTATTTAATAAGTTTGTTTCTAGCATTTTTTCCTGACGAGTAATGATGTTTTTATGTTTCTGGAACTAGAAACGAATATTTTAGTTTTCTCGCATAAATATCACGATAAAATTTAATTTTAAGAATATCCCTGAGTAACATGATTTGTTAATTATATTTCATTTAATAAGTTTGCTTCTAGCATTTTTTCCTGACGAGTTACGATGTTTTTATTTGTCTGTAGATAAAAACGAATATTTTAGTTTTCTCGCATAAATATCACGATAAAATAAAATTTTAAGAATATCCCTGAGTAACTAAATTCGTTTATTATATTTCATTTAATAAGTTTGCTTCTAGCATTTTTTCCTGACGAGTTACGATGTTTTTATTTGTCTGGAGATAGAAACGAATATTTTAGTTTTCTCGCATAAATATGACGATAAAATTAAATTTTAAGAATATCCCTGAGTAACTAAATTTGTTTATTAGATTTTATTTAATAAGTTTCATACTAGCATTTTTTCCTGAGCAGTTACGATGTTTTTGTTTGTCTGGAACTAGAAACGAATATTTTAGTTTTCTCGCATAAATATCACGATAAAATTAAATTGTAAGAATACCCCTGAGTAACTTAATTTGTTTATTATATTTCATTTAATAAGTTTGATTCTAGCATTTTTTCCTGTCGAGTTAAGATGTTTTAAATTATCTGGAGCTAGAAACGAATATTTTAGTTTTCTCGCATAAATATCACGATAAAATTAAATTTTAAGAATATCCCTGAGTAACTTAATTTGTTTATTATATTTCATTTAATAAGTTTGATTCTAGCATTTTTTCCTGTCGAGTTACGATGTTTTTATGTATCTGGAACTAGAAACGAATATTTTAGTTTTCTCGCATAAATATCACGATAAAATTTAATTTTAAGAATATCCCTGAGTAACTTTATTTGTTTATTAGATTTTTTTAATAAGTTTGATTGTAGCATTTTTTCCTGACGAGTAACGATGTTTTTATGTTTCTGGAACTAGAAACGAATATTTTAGTTTTCTCGCATAAATATCACGATAAAATTAAATTTTAAGAATATCCCTGAGTAACTTAATTTGTGTATTATATTTCATTTAATAGGTTTGATTCTAGCATTTTTTCCTGACGAGTTACGATGTTTTTATTTGTCTGGAGATAGAAACGAATATTTTAGTTTTCTCGCATAAATAACACGATAAAATTAAATTTTAAGAATATCCCTGAGTAACTTAATTTGTTTATTATATTTTATTAAATAAGTTTGAATCTAGTATTTTTTCCTGTCGAGTTACGATGTTTTAAATTGTCTGGAGCTAGAAACGAATATTTTAGTTTTCTCGCATAAATATCACGATAAAATTAAATTGTAAGAATATCCCTGAGTAACATGATTTGTTTATTATATTTCATTTAATAAGTTTGATTCTAGCATTTTTTCCTGACGAGTTACGATGTTTTTATTTGTCTGGAGATAGAAACGAATATTTTAGTTTTCTCGCATAAATATCACGATAAAATTAAATTTTAAGAACTGAGTAACTAAATTAGTTTATTAGATTTTATTTAATAAGTTTGTTTCTAGCATTTTTTCCTGACGAGTAACGATGTTTTTATGTTTCTGGAACTAGAAACGAATATTTTAGTTTTCTCGCATAAATATCACGATAAAATTTAATTTTAAGAATATCCCTGAGTAACTTAATTTGTTTATTATATTTCATTTAATAAGTTTGAATCTAGCATTTTTTCCTGTCGAGTTACGATGTTTTAAATTGTCTGGAGCTAGAAACGAATATTTTAGTTTTCTCGCATAAATATCACGATAAAATTAAATTGTAAGAATATCCCTGAGTAACATGATTTGTTTATTATATTTCATTTAATAAGCTTGATTCTAGCATTTTTTCCTGACGAGTTACGATTTTTTTATTTGTCTGTAGATAGAAACGAATATTTTAGTTTTCTCGCATAAATATCACGTTAAAATTAAATTTTAAGAATATCGCTGAGTAACTAAATTTGTTTATTAGATTTTATTTAATAAATTTGTTTCTTGCGTTTTATCCTGACGAGTAACGATGTTTTTATGCTCCTGGACCTAGAAACGAATATTTTAGTTTTCTCGCATAAATATCACGATAAAATTAAATTGTAAGAATATCCCTGAGTAACTTAATTTGTTTATTATATTTCATTTAATAAGTTTGATTCTAGCATTTTTTCCTGACGAGTTACGATGTTTTTATTTGTCTGGAGATAGAAACGAATATTTTAGTTTTCTCGCATAAATATCACGATAAAATTGAATTATAAGAATATCCCTGAGTAACTTAATTTGTTTATTATATTTCATTTAATAAGTTTGAATCTAGCATTTTTTCCTTTCGAGTTACGATGTTTTAAATTGTCTGGAGCTAGAAACGAATATTTTAGTTTTCTCGCATAAATATCACGATAAAATTAAATTGTAAGAATATCACTGAGTAACATGAGTTGTTCATTATATTTCATTTAATAAGTTTGATTCTAGCATTTTTTCCTGACGAGTTACGATGTTTTTATTTGTCTGTAGATAGAAACGAATATTTTAGTTTTCTCGCATAAATATCACGATAAAATTGAATTATAAGAATATCCCTGAGTAATTTAATTTGTTTATTATATTTCATTTAATAAGTTTGATTCTAGCATTTTTTCCTGACGAGTTACGATGTTTTTATTTGTCTAGAGATAGAAACGAATATTTTAGTTTTCTCGCATAAATATCACGATAAAATTAAATTTTAAGAATATCCCTGAGTAACTAAATTTGGTTATTAGATTTTATTTAATAAGTTTCATACTAGCATTTTTTCCTGAGCAGTTACGATGTTTTTGTTTGTCTGGAACTAGAAACGAATATTTTAGTTTTCTCGCATAAATATCACGATAAAATTAAATTTTAAGAATATCCCTGAGTAACTTAATTTGTGTATTATATTTCATTTAATAGGTTTGATTCTAGCATTTTTTCCTGACGAGTTACGATGTTTTTATGTTTCTGGAACTAGAAACGAATATTTTAGTTTTCTCGCATAAATATCACGATAAAATTAAATTGTAAGAATATCCCTGATTAACATGATTTGTTTATTATATTTCATTTAATAAGTTTGATTCTAGCATTTTTTCCTGACGAGTTACGATGTTTTTATTTGTCTGTAGATAGAAACGAATATTTTAGTTTTCTCGCATAAATATCACGATAAAATTAAATTTTAAGAACTGAGTAACTAAATTAGTTTATTAGATTTTATTTAATAAGTTTGTTTCTAGCATTTTTTCCTGACGAGTAACGATGTTTTTATGTTTCTGGTACTAGAAACGAATATTTTAGCTTTCTCGCATAAATATCACGATAAAATTTAATTTTAAGAATATCCCTGAGTAACTTAATTTGTTTATTATATTTCATTTAATAAGTTTGAATCTAGCATTTTTTCCTGTCGAGTTACGATGTTTTAAATTGTCTGGAGCTAGAAACGAATATTTTAGTTTTCTCGCATAAATATCACGATAAAATTAAATTGTAAGAATATCCCTGAGTAACATGATTTGTTTATTATATTTCATTTAATAAGTTTGATTCTAGCATTTTTTCCTGACGAGTTACGATGTTTTTATTTGTCTGTAGATAGAAACGAATATTTTAGTTTTCTCGCATAAATATCACGATAAAATTAAATTTTAAGAATAACCCTGAGTAACTTAATTTGTTTATTATATTTCATTTAATAAGTTTGATTCTAGCATTTTTTCCTGACGAGTTACGATGTTTTTATTTGTCTGGAGATAGAAACGAATATTTTAGTTTTCTCGCATAAATATCACGATAAAATTAAATTTTAAGAATATCCCTGAGTAACTAAATTTGTTTATTAGATTTTATTTAATAAGTTTCATACTATCATTTTTTCCTGAGCAGTTACGATGTTTTAGTTTGTCTGGAACTAGAAACGAATATTTTAGTTTTCTCGCATAAATATCACGATAAAATTAAATTTTAAGAATATCCCTGAGTAACTTTATTTGTTTATTAGATTTTTTTAATAAGTTTGATTCTAGAATTTTTTCCTGAGGAGTAACGATGTTTTTATTTGTCTGGAGCTAGAAACGAATATTTTAGTTTTCTCGCATAAATATCACGATAAAATTAAATTGTAAGAATATCCCTGAGTAACTTAATTTGTTTGTTATATTTCATTTAATAAGTTTGAATCTAGCATTTTTTCCTGTTGAGTTACGATGTTTTAAATTGTCTGGAGCTAGAAACGAATATTTTAGTTTTCTCGTATAAATATCACGATAAAATTAAATTTTAAGAATATCCCTGAGTAACTTAATTTGTTTATTATATTTCATTTAATAAGTTTGATTCTAGCATTTTTTCCTGACGAGTTACGTAGTTTTTATTTGTCTGGAGATAGAAACGAATATTTTAGTTTTCTCGCATAAATATCACGATAAAATTAAATTTTAAGAATATCCCTGAGTAACTAAATTTGTTTATTAGATTTTATTTAATAAGTTTCATACTAGCATTTTTTCCTGAGCAGTTACGATGTTTTTGTATGTCTGGAACTAGAAACGAATATTTTAGTTTTCTCGCATATATATCACGATAAAATTAAATTTTAAGAATATCCCTGAGTAACTTAATTTGTTTATTATATTTCATTTAATAGGTTTGATTCTAGCATTTTTTCCTGACGAGTTACGATGTTTTTAGATTTGTTTATTAGATTTTATTGAATAAGTTTGTTTCTAGCATTTTTTCCTGACGAGTTACGACGTTTTTATTTGTCTGTAGATTTTTAGTTTTCTCGCATAAATATCACGATAAAATTAAATTTTAAAAATATCCCTTAGTAACTTAATTTGTGTATTATATTTCATTTAATAAGTTTGATTCTAGCATTTTTTCCTGACGAGATACTATGTTTTTATTTGTCTGGAGATAGAAACGAATATTTTAGTTTCCTCGCATAAATATCACAATAAAATTAAATTTTAAGAATATCCCTGAGTAACTAAATTTGATTATTAGATTTTATTTAATAAATTTGTTTCTAGCATTTTTTCCTGACGAGTAACGATGTTTTGATGTTTCTGGATTTAGAAACGAATATTTTAGTTTTCTCGCATAAATATCACGATAAAATTAAATTTTAAAAATATCCCTGCGTAACTAAATTTGTTTATTAGATTTTATTGAATAAGTTTGTTTCTAGCATTTTTTCCTGACGAGTTACGATGTTTTTATTTGTCTGTAGATAGAAACGAATATTTTAGTTTTCTCGCATAAATATCACGATAAAATTAAATTTTAAGAATATCCCTGAGTAACTAAATTTGTTTATTAGATTTTAAAGAATAAGTTTGTTTCTAGCATTTTTTCCTGAAGAGTAACGATGTTTTTATGTTCCTGGAAATAGAAACTAATATTTTAGTTTTCTCGCATAAATATCACGATAAAATTAAATTTTAAGAATATCCCTGAGTAACTTAATTTGTTTATTATTTTTCATTTAATAAGATTGATTCTAGCATTTTTTCCTGACGAGTTACGATGTTTTTATTTGTCTGGAGATAGAAACGAATATTTTAGTTTTCTCGCATAAACATCACGATAAAATTAAATTTTAAGAATATCCCTGAGTAACTAAATTTGTTTATTAGATTTTATTTAATAAATTTGTTTCTAGCATTTTTTCCTGACGAGTAACGATGTTTTTATGTTTCTGGAACTAGAAACGAATATTTTAGTTTTCTCGCATAAATATCACGATAAAATTAAATTTTAAGAATATCCCTGAGTAACTTAATTTGTTTATTATATTTCATTTAATAAGTTTGAATCTAGCATTTTTTCCTGTCGAGTTACGATGTTTTAAATTGTCTGGAGCTAGAAACGAATATTTTAGTTTTCTCGTATAAATATCACGATAAAATTAAATTGTAAGAATATCCCTGAGTAACTTGATTTGTTTAGTATATTTCATTTAATAAGTTTGATTCTAGCATTTTTTCCTGACGAGTTACGATGTTTTTATTTGTCTGGAGATAGAAACGAATATTTTAGTTTTCTCGCAT
This sequence comes from Pterostichus madidus, assembly GCA_911728475.2. NCBI lineage: Eukaryota > Metazoa > Arthropoda > Insecta > Coleoptera > Carabidae > Pterostichus > Pterostichus madidus. The sequence continues at coordinate 20,733,876 of OU452309.1, read as the reverse complement.
AAATATCACGATAAAATTAAATTTTAAGAACTGAGTAACTAAATTAGTTTATTAGATTTTATTTAATAAGTTTGTTTCTAGCATTTTTTCCTGACGAGTAACGATGTTTTTATGTTTCTGGAACTAGAAACGAATATTTTAGTTTTCTCGCATAAATATCACGATAAAATTTAATTTTAAGAATATCCCTGAGTAACTTAATTTGTTTATTATATTTCATTTAATAAGTTTGAATCTAGCATTTTTTCCTGTCGAGTTACGATGTTTTAAATTGTCTGGAGCTAGAAACGAATATTTTAGTTTTCTCGCATAAATATCACGATAAAATTAAATTGTAAGAATATCCCTGAGTAACATGATTTGTTTATTATATTTCATTTAATAATTTTGATTCTAGCATTTTTGCCTGACGAGTTACGATGTTTTTATTTGTCTGTAGATAGAAACGAATATTTTAGTTTTCTCGCATAAATATCACGATAAAATTAAATTTTAAGAATATCCCTGAGTAACTTAATTTGTTTATTATATTTCATTTAATAAGTTTGATTCTAGCATTTTTTCCTGACGAGTTACGATGTTTTTATTTGTCTGGAGATAGAAACGAATATTTTAGTTTTCTCGCATAAATATCACGATAAAATTAAATTTTAAGAATATCCCTGAGTAACTTAATTTGTTTATTATATTTCATTTAATAAGTTTGATTCTAGCATTTTTTCCTGACGAGTTACGATGTTTTTATTTGTCTGGAGATAGAAACGAATATTTTAGTTTTCTCGCATAAATATGACGATAAAATTAAATTTTAAGAATATCCCTGAGTAACTAAATTTGTTTATTAGATTTTATTTAATAAGTTTCATACTAGCATTTTTTCCTGAGCAGTTACGATGTTTTTGTTTGTCTGGAACTAGAAACGAATATTTTAGTTTTCTCGCATAAATATCACGATAAAATTAAATTGTAAGAATACCCCTGAGTAACTTAATTTGTTTATTATATTTCATTTAATAAGTTTGATTCTAGCATTTTTTCCTGTCGAGTTTAGATGTTTTAAATTATCTGGAGCTAGAAACGAATATTTTAGTTTTCTCGCATAAATATCACGATAAAATTAAATTTTAAGAATATCCCTGAGTAACTTAATTTGTTTATTATATTTCATTTAATAAGTTTGATTCTAGCATTTTTTCCTGTCGAGTTACGATGTTTTTATGTATCTGGAACTAGAAACGAATATTTTAGTTTTCTCGCATAAATATCAAGATAAAATTAAATTTTAAGAATATCGCTGAGTTAATAATTTGTTTATTAGATTTTATTATATGAATTTGTTTCTAGCATTTTTTCCTGACGAGTAACGATGTTTTTATGTTTCTGGACCTAGAAACGAATATTTTAGTTTTCTCGCATAAATATCACGATAAAATTAAATTGTAAGAATATCCCTGAGTAACTTAATTTGTTTATTATATTTCATTTAATAAGTTTGATTCTAGCATTTTTTCCTGACGAGTTACGATGTTTTTATTTGTCTGGAGATAGAAACGAATATTTTAGTTTTCTCGCATAAATATCACGATAAAATTTAATTTTAAAAATATCCCTGAGTAACTTAATTTGTTTATTATATTTCATTTAATAAGTTTGAATCTAGCATTTTTTCCTGTCGAGTTACGATGTTTTAAATTGTCTGGAGCTAGAAACGAATATTTTAGTTTTCTCGCATAAATATCACGATAAAATTAAATTGTAAGAATATCCCTGAGTAACATGATTTGTTTATTATATTTCATTTAATAAGTTTGATTCTAGCATTTTTTCCTGACGAGTTACGATGTTTTTATTTGTCTGTAGATAGAAACGAATATTTTAGTTTTCTCGCATAAATATCACGATAAAATTAAATTTTAAGAATATCCCTGAGTAACTTAATTTGTTTATTATATTTCATTTAATAAGTTTGATTCTAGCATTTTTTCCTGACGAGTTACGATGTTTTTATTTGTCTGGAGATAGAAACGAATATTATAGTTTTCTCGCATAAATATCACGATAAAATTTAATTTTAAAAATATCCCTGAGTAACTTAATTTGTTTATTATATTTCATTTAATAAGTTTGAATCTAGCATTTTTTCCTGACGAGTTACGATGTTTTTATTTGTCTGGAGATAGAAACGAATATTTTAGTTTTCTCGCATAAATAACACGATAAAATTAAATTTTAAGAATATCCCTGAGTAACTAAATTTGTTTATTAGATTTTATTGAATAAGTTTGTTTCTAGCATTTTTTCCTGACGAGTAACTATGTTTTTATGTTTCTGGAACTAGAAACGAATATTTTAGTTTTCTCGCATAAATATCACGATAAAATTTAATTTTAAGAATATCCCTGAGTAACTTAATTTGTTTATTATATTTCATTTAATAAGTTTGAATCTAGCATTTTTTCCTGTCGAGTTACGATGTTTTAAATTGTCTGGAGCTAGAAACGAATATTTTAGTTTTCTCGCATAAATATCACGATAAAATTAAATTGTAAGAATATCCCTGAGTAACATGATTTGTTTATTATATTTCATTTAATAATTTTGATTCTAGCATTTTTTCCTGACGAGTTACGATGTTTTTATTTGTCTGTAGATAGAAACGAATATTTTAGTTTTCTCGCATAAATATCACGATAAAATTAAATTTTAAGAATATCCCTGAGTAACTTAATTTGTTTATTATATTTCATTTAATAAGTTTGATTCTAGCATTTTTTCCTGACGAGTTACGATGTTTTTATTTGTCTGGAGATAGAAACGAATATTTTAGTTTTCTCGCATAAATATGACCATAAAATTAAATTTTAAGAATATCCCTGAGTAACTAAATTTGTTTATTAGATTTTATTTAATAAGTTTCATACTAGCATTTTTTCCTGAGCAGTTACAATGTTTTTGTTTGTCTGGAACTAGAAACGAATATTTTTGTTTTCTCGCATAAATATCACGATAAAATTAAATTGTAAGAATACCCCTGAGTAACTTAATTTGTTTATTATATTTCATTTAATAAGTTTGATTCTAGCATTTTTTCCTGTCGAGTTAAGATGTTTTAAATTATCTGGAGCTAGAAACGAATATTTTAGTTTTCTCGCATAAATATCACGATAAAATTAAATTTTAAGAACTGAGTAACTAAATTAGTTTATTAGATTTTATTTAATAAGTTTGTTTCTAGCATTTTTTCCTGTCGAGTAACGATGTTTTTATGTTTCTGGAACTAGAAACGAATATTTCAGTTTTCTCGCATAAATATCACGATAAAATTTAATTTTAAGAATATCCCTGAGTAACTTAATTTGTTTATTATATTTCATTTAATAAGTTTGAATCTAGCATTTTTTCCTGTCGAGTTTTAAATTGTCTGGAGCTAGAAACGAATATTTTAGTTTTCTCGCATAAATATCACGATAAAATTAAATTGTAAGAATATCCTTGAGTAACATGATTTGTTTATTATATTTCATTTAATAAGCTTTATTCTAGCATTTTTTCCTGACGAGTTACGATTTTTTTATTTGTCTGTAGATAGAAACGAATATTTTAGTTTTCTCGCATAAATATCACGTTAAAATTAAATTTTAAGAATATCGCTGAGTAACTAAATTTGTTTATTAGATTTTATTTAATAAATTTGTTTCTTGCGTTTTATCCTGACGAGTAACGATGTTTTTATGTTCCTGGACCTAGAAACGAATATTTTAGTTTTCTCGCATAAATATCACGATAAAATTAAATTGTAAGAATATCCCTGAGTAACTTAATTTGTTTATTATATTTCATTTAATAAGTTTGATTCTAGCATTTTTTCCTGACGAGTTACGATGTTTTTATTTGTCTGGAGATAGAAACGAATATTTTAGTTTTCTCGCATAAATATCACGATAAAATTGAATTATAAGAATATCCCTGAGTAACTTAATTTGTTTATTATATTTCATTTAATAAGTTTGAATCTAGCATTTTTTCCTTTCGAGTTACGATGTTTTAAATTGTCTGGAGCTAGAAACGAATATTTTAGTTTTCTCGCATAAATATCACGATAAAATTAAATTGTAAGAATATCACTGAGTAACATGAGTTGTTCATTATATTTCATTTAATAAGTTTGATTCTAGCATTTTTTCCTGACGAGTTACGATGTTTTTATTTGTCTGTAGATAGAAACGAATATTTTAGTTTTCTCGCATAAATATCACGATAAAATTGAATTATAAGAATATCCCTGAGTAATTTAATTTGTTTATTATATTTCATTTAATAAGTTTGATTCTAGCATTTTTTCCTGACGAGTTACGATGTTTTTATTTGTCTAGAGATAGAAACGAATATTTTAGTTTTCTCGCATAAATATCACGATAAAATTAAATTTTAAGAATATCCCTGAGTAACTAAATTTGGTTATTAGATTTTATTTAATAAGTTTCATACTAGCATTTTTTCCTGAGCAGTTACGATGTTTTTGTTTGTCTGGAACTAGAAACGAATATTTTAGTTTTCTCGCATAAATATCACGATAAAATTAAATTTTAAGAATATCCCTGAGTAACTTAATTTGTGTATTATATTTCATTTAATAGGTTTGATTCTAGCATTTTTTCCTGACGAGTTACGATGTTTTTATGTTTCTGGAACTAGAAACGAATATTTTAGTTTTCTCGCATAAATATCACGATAAAATTAAATTGTAAGAATATCCCTGATTAACATGATTTGTTTATTATATTTCATTTAATAAGTTTGATTCTAGCATTTTTTCCTGACGAGTTACGATGTTTTTATTTGTCTGTAGATAGAAACGAATATTTTAGTTTTCTCGCATAAATATCACGATAAAATTAAATTTTAAGAACTGAGTAACTAAATTAGTTTATTAGATTTTATTTAATAAGTTTGTTTCTAGCATTTTTTCCTGACGAGTAACGATGTTTTTATGTTTCTGGTACTAGAAACGAATATTTTAGCTTTCTCGCATAAATATCACGATAAAATTTAATTTTAAGAATATCCCTGAGTAACTTAATTTGTTTATTATATTTCATTTAATAAGTTTGAATCTAGCATTTTTTCCTGTCGAGTTACGATGTTTTAAATTGTCTGGAGCTAGAAACGAATATTTTAGTTTTCTCGCATAAATATCACGATAAAATTAAATTGTAAGAATATCCCTGAGTAACATGATTTGTTTATTATATTTCATTTAATAAGTTTGATTCTAGCATTTTTTCCTGACGAGTTACGATGTTTTTATTTGTCTGTAGATAGAAACGAATATTTTAGTTTTCTCGCATAAATATCACGATAAAATTAAATTTTAAGAATAACCCTGAGTAACTTAATTTGTTTATTATATTTCATTTAATAAGTTTGATTCTAGCATTTTTTCCTGACGAGTTACGATGTTTTTATTTGTCTGGAGATAGAAACGAATATTTTAGTTTTCTCGCATAAATATCACGATAAAATTAAATTTTAAGAATATCCCTGAGTAACTAAATTTGTTTATTAGATTTTATTTAATAAGTTTCATACTATCATTTTTTCCTGAGCAGTTACGATGTTTTTGTTTGTCTGGAACTAGAAACGAATATTTTAGTTTTCTCGCATAAATATCACGATAAAATTAAATTTTAAGAATATCCCTGAGTAACTTTATTTGTTTATTAGATTTTTTTAATAAGTTTGATTCTAGAATTTTTTCCTGAGGAGTAACGATGTTTTTATTTGTCTGGAGCTAGAAACGAATATTTTAGTTTTCTCGCATAAATATCACGATAAAATTAAATTGTAAGAATATCCCTGAGTAACTTAATTTGTTTGTTATATTTCATTTAATAAGTTTGAATCTAGCATTTTTTCCTGTTGAGTTACGATGTTTTAAATTGTCTGGAGCTAGAAACGAATATTTTAGTTTTCTCGTATAAATATCACGATAAAATTAAATTTTAAGAATATCCCTGAGTAACTAAATTTGTTTATTAGATTTTATTTAATAAATTTGTTTCTAGCATTTTTTCCTGACGAGTAACGATGTTTTTATCTTTCTGGAACTAGAAACGAATATTTTAGTTTTCTCGCATAAATATCACGATAAAATTTAATTTTAAGAATATCCCTGAGTAACTTAATTTGTTTATTATATTTCATTTAATAAGTTTGATTCTAGCATTTTTTCCTGACGAGTTACGTAGTTTTTATTTGTCTGGAGATAGAAACGAATATTTTAGTTTTCTCGCATAAATATCACGATAAAATTAAATTTTAAGAATATCCCTGAGTAACTAAATTTGTTTATTAGATTTTATTTAATAAGTTTCATACTAGCATTTTTTCCTGAGCAGTTACGATGTTTTTGTATGTCTGGAACTAGAAACGAATATTTTAGTTTTCTCGCATATATATCACGATAAAATTAAATTTTAAGAATATCCCTGAGTAACTTAATTTGTTTATTATATTTCATTTAATAGGTTTGATTCTAGCATTTTTTCCTGACGAGTTACGATGTTTTTAGATTTGTTTATTAGATTTTATTGAATAAGTTTGTTTCTAGCATTTTTTCCTGACGAGTTACGACGTTTTTATTTGTCTGTAGATTTTTAGTTTTCTCGCATAAATATCACGATAAAATTAAATTTTAAAAATATCCCTTAGTAACTTAATTTGTGTATTATATTTCATTTAATAAGTTTGATTCTAGCATTTTTTCCTGACGAGATACTATGTTTTTATTTGTCTGGAGATAGAAACGAATATTTTAGTTTCCTCGCATAAATATCACAATAAAATTAAATTTTAAGAATATCCCTGAGTAACTAAATTTGATTATTAGATTTTATTTAATAAATTTGTTTCTAGCATTTTTTCCTGACGAGTAACGATGTTTTGATGTTTCTGGAACTAGAAACGAATATTTTAGTTTTCTCGCATAAATATCACGATAAAATTAAATTTTAAAAATATCCCTGCGTAACTAAATTTGTTTATTAGATTTTATTGAATAAGTTTGTTTCTAGCATTTTTTCCTGACGAGTTACGATGTTTTTATTTGTCTGTAGATAGAAACGAATATTTTAGTTTTCTCGCATAAATATCACGATAAAATTAAATTTTAAGAATATCCCTGAGTAACTAAATTTGTTTATTAGATTTTAAAGAATAAGTTTGTTTCTAGCATTTTTTCCTGAAGAGTAACGATGTTTTTATATTCCTGGAAATAGAAACTAATATTTTAGTTTTCTCGCATAAATATCACGATAAAATTAAATTTTAAGAATATCCCTGAGTAACTTAATTTGTTTATTATTTTTCATTTAATAAGATTGATTCTAGCATTTTTTCCTGACGAGTTACGATGTTTTTATTTGTCTGGAGATAGAAACGAATATTTTAGTTTTCTCGCATAAATATCACGATAAAATTAAATTTTAAGAATATCCCTGAGTAACTAAATTTGTTTATTAGATTTTATTTAATAAATTTGTTTCTAGCATTTTTTCCTGACGAGTAACGATGTTTTTATGTTTCTGGAACTAGAAACGAATATTTTAGTTTTCTCGCATAAATATCACGATAAAATTAAATTTTAAGAATATCCCTGAGTAACTTAATTTGTTTATTATATTTCATTTAATAAGTTTGAATCTAGCATTTTTTCCTGTCGAGTTACGATGTTTTAAATTGTCTGGAGCTAGAAACGAATATTTTAGTTTTCTCGTATAAATATCACGATAAAATTAAATTGTAAGAATATCCCTGAGTAACATGATTTGTTTATTATATTTCATTTAATAAGTTTGATTCTAGCATTTTTTCCTGACGAGTTACGATGTTTTTATTTGTCTGGAGATAGAAACGAATATTTTAGTTTTCTCGCATAAATATCACGATAAAATTAAATTTTAAGAACTGAGTAACTAAATTAGTTTATTAGATTTTATTTAATAAGTTTGTTTCTAGCATTTTTTCCTGACGAGTAACGATGTTTTTATGTTTCTGGAACTAGAAACGAATATTTTAGTTTTCTCGCATAAATATCACGATAAAATTTAATTTTAAGAATATCCCTGAGTAACTTAATTTGTTTATTATATTTCATTTAATAAGTTTGAATCTAGCATTTTTTCCTGTCGAGTTACGATGTTTTAAATTGTCTGGAGCTAGAAACGAATATTTTAGTTTTCTCGCATAAATATCACGATAAAATTAAATTGTAAGAATATCCCTGAGTAACATGATTTGTTTATTATATTTCATTTAATAATTTTGATTCTAGCATTTTTGCCTGACGAGTTACGATGTTTTTATTTGTCTGTAGATAGAAACGAATATTTTAGTTTTCTCGCATAAATATCACGATAAAATTAAATTTTAAGAATATCCCTGAGTAACTTAATTTGTTTATTATATTTCATTTAATAAGTTTGATTCTAGCATTTTTTCCTGACGAGTTACGATGTTTTTATTTGTCTGGAGATAGAAACGAATATTATAGTTTTCTCGCATAAATATCACGATAAAATTTAATTTTAAAAATATCCCTGAGTAACTTAATTTGTTTATTATATTTCATTTAATAAGTTTGAATCTAGCATTTTTTCCTGACGAGTTACGATGTTTTTATTTGTCTGGAGATAGAAACGAATATTTTAGTTTTCTCGCATAAATAACACGATAAAATTAAATTTTAAGAATATCCCTGAGTAACTAAATTTGTTTATTAGATTTTATTGAATAAGTTTGTTTCTAGCATTTTTTCCTGACGAGTAACTATGTTTTTATGTTTCTGGAACTAGAAACGAATATTTTAGTTTTCTCGCATAAATATCACGATAAAATTTAATTTTAAGAATATCCCTGAGTAACTTAATTTGTTTATTATATTTCATTTAATAAGTTTGAATCTAGCATTTTTTCCTGTCGAGTTACGATGTTTTAAATTGTCTGGAGCTAGAAACGAATATTTTAGTTTTCTCGCATAAATATCACGATAAAATTAAATTGTAAGAATATCCCTGAGTAACATGATTTGTTTATTATATTTCATTTAATAATTTTGATTCTAGCATTTTTTCCTGACGAGTTACGATGTTTTTATTTGTCTGTAGATAGAAACGAATATTTTAGTTTTCTCGCATAAATATCACGATAAAATTAAATTTTAAGAATATCCCTGAGTAACTTAATTTGTTTATTATATTTCATTTAATAAGTTTGATTCTAGCATTTTTTCCTGACGAGTTACGATGTTTTTATTTGTCTGGAGATAGAAACGAATATTTTAGTTTTCTCGCATAAATATGACCATAAAATTAAATTTTAAGAATATCCCTGAGTAACTAAATTTGTTTATTAGATTTTATTTAATAAGTTTCATACTAGCATTTTTTCCTGAGCAGTTACAATGTTTTTGTTTGTCTGGAACTAGAAACGAATATTTTAGTTTTCTCGCATAAATATCACGATAAAATTAAATTGTAAGAATACCCCTGAGTAACTTAATTTGTTTATTATATTTCATTTAATAAGTTTGATTCTAGCATTTTTTCCTGTCGAGTTAAGATGTTTTAAATTATCTGGAGCTAGAAACGAATATTTTAGTTTTCTCGCATAAATATCACGATAAAATTAAATTTTAAGAATATCCCTGAGTAACTTAATTTGTTTATTATATTTCATTTAATAAGTTTGATTCTAGCATTTTTTCCTGTCGAGTTACGATGTTTTTATGTATCTGGAACTAGAAACGAATATTTTAGTTTTCTCGCATAAATATCAAGATAAAATTAAATTTTAAGAATATCGCTGAGTTAATAATTTGTTTATTAGATTTTATTATATAAATTTGTTTCTAGCATTTTTTCCTGACGAGTAACGATGTTTTTATGTTTCTGGACCTAGAAACGAATATTTTAGTTTTCTCGCATAAATATCACGATAAAATTAAATTGTAAGAATATCCCTGAATAACTTAATTTATTTATTATATTTCATTTAATAAGTTTGATTCTAGCATTTTTTCCTGACGAGTTACGATGTTTTTATTTGTCTGGAGATAGAAACGAATATTTTAGTTTTCTCGCATAAATATCACGATAAAATTTAATTTTAAAAATATCCCTGAGTAACTTAATTTGTTTATTATATTTCATTTAATAAGTTTGAATCTAGCATTTTTTCCTGTCGAGTTACGATGTTTTAAATTGTCTGGAGCTAGAAACGAATATTTTAGTTTTCTCGCATAAATATCACGATAAAATTAAATTGTAGGAATATCCCTGAGTAACATGATTTGTTTATTATATTTCATTTAATAAGTTTGATTCTAGCATTTTTTCCTGACGAGTTACGATGTTTTTATTTGTCTGTAGATAGAAACGAATATTTTAGTTTTCTCGCATAAATATCACGATAAAATTAAATTTTAAGAATATCCCTGAGTAACTTAATTTGTTTATTATATTTCATTTAATAAGTTTGATTCTAGCATTTTTTCCTGACGAGTTACGATGTTTTTATTTGTCTGGAGATAGAAACGAATATTTTAGTTTTCTCGCATAAATATCACGATAAAATTTAATTTTAAAAATATCCCTGAGTAACTTAATTTGTTTATTATATTTCATTTAATAAGTTTGAATCTAGCATTTTTTCCTGTCGAGTTACGATGTTTTAAATTGTCTGGAGCTAGAGACGAATATTTTAGTTTTCTCGCATAAATATCACGATAAAATTAAATTGTAAGAATATCCCTGAGTAACGTAATTTGTTTATTATATTTCATTTAATAAGTTTGATTCTAGCATTTTTTCCTGACGAGTTACGATGTTTTTATTTGTCTGGAGATAGAAACGAATATTTTAGTTTTCTCGCATAAATATCACGATAAAATTAAATTTTAAGAACTGAGTAACTAAATTAGTTTATTAGATTTTATTTAATAAGTTTGTTTCTAGCATTTTTTCCTGTCGAGTAACGATGTTTTTATGTTTCTGGAACTAGAAACGAATATTTCAGTTTTCTCGCATAAATATCACGATAAAATTTAATTTTAAGAATATCCCTGAGTAACTTAATTTGTTTATTATATTTCATTTAATAAGTTTGAATCTAGCATTTTTTCCTGTCGAGTTTTAAATTGTCTGGAGCTAGAAACGAATATTTTAGTTTTCTCGCATAAATATCACGATAAAATTAAATTGTAAGAATATCCTTGAGTAACATGATTTGTTTATTATATTTCATTTAATAAGCTTGATTCTAGCATTTTTTCCTGACGAGTTACGATGTTTTTATTTGTCTGTAGATAGAAACGAATATTTTAGTTTTCTCGCATAAATATCACGTTAAAATTAAATTTTAAGAATATCGCTGAGTAACTAAATTTGTTTATTAGATTTTATTTAATAAATTTGTTTCTAGCGTTTTATCCTGACGAGTAACGATGTTTTTATGTTCCTGGACCTAGAAACGAATATTTTAGTTTTCTCGCATAAATATCACGATAAAATTAAATTGTAAGAATATCCCTGAGTAACTTAATTTGTTTATTATATTTCATTTAATAAGTTTGATTCTAGCATTTTTTCCTGACGAGTTACGAAGTTTTTATTTGTCTGGAGATAGAAACGAATATTTTAGTTTTCTCGCATAAATATCACGATAAAATTGAATTATAAGAATATCCCTGAGTAACTTAATTTGTTTATTATATTTCATTTAATAAGTTTGAATCTAGCATTTTTTCCTTTCGAGTTACGATGTTTTAAATTGTCTGGAGCTAGAAACGAATATTTTAGTTTTCTCGCATAAATATGACGATAAAATTAAATTTTAAAAATATCCCTGAGTAACTAAATTTGTTTATTAGATTTTATTTAATAAGTTTCATACTAGCATTTTTTCCTGAGCAGTTACGATGTTTTTGTTTGTCTGGAACTAGAAACGAATATTTTAGTTTTCTCGCATAAATATCACGATAAAATTAAATTGTAGGAATATCCCTGAGTAACATGATTTGTTTATTATATTTCATTTAATAAGTTTGATTCTAGCATTTTTTCCTGACGAGTTACGATGTTTTTATTTGTCTGGAGATAGAAACGAATATTTTAGTTTTCTCGCATAAATATCACGATAAAATTAAATTGTAGGAATATCCCTGAGTAACATGATTTGTTTATTATATTTCATTTAATAAGTTTGAATCTAGCATTTTTTCCTTTCGAGTTACGATGTTTTAAATTGTCTGGAGCTAGAAACGAATATTTTAGTTTTCTCGCATAAATATGACGATAAAATTTAATTTTAAAAATATCCCTGAGTAACTTAATTTGTTTATTATATTTCATTTAATAAGTTTGAATCTAGCATTTTTTCCTGTCGAGTTACGATGTTTTAAATTGTCTGGAGCTAGAAACGAATATTTTAGTTTTCTCGCATAAATATCACGATAAAATTAAATTGTAGGAATATCCCTGAGTAACATGATTTGTTTATTATATTTCATTTAATAAGTTTGATTCTAGCATTTTTTCCTGACGAGTTACGATGTTTTTATTTGTCTGGAGATAGAAACGAATATTTTAGTTTTCTCGCATAAATAACACGATAAAATTAAATTTTAAGAATATCCCTGAGTAACTTAATTTGTTTATTATATTTCATTTAATAAGTTTGATTCTAGCATTTTTTCCTGACGAGTTACGATGTTTTTATTTGTCTGGAGATAGAAACGAATATTTTAGTTTTCTCGCATAAATATCACGATAAAATTGAATTATAAGAATATCCCTGAGTAACTTAATTTGTTTATTATATTTCATTTAATAAGTTTGAATCTAGCATTTTTTCCTTTCGAGTTACGATGTTTTAAATTGTCTGGAGCTAGAAACGAATATTTTAGTTTTCTCGCATAAATATGACGATAAAATTAAATTTGAAGAATATCCCTGAGTAACTAAATTTGTTTATTAGATTTTATTTAATAAGTTTCATACTAGCATTTTTTCCTGAGCAGTTACGATGTTTTTGTTTGTCTGGAACTAGAAACGAATATTTTAGTTTTCTCGCATAAATATCACGATAAAATTAAATTGTAAGAATACCCCTGAGTAACTTAATTTGTTTATTATATTTCATTTAATAAGTTTGATTCTAGCATTTTTTCCTGTCGAGTTAAGATGTTTTAAATTATCTGGAGCTAGAAACGAATATTTTAGTTTTCTCGCATAAATATCACGATAAAATTAAATTTTAAGAATATCCCTGAGTAACTTAATTTGTTTATTATATTTCATTTAATAAGTTTGATTCTAGCATTTTTTCCTGTCGAGTTACGATGTTTTTATGTATCTGGAACTAGAAACGAATATTTTAGTTTTCTCGCATAAATATCAAGATAAAATTAAATTTTAAGAATATCGCTGAGTTAATAATTTGTTTATTAGATTTTATTATATAAATTTGTTTCTAGCATTTTTTCCTGACGAGTAACGATGTTTTTATGTTTCTGGACCTAGAAACGAATATTTTAGTTTTCTCGCATAAATATCACGATAAAATTAAATTGTAAGAATATCCCTGAGTAACTTAATTTGTTTATTATATTTCATTTAATAAGTTTGATTCTAGCATTTTTTCCTGACGAGTTAAGATGTTTTTATTTGTCTGGAGATAGAAACGAATATTTTAGTTTTCTCGCATAAATATCACGATAAAATTTAATTTTAAAAATTCCCCTGAGTAACTTAATTTGTTTATTATATTTCATTTAATAAGTTTGAATCTAGCATTTTTTCCTGTCGAGTTACGATGTTTTAAATTGTCTGGAGCTAGAAACGAATATTTTAGTTTTCTCGCATAAATATCACGATAAAATTAAATTGTAGGAATATCCCTGAGTAACATGATTTGTTTATTATATTTCATTTAATAAGTTTGATTCTAGCATTTTTTCCTGACGAGTTACGATGTTTTTATTTGTCTGTAGATAGAAACGAATATTTTAGTTTTCTCGCATAAATATCACGATAAAATTAAATTTTAAGAATATCCCTGAGTAACTTAATTTGTTTATTATATTTCATTTAATAAGTTTGAATCTAGCATTTTTTCCTGTCGAGTTACGATGTTTTAAATTGTCTGGAGCTAGAAACGAATATTTTAGTTTTCTCGCATAAATATCACGATAAAATTAAATTGTAAGAATATCCCTGAGTAACATGATTTGTTTATTATATTTCATTTAATAAGTTTGATTCTAGCATTTTTTCCTGACGAGTTACGATGTTTTTATTTGTCTGGAGATAGAAACGAATATTTTAGTTTTCTCGCATAAATATCACGATAAAATTAAATTTTAAGAACTGAGTAACTAAATTAGTTTATTAGATTTTATTTAATAAGTTTGTTTCTAGCATTTTTTCCTGACGAGTAACGATGTTTTTATGTTTCTGGAACTAGAAACGAATATTTTAGTTTTCTCGCATAAATATCACGATAAAATTTAATTTTAAGAATATCCCTGAGTAACTTAATTTGTTTATTATATTTCATTTAATAAGTTTGAATCTAGCATTTTTTCCTGTCGAGTTACGATGTTTTAAATTGTCTGGAGCTAGAAACGAATATTTTAGTTTTCTCGAATAAATATCACGATAAAATTCAATTGTAAGAATATCCCTGAGTAACATGATTTGTTTATTATATTTCATTTAATAAGTTTGATTCTAGCATTTTTTCCTGACGAGTTACGATGTTTTTATTTGTCTGTAGATAGAAACGAATATTTTAGTTTTCTCGCATAAATATCACGATAAAATTAAATTTTAAGAATATCCCTGAGTAACTTAATTTGTTTATTATATTTCATTTAATAAGTTTGATTCTAGCATTTTTTCCTGACGAGTTACGATGTTTTTATTTGTCTGGAGATAGAAACGAATATTTTAGTTTTCTCGCATAAATATCACGATAAAATTAAATTTTAAGAATATCGCTGAGTAACTAAATTTGTTTATTAGATTTTATTTAATAAGTTTCATACTATCATTTTTTCCTGAGCAGTTACGATGTTTTTGTTTGTCTGGAACTAGAAACGAATATTTTAGTTTTCTCGCATAAATATCACGATAAAATTAAATTTTAAGAATATCCCTGAGTAACTTAATTTGTGTATTATATTTCATTTAATAGGTTTGATTCTAGCATTTTTTCCTGACGAGTTACGATGTTTTTATGTTTCTGGAACTAGAAACGAATATTTTAGTTTTCTCGCATAAATATCACGATAAAATTAAATTTTAAGAATATCCCTGAGTAACTAAATTTGTTTATTAGATTTTATTGAATAAGTTTGTTTCTAGCATTTTTTCCTGACGAGTAACGATGTTTTTATGTTTCTGGAACTAGAAACGAATATTTTAGTTTTCTCGCATAAATATCACGATAAAATTAAATTTTAAGAATATCCCTGAGTAACTTAATTTGTTTATTATATTTCATTTAATAAGTTTGAATCTAGCATTTTTTCCTGTCGAGTTACGATGTTTTAAATTGTCTGGAGCTAGAAACGAATATTTTAGTTTTCTCGCCTAAATATCACGATAAAATTAAATTTTAAAAATTTGTTTATTATATTTCATTTAATAAGTTTGATTCTAGCATTTTTTCCTGACGAGATACTATGTTTTTATTTGTCTGGAGATAGAAACGAATATTTTAGTTTTCTCGCATAAATATCACAATAAAATTAAATTTTAAGAATATCCCTGAGTAACTAAATTCGTTTATTAGATTTTATTTAATAAATTTGTTTCTAGCATTTTTTCCTGTCGAGTAACGATGTTTTAAATTGTCTGGAGCTAGAAACGAATATTTTAGTTTTCTCGCATAAATATCACGATAAAATTAAATTTTAAGAATATCCCTGAGTAACTAAATTTGTTTATTAGATTTTATTTAATAAATTTGTTTCTAGCATTTTTTCCTGACGAGTAACGATGTTTTTATGTTTCTGGAACTAGAAACGAATATTTTAGTTTTCTCGCATAAATATCACGATAAAATTTAAATTTAAGAATATTCCTGAGTAACTTAATTTGTTTATTATATTTCATTTAATAAGTTTGATTCTAGCATTTTTTCCTGACGAGTTACGTAGTTTTTATTTGTCTGGAGATAGAAACGAATATTTTAGTTTTCTCGCATAAATATCACGATAAAATTAAATATTAAGAATATCCCTGAGTAACTAAATTTGTTTATTAGATTTTATTTAATAAGTTTCATACTAGCATTTTTTCCTGAGCAGTTACGATGTTTTTGTATGTCTGGAACTTGAAACGAATATTTTAGTTTTCTCGCATATATATCACGATAAAATTAAATTTTAAGAATATCCCTGAGTAACTTAATTTGTTTATTATATTTCATTTAATAGGTTTGATTCTAGCATTTTTTCCTGACGAGTTACGATGTTTTTAGATTTGTTTATTAGATTTTATTGAATAAGTTTGTTTCTAGCATTTTTTCCTGACGAGTTACGATGTTTTTATTTGTCTGTAGATAGAAACGAATATTTTAGTTTTCTCGCATAAATATCACGATAAAATAAAAATTTTTTTTTTTTTTTTTTATTTAAACATGATTTCGGATATTTCGACATCTGAGGTCATTCATATCCCGGTACAGTAAGGTGTGATTGGTTTTCTACATTTTTTAAAATTTCTTTTGTTATATTTTGTGATAAAAATTAATTGATTTTAAGTATGCAATTAGGTTCTTCTCTGTTTTCGTATTGTTCTTGAGGGCTTCAATAAATGTGGGGGGTATGTTGTGGGTTCTTTTTCAGCTGTGTGTTGGGGACAATCTACTATAATGTGTTTAATTGTTAAGTGTGTGTTACATTGGTTGCATGTAGGGGGATCTGTTTTTGTAAAAATGTGATTATGAGTAAGTCTTGTATGTCCTATTCTAAGTCTCGTTAGTATTGTTTGGTCTTTTCTGGTTCCATGAAGTTTCCATGTACTGGTATCTTGTTTTACTTCTCGTAGTTTGTTATTTGTTATATCAGTCCATATACGTGCCCATTGTTCATTTATTTTTTTCTTCATTGTAGCTCTTAAATCATAGGGTTGTGTTTGGCATTCAGTGACTGGGAGTAGGGTAGATATTTTGGCTGCTGCATCAGCTGTTTCGTTACCTTCTATGCCCACGTGGGATGGTATCCAAATAAAGGTTATGTTGACGTTCTTTCTTTTTAGTGAAAATAAAAGATTCTGAATGTTTTGAGTTATTACATTTTTTGAATATATTTTGTTTATGCTCTGAATAACTCCATAAGAGTCCGAGCAGATGGCGATATTTTTGTCTGAATGGTTTTGCTGGTGGATTATTTCTAAACTTCTTTTAATTGCTTCCGCTTCTGCTGTGAATATGCTGGTTGTTGGTGGAAGGTGGTAGTGAAAAGTGTTATTTTCCATGACAACTGCTGCTCCAGTTTGGTCTTCATTTTTAGTACCATCAGTGTAGATATATGTGTAGTTTTTCATTTCGGCTTGTATTTTATTGAAGGCTCGTCGAAAGTATTCTGGAGGGATTTCTTTCTTGTGAAATGGTGTAAGGAGTTCAAGAATGCAATGAGGTTTTTGAATGGTCCATGGTGGAACAACATTTATGTAGTTGTCTTCTAGTTTTGGTATATTGAGGTCTAGGGTATTTAGATTATCTTTGATGTCAGAGAGGAAAGGAATATTTTGTTTTATTTCTATGGAGTCAGGGGTTATATGAAAAAATTTGTTAAAGTTCGGGTGGTTGGGGTTATTAGCTAGTTTTATGAAATATGATATTTTTAAGTAGTTTCTTCTAAGATACAGGGGATATTGATTTGCTTCTACTAAAATTGAATTTATTGGGCTCGTCCTTAATGCACCAGTAATTGTTCTCAATGCTGAGTTATGGACTGGATCAATGATTTTTAAGAATTTGTGTTTGGCCTGAGAGTATATCATACTTCCATAGTCAATTTTTGAGAGAATTAGTGCTTTGTAGGTATTCATTAAGATGTCTCTTTCCGCTCCCCATTTGTGGTTTGATAGTATTTTTAAAATGTTAAGTCTTTTATTTACTTCACTTTTAAGCTGTTGTAGGTGAGTTTTCCATGAGAGATTTTTATCCAGTACCAATCCTAGGAATTTAAAGGTGTTTGTATAAGTTATAGTCGTATTATTATAATTTAATACGGGTGGTGTACGGAGACTTTTTTTCTTGGTGAAAAACATAGCTTTCGTTTTTGGTGTAGATATTTTAAATCCAGTTTTTCTAGTCCATGTTTTTATATTTTGTAACGCTGTGATTAGATGTTCTTTGATTGTGTTTAAGTTTACTCTACAGTAAATGCACAAGTCGTCTGCAAAGAGCAGTGACTTGATAGGTATTGGAATTTCATGGGTGACTTTATTTATTGCTATTAAGAATAGTGTTACACTGATAATTGATCCTTGTGGAATACCGTTTTCTAGTATTTTTTGATCGGAGAAGTAACCATTAAAATTTACTCTAAATGATCGTTGTGATAGAAATCCATTAATAAAATGTAGTATATGCCCATCAATTTTATATTCTTTTAAGGTTTTTAATATATTGTATCGCCATGTGGTGTCATAGGCTTTTTCTAGATCAAAAAAAATTGCTATTGTATCTTGCTTATTAGTGAAAGCTTTTTGTATGTCTGTGGTAATAGCTATTAATTGATCTATTGTTGATCTACCTTTTCGGAAGCCGCATTGCACATTATTCAAAAATTGGTTTTTTTCTAAATGCCACATTAGTCTGTTGTTTGTAATTTTTTCCATGATTTTACATAGGGTGTTGGTGAGGGTTATTGGTCGATAGTTTTGTGCGTTTGTTTTGTTCTTATTGGGCTTCAGAATTGGGATAATAATGCTTTCTCTCCATTGAGTTGGAAAAGAGTTTGTTTCCCATATTTGATTATATATCTTCAGAAGGTGTTCCAGGGTTTCATTTGGTAGTCGTTTTATGATTTCATATGGTATGTTGTCCGGTCCAGGAGAGCTATTTATTTTAGATTCATCAATGGCTAGGATCAATTCGTCCATGGTAATGGGAATATTCAGTGCACTGTTGTTTTCTTCGCATATGTCTATAGGTGATTTTTCTTCTTCGTTTTTGTATTGCAGAAATTCGTCGCTATAGTTTCTATTACTGGAATTTGATTCTATAGTGTTAGCTAATATATTTGATATTTGTTGCGGGTCTGTTATTTTTATGTTGTTGTCTATAATGACATTTGTAGGGTGGGTATAATTTTGGTTTTTAATTTTTCGAATTTTATTCCACACTTCTGATATTGGTGTTTGGGTAGTCATCGTCGATACGTAGTTTCTCCAAGAGTTTGTTTTACTAGTTCTTATAATCAGGCGTGCTTTTGCTCTAGCTTTTTTATAGGATATTATGTTTCCTATGTTCTTATTATTTTTATATTTGTTTAGTGCTTTCTTACTATCTTTAATGGCTGTTTCGCATTGCTTGTTCCACCAGGGTACACATTTTTTGTTATTATATTTTTTGTATCCAATTTCTTCTTCAGCAGTTTTATTTATGTTTTGTACTAGTTCATCAATGAGTTCGTTTATATTTGATGAGTATGATGTTATCATATTTTTCATTTTATCTTGAAACTTTTCCCAGTTTGCTCTTTTAAGATTCCATTTCGGATTTAGTTTTGTGGGGATTTTTGGCTTATAAAGTGGTGAGATTTTGAGGGGATAATGATCGCTTCCATAGGAACTTTGGAGAACTTCAAATGCTAAATTTGTTGCCAAAGAAGAATGGGAGAAGATTAAGTCTATAGTGGAAAAGGTGTTTGATCTAGAGCAAAAGTGTGTTGGTGTATCGTCATTGAGTAGGATATGATTGTCAAAGGCGTCTTCAATGATTTTTCCTCGTCTATTTGTGATAGTTGAACCCCACAACGCGTTGTGTGCATTAAAATCACCCAGGAAGTGATTAGGGCTGGGGATTTGTTGTATTAATGACTGGATATCTGTTAGTCTGGGGTTTTCATCTGGAGGGATATATATATTGCAGATAGTCATTTCTCTAGGATAGTTAATTTGGACTGCTATGGCTTCAAGATTTGTTTGTAATTGTATTTCTTTTGATGGGATAGAGTTTTTAATAAATATGGCTACCCCGCCGCTGCCATGGTTTGCATTGATTCTGTCTTTTCTGTAAATGTCGTAGCCTTTTTGGTTAATAGTGATATTATCTTTGAGTTTGGTTTCTTGTATACATATTATATCGGGTGAATGTTCTGTAGTTAAGAGTTTGATTTCATCGTAATGGCTCCGAAGACCATTACAGTTCCACGAGATTATTTCTGTCATTCTTATATATCTTCTGTTTGTTTTAAAATATTTATTAATTTTGTGAAACGGTATTTCATTGTTCTGTATTTTAGGTGAGGATGGATGCTTTTAAGCATATCAGCTAGAGAGGTTGGGTTTGAAGTATATTCTTTTGCTAATTCCATTGGATCACTAGCTTTTTTAACGTTTTCAATGAAATCTTTTAGAAGATTATAAGGTAGTACGTACTTTTTTGGGTTTTCATTTATTAATTCTTTTGTCGGTTTTAATAGTTCGTCAATTGTGATGTCAGTTGGGGTTAGAGTTCGACTCATTCTTTTCTGTTTTTTCTGCTTTGTGTTTGTGTTGGTTGGATTTTCTGTGTCTGTAATTGAATTTGTAGTACTTATTTGGGATAGAATATCGTCGTTCATTAATTGTGTATCGCTGTCATTTTCTAAAGATTGTGCTGGTCTTTTTCCTTTTGCTTGTGTGTTCTCAGGTGTACTTATGATTTTTGTGTTCTTTTGTGCTACGACATTTTCCGATGTTGATGATAAGTTCTGGCTAGTTATTGGTTGAGTTTCCTGGCATTTACTTGCTATATGTCCTTTTTGTTTGCATATAGCACATGTTGGTTCTTCGTTCGAGAGGAAAATTCTGTATGACGTGTCGTCGTGATCTATTAATAATGAAGTAGGTATTTCTTTATTTTCAGTAGGTTTTATATATACTTGCCTTCTGAAACTAAGTATATGGGAGTATTCGCTATCTTGAATAATGCCTTGTCGTAAGAATGTAATGGGTGATACTGTACTAATTCCAATTTCGTTTAGTAATTGTTGTATGAGTTCATTTGGTATTGTTGGACATACATTTGAGATAATGAGTCTTTGTGCTGGATTAATCAATCTACGTATTGTTACTTCTTGGTCGCTGATTATTACTGTAGGATGTTTTTTTATAATCTCATCAACTATTTGTTTGGAGCTTAGGTAGATACACATTCTATTATTTGAGATTCGTGATGCGAAAGAAATATTTTTTGGTTCGATAATATTACCGATGGCTTTTATGTAGTCAGCTAATTGAGTTCCGTCAACAATGTGCATCAAAATTGCTTGGTCTTTTTTAGGAGATATGGTTTGTTGTGTGGCTTTTGAGGCATAAGACTGATTTTTGGTTTGTTGTATATTACTGTTTTTGGAATTTTCTTGTTGATTGTTTTTTTCCGTGGAATTTTCATCACGGGGGTTGTTATTTTCTGTTTGTTTATTCATTGATGAGGGGAGCGGAGGGTATTCTGCTCCAGATAACATTTCCATTATGACGTTTCTTTTTTGTTGGAGAAATTTATCGTCATTATCAGTAGTTTTCGACAGTGCACTTTTGTTTGTAGGTCAGCTGTACTGATACAATAAAATTTCACTTTAAATTATTTATAACTTTATTTTATTAGTCAAGAATTTTTTCTGACAGATTAAACGTCAAACATTTGACTACTAAATTTTAAAAATATCCCTGAGTAACTAAATTTGTTTATTAGATTTTATTTAATAAATTTGTTTCTAGCATTTTTTCCTGACGAGTAACGATGTTTTTATGTTTCTGGAACTAGAAACGAATATTTTAGTTTTCTCGCATAAATATCACGATAAAATTAAATTTTAAAAATATCCCTGCGTAACTAAATTTGTTTATTAGATTTTATTGAATAAGTTTGTTTCTAGCATTTTTTCCTGACGAGTTACGATGTTTTTATTTGTCTGTAGATAGAAACGAATATTTTAGTTTTCTCGCATAAATATCACGATAAAATTAAATTGTAAGAATATCCCTGAGTAACGTAATTTGTTTATTATATTTCATTTAATAAGTTTGATTCTAGCATTTTTTCCTGACGAGTTACGATGTTTTTATTTGTCTGGAGATAGAAACGAATATTTTAGTTTTCTCGCATAAATATCACGATAAAATTAAATTTTAAGAATTTCCCTGTTTATTAGATTTTATTAAATAAGTTTGTTTCTAGCATTTTCTCCTGACGAGTAACGATGTTTTTATGTTTCTGGAACTAGAAACGAATATTTTAGTTTTCTCGCATAAATATCACGATAAAATTAAATTTTAAGAATATCCCTGAGTAACTTAATTTGTTTATTATATTTCATTTAATAAGTTTGAATCTAGCATTTTTTCCTGACGAGTTACGATGTTTTTATTTGTCTGGAGATAGAAACGAATATTTTAGTTTTCTCGCATAAATATCACGATAAAATTAAATTTTAAGAATATCCCTGAGTAACTAAATTTGTTTATTAGATTTTATTGAATAAGTTTGTTTCTAGCATTTTTCCTGACGAGTTACGATGTTTTTATTTGTCTGGAGCTAGAAACGAATATTTTAGTTTTCTCGCATAAATATCACGATAAAATTAAATTTTAAAAATATCCCTGAGTATCTTAATTTGTTTATTATATTTCATTTAATAAGTTTGATTCTAGCATTCTTTCCTGACGAGATACAATGTTTTTATTTGTCTGGAGATAGAAACGAATATTTTAGTTTTCTCGCATAAATATCACAATAAAATTAAATTTTAAGAATATCCCTGAGTAACTAAATTCGTTTATTAGATTTTATTTAATAAATTTGTTTCTAGCATTTTTTCCTGACGAGTAACGCTGTTTTTATGTTTCTGGAACTAGAAAAGAATATTTTAGTTTTCTCGCATAAATATCACGATAAAATTAAATTTTAAGAATATCCCTGAGTAACTTAATTTGTGTATTATATTTCATTTAATAGGTTTGATTCTAGCATTTTTTCCTGACGAGTTACGGTGTTTTTATTTGTCTGGAGATAGAAACGAATATTTTAGTTTTCTCGCATAAATATCACGATAAAATTAAATTTTAAGAATATCCCTGAGTAACTAAATTTGTTTATTAGATTTTATTGAATAAGTTTGATTCTAGCATTTTTTCTGACGAGTTACGATGTTTTTATTTGTCTGGAGATAGAAACGAATATTTTAGTTTTCTCGCATAAATATCACGATAAAATTAAATTTTAAGAATATCCCTGAGTAACTAAATTTGTTTATTAGATTTTATTTAATAACTTTGTTTCTAGCATTTTTTCCTGACGAGTAACGATGTTTTTATGTTTCTGGAACTAGAAACGAATATTTTAGTTTTCTCGCATAAATATCACGATAAAATTAAATTTTAAGAATATCCCTGAGTAACTAAATTAGTTTATTAGATTTTATTTAATAAGTTTGTTTCTAGCATTTTTTCCTGACGAGTAACGATGTTTTTATGTTTCTGGAACTAGAAACGAATATTTTAGTTTTCTCGCATAAATATCACGATAAAATTTAATTTTAAGAATATCCCTGAGTAACTTAATTTGTTTATTATATTTCATTTCATAAGTTTGATTCTAGCATTTTTTCCTGACGATATACTATGTTTTTATTTGTCTGGAGATAGAAACGAATATTTTAGTTTTCTCGCATAAATATCACGATAAAATTAAATTTTAAGAATATCCCTGAGTAACTAAATTTGTTTATTAGATTTTATTTAATAAATTTGTTTCTAGCATTTTTTCCTGACGAGTAACGATGTTTTTATGTTTCTGGAACTAGAAACGAATATTTTAGTTTTCTTGCATAAATATCACGATAAAATTAAATTTTAAGAATATCCCTGAGTAACTAAATTAGTTTATTAGATTTTATTTAATAAGTTTGTTTCTAGCATTTTTTCCTGACGAGTAACGATGTTTTTATGTTTCTGGAACTAGAAAAGAATATTTTAGTTTTCTCGCATAAATATCACGATAAAATTTAATTTTAAGAATATCCCTGTGTAACTTAATTTGTTTATTATATTTCATTTAATAAGTTTGAATCTAGCATTTTTTCCTGTCGAGTTACGATGTTTTAAATTGTCTGGAGCTAGAAACGAATATTTTAGTTTTCTCGCATAAATATCACGATAAAATTAAATTGTAAGAATATCCCTGAGTAACATGATTTGTTTATTATATTTCATTTAATAAGTTTGATTCTAGCATTTTTTCCTGACGAGTTACGATGTTTTTATTTGTCTGTAGATAGAAACGAATATTTTAGTTTTCTCGCATAAATATCTAGATAAAATTAAATTTTAAGAATATCCCTGAGTAACTTAATTTGTTTATTATATTTCATTTAATAAGTTTGATTCTAGCATTTTTTCCTGACGAGTAACGATGTTTTCATGTTTCTGGAACTAGAAACGAATATTTTAGTTTTCTCGCATAAATATCACGATAAAATTTAATTTTAAGAATATCCCTGAGTAACTTAATTTGTTTATTATATTTCATTTCATAAGTTTGATTCTAGCATTTTTTCCTGACGATATACTATGTTTTTATTTGTCTGGAGATAGAAACGAATATTTTAGTTTTCTCGCATAAATATCACGATAAAATTAAATTTTAAGAATATCCCTGAGTAACTAAATTTGTTTATTAGATTTTATTTAATAAATTTGTTTCTAGCATTTTTTCCTGACGAGTAACGATGTTTTTATGTTTCTGGAACTAGAAACGAATATTTTAGTTTTCTTGCATAAATATCACGATAAAATTAAATTTTAAGAATATCCCTGAGTAACTAAATTAGTTTATTATATTTTATTTAATAAGTTTGTTTCTAGCATTTTTTCCTGACGAGTAACGATGTTTTTATGTTTCTGGAACTAGAAAAGAATATTTTAGTTTTCTCGCATAAATATCACGATAAAATTTAATTTTAAGAATATCCCTGAGTAACTTAATTTGTTTATTATATTTCATTTAATAAGTTTGAATCTAGCATTTTTTCCTGTCGAGTTACGATGTTTTAAATTGTCTGGAGCTAGAAACGAATATTTTAGTTTTCTCGCATAAATATCACGATAAAATTAAATTGTAAGAATATCCCTGAGTAACATGATTTGTTTATTATATTTCATTTAATAAGTTTGATTCTAGCATTTTTTCCTGACGAGTTACGATGGTTTTATTTGTCTGTAGATAGAAACGAATATTTTAGTTTTCTCGCATAAATATCTAGATAAAATTAAATTTTAAGAATATCCCTGAGTAACTTAATTTGTTTATTATATTTCATTTAATAAGTTTGATTCTAGCATTTTTTCCTGACGAGTAACGATGTTTTCATGTTTCTGGAACTAGAAACGAATATTTTAGTTTTCTCGCATAAATATCACGATAAAATTAAATTGTAAGAATATCCCTGAGTAACTTAATTTGTTTATTATATTTCATTTAATAAGTTTGATTCTAGCATTTTTTCCTGACGAGTTACGATGTTTTTATTTGTCTGTAGATAGAAACGAATATTTTAGTTTTCTCGCATAAATATCACGATAAAATTAAATTTTAAAAATATCCCTGAGTAACTTAATTTTTTTATTATATTTCATTTAATAAGTTTGATTCTAGCATTTTTTCCTGACGAGATACTATGTTTTTATTTGTCTGGAGATAGAAACGAATATTTTAGTTTTCTCGCATAAATATCACAATTAAATTAAATTTTAAGAATATCCCTGAGTAACTAAATTCGTTTATTAGATTTTATTTAATAAATTTGTTTCTAGCATTTTTTCCTGACGAGTAACGATGTTTTTATGGTTCTGGAACTAGAAACGAATATTTTAGTTTTCTCGCATAAATATCACGATAAAATTAAATTTGAAGAATATCCCTGAGTAACTTAATTTGTGTATTATATTTCATTTAATAAGTTTGATTCCAGCATTTTTTCCTGACGAGTTACGATGTTTTTATTTGTCTGGAGATAGAAACGAATATTTTAGTTTTCTCGCATAAATATCACGATAAAATTAAATTTTAAGAATATCCCTGAGTAACTTAATTTGTGTATAATATTTCATTTATTAAGTTTGATTCTAGCATTTTTTCCTGACGAGATACTATGTTTTTATTTGTCTGGAGATAGAAACGAATATTTTAGTTTTCTCGCATAAATATCACAATAAAATTAAATTTTAAGAATATCCCTGAGTAACTAAATTCGTTTATTAGATTTTATTTAATAAATTTGTTTCTAGCATTTTTCCTGACGAGTAACGATGTTTTTATGTTTCTGGAACTAGAAACGAATATTTTAGTTTTCTCGCATAAATATCACGATAAAATTAAATTTTAAGAATATCCCTGAGTAACTAAATTTGTTTATTAGATTTTATTTAATAAATTTGTTTCTAGCATTTTTTCCTGACGAGTAACGATGTTTTTATGATTCTGGAACTAGAATCGAATATTTTAGTTTTCTCGCATAAATATCACGAAAATATTAAATTTTAAGAATATCCCTGAGTAACTAAATTAGTTTATTAGATTTTATTTAATAAGTTTGTTTCTAGCATTTTTTTCCTGACGAGTAACGATGTTTTTATGTTTCTGGAACTAGAAACGAATATTTAAGTTTTCTCGCATAAATATCACGATAAAATTTAATTTTAAGAATATCCCTGAGTAACTTAATTTGTTTATTATATTTCATTTAATAAGTTTGAATCTAGCATTTTTTCCTGTCGAGTTACGATGTTTTAAATTGTCTGGAGCTAGAAACGAATATTTTAGTTTTCTCGCATAAATATCACGATAAAATTAAATTGTTAGAATATCCCTGAGTAACATGATTTGTTTATTATATTTCATTTAATAAGTTTGATTCTAGCATTTTTTCCTGACGAGTAACGATGTTTTTATGCTTCTGGAACTAGAAACGAATATTTTAGTTTTCTCGCATAAATATCACGATAAAATTAAATTGTAAGAATATCCCTGAGTAACATGATTTGTTTATTATATTTCATTTAATATGTTTGTTTCTAGCATTTTTTCCTGACGAGTTACGATGTTTTTATTTGTCTGTAGATAGAAACGAATATTTTAGTTTTCTCGCATAAATATCACGATAAAATTCAATAAAATCTAATAAACAAATTTAGTTACTCAGGGATATTCTTAAAATTTAATTTTATCGTGATATTTATGCGAGAAAACTAAAATAATCGTTTCTATCTCCAGACAAATAAAAACATCGTAACTCGTCAGGAAAAAATGCTAGAATTAAACTTATTAAATGAAATATAATAAACAAATTAAGTTACTCAGGGGTATTCTTACAATTTAATTTTATCGTGATATTTATGCGAGAAAACTAAAATATTCGTTTCTATCTACAGACAAATAAAAACATCGTAACTCGTCAGGAAAAAATGCTAGAATCAAACTTATTAAATGAAATATAATAAACAAATTAAGTTACTCAGGGATATTCTTAAAATTTAATTTTATCGTGATATTTATGCGAGAAAACTAAAATATTCGTTTCTATCTCCAGACAAATAAAAACATCGTAACTCGTCAGGAAAAAATGCTAGAATTAAACTTATTAAATGAAATATAATAAACAAATTAAGTTACTCAGGGATATTCTTAAAATTTAATTTTATCGTGATATTTATGCGAGAAAACTAAAATATTCGTTTCTATCTACAGACAAATAAAAACATCGTAACTCGTCAGGAAAAAATGCTAGAATTAAACTTATTAAATGAAATATAATAAACAAATTAAGTTACTCAGGGGTATTCTTACAATTTAATTTTATCGTGATATTTATGCGAGAAAACTAAAATATTCGTTTCTAGTTCCAGAAACATAAAAACATCGTTACTCGTCAGGAAAAATTGCTAGAAACAAACTTATTAAATAAAATCTAATAAACTAATTTAGTTACTCAGGGATATTCTTAAAATTTAATTTTATCGTGATATTTATGCGAGAAAACTAAAATATTCGTTTCTAGTTCCAGACAAATAAAAACATAGTATCTCGTCAGGAAAAAATGCTAGAATCAAACTTAATAAATGAAATATAATAAACAAATTAAGTTACTCAGGGATATTCTTAAAATTTAATTTTATTGTGATATTTATGCGAGAAAACTAAAATATTCGTTTCTAATTCCAGAAACATAAAAACATCGTTACTC
The DNA here is from genome assembly GCA_911728475.2 of Pterostichus madidus. NCBI lineage: Eukaryota > Metazoa > Arthropoda > Insecta > Coleoptera > Carabidae > Pterostichus > Pterostichus madidus. Next base: position 20,705,357 of record OU452309.1, on the reverse strand, counting down.
GTCGGGAAAAAATGCTAGAAACAAACTTATTCAATAAAATCTAATAAACAAATTTAGTTACTCAGGGATATTCTTACAATTTAATTTTATCGTGATATTTATGCGAGAAAACTAAAATATTCGTTTCTAGTTCCAAAAACATAAAAACATCGTTACTCGTCAGGAAAAAATGCTAGAAACAAATTTATTAAATAAAATTTAATAAACAAATTTAGTTACTCAGGGATATTCTTAAAATTTAATTTTATCGTTATATTTATGCGAGAAAACTAAAATATTCGTTTCTAGTTCCAGAAACATAAAAACATCGTAACTCGACAGGAAAAAATGCTAGAATCAAACTTATTAAATGAAATATAATAAACAAATTAAGTTACTCAGGGATATTCTTAAAATTTAATTTTATCGTGATATTTATGCGAGAAAACTAAAATATTCGTTTCTAGTTCCAGATACATAAAAACATCGTTACTCCTCAGGAAAAAATTCTAGAATCAAACTTATTAAAAAAATCTAATAAACAAATAAAGTTACTCAGGGATATTCTTAAAATTTAATTTTATCGTGATATTTATGCGAGAAAACTAAAATATTCTTTTCTAGTTCCAGAAACATGAAAACATCGTTACTCGTCAGGAAAAAATGCTAGAAACAAACTTATTAAATAAAATCTAATAAACTAATTTAGTTACTCAGGGATATTCTTAAAATTTAATTTTATCGTGATATTTATGCGAGAAAACTAAAATATTCGTTTCTAGTTCCAGAAACATAAAAACATCGTTACTCGTCAGGAAAAAGTGCTAGAAACAAATTTTTTAAATAAAATCTATTAAACAAATTTAGTTACTCAGGGATATTCTTAAAATTTAATTTTATCGTGATCCAGACAATTTAAAACATCGTAACTCGTCAGGATAAAATGCTAGAATCAAACTTATTAAATGAAATATAATAAACAAATAAAGTTACTCAGGGATATTCTTACAATTTAATTTTATCGTGATATTTATGCGAGAAAACTAAAATATTCGTTTCTAGTTCCAAAAACATAAAAACATCGTTACTCGTCAGGAAAAAATGCTAGAATCAAACTTATTAAATGAAATATAATAAACAAATTAAGTTACTCAGGGATATTCTTACAATTTAATTTTATCGTGATATTTATGCGAGAAAACTAAAATATTCGTTTCTAGCTCCAGACAATTTAAAACATCGTAACTCGACAGGAAAAAATGCTAGAATCAAACTTATTAAATGAAATATAATAAACAAATTAAGTTACTCAGGGATATTCTTAAAATTTAATTTTATCGTGATATTTATGCGAGGAAACTAAAATATTCGTTTCTAGTTCCAGAAACATAAAAACATCGTTACTCGTCAGGAAAAAATGCTAGAAACAAATTTAGTTACTCAGGGATATTCTTACAATTTAATTTTATCGTGATATTTATGCGAGAAAACTAAAATATTCGTTTCTAGCTCCAGACAATATAAAACATCGTAACTCGACAGGAAAAAATGCTAGAATCAAACTTATTAAATGAAATATAATAAACAAATTTAGTTACTCAGGGATATTCTTAAAATTTAATTTTATCGTGATATTTATGCGAGAAAACTAAAATATTCGTTTCTACCTACAGACAAATAAAAACATCGTAACTCGTCAGGAAAAAATGCTAGAATCAAACTTATTAAATGAAATATAATAAACAAATCATGTTACTCAGGGATATTCTTACAATTTAATTTTATCGTGATATTTATGCGAGAAAACTAAAATATTCTTTTCTAGCTCCAGACAATTTAAAACATCGTAACTCGACAGGAAAAAATGCTAGATTCAAACTTATTAAATGAAATATAATAAACAAATTAAGTTACTCAGGGATATTCTTAAAATTTAATTTTATCGTGATATTTATGCGAGAAAACTAAAATATTCGTTTCTAGTTCCAGAAACATAAAAACATCGTTACTCGTCAGGAAAAAATGCTAGAATCAAACTTATTAAATGAAATATAATAAACAAATTAAGTTACTCAGGGGTATTCTTACAATTTAATTTTATCGTGATATTTATGCATGAAAACTAAAATATTCGTTTCTAGCTCCAGACAATTTAAAACATCGTAACTCGACAGGAAAAAATGCTAGAATCAAACTTATTAAATGAAATATAATAAACAAATTAAGTTACTCAGGGATATTCTTAAAATTTAATTTTATCGTGATATTAATGCGAGAAAACTAAAATATTCGTTTCTATTTCCAGAAACATAAAAACATCGTTACTCGTCAGGAAAAAATGCTAGAAACAAACTTATTCAATAAAATCTAATAAACAAATTTAGTTACTCAGGGATATTCTTAAAATTTAATTTTATCGTGATATTTATGCGAGAAAACTAAAATATTCGTTTCTATCTCCAGACAAATAAAAACATAGTATCTCGTCAGGAAAAAATGCTAGAATCAAACTTATTAAATGAAATATAATAAACAAATTAAGTTACTCAGGGATATTTTTAAAATTTAATTTTATCGTGATATTTATGCGAGAAAACTAAAATATTCGTTTCTATCTACAGACAAATAAAAACATCGTAACTCGTCAGGAAAAAATGCTAGAATCAAACTTATTAAATGAAATATAATAAACAAATTAAGTTACTCAGGGATATTCTTACAATTTAATTTTATCGTGATATTTATGCGAGAAAACTAAAATATTCGTTTCTAACTCCAGACAATTTAAAACATCGTAACTCGACAGGAAAAAATGCTAGAATCAAACTTATTAAATGAAATATAACAAACAAATTAAGTTACTCAGGGATATTCTTAAAATTTAATTTTATCGTGATATTTATGCGAGAAAACTAAAATATTCGTTTCTATCTACAGACAAATAAAAACATCGTAACTCGTCAGGAAAAAATGCTAGAATTAAACTTATTAAATGAAATATAATAAACAAATTAAGTTACTCAGGGGTATTCTTACAATTTAATTTTATCGTGATATTTATGCGAGAAAACTAAAATATTCGTTTCTAGCTCCAGACAAATAAAAACATCGTTACTCCTCAGGAAAAAATTCTAGAATCAAACTTATTAAAAAAATCTAATAAACAAATAAAGTTACTCAGGGATATTCTTAAAATTTAATTTTATCGTGATATTTATGCGAGAAAACTAAAATATTCGTTTCTAGTTCCAGAAACATAAAAACATCGTTACTCGTCAGGAAAAATTGCTAGAAACAAACTTATTAAATAAAATCTAATAAACTAATTTAGTTACTCAGGGATATTCTTAAAATTTAATTTTATCGTGATATTTATGCGAGAAAACTAAAATATTCGTTTCTAGTTCCAGACAAATAAAAACATAGTATCTCGTCAGGAAAAAATGCTAGAATCAAACTTAATAAATGAAATATAATAAACAAATTAAGTTACTCAGGGATATTCTTAAAATTTAATTTTATTGTGATATTTATGCGAGAAAACTAAAATATTCGTTTCTAATTCCAGAAACATAAAAACATCGTTACTCGTCAGGAAAAAATGCTAGAAACAAACTTATTCAATAAAATCTAATAAACAAATTTAGTTACTCTGGGATATTCTTACAATTTAATTTTATCGTGATATTTATGCGAGAAAACTAAAATATTCGTTTCTAGTTCCAAAAACATAAAAACATCGTTACTCGTCAGGAAAAAATGCTAGAAACAAATTTATTAAATAAAATCTAATAAACAAATTTAGTTACTCAGGAATATTCTTAAAATTTAATTTTATCGTTATATTTATGCGAGAAAACTAAAATATTCGTTTCTAGTTCCAGAAACATAAAAACATCGTAACTCGACAGGAAAAAATGCTAGAATCAAACTTATTAAATGAAATATAATAAACAAATTAAGTTACTCAGGGATGATCTTAAAATTTAATTTTATCGTGATATTTATGCGAGAAAACTAAAATATTCGTTTCTAGTTCCAGATACATAAAAACATCGTTACTCCTCAGGAAAAAATTCTAGAATCAAACTTATTAAAAAAATCTAATAAACAAATAAAGTTACTCAGGGATATTCTTAAAATTTAATTTTATCGTGATATTTATGCGAGAAAACTAAAATATTCGTTTCTAGTTCCAGAAACATGAAAACATCGTTACTCGTCAGGAAAAAATGCTAGAAACAAACTTATTAAATAAAATCTAATAAACTAATTTAGTTACTCAGGGATATTCTTAAAATTTAATTTTATCGTGATATTTATGCGAGAAAACTAAAATATTCGTTTCTAGTTCCAGAAACATAAAAACATCGTTACTCGTCAGGAAAAAGTGCTAGAAACAAATTTTTTAAATAAAATCTTATAAACAAATTTAGTTACTCAGGGATATTCTTAAAATTTAATTTTATCGTGATCCAGACAATTTAAAACATCGTAACTCGTCAGGATAAAATGCTAGAATCAAACTTATTAAATGAAATATAATAAACAAATAAAGTTACTCAGGGATATTCTTACAATTTAATTTTATCGTGATATTTATGCGAGAAAACTAAAATATTCGTTTCTAGCTCCAGACAATTTAAAACATCGTAACTCGACAGGAAAAAATGCTAGAATCAAACTTATTAAATGAAATATAATAAACAAATTAAGTTACTCAGGGATATTCTTAAAATTTAATTTTATCGTGATATTTATGTGAGAAAACTAAAATATTCGTTTCTAGTTCCAGAAACATAAAAACATCGTGATATTTATGCGAGAAAACTAAAATATTCGTTTCTAGTTCCAAAAACATAAAAACATCGTTACTCGTCAGGAAAAAATGCTAGAATCAAACTTATTAAATGAAATATAATAAACAAATTAAGTTACTCAGGGATATTCTTACAATTTAATTTTATCGTGATATTTATGCGAGAAAACTAAAATATTCGTTTCTAGCTCCAGACAAATAAAAACATCGTTACTCCTCAGGAAAAAATTCTAGAATCAAACTTATTAATAAAATCTAATAAACAAATAAAGTTACTCAGGGATATTCTTAAAATTTAATTTTATCGTGATATTTATGCGAGAAAACTAAAATATTCGTTTCTAGTTCCAGACACATAAAAACATCGTTACTCGTCAGGAAAAAATGCTAGAAACAAATTTAGTTACTCAGGGATATTCTTACAATTTAATTTTATCGTGATATTTATGCGAGAAAACTAAAATATTCGTTTCTAGCTCCAGACAATATAAAACATCGTAACTCGACAGGAAAAAATGCTAGAATCAAACTTATTAAATGAAATATAATAAACAAATTAAGTTACTCAGGGATATTCTTAAAATTTAATTTTATCGTGATATTTATGCGAGAAAACTAAAATATTCGTTTCTAGTTCCAGAAACATAAAAACAACGTTACTCGTCAGGAAAAAATGCTAGAAACAAACTTATTCAATAAAATCTAATAAACAAATTTAGTTACTCAGGGATATTCTTAAAATTTAATTTTATCGTGATATTTATGCGAGAAAACTAAAATATTCGTTTCTAGTTCCAGAAACATAAAAACATCGTTACTCGTCAGAAAAAAAAGGCTAGAAACAAATTTAGTTACTCAGGGATATTCTTACAATTTAATTTTATCGTGATATTTATGCGAGAAAACTAAAATATTCGTTTCTAGCTCCAGACAATATAAAACATCGTAACTCGACAGGAAAAAATGCTAGAATCAAACTTATTAAATGAAATATAATAAACAAATTAAGTTACTCAGGGATATTCTTAAAATTTAATTTTATCGTGATATTTATGCGAGAAAACTAAAATATTCGTTTCTAGTTCCAGAAACATAAAAACATCGTTACTCGTCAGGAAAAAATGCTAGAAACAAATTTAGTTACTCAGGGATATTCTTACAATTTAATTTTATCGTGATATTTATGCGAGAAAACTAAAATATTCGTTTCTAGCTCCAGACAATATAAAACATCGTAACTCGACAGGAAAAAATGCTAGAATCAAACTTATTAAATGAAATATAATAAACAAATTAAGTTACTCAGGGATATTCTTAAAATTTAATTTTATCGTGATATTTATGCGAGAAAACTAAAATATTCGTTTCTAGTTCCAGAAACATAAAAACAACGTTACTCGTCAGGAAAAAATGCTAGAAACAAACTTATTCAATAAAATCTAATAAACAAATTTAGTTACTCAGGGATATTCTTAAAATTTAATTTTATCGTGATATTTATGCGAGAAAACTAAAATATTCTTTTCTAGCTCCAGACAATTTAAAACATCGTAACTCGTCAGGAAAAAATGCTAGATTCAAACTTATTAAATGAAATATAATAAACAAATTAAGTTACTCAGGGATATTTTTAAAATTAAATTTTATCGTGATATTTATGCGAGAAAACTAAAATATTCGTTTCTAGTTCCAGAAACATAAAAACATCGTTACTAGTCAGGAAAAAATGCTAGAATCAAACTTATTAAATGAAATATAATAAACAAATTAAGTTACTCAGGGATATTCTTACAATTTAATTTTATCGTGATATTTATGCGAGAAAACTAAAATATTCGTTTCTAGCTCCAGACAATTTAAAACATCGTAACTCGACAGGAAAAAATGCTAGAATCAAACTTATTGAATGAAATATAATAAACAAATTAAGTTACTCAGGGATATTCTTAAAATTTAATTTTATCGTGATATTTATGCGAGAAAACTAAAATATTCGTTTCTAGTTCCAGAAACATAAAAACATCGTTACTCGTCAGGAAAAAATGCTAGAAACAAATTTAGTTACTCAGGGATATTCTTACAATTTAATTTTATCGTGATATTTATGCGAGAAAACTAAAATATTCGTTTCTACCTACAGACAAATAAAAACATCGTAACTCGTCAGGAAAAAATGCTAGAATCAAACTTATTAAATGAAATATAATAAACAAATCATGTTACTCGGGGATATTCTTACAATTTAATTTTATCGTGATATTTATGCGAGAAAACTAAAATATTCTTTTCTAGCTCCAGACAATTTAAAACATCGTAACTCGACAGGAAAAAATGCTAGATTCAAACTTATTAAATGAAATATAATAAACAAATTAAGTTACTCAGGGATATTTTTAAAATTAAATTTTATCGTGATATTTATGCGAGAAAACCAAAATATTCGTTTCTAGTTCCAGAAACATAAAAACATCGTTACTCGTCAGGAAAAAATGCTAGAATCAAACTTATTAAATGAAATATAATAAACAAATTAAGTTACTCAGGGATATTCTTAAAATTTAATTTTATCGTGATATTTATGCGAGAAAACTAAAATATTCGTTTCTATTTCCAGAAAAAAAAAACATCGTTACTCGTCAGGAAAAAATGCTAGAAACAAACTTATTCAATAAAATCTAATAAATAAATTTAGTTACTCAGGGATATTCTTAAAATTTAATTTTATCGTGATATTTATGCGAGAAAACTAAAATATTCGTTTCTATCTCCAGACAAATAAAAACATTGTAACTCGTCAGGAAAAAATGCTAGAATCAAACTTATTAAATGAATTATAATAAACAAATTAAGTTACTCAGGGATATTCTTACAATTTAATTTTATCGTGATATTTATGCGAGAAAACTAAAATATTCGTTTCTAGTTTCAGAAACATAAAAACATCGTTACTCGTCAGGAAAAAATGCTAGAATCAAACTTATTAAATGAAATATAATAAACAAATTAAGTTACTCAGGGATATTCTTACAATTTAATTTTATCGTGATATTTATGCAAGAAAACTAAAATATTCATTTCTAGCTCCAGACAATTTAAAACATCGTAACTCGACAGGAAAAAATGCTAGAATCAAACTTATTAAATGAAATATAATAAACAAATTAAGTTACTCAGGGATATTCTTACAATTTAATTTTATCGTTATATTTATGCGAGAAAACTAAAATATTCGTTTCTAGTTCCAGAAACATAAAAACATCGTAACTCGACAGGAAAAAATGCTAGAATCAAACTTATTAAATGAAATATAATAAACAAATCATGTTACTCAGGGATATTCTTACAATTTAATTTTATCGTGATTTTTATTCGAGAAAACTAAAATATTCGTTTCTAGTTCCAGAAACATACAAACATCGTTACTCGTCAGGAAAAAATGCTAGAAACAAATTTATTAAATAAAATCTAATAAACAAATTTAGTTACTCAGGGATATTCTTAAAATTTAATTTTATCGTGATATTTATGCGAGAAAACTAAAATATTCGTTACTATCTCCAGACAAATAAAAACATTGTAACTCGTCAGGAAAAAATGCTAGAATCAAACTTATTAAATGAAATATAATAAACAAATTTAGTTACTCACGGATATTCTGAAAATTTAATTTTATCGTGATATTTATGCGAGAAAACTAAAATATTCGTTTCTAGTTCCAGAAATATAAAAACATCGTTACTCGTCATGAAAAAATGCTAGAAACAAACTTATTCAATAAAATCTAATAAACAAATTTAGTTACTCAGGGATATTCTTAAAATTTAATTTTATCGTGATATTTATGCGAGAAAACTAAAATATTCGTTTCTATCTCCAGACAAATAAAAACATCGTAACTCGTCAGGAAAAAATGCTAGAATCAAACTTATTAAATGAAATATAATAAACAAAATAGGTTACTCAGGGATATTCTTAAAATTTAATTTTATTGTGATATTTATGCGAGAAAACTAAAATATTCGTTTCTATCTCCAGATAAATAAAAACATATTACTCGTCAGGAAAAAATGCTAGAATCAAACTTATTAAATGAAATATAATAAACAAATTAAGTTACTCAGGGATATTCTTACAATTTAATTTTATCGTGATATTTATGCGAGAAAACTAAAATATTCGTTTCTAGTTCCAAAAACATAAAAACATCGTTACTCGTCAGGAAAAAATGCTAGAAACAAATTTATTAAATAAAATCTAATAAACAAATTTAGTTACTCAGGGATATTCTTAAAATTTAATTTTATCGTGATATTTATGCGAGAAAACTAAAATATTCGTTTCTATCTACAGACAAATAAAAACATCGTAACTCGTCAAGAAAAAATGCTAGAATCAAACTTATTAAATGAAATATAATAAACAAATCATGTTACTCAGGGATATTCTTACAATTTAATTTTATCGTGATTTTTATTCGAGAAAACTAAAATATTCGTTTCTAGTTCCAGAAACATACAAACATCGTTACTCGTCAGGAAAAAATGCTAGAAACAAATTTATTAAATAAAATCTAATAAACAAATTTAGTTACTCAGGGATATTCTTAAAATTTAATTTTATCGTGATATTCATGCGAGAAAACTAAAATATTCGTTTCTATCTCCAGACAAATAAAAACATTGTAACTCGTCAGGAAAAAATGCTAGAATCAAACTTATTAAATGAAATATAATAAACAAATTTAGTTACTCACGGATATTCTTAAAATTTAATTTTATCGTGATATTTATGCGAGAAAACTAAAATATTCGTTTCTAGTTCCAGAAATATAAAAACATCGTTACTCGTCATGAAAAAATGCTAGAAACAAACTTATTCAATAAAATCTAATAAACAAATTTAGTTACTCAGGGATATTCTTAAAATTTAATTTTATCGTGATATTTATGCGAGAAAACTAAAATATTCGTTTCTATCTCCAGACAAATAAAAACATCGTAACTCGTCAGGAAAAAATGCTAGAATCAAACTTATTAAATGAAATATAATAAACAAATTAGGTTACTCAGGGATATTCTTAAAATTTAATTTTATTGTGATATTTATGCGAGAAAACTAAAATATTCGTTTCTATCTCCAGACAAATAAAAACATATTACTCGTCAGGAAAAAATGCTAGAATCAAACTTATTAAATGAAATATAATAAACAAATTAAGTTACTCAGGGATATTCATACAATTTAATTTTATCGTGATATTTATGCGAGAAAACTAAAATATTCGTTTCTAGCTCCAGACAATTTAAAACATCGTAACTCGACAGGAAAAAATGCTAGAATCATACTTATTAAATGAAATATAATAAACAAATTAAGTTACTCAGGGATATTCTTAAAATTTAATTTTATCGTGATATTTATGCGAGAAAACTAAAATATTCGTTTCTAGTTCCAGAAACATAAAAACATCGTTACTCGTCAGGAAAAAATGCTAGAAACAAACTTATTAATTAAAATCTAATAAACTAATTTAGTTACTCAGGGATATTCTTAAAATTTAATTTTATCGTGATATTTATGCGAGAAAACTAAAATATTCGTTTCTAGTTCCAGAAACATAAAAACATCGTTACTCGTCAGGAAAAAATGCTAGAATCAAACCTATTAAATGAAATATAATAAACAAATTAAGTTACTCAGGAATATTCTTAAAATTTAATTTTATCGTGATATTTATGCGAGAAAACTAAAATATTCGTTTCTAGTTCCAGGAACATAAAAACATCGTTACTCGTCAGGAAAAAATGCTAGAAACAAATTTATTAAATAAAATTAATAAACAAATTTAGTTACTCAGGGATATTCTTAAAATTTAATTTTATCGTGATATTTATGCGAGAAAACTAAAATATTCGTTTCTAGTTCCAGAAACATAAAAACATCGTTACTCGTCAGGACAAAATGCTAGAAAAAAACTTATTCAATAAAATCTAATAAACAAATTTAGTTACTCAGGGACATTCTTAAAATTTAATTTTATCGTGATATTTATGCGAGAAAACTAAAATATTCGTTTCTATCTACAGACAAATAAAAACATCGTAACTCGTCAGGAAAAAATGCTAGAATCAAACTTATTAAATGAAATATAATAAACAAATTAAGTTACTCAGGGGTATTCTTACAATTTAATTTTATCGTGATATTTATGCGAGAAAACTAAAATATTCGTTTCTAGCTCCAGACAAATAAAAACATCGTTACTCCTCAGGAAAAAATTCTAGAATCAAACTTATTAAAAAAATCTAATAAACAAATAAAGTTACTCAGGGATATTCTTAAAATTTAATTTTATCGTGATATTTATGCGAGAAAACTAAAATATTCGTTTCTAGTTCCAGAAACATAAAAACATCGTTACTCGTCAGGAAAAAATGCTAGAAACAAATTTATTAAATAAAATCTAATAAACAAATTTAGTTACTCAGGGATATTCTTAAAATTTAATTTTATTGTGATATTTATGCGAGAAAACTAAAATATTCGTTTCTATCTCCAGACAAATAAAAACATATTATCTCGTCAGGAAAAAATGCTAGAATCAAACTTATTAAATGAAATATAATAAACAAATTAAGTTACTCAGGGATATTCTTACAATTTAATTTTATCGTGATATTTATGCGAGAAAACTAAAATATTCGTTTCTAGTTCCAGGAACATAAAAACATCGTTACTCGTCAGGAAAAAATGCTAGAAACAAATTTATTAAATAAAATTAATAAACAAATTTAGTTACTCAGGGATATTCTTAAAATTTAATTTTATCGTGATATTTATGCGAGAAAACTAAAATATTCGTTTCTAGTTCCAGAAACATAAAAACATCGTTACTCGTCAGGACAAAATGCTAGAATCAAACCTATTAAATGAAATATAATAAACAAATTATGTTACTTAGGGATATTCTTAAAATTAAATTTTATCGTGATATTTATGCGAGAAAACTAAAATATTCGTTTCTAGTTCCAGACAAACAAAAACATCGTAACTGCTCAGGAAAAAATGCTAGAATGAAACTTATTAAATGAAATATAATAAACAAATTAAGTTACTCAGGGATATTCTTAAAATTTAATTTTATCGTGATATTTATGCGAGAAAACTAAAATATTCGTTTCTAGTTCCAGAAACATAAAAACATCGTTACTCGTCAGGAAAAAATGCTAGAAACAAATTTAGTTACTCAGGGATATTCTTAAAATTTAATTTTATTGTGATATTTATGCGAGAAAACTAAAATATTCGTTTCTATCTCCAGACAAATAAAAACATATTATCTCGTCAGGAAAAAATGCTAGAATCAAACTTATTAAATGAAATATAATAAACAAATTAAGTTACTCAGGGATATTCTTACAATTTAATTTTATCGTGATATTTATGCGAGAAAACTAAAATATTCGTTTCTAGCTCCAGACAATATAAAACATCGTAACTCGACAGGAAAAAATGCTAGAATCAAACTTATTAAATGAAATATAATAAACAAATTAAGTTACTCAGGGATATTCTTAAAATTTAATTTTATCGTGATATTTATGCGAGAAAACTAAAATATTCGTTTCTAGTTCCAGAAACATAAAAACATCGTTACTCGTCAGGAAAAAATGCTAGAAACAAACTTATTCAATAAAATCTAATAAACAAATTTAGGTACTCAGGGATATTCTTAAAATTTAATTTTATCGTGATATTTATGCGAGAAAACTAAAATATTCGTTTCTACCTACAGACAAATAAAAACATCGTAACTCGTCAGGAAAAAATGCTAGAATCAAACTTATTAAATGAAATATAATAAACAAATCATGTTACTCAGGGATATTCTTACAATTTAATTTTATCGTGATATTTATGCGAGAAAACTAAAATATTCTTTTCTAGCTCCAGACAATTTAAAACATCGTAACTCGACAGGAAAAAATGCTAGATTCAAACTTATTAAATGAAATATAATAAACAAATTAAGTTACTCAGGGATATTTTTAAAATTAAATTTTATCGTGATATTTATGCGAGAAAACTAAAATATTCGTTTCTAGTTCCAGAAACATAAAAACATCGTTACTCGTCAGGAAAAAATGCTAGAATCAAACTTATTAAATGTAATATAATAAACAAATCATGTTACTCAGGGATATTCTTAAAATTAAATTTCATCGTGATATTTATGCGAGAAAACTAAAATATTCGTTTCTAGCTCCAGACAATTTAAAACATCGTAACTCGACAGGAAAAAATGCTAGAATCAAACTTATTTAATGAAATATAATAAACAAATTAAGTTACTCAGGGATATTCTTAAAATTTAATTTCATCGTGATATTTATGCGAGAAAACTAAAATATTCGTTTCTATTTCCAGAAACATAAAAACATCGTTACTCGTCAGGAAAAAATGCTAGAAACAAACTTATTCAATAAAATCTAATAAACAAATTTAGTTACTCAGGGATATTCTTAAAATTTAATTTTATCGTGATATTTATGCGAGAAAACTAAAATATTCGTTTCTATCTCCAGACAAATAAAAACATTGTAACTCGTCAGGAAAAAATGCTAGAATCAACCTTATTAAATGAAATATAATAAACAAATTAAGTTACTCAGGGATATTCTTACAATTTAATTTTATCGTGATATTTATGCGAGAAAACTAAAATATTCGTTTCTAGCTCCAGACAAATAAAAACATCGTTACTCCTCAGGAAAAAATTCTAGAATCAAACTTATTAAAAAAATCTAATAAACAAATAAAGTTACTCAGGGATATTCTTAAAATTAAATTTTATCGTGATATTTATGCGAGAAAACTAAAATATTCGTTTCTATCTCTAGACAAATAAAAACATGGTAACTCGTCAGGAAAAAATGCTAGAATCAAACTTATTAAATGAAATATAATAAACAAATTAAGTTACTCAGGGATATTCTTACAATTTAATTTTATCGTGATATTTATGCGAGAAAACTAAAATATTCGTTTCTAGGTCCAGAAACATAAAAACATCGTTACTCGTCAGGAAAAAATGCTAGAAACAAATTTATTAAATAAAATCTAATAAACAAATTTAGTTACTCAGCGATATTCTTAAAATTTAATTTTATCGTGATATTTATGCGAGAAAACTAAAATATTCGTTTCTATCTACAGACAAATAAAAACATCGTAACTCGTCAGGAAAAAATGCTAGAATCAAACATATTAAATGAAATATAATAAACAAATCATATTACTCAGGGATATTCTTACAATTTAATTTTATCGTGATATTTATGCGAGAAAACTAAAATATTCGTTTCTAGTTCCAGAAGCATAAAAACATCGTTACTCGTCAGGAAAAAATGCTAGAATCAAACTTATTAAATGAAATATAATAAACAAATCATGTTACTCAGGGATATTCTTACAATTTAATTTTATCGTGATATTTATGCGAGAAAACTAAAATATTCGTTTCTAGCTCCAGACAATTTAAAACATCGTAACTCGACAGGAAAAAATGCTAGATTCAATCTTATTAAATGAAATATAATAAACAAATTAAGTTACTCAGGGATATTCTTAAAATTTACTTTTATCGTGATATTTATGCGAGAAAACTAAAATATTCGTTTCTAGTTCCAGAAACATAAAAACATCGTTACTCGTCAGCAAAAAATGCTAGAAACAAACTTATTAAATAAAATCTAATAAACTAATTTAGTTACTCAGGGATATTCTTAAAATTTAATTTGATCGTGATATCTATGCGAGAAAACTAAAATATTCGTTTCTAGTTCCAGAAACATAAAAACATCGTTACTCGTCAGGAAAAAATGCTAGAAACAAATTTATTAAATAAAATCTAATAAACAAATTAAGTTACTCAAGGATATTCTTAAAATTTAATTTTATCGTGATATTTATGCGAGAAAACTAAAATATTCGTTTCTAGTTCCAGAAACATAAAAACATCGTTACTCGTCAGGAAAAAATGCTAGAAACAAATTTATTAAATAAAATCTAATAAACAAATTTAGTTACTCAGGGATATTCTTAAAATTTAATTTTATTGTGATATTTATGCGAGAAAACTAAAATATTCGTTTCTATCTCCAGACAAATAAAAACATATTATCTCGTCAGGAAAAAATGCTAGAATCAAACTTATTAAATGAAATATAATAAACAAATTAAGTTACTCAGGGATATTCTTAAAATTTAATTTTATCGTGATATTTATGCGAGAAAACTAAAATATTCGTTTCTAGCTCCAGACAATTTAAAACATCGTAACTTGACAGGAAAAAATGCTAGAATCAAACTTATTAAATGAAATATAATAAACAAATTAAGTTACTCAGGGATATTCTTAAAATTTAATTTTATCGTGATATTTATGCGAGAAAACTAAAATATTCGTTTCTATCTACAGACAAATAAAAACATCGTAACTCGTCAGGAAAAAATGCTAGAATCAAACTTATTAAATGAAATATAATAAACAAATTAAGTTACTCAGGGGTATTCTTACAATTTAATTTTATCGTGATATTTATGCGAGAAAACTAAAATATTCGTTTCTAGCTCCAGACAAATAAAAACATCGTTACTCCTCAGGAAAAAATTCTAGAATCAAACTTATTAAAAAAATCTAATAAACAAATAAAGTTACTCAGGGATATTCTTAAAATTAAATTTTATCGTGATATTTATGCGAGAAAACTAAAATATTTGTTTCTATCTCTAGACAAATAAAAACATGGTAACTCGTCAGGAAAAAATGCTAGAATCAAACTTATTAAATGAAATATAATAAACAAATTAAGTTACTCCGGGATATTCTTACAATTTAATTTTATCGTGATATTTATGCGAGAAAACTAAAATATTCGTTTCTAGGTCCAGAAACATAAAAACATCGTTACTCGTCAGGAAAAAATGCTAGAAACAAATTTATTAAATAAAATCTAATAAACAAATTTAGTTACTCAGCGATATTCTTAAAATTTAATTTTATCGTGATATTTATGCGAGAAAACTAAAATATTCGTTTCTATCTACAGACAAATAAAAACATCGTAACTCGTCAGGAAAAAATGCTAGAATCAAACATATTAAATGAAATATAATAAACAAATCATGTTACTCAGGGATATTCTTACAATTTAATTTTATCGTGATATTTATGCGAGAAAACTAAAATATTCGTTTCTAGTTCCAGAAGCATAAAAACATCGTTACTCGTCAGGAAAAAATGCTAGAATCAAACTTATTAAATGAAATATAATAAACAAATCATGTTACTCAGGGATATTCTTACAATTTAATTTTATCGTGATATTTATGCGAGAAAACTAAAATATTCGTTTCTAGCTCCAGACAATTTAAAACATCGTAACTCGACAGGAAAAAATGCTAGATTCAAACTTATTAAATGAAATATAATAAACAAATTAAGTTACTCAGGGATATTCTTAAAATTTACTTTTATCGTGATATTTATGCGAGAAAACTAAAATATTCGTTTCTAGTTCCAGAAACATAAAAACATCGTTACTCGTCAGCAAAAAATGCTAGAAACAAACTTATTGAATAAAATCTAATAAACTAATTAATGCCCGTACTTATAGTCGAATCTCAACCTTGTACTTGAGAATTACTTGACTGAGACGAAATGAAGTCGCTATGGATACTTCGTTGGTAATGTGTTCTATAGTTAAAACTTCGCGAATTCTCGGCGAAGGTCGAGGATACAGAGATGATTTAAGGGAATTTTAGATTTTACTATTGTCGTCCCGTTTTTTTGACAGAACAAATGACATATTTATTGCGGTACTTTCTACAAGTGTCAAGTAATATTGAAGGTGCACAACAATTTGAAATTTAACTAAGTATATTTATATAATTTATTATGTATCTAATATGGTTTTTCATTATTTACTAATCATTGCAGAATGGAAAATAAAATAGTTCCATATTATGTTTATGCTTCTCTTTAATTTCAATAAATAATTAAAAAAAAACTTGCATATTTAGTTTATTTAAAAATGCTGATTTATGAACTGTGTTCGGAAGATTTAAGCCAAGTCGATTATTTTCTACATTTATTAAAGGAATATTCTCTTCGGTAAAATTATCCCCTTCCATAAATTCTCTTGGGCTAATACTTATATTGTAAAGAACGGCACTAGCACAAATAATTGCTATGGATGTTTCTAATTTTATTGTTAGACCCCGGCTTAAACAGGGAAATGCAACTGCATTATAGGTGTAAAGGCAAACCACGATTATTAATTTTTATTAAATTATTTATTATTAAGGGTAAAATAGTCTGTAAAGCTGTGTTCTTTGTAAATCTATATCTATTGCGAAATTCATTTTCGCCATAAAATTCTAATGGATTTTCCATATCACGAATGTAGCGTTTTGGTCTTCTTTCTTGATTAACGCCTTCCACAATGTCCATAAATTCGAAAAACTCTAAATTATCTTCCCTGTCAGGATCCATATTTCTTTAAAAATTCAAACTGTCAAAAATTGACAGAATTAAATACTTAAGCACATCTCAAGGTTGCTCTGATGCTGTCTCGAGTAAAATCGTTGTCAAGTCTGCGCGAAGTCTAACTTCATAACCGAGTACGGACAATAATAGCTGATTCAATACTTGAGTACTACTCAAATTTGAGATTAAGCGAAGTTTTGACTATAAGTACGGGCATTAGTTACTCAGGGATATTCTTAAAATTTAATTTGATCGTGATATCTATGCGAGAAAACTAAAATATTCGTTTCTAGTTCCAGAAACATAAAAACATCGTTACTCGTCAGGAAAAAATGCTAGAAACAAATTTATTAAATAAAATCTAATAAACAAATTAAGTTATTCAAGGATATTCTTAAAATTTAATTTTATCGTGATATTTATGCGAGAAAACTAAAATATTCGTTTCTAGTTCCAGAAACATAAAAACATCGTTACTCGTCAGGAAAAAATGCTAGAAACAAATTTATTAAATAAAATCTAATAAACAAATTTAGTTACTCAGGGATATTCTTAAAATTTAATTTTATTGTGATATTTATGCGAGAAAACTAAAATATTCGTTTCTATCTCCAGACAAATAAAAACATATTATCTCGTCAGGAAAAAATGCTAGAATCAAACTTATTAAATGAAATATAATAAACAAATTAAGTTACTCAGGGATATTCTTACAATTTAATTTTATCGTGATATTTATGCGAGAAAACTAAAATATTCGTTTCTAGCTCCAGACAATTTAAAACATCGTAACTCGACAGGAAAAAATGCTAGAATCAAACTTATTAAATGAAATATAATAAACAAATTAAGTTACTCAGGGATATTCTTAAAATTTAATTTTAACGTGATATTTATGCGAGAAAACTAAAATATTCGTTTCTATCTACAGACAAATAAAAACATCGTAACTCGTCAGGAAAAAATGCTAGAATCAAACTTATTAAATGAAATATAATAAACAAATTAAGTTACTCAGGGGTATTCTTACAATTTAATTTTATCGTGATATTTATGCGAGAAAACTAAAATATTCGTTTCTAGCTCCAGACAAATAAAAACATCGTTACTCCTCAGGAAAAAATTCTAGAATCAAACTTATTAAAAAAATCTAATAAACAAATAAAGTTACTCAGGGATATTCTTAAAATTTAATTTTATCGTGATATTTATGCGAGAAAACTAAAATATTCGTTTCTAGTTCCAGAAACATAAAAACATCGTTACTCGTCAGGAAAAATTGCTAGAAACAAACTTATTAAATAAAATCTAATAAACTAATTTAGTTACTCAGGGATATTCTTAAAATTTAATTTTATCGTGATATTTATGCGAGGAAACTAAAATATTCGTTTCTAGTTCCAGAAACATAAAAACATCGTTACTCGTCAGGAAAAAATGCTAGAAACAAATTTATTAAATAAAATCTAATAAACAAATTTAGTTACTCAGGGATATTCTTAAAATTTAATTTTATCGTGATCCAGACAATTTAAAACATCGTAACTCGTCACGATAATATGCTAGAATCAAACTTATTAAATGAAATATAATAAACAAATAAAGTTACTCAGGGATATTCTTACAATTTAATTTTATCGTGATATTTATGCGAGAAAACTAAAATATTCGTTTCTAGTTCCAAAAACATAAAAACATCGTTACTCGTCAGGAAAAAATGCTAGAAACAAATTTATTAAATAAAATCTAATAAACAAATTTAGTTACTCAGGGATATTCTTAAAATATAATTTTATCGTTATATTTATGCGAGAAAACTAAAATATTCGTTTCTAGTTCCAGAAACATAAAAACATCGTAACTCGACAGGAAAAAATGCTAGAATCAAACTTATTAAATGAAATATAATAAACAAATTAAGTTACTCAGGGATATTCTTACAATTTAATTTTATCGTGATATTTATGCAAGAAAACTAAAATATTCGTTTCTAGCTCCAGACAATTTAAAACATCGTAACTCGACAGGAAAAAATGCTAGAATCAAACTTATTAAATGAAATATAATAAACAAATTAAGTTACTCAGGGATATTCTTAAAATTTAATTTTATCGTGATATTTATGCGAGAAAACTAAAATATTCGTGTCTATTTCCAGAAACATAAAAACATCGTTACTCGTCAGGAAAAAATGCTAGAAACAAACTTATTCAATAAAATCTAATAAACAAATTTAGTTACTCAGGGATATTCTTAAAATTTAATTTTATCGTGATATTTATGCGAGAAAACTAAAATATTCGTTTCTATCTCCAGACAAATAAAAACATTGTAACTCGTCAGGAAAAAATGCTAGAATCAAACTTATTAAATGAAATATAATAAACAAATTAAGTTACTCAGGGATATTCTTACAATTTAATTTTATCGTGATATTTATGCGAGAAAACTAAAATATTCGTTTCTAGCTCCAGACAATTTAAAACATCGTAACTCGACAGGAAAAAATGCTAGAATCAAACTTATTAAATGAAATATAATAAACAAATTAAGTTACTCAGGGATATTCTTAAAATTTAATTTTATCGTGATATTTATGCGAGAAAACTAAAATATTCGTTTCTAGTTCCAGAAACATAAAAACATCGTTACTCGTCAGGAAAAAATGCTAGAAACAAATTTATTACATAAAATCTAATAAACAAATTAAGTTACTCAGGGATATTCTTAAAATTTAATTTTATCGTGATATTTATGCGAGAAAACTAAAATATTCGTTTCTAGTTCCAGAAACATAAAAACATCGTTACTCGTCAGGAAAAAATGCTAGAAACAAATTTATTAAATAAAATCTAATAAACAAATTTAGTTACTCAGGGATATTCTTAAAATTTAATTTTATTGTGATATTTATGCGAGAAAACTAAAATATTCGTTTCTATCTCCAGACAAATAAAAACATATTATCTCGTCAGGAAAAAATGCTAGAATCAAACTTATTAAATGAAATATAATAAACAAATTAAGTTACTCAGGGATATTCTTACAATTTAATTTTATCGTGATATTTATGCGAGAAAACTAAAATATTCGTTTCTAGTTCCAGAAACATAAAAACATCGTTACTCGTCAGGAAAAATTGCTAGAAACAAACTTATTAAATAAAATCTAATAAACTAATTTAGTTACTCAGGGATATTCTTAAAATTTAATTTTATCGTGATATTTATGCGAGAAAACTAAAATATTCGTTTCTAGTTCCAGAAACATAAAAACATCGTTACTCGTCAGGAAAAAATGCTAGAAACAAATTTATTAAATAAAATCTAATAAACAAATTTAGTTACTCAGGGATATTCTTAAAATTTAATTTTATCGTGATCCAGACAATTTAAAACATCGTAACTCGTCACGATAAAATGCTAGAATCAAACTTATTAAATGAAATATAATAAACAAATAAAGTTACTCAGGGATATTCTTACAATTTAATTTTATCGTGATATTTATGCGAGAAAACTAAAATATTCGTTTCTAGTTCCAAAAACATAAAAACATCGTTACTCGTCAGGAAAAAATGCTTGAAACAAATTTATTAAATAAAATCTAATAAACAAATTTAGTTACTCAGGGATATTCTTAAAATTGAATTTTATCGTTATATTTATGCGATAAAACTAAAATATTCGTTTCTAGTTCCAGAAACATAAAAACATCGTAACTCGACAGGAAAAAATGCTAGAATCAAACTTATTAAATGAAATATAATAAACAAATTAAGTTACTCAGGGATATTCTTAAAATTTAATTTTATCGTGATATTTATGCGAGAAAACTAAAATATTCGTTTCTAGTTCCAGAAACATAAATACATCGTTACTCGTCAGGAAAAAATGCTAGAAACAAACTTATTCAATAAAATCTAATAAACAAATTTAGTTACTCAGGGATATTCTTAAAATTTAATTTTATCGTGATATTTATGCGAGAAAACTAAAATATTCGTTTCTATCTACAGACAAATAAAAACATCGTAACTCGTCAGGAAAAAATGCTAGAATCAAACTTATTAAATGAAATATAATAAACAAATCATGTTACTCAGGGATATTCTTACAATTTAATTTTATCGTGATTTTTATTCGAGAAAACTAAAATATTCGTTTCTAGTTCCAGAAACATACAAACATCGTTACTCGTCAGGAGAAAATGCTAGAATCAAACTTATTAAATGAAATATAATAAACAAATTAAGTTACTCAGGGATATTCTTAAAATTTAATTTTATCGTGATATTTATGCGAGAAAACTAAAATATTCGTTTCTAGTTCCAAAAACATAAAAACATCGTTACTCGTCAGGAAAAAATGCTAGAAACAAATTTATTAAATAAAATCTAATAAACAAATTAAGTTACTCAGGGATATTCTTAAAATTTAATTTTATCGTTATATTTATGCGAGAAAACTAAAATATTCGTTTCTATCTACAGACAAATAAAAACATCGTAACTCGTCAGGAAAAAATGCTAGAATCAAACTTATTAAATGAAATATAATAAACAAATCATGTTACTCAGGGATATTCTTACAATTTAATTTTATCGTGATTTTTATTCGAGAAAACTAAAATATTCGTTTCTAGTTCCAGAAACATACAAACATCGTTACTCGTCAGGAAAAAATGCTAGAATCAAACTTATTAAATGAAATATAATAAACAAATTAAGTTACTCAGGGATATTCTTAAAATTTAATTTTATCGTGATATTTATGCGAGAAAACTAAAATATTCGTTTCTATCTACAGACAAATAAAAACATCGTAACTCGTCAGGAAAAAATGCTAGAATCAAACTTATTAAATGAAATATAATAAACAAATCATGTTACTCAGGGATATTCTTACAATATAATTTTATCGTGATATTTATGCGAGAAAACTAAAATATTCTTTTCTAGCTCCAGACAATTTAAAACATCGTAACTCGACAGGAAAAAATGCTAGATTCAAACTTATTAAATGAAATATAATAAACAAATTAAGTTACTCAGTGATATTCTTAAAATTTAATTTTATCGTGATATTTATGCGAGAAAACTAAACTATTCGTTTCTAGTTCCAGAAACATAAAAACATCGTTACTCGTCAGGAAAAAATGCTAGAATCAAACTTATTAAATGAAATATAATAAACAAATTAAGTTACTCAGGGATATTCTTACAATTTAATTTTATCGTGATATTTATGCATGAAAACTAAAATATTCGTTTCTAGTTCCAGAAACATAAAAACATCGTTACTCGTCAGGAAAAAATGCTAGAAACAAACTTATTAAATAAAATCTAATAAACTAATTTAGTTACTCAGGGATATTCTTAAAATTTAATTTTATCGTGATATTTATGCGAGGAAACTAAAATATTCGTTTCTAGTTCCAGAAACATAAAAACATCGTTACTCGTCAGGAAAAAATGCTAGAAACAAATTTATTAAATAAAATCTAATAAACAAATTTAGTTACTCAGGGATATTCTTAAAATTTAATTTTATCGTGATCCAGACAATTTAAAACATCGTAACTCGTCACGATAAAATGCTAGAATCAAACTTATTAAATGAAATATAATAAACAAATTAAGTTACTCAGGGGTATTCTTACAATTTAATTTTATCGTGATATTTATGCGAGAAAACTAAAATATTCGTTTCTAGCTCCAGACAAATAAAAACATCGTTACTCCTCAGGAAAAAATTCTAGAATCAAACTTATTAAAAAAAATCTAATAAACAAATAAAGTTACTCAGGGATATTCTTAAAATTTAATTTTATCGTGATATTTATGCGAGAAAACTAAAATATTCGTTTCTAGTTCCAGAAACATAAAAACATCGTTACTCGTCAGGAAAAAATTCTAGAAACAAACTTATTAAATAAAATCTAATAAACTAATTTAGTTACTCAGGGATATTCCAAAAATTTAATTTTATCGTGATATTTATGCGAGGAAACTAAAATATTCTTTTCTAGTTCCAGAAACATAAAAACATCGTTACTCGTCAGGAAAAAATGCTAGAAACAAATTTATTAAATAAAATCTAATAAACAAATTTAGTTACTCAGGGATATTCTTAAAATTTAATTTTATCGTGATCCAGACAATTTAAAACATCGTAACTCGTCACGATAAAATGCTAGAATCAAACTTATTAAATGAAATATAATAAACAAATCATGTTACTCAGGGATATTCTTACAATTTAATTTTATCGTGATATTTATGCGAGAAAACTAAAATATTCGTTTCTATCTCCAGACAATATAAAACATCGTAACTCGACAGGAAAAAATGCTAGATTCAAACTTATTAAATTAAATCTAATAAACTAATTTAGTTACTCAGGGATATTCTTAAAATTTAATTTTATCGTGATATTTATGCGAGAAAACTAAAATATTCGTTTCTAGTTCCAAAAACATAAAAACATCGTAACTCGACAGGAAAAAATGCTAGAATCAAACTTATTAAATGAAATATAATAAACTAATTAAGTTACTCAGGGATATTCTTAAAATTTAATTTTATCGTGATATTTATGCGAGAAAACTAAAATATTCGTTTCTATCTCCAGACAAATAAAACATATTACTCGTCAGGAAAAAATGCTAGAATCAAACTTATTAAATGAAATATAATAAACAAATTAAGTTACTCAGGGATATTCTTACAATTTAATTTTATCGTGATATTTATGCGAGAAAACTAAAATATTCGTTTCTAGCTCCAGACAATTTATAACATCGTAACTCGACAGGAAAAAATGCTAGAATCATACTTATTAAATGAAATATAATAAACAAATTAAGTTACTCAGGGATATTCTTAAAATTTAATTTTATCGTGATAATTTGCGAGAAAACTAAAATATTCGTTTCTAGTTCCAGAAACATAAAAACATCGTTACTCGTCAGGAAAAAATGCTAGAAACAAACTTATTAAATAAAATCTAATAAACTAATTTAGTTACTCAGGGATATTCTTAAAATTTAATGTTATCGTTATATTTATGCGAGAAAACTAAAATATTCGTTTCTAGTTCCAGAAACATAAAAACATCGTAACTCGACAGGAAAAAATGCTAGAATCAAACTTATTAAATGAAATATAATAAACAAATTAAGTTACTCAGGGATATTCTTAAAATTTAATTTTATCGTGATATTTATGCGAGAAAACTAAAATATTCGTTTCTAGTTCCAGAAACATAAAAACATCGTTACTCGTCAGGAAAAAATGCTAGAAACAAACTTATTCAATAAAATCTAATAAACAAATTTAGTTACTCAGGGATATTCATAAAATTTAATTTTATCGTGATATTTATGCGAGAAAACTAAAATATTCGTTTCTATCTCAAGACAAATAAAAACATTGTAACTCGTCAGGAAAAAATGCTAGAATCAAACTTATTAAATGAAATATAATAAACAAATTAAGTTACTCAGGGATATTCTTACAATTTAATTTTATCGTGATATTTATTCGAGAAAACTAAAATATTCGTTTCTAGCTCCAGACAAATAAAAACATCGTTACTCCTCAGGAAAAAATTCTAGAATCAAACTTATTAAAAAAATCTAATAAACAAATAAAGTTACTCAGGGATATTTTTAAAATTAAATTTTATCGTGATATTTATGCGAGAAAACTAAAATATTCGTTTCTATCTCCAGACAAATAAAAACATCGTAACTCGTCAGGAAAAAATGCTAGAATCAAACTTATTAAATGAAATATAATAAACAAATCATGTTACTCAGGGATATTCTTACAATTTAATTTTATCGTGATATTTATGCGAGAAAACTAAAATATTCGTTTCTAGTTCCAGAAGCATAAAAACATCGTTACTCGTCAGGAAAAAATGCTAGAATCAAACTTATTAAATGAAATATAATAAACAAATCATGTTACTCAGGGATATTCTTACAATTTAATTTTATCGTGATATTTATGCGAGAAAACTAAAATATTCGTTTCTAGCTCCAGACAATTTAAAACATCGTAACTCGACAGGAAAAAATGCTAGATTCAAACTTATTAAATGAAATATAATAAACAAATTAAGTTACCCAGGGATATTCTTAAAATTTAATTTTATCGTGATATTTATGCGAGAAAACTAAAATATTCGTTTCTAGTTCCAGAAACATAAAAACATCGTTACTCGTCAGGAAAAAATGCTAGAAACAAACTTATTAAATAAAATCTAATAAACTAATTTAGTTACTCAGGGATATTCTTAAAATTTAATTTTATCGTGATATTTATGCGAGAAAACTAAAATATTCGTTTCTAGTTCCAGAAACATAAAAACATCGTTACTCGTCAGGAAAAAATGCTAGAAACAAATTTATTAAATAAAATCTAATAAACAAATTTAGTTACTCAGGGATATTCTTAAAATTTAATTTTATTGTGATATTTATGCGAGAAAACTAAAATATTCGTTTCTATCTCCAGACAAATAAAAACATATTATCTCGTCAGGTAAAAATGCTAGAATCAAACTTATTAAATGAAATATAATAAACAAATTAAGTTACTCAGGGATATTCTTAAAATTTAATTTTATCGTGATATTTATGCGAGAAAACTAAAATATTCGTTTCTAGCTCCAGAAAATTTAAAACATCGTAACTCGTCAGGAAAAAATGCTAGAATCAAACTTATTAAATGAAATATAATAAACAAATTAAGTTACTCAGGGGTATTCTTACAATTTAATTTTATCGTGATATTTATGCGAGAAAACTAAAATATTCGTTTCTAGCTCCAGACAAATAAAAACATCGTTACTCCTCAGGAAAAAATTCTAGAATCAAACTTATTAAAAAAATCTAATAAACAAATAAAGTTACTCAGGGATATTCTTAAAATTTAATTTTATCGTGATATTTATGCGAGAAAACTAAAATATTCGTTTCTAGTTCCAGAAACATAAAAACATCGTTACTCGTCAGGAAAAATTGCTAGAAACAAACTTATTAATTAAAATCTAATAAACTAATTTAGTTACTCAGGGATGTTCTTAAAATTTAATTTTATCGTGATATTTATGCGAGGAAACTAAAATATTCGTTTCTAGTTCCAGAAACATAAAAACATCGTTACTCGTCAGGAAAAAATGCTAGAAACAAATTTATTAAATAAAATCTAATAAACAAATTTAGTTACTCAGGGATATTCTTAAAATTTAATTTTATCGTGATCCAGACAATTTAAAACATCGTAACTCGTCACGATAAAATGCTAGAATCAAACTTATTAAATGAAATATAATAAACAAATAAAGTTACTCAGGGATATTCTTACAATTTAATTTTATCGTGATATTTATGCGAGAAAACTAAAATATTCGTTTCTAGTTCCAAAAACTTAAAAACATCGTTACTCGTCAGGAAAAAATGCTAGAAACAAATTTATTAAATAAAATCTAATAAACAAATTTAGTTACTCAGGGATATTCTTAAAATTTTATTTTATCGTTATATTTATGTGAGAAAACTAAAATATTCGTTTCTAGTTCCAGAAACATAAAAACATCGTAACTCGACAGGAAAAAATGCTAGAATCAAACTTATTAAATGAAATATAATAAACAAATTAAGTTACTCAGGGATATTCTTAAAATTTAATTTTATCGTGATATTTATGCGAGAAAACTAAAATATTCGTTTCTAGTTCCAGAAACATAAAAACATCGATACTCGTCAGTAAAAAATGCTAGAAACAAACTTATTCAATAAAATCTAATAAACAAATTTAGTTACTCAGGGATATTCTTAAAATTTAATTTTATCGTGATATTTATGCGAGAAAACTAAAATATTCGTTTCTATCTACAGACAAATAAAAACATCGTAACACGTCAGGAAAAAATGCTAGAATCAAACTTATTAAATGAAATATAATAAACAAATCATGTTACTCAGGGATATTCTTACAATTTAATTTTATCGTGATTTTTATTCGAGAAAACTAAAATATTCGTTTCTAGTTCCAGAAACATACAAACATCGTTACTCGTCAGGAAAAAATGCTAGAATCAAACTTATTAAATGAAATATAATAAACAAATTAAGTTGCTCAGGGATATTCTTAAAATTTAATTTTATCGTGATATTTATGCGAGAAAACTAAAATATTCGTTTCTATCTACAGACAAATAAAAACATCGTAACTCGTCAGGAAAAAATGCTAGAATCAAACTTATTAAATGAAATATAATAAACAAATTAAGTTACTCAGGGGTATTCTTACAAGTTAATTTTATCGTGATATTTATGCGAGAAAACTAAAATATTCGTTTCTAGCTCCAGACAAATAAAAACATCGTTACTCCTCAGGAAAAAATTCTAGAATCAAACTTATTAATAAAATCTAATAAACAAATAAAGTTACTCAGGGATATTCTTAAAATTTAATTTTATCGTGATATTTATGCGAGAAAACTAAAATATTCGTTTCTAGTTCCAGAAACATAAAAACATCGTTACTCGTCAGGAAAAATTGCTAGAAACAAACTTATTAAATAAAATCTAATAAACTAATTTAGTTACACAGGGATATTCTTAAAATTTAATTTTATCGTGATATTTATGCGAGGAAACTAAAATATTCGTTTCTAGTTCCAGAAACATAAAAACATCGTTACTCGTCAAGAAAAAATGCTAGAAACAAATTTATTAAATAAAATCTAATAAACAAATTTAGTTATTCAGGGATATTCTTAAAATTTAATTTTATCGTGAATTTAAAACATCGTAACTCGTCACGATAAAATGCTAGAATCAAACTAATTAAATGAAATATAATAAACAAATAAAGTTACTCAGGGATATTCCTACAATTTAATTTTATCGTGATATTTATGCGAGAAAACTAAAATATTCGTTTCTAGTTCCAAAAACATTAAAACATCGTTACTCGTCAGGAAAAAATGCTAGAAACAAATTTATAAAATAAAATCTAATAAACAAATTTAGTTACTCAGGGATATTCTTAAAATTTAATTTTATCGTTATATTTATGCGAGAAAACTAAAATATTCGTTTCTAGTTCCAGAAACATAAAAACATCGTAACTCGACAGGAAAAAATGCTAGAATCAAACTTATTAAATGAAATATAATAAATAAATTAAGTTACTCAGGGATATTCTTAAAATTTAATTTTATCGTGATATTTATGCGAGAAAACTAAAATATTCGTTTCTAGTTCCAGAAACATAAAAACATCGATACTCGTCAGGAAAAAATGCTAGAAACAAACTTATTCAATAAAATCTAATAAACAAATTTAGTTACTCAGGTATATTCTTAAAATTTAATTTTATCGTGATATTTATGCGAGAAAACTAAAATATTCGTTTCTATCTACAGACAAATAAAAACATCGTAACTCGTCAGGAAAAAATGCTAGAATCAAACTTAGTAAATGAAATATAATAAACAAATCATGTTACTCAGGGATATTCTTACAATTTAATTTTATCGTGATTTTTATTCGAGAAAAGTAAAATATTCGTTTCTAGTTCCAGAAACATACAAACATCGTTACTCGTCAGGAAAAAATGCTAGAATCAAACTTATTAAATGAAATATAATAAACAAATTAAGTTGCTCAGGGATATTCTTAAAATTTAATTTTATCGTGATATTTATGCGAGAAAACTAAAATATTCGTTTCTATCTACAGACAAATAAAAACATCGTAACTCGTCAGGAAAAAATGCTAGAATCAAACTTATTAAATGAAATATAATAAACAAATTAAGTTACTCAGGGGTATTCTTACAATTTAATTTTATCGTGATATTTATGCGAGAAAACTAAAATATTCCTTTCTAGCTCCTGACAAATAAAAACATCGTTACTCCTCAGGAAAAAATTCTAGAATCAAACTTATTAATAAAATCTAATAAACAAATAAAGTTACTCAGGGATATTCTTAAAATTTAATTTTATCTTGATATTTATGCGAGAAAACTAAAATATTCGTTTCTAGCTCCAGACAATTTAAAACATCGTAACTCGTCAGGAAAAATTGCTAGAAACAAACTTATTAAATAAAATCTAATAAACTAATTTAGTTACTCAGGGATATTCTTAAAATTTAATTTTATCGTTATATTTATGCGAGAAAACTAAAATATTCGTTTCTAGTTCCAGAAACATAAAAACATCGTAACTCGACAGGAAAAAATGCTAGAATCAAACTTATTAAATGAAATATAATAAACAAATTAAGTTACTCAGGGATATTCTTAAAATTTAATTTTATCGTGATATTTATGCGAGAAAACTAAAATATTCGTTTCTAGTTCCAGAAACATAAAAACATCGATACTCGTCAGGAAAAAATGCTAGAAACAAACTTATTCAATAAAATCTAATAAACAAATTTAGTTACTCAGGGATATTCTTAAAATTTAATTTTATCGTGATATTTATGCGAGAAAACTAAAATATTCGTTTCTATCTACAGACAAATAAAAACATCGTAACTCGTCAGGAAAAAATGCTAGAATCAAACTTATTAAATGAAATATAATAAACAAATCATGTTACTCAGTGATATTCTTACAATTTAATTTTATCGTGATTTTTATTCGAGAAAACTAAAATATTCGTTTCTAGTTCCAGAAACATACAAACATCGTTACTCGTCAGGAAAAAATGCTAGAATCAAATTTATTAAATGAAATATAATAAACAAATTAAGTTGCTCAGGGATATTCTTAAAATTTAATTTTATCGTGATATTTATGCGAGAAAACTAAAATATTCGTTTCTATCTACAGACAAATAAAAACATCGTAACTCGTCAGGAAAAAATGCTAGAATCAAACTTATTAAATGAAATATAATAAACAAATTAAGTTACTCAGAGGTATTCTTACAATTTAATTTTATCGTGATATTTATGCGAGAAAACTAAAATATTCGTTTCTAGCTCCAGACAAATAAAAACATCGTTACTCCTCAGGAAAAAATTCTAGAATCAAACTTATTAATAAAATCTAATAAACAAATAAAGTTACTCAGGGATATTCTTAAAATTTAATTTTATCGTGATATTTATGCGAGAAAACTAAAATATTCGTTTCTAGTTCCAGAAACATAAAAACATCGTTACTCGTCAGGAAAAATTGCTAGAAACAAACTTATTAAATAAAATCTAATAAACTAATTTAGTTACTCAGGGATATTCTTAAAATTTAATTTTATCGTGATATTTATGCGAGGAAACTAAAATATTCGTTTCTAGTTCCGGAAACATAAAAACATCGTTACTCGTCAGGAAAAAATGCTAGAAACAAATTTATTAAATAAAATCTAATAAACAAATTTAGTTACTCAGGGATATTCTTAAAATTTAATTTTATCGTGATCCAGACAATTTAAAACATCGTAACTCGTCACGATAAAATGATAGAATCAAACTTATTAAATGAAATATAATAAACAAATAAAGTTACTCAGGGATATTCTTACAATTTAATTTTATCGTGATATTTATGCGAGAAAACTAAAATATTCGTTTCTAGTTCCAAAAACATAAAAACATCGTTACTCGTCAGGAAAAAATGCTAGAACCAAATTTATTAAATAAAATCTAATAAAAAAATTTAGTTACTCAGGGATATTCTTAAAATTTAATTTTATTGTTATATTTATGCGAGAAAACTAAAATATTCGTTTCTAGTTCCAGAAACATAAAAACATCGTAACTCGACAGGAAAAAATGCTAGAATCAAACTTATTAAATGAAATATAATAAACAAATTAAGTTACTCAGGGATATTCTTAAAATTTAATTTTATCGTGATATTTATGCGAGAAAACTAAAATATTCGTTTCTAGTTCCAGAAACATAAAAACAACGATACTCGTCAGGAAAAAATGCTAGAAACAAACTTATTCAATAAAATCTAATAAACAAATTTAGTTACTCAGGGATATTCTTAAAATTTAATTTTATCGTGATATTTATGCGAGAAAACTAAAATATTCGTTTCTATCTACAGACAAATAAAAACATCGTAACTCGTCAGGAAAAAATGCTAGAATCAAACTTATTAAATGAAATATAATAAACAAATCATGTTACTCAGGGATATTCTTACAATTTAATTTTATCGTGATCTTTATTCGAGAAAACTAAAATATTCGTTTCTAGTTCCAGAAACATACAAACATCGTTACTCGTCAGGAAAAAATGCTAGAATCAAACTTATTAAATGAAATATAATAAACAAATTAAGTTGCTCAGGGATATTCTTAAAATTTAATTTTATCGTGATATTTATGCGAGAAAACTAAAATATTCATTTCTATCTACAGACAAATAAAAACATCG
Organism: Pterostichus madidus; assembly: GCA_911728475.2. Lineage (NCBI taxonomy): Eukaryota > Metazoa > Arthropoda > Insecta > Coleoptera > Carabidae > Pterostichus > Pterostichus madidus. The sequence goes on along the minus strand of OU452309.1, from coordinate 20,673,585 downwards.
TAACTCGTCAGGAAAAAATGCTAGAATCAAACTTATTAAATGAAATATAATAAACAAATTAAGTTACTCAGGGGTATTCTTACAATTTAATTTTATCGTGATATTTATGCGAGAAAACTAAAATATTCGTTTCTAGCTCCAGACAAATAAAAACATCGTTACTCCTCAGGAAAAAATTCTAGAATCAAACTTATTAATAAAATCTAATAAACAAATAAAGTTACTCAGGGATATTCTTAAAATTTAATTTTATCGTGATATTTATGCGAGAAAACTAAAATATTCGTTTCTAGTTCCAGAAATATAAAAACATCGTTACTCGTCAGGAAAAATTGCTAGAAACAAACTTATTAAATAAAATCTAATAAACTAATTTAGTTACTCAGGGATATTCTTAAAATTTAATTTTATCGTGATATTTATGCGAGGAAACTAAAATATTCGTTTCTAGTTCCAGAAACATAAAAACATCGTTACTCGTCAGGAAAAAATGCTAGAAACAAATTTATTAAATAAAATCTAATAAACAAATTTAGTTACTCAGGGATATTCTTAAAATTTAATTTTATCGTGATCCAGACAATTTAAAACATCGTTACTCGTCACGATAAAATGCTAGAATCAAACTTATTAAATGAAATATAATAAACAAATAAAGTTACTCAGGGATATTCTTAAAATTTAATTTTATCGTTATATTTATGCGAGAAAACTAAAATATTCGTTTCTAGTTCCAGAAACATAAAAACATCGTAACTCGACAGGAAAAAATGCTAGAATCAAACTTATTAAATAAAATATAATAAACAAATTAAGTTACTCAGGGATATTCTTAAAATTTAATTTTATCGTGATATTTATGCGAGAAAACTAAAATATTCGTTTCTAGTTCCAGAAACATAAAAACATCGTTACTCGTCAGGGAAAAATGCTAGAAACAAACTTATTCAATAAAATCTAATAAACAAATTTAGTTACTCAGGGATATTCTTAAAATTTAATTTTATCGTGATATTTATGCGAGAAAACTAAAATATTCGTTTCTATCTACAGACAAATAAAAACATCGTAACTCGTCAGGAAAAAATGCTAGAATCAAACTTATTAAATGAAATATAATAAACAAATCATGTTACTCAGGGATATTCTTACAATTTAATTTTATCGTGATTTTTATTCGAGAAAACTAAAATATTCGTTTCTAGTTCCAGAAACATACAAACATCGTTACTCGTCAGGAAAAAATGCTAGAATCAAAATAATGAATGAAATATAATAAACAAATTAAGTTACTCAGGGATATTCTTAAAAATTAATTTTATCGTTATATTTATGCGAGAAAACTAAAATATTCGTTTCTAGTTCCAGAAACATAAAAACATCGTAACTCGTCAGGAAAAAATGCTAGAATCAAACTTATTAAATGAAATATAATAAACAAATTAAGTTACTCAGGGGTATTCTTACAATTTAATTTTATCGTGATATTTATGCGAGAAAACTAAAATATTCGTTTCTAGCTCCAGACAAATAAAAACATCGTTACTCCTCAGGAAAAAATTCTAGAATCAAACTTATTAAAAAAATCTAATAAACAAATAAAGTTACTCAGGGATATTCTTAAAATTTAATTTTATCGTGATATTTATGTGAGAAAACTAAAATATTCGTTTCTAGTTCCAGAAACATAAAAACATCGTTACTCGTCAGGAAAAAATGCTAGAAACAAACTTATTAAATAAAATCTAATAAACTAATTTAGTTACTCAGGGATATTCTTAAAATTTAATTTTATCGTGATATTTATGCGAGGAAACTAAAATATTCGTTTCTAGTTCCAGAAACATAAAAACATCGTTACTCGTCAGGAAAAAATGCTAGAAACAAATTTATTAAATAAAATCTAATAAACAAATTTAGTTACTCAGGGATATTCTTAAAATTTAATTTTATCGTGATCCAGACAATTTAAAACATCGTAACTCGTCACGATAAAATGCTAGAATCAAACTTATTAAATGAAATATAATAAACAAATAAAGTTACTCAGGGATATTCTTACAATTTAATTTTATCGTGATATTTATGCGAGAAAACTAAAATATTCGTTTCTAGTTCCAAAAACATAAAAACATCGTTACTCGTCAGGAAAAAATGCTAGAAACAAATTTATTAAATAAAATCTAATAAACAAATTTAGTTACTCAGGGATATTCTTAAAATTTAATTTTATCGTGATATTTATGCGAGGAAACTAAAATATTCGTTTCTAGTTCCAGAAACATAAAAACATCGTTACTCGTCAGGAAAAAATGCTAGAAACAAACTTATTCAATAAAATCTAATAAACAAATTTAGTTACTCAGGGATATTCTTAAAATTTAATTTTATCGTGATATTTATGCGAGAAAACTAAAATATTCGTTTCTATCTACAGACAAATAAAAACATCGTAACTCGTCAGGAAAAAATGCTAGAATCAAACTTATTAAATGAAATATAATAAACAAATCATGTTACTCAGGGATATTCTTACAATTTAATTTTATCGTGATTTTTATTCGAGAAAACTAAAATATTCGTTTCTAGTTCCAGAAACATACAAACATCGTTACTCGTCAGCAAAAAATGCTAGAAACAAATTTATTAAATAAAATCTAATAAACAAATTTAGTTACTCAGGGATATTCTTAAAATTTAATTTTATCGTGATATTTATGCGAGAAAACTAAAATATTCGTTTCTATCTCCAGACAAATAAAAACATTGTAACTCGTCAGGAAAAAATGCTAGAATCAAACTTATTAAATGAAATATAATAAACAAATTTAGTTACTCACGGATATTCTTAAAATTTAATTTTATCGTGATATTTATGCGAGAAAACTAAAATATTCGTTTCTAGTTCCAGAAATATAAAAACATCGTTACTCGTCATGAAAAAATGCTAGAAAAAAACTTGTTCAATGAAATATAATAAACAAATTAGGTTACTCAGGGATATTCTTAATATTTAATTTTATTGTGATATTTATGCGAGAAAACTAAAATATTCGTTTCTATCTCCAGACAAATAAAAACATATTACTCGTCAGGAAAAAATGCTAGAATCAAACTTATTAAATGAAATATAATAAACAAATTAAATTACTCAGGGATATTCTTACAATTTAATTTTATCGTGATATTTATGCGAGAAAACTAAAATATTCGTTTCTAGCTCCAGACAATTTAAAACATCGTAACTCGACAGGAAAAAATGCTAGAATCATACTTATTAAATGAAATATAATAAACAAATTAAGTTACTCTGGGATATTCTTAAAATTTAATTTTATCGTGATATTTATGCGAGAAAACTAAAATATTCGTTTCTAGTTCCAGAAACATAAAAACATCGTTACTCGTCAGGAAAAAATGCTAGAAACAAACTTATTAAATAAAATCTAATAAACTAATTTAGTTACTCAGGGATATACTTAAAATTTAATTTTATCGTGATATTTATGCGAGAAAACTAAAATATTCGTTTCTAATTCCAGAAACATAAAAACATCGTTACTCGTCAGGAAAAAATGCTAGAAACAAATTTTTTAAATAAAATCTAATAAACAAATTTAGTTACTCAGGGATATTCTTAAAATTTAATTTTATCGTGATCCAGGCAATTTAAAACATCGTAACTCGACAGGAAAAAATGCTAGAATCAAACTTATTAAATGAAATATAATAAACAAATTAAGTTACTCAGGGATATTCTTAAAATTAAATTTTATCGTGATATTTATGCGAGAAAACTTAAATATTCGTTTCTAGTTCCAGAAACATAAAAACATCGTTACTCGTCAGGAAAAAATGCTAGAAACAAACATATTAAATAAAATCTAATAAACTAATTTAGTTACTCAGGGATATTCTTAAAATTTAATATTTTCGTGATATTTATGCGAGAAAACTAAAATATTCGATTCTAGTTCCAGGATCATAAAAACATCGTTACTCGTCAGGAAAAAATGCTAGAAACAAATTTATTAAATAAAATCTAATAAACAAATTTAGTTACTCAGGGATATTCTTAAAATTTAATTTTATCGTGATCCAGGCAATTTAAAACATCGTAACTCGACAGGAAAAAATGCTAGAATCAAACTTATTAAATGAAATATACTAAACAAATAAAGTTACTCAGGGATATTCTTACAATTTAATTTTATCGTGATATTTATGCGAGAAAACTAAAATATTCGTTTCTAGTTCCAAAAACATAAAAACATCGTTACTCGTCAGGAAAAAATGCTAGAATCAAACTTATTAAATGAAATATAATAAACAAATAAAGTTACTCAGGGATATTCTTACAATTTAATTTTATCGTGATATTTATGCGAGAAAACTAAAATATTCGTTTCTAGCTCCAGACAATTTAAAACATCGTAACTCGACAGGAAAAAATGCTAGAATCAAACTTATTAAATGAAATATAATAAACAAATTAAGTTACTCAGGGATATTCTTAAAATTTAATTTTATCGTGATATTTATGCGAGAAAACTAAAATATTCGTTTCTAGTTCCAGAAACATGAAAACATCGTTACTCGTCAGGAAAAAATGCTAGAAACAAATTTAGTTACTCAGGGATATTCTTAAAATTTAATTTTATTGTGATATTTATGCGAGAAAACTAAAATATTCGTTTCTATCTCCAGACAAATAAAAACATATTATCTCGTCAGGAAAAAATGCTAGAATCAAACTTATTAAATGAAATATAATAAACAAATTAAGTTACTCAGGGATATTCTTACAATTTAATTTTATCGTGATATTTATGCGAGAAAACTAAAATATTCGTTTCTAGCTCCAGACAATATAAAACATCGTAACTCGACAGAAAAAATGCTAGAATCAAACTTATTAAATGAAATATAATAAACAAATTAAGTTACTCAGGGATATTCTTAAAATTTAATTTTATCGTGATATTTATGCGAGAAAACTAAAATATTCGTTTCTAGTTCCAGAAACATAAAAACAACGTTACTCGTCAGGAAAAAATGCTAGAAACAAACTTATTCAATAAAATCTAATAAACAAATTTAGTTACTCAGGGATATTCTTAAAATTTAATTTTATCGTGATATTTATGCGAGAAAACTAAAATATTCGTTTCTACCTACATACAAATAAAAACATCGTAACTCGTCAGAAAAAAATGCTAGAATCAAACTTATTAAATGAAATATAATAAACAAATCATGTTACTCAGGGATATTCTTACAATTTAATTTTATCGTGATATTTATGCGAGAAAACTAAAATATTCTTTTCTAGCTCCAGACAATTTAAAACATCGTAACTCGACAGGAAAAAATGCTAGATTCAAACTTATTAAATGAAATATAATAAACAAATTAAGTTACTCAGGGATATTTTTAAAATTAAATTTTATCGTGATATTTATGCGAGAAAACTAAAATATTCGTTTCTAGTTCCAGAAACATAAAAACATCGTTACTCGTCAGGAAAAAATGCTAGAATCAAACTTATTAAATGAAATATAATAAACAAATTAAGTTACTCAGGGATATTCTTACAATTTAATTTTATCGTGATATTTATGCAAGAAAACTAAAATATTCGTTTCTAACTCCAGACAATTTAAAACATCGTAACTCGACAGGAAAAAATGCTAGAATCAAACTTATTAAATGAAATATAATAAACAAATTAAGTTACTCAGGGATATTCTTAAAATTTAATTTTATCGTGATATTTATGTGAGAAAACTAAAATATTCGTTTCTATTTCCAGAAACATAAAAACATCGTTACTCGTCAGGAAAAAATGCTAGAAACAAACTTATTCAATAAAATCTAATAAACAAATTTAGTTACTCAGGGATATTCTTAAAATTTAATTTTATCGTGATATTTATGCGAGAAAACTAAAATATTCGTTTCTATCTCCAGACAAATAAAAACATTGTAACTCGTCAGGAAAAAATGCTAGAATCAAACTTATTAAATGAAATATAATAAACAAATTAAGTTACTCAGGGATATTCTTACAATTTAATTTTATCGTGATATTTATGCGAGAAAACTAAAATATTCGTTTCTAGTTCCAGAAACATAAAAACATCGTTACTCGTCATAAAAAAATGCTAGAATCAAACTTATTAAATGAAATATAATAAACAAATTAAGTTACTCAGGGATATTCTTACAATTTAATTTTATCGTGATATTTATGCAAGAAAACTAAAATATTCGTTTCTAGCTCCAGACAATTTAAAACATCGTAACTCGACAGGAAAAAATGCTAGAATCAAACTTATTAAATGAAATATAATAAACAAATTAAGTTACTCAGGGATATTCTTACAATTTAATTTTATCGTGATATTTATGCGAGAAAACTAAAATATTCGTTTCTAGTTCCAGAAACATAAAAACATCGTAACTCGACAGGAAAAAATGCTAGAATCAAACTTATTAAATGAAATATAATAAACAAATTAAGTTACTCAGGGATATTCTTAAAATTTAATTTTATCGTGATATTTATGCGAGAAAACTAAAATATTCATTTCTAGTTCCAGAAACATAAAAACATCGTTACTCGTCAGGAAAAAATGCTAGAAACAAACTTATTCAATAAAATCTAATAAACAAATTTAGTTACTCAGGAATATTCTTAAAATTTAATTTTATCGTGATATTTATGCGAGAAAACTAAAATATTCGTTTCTATCTACGACAAATAAAAACATCGTAACTCGTCAAGAAAAAATGCTAGAATCAAACTTTTTAAATGAAATATAATAAACAAATCATGTTACTCAGGGATATTCTTACAATTTAATTTTATCGTGATTTTTATTCGAGAAAACTAAAATATTCGTTTCTAGTTCCAGAAACATACAAACATCGTTACTCGTCAGGAAAAAATGCTAGAAACAAATTTATTAAATAAAATCTAATAAACAAATTTAGTTACTCAGGGATATTCTTAAAATTTAATTTTATCGTGATATTTATGCGAGAAAACTAAAATATTCGTTTCTATCTCCAGACAAATAAAAACATTGTAACTCGTCAGGAAAAAATGCTAGAATCAAACTTATTAAATGAAATATAATAAACAAATTTAGTTACTCACGGATATTCTTAAAATTTAATTTTATCGTGATATTTATGCGAGAAAACTAAAATATTCGTTTCTAGTTCCAGAAATATAAAAACATCGTTACTCGTCATGAAAAAATGCTAGAAACAAACTTATTCAATAAAATCTAATAAACAAATTTAGTTACTCAGGGATATTCTTAAAATTTAATTTTATCGTGATATTTATGCGAGAAAACTAAAATATTCGTTTCTATCTCCAGACAAATAAAAACATCGTAACTCGTCAGGAAAAAATGCTAGAATCAAACTTATTAAATGAAATATAATAAACAAATTAGGTTACTCAGGGATATTCTTAAAATTTAATTTTATTGTGATATTTATGCGAGAAAACTAAAATATTCGTTTCTATCTCCAGACAAATAAAAACATATTACTCGTCAGGAAAAAATGCTAGAATCAAACTTATTAAATGAAATATAATAAACAAATTAAGTTACTCACGGATATTCTTACAATTTAATTTTATCGTGATATTTATGCGAGAAAACTAAAATATTCGTTTCTAGCTCCAGACAATATAAAACATCGTAACTCGACAGAAAAAATGCTAGAATCAAACTTATTAAATGAAATATAATAAACAAATTAAGTTACTCAGGGATATTCTTAAAATTTAATTTTATCGTGATATTTATGCGAGAAAACTAAAATATTCGTTTCTAGTTCCAGAAACATAAAAACAACGTTACTCGTCAGGAAAAAATGCTAGAAACAAACTTATTCAATAAAATCTAATAAACAAATTTAGTTACTCAGGGATATTCTTAAAATTTAATTTTATCGTGATATTTATGCGAGAAAACTAAAATATTCGTTTCTACCTACATACAAATAAAAACATCGTAACTCGTCAGAAAAAAATGCTAGAATCAAACTTATTAAATGAAATATAATAAACAAATCATGTTACTCAGGGATATTCTTACAATTTAATTTTATCGTGATATTTATGCGAGAAAACTAAAATATTCTTTTCTAGCTCCAGACAATTTAAAACATCGTAACTCGACAGGAAAAAATGCTAGATTCAAACTTATTAAATGAAATATAATAAACAAATTAAGTTACTCAGGGATATTTTTAAAATTAAATTTTATCGTGATATTTATGCGAGAAAACTAAAATATTCGTTTCTAGTTCCAGAAACATAAAAACATCGTTACTCGTCAGGAAAAAATGCTAGAATCAAACTTATTAAATGAAATATAATAAACAAATTAAGTTACTCAGGGATATTCTTACAATTTAATTTTATCGTGATATTTATGCAAGAAAACTAAAATATTCGTTTCTAACTCCAGACAATTTAAAACATCGTAACTCGACAGGAAAAAATGCTAGAATCAAACTTATTAAATGAAATATAATAAACAAATTAAGTTACTCAGGGATATTCTTAAAATTTAATTTTATCGTGATATTTATGTGAGAAAACTAAAATATTCGTTTCTATTTCCAGAAACATAAAAACATCGTTACTCGTCAGGAAAAAATGCTAGAAACAAACTTATTCAATAAAATCTAATAAACAAATTTAGTTACTCAGGGATATTCTTAAAATTTAATTTTATCGTGATATTTATGCGAGAAAACTAAAATATTCGTTTCTATCTCCAGACAAATAAAAACATTGTAACTCGTCAGGAAAAAATGCTAGAATCAAACTTATTAAATGAAATATAATAAACAAATTAAGTTACTCAGGGATATTCTTACAATTTAATTTTATCGTGATATTTATGCGAGAAAACTAAAATATTCGTTTCTAGTTCCAGAAACATAAAAACATCGTTACTCGTCATAAAAAAATGCTAGAATCAAACTTATTAAATGAAATATAATAAACAAATTAAGTTACTCAGGGATATTCTTACAATTTAATTTTATCGTGATATTTATGCAAGAAAACTAAAATATTCGTTTCTAGCTCCAGACAATTTAAAACATCGTAACTCGACAGGAAAAAATGCTAGAATCAAACTTATTAAATGAAATATAATAAACAAATTAAGTTACTCAGGGATATTCTTACAATTTAATTTTATCGTGATATTTATGCGAGAAAACTAAAATATTCGTTTCTAGTTCCAGAAACATAAAAACATCGTAACTCGACAGGAAAAAATGCTAGAATCAAACTTATTAAATGAAATATAATAAACAAATTAAGTTACTCAGGGATATTCTTAAAATTTAATTTTATCGTGATATTTATGCGAGAAAACTAAAATATTCATTTCTAGTTCCAGAAACATAAAAACATCGTTACTCGTCAGGAAAAAATGCTAGAAACAAACTTATTCAATAAAATCTAATAAACAAATTTAGTTACTCAGGAATATTCTTAAAATTTAATTTTATCGTGATATTTATGCGAGAAAACTAAAATATTCGTTTCTATCTACGACAAATAAAAACATCGTAACTCGTCAAGAAAAAATGCTAGAATCAAACTTTTTAAATGAAATATAATAAACAAATCATGTTACTCAGGGATATTCTTACAATTTAATTTTATCGTGATTTTTATTCGAGAAAACTAAAATATTCGTTTCTAGTTCCAGAAACATACAAACATCGTTACTCGTCAGGAAAAAATGCTAGAAACAAATTTATTAAATAAAATCTAATAAACAAATTTAGTTACTCAGGGATATTCTTAAAATTTAATTTTATCGTGATATTTATGCGAGAAAACTAAAATATTCGTTTCTATCTCCAGACAAATAAAAACATTGTAACTCGTCAGGAAAAAATGCTAGAATCAAACTTATTAAATGAAATATAATAAACAAATTTAGTTACTCACGGATATTCTTAAAATTTAATTTTATCGTGATATTTATGCGAGAAAACTAAAATATTCGTTTCTAGTTCCAGAAATATAAAAACATCGTTACTCGTCATGAAAAAATGCTAGAAACAAACTTATTCAATAAAATCTAATAAACAAATTTAGTTACTCAGGGATATTCTTAAAATTTAATTTTATCGTGATATTTATGCGAGAAAACTAAAATATTCGTTTCTATCTCCAGACAAATAAAAACATCGTAACTCGTCAGGAAAAAATGCTAGAATCAAACTTATTAAATGAAATATAATAAACAAATTAGGTTACTCAGGGATATTCTTAAAATTTAATTTTATTGTGATATTTATGCGAGAAAACTAAAATATTCGTTTCTATCTCCAGACAAATAAAAACATATTACTCGTCAGGAAAAAATGCTAGAATCAAACTTATTAAATGAAATATAATAAACAAATTAAGTTACTCACGGATATTCTTACAATTTAATTTTATCGTGATATTTATGCAAGAAAACTAAAATATTCGTTTCTAGCTCCAGACAATTTAAAACATCGTAACTCGACAGGAAAAAATGCTAGAATCAAACTTATTAAATGAAATATAATAAACAAATTAAGTTACTCAGGGATATTCTTAAAATTTAATTTTATCGTGATATTTATGCGAGAAAACTAAAATAATCGTTTCTATTTCCAGAAACATAAAAACATCGTTACTCGTCAGGACAAAATACTAGAAACAAACTTATTCAATAAAATCTAATAAACAAATTTAGTTACTCAGGGATATTCTTAAAATTTAATTTTATCGTGATATTTATGCGAGAAAACTAAAATATTCGTTTCTATCTCCAGACAAATAAAAACATTGTAACTCGTCAGGAAAAAATGCTAGAATCAAACTTATTAAATGAAATATAATAAACAAATTAAGTTACTCAGGGATATTCTTACAATTTAATTTTATCGTGATATTTATGCGAGAAAACTAAAATATTCGTTTCTAGTTCCAGAAACATAAAAACATCGTTACTCGTCAGGAAAAAATGCTAGAAACAAACTTATTAAATAAAATCTAATAAACTAATTTAGTTACTCAGGGATATTCTTAAAATTTAATGTTATCGTTATATTTATGCGAGAAAACTAAAATATTCGTTTCTAGTTCCAGAAACATAAAAACATCGTAACTCGACAGGAAAAAATGCTAGAATCAAACTTATTAAATGAAATATAATAAACAAATTAAGTTACTCAGGGATATTCTTAAAATTTAATTTTATCGTGATATTTATGCGAGAAAACTAAAATATTCGTTTCTAGTTCCAGAAACATAAAAACATCGTTACTCGTCAGGAAAAAATGCTAGAAACAAACTTATTCAATAAAATCTAATAAACAAATTTAGTTACTCAGGGATATTCATAAAATTTAATTTTATCGTGATATTTATGCGAGAAAACTAAAATATTCGTTTCTATCTCAAGACAAATAAAAACATTGTAACTCGTCAGGAAAAAATGCTAGAATCAAACTTATTAAATGAAATATAATAAACAAATTAAGTTACTCAGGGATATTCTTACAATTTAATTTTATCGTGATATTTATGTGAGAAAACTAAAATATTCGTTTCTAGCTCCAGACAAATAAAAACATCGTTACTCCTCAGGAAAAAATTCTAGAATCAAACTTATTAAAAAAATCTAATAAACAAATAAAGTTACTCAGGGATATTTTTAAAATTAAATTTTATCGTGATATTTATGTGAGAAAACTAAAATATTCGTTTCTATCTCCAGACAAATAAAAACATCGTAACTCGTCAGGAAAAAATGCTAGAATCAAACTTATTAAATGAAATATAATAAACAAATCATGTTACTCAGGGATATTCTTACAATTTAATTTTATCGTGATATTTATGCGAGAAAACTAAAATATTCGTTTCTAGTTCCAGAAGCATAAAAACATCGTTACTCGTCAGGAAAAAATGCTAGAATCAAACTTATTAAATGAAATATAATAAACAAATCATGTTACTCAGGGATATTCTTACAATTTAATTTTATCGTGATATTTATGCGAGAAAACTAAAATATTCGTTTCTAGCTCCAGACAATTTAAAACATCGTAACTCGACAGGAAAAAATGCTAGATTCAAACTTATTAAATGAAATATAATAAACAAATTAAGTTACTCAGGGATATTCTTAAAATTTAATTTTATCGTGATATTTATGCGAGAAAACTAAAATATTCGTTTCTAGTTCCAGAAACATAAAAACATCGTTACTCGTCAGGAAAAAATGCTAGAAACAAACTTATTAAATAAAATCTAATAAACTAATTTAGTTACTCAGGGATATTCTTAAAATTTAATTTTATCGTGATATCTATGCGAGAAAACTAAAATATTCGTTTCTAGTTCCAGAAACATAAAAACATCGTTACTCGTCAGGAAAAAATGCTAGAAACAAATTTATTCAATAAAATCTAATAAACCAATTAAGTTACTCAGGGATATTCTTAAAATTTAATTTTATCGTGATATTTATGCGAGAAAACTAAAATATTCGTTTCTAGTTCCAGAAACATAAAAACATCGTTACTCGTCAGGAAAAAATGCTAGAAACAAATTTATTAAATAAAATCTAATAAACAAATTTAGTTACTCAGGGATATTCTTAAAATTTAATTTTATTGTGATATTTATGCGAGAAAACTAAAATATTCGTTTCTATCTCCAGACAAATAAAAACATATTATCTCGTCAGGAAAAAATGCTAGAATCAAACTTATTAAATGAAATATAATAAACAAATTAAGTTACTCAGGGATATTCTTAAAATTTAATTTTATCGTGATATTTATGCGAGAAAACTAAAATATTCGTTTCTAGCTCTAGAAAATTTAAAACATCGTAACTCGTCAGGAAAAAATGCTAGAATCAAACTTATTAAATGAAATATAATAAACAAATTAAGTTACTCAGGGGTATTCTTACAATTTAATTTTATCGTGATATTTATGCGAGAAAACTAAAATATTCGTTTCTAGCTCCAGACAAATAAAAACATCGTTACTCCTCAGGAAAAAATTCTAGAATCAAACTTATTAAAAAAATCTAATAAACAAATAAAGTTACTCAGGGATATTCTTAAAATTTAATTTTATCGTGATATTTATGCGAGAAAACTAAAATATTCGTTTCTAGTTCCAGAAACATAAAAACATCGTTACTCGTCAGGAAAAATTGCTAGAAACAAACTTATTAATTAAAATCTAATAAACTAATTTACTTACTCAGGGATGTTCTTAAAATTTAATTTTATCGTGATATTTATGCGAGGAAACTAAAATATTCGTTTCTAGTTCCAGAAACATAAAAACATCGTTACTCGTCAGGAAAAAATGCTAGAAACAAATTTATTAAATAAAATCTAATAAACAAATTTAGTAACTCAGGGATATTCTTAAAATTTAATTTTATCGTGATCCAGACAATTTAAAACATCGTAACTCGTCACGATAAAATGCTAGAATCAAACTTATTAAATGAAATATAATAAACAAATAAAGTTACTCAGGGATATTCTTACAATTTAATTTTATCGTGATATTTATGCGAGAAAACTAAAATATTCGTTTCTAGTTCCAAAAACTTAAAAACATCGTTACTCGTCAGGAAAAAATGCTAGAAACAAATTTATTAAATAAAATCTAATAAACAAATTTAGTTACTCAGGGATATTCTTAAAATTTAATTTTATCGTTATATTTATGCGAGAAAACTAAAATATTCGTTTCTAGTTCCAGAAACATAAAAACATCGTAACTCGACAGGAAAAAAAGCTAGAATCAAACTTATTAAATGAAATATAATAAACAAATTAAGTTACTCAGGGATATTCTTAAAATTTAATTTTATCGTGATATTTATGCGAGAAAACTAAAATATTAGTTTCTAGTTCCAGAAACATAAAAACATCGATACTCGTCAGTAAAAAATGCTAGAAACAAACTTATTCAATAAAATCTAATAAACAAATTTAGTTACTCAGGGATATTCTTAAAATTTAATTTTATCGTGATATTTATGCGAGAAAACTAAAATATTCGTTTCTATCTACAGACAAATAAAAACATCGTAACTCGTCAGGAAAAAATGCTAGAATCAAACTTATTAAATGAAATATAATAAACAAATCATGTTACTCAGGGATATTCTTACAATTTAATTTTATCGTGATTTTTATTCGAGAAAACTAAAATATTCGTTTCTAGTTCCAGAAACATACAAACATCGTTACTCGTCAGGAAAAAATGCTAGAATCAAACTTATTAAATGAAATATAATAAACAAATTAAGTTGCTCAGGGATATTCTTAAAATTTAATTTTATCGTGATATTTATGCGAGAAAACTAAAATATTCGTTTCTATCTACAGACAAATAAAAACATCGTAACTCGTCAGGAAAAAATGCTAGAATCAAACTTATTAAATGAAATATAATAAACAAATTAAGTTACTCAGGGGTATTCTTACAATTTAATTTTATCGTGATATTTATGCGAGAAAACTAAAATATTCGTTTCTAGCTCCAGACAAATAAAAACATCGTTACTCCTCAGGAAAAAATTCTAGAATCAAACTTATTAATAAAATCTAATAAACAAATAAAGTTACTCAGGGATATTCTTAAAATTTAATTTTATCGTGATATTTATGCGAGAAAGCTAAAATATTCGTTTCTAGTTCCAGAAACATAAAAACATCGTTACTCGTCAGGAAAAATTGCTAGAAACAAACTTATTAAATAAAATCTAATAAACTAATTTAGTTACACAGGGATATTCTTAAAATTTAATTTTATCGTGATATTTATGCGAGGAAACTAAAATATTCGTTTCTAGTTCCAGAAACATAAAAACATCGTTACTCGTCAAGAAAAAATGCTAGAAACAAATTTATTAAATAAAATCTAATAAACAAATTTAGTTATTCAGGGATATTCTTAAAATTTAATTTTATCGTGAATTTAAAACATCGTAACTCGTCACGATAAAATGCTAGAATCAAACTAATTAAATGAAATATAATAAACAAATAAAGTTACTCAGGGATATTCCTACAATTTAATTTTATCGTGATATTTATGCGAGAAAACTAAAATATTCGTTTCTAGTTCCAAAAACATAAAAACATCGTTACTCGTCAGGAAAAAATGCTAGAAACAAATTTATTAAATAAAATCTAATAAACAAATTTAGTTACTCAGGGATATTCTTAAAATTTAATTTTATCGTTATATTTATGCGAGAAAACTAAAATATTCGTTTCTAGTTCCAGAAACATAAAAACATCGTAACTCGACTGGAAAAAAATGCTAGAATCAAACTTATTAAATGAAATATAATAAATAAATTAAGTTACTCAGGGATATTCTTAAAATTTAATTTTATCGTGATATTTATGCGAGAAAACTAAAATATTCGTTTCTAGTTCCAGAAACATAAAAACATCGATACTCGTCAGGAAAAAATGCTAGAAACAAACTTATTCAATAAAATCTAATAAACAAATTTAGTTACTCAGGGATATTCTTAAAATTTAATTTTATCGTGATATTTATGCGAGAAAACTAAAATATTCGTTTCTATCTACAGACAAATAAAAACATCGTAATTCGTCAGGAAAAAATGCTAGAATCAAACTTATTAAATGAAATATAATAAACAAATCATGTTACTCAGGGATATTCTTACAATTTAATTTTATCGTGATTTTTATTCGAGAAAAGTAAAATATTCGTTTCTAGTTCCAGAAACATACAAACATCGTTACTCGTCAGGAAAAAATGCTAGAATCAAACTTATTAAATGAAATATAATAAACAAATTAAGTTGCTCAGGGATATTCTTAAAATTTAATTTTATCGTGATATTTATGCGAGAAAACTAAAATATTCGTTTCTATCTACAGACAAATAAAAACATCGTAACTCGTCAGGAAAAAATGCTAGAATCAAACTTATTAAATGAAATATAATAAACAAATTAAGTTACTCAGGGGTATTCTTACAATTTAATTTTATCGTGATATTTATGCGAGAAAACTAAAATATTCCTTTCTAGCTCCTGACAAATAAAAACATCGATACTCGTCAGGAAAAAATTCTAGAATCAAACTTATTAATAAAATCTAATAAACAAATAAAGTTACTCAGGGATATTCTTAAAATTTAATTTTATCGTGATATTTATGCGAGAAAACTAAAATATTCGTTTCTAGCTCCAGACAATTTAAAACATCGTAACTCGTCAGGAAAAATTGCTAGAAACAAACTTATTAAATGAAATATAATAAACAAATCATGTTACTCAGGGATATTCTTACAATTTAATTTTATCGTGATTTTTATTCGAGAAAACTAAAATATTCGTTTCTAGTTCCAGAAACATACAAACATCGTTACTCGTCAGGAAAAAATGCTAGAATCAAATTTATTAAATGAAATATAATAAACAAATTAAGTTGCTCAGGGATATTCTTAAAATTTAATTTTATCGTGATATTTATGCGAGAAAACTAAAATATTCGTTTCTATCTACAGACAAATAAAAACATCGTAACTCGTCAGGAAAAAATGCTAGAATCAAACTTATTAAATGAAATATAATAAACAAATTAAGTTACTCAGAGGTATTCTTACAATTTAATTTTATCGTGATATTTATGCGAGAAAACTAAAATATTCGTTTCTAGCTCCAGACAAATAAAAACATCGTTACTCCTCAGCAAAAAATTCTAGAATCAAACTTATTAATAAAATCTAATAAACAAATAAAGTTACTCAGGGATATTCTTAAAATTTAATTTTATCGTGATATTTATGCGAGAAAACTAAAATATTCGTTTCTAGTTCCAGAAACATAAAAACATCGTTACTCGTCAGGAAAAATTGCTAGAAACAAACTTATTAAATAAAATCTAATAAACTAATTTAGTTACTCAGGGATATTCTTAAAATTTAATTTTATCGTGATATTTATGCGAGGAAACTAAAATATTCGTTTCTAGTTCCGGAAACATAAAAACATCGTTACTCGTCAGGAAAAAATGCTAGTAACAAATTTATTAAATAAAATCTAATAAACAAATTTAGTTACTCAGGGATATTCTTAAAATTTAATTTTATCGTGATCCAGACAATTTAAAACATCGTAACTCGTCACGATAAAATGCTAGAATCAAACTTATTAAATGAAATATAATAAACAAATAAAGTTACTCAGGGATATTCTTACAATTTAATTTTATCGTGATATTTATGCGAGAAAACTAAAATATTCGTTTCTAGTTCCAAAAACATAAAAACATCGTTACTTGTCAGGAAAAAATGCTAGAAACAAATTTATTAAATAAAATCTAATAAACAAATTTAGTTACTCAGGGATATTCTTAAAATTTAATTTTATTGTTATATTTATGCGAGAAAACTAAAATATTCGTTTCTAGTTCCAGAAACATAAAAACATCGTAACTCGACAGGAAAAAATGCTAGAATCAAACTTATTAAATGAAATATAATAAACAAATTAAGTTACTCAGGGATATTCTTAAAATTTAATTTTATCGTGATATTTATGCGAGAAAACTAAAATATTCGTTTCTAGTTCCAGAAACATAAAAACAACGATACTCGTCAGGAAAAAATGCTAGAAACAAACTTATTCAATAAAATCTAATAAACAAATTTAGTTACTCAGGGATATTCTTAAAATTTAATTTTATCGTGATATTTATGCGAGAAAACTAAAATATTCGTTTCTATCTACAGACAAATAAAAACATCGTAACTCGTCAGGAAAAAATGCTAGAATCAAACTTATTAAATGAAATATAATAAACAAATCATGTTACTCAGGGATATTCTTACAATTTAATTTTATCGTGATTTTTATTCGAGAAAACTAAAATATTCGTTTCTAGTTCCAGAAACATACAAACATCGTTACTCGTCAGGAAAAAATGCTAGAATCAAACTTATTGAATGAAATATAATAAACAAATTAAGTTACTCAGGGATATTCTTAAAAATTAATTTTATCGTTATATTTATGCGAGAAAACTAAAATATTCGTTTCTAGTTCCAGAAACATAAAAACATCGTAACTCGTCAGGAAAAAATGCTAGAATCAAACTTATTAAATGAAATATAATAAACAAATTAAGTTACTCAGGGGTATTCTTACAATTTAATTTTATCGTGATATTTATGCGAGAAAACTAAAATATTCGTTTCTAGCTCCAGACAAATAAAAACATCGTTACTCCTCAGGAAAAAATTCTAGAATCAAACTTATTAAAAAAATCTAATAAACAAATAAAGTTACTCAGGGATATTCTTAAAATTTAATTTTATCGTGATATTTATGCGAGAAAACTAAAATATTCGTTTCTAGTTCCAGAAACATAAAAACATCGTTACTCGTCAGGAAAATGCTAGAAACAAACTTATTAAATAAAATCTAATAAACTAATTTAGTTACTCAGGGATATTCTTAAAATTTAATTTTATCGTGATATTTATGCGAGGAAACTAAAATATTCGTTTCTAGTTCCAGAAACATAAAAACATCGTTACTCGTCAGGAAAAAATGCTAGAAACAAATTTATTAAATAAAATCTAATAAACAAATTTAGTTACTCAGGGATATTCTTAAAATTTAATTTTATCGTGATCCAGACAATTTAAAACATCGTAACTCGTCACGATAAAATGCTAGAATCAAACTTATTAAATGAAATATAATAAACAAATAAAGTTACTCAGGGATATTCTTACAATTTAATTTTATCGTGATATTTATGCGAGAAAACTAAAATATTCGTTTCTAGTTCCAAACACATAAAAACATCGTTACTCGTCAGGAAAAAATTCTAGAAACAAATTTATTAAATAAAATCTAATAAACAAATTAAGTTACTCAGGGATATTCTTAAAATTTAATTTTATCGTGATATTTATGCGAGAAAACTAAAATATTCGTTTCTAGTTCCAGAAACATAAAAACATCGTTACTCGTCAGGGAAAAATGCTAGAAACAAACTTATTCAATAAAATCTAATAAACAAATTTAGTTACTCAGGGATATTCTTAAAATTTAATTTTATCGTGATATTTATGCGAGAAAACTAAAATATTCGTTTCTATCTACAGACAAATAAAAACATCGTAACTCGTCAGGAAAAAATGCTAGAATCAAACTTATTAAATGAAATATAATAAACAAATCATGTTACTCAGGGATATTCTTACAATTTAATTTTATCGTGATTTTTATTCGAGAAAACTAAAATATTCGTTTCTAGTTCCAGAAACATACAAACATCGTTACTCGTCAGGAAAAAATGCTAGAATCAAACTTATTGAATGAAATATAATAAACAAATTAAGTTACTCAGGGATATTCTTAAAAATTAATTTTATCGTTATATTTATGCGAGAAAACTAAAATATTCGTTTCTAGTTCCAGAAACATAAAAACATCGTAACTCGTCAGGAAAAAATGCTAGAATCAAACTTATTAAATGAAATATAGTAAACAAATTAAGTTACTCAGGGGTATTCTTACAATTTAATTTTATCGTGATATTTATGCGAGAAAACTAAAATATTCGTTTCTAGCTCCAGACAAATAAAAACATCGTTACTCCTCAGGAAAAAATTCTAGAATCAAACTTATTAAAAAAATCTAATAAACAAATAAAGTTACTCAGGGATATTCTTAAAATTTAATTTTATCGTGATATTTATGCGAGAAAACTAAAATATTCGTTTCTAGTTCCAGAAACATAAAAACATCGTTACTCGTCAGGAAAAAATGCTAGAAACAAACTTATTAAATAAAATCTAATAAACTAATTTAGTTACTCAGGGATATTCTTAAAATTTAATTTTATCGTGATATTTATGCGAGGAAACTAAAATATTCGTTTCTAGTTCCAGAAACATAAAAACATCGTTACTCGTCAGGAAAAAATGCTAGAAACAAATTTATTAAATAAAATCTAATAAACAAATTTAGTTACACAGGGATATTCTTAAAATTTAATTTTATCGTGATCCAGACAATTTAAAACATCGTAACTCGTCACGATAAAATGCTAGAATCAAACTTATTAAATGAAATATAATAAACAAATAAAGTTACTCAGGGATATTCTTACAATTTAATTTTATCGTGATATTTATGCGAGAAAACTAAAATATTCGTTTCTAGTTCCAAAAACATAAAAACATCGTTACTCGTCAGGAAAAAATGCTAGAAACAAATTTATTAAATAAAATCTAATAAACAAATTTAGTTACTCAGGGATATTCTTAAAATTTAATTTTATCGTTATATTTATGCGAGAAAACTAAAATATTCGTTTCTAGTTCCAGAAACATAAAAACATCGTAACTCGACAGGAAAAAATGCTAGAATCAAACTTATTAAATGAAATATAATAAACAAATTTAGTTACTCAGGGATATTCTTAAAATTTAATTTTATCGTGATATTTATGCGAGAAAACTAAAATATTCGTTTCTATCTCCAGACAAATAAAAACATTGTAACTCGTCAGGAAAAAATGCTAGAATCAAACTTATTAAATAAAATCTAATAAACTAATTTAGTTACTCAGGGATATTCTTAAGATTTAATTTTATCGTGATATTTATTCGAGGAAACTAAAATATTCGTTTCTAGTTCCAGAAACATAAAAACATCGTTACTCGTCAGGAAAAAATGCTAGAAAGAAACTTATTCAATAAAATCTAATAAACAAATTTAGTTACTCAGGGATATTCTTAAAATTTAATTTTATCGTGATATTTATGCGAGAAAACTAAAATATTCGTTTCTATCTACAGACAAATAAAAACATCGTAACTCGTCAGGAAAAAATGCTAGAATCAAACTTATTAAATGAAATATAATAAACAAATCATGTTACTCAGGGATATTCTTACAATTTAATTTTATCGTGATTTTTATTCGAGAAAACTAAAATATTCGTTTCTAGTTCCAGAAACATACAAACATCGTTACTCGTCAGCAAAAAATGCTAGAAACAAATTTATTAAATAAAATCTAATAAACAAATTTAGTTACTCAGGGATATTCTTAAAATTTAATTTTATCGTGATATTTATGCGAGAAAACTAAAATATTCGTTTCTATCTCCAGACAAATAAAAACATTGTAACTCGTCAGGAAAAAATGCTAGAATCAAACTTATTAAATGAAATATAATAAACAAATCATGTTACTCAGGGATATTCTTACAATTTAATTTTATCGTGATTTTTATTCGAGAAAAGTAAAATATTCGTTTCTAGTTCCAGAAACATACAAACATCGTTACTCGTCAGGAAAAAATGCTAGAATCAAACTTATTAAATGAAATATAATAAAGAAATTAAGTTGCTCAGGGATATTCTTAAAATTTAATTTTATCGTGATATTTATGCGAGAAAACTAAAATATTCGTTTCTATCTACAGACAAATAAAAACATCGTAACTCGTCAGGAAAAAATGCTAGAATCAAACTTATTAAATGAAATATAATAAACAAATTAAGTTACTCAGGGGTATTCTTACAATTTAATTTTATCGTGATATTTATGCGAGAAAACTAAAATATTCCTTTCTAGCTCCTGACAAATAAAAACATCGTTACTCCTCAGGAAAAAATTCTAGAATCAAACTTATTAATAAAATCTAATAAACAAATAAAGTTACTCAGGGATATTCTTAAAATTTAATTTTATCGTGATATTTATGCGAGAAAACTAAAATATTCGTTTCTAGCTCCAGACAATTTAAAACATCGTAACTCGTCAGGAAAAATTGCTAGAAACAAACTTATTAAATAAAATCTAATAAACTAATTTAGTTACTCAGGGATATTCTTAAAATTTAATTTTATCGTTATATTTATGCGAGAAAACTAAAATATTCGTTTCTAGTTCCAGAAACATAAAAACATCGTAACTCGACAGGAAAAAATGCTAGAATCAAACTTATTAAATGAAATATAATAAACAAATTAAGTTACTCAGGGATATTCTTAAAATTTAATTTTATCGTGATATTTATGCGAGAAAACTAAAATATTCGTTTCTAGTTCCAGAAACATAAAAACATCGATACTCGTCAGGAAAAAATGCTAGAAACAAACTTATTCAATAAAATCTAATAAACAAATTTAGTTACTCAGGGATATTCTTAAAATTTAATTTTATCGTGATATTTATGCGAGAAAACTAAAATATTCGTTTCTATCTACAGACAAATAAAAACATCGTAACTCGTCAGGAAAAAATGCTAGAATCAAACTTATTAAATGAAATATAATAAACAAATCATGTTACTCAGGGATATTCTTACAATTTAATTTTATCGTGATTTTTATTCGAGAAAACTAAAATATTCGTTTCTAGTTCCAGAAACATACAAACATCGTTACTCGTCAGGAAAAAATGCTAGAATCAAATTTATTAAATGAAATATAATAAACAAATTAAGTTGCTCAGGGATATTCTTAAAATTTAATTTTATCGTGATATTTATGCGAGAAAACTAAAATATTCGTTTCTATCTACAGACAAATAAAAACATCGTAACTCGTCAGGAAAAAATGCTAGAATCAAACTTATTAAATGAAATATAATAAACAAATTAAGTTACTCAGAGGTATTCTTACAATTTAATTTTATCGTGATATTTATGCGAGAAAACTAAAATATTCGTTTCTAGCTCCAGACAAATAAAAACATCGTTACTCCTCAGGAAAAAATTCTAGAATCAAACTTATTAATAAAATCTAATAAACAAATAAAGTTACTCAGGGATATTCTTAAAATTTAATTTTATCGTGATATTTATGCGAGAAAACTAAAATATTCGTTTCTAGTTCCAGAAACATAAAAACATCGTTACTCGTCAGGAAAAATTGCTAGAAACAAACTTATTAAATAAAATCTAATAAACTAATTTAGTTACTCAGGGATATTCTTAAAATTTAATTTTATCGTGATATTTATGCGAGGAAACTAAAATATTCGTGTCTAGTTCCGGAAACATAAAAACATCGTTACTCGTCAGGAAAAAATGCTAGAATCAAACTTATTGAATGAAATATAATAAACAAATTAAGTTACTCAGGGATATTCTTAAAAATTAATTTTATCGTTATATTTATGCGAGAAAACTAAAATATTCGTTTCTAGTTCCAGAAACATAAAAACATCGTAACTCGTCAGGAAAAAATGCTAGAATCAAACTTATTAAATGAAATATAGTAAACAAATTAAGTTACTCAGGGGTATTCTTACAATTTAATTTTATCGTGATATTTATGCGAGAAAACTAAAATATTCGTTTCTAGCTCCAGACAAATAAAAACATCGTTACTCCTCAGGAAAAAATTCTAGAATCAAACTTATTAAAAAAATCTAATAAACAAATAAAGTTACTCAGGGATATTCTTAAAATTTAATTTTATCGTGATATTTATGCGAGAAAACTAAAATATTCGTTTCTAGTTCCAGAAACATAAAAACATCGTTACTCGTCAGGAAAAAATGCTAGAAACAAACTTATTAAATAAAATCTAATAAACTAATTTAGTTACTCAGGGATATTCTTAAAATTTAATTTTATCGTGATATTTATGCGAGGAAACTAAAATATTCGTTTCTAGTTCCAGAAACATAAAAACATCGTTACTCGTCAGGAAAAAATGCTAGAAACAAATTTATTAAATAAAATCTAATAAACAAATTTAGTTACACAGGGATATTCTTAAAATTTAATTTTATCGAGATCCAGACAATTTAAAACATCGTAACTCGTCACGATAATATGCTAGAATCAAACTTATTAAATGAAATATAATAAACAAATAAAGTTACTCAGGGATATTCTTACAATTTAATTTTATCGTGATATTTATGCGAGAAAACTAAAATATTCGTTTCTAGTTCCAAAAACATAAAAACATCGTTACTCGTCAGGAAAAAATGCTAGAAACAAATTTATTAAATAAAATCTAATAAACAAATTTAGTTACTCAGGGATATTCTTAAAATTTAATTTTATCGTTATATTTATGCGAGAAAACTAAAATATTCGTTTCTAGTTCCAGAAACATAAAAACATCGTAACTCGACAGGAAAAAATGCTAGAATCAAACTTATTAAATGAAATATAATAAACAAATTTAGTTACTCAGGGATATTCTTAAAATTTAATTTTATCGTGATATTTATGCGAGAAAACTAAAATATTCGTTTCTATCTCCAGACAAATAAAAACATTGTAACTCGTCAGGAAAAAATGCTAGAATCAAACTTATTAAATAAAATCTAATAAACTAATTTAGTTACTCAGGGATATTCTTAAGATTTAATTTTATCGTGATATTTATGCGAGGAAACTAAAATATTCGTTTCTAGTTCCAGAAACATAAAAACATCGTTACTCGTCAGGAAAAAATGCTAGAAAGAAACTTATTCAATAAAATCTAATAAACAAATTTAGTTACTCAGGGATATTCTTAAAATTTAATTTTATCGTGATATTTATGCGAGAAAACTAAAATATTCGTTTCTATCTACAGACAAATAAAAACATCGTAACTCGTCAGGAAAAAATGCTAGAATCAAACTTATTAAATGAAATATAATAAACAAATCATGTTACTCAGGGATATTCTTACAATTTAATTTTATCGTGATTTTTATTCGAGAAAACTAAAATATTCGTTTCTAGTTCCAGAAACATACAAACATCGTTACTCGTCAGCAAAAAATGCTAGAAACAAATTTATTAAATAAAATCTAATAAACAAATTTAGTTACTCAGGGATATTCTTAAAATTTAATTTTATCGTGATATTTATGCGAGAAAACTAAAATATTCGTTTCTATCTCCAGACAAATAAAAACATTGTAACTCGTCAGGAAAAAATGCTAGAATCAAACTTATTAAATGAAATATAATAAACAAATCATGTTACTCAGGGATATTCTTACAATTTAATTTTATCGTGATTTTTATTCGAGAAAAGTAAAATATTCGTTTCTAGTTCCAGAAACATACAAACATCGTTACTCGTCAGGAAAAAATGCTAGAATCAAACTTATTAAATGAAATATAATAAAGAAATTAAGTTGCTCAGGGATATTCTTAAAATTTAATTTTATCGTGATATTTATGCGAGAAAACAAAAATATTCGTTTCTATCTACAGACAAATAAAAACATCGTAACTCGTCAGGAAAAAATGCTAGAATCAAACTTATTAAATGAAATATAATAAACAAATTAAGTTACTCAGGGGTATTCTTACAATTTAATTTTATCGTGATATTTATGCGAGAAAACTAAAATATTCCTTTCTAGCTCCTGACAAATAAAAACATCGTTACTCCTCAGGAAAAAATTCTAGAATCAAACTTATTAATAAAATCTAATAAACAAATAAAGTTACTCAGGGATATTCTTAAAATTTAATTTTATCGTGATATTTATGCGAGAAAACTAAAATATTCGTTTCTAGCTCCAGACAATTTAAAACATCGTAACTCGTCAGGAAAAATTGCTAGAAACAAACTTATTAAATAAAATCTAATAAACTAATTTAGTTACTCAGGGATATTCTTAAAATTTAATTTTATCGTTATATTTATGCGAGAAAACTAAAATATTCGTTTCTAGTTCCAGAAACATAAAAACATCGTAACTCGACAGGAAAAAATGCTAGAATCAAACTTATTAAATGAAATATAATAAACAAATTAAGTTACTCAGGGATATTCTTAAAATTTAATTTTATCGTGATATTTATGCGAGAAAACTAAAATATTCGTTTCTAGTTCCAGAAACATAAAAACATCGATACTCGTCAGGAAAAAATGCTAGAAACAAACTTATTCAATAAAATCTAATAAACAAATTTAGTTACTCAGGGATATTCTTAAAATTTAATTTTATCGTGATATTTATGCGAGAAAACTAAAATATTCGTTTCTATCTACAGACAAATAAAAACATCGTAACTCGTCAGGAAAAAATGCTAGAATCAAACTTATTAAATGAAATATAATAAACAAATCATGTTACTCAGGGATATTCTTACAATTTAATTTTATCGTGATTTTTATTCGAGAAAACTAAAATATTCGTTTCTAGTTCCAGAAACATACAAACATCGTTACTCGTCAGGAAAAAATGCTAGAATCAAATTTATTAAATGAAATATAATAAACAAATTAAGTTGCTCAGGGATATTCTTAAAATTTAATTTTATCGTGATATTTATGCGAGAAAACTAAAATATTCGTTTCTATCTACAGACAAATAAAAACATCGTAACTCGTCAGGAAAAAATGCTAGAATCAAACTTATTAAATGAAATATAATAAACAAATTAAGTTACTCAGAGGTATTCTTACAATTTAATTTTATCGTGATATTTATGCGAGAAAACTAAAATATTCGTTTCTAGCTCCAGACAAATAAAAACATCGTTACTCCTCAGGAAAAAATTCTAGAATCAAACTTATTAATAAAATCTAATAAACAAATAAAGTTACTCAGGGATATTCTTAAAATTTAATTTTATCGTGATATTTATGCGAGAAAACTAAAATATTCGTTTCTAGTTCCAGAAACATAAAAACATCGTTACTCGTCAGGAAAAATTGCTAGAAACAAACTTATTAAATAAAATCTAATAAACTAATTTAGTTACTCAGGGATATTCTTAAAATTTAATTTTATCGTGATATTTATGCGAGGAAACTAAAATATTCGTTTCTAGTTCCGGAAACATAAAAACATCGTTACTCGTCAGGAAAAAATGCTAGAAACAAATTTATTAAATAAAATCTAATAAACAAATTTAGTTACTCAGGGATATTCTTAAAATTTAATTTTATCGTGATCCAGACAATTTAAAACATCGTAACTCGTCACGATAAAATGCTAGAATCAAACTTATTAAATGAAATATAATAAACAAATAAAGTTACTCAGGGATATTCTTACAATTTAATTTTATCGTGATATTTATGCGAGAAAACTAAAATATTCGTTTCTAGTTCCAAAAACATAAAAACATCGTTACTCGTCAGGAAAAAATGCTAGAAACAAATTTATTAAATAAAATCTAATAAACAAATTTAGTTACTCAGGGATATTCTTAAAATTTAATTTTATTGTTATATTTATGCGAGAAAACTAAAATATTCGTTTCTAGTTCCAGAAACATAAAAACAACGATACTCGTCAGGAAAAAATGCTAGAAACAAACTTATTCAATAAAATCTAATAAACAAATTTAGTTACTCAGGGATATTCTTAAAATTTAATTTTATCGTGATATTTATGCGAGAAAACTAAAATATTCGTTTCTATCTACAGACAAATAAAAACATCGTAACTCGTCAGGAAAAAATGCTAGAATCAAACTTATTAAATGAAATATAATAAACAAATCATGTTACTCAAGGATATTCTTACAATTTAATTTTATCGTGATTTTTATTCGAGAAAACTAAAATATTCGTTTCTAGTTCCAGAAACATACAAACATCGTTACTCGTCAGGAAAAAATGCTAGAATCAAACTTATTAAATGAAATATAATAAACAAATTAAGTTGCTCAGGGATATTCTTAAAATTTAATTTTATCGTGATATTTATGCGAGAAAACTAAAATATTCGTTTCTAGCTCCAGACAAATAAAAACATCGTTACTCCTCAGGAAAAAATTCTAGAATCAAACTTATTAATAAAATCTAATAAACAAATAAAGTTACTCAGGGATATTCTTAAAATTTAATTTTATCGTGATATTTATGCGAGAAAACTAAAATATTCGTTTCTAGTTCCAGAAACATAAAAACATCGTTACTCGTCAGGAAAAATTGCTAGAAACAAACTTATTAAATAAAATCTAATAAACTAATTTAGTTACTCAGGGATATTCTTAAAATTTAATTTTATCGTGATATTTATGCGAGGAAACTAAAATATTCGTTTCTAGTTCCAGAAACATAAAAACATCGTTACTCGTCAGGAAAAAATGCTAGAAACAAATTTATTAAATAAAATCTAATAAACAAATTTAGTTACTCAGGGATATTCTTAAAATTTAATTTTATCGTGATCCAGACAATTTAAAACATCGTTACTCGTCACGATAAAATGCTAGAATCAAACTTATTAAATGAAATATAATAAACAAATAAAGTTACTCAGGGATATTCTTAAAATTTAATTTTATCGTTATATTTATGCGAGAAAACTAAAATATTCGTTTCTAGTTCCAGAAACATAAAAACATCGTAACTCGACAGGAAAAAATGCTAGAATCAAACTTATTAAATGAAATATAATAAACAAATTAAGTTACTCAGGGATATTCTTAAAATTTAATTTTATCGTGATATTTATGCGAGAAAACTAAAATATTCGTTTCTAGTTCCAGAAACATAAAAACATCGTTACTCGTCAGGGAAAAATGCTAGAAACAAACTTATTCAATAAAATCTAATAAACAAATTTAGTTACTCAGGGATATTCTTAAAATTTAATTTTATCGTGATATTTATGCGAGAAAACTAAAATATTCGTTTCTATCTACAGACAAATAAAAACATCGTAACTCGTCAGGAAAAAATGCTAGAATCAAACTTATTAAATGAAATATAATAAACAAATCATGTTACTCAGGGATATTCTTACAATTTAATTTTATCGTGATTTTTATTCGAGAAAACTAAAATATTCGTTTCTAGTTCCAGAAACATACAAACATCGTTACTCGTCAGGAAAAAATGCTAGAATCAAACTTATTGAATGAAATATAATAAACAAATTAAGTTACTCAGGGATATTCTTAAAAATTAATTTTATCGTTATATTTATGCGAGAAAACTAAAATATTCGTTTCTATCTCCAGACAAATAAAAACATTGTAACTCGTCAGGAAAAAATGCTAGAATCAAACTTATTAAATGAAATATAATAAACAAATCATGTTACTCAGGGATATTCTTACAATTTAATTTTATCGTGATTTTTATTCGAGAAAAGTAAAATATTCGTTTCTAGTTCCAGAAACATACAAACATCGTTACTCGTCAGGAAAAAATGCTAGAATCAAACTTATTAAATGAAATATAATAAAGAAATTAAGTTGCTCAGGGATATTCTTAAAATTTAATTTTATCGTGATATTTATGCGAGAAAACTAAAATATTCCTTTCTAGCTCCTGACAAATAAAAACATCGTTACTCCTCAGGAAAAAATTCTAGAATCAAACTTATTAATAAAATCTAATAAACAAATAAAGTTACTCAGGGATATTCTTAAAATTTAATTTTATCGTGATATTTATGCGAGAAAACTAAAATATTCGTTTCTAGCTCCAGACAATTTAAAACATCGTAACTCGTCAGGAAAAATTGCTAGAAACAAACTTATTAAATAAAATCTAATAAACTAATTTAGTTACTCAGGGATATTCTTAAAATTTAATTTTATCGTTATATTTATGCGAGAAAACTAAAATATTCGTTTCTAGTTCCAGAAACATAAAAACATCGTAACTCGACAGGAAAAAATGCTAGAATCAAACTTATTAAATGAAATATAATAAACAAATTAAGTTACTCAGGGATATTCTTAAAATTTAATTTTATCGTGATATTTATGCGAGAAAACTAAAATATTCGTTTCTAGTTCCAGAAACATAAAAACATCGATACTCGTAAGGAAAAAATGCTAGAAACAAACTTATTCAATAAAATCTAATAAACAAATTTAGTTACTCAGGGATATTCTTAAAATTTAATTTTATCGTGATATTTATGCGAGAAAACTAAAATATTCGTTTCTATCTACAGACAAATAAAAACATCGTAACTCGTCAGGAAAAAATGCTAGAATCAAACTTATTAAATGAAATATAATAAACAAATCATGTTACTCAGGGATATTCTTACAATTTAATTTTATCGTGATTTTTATTCGAGAAAACTAAAATATTCGTTTCTAGTTCCAGAAACATACAAACATCGTTACTCGTCAGGAAAAAATGCTAGAATCAAATTTATTAAATGAAATATAATAAACAAATTAAGTTGCTCAGGGATATTCTTAAAATTTAATTTTATCGTGATATTTATGCGAGAAAACTAAAATATTCGTTTCTATCTACAGACAAATAAAAACATCGTAACTCGTCAGGAAAAAATGCTAGAATCAAACTTATTAAATGAAATATAATAAACAAATTAAGTTACTCAGAGGTATTCTTACAATTTAATTTTATCGTGATATTTATGCGAGAAAACTAAAATATTCGTTTCTAGCTCCAGACAAATAAAAACATCGTTACTCCTCAGGAAAAAATTCTAGAATCAAACTTATTAATAAAATCTAATAAACAAATAAAGTTACTCAGGGATATTCTTAAAATTTAATTTTATCGTGATATTTATGCGAGAAAACTAAAATATTCGTTTCTAGTTCCAGAAACATAAAAACATCGTTACTCGTCAGGAAAAATTGCTAGAAACAAACTTATTAAATAAAATCTAATAAACTAATTTAGTTACTCAGGGATATTCTTAAAATTTAATTTTATCGTGATATTTATGCGAGGAAACTAAAATATTCGTTTCTAGTTCCGGAAACATAAAAACATCGTTACTCGTCAGGAAAAAATGCTAGAAACAAATTTATTAAATAAAATCTAATAAACAAATTTAGTTACTCAGGGATATTCTTAAAATTTAATTTTATCGTGATCCAGACAATTTAAAACATCGTAACTCGTCACGATAAAATGCTAGAATCAAACTTATTAAATGAAATATAATAAACAAATAAAGTTACTCAGGGATATTCTTACAATTTAATTTTATCGTGATATTTATGCGAGAAAACTAAAATATTCGTTTCTAGTTCCAAAAACATAAAAACATCGTTACTCGTCAGGAAAAAATGCTAGAAACAAATTTATTAAATAAAATCTAATAAACAAATTTAGTTACTCAGGGATATTCTTAAAATTTAATTTTATTGTTATATTTATGCGAGAAAACTAAAATATTCGTTTCTAGTTCCAGAAACATAAAAACATCGTAACTCGACAGGAAAAAATGCTAGAATCAAACTTATTAAATGAAATATAATAAACAAATTAAGTTACTCAGGGATATTCTTAAAATTTAATTTTATCGTGATATTTATGCGAGAAAACTAAAATATTCGTTTCTAGTTCCAGAAACATAAAAACAACGATACTCGTCAGGAAAAAATGCTAGAAACAAACTTATTCAATAAAATCTAATAAACAAATTTAGTTACCCAGGGATATTCTTAAAATTTAATTTTATCGTGATATTTATGCGAGAAAACTAAAATATTCGTTTCTATCTACAGACAAATAAAAACATCGTAACTCGTCAGGAAAAAATGCTAGAATCAAACTTATTAAATGAAATATAATAAACAAATCATGTTACTCAAGGATATTCTTACAATTTAATTTTATCGTGATTTTTATTCGAGAAAACTAAAATATTCGTTTCTAGTTCCAGAAACATACAAACATCGTTACTCGTCAGGAAAAAATGCTAGAATCAAACTTATTAAATGAAATATAATAAACAAATTAAGTTGCTCAGGGATATTCTTAAAATTTAATTTTATCGTGATATTTATGCGAGAAAACTAAAATATTCATTTCTATCTACAGACAAATAAAAACATCGTAACTCGTCAGGAAAAAATGCTAGAATCAAACTTATTAAATGAAATATAATAAACAAATTAAGTTACTCAGGGGTATTCTTACAATTTAATTTTATCGTGATATTTATGCGAGAAAACTAAAATATTCGTTTCTAGCTCCAGACAAATAAAAACATCGTTACTCCTCAGGAAAAAATTCTAGAATCAAACTTATTAATAAAATCTAATAAACAAATAAAGTTACTCAGGGATATTCTTAAAATTTAATTTTATCGTGATATTTATGCGAGAAAACTAAAATATTCGTTTCTAGTTCCAGAAACATAAAAACATCGTTACTCGTCAGGAAAAATTGCTAGAAACAAACTTATTAAATAAAATCTAATAAACTAATTTAGTTACTCAGGGATATTCTTAAAATTTAATTTTATCGTGATATTTATGCGAGGAAACTAAAATATTCGTTTCTAGTTCCAGAAACATAAAAACATCGTTACTCGTCAGGAAAAAATGCTAGAAACAAATTTATTAAATAAAATCTAATAAACAAATTTAGTTACTCAGGGATATTCTTAAAATTTAATTTTATCGTGATCCAGACAATTTAAAACATCGTTACTCGTCACGATAAAATGCTAGAATCAAACTTATTAAATGAAATATAATAAACAAATAAAGTTACTCAGGGATATTCTTAAAATTTAATTTTATCGTTATATTTATGCGAGAAAACTAAAATATTCTTTTCTAGTTCCAGAAACATAAAAACATCGTAACTCGACAGGAAAAAATGCTAGAATCAAACTTATTAAATGAAATATAATAAACAAATTAAGTTACTCAGGGATATTCTTAAAATTTAATTTTATCGTGATATTTATGCGAGAAAACTAAAATATTCGTTTCTAGTTCCAGAAACATAAAAACATCGTTACTCGTCAGGGAAAAATGCTAGAAACAAACTTATTCAATAAAATCTAATAAACAAATTTAGTTACTCAGGGATATTCTTAAAATTTAATTTTATCGTGATATTTATGCGATAAAACTAAAATATTCGTTTCTATCTACAGACAAATAAAAACATCGTAACTCGTCAGGAAAAAATGCTAGAATCAAACTTATTAAATGAAATATAATAAACAAATCATGTTACTCAGGGATATTCTTACAATTTAATTTTATCGTGATTTTTATTCGAGAAAACTAAAATATTCGTTTCTAGTTCCAGAAACATACAAACATCGTTACTCGTCAGGAAAAAATGCTAGAATCAAACTTATTGAATGAAATATAATAAACAAATTAAGTTACTCAGGGATATTCTTAAAAATTAATTTTATCGTTATATTTATGCGAGAAAACTAAAATATTCGTTTCTAGTTCCAGAAACATAAAAACATCGTAACTCGTCAGGAAAAAATGCTAGAATCAAACTTATTAAATGAAATATAATAAACAAATTAAGTTACTCAGGGGTATTCTTACAATTTAATTTTATCGTGATATTTATGCGAGAAAACTAAAATATTCGTTTCTAGCTCCAGACAAATAAAAACATCGTTACTCCTCAGGAAAAAATTCTAGAATCAAACTTATTAAAAAAATCTAATAAACAAATAAAGTTACTCAGGGATATTCTTAAAATTTAATTTTATCGTGATATTTATGCGAGAAAACTAAAATATTCGTTTCTAGTTCCAGAAACATAAAAACATCGTTACTCGTCAGGAAAAAATGCTAGAAACAAACTTATTAAATAAAATCTAATAAACTAATTTAGTTACTCAGGGATATTCTTAAAATTTAATTTTATCGTGATATTTATGCGAGGAAACTAAAATATTCGTTTCTAGTTCCAGAAACATAAAAACATCGTTACTCGTCAGGAAAAAATGCTAGAAACAAATTTATTAAATAAAATCTAATAAACAAATTTAGTTACTCAGGGATATTCTTAAAATTTAATTTTATCGTGATCCAGACAATTTAAAACATCGTAACTCGTCACGATAAAATGCTAGAATCAAACTTATTAAATGAAATATAATAAACAAATAAAGTTACTCAGGGATATTCTTACAATTTAATTTTATCGTGATATTTATGCGAGAAAACTAAAATATTCGTTTCTAGTTCCAAAAACATAAAAACATCGTTACTCGTCAGGAAAAAATGCTAGAAACAAATTTATTAAATAAAATCTAATAAACAAATTTAGTTACTCAGGGATATTCTTAAAATTTAATTTTATCGTTATATTTATGCGAGAAAACTAAAATATTCGTTTCTAGTTCCAGAAACATAAAAACATCGTAACTCGACAGGAAAAAATGCTAGAATCAAACTTATTAAATGAAATATAATAAACAAATTTAGTTACTCAGGGATATTCTTAAAATTTAATTTTATCGTGATATTTATGCGAGAAAACTAAAATATTCGTTTCTATCTACAGACAAATAAAAACATCGTAACTCGTCAGGAAAAAATGCTAGAATCAAACTTATTAAATGAAATATAATAAACAAATCATGTTACTCAGGGATATTCTTACAATTTAATTTTATCGTGATTTTTATTCGAGAAAACTAAAATATTCGTTTCTAGTTCCAGAAACATACAAACATCGTTACTCGTCAGCAAAAAATGCTAGAAACAAATTTATTAAATAAAATCTAATAAACAAATTTAGTTACTCAGGGATATTCTTAAAATTTAATTTTATCGTGATATTTATGCGAGAAAACTAAAATATTCGTTTCTTGTTCCAGAAACATAAAAACATCGTTACTCGTCAGGAAAAAATGCTAGAAACAAACTTATTAAATAAAATCTAATAAACTAATTTAGTTACTCAGGGATATTCTTAAAATTTAATTTTATCGTGATATTTATGCGTGAAAACTAAAATATTCGTTTCTAGTTCCAGAAACATAAAAACATCGTTACTCGTCAGGAAAAAATGCTAGAAACAAACTTATTCAATAAAATCTAATAAACAAATAAAGTTACTCAGGGATATTCTTACAATTTAATTTTATCGTGATATTTATGCGAGAAAACTAAAATATTCGTTTCTAGTTCCAAAAACATAAAAACATCGTTACTCGTCAGGAAAAAATGCTAGAAACAAATTTATTAAATAAAATCTAATAAACGAATTTAGTTACTCAGGGATATTCTTAAAATTTAATTTTATTGTGATATTTATGCGAGAAAACTAAAATATTCGTTTCTATCTCTAGACAAATAAAAACATAGTATCTCGTCAGGAAAAAATGCTAGAATCAAACTTATTAAATGAAATATAATAAACAAATTAAGTTACTCAGGGATATTCTTAAAATTTAATTTTATCGTGATATTTATGCGAGAAAACTAAAATATTCGTTTCTAGTTCCAGAAGCATAAAAACATCGTTACTCGTCAGGAAAAAATGCTAGAAACAAACTTATTCAATAAAATCTAATAAACAAATTTAGTTACTCAGGGATATTCTTAAAATTAAATTTTATCGTGATATTTATGCGAGAAAACTAAAATATTCGTTTCTATCTCCAGACAAATAAAAACATCGTAACTCGTCAGGAAAAAATGCTAGAATCAAACCTATTAAATGAAATATAATAAACAAATTAAGTTACTCCGGGATATTCTTAAAATTTAATTTTATCGTGATATTTATGCGAGAAAACTAAAATATTCGTTTCTAGTTCCAGAAACATACAAACATCGTTACTCGTTAGGAAAAAATGCTAGAAACAAATTTATTAAATAAAATCTAATAAACAAATTTAGTTACTCAGGGATATTCTTAAAATTTAATTTTATCGTGATATTTATGCGAGAAAACTAAAATATTCGTTTCTATCTCCAGACAAATAAAAACATTGTAACTCGTCAGGAAAAAATGCTAGAATCAAACTTATTAAATGAAATATAATAAACAAATTTAGTTACTCACGGATATTCTTAAAATTTAATTTTATCGTGATATTTATGCGAGAAAACTAAAATATTTGTTTCTAGTTCCAGAAATATAAAAACATCGTTACTCGACATGAAAAAATGCTAGAAAAAAACTTATTCAATGAAATATAATAAACAAATTAGGTTACTCAGGGATATTCTTAAAATTTAATTTTATTGTGATATTTATGCGAGAAAACTAAAATATTCGTTTCTATCTCCAGACAAATAAAAACATATTACTCGTCAGGAAAAAATGCTAGAATCAAACTTATTAAATGAAATATAATAAACAAATTAAATTACTCAGGGATATTCTTACAATTTAATTTTATCGTGATATTTATGCGAGAAAACTAAAATATTCGTTTCTAGCTCCAGACAATTTAAAACATCGTAACTCGACAGGAAAAAATGCTAGAATCATACTTATTAAATGAAATATAATAAACAAATTAAGTTACTCAGGGATATTCTTAAAATTTAATTTTATCGTGATATTTATGCGAGAAAACTAAAATATTCGTTTCTAGTTCCAGAAACATAAAAACATCGTTACTCGTCAGGAAAAAATGCTAGAAACAAACTTATTAAATAAAATCTAATAAAATAATTTAGTTACTCAGGGATATTCTTAAAATTAAATTTTATCGTGATATTTATGCGAGAAAACTAAAATATTCGTTTCTAGTTCCAGAAACATAAAAACATCGTTACTCGTCAGGAAAAAATGCTAGAAACAAACTTATTAAATAAAATCTAATAAACTAATTTAGTTACTCAGGGATATACTTAAAATTTAATTTTATCGTGATATTTATGCGAGAAAACTAAAATATTCGTTTCTAGTTCCAGAAACATAAAAACATCGTTGCTCGTCATGAAAAAATGCTAGAAACTAATTTTTTAAATAAAATCTAATAAACAAATTTAGTTACTCAGGGATATTCTTAAAATTTAATTTTATCGTGATCCAGGCAATTTAAAACATCGTAACTCGACAGGAAAAAATGCTAGAATCAAACTTATTAAATGAAATATAATAAACAAATTAAGTTACTCAGGGATATTCTTAAAATTAAATTTTATCGTGATATTTATGCGAGAAAACTTAAATATTCGTTTCTAGTTCCAGAAACATAAAAACATCGTTACTCGTCAGGAAAAAATGCTAGAAACAAACTTATTAAATAAAATCTAATAAACTAATTTAGTTACTCTGGGATATTCTTAAAATTTAATATTTTCGTGATATTTATGCGAGAAAACTAAAATATTCGATTCTAGTTCCAGAATCATAAAAACATCGTTACTCGTCAGGAAAAAATGCTAGAAACAAATTTATTAAATAAAATCTAATAAACAAATTTAGTTACTCAGGGATATTCTTAAAATTTAATTTTATCGTGATATTTATGCGAGGAAACTAAAATATTCGTTTCTAGTTCCAGAAACATAAAAACATCGTTACTCGTCAGGAAAAAATGCTAGAAACAAACTTATTCAATAAAATCTAATAAACAAATTTAGTTACTCAGGGATATTCTTAAAATTTAATTTTATCGTGATATTTATGCGAGAAAACTAAAATATTCGTTTCTATCTACAGACAAATAAAAACATCGTAACTCGTCAGGAAAAAATGCTAGAATCAAACTTATTAAATGAAATATAATAAACAAATCATGTTACTCAGGGATATTCTTACAATTTAATTTTATCGTGATTTTTATTCGAGAAAACTAAAATATTCGTTTCTAGTTCCAGAAACATACAAACATCGTTACTCGTCAGCAAAAAATGCTAGAAACAAATTTATTAAATAAAATCTAATAAACAAATTTAGTTACTCAGGGATATTCTTAAAATTTAATTTTATCGTGATATTTATGCGAGAAAACTAAAATATTCGTTTCTATCTCCAGACAAATAAAAACATTGTAACTCGTCAGGAAAAAATGCTAGAATCAAACTTATTAAATGAAATATAATAAACAAATTTAGTTACTCACGGATATTCTTAAAATTTAATTTCATCGTGATATTTATGCGAGAAAACTAAAATATTCGTTTCTAGTTCCAGAAATATAAAAACATCGTTACTCGACATGAAAAAATGCTAGAAAAAAACTTATTCAATGAAATATAATAAACAAATTAGGTTACTCAGGGATATTCTTAAAATTTAATTTTATTGTGATATTTATGCGAGAAAACTAAAATATTCGTTTCTATCTCCAGACAAATAAAAACATATTACTCGTCAGGAAAAAATGCTAGAATCAAACTTATTAAATGAAATATAATAAACAAATTAAATTACTCAGGGATATTCTTACAATTTAATTTTATCGTGATATTTATGCGAGAAAACTAAAATATTCGTTTCTAGCTCCAGACAATTTAAAACATCGTAACTCGACAGGAAAAAATGCTAGAATCATACTTATTAAATGAAATATAATAAACAAATTAAGTTACTCAGGGATATTCTTAAAATTTAATTTTATCGTGATATTTATGCGAGAAAACTAAAATATTCGTTTCTAGTTCCAGAAACATAAAAACATCGTTACTCGTCAGGAAAAAATGCTAGAAACAAACTTATTAAATAAAATCTAATAAACTAATTTAGTTACTCAGGGATATACTTAAAATTTAATTTTATCGTGATATTTATGCGAGAAAACTAAAATATTCGTTTCTAGTTCCAGAAACATAAAAACATCGTTGCTCGTCAGGAAAAAATGCTAGAAACAAATTTTTTAAATAAAATCTAATAAACAAATTTAGTTACTCAGGGATATTCTTAAAATTTAATTTTATCGTGATCCAGGCAATTTAAAACATCGTAACTCGACAGGAAAAAATGCTAGAATCAAACTTATTAAATGAAATATAATAAACAAATTAAGTTACTCAGGGATATTCTTAAAATTAAATTTTA
This sequence comes from Pterostichus madidus, assembly GCA_911728475.2. NCBI lineage: Eukaryota > Metazoa > Arthropoda > Insecta > Coleoptera > Carabidae > Pterostichus > Pterostichus madidus. Next base: position 20,634,825 of record OU452309.1, on the reverse strand, counting down.
TCGTGATATTTATGCGAGAAAACTTAAATATTCGTTTCTAGTTCCAGAAACATAAAAACATCGTTACTCGTCAGGAAAAAATGCTAGAAACAAACTTATTAAATAAAATCTAATAAACTAATTTAGTTACTCAGGGATATTCTTAAAATTTAATATTTTCGTGATATTTATGCGAGAAAACTAAAATATTCGATTCTAGTTCCAGAATCATAAAAACATCGTTACTCGTCAGGAAAAAATGCTAGAAACAAATTTATTAAATAAAATCTAATAAACAAATTTAGTTACTCAGGGATATTCTTAAAATTTAATTTTATCGTGATCCAGGCAATTTAAAACATCGTAACTCGACAGGAAAAAATGCTAGAATCAAACTTATTAAATGAAATATAATAAACAAATAAAGTTACTCAGGGATATTCTTACAATTTAATTTTATCGTGATATTTATGCGAGAAAACTAAAATATTCGTTTCTAGTTCCAAAAACATAAAAACATCGTTACTCGTCAGGAAAAAATGCTAGAATCAAACTTATTAAATGAAATATAATAAACAAATCATGTTACTCAGGGATATTCTTACAATTTAATTTTATCGTGATTTTTATTCGAGAAAACTAAAATATTCGTTTCTAGTTCCAGAAACATACAAACATCGTTACTCGTCAGCAAAAAATGCTAGAAACAAATTTATTAAATAAAATCTAATAAACAAATTTAGTTACTCAGGGATATTCTTAAAATTTAATTTTATCGTGATATTTATGCGAGAAAACTAAAATATTCGTTTCTAGTTCCAGAAACATAAAAACATCGTTACTCGTCAGGAAAAAATGCTAGAAACAAACTTATTCAATAAAATCTAATAAACAAATTTAGTTACTCAGGGATATTCTTAAAATTTAATTTTATCGTGATCCAGGCAATTTAAAACATCGTAACTCGTCAGAAAAAAATGCTAGAATCAAACTTATTAAATGAAATATAATAAACAAATCATGTTACTCAGGGATATTCTTACAATTTAATTTTATCGTGATATTTATGCGAGAAAACTAAAATATTCTTTTCTAGCTCCAGACAATTTAAAACATCGTAACTCGACAGGAAAAAATGCTAGATTCAAACTTATTAAATGAAATATAATAAACAAATTAAGTTACTCAGGGATATTTTTAAAATTAAATTTTATCGTGATATTTATGCGAGAAAACTAAAATATTCGTTTCTAGTTCCAGAAACATAAAAACATCGTTGCTCGTCAGGAAAAAATGCTAGAAACAAATTTTTTAAATAAAATCTAATAAACAAATTTAGTTACTCAGGGATATTCTTAAAATTTAATTTTATCGTGATCCAGGCAATTTAAAACATCGTAACTCGACAGGAAAAAATGCTAGAATCAAACTTATTAAATGAAATATAATAAACAAATTAAGTTACTCAGGGATATTCTTAAAATTAAATTTTATCGTGATATTTATGCGAGAAAACTTAAATATTCGTTTCTAGTTCCAGAAACATAAAAACATCGTTACTCGTCAGGAAAAAATGCTAGAAACAAACTTATTAAATAAAATCTAATAAACTAATTTAGTTACTCAGGGATATTCTTAAAATTTAATATTTTCGTGATATTTATGCGAGAAAACTAAAATATTCGATTCTAGTTCCAGAATCATAAAAACATCGTTACTCGTCAGGAAAAAAATGCTAGAAACAAATTTATTAAATAAAATCTAATAAACAAATTTAGTTACTCAGGGATATTCTTAAAATTTAATTTTATCGTGATCCAGGCAATTTAAAACATCGTAACTCGACAGGAAAAAATGCTAGAATCAAACTTATTAAATGAAATATAATAAACAAATAAAGTTACTCAGGGATATTCTTACAATTTAATTTTATCGTGATATTTATGCGAGAAAACTAAAATATTCGTTTCTAGTTCCAAAAACATAAAAACATCGTTACTCGTCAGGAAAAAATGCTAGAATCAAACTTATTAAATGAAATATAATAAACAAATAAAGTTACTCAGGGATATTCTTACAATTTAATTTTATCGTGATATTTATGCGAGAAAACTAAAATATTCGTTTCTAGCTCCAGACAATTTAAAACATCGTAACTCGACAGGAAAAAATGCTAGAATCAAACTTATTAAATGAAATATAATAAACAAATTAAGTTACTCAGGGATATTCTTAAAATTTAATTTTATCGTGATATTTATGCGAGAAAACTAAAATATTCGTTTCTAGTTCCAGAAACATAAAAACATCGTTACTCGTCAGGAAAAAATGCTAGAAACAAATTTAGTTACTCAGGGATATTCTTAAAATTTAATTTTATTGTGATATTTATGCGAGAAAACTAAAATATTCGTTTCTATCTCCAGACAAATAAAAACATATTATCTCGTCAGGAAAAAATGCTAGAATCAAACTTATTAAATGAAATATAATAAACAAATTAAGTTACTCAGGGATATTCTTACAATTTAATTTTATCGTGATATTTATGCGAGAAAACTAAAATATTCGTTTCTAGCTCCAGACAATATAAAACATCGTAACTCGACAGAAAAAATGCTAGAATCAAACTTATTAAATGAAATATAATAAACAAATTAAGTTACTCAGGGATATTCTTAAAATTTAATTTTATCGTGATATTTATGCGAGAAAACTAAAATATTCGTTTCTAGTTCCAGAAACATAAAAACAACGTTACTCGTCAGGAAAAAATGCTAGAAACAAACTTATTCAATAAAATCTAATAAACAAATTTAGTTACTCAGGGATATTCTTAAAATTTAATTTTATCGTGATATTTATGCGAGAAAACTAAAATATTCGTTTCTACCTACATACAAATAAAAACATCGTAACTCGTCAGAAAAAAATGCTAGAATCAAACTTATTAAATGAAATATAATAAACAAATCATGTTACTCAGGGATATTCTTACAATTTAATTTTATCGTGATATTTATGCGAGAAAACTAAAATATTCGTTTCTAGCTCCAGACAATTTAAAACATCGTAACTCGACAGGAAAAAATGCTAGATTCAAACTTATTAAATGAAATATAATAAACAAATTAAGTTACTCAGGGATATTTTTAAAATTAAATTTTATCGTGATATTTATGCGAGAAAACTAAAATATTCGTTTCTAGTTCCAGAAACATAAAAACATCGTTACTCGTCAGGAAAAAATGCTAGAATCAAACTTATTAAATGAAATATAATAAACAAATTAAGTTACTCAGGGATATTCTTACAATTTAATTTTATCGTGATATTTATGCAAGAAAACTAAAATATTCGTTTCTAGCTCCAGACAATTTAAAACATCGTAACTCGACAGGAAAAAATGCTAGAATCAAACTTATTAAATGAAATATAATAAACAAATTAAGTTACTCAGGGATATTCTTAAAATTTAATTTTATCGTGATATTTATGTGAGAAAACTAAAATATCCGTTTCTATTTCCAGAAACATAAAAACATCGTTACTCGTCAGGAAAAAATGCTAGAAACAAACTTATTCAATAAAATCTAATAAACAAATTTAGTTACTCAGGGATATTCTTAAAATTTAATTTCATCGTGATATTTATGCGAGAAAACTAAAATATTCGTTTCTATCTCCAGACAAATAAAAACATTGTAACTCGTCAGGAAAAAATGCTAGAATCAAACTTATTAAATGAAATATAATAAACAAATTAAGTTACTCAGGGATATTCTTACAATTTAATTTTATCGTGATATTTATGCGAGAAAACTAAAATATTCGTTTCTAGTTCCAGAAACATAAAAACATCGTTACTCGTCATAAAAAAATGCTAGAATCAAACTTATTAAATGAAATATAATAAACAAATTAAGTTACTCAGGGATATTCTTACAATTTAATTTTATCGTGATATTTATGCAAGAAAACTAAAATATTCGTTTCTAGCTCCAGACAATTTAAAACATCGTAACTCGACAGGAAAAAATGCTAGAATCAAACTTATTAAATGAAATATAATAAACAAATTAAGTTACTCAGGGATATTCTTACAATTTAATTTTATCGTTATATTTATGCGAGAAAACTAAAATATTCGTTTCTAGTTCCAGAAACATAAAAACATCGTAACTCGACAGGAAAAAATGCTAGAATCAAACTTATTAAATGAAATATAATAAACAAATTAAGTTACTCAGGGATATTCTTAAAAATTAATTTTATCGTGATATTTATGCGAGAAAACTAAAATATTCATTTCTAGTTCCAGAAACATAAAAACATCGTTACTCGTCAGGAAAAAATGCTAGAAACAAACTTATTCAATAAAATCTAATAAACAAATTTAGTTACTCAGCGATATTCTTAAAATTTAATTTTATCGTGATATTTATGCGAGAAAACTAAAATATTCGTTTCTATCTCCAGACAAATAAAAACATTGTAACTCGTCAGGAAAAAATGCTAGAATCAAACTTATTAAATGAAATATAATAAACAAATTAAGTTACTCAGGGATATTCTTACAATTTAATTTTATCGTGATATTTATGCGAGAAAACTAAAATATTCGTTTCTAGTTCCAGAAACATAAAAACATCGTTACTCGTCAGGAAAAAATGCTAGAATCAAACTTATTAAATGAAATATAATAAACAAATTAAGTTACTCAGGGATATTCTTACAATTTAATTTTATCGTGATATTTATGCAAGAAAACTAAAATATTCGTTTCTAGCTCCAGACAATTTAAAACATCGTAACTCGACAGGAAAAAATGCTAGAATCAAACTTATTAAATGAAATATAATAAACAAATTAAGTTACTCAGGGATATTCTTACAATTTAATTTTATCGTTATATTTATGCGAGAAAACTAAAATATTCGTTTCTAGTTCCAGAAACATAAAAACATCGTAACTCGACAGGAAAAAATGCTAGAATCAAACTTATTAAATGAAATATAATAAACAAATTAAGTTACTCAGGGATATTCTTAAAATTTAATTTTATCGTGATATTTATGCGAGAAAACTAAAATATTCGTTTCTAGTTCCAGAAACATAAAAACATCGTTACTCGTCAGGAAAAAATGCTAGAAACAAACTTATTCAATAAAATCTAATAAACAAATTTAGTTACTCAGGGATATTCTTAAAATTTAATTTTATCGTGATATTTATGCGAGAAAACTAAAATATTCGTTTCTATCTACAGACAAATAAAAACATCGTAACTCGTCAAGAAAAAATGCTAGAATCAAACTTTTTAAATGAAATATAATAAACAAATCATGTTACTCAGGGATATTCTTACAATTTAATTTTATCGTGATTTTTATTCGAGAAAACTAAAATATTCGTTTCTAGTTCCAGAAACATACAAACATCGTTACTCGTCAGGAAAAAATGCTAGAAACAAATTTATTAAATTAAATCTAATAAACAAATTTAGTTACTCAGGGATATTCTTAAAATTTAATTTTATCGTGATATTTATGCGAGAAAACTAAAATATTCGTTTCTATCTCCAGACAAATAAAAACATTGTAACTCGTCAGGAAAAAATGCTAGAATCAAACTTATTAAATGAAATATAATAAACAAATTTAGTTACTCACGGATATTCTTAAAATTTAATTTTATCGTGATATTTATGCGAGAAAACTAAAATATTCGTTTCTAGTTCCAGAAATATAAAAACATCGTTACTCGTCATGAAAAAATGCTAGAAACAAACTTATTCAATAAAATCTAATAAACAAATTTAGTTACTCAGGGATATTCTTAAAATTTAATTTTATCGTGATATTTATGCGAGAAAACTAAAATATTCGTTTCTATCTCCAGACAAATAAAAACATCGTAACTCGTCAGGAAAAAATGCTAGAATCAAGCTTATTAAATGAAATATAATAAAGAAATTAGGTGACTCAGGGATATTCTTAAAATTTAATTTTATTGTGATATTTATGCGAGAAAACTAAAATATTCGTTTCTATCTCCAGACAAATAAAAACGTATTACTCGTCAGGAAAAAATGCTAGAATCAAACTTATTAAATGAAATATAATAAATAAATTAAGTTACTCAGGGATATTCTTACAATTTAATTTTATCGTGATATTTATGCAAGAAAACTAAAATATTCGTTTCTAGCTCCAGACAATTTAAAACATCGTAACTCGACAGGAAAAAATGCTAGAATCAAACTTATTAAATGAAATATAATAAACAAATTAAGTTACTCAGGGATATTCTTAAAATTTAATTTTATCGTGTTATTTATGCGAGAAAACTAAAATATTCGTTTCTATTTCCAGAAACATAAAAACATCGTTACTCGTCAGGAAAAAATGCTAGAAACAAACTTATTCAATAAAATCTAATAAAAAAAATTAGTTACTCAGGGATATTCTTAAAATTTAATTTTATCGTGATATTTATGCGAGAAAACTAAAATATTCGTTTCTATCTCCAGACAAATAAAAACATTGTAACTCGTCAGGAAAAATTGCTAGAATCAAACTTATTAAATGAAATATAATAAACAAATTAAGTTACTCAGGGATATTCTTACAATTTAATTTTATCGTAATATTTATGCGAGAAAACTAAAATATTCGTTTCTAGTTCCAGAAATATAAAAACATCGTTACTCGTCAGGAAAAAATGCTAGAAACAAATTTATTAAATAAAATCTAATAAACAAATTTAGTTACTCAGCGATATTCTTAAAATTTAATTTTATCGTGATATTTATGCGAGAAAACTAAAATATTCGTTTCTAGTTCCAGAAACATAAAAACATCGTAACTCGACAGGAAAAAATGCTAGAATCAAACTTATTAAATGAAATATAATAAACAAATTAAGTTACTCAGGGGTATTCTTACAATTTAATTTTATCGTGATATTTATGCGAGAAAACTAAAATATTCGTTTCTAGCTCCAGACAAATAAAAACATCGTTACTCCTCAGGAAAAAATTCTAGAATCAAACTTATTAAAAAAATCTAATAAACAAATAAAGTTACTCAGGGATATTCTTAAAATTTAATTTTATCGTGATATTTATGCGAGAAAACTAAAATATTCGTTTCTAGCTCTAGATAATTTAAAACATCGTAACTCGACAGGAAAAAATGCTAGAATCAAACTTATTAAATGAAATATAATAAACAAATTAAGTTACTCAGGGATATTCTTAAAATTAAATTTTATCGTGATATTTATGCGAGAAAACTAAAATATTCGTTTCTAGTTCCAGACAAACGAAAACATCGTAAATGCCCAGGAAAAAATGCTAGTATGAAACTTATTAAATGAAATATAATAAACAAATTAAATTACTCAGGGATATTCTTAAAATTTAATTTTATCGTGATATTTATGCGAGAAAACTAAAATATACGTTTCTATCTACAGACAAATAAAAACATCGTAACTCGTCAGGAAAAAATGCTAGAATTAAACTTATTAAATGAAATATAATAAGCAAATCATGTTACTCAGGGATATTCTTACAAATTAATTTTATCGTGATATTTATGCGAGAAAACTAAAATATTCGTTTCTAGCTCCAGACATTTTAAAACATCGTAACTCGACAGGAAAAAATGCTAGATTCAAACTTATTAAATGAAATATAATAAACAAATTAAGTTACTCAGGGATATTCTTTAAATTAAATTTTATCGTGATATTTATGCGAGAAAACTAAAATATTCGTTTCTAGTTCCAGAAACATAAAAACATCGTTACTCGTCAGGAAAAAATGCTAGAAACAAACTTATTAAATAAAATCTAATAAACTAATTTAGTTACTCAGGGATATTCTTAAAATTTAATTTTATCGTGATATTTATGCGAGAAAACTAAAATATTCGTTTCTAGTTCCAGAAACATAAAAACATCGTTACTCGTCAGGAAAAATGCTAGAAACAAATTTATTAAATAAAATCTAATTAACAAATTAAGTTACTCCGGGATATTCTTAAAATTTAATTTTATCGTGATATTTAGCGAGAAAACTAAAATATTCGTTTCTAGATCCAGAAACATAAAAACATCGTTACTCCTCAGGAAAAAATGCTAGAAACAAATTTATTAAATAAAATCTAATAAACAAATTTAGTTACTCAGGGATATTCTTAAAATTTAATTTTATCGTTATATTTATGCGAGAAAACTAAAATATTCGTTTTTAGTTAAAGAAACATAAAAACATCGTAACTCGACAGGAAAAAATTCTAGAATCAAACTTATTAAAAAAATCTAATAAACAAATAAATTTACTCAGGGATATTCTTAAAATTTAATTTTATCGTGATATTTATGCGAGAAAACTAAAATATTCGTTTCTATCTACAGACAAATAAAAACATCGTAACTCGTCAGGAAAAAATGCTAGAATCAAACTTATTAAATGAAATATAATAAACAAATCATGTTACTCAGGGATATTCTTACAATTTAATTTTATCGTGAAATTTATGCGAGAAAACTAAAATATTCTTTTCTAGCTCCAGACAATTTAAAACATCATAACTCGTCAGGAAAAAATGCTAGATTCAAAATTATAATAAACAAATTAAGTTACTCAGGGATATTCTTAAAATTAAATTTTATCGTGATATTTATGCGAGAAAACTAAAATATTCGTTTCTAGTTCCAGAAACATAAAAACATCGTTACTCGTCAGGAAAAAATGCTAGAAACAAACTTATTAAATAAAATCTAATAAACTAATTTAGTTACTCAGGGATATTCTTAAAATTAAATTTTACCTTGATATTTATGCGAGAAAACTAAAATATTCGTTTCTAGTTCCAGAAACATAAAAACATCGTTACTCGGCAGGAAAAAATGCTAGAAACAAACTTATTAAATAAAATCTAATAAACTAATTTAGTTACTCAGGGATATTCTTAAAATTTAATTTTATCGTGATAATTTATGCGAGAAAACTAAAATATACGTTTCTAGTTCCAGAAACATAAAAACATCGTTACTCGTCAGGAAAAAACGCTAGAAACAAATTTATTAAATAAAATCTAATAAACGAATTTAGTTACTCAGGGATATTCTTAAAATTTAATTTTATTGTGATATTTATGCGAGAAAACTAAAATATTCGTTTCTATCTCCAGACAAATAAAAACATAGTATCTCGTCAGGAAAAAATGCTAGAATCAAACTTATTAAATGAAATATAATAAACAAATCATGTTACTCAGGGATATTCTTACAATTTAATTTTATCGTGATATTTATGCGAGAAAACTAAAATATTCTTTTCTAGCTCCAGACAATTTAAAACATCGTAACTCGTCAGGAAAAAATGCTAGAATCAAACCTATTAAATGAAATATAATAAACAAATTAAGTTACTCCGGGATATTCTTAAAATTTAATTTTATCGTGATATTTATGCAAGAAAACTAAAATATTCGTTTCTAGCTCCAGACAATTTAAAACATCGTAACTCGACAGGAAAAAATGCTAGAATCAAACTTATTAAATGAAATATAATAAACAAATTAAGTTACTCAGGGATATTCTTACAATTTAATTTTATCGTTATATTTATGCGAGAAAACTAAAATATTCGTTTCTAGTTCCAGAAACATAAAAACATCGTAACTCGACAGGAAAAAATGCTAGAATCAAACTTATTAAATGAAATATAATAAACAAATTAAGTTACTCAGGGATATTCTTAAAATTTAATTTTATCGTGATATTTATGCAAGAAAACTAAAATATTCGTTTCTAGCTCCAGACAATTTAAAACATCGTAACTCGACAGGAAAAAATGCTAGAATCAAACTTATTAAATGAAATATAATAAACAAATTAAGTTACTCAGGGATATTCTTACAATTTAATTTTATCGTTATATTTATGCGAGAAAACTAAAATATTCGTTTCTAGTTCCAGAAACATAAAAACATCGTAACTCGACAGGAAAAAATGCTAGAATCAAACTTATTAAATGAAATATAATAAACAAATTAAGTTACTCAGGGATATTCTTAAAATTTAATTTTATCGTGATATTTATGCGAGAAAACTAAAATATTCATTTCTAGTTCCAGAAACATAAAAACATCGTTACTCGTCAGGAAAAAATGCTAGAAACAAACTTATTCAATAAAATCTAATAAACAAATTTAGTTACTCAGCGATATTCTTAAAATTTAATTTTATCGTGATATTTATGCGAGAAAACTAAAATATTCGTTTCTATCTCCAGACAAATAAAAACATTGTAACTCGTCAGGAAAAAATGCTAGAATCAAACTTATTAAATGAAATATAATAAACAAATTAAGTTACTCAGGGATATTCTTACAATTTAATTTTATCGTGATTTTTATTCGAGAAAACTAAAATATTCGTTTCTAGTTCCAGAAACATACAAACATCGTTACTCGTCAGGAAAAAATGCTAGAAACAAATTTATTAAATTAAATCTAATAAACAAATTTAGTTACTCAGGGATATTCTTAAAATTTAATTTTATCGTGATATTTATGCGAGAAAACTAAAATATTCGTTTCTATCTCCAGACAAATAAAAACATTGTAACTCGTCAGGAAAAAATGTTAGAATCAAACTTATTAAATGAAATATAATAAACAAATTTAGTTACTCACGGATATTCTTAAAATTTAATTTTATCGTGATATTTATGCGAGAAAACTAAAATATTCGTTTCTAGTTCCAGAAATATAAAAACATCGTAACTCGACAGGAAAAAATGCTAGAATCAAACTTATTAAATGAAATATAATAAACAAATTAAGTTACTCAGGGATATTCTTAAAATTTAATTTTATCGTGTTATTTATGCGAGAAAACTAAAATATTCGTTTCTATTTCCAGAAACATAAAAACATCGTTACTCGTCAGGAAAAAATGCTAGAAACAAACTTATTCAATAAAATCTAATAAAAAAAATTAGTTACTCAGGGATATTCTTAAAATTTAATTTTATCGTGATATTTATGCGAGAAAACTAAAATATTCGTTTCTATCTCCAGACAAATAAAAACATTGTAACTCGTCAGGAAAAAATGCTAGAATCAAACTTATTAAATGAAATATAATAAACAAATTAAGTTACTCAGGGATATTCTTACAATTTAATTTTATCGTGATATTTATGCGAGAAAACTAAAATATTCGTTTCTAGTTCCAGGAACATAAAAACATCGTTACTCGTCAGGAAAAAATGCTAGAAACAAATTTATTAAATAAAATTAATAAACAAATTTAGTTACTCAGGGATATTCTTAAAATTTAATTTTATCGTGATATTTATGCGAGAAAACTAAAATATTCGTTTCTAGTTCCAGAAACATAAAAACATCGTTACTCGTCAGGACAAAATGCTAGAAAAAAACTTATTCAATAAAATCTAATAAACAAATTTAGTTACTCAGGGACATTCTTAAAATTTAATTTTATCGTGATATTTATGCGAGAAAAATAAAATATTCGTTTCTATCTCTCCAGACAAATAAAAACATCGTTACTCATCAGGAAAAAATGCTAGAATCAAACCTATTAAATGAAATATAATAAACAAATTATGTTACTTAGGGATATTCTTAAAATTAAATTTTATCGTGATATTTATGCGAGAAAACTAAAATATTCGTTTCTAGTTCCAGACAAACAAAAACATCGTAACTGCTCAGGAAAAAATGCTAGAATGAAACTTATTAAATGAAATATAATAAACAAATTAAGTTACTCAGGGATATTCTTAAAATTTAATTTTATCGTGATATTTATGCGAGAAAACTAAAATATTCGTTTCTAGTTCCAGAAACATAAAAACATCGTTACTCGTCAGGAAAAAATGCTAGAAACAAATTTAGTTACTCAGGGATATTCTTAAAATTTAATTTTATTGTGATATTTATGCGAGAAAACTAAAATATTCGTTTCTATCTCCAGACAAATAAAAACATATTATCTCGTCAGGAAAAAATGCTAGAATCAAACTTATTAAATGAAATATAATAAACAAATTAAGTTACTCAGGGATATTCTTACAATTTAATTTTATCGTGATATTTATGCGAGAAAACTAAAATATTCGTTTCTAGCTCCAGACAATATAAAACATCGTAACTCGACAGGAAAAAATGCTAGAATCAAACTTATTAAATGAAATATAATAAACAAATTAAGTTACTCAGGGATATTCTTAAAATTTAATTTTATCGTGATATTTATGCGAGAAAACTAAAATATTCGTTTCTAGTTCCAGAAACATAAAAACATCGTTACTCGTCAGGAAAAAATGCTAGAAACAAACTTATTCAATAAAATCTAATAAACAAATTTAGTTACTCAGGGATATTCTTAAAATTTAATTTTATCGTGATATTTATGCGAGAAAACTAAAATATTCGTTTCTACCTACAGACAAATAAAAACATCGTAACTCGTCAGGAAAAAATGCTAGAATCAAACTTATTAAATGAAATATAATAAACAAATCATGTTACTCAGGGATATTCTTACAATTTAATTTTATCGTGATATTTATGCGAGAAAACTAAAATATTCTTTTCTAGCTCCAGACAATTTAAAACATCGTAACTCGACAGGAAAAAATGCTAGATTCAAACTTATTAAATGAAATATAATAAACAAATTAAGTTACTCAGGGATATTTTTAAAATTAAATTTTATCGTGATATTTATGCGAGAAAACTAAAATATTCGTTTCTAGTTCCAGAAACATAAAAACATCGTTACTCGTCAGGAAAAAATGCTAGAATCAAACTTATTAAATGTAATATAATAAACAAATCATGTTACTCAGGGATATTCTTACAATTTAATTTTATCGTGATATTTATGCGAGAAAACTAAAATATTCGTTTCTAGCTCCAGACAATTTAAAACATCGTAACTCGACAGGAAAAAATGCTAGAATCAAACTTATTTAATGAAATATAATAAACAAATTAAGTTACTCAGGGATATTCTTAAAATTTAATTTCATTGTGATATTTATGCGAGAAAACTAAAATATTCGTTTCTATTTCCAGAAACATAAAAACATCGTTACTCGTCAGGAAAAAATGCTAGAAACAAACTTATTCAATAAAATCTAATAAACAAATTTAGTTACTCAGGGATATTCTTAAAATTTAATTTTATCGTGATATTTATGCGAGAAAACTAAAATATTCGTTTCTATCTCCAGACAAATAAAAACATTGTAACTCGTCAGGAAAAAATGCTAGAATCAACCTTATTAAATGAAATATAATAAGCAAATCATGTTACTCAGGGATATTCTTACAATTTAATTTTATCGTGATATTTATGCGAGAAAACTAAAATATTCGTTTCTAGTTCCAGAAATATAAAAACATCGTTACTCGTCAGGAAAAAATGCTAGAAACAAATTTATTAAATAAAATCTAATAAACAAATTTAGTTACTCAGCGATATTCTTAAAATTTAATTTTATCGTGATATTTATGCGAGAAAACTAAAATATTCGTTTCTAGTTCCAGAAACATAAAAACATCGTAACTCGACAGGAAAAAATGCTAGAATCAAACTTATTAAATGAAATATAATAAACAAATTAAGTTACTCAGGGATATTCTTAAAATTAAATTTTATCGTGATATTTATGCGAGAAAACTAAAATATTCGTTTCTAGTTCCAGACAACGAAAACATCGTAAATGCCCAGGAAAAAATGCTAGTATGAAACTTATTAAATGAAATATAATAAACAAATTAAATTACTCAGGGATATTCTTAAAATTTAATTTTATCGTGATATTTATGCGAGAAAACTAAAATATACGTTTCTATCTACAGACAAATAAAAACATCGTAACTCGTCAGGAAAAAATGCTAGAATCAAACTTATTAAATGAAATATAATAAGCAAATCATGTTACTCAGGGATATTCTTACAATTTAATTTTATCGTGATATTTATGCGAGAAAACTAAAATATTCGTTTCTAGCTCCAGACATTTTAAAACATCGTAACTCGACAGGAAAAAATGCTAGATTCAAACTTATTAAATGAAATATAATAAACAAATTAAGTTACTCAGGGATATTCTTAAAATTAAATTTTATCGTGATATTTATGCGAGAAAACTAAAATATTCGTTTCTAGTTCCAGAAACATAAAAACATCGTTACTCGTCAGGAAAAAATGCTAGAAACAAACTTATTAAATAAAATCTAATAAACTAATTTAGTTACTCAGGGATATTCTTAAAATTTAATTTTATCGTGATATTTATGCGAGAAAACTAAAATATTCGTTTCTAGTTCCAGAAACATAAAAACATCGTTACTCGTCAGGAAAAATGCTAGAAACAAATTTATTAAATAAAATCTAATAAACAAATTAAGTTACTCCGGGATATTCTTAAAATTTAATTTTATCGTGATATTTATGCGAGAAAACTAAAATATTCGTTTCTAGATCCAGAAACATAAAAACATCGTTACTCCTCAGGAAAAAATGCTAGAAACAAATTTATTAAATAAAATCTAATAAACAAATTTAGTTACTCAGGGATATTCTTAAAATTTAATTTTATCGTTATATTTATGCGAGAAAACTAAAATATTCGTTTTTAGTTAAAGAAACATAAAAACATCGTAACTCGACAGGAAAAAATTCTAGAATCAAACTTATTAAAAAAATCTAATAAACAAATAAATTTACTCAGGGATATTCTTAAAATTTAATTTTATCGTGATATTTATGCGAGAAAACTAAAATATTCGTTTCTATCTACAGACAAATAAAAACATCGTAACTCGTCAGGAAAAAATGCTAGAATCAAACTTATTAAATGAAATATAATAAACAAATCATGTTACTCAGGGATATTCTTACAATTTAATTTTATCGTGATATTTATGCGAGAAAACTAAAATATTCTTTTCTAGCTCCAGACAATTTAAAACATCATAACTCGTCAGGAAAAAATGCTAGATTCAAAATTATAATAAACAAATTAAGTTACTCAGGGATATTCTTAAAATTAAATTTTATCGTGATATTTATGCGAGAAAACTAAAATATTCGTTTCTAGTTCCACAAACATAAAAACATCGTTACTCGTCAGGAAAAAATGCTAGAAACAAACTTATTAAATAAAATCTAATAAACTAATTTAGTTACTCAGGGATATTCTTAAAATTAAATTTTACCGTGATATTTATGCGAGAAAACTAAAATATTCGTTTCTAGTTCCAGAAACATAAAAACATCGTTACTCGGCAGGAAAAAATGCTAGAAACAAACTTATTAAATAAAATCTAATAAACTAATTTAGTTACTCAGGGATATTCTTAAAATTTAATTTTATCGTGATAATTTATGCGAGAAAACTAAAATATACGTTTCTAGTTCCAGAAACATAAAAACATCGTTACTCGTCAGGAAAAAACGCTAGAAACAAATTTATTAAATAAAATCTAATAAACGAATTTAGTTACTCAGGGATATTCTTAAAATTTAATTTTATTGTGATATTTATGCGAGAAAACTAAAATATTCGTTTCTATCTCCAGACAAATAAAAACATAGAATCTCGTCAGGAAAAAATGCTAGAATCAAACTTATTAAATGAAATATAATAAACAAATCATGTTACTCAGGGATATTCTTACAATTTAAATTTATCGTGATATTTATGCGAGAAAACTAAAATATTCTTTTCTAGCTCCAGACAATTTAAAACATCGTAACTCGTCAGGAAAAAATGCTAGAATCAAACCTATTAAATGAAATATAATAAACAAATTAAGTTACTCCGGGATATTCTTAAAATTTAATTTTATCGTGATATTTATGCGAGAAAACTAAAATATTCGTTTCTAGTTCCAGAAACATAAAAACATCGTTACTCGTCAGGAAAAAATGCTAGAAACAAATTTATTAAATAAAATCTAATAAACAAATTTAGTTACTCAGGGATATTCTTAAAATTTAATTTTATCGTTATATTTATGCGAGAAAACTAAAATATTCGTTTCTAGTTAAAGAAACATAAAAACATCGTAACTCGACAGGAAAAAATGCTAGAATCAAACTTATTAAATGAAATATAATAAACAAATTAAGTTACTCAGGGATATTCTTAAAATTTAATTTTATCGTGATATTTATGCGAGAAAACTAAAATATTCGTTTCTAGCTCCAGATAATTTAAAACATCGTAACTCGACAGGAAAAAATGCTAGAATCAAACTTATTAAATGAAATATAAAAAACAAATTAAGTTACTCAGGGGTATTCTTACAATTTAATTTTATCGTGATATTTATGCGAGAAAACTAAAATATTCGTTTCTAGCTCCAGACAAATAAAAACATCGTTACTCCTCAGGAAAAAATTCTAGAATCAAACTTATTAAAAAAATCTAATAAACAAATAAATTTACTCAGGGATATTCTTAAAATTTAATTTTATATTGATATTTATGCGAGAAAACTAAAATATTCGTTTCTATCTACAGACAAATAAAAACATCGTAACTCGTCAGGAAAAAATGCTAGAATCAAACTTATTAAATGAAATATAATAAACAAATCATGTTACTCAGGGATATTCTTACAATTTAATTTTATCGTGATATTTATGCGAGAAAACTAAAATATTCTTTTCTAGCTCCAGACAATTTAAAACATCGTAACTCGACAGGAAAAAATGCTAGATTCAAACTTATTAAATGAATTATAATAAACAAATTAAGTTACTCAGGGATATTCTTAAAATTTAATTTTATCGTGATATTTATGCGAGAAAACTAAAATATTCGTTTCTAGTTCCACAAACATAAAAACATCGTTACTCGTCAGGAAAAAATGCTAGAAACATACTTATTAAATAAAATCTAATAAACTAATTTAGTTACTCAGGGATATTCTTAAAATTTAATTTTATCGTGATATTTATGCGAGAAAACTAAAATATTCGTTTCTAGTTCCAGAAACATAAAAACATCGTTACTCGTCAAGAAAATTGCTAGAAACAAATTTATTAAGTAAAATCTAATAAACAAATTTAGATACTCAGGGATAGTCTTAAAATTTAATTTTATCGTGATATTTATGCGAGAAAAATAAAATATTCGTTTCTAGTTCCAGAAACATAAAAACATCGTTACTCGTCAGGAAAAAATGCTAGAAACAAATTTATTAAATAAAATCTAATAAACGAATTTAGTTACTCAGGGATATTCTTAAAATTTAATTTTATTGTGATATTTATGCGAGAAAACTAAAATATTCGTTTCTATCTCCAGACAAATAAAAACATCGTTACTCGTCAGGAAAAAATGCTAGAAACAAACTTATTAAATAAAATCTAATAAACTAATTTAGTTACTCAGGGATATTCTTAAAATTTAATTTTACCGTGATATTTATGCGAGAAAACTAAAATATTCGTTTCTAGTTCCAGAAACATAAAAACATCGTTACTCGTCAGGAAAAAATGCTAGAAACAAACTTATTAAATAAAATCTAATAAACTAATTTAGTTACTCAGGGATATTCTTACAATTTAATTTTATCGTGATATTTATGCGAGAAAACTAAAATATTCTTTTCTAGCTCCAGACAATTTAAAACATCGTAACTCGTCAGGAAAAAATGCTAGAATCAAACCTATTAAATGAAATATAATAAACAAATTAAGTTACTCCGGGATATTCTTAAAATTTAATTTTATCGTGATATTTATGCGAGAAAACTAAAATATTCGTTTCTAGTTCCAGAAACATAAAAACATCGTTACTCCTCAGGAAAAAATGCTAGAAACAAATTTATTAAATAAAATCTAATAAACAAATTTAGTTACTCAGGGATATTCTTAAAATTTAATTTTATCGTTATATTTATGCGAGAAAACTAAAATATTCGTTTTTAGTTAAAGAAACATAAAAACATCGTAACTCGACAGGAAAAAATGCTAGAATCAAACTTATTAAATGAAATATAATAAACAAATTAAGTTACTCAGGGATATTCTTAAAATTTAATTTTATCGTGATATTTATGCGAGAAAACTAAAATATTCGTTTCTAGCTCAAGATAATTTAAAACATCGTAACTCGACAGGAAAAAAAGCTAGAATCAAACTTATTAAATGAAATATAAAAAACAAATTAAGTTACTCAGGGGTATTCTTACAATTTAATTTTATCGTGATATTTATGCGAGAAAACTAAAATATTCGTTTCTATCTACAGACAAATAAAAACATCGTAACTCGTCAGGAAAAAATGCTAGAATCAAACTTATTAAATGAAATATAATAAACAAATCATGTTACTCAGGGATATTCTTACAATTTAATTTTATCGTGATATTTATGCGAGAAAACTAAAATATTGTTTTCTAGCTCCAGACAATTTAAAACATCGTAACTCGTCAGGAAAAAATGCTAGATTTAAAATTATAATAAACAAATTAAGTTACTCAGGGATATTCATAAAATTAAATTTTATCGTGATATTTATGCGAGAAAACTAAAATATTCGTTTCTAGTTCCAGAAACATAAAAACATCGTTACTCGTCAGGAAAAAATGCTAGAAACAAACTTATTAAATAAAATCTAATAAACTAATTTAGTTACTCAGGGATATTCTTAAAATTTAATTTTACCGTGATATTTATGCGAGAAAACTAAAATATTCGTTTCTAGTTCCAGAAATATAAAAACATCGTTACTCGTCAGGAAAAAATGCTAGAAACAAACTTATTAAATAAAATCTAATAAACTAATTTAGTTACTCAGGGATATTCTTAAAATTTAATTTTATCGTGATAATTTATGCGAGAAAACTAAAATATACGTTTCTAGTTCCAGAAACATAAAAACATCGTTACTCGTCAGGAAAAAATGCTAGAAACAAATTTATTAAATAAAATCTAATAAACGAATTTAGTTACTCAGGGATATTCTTAAAATTTAATTTTATTGTGATATTTATGCGAGAAAACTAAAATATTCGTTTCTATCTCCAGACAAATAAAAACATAGTATCTCGTCAGGAAAAAATGCTAGAATCAAACTTATTAAATGAAATATAATAAACAAATCATGTTACTCAGGGATATTCTTACAATTTAATTTTATCGTGATATTTATGCGAGAAAACTAAAATATTCTTTTCTAGCTCCAGACAATTTAAAACATCGTAACTCGTCAGGAAAAAATGCTAGAATCAAACCTATTAAATGAAATATAATAAACAAATTAAGTTACTCCGGGATATTATTAAAATTTAATTTTATCGTGATATTTATGCGAGAAAACTAAAATATTCGTTTCTAGTTTCAGAAACATAAAAACATCGTAACTCGTCAGGAAAAAATGCTAGAAACAAATTTATTAAATAAAATCTAATAAACAAATTTAGTTACTCAGGGAAATTCTTAAAATTTAATTTTATCGTTATATTTATGCGAGAAAACTAAAATATTCGTTTCTAGTTAAAGAAACATAAAAACATCGTAACTCGACAGGAAAAAATGCTAGAATCAAACTTATTAAATGAAATATAATAAACAAATTAAGTTACTCAGGGATATTCTTAAAATTTAATTTTATCGTGATATTTATGCGAGAAAACTAAAATATTCGTTTCTAGCTCCAGATAATTTAAAACATCGTAACTCGACAGGAAAAAATGCTAGAATCAAACTTATTAAATGAAATATAATAAACAAATCATGTTACTCAGGGATATTCTTACAATTTAATTTTATCGTGATATTTATGCGAGAAAACTAAAATATTCTTTTCTAGCTCCAGACAATTTAAAACATCGTAACTCGTCAGGAAAAAATGCTAGATTCAAAATTATAATAAACAAATTAAGTTACTCAGGGATATTCTTAAAATTAAATTTTATCGTGATATTTATGCGAGAAAACTAAAATATTCGTTTCTAGTTCCAGAAACATAAAAACATCGTTACTCGTCAGGAAAAAATGCTAGAAACAAACTTATTAAATAAAATCTAATAAACTAATTTAGTTACTCAGGGATATTCTTAAAATTAAATTTTACCGTGATATTTATGCGAGAAAACTAAAATATTCGTTTCTAGTTCCAGAAACATAAAAACATCGTTACTCGGCAGGAAAAAATGCTAGAAACAAACTTATTAAATAAAATCTAATAAACTAATTTAGTTACTCAGGGATATTCTTAAAATTTAATTTTATCGTGATAATTTATGCGAGGAAACTAAAATATACGTTTCTAGTTCCAGAAACATAAAAACATCGGTACTCGTCAGGAAAAAACGCTAGAAACAAATTTATTAAATAAAATCTAATAAACGAATTTAGTTACTCAGGGATATTCTTAACATTTAATTTTATTGTGATATTTATGCGAGAAAACTAAAATATTCGTTTCTATCTCCAGACAAATAAAAACATAGTATCTCGTCAGGAAAAAATGCTAGAATCAAACTTATTAAATGAAATATAATAAACAAATCATGTTACTCAGGGATATTCTTACAATTTAATTTTATCGTGATATTTATGCGAGAAAACTAAAATATTCTTTTCTAGCTCCAGACAATTTAAAACATCGTAACTCGTCAGGAAAAAATGCTAGAATCAAACCTATTAAATGAAATATAATAAACAAATTAAGTTACTCCGGGATATTCTTAAAATTTAATTTTATCGTGATATTTATGCGAGAAAACTAAAATATTCGTTTCTAGTTCCAGAAACATAAAAACATCGTTACTCGTCAGGAAAAAATGCTAGAAACAAATTTATTAAATAAAATCTAATAAACAAATTTAGTTACTCAGGGATATTCTTAAAATTTAATTTTATCGTTATATTTATGCGAGAAAACTAAAATATTCGTTTCTAGTTAAAGAAACATAAAAACATCGTAACTCGACAGGAAAAAATGCTAGGATCAAACTTATTAAATGAAATATAATAAACAAATTAAGTTACTCAGGGATATTCTTAAAATTTAATTTTATCGTGATATTTATGCGAGAAAACTAAAATATTCGTTTCTAGCTCCAGATAATTTAAAACATCGTAACTCGACAGGAAAAAATGCTAGAATCAAACTTATTAAATGAAATATAAAAAACAAATTAAGTTACTCAGGGGTATTCTTACAATTTAATTTTATCGTGATATTTATGCGAGAAAACTAAAATATTCGTTTCTAGCTCCAGACAAATAAAAACATCGTTACTCCTCAGGAAAAAATTCTAGAATCAAACTTATTAAAAAAATCTAATAAACAAATAAATTTACTCAGGGATATTCTTAAAATTTAATTTTATATTGATATTTATGCGAGAAAACTAAAATATTCGTTTCTATCTACAGACAAATAAAAACATCGTAACTCGTCAGGAAAAAATGCTAGAATCAAACTTATTAAATGAAATATAATAAACAAATCAAGTTACTCAGGGATATTCTTACAATTTAATTTTATCGTGATATTTATGCGAGAAAACTAAAATATTCTTTTCTAGCTCCAGACAATTTAAAACATCGTAACTCGACAGGAAAAAATGCTAGATTCAAACTTATTAAATGAATTATAATAAACAAATTAAGTTACTCAGGGATATTCTAAAAATTAAATTTTATCGTGATATTTATGCGAGAAAACTAAAATATTCGTTTCTAGTTCCACAAACATAAAAACATCGTTACTCGTCAGGAAAAAATGCTAGAAACATACTTATTAAATAAAATCTAATAAACTAATTTAGTTACTCAGGGATATTCTTAAAATTTAATTTTATCGTGATATTTATGCGAGAAAACTAAAATATTCGTTTCTAGTTCCAGAAACATAAAAACATCGTTACTCGTCAAGAAAAAATGCTAGAAACAAATTTATTAAGTAAAATCTAATAAACAAATTTAGATACTCAGGGATAGTCTTAAAATTTAATTTTATCGTGATATTTATGCGAGAAAAATAAAATATTCGTTTCTAGTTCCAGAAACATAAAAACATCGTTACTCGTCAGGAAAAAATGCTAGAAACAAATTTATTAAATAAAATCTAATAAACGAATTTAGTTACTCAGGGATATTCTTAAAATTTAATTTTATTGTGATATTTATGCGAGAAAACTAAAATATTCGTTTCTATCTCCAGACAAATAAAAACATCGTTACTCGTCAGGAAAAAATGCTAGAAACAAACTTATTAAATAAAATCTAATAAACTAATTTAATTACTCAGGGATATTCTTAAAATTTAATTTTACCGTGATATTTATGCGAGAAAACTAAAATATTCGTTTCTAGTTCCAGAAACATAAAAACATCGTTACTCGTCAGGAAAAAATGCTAGAAACAAACTTATTAAATAAAATCTAATAAACTAATTTAGTTACTCAGGGATATTCTTAAAATTTAATTTTATCGTGATATTTATGCGAGAAAACTAAAATATTCGTTTCTAGTTCCAGAAACATAAAAAGATCGTTACTCGTCAGGCAAAAATGCTAGAAACAAATTTATTAAGTAAAATCTAATACACAAATTTAGATACTCTGGGATATTCTTAATATTTAATTTTATCGTGATATTTATGCGAGAAAACTAAAATATTCGTTTCTAGCTCCAGACAAATAAAAACATCGTTACTCGTCAGGAAAAAATGCTAGAATCAAACTTATTAAATGAAATATAATAAACAAATTAAGTTACTCAGGGATATTCTTAAAATTTAATTTTATCGTGATATTTATGCGAGAAAACTAAAATATTCGTATCTAGCTCAAGATAATTTAAAACATCGTAACTCGACAGGAAAAAAAGCTAGAATCAAACTTATTAAATGAAATATAAAAAACAAATTAAGTTACTCAGGGGTATTCTTACAATTTAATTTTATCGTGATATTTATGCGAGAAAACTAAAATATTCGTTTCTAGCTCCAGACAAATAAAAACATCGTTACTCCTCAGGAAAAAATTCTAGAATCAAACTTATTAAAAAAATCTAATAAACAAATAAATTTACTCAGGGATATTCTTAAAATTTAATTTTATCGTGATATTTATGCGAGAAAACTAAAATATTCGTTTCTATCTACAGACAAATAAAAACATCGTAACTCGTCAGGAAAAAATGCTAGAATCAAACTTATTAAATGAAATATAATAAACAAATCATGTTACTCAGGGATATTCTTACAATTTAATTTTATCGTGATATTTATGCGAGAAAACTAAAATATTCTTTTCTAGCTCCAGACAATTTAAAACATCGTAACTCGTCAGGAAAAAATGCTAGATTCAAAATTATAATAAACAAATTAAGTTACTCAGGGATATTCTTAAAATTAAATTTTATCGTGATATTTATGCGAGAAAACTAAAATATTCGTTTCTAGTTCCAGAAACATAAAAACATCGTTACTCGTCAGGAAAAAATGCTAGAAACAAACTTATTAAATAAAATCTAATAAACTAATTTAGTTACTCAGGGATATTCTTAAAATTTAATTTTACCGTGATATTTATGCGAGAAAACTAAAATATTCGTTTCTAGTTCCAGAAACATAAAAACATCGTTACTCGTCAGGAAAAAATGCTAGAAACAAACTTATTAAATAAAATCTAATAAACTAATTTAGTTACTCAGGGATATTCTTAAAATTTAATTTTATCGTGATAATTTATGCGAGAAAACTAAAATATACGTTTCTAGTTCCAGAAACATAAAAACATCGTTACTCGTCAGGAAAAAATGCTAGAAACAAATTTATTAAATAAAATCTAATAAACGAATTTAGTTACTCAGGGATATTCTTAAAATTTAATTTTATTGTGATATTTATGCGAGAAAACTAAAATATTCGTTTCTATCTCCAGACAAATAAAAACATAGTATCTCGTCAGGAAAAAATGCTAGAATCAAACTTATTAAATGAAATATAATAAACAAATCATGTTACTCAGGGATATTCTTACAATTTAATTTTATCGTGATATTTATGCGAGAAAACTAAAATATTCTTTTCTAGCTCCAGACAATTTAAAACATCGTAACTCGTCAGGAAAAAATGCTAGAATCAAACCTATTAAATGAAATATAATAAACAAATTAAGTTACTCCGGGATATTCTTAAAATTTAATTTTATCGTGATATTTATGCGAGAAAACTAAAATATTCGTTTCTAGTTTCAGAAACATAAAAACATCGTTACTCGTCAGGAAAAAATGCTAGAAACAAATTTATTATATAAAATCTAATAAACAAATTTAGTTACTCAGGGAAATTCTTAAAATTTAATTTTATCGTTATATTTATGCGAGAAAACTAAAATATTCGTTTCTAGTTAAAGAAACATAAAAACATCGTAACTCGACAGGAAAAAATGCTAGAATCAAACTTATTAAATGAAATATAATAAACAAATTAAGTTACTCAGGGATATTCTTAAAATTTAATTTTATCGTGATATTTATGCGAGAAAACTAAAATATTCGTTTCTAGCTCCAGATAATTTAAAACATCGTAACTCGACAGGAAAAAATGCTAGAATCAAACTTATTAAATGAAATATAAAAAACAAATTAAGTTACTCAGGGGTATTCTTACAATTTAATTTTATCGTGATATTTATGCGAGAAAACTAAAATATTCGTTTCTAGCTCCAGGCAAATAAAAACATCGTTACTCCTCAGGAAAAAATTCTAGAATCAAACTTATTAAATGAAATATAATAAACAAATCATGTTACTCAGGGATATTCTTACAATTTAATTTTATCGTGATATTTATGCGAGAAAACTAAAATATTCTTTTCTAGCTCCAGACAATTTAAAACATCGTAACTCGACAGGAAAAAATGCTAGATTCAAACTTATTAAATGAATTATAATAAACAAATTAAGTTACTCAGGGATATTCTTAAAATTAAATTTTATCGTGATATTTATGCGAGAAAACTAAAATATTCGTTTCTAGTTCCAGAAACATAAAAAGATCGTTACTCGTCAGGCAAAAATGCTAGAAACAAATTTATTAAGTAAAATCTAATACACAAATTTAGATACTCAGGGATATTCTTAATATTTAATTTTATCGTGATATTTATGCGAGAAAACTAAAATATTCGTTTCAAGTTCCAGAATAATAAAAACATCGTTACTCGTCAGGAAAAAATGCTAGAAACAAATTTATTAAATAAAATCTAATAAACGAATTTAGTTACTCAGGGATATTCTTAAAATTTAATTTTATTGTGATATTTATGCGAGAAAACTAAAATATTCGTTTCTATCTCCAGACAAATAAAAACATAGTATCTCGTCAGGAAAAAATGCTAGAATCAAACTTATTAAATGAAATATAATAAACAAATTAAGTTACTCAGGGATATTCTTAAAATTTAATTTTATCGTGATATTTATGCGAGAAAACTAAAATATTCGTTTCTAGTTCCAGAAGCATAAAATGCTAGAAACAAACTTATTCAATAAAATCTAATAAACAAATTTAGTTACTCAGGGATATTCTTAAAATTTAATTTTATCGTGATATTTATGCGAGAAAACTAAAATATTCGTTTCTATCTCCAGACAAATAAAAACATCGTAACTCGTCAGGAAAAAATGCTAGAATCAAACCTATTAAATGAAATATAATAAACAAATTAAGTTACTCCGGGATATTCTTAAAATTTAATTTTATCGTGATATTTATGTGAGAAAACTAAAATATTCGATTCTAGTTCCAGAAACATAAAAACATCGTTACTCGTCAGGAAAAAATGCTAGAAACAAATTTATTAAATAAAATCTAATAAACGAATTTAGTTACTCAGGGATATTCTTAAAATTTAATTTTATTGTGATATTTATGCGAGAAAACTAAAATATTCGTTTCTATCTCTAGACAAATAAAAACATAGAATCTCGTCAGGAAAAAATGCTAGAATCAAACTTATTAAATGAAATATAATAAACAAATTAAGTTACTCAGGGATATTCTTAAAATTTAATTTTATCGTGATATTTATGCGAGAAAACTAAAATATTCGTTTCTAGTTCCAGACAAATAAAAACATCGTAACTCGTCAGGAAAAAATGCTAGAATCAAACCTATTAAATGAAATATAATAAACAAATCAAGTTACTCCGGGATATTCTTAAAATTTAATTTGATCGTGATATTTATGCGAGAAAACTAAAATATTCGTTTCTAGTTCCAGAAACATAAAAACATCGTTACTCGTCAGGAAAAAATGCTAGAAACAAATTTATTAAATAAAATCTAATAAACAAATTTAGTTACTCAGGGATATTCTTAAAATTTAATTTTATTGTGATATTTATGCGAGAAAACTAAAATATTCGTTTCTATCTCCAGACAAATAAAAACATCGTTACTCGTCAGGAAAAAATGGTAGAAACAAACTTATTAAATAAAATCTAATAAACTAATTTAGTTACTCAGGGATATTCTTAAAATTTAATTTTATCGTGATATTTATGCGAGAAAACTAAAATATTCGTTTCTAGTTCCAGAAACATAAAAAGATCGTTACTCGTCAGGCAAAAATGCTAGAAACAAATTTATTAAGTAAAATCTAATAAACAAATTTAGATACTCAGGGATAATCTTAAAATTTAATTTTATCGTGATATTTATGCGAGAAAAATAAAATATTCGTTTCTAGTTCCAGAAACATAAAAACATCGTTACTCGTCAGGAAAAAATGCTAGAAACAAATTTATTAAATAAAATCTAATAAACGAATTTAGTTACTCAGGGATATTCTTAAAATTTAATTTTATTGTGATATTTATGCGAGAAAACTAAAATATTCGTTTCTATCTCCAGACAAATAAAAACATCGTTACTCGTCAGGAAAAAATGGTAGAAACAAACTTATTAAATAAAATCTAATAAACTAATTTAGTTACTCAGGGATATTCTTAAAATTTAATTTTATCGTGATATTTATGCGAGAAAACTAAAATATTCGTTTCTAGTTCCAGAAACATAAAAAGATCGTTACTCGTCAGGCAAAAATGCTAGAAACAAATTTATTAAGTAAAATCTAATACACAAATTTAGATACTCAGGGATATTCTTAATATTTAATTTTATCGTGATATTTATGCGAGAAAACTAAAATATTCGTTTCAAGTTCCAGAATAATAAAAACATCGTTACTCGTCAGGAAAAAATGCTAGAAACAAATTTATTAAATAAAATCTAATAAACGAATTTAGTTACTCAGGGATATTCTTAAAATTTAATTTTATTGTGATATTTATGCGAGAAAACTAAAATATTCGTTTCTATCTCTAGACAAATAAAAACATAGTATCTCGTCAGGAAAAAATGCTAGAAACAAACTTATTAAATGAAATATAATAAACAAATTAAGTTACTCAGGGATATTCTTAAAATTTAATTTTATCGTGATATTTATGCGAGAAAACTAAAATATTCGTTTCTAGTTCCAGAAGCATAAAAACATCGTTACTCGTCAGGAAAAAATGCTAGAAACAAACTTATTCAATAAAATCTAATAAACAAATTTAGTTACTCAGGGATATTCTTAAAATTTAATTTTATTGTGATATTTATGCGAGAAAACTAAAATATTCGTTTCTATCTCCAGACAAATAAAAACATAGTATCTCGTCAGGAAAAAATGCTAGAATCAAACTTATTAAATGAAATATAATAAACAAATTAAGTTACTCCGGGATATTCTTAAAATTTAATTTTATCGTGATATTTATGCGAGAAAACTAAAATATTCGTTTCTAGTTCCAGAAACATAAAAACATCGTTACTCGTCAGGAAAAAATGCTAGAAACAAACTTATTCAATAAAATCTAATAAACAAATTTAGTTACTCAGGGATATTCTTAAAATTTAATTTTATCGTGATATTTATGCGAGAAAACTAAAATATTCGTTTCTATCTCCAGACAAACAAAAACATCGTAACTCGTCAGGAAAAAATGCTAGAATCAAACTTATTAAATGAAATATAATAAACAAATTAAGTTACTCAGGGATATTCTTAAAATTTAATTTTATCGTGATATTTATGCGAGAAAACTAAAATATTAATTTCTAGTTCCAGAAACATAGAAACATCGTTACTCGTCAGGAAAAAATGCTAGAAACAAATTTATTAAATAAAATCTAATAAACGAATTTAGTTACTCAGGGATATTCTTAAAATTTAATTTTATCGTGATATTTATGCGAGAAAACTAAAATATTCGTTTCTAGTTCCAGAAACATAAAAAGATCTTTACTCGTCAGGAAAAAATGCTAGAATCAAACTTATTAAATGAAATATAATAAACAAATTTAGTTACTCACGGATATTCTTAAAATTTAATTTTATCGTGATATTTATGCGAGAAAACTAAAATATTCGTTTCTAGTTCCAGAAACATAAAAACATCGTAACTCGACTGGAAAAAATGCTAGAATCAAACTTATTAAATGAAATATAAAAAACAAATCATGTTACTCAGGGATATTCTTACAATTTAATTTTATCGTGATATTTATGCGAGAAAACTAAAATATTCTTTTCTAGCTCCAGACAATTTAAAACATCGTAACTCGACAGGAAAAAATGCTAGATTCAAACTTATTAAATGAATTATAATAAACAAATTAAGTTACTCAGGGATATTCTTAAAATTAAATTTTATCGTGATATTTATGCGAGAAAACTAAAATATTCGTTTCTAGTTCCAGAAGAATAAAAACATCGTTACTCGTCAGGAAAAAATGCTAGAAACAAACTTATTCAATAAAATCTAATAAACAAATTTAGTTACTCAGGGATATTCTTAAAATTAAATTTTATCGTGATATTTATGCGAGAAAACTATAATATTCGTTTCTAGTTCCAAAAGCATAAAAACATAGTTACTCGTCAGGAAAAAATGCTAGAATCAAAATTATTAAATGAAATATAATAAACAAATTAAGTTACTCAGGGATATTCTTAAAATTTAATTTTATCGTGATATTTATGCGAGAAAACTAAAATATTCGTTTCTAGTTCCAGAAGCATAAAAACATCGTTACTCGTCAGGAAAAAATGCTAGAATCAAACCTATTAAATGAAATATAATAAACAAATTAAGTTACTCCGGGATATTCTTAAAATTTAATTTTATCGTGATATTTATGCGAGAAAACTAAAATATTCGTTTCTAGTTCCAGAAACATAAAAACATCGTTACTCGTCAGGAAAAAATGCTAGAAACAAATTTATTAAATAAAATCTAATAAACAAATTTAGTTACTCAGGGATATTCTTAAAATTTAATTTTATCGTTATATTTATGCGAGAAAACTAAAATATTCGTTTCTAGTTAAAGAAACATAAAAACATCGTAACTCGACAGGAAAAAATGCTAGAACCAAACTTATTAAATGAAATATAATAAACAAATTAAGTTACTCAGGGATATTCTTAAAATTTAATTTTATCGTGATATTTATGCGAGAAAACTAAAATATTCGTTTCTAGCTCCAGATAATTTAAAACATCGTAACTCGACAGGAAAAAATGCTAGAATCAAACTTATTAAATGAAATATAATAAACAAATCATGTTACTCAGGGATATTCTTACAATTTAATTTTATCGTGATATTTATGCGAGAAAACTAAAATATTCTTTTCTAGCTCCAGACAATTTAAAACATCGTAACTAAATGCTAGATTCAAAATTATAATAAACAAATTAAGTTACTCAGGGATATTCTTAAAATTAAATTTTATCGTGATATTTATGCGAGAAAACTAAAATATTCGTTTCTAGTTCCACAAACATAAAAACATCGTTACTCGTCAGGAAAAAATGCTAGAAACAAACTTATTAAATAAAATCTAATAAACTAATTTAGTTACTCAGGGATATTCTTAAAATTTAATTTTATCGTGATATTTATGCGAGAAAACTAAAATATTCGTTTCTAGTTCCAGAAACATAAAAACATCGTTACTCGTCAGGAAAAAATGCTAGAGACAAATTTATTAAGTAAAATCTAATAAACAAATTTAGATACTCAGGGATAGTCTTAAAATTTAATTTTATCGTGATATTTATGCGAGAAAAATAAAATATTCGTTTCTAGTTCCAGATACATAAAAACATCGTTACTCGTCAGGAAAAAATGCTAGAAACAAATTTATTAAATAAAATCTAATAAACGAATTTAATTACTCAGGGATATTCTTAAAATTTAATTTTATTGTGATATTTGTGCGAGAAAACTAAAATATTCGTTTCTATCTCCAGACAAATAAAAACATAGTATCTCGTCAGGAAAAAATGCTAGAATCAAACTTATTAAATGAAATATAATAAACAAATTAAGTTACTCATGGATATTCTTAAAATTTAATTTTATCGTGATATTTATGCGAGAAAACTAAAATATTCGTTTCTAGTTCCAGAAGCATAAAATGCTAGAAACAAACTTATTCAATAAAATCTAATAAACAAATTTAGTTACTCAGGGATATTCTTAAAATTTAATTTTATCGTGATATTTATGCGAGAAAACTAAAATATTCGTTTCTATCTCCAGACAAATAAAAACATCGTAACTCGTCAGGAAAAAATGCTAGAATCAAACATATTAAATGAAATATAATAAACAAATCAAGTTACTCCGGGATATTCTTAAAATTTAATTTGATCGTGATATTTATGCGAGAAAACTAAAATATTCGTTTCTAGTTCCAGAAACATAAAAACATCGTTACTCGTCAGGAAAAAATGCTAGAAACAAATTTATTAAATAAAATCTAATAAACAAATTTAGTTACTCAGGGATATTCTTAAAATTTAATTTTATTGTGATATTTATGCGAGAAAACTAAAATATTCCTTTCTAGCTCCAGAAACATAAAAACATCGTTACTCGTCAGGCAAAAATGCTAGAAACAAATTTATTAAGTAAAATCTAATAAACAAATTTAGATACTCAGGGATAGTCTTAAAATTTAATTTTATCGTGATATTTATGCGAGAAAAATAAAATATTCGTTTCTAGTTCCAGAAACATAAAAACATCGTTACTCGTCAGGAAAAAATGCTAGAAACAAATTTATTAAATAAAATCTAATAAACGAATTTAGTTACTCAGGGATATTCTTAAAATTTAATTTTATTGTGATATTTATGCGAGAAAACTAAAATATTTGTTTCTATCTCCAGACAAATAAAAACATCGTTACTCGTCAGGAAAAAATGCTAGAAACAAACTTATTAAATAAAATCTAATAAACTAATTTAGTTACTCAGGGATATTCTTAAAATTTAATTTTACCGTGATATTTATGCGAGAAAACTAAAATATTCGTTTCTAGTTCCAAAAACATAAAAACATCGTTACTCGTCAGGAAAAAATGGTAGAAACAAACTTATTAAATAAAATCTAATACACTAATTTAGTTACTCAGGGATATTCTTAAAATTTAATTTTATCGTGATATTTATGCGAGAAAACTAAAATATTCGTTTCTAGTTCCAGAAACATAAAAAGATCGTTACTCGTCAGGCAAAAATGCTAGAAACAAATTTATTAAGTAAAATCTAATACACAAATTTAGATACTCAGGGATATTCTTAATATTTAATTTTATCGTGATATTTATGCGAGAAAACTAAAATATTCGTTTCAAGTTCCAGAATAATAAAAACATCGTTACTCGTCAGGAAAAAATGCTAGAAACAAATTTATTAAATAAAATCTAATAAACGAATTTAGTTACTCAGGGATATTCTTAAAATTTAATTTTATTGTGATATTTATGCGAGAAAACTAAAATATTCGTTTCTATCTCTAGACAAATAAAAACATAGTATCTCGTCAGGAAAAAATGCTAGAAACAAACTTATTAAATGAAATATAATAAACAAATTGAGTTACTCAGGGATATTCTTAAAATTTAATTTTATCGTGATATTTATGCGAGAAAACTAAAATATTCGTTTCTAGTTCCAGAAGCATAAAAACATCGTTACTCGTCAGGAAAAAATGCTAGAAACAAACTTATTCAATAAAATCTAATAAACAAATTTAGTTACTCAGGGATATTCTTAAAATTTAATTTTATTGTGATATTTATGCGAGAAAACTAAAATATTCGTTTCTAGTTCCAGAAACATAAAAACATCGTTACTCGTCAGGAAAAAATGCTAGAAACAAATTTATTAAATAAAATCTAATAAACGAATTTAGTTACTCAGGGATATTCTTAAAATTTAGTTTTATTGTGATATTTATGCGAGAAAACTAAAATATTCGTTTCTATCTCTAGACAAATAAAAACATAGTATCTCGTCAGGATAAAATGCTAGAAACAAACTTATTAAATGAAATATAATAAACAAATTAAGTTACTCAGGGATATTCTTAAAATTTAATTTTATCGTGATATTTATGCGAGAAAACTAAAATATTCGTTTCTAGTTCCAGAAGCATAAAAACATCGTTACTCGTCAGGAAAAAATGCTAGAAACAAACTTATTCAATAAAATCTAATAAACAAATTTAGTTACTCAGGGATATTCTTAAAATTTAATTTTATCGTGATATTTATGCGAGAAAACTAAAATATTCGTTTCTATCTCCAGACAAACAAAAACATCGTAACTCGTCAGGAAAAAATGCTAGAATCAAACTTATTAAATGAAATATAATAAACAAATTAAGTTACTCAGGGATATTCTTAAAATTTAATTTTATCGTGATATTTATGCGAGAAAACTAAAATATTCATTTCTAGTTCCAGAAACATAAAAACATCGTTACTCGTCAGGAAAAAATGCTAGAAACAAATTTATTAAATAAAATCTAATAAACGAATTTAGTTACTCAGGGATATACTTAAAATTTAATTTTATCGTGATATTTATGCGTGAAAACTAAAATATTCGTTTCTATCTCCAGACAAATAAAAACATAGTATCTCGTCAGGAAAAAATGCTAAAATCAAACTTATTAAATGAAATATAATAAACAAATTAAGTTACTCAGGGATATTCTTAAAATTTAATTTTATCGTGATATTTATGCGAGAAAACTAAAATATTCGTTTCTAGTTCCAGAAACATAAAAACATCGTTACTCGTCAGGAAAAAATGCTAGAAACAAATTTATTAAATAAAATCTAATAAACAAATTTAGTTACTCAGGGATATTCTTAAAATTTAATTTTATTGTGATATTTATGCGAGAAAACTAAAATATTACTTTCTAGCTCCAGAAACATAAAAACATCGTTACTCGTCAGGAAAAAATGCTAGAAACAAATTTATTAAGTAAAATCAAATACACAAATTTAGATACTCAGGGATATTCTTAATATTTAATTTTATCGTGATATTTATGCGAGAAAACTAAAATATTCGTTTCTAGTTCTAGAAACATAAAAACATCGTTACTCGTCAGGAAAAAATGCTAGAAACAAACTTATTCAATAAAATCTAATAAACAAATTAAGTTACTCAGGGATATTCTTACAATTTAATTTTATCGTGATATTTATGCGAGAAAACTAAAATATTCGTTTCTAGTTCTAGAAACATAAAAACATCGTAACTCGTCAGGAAAAAATGCTAGAAACAAACTTATTAAATGAAATATAATAAACAAATTTAGTTACTCACGGATATTCTTAAAATTTAATTTTATCGTGATATTTATGCGAGAAAACTAAAATATTCGTTTCTAGTTCCAGAAACATAAAAACATCGTAACTCGACAGGAAAAAATGCTAGAATCAAACTTATTAAATGAAATATAAAAAACAAATCATGTTACTCACGGATATTCTTACAATTTAATTTTATCGTGATATTTATGCGAGAAAACTAAAATATTCGTTTCTAGTTCCAGAAACATAAAAACATCGTTACTCGTCAGGAAAAAATGCTAGAAACAAATTTATTAAATAAAATCTAATAAACAAATTTAGTTACTCAGGGATATTCTTAAAATTTAATTTTATCGTGATATTTATGCGAGAAAACTAAAATATTCGTTTCTATCTCCAGACAAATAAAAACATTGTAACTCGTCAGGAAAAAATGCTAGAATCAAACTTATTAAATGACATATAATAAACAAATTTAGTTACTCACGGATATTCTTAAAATTTAATTTTATCGTGATATTTATGCGAGAAAACTAAAATATTCGTTTCTAGTTCCAGAAACATAAAAACATCGTAACTCGACTGGAAAAAATGCTAGAATCAAACTTATTAAATGAAATATAAAAAACAAATCATGTTACTCAGGGATATTCTTACAATTTAATTTTATCGTGATATTTATGCGAGAAAACTAAAATATTCTTTTCTAGCTCCAGACAATTTAAAACATCGTAACTCGACAGGAAAAAATGCTAGATTCAAACTTATTAAATGAATTATAATAAACAAATTAAGTTACTCAGGGATATTCTTAAAATTAAATTTTATCGTGATATTTATGCGAGAAAACTAAAATATTCGTTTCTAGTTCCAGAAGCATAAAAACATCGTTACTCGTCAGGAAAAAATGCTAGAAACAAACTTATTCAATAAAATCTAATAAACAAATTTAGTTACTCAGGGATATTCTTAAAATTAAATTTTATCGTGATATTTATGCGAGAAAACTATAATATTCGTTTCTAGTTCTAGAAACATAAAAACATCGTAACTCGTCAGGAAAAAATGCTAGAAACAAATTTATTAAATAAAATCTAATAAACAAATTTAGATACTCAGGGATATTCTTAAAATTTAATTTTATCGTGATATTTATGCGAGAAAACTAAAATATTCCTTTCTAGCTCCAGATAATTTAAAACATCGTAACTCGACAGCAAAAAATGCTAGAAACAAATTTATTAAGTAAAATCTAATAAACAAATTTAGATACTCAGGGATAGTCTTAAAATTTAATTTTATTGAGATATTTATGCGAGAAAACTAAAATATTCGTTTCTATCTCCAGACAAATAAAAACATCGTTACTCGTCAGGAAAAAATGCTAGAAACAAACTTATTAAATAAAATATAATAAACTAATTTAGTTACTCAGGGATATTCTTAAAATTTAATTTTACCGTGATATTTATGCGAGAAAACTAAAATATTCGTTTCTAGTTCCAGAAACATAAAAACATCGTTACTCGTCAGGAAAAAATGCTAGAAACAAACTTATTAAATAAAATCTAATAAACTAATTTAGTTACTCAGGGATATTCTTAATATTTAATTTTATCGTGATATTTATGCGAGAAAACTAAAATATTCGTTTAATAATAATAGAATAATAAAAACATCGTTACTCGTCAGGAAAAAATGCTAGAAACAAATTTATTAAATAAAATCTAATAAACAAATTTAGTTACTAAGGGATATTCTTAAAATTTAATTTTATTGTGATATTTATGCGAGAAAACTATCTATCTCCAGACAAATAAAAACATAGTATCTCGTCAGGAAAAAATGCTAGAATCAAACTTATTAAATGAAATATAATAAACAAATTAAGTTACTCCGGGATATTCTTAAAATTTAATTTTATCGTGATATTTATGCGAGAAAACTAAAATATTAGTTTCTAGTTCCAGAAACATAAAAACATCGTTACTCGTCAGGAAAAAATGCTAGAAACAAATTTATTAAATAAAATCTAATAAACAAATTTAGTTACTCAGGGATATACTTAAAATTTAATTTTATCGTGATATTTATGCGAGAAAACTAAAATATTCCTTTCTTTCTCCAGACAAATAAAAACATCGTAACTCGTCAGGAAAAAATGCTAGAATCAAACCTATTAAATGAAATATAATAAACAAATTAAGTTACTCCGGGATATTCTTAAAATTTAATTTTATCGTGATATTTATGCGAGAAAACTAAAATATTAGTTTCTAGTTCCAGAAACATAAAAACATCGTTACTCGTCAGGAAAAAATGCTAGAAACAAATTTATTAAATAAAATCTAATAAACAAATTTAGTTACTCAGGGATATTCTTAAAATTTAATTTTATTGTGATATTTATGCGAGAAAACTAAAATATTCGTTTCTATCTCTAGACAAATAAAAACATAGTATCTCGTCAGGAAAAAATGCTAGAATCAAACTTATTAAATGAAATATAATAAACAAATTAAGTTACTCAGGGATATTCTTACAATTTAATTTTATCGTTATATTTATGCGAGAAAACTAAAATATTCGTTTCTAGTTCTAGAAAAAAAAAACATCGTAACTCGTCAGGAAAAAATGCTAGAAACAAATTTATGAAATAAAATCTAATAAACAAATTTAGTTACTCAGGGATATTTTTAAAATTTAATTTTATCGTGATATTTATGCGAGAAAACTAAAATATTCCTTGCTAGCTCCAGATAATTTAAAACATCGTAACTCGACAGGAAAAAATGCTAGAATCAAACTTATTAAATGAAATATAATAAACAAATTAAGTTACTCAGGGATATTCTTAAAATTTAATTTTATCGCGATATTTATGCGAGAAAACTAAAATATTCTTTTCTAGCTCCAGACAATTTAAAACATCGTAACTCGACAGGAAAAAATGCTAGATTCAAACTTATTAAATGAATTATAATAAACAAATTAAGTTACTCAGGGATATTTTTAAAATTTAATTTTATCGTGATATTTATGCGAGAAAACTAAAATATTCGTTTCTAGTTCCACAAACATAAAAACATCGTTACTCGTCAGGAAAAAATGTTAGAAACAAACTTATTAAATAAAATCTAATAAACTAATTTAGTTACTCAGGGATATTCTTAAAATTTAATTTTATCGTGATATTTATGCGAGAAAACTAAAATATTCGTTTCTAGCTCCAGATAATTTAAAACATAGTAACTCGACAGGAAAAAATGCTAGAATCAAACTTATTAAATGAAATATAATAAACAAATCATGTTACTCCGGGATATTCTTACAATTTAATTTTATCGTGATATTTATGCGAGAAAACTAAAATATTCTTTTCTAGCTCCAGACAATTTAAAACATCGTAACTAAATGCTAGATTCAAAATTATAATAAACAAATTAAGTTACTCAGGGATATTCTTAAAATTAAATTTTATCGTGATATTTATGCGAGAAAACTAAAATATTCGTTTCTAGTTCCACAAATATAAAAACATCGTTACTCGTCAGGAAAAAATGCTAGAAACAAACTTATTAAATAAAATCTAATAAACTAATTTAGTTACTCAGGGATATTCTTAAAATTTAATTTTATCGTGATATTTATGCGAGAAAACTAAAATATTCGTTTCTAGTTCCAGAAACATAAAAACATCGTTACTCGTCAGGAAAAAATGCTAGAGACAAATTTATTAAGTAAAATCTAATAAACAAATTTAGATACTCAGGGATAGTCTTAAAATTTAATTTTATCGTGATATTTATGCGAGAAAAATAAAATATTCGTTTCTAGTTCCAGAAACATAAAAACATCGTTACTCGTCAGGAAAAAATGCTAGAAACAAATTTATTAAATAAAATCTAATAAACGAATTTAGTTACTCAGGGATATTCTTAAAATTTAATTTTATTGTGATATTTATGCGAGAAAACTAAAATATTCGTTTCTATCTCCAGACAAATAAAAACATCGTTACTCGTCAGGAAAAAATGCTAGAAACAAACTTATTAAATAAAATCTAATAAACTAATTTAGTTACTCAGGGATATTCTTAAATTTTAATTTTACTGTGATTTTTATGCGAGAAAACTAAAATATTCGTTTCTAGTTCCAGAAACATAAAAACATCGTTACTCGTCAGGAAAAAATGCTAGAAACAAACTTATTAAATAAAATCTAATAAACTAATTTAGTTACTCAGGGATATTCTTAAAATTTAATTTTATCGTGATATATATGCGAGAAAACTAAAATATTCGTTTCTAGTTCCAGAAACATAAAAAGATCGTTACTCGTCAGGCAAAAATGCTAGAAACAAATTTATTAAGTAAAATCTAATACACAAATTTAGATACTCAGGGATATTCTTAATATTTAATTTTATCGTGATATTTATGCGAGAAAACTAAAATATTCGTTTCAAGTTCCAGAATAATAAAAACATCGTTACTCGTCAGGAAAAAATGCTAGAAACAAATTTATTAAATAAAATCTAATAAACGAATTTAGTTACTCAGGGATATTCTTAAAATTTAATTTTATTGTGATATTTATGCGAGAAAACTAAAATATTCGTTTCTATCTCCAGACAAATAAAAACATAGTATCTCGTCAGGAAAAAATGCTAGAATCAAACTTATTAAATGAAATATAATAAACAAATTAAGTTACTCAGGGATATTCTTAAAATTTAATTTTATCGTGATATTTATGCGAGAAAACTAAAATATTCGTTACAAGTTCCAGAATAATAAAAACATCGTTACTCGTCAGGAAAAAATGCTAGAAACAAATTAAATAAAATCTAATAAACAAATTTAGTTACTCAGGGATATTCTTAAAATTTAATTTTATTGTGATATTTATGTGAGAAAACTAAAATATTCCTTTCTAGCTCCAGAAACATAAAAACATCGTTACTCGTCAGGAAAAAATGCTAGAAACAAATTTATTAAATAAAATCTAATAAACGAATTTAGTTACTCAGGGATATTCTTAAAATTTAATTTTATCGTGAAATTTATGCGAGAAAACTAAAATATTCGTTTTTAGTTCCAGAAACATAAAAAGATCTTTACTCGTCAGGAAAAAATGCTAGAAACAAATTTAGTAAGTAAAATCAAATACACTAATTTAGATACTCAGGGATATTCTTAATATTTAATTTTATCATGATATTTATGCGAGAAAACTAAAATATTCGTTTCTTGTTCCAGAAACATAAAAACATCGTTACTCGTCAGGAAAAAATGCTAGAAACAAACTTATTCAATAAAATCTAATAAACAAATTAAGTTACTCAGGGATATTCTTACAATTTAATTTTATCGTAATATTTATGCGAGAAAACTAAAATATTCGTTTCTAGTTCTAGAAACATAAAAACATCGTAACTCGTCAGGAAAAAATGCTAGAATCAAACTTATTAAATGAAATATAATAAACAAATTTAGTTACTCACGGATATTCTTAAAATTTAATTTTGTCGTGATATTTATGCGAGAAAACTAAAATATTCGTTTCTAGTTCCAGAAACATAAAAACATCGTAACTCGACAGGAAAAAATGCTAGAATCAAACTTATTAAATGAAATATAAAAAACAAATCATGTTACTCAGGGATATTCTTACAATTTAATTTTATCGTGATATTTATGCGAGAAAACTAAAATATTCGTTTCTATAAAAACATCGTTACTCGTCAGGAAAAAATGCTAGAAACAAATTTATTAAATAAAATCTAATAAACAAATTTAGTTACTCAGGGATATTCTTAAAATTTAATTTTATCGTGATATTTATGCGAGAAAACTAAAATATTCGTTTCTAGTTCCAGAAACATAAAAAACATCGTTACTCGTCAGGAAAAAATGCTAGAAACAAACTTATTCAATAAAATCTAATAAACAAATTTAGTTACTCAGGGATATTCTTAAAATTTAATTTTATCGTGATATTTATGCGAGAAAACTAAAATATTCGTTTCTAGTTCCAGAAACATAAAAAACATCGTTACTCGTCAGGAAAAAATGCTAGAAACAAACTTATTCAATAAAATCTAATAAACAAATTTAGTTACTCAGGGATATTCTTAAAATTTAATTTTATCGTGATATTTATGCGAGAAAACTAAAATATTCGTTTCTATCTCCAGACAAATAAAAACATCGCAACTCGTCAGGAAAAAATGCTAGAATCAAACCTATTAAATGAAATATAATAAACAAATTAAGTTACTCCGGGATATTCTTAAAATTTAATTTTATCGTGATATTTATGCGAGAAAACTAAAATATTCGTTTCTAGTTCCAGAAACATAAAAACATCGTAAC
The DNA here is from genome assembly GCA_911728475.2 of Pterostichus madidus. Classification (NCBI taxonomy): domain Eukaryota; kingdom Metazoa; phylum Arthropoda; class Insecta; order Coleoptera; family Carabidae; genus Pterostichus; species Pterostichus madidus. Next base: position 20,594,691 of record OU452309.1, on the reverse strand, counting down.
TCGTCAGGAAAAAATGCTAGAAACAAATTTATTAAATAAAATCTAATAAACAAATTTAGTTACTCAGGGATATACTTAAAATTTAATTTTATCGTGATATTTATGCGAGAAAACTAAAATATCCCTTTCTAGCTCCAGATAATTTAAAACATCGTAACTCGACAGGAAAAAATGCTAGAATCAAACTTATTAAATGAAATATAATAAACAAATTAAGTTACTCAGGGATATTCTTAAAATTTAATTTTATCGTGATATTTATGCGAGAAAACTATAATATTCTTTTCTAGCTCCAGACAATTTAAAACATCGTAACTCGTCAGGAAAAAATGCTAGAATCAAACTTATTAAATGAAATATAATAAACAAATTAAGTTACTCAGGGATATTCTTAATATTTAATTTTATCGTGATATTTATGCGAGAAAACTAAAATATTCGTTTCAAGTTCCAGAATAATAAAAACATCGTTACTCGTCAGGAAAAAATGCTAGAAACAAATTTATTAAATAAAATCTAATAAACGAATTTAGTTACTCAGGGATATTCTTAAAATTTAATTTTATTGTGATATTTATGCGAGAAAACTAAAATATTCGTTTCTATCTCCAGACAAATAAAAACATAGTATCTCGTCAGAAAAAAATGCTAGAATCAAACTTATTAATTGAAATATAATAAACAAATTAAGTTACTCAGGGATATTCTTAAAATTTAATTTTATCGTGATATTTATGCGAGAAAACTAAAATATTCGTTTCTAGTTCCAGAAGCATAAAAAACATCGTTACTCGTCAGGAAAAAATGCTAGAAACAAACTTATTCAATAAAATCTAATAAACAAATTTAGTTACTCAGGGATATTCTTAAAATTTAATTTTATCGTGATATTTATGCGAGAAAACTAAAATATTCGTTTCTATCTCCAGACAAATAAAAACATCGTAACTCGTCAGGAAAAAATGCTAGAATCAAACCTATTAAATGAAATATAATAAACAAATTAAGTTACTCCGGGATATTCTTAAAATTTAATTTTATCGTGATATTTATGCGAGAAAACTAAAATATTCGTTTCTAGTTCCAGAAACATAAAAACATCGTAACTCGTCAGGAAAAAATGCTAGAAACAAATTTATTAAATAAAATCTAATAAACAAATTTAGTTACTCAGGGATATACTTAAAATTTAATTTTATCGTGATATTTATGCGAGAAAACTAAAATATCCCTTTCTAGCTCCAGATAATTTAAAACATCGTAACTCGACAGGAAAAAATGCTAGAATCAAACTTATTAAATGAAATATAATAAACAAATTAAGTTACTCCGGGATATTCTTAAAATTTAATTTTATCGTGATATTTATGCGAGAAAACTAAAATATTCGTTTCTATCTCCAGACAAATAAAAACATCGTTACTCGTCAGGAAAAAATGCTAGAAACAAACTTATTAAATAAAATCTAATAAACTAATTTAGTTACTCAGGGATATTCTTAAAATTTAATTTTACCGTGATATTTATGCGAGAAAACTAAAATATTCGTTTCTAGTTCCAGAAACTTAAAAACATCGTTACTCGTCAGGAAAAAATGCTAGAAACAAACTTATTCAATAAAATCTAATAAACAAATTAAGTTACTTAGGGATATTCTTACAATTTAATTTTATCGTGATATTTATGCGAGAAAACTAAAATATTCGTTTCTAGTTCTAGAAACATAAAAACATCGTAACTCGTCAGGAAAAAATGCTAGAAACAAATTTATTAAATAAAATCTAATAAACAAATTTAGATACTCAGGGATATTCTTAAAATTTAATTTTATCGTGATATTTATGCGAGAAAACTAAAATATTCCTTTCTAGCTCCAGATAATTTAAAACATCGTAACTCGACAGCAAAAAATGCTAGAAACAAATTTATTAAGTAAAATCTAATAAACAAATTTAGATACTCAGGGATAGTCTTAAAATTTAATTTTATTGAGATATTTATGCGAGAAAACTAAAATATTCGTTTCTATCTCCAGACAAATAAAAACATCGTTACTCGTCAGGAAAAAATGCTAGAAACAAACTTATTAAATAAAATATAATAAACTAATTTAGTTACTCAGGGATATTCTTAAAATTTAATTTTACCGTGATATTTATGCGAGAAAACTAAAATATTCGTTTCTAGTTCCAGAAACATAAAAACATCGTTACTCGTCAGGAAAAAATGCTAGAAACAAACTTATTAAATAAAATCTAATAAACTAATTTAGTTACTCAGGGATATTCTTAATATTTAATTTTATCGTGATATTTATGCGAGAAAACTAAAATATTCGTTTAATAATAATAGAATAATAAAAACATCGTTACTCGTCAGGAAAAAATGCTAGAAACAAATTTATTAAATAAAATCTAATAAACAAATTTAGTTACTAAGGGATATTCTTAAAATTTAATTTTATTGTGATATTTATGCGAGAAAACTATCTATCTCCAGACAAATAAAAACATAGTATCTCGTCAGGAAAAAATGCTAGAATCAAACTTATTAAATGAAATATAATAAACAAATTAAGTTACTCCGGGATATTCTTAAAATTTAATTTTATCGTGATATTTATGCGAGAAAACTAAAATATTAGTTTCTAGTTCCAGAAACATAAAAACATCGTTACTCGTCAGGAAAAAATGCTAGAAACAAATTTATTAAATAAAATCTAATAAACAAATTTAGTTACTCAGGGATAATCTTAAAATTTAATTTTATCGTGATATTTATGCGAGAAAACTAAAATATTCCTTTCTATCTCCAGACAAATAAAAACATCGTAACTCGTCAGGAAAAAATGCTAGAATCAAACCTATTAAATGAAATATAATAAACAAATTAAGTTACTCCGGGATATTCTTAAAATTTAATTTTATCGTGATATTTATGCGAGAAAACTAAATTATTAGTTTCTAGTTCCAGAAACATAAAAACATCGTTACTCGTCAGGAAAAAATGCTAGAAACAAATTTATTAAATAAAATCTAATAAACAAATTTAGTTACTCAGGGATATTCTTAAAATTTAATTTTATTGTGATATTTATGCGAGAAAACTAAAATATTCGTTTCTATCTCTAGACAAATAAAAACATAGTATCTCGTCAGGAAAAAATGCTAGAATCAAACTTATTAAATGAAATATAATAAACAAATTAAGTTACTCAGGGATATTCTTACAATTTAATTTTATCGTTATATTTATGCGAGAAAACTAAAATATTCGTTTCTAGTTCTAGAAACATAAAAACATCGTAACTCGTCAGGAAAAAATGCTAGATTCAAACTTATTAAATGAATTATAATAAACAAATTAAGTTACTCAGGGATATTTTTAAAATTTAATTTTATCGTGATATTTATGCGAGAAAACTAAAATATTCGTTTCTAGTTCCACAAACATAAAAACATCGTTACTCGTCAGGAAAAAATGTTAGAAACAAACTTATTAAATAAAATCTAATAAACTAATTTAGTTACTCAGGGATATTCTTAAAATTTAATTTTATCGTGATATTTATGCGAGAAAACTAAAATATTCGTTTCTAGCTCCAGATAATTTAAAACATCGTAACTCGACAGGAAAAAATGCTAGAATCAAACTTATTAAATGAAATATAATAAACAAATTAAGTTACTCAGGGATATTCTTAAAATTTAATTTTATCGCGATATTTATGCGAGAAAACTAAAATATTCTTTTCTAGCTCCAGACAATTTAAAACATCGTAACTCGACAGGAAAAAATGCTAGATTCAAACTTATTAAATGAATTATAATAAACAAATTAAGTTACTCAGGGATATTTTTAAAATTTAATTTTATCGTGATATTTATGCGAGAAAACTAAAATATTCGTTTCTAGTTCCACAAACATAAAAACATCGTTACTCGTCAGGAAAAAATGTTAGAAACAAACTTATTAAATAAAATCTAATAAACTAATTTAGTTACTCAGGGATATTCTTAAAATTTAATTTTATCGTGATATTTATGCGAGAAAACTAAAATATTCGTTTCTAGCTCCAGATAATTTAAAACATCGTAACTCGACAGGAAAAAATGCTAGAATCAAACTTATTAAATGAAATATAATAAACAAATCATGTTACTCCGGGATATTCTTACAATTTAATTTTATCGTGATATTTATGCGAGAAAACTAAAATATTCTTTTCTAGCTCCAGACAATTTAAAACATCGTAACTAAATGCTAGATTCAAAATTATAATAAACAAATTAAGTTACTCAGGGATATTCTTAAAATTAAATTTTATCGTGATATTTATGCGAGAAAACTAAAATATTCGTTTCTAGTTCCACAAACATAAAAACATCGTTACTCGTCAGGAAAAAATGCTAGAAACAAACTTATTAAATAAAATCTAATAAACTAATTTAGTTACTCAGGGATATTCTTAAAATTTAATTTTATCGTGATATTTATGCGAGAAAACTAAAATATTCGTTTCTAGTTCCAGAAACATAAAAACATCGTTACTCGTCAGGAAAAAATGCTAGAGACAAATTTATTAAGTAAAATCTAATAAACAAATTTAGATACTCAGGGATAGTCTTAAAATTTAATTTTATCGTGATATTTATGCGAGAAAAATAAAATATTCGTTTCTAGTTCCAGAAACATAAAAACATCGTTACTCGTCAGGAAAAAATGCTAGAAACAAACTTATTAAATAAAATCTAATAAACTAATTTAGTTACTCAGGGATATTCTTAAATTTTAATTTTATCGTGATTTTTATGCGAGAAAACTAAAATATTCGTTTCTAGTTCCAGAAACATAAAAACATCGTTACTCGTCAGGAAAAAATGCTAGAAACAAACTTATTAAATAAAATCTAATAAACTAATTTAGTTACTCAGGGATATTCTTAAAATTTAATTTTATCGTGATATATATGCGAGAAAACTAAAATATTCGTTTCTAGTTCCAGAAACATAAAAAGATCGTTACTCGTCAGGCAAAAATGCTAGAAACAAATTTATTAAGTAAAATCTAATACACAAATTTAGATACTCAGGGATATTCTTAATATTTAATTTTATCGTGATATTTATGCGAGAAAACTAAAATATTCGTTTCAAGTTCCAGAATAATAAAAACATCGTTACTCGTCAGGAAAAAATGCTAGAAACAAATTTATTAAATAAAATCTAATAAACGAATTTAGTTACTCAGGGATATTCTTAAAATTTAATTTTATTGTGATATTTATGCGAGAAAACTAAAATATTCGTTTCTAGTTCCAGAAACATAAAAACATCGTTACTCGTCAGGAAAAAATGCTAGAAACAAATTTATTAAATAAAATCTAATAAACGAATTTAGTTACTCAGGGATATTCTTAAAATTTAATTTTATCGTGAAATTTATGCGAGAAAACTAAAATATTCGTTTTTAGTTCCAGAAACATAAAAAGATCTTTACTCGTCAGGAAAAAATGCTAGAAACAAATTTAGTAAGTAAAATCAAATACACTAATTTAGATACTCAGGGATATTCTTAATATTTAATTTTATCATGATATTTATGCGAGAAAACTAAAATATTCGTTTCTAGTTCCAGAAACATAAAAACATCGTTACTCGTCAGGAAAAAATGCTAGAAACAAACTTATTCAATAAAATCTAATAAACAAATTAAGTTACTCAGGGATATTCTTACAATTTAATTTTATCGTGATATTTATGCGAGAAAACTAAAATATTCGTTTCTAGTTCTAGAAACCTAAAAACATCGTAACTCGTCAGGAAAAAATGCTAGAATCAAACTTATTAAATGAAATATAATAAACAAATTTAGTTACTCACGGATATTCTTAAAATTTAATTTTGTCGTGATATTTATGCGAGAAAACTAAAATATTCGTTTCTAGTTCCAGAAACATAAAAACATCGTAACTCGACAGGAAAAAATGCTAGAATCAAACTTATTAAATGAAATATAAAAAACAAATCATGTTACTCAGGGATATTCTTACAATTTAATTTTATCGTGATATTTATGCGAGAAAACTAAAATATTCGTTTCTATAAAAACATCGTTACTCGTCAGGAAAAAATGCTAGAAACAAATTTATTAAATAAAATCTAATAAACAAATTTAGTTACTCAGGGATATTCTTAAAATTTAATTTTATCGTGATATTTATGCGAGAAAACTAAAATATTCGTTTCTAGTTCCAGAAACATAAAAAACATCGTTACTCGTCAGGAAAAAATGCTAGAAACAAACTTATTCAATAAAATCTAATAAACAAATTTAGTTACTCAGGGATATTCTTAAAATTTAATTTTATCGTGATATTTATGCGAGAAAACTAAAATATTCGTTTCTAGTTCCAGAAACATAAAAAACATCGTTACTCGTCAGGAAAAAATGCTAGAAACAAACTTATTCAATAAAATCTAATAAACAAATTTAGTTACTCAGGGATATTCTTAAAATTTAATTTTATCGTGATATTTATGCGAGAAAACTAAAATATTCGTTTCTATCTCCAGACAAATAAAAACATCGCAACTCGTCAGGAAAAAATGCTAGAATCAAACCTATTAAATGAAATATAATAAACAAATTAAGTTACTCCGGGATATTCTTAAAATTTAATTTTATCGTGATATTTATGCGAGAAAACTAAAATATTCGTTTCTAGTTCCAGAAACATAAAAACATCGTAACTCGTCAGGAAAAAATGCTAGAAACAAATTTATTAAATAAAATCTAATAAACAAATTTAGTTACTCAGGGATATACTTAAAATTTAATTTTATCGTGATATTTATGCGAGAAAACTAAAATATCCCTTTCTAGCTCCAGATAATTTCAAACATCGTAACTCGACAGGAAAAAATGCTAGAATCAAACTTATTAAATGAAATATAATAAACAAATTAAGTTACTCAGGGATATTCTTAAAATTTAATTTTATCGTGATATTTATGCGAGAAAACTAAAATATTCTTTTCTAGCTCCAGACAATTTAAAACATCGTAACTCGTCAGGAAAAAATGCTAGAATCAAACTTATTAAATGAAATATAATAAACAAATTAAGTTACTCCGGGATATTCTTAAAATTTAATTTTATCGTGATATTTATGTGAGAAAACTAAAATATTCGTTTCTAGTTCCAGAAACATAAAAACATCGTTACTCGTCAGGAAAAAATGCTAGAAACAAATTTATTAAATAAAATCTAATAAACGAATTTAGTTACTCAGGGATATTCTTAAAATTTAATTTTATTGTGATATTTATCCGAGAAAACTAAAATATTCGTTTCTATCTCTAGACAAATAAAAACATAGTATCTCGTCAGGAAAAAATGCTAGAATCAAACTTATTAAATGAAATATAATAAACAAATTAAGTTACTCAGGGATATTCTTACAATTTAATTTTATCGTTATATTTATGCGAGAAAACTAAAATATTCGTTTCTAGTTCTAGAAACATAAAAACATCGTAACTCGTCAGGAAAAAATGCTAGAAACAAATTTATGAAATAAAATCTAATAAACAAATTTAGTTACTCAGGGATATTTTTAAAATTTAATTTTATCGTGATATTTATGCGAGAAAACTAAAATATTCCTTTCTAGCTCCAGATAATTTAAAACATCGTAACTCGACAGGAAAAAATGCTAGAATCAAACTTATTAAATGAAATATAATAAACAAATTAAGTTACTCAGGGATATTTTTAAAATTTAATTTTATCGTGATATTTATGCGAGAAAACTAAAATATTCGTTTCTAGTTCCACAAACATAAAAACATCGTTACTCGTCAGGAAAAAATGTTAGAAACAAACTTATTAAATAAAATCTAATAAACTAATTTAGTTACTCAGGGATATTCTTAAAATTAAATTTTATCGTGATATTTATGCGAGAAAACTAAAATATTCGTTTCTAGCTCCAGATAATTTAAAACATCGTAACTCGACAGGAAAAAATGCTAGAATCAAACCTATTAAATGAAATATAATAAACAAATCATGTTACTCCGGGATATTCTTACAATTTAATTTTATCGTGATATTTATGCGAGAAAACTAAAATATTCTTTTCTAGCTCCAGACAATTTAAAACATCGTAACTAAATGCTAGATTCAAAATTATAATAAACAAATTAAGTTACTCAGGGATATTCTTAAAATTAAATTTTATCGTGATATTTATGCGAGAAAACTAAAATATTCGTTTCTAGTTCCACAAACATAAAAACATCGTTACTCGTCAGGAAAAAATGCTAGAAACAAACTTATTAAATAAAATCTAATAAACTAATTTAGTTACTCAGGGATATTCTTAAAATTTAATTTTATCGTGATATTTATGCGAGAAAACTAAAATATTCGTTTCTAGTTCCAGAAACATAAAAACATCGTTACTCGTCAGGAAAAAATGCTAGAGACAAATTTATTAAGTAAAATCTAATAAACAAATTTAGATACTCAGGGATAGTCTTAAAATTTAATTTTATCGTGATATTTATGCGAGAAAAATAAAATATTCGTTTCTAGTTCCAGAAACATAAAAACATCGTTACTCGTCAGGAAAAAATGCTAGAAACAAATTTATTAAATAAAATCTAATAAACGAATTTAGTTACTCAGGGATATTCTTAAAATTTAATTTTATTGTGATATTTATGCGAGAAAACTAAAATATTCGTTTCTATCTCCAGACAAATAAAAACATCGTTACTCGTCAGGAAAAAATGCTAGAAACAAACTTATTAAATAAAATCTAATAAACTAATTTAGTTACTCAGGGATATTCTTAAATTTTAATTTTACCGTGATTTTTATGCGAGAAAACTAAAATATTCGTTTCTAGTTCCAGAAACATAAAAACATCGTTACTCATCAGGAAAAAATGCTAGAAACAAACTTATTAAATAAAATCTAATAAACTAATTTAGTTACTCAGGGATATTCTTAAAATTTAATTTTATCGTGATATATATGCGAGAAAACTAAAATATTCGTTTCTAGTTCCAGAAACATAAAAAGATCGTTACTCGTCAGGCAAAAATGCTAGAAACAAATTTATTAAGTAAAATCTAATACACAAATTTAGATACTCAGGGATATTCTTAATATTTAATTTTATCGTGATATTTATGCGAGAAAACTAAAATATTCGTTTCAAGTTCCAGAATAATAAAAACATCGTTACTCGTCAGGAAAAAATGCTAGAAACAAATTTATTAAATAAAATCTAATAAACGAATTTAGTTACTCAGGGATATTCTTAAAATTTAATTTTATTGTGATATTTATGCGAGAAAACTAAAATATTCGTTTCTATCTCCAGACAAATAAAAACATAGTATCTCGTCAGGAAAAAATGCTAGAATCAAACTTATTAAATGAAATATAATAAACAAATTAAGTTACTCAGGGATATTCTTAAAATTTAATTTTATCGTGATATTTATGCGAGAAAACTAAAATATTCGTTACAAGTTCCAGAATAATAAAAACATCGTTACTCGTCAGGAAAAAATGCTAGAAACAAATTAAATAAAATCTAATAAACAAATTTAGTTACTCAGGGATATTCTTAAAATTTAATTTTATTGTGATATTTATGCGAGAAAACTAAAATATTCCTTTCTAGCTCCAGAAACATAAAAACATCGTTACTCGTCAGGAAAAAATGCTAGAAACAAATTTATTAAATAAAATCTAATAAACGAATTTAGTTACTCAGGGATATTCTTAAAATTTAATTTTATCGTGATATTTATGCGAGAAAACTAAAATATTCGTTTTTAGTTCCAGAAACATAAAAAGATCTTTACTCGTCAGGAAAAAATGCTAGAAACAAATTTAGTAAGTAAAATCAAATACACTAATTTAGATACTCAGGGATATTCTTAATATTTAATTTTATCATGATATTTATGCGAGAAAACTAAAATATTCGTTTCTAGTTCCAGAAACATAAAAACTTCGTTACTCGTCAGGAAAAAATGCTAGAAACAAACTTATTCAATAAAATCTAATAAACAAATTAAGTTACTCAGGGATATTCTTACAATTTAATTTTATCGTGATATTTATGCGAGAAAACTAAAATATTCGTTTCTAGTTCTAGAAAAAAAAAACATCGTAACTCGTCTGGAAAAAATGCTAGAATCAAACTTATTAAATGAAATATAATAAACAAATTTAGTTACTCACGGATATTCTTAAAATTTAATTTTGTCGTGATATTTATGCGAGAAAACTAAAATATTCGTTTCTAGTTCCAGAAACATAAAAACATCGTAACTCGACAGGAAAAAATGCTAGAATCAAACTTATTAAATGAAATATAAAAAACAAATCATGTTACTCAGGGATATTCTTACAATTTAATTTTATCGTGATATTTATGCGAGAAAACTAAAATATTCGTTTCTAGTTCCAGAAACATAAAAACATCGTTACTCGTCAGGAAAAAATGCTAGAAACAAATTTATTAAATAAAATCTAATAAACAAATTTAGTTACTCAGGGATATTCTTAAAATTTAATTTTATCGTGATATTTATGCGAGAAAACTAAAATATTCGTTTCTATCTCCAGACAAATAAAAACATTGTAACTCGTCAGGAAAAAATGCTAGAATCAAACTTATTAAATGAAATATAATAAACAAATTTAGTTACTCACGGATATTCTTAAAATTTAATTTTATCGTGATATTTATGCGAGAAAACTAAAATATTCTTTTCTAGCTCCAGACAATTTAAACATCGTAACTCGACAGGAAAAAATGCTAGATTCAAACTTATTAAATGAATTATAATAAACAAATTAAGTTACTCAGGGATATTCTTAATATTTAATTTTATCGTGATATTTATGCGAGAAAACTAAAATATTCGTTTCTAGTTCCACAAACATAAAAACATCGTTACTCGTCAGGAAAAAATGCTAGAAACAAACTTATTAAATAAAATCTAATAAACTAATTTAGTTACTCAGGGATATTCTTAAAATTTAATTTTATCGTGATATTTATGCGAGAAAACTAAAATATTCGTTTCTAGTTCCAGAAACATAAAAACATCGTTACTCGTCAGAAAAAAATGCTAGAAACAAATTTATTAAATAAAATCTAATAAACAAATTTAGTTACTCAGGGATATTCTTAAAATTTAATTTTATCGTGATATTTATGCGAGAAAACTAAAATATTCCTTTCTAGCTCCAGATAATTTAAAACATCGTAACTCGACAGGAAAAAATGCTAGAATCAAACTTATTAAATGAAATATAATAAACAAATTAAGTTCCTCAGGGATATTCTTAAAATTTAATTTTATCGTGATATTTATGCGAGAAAACTAAAATATTCTTTTCTAGCTCCAGACAATTTAAAACATCGTAACTCGACAGGAAAAAATGCTAGATTCAAACTTATTAAATGAATTATAATAAACAAATTAAGTTACTCAGGGATAATCTCAAAATTAAATTTTATCGTGATATTTATGCGAGAAAACTAAAATATTCGTTCCTAGTTCCACAAACATAAAAACATCGTTACTCGTCAGGAAAAAATGTTAGAAACAAACTTATTAAATAAAATCTAATAAACTAATTTAGTTACTCAGGGATATTCTTAAAATTTAATTTTATCGTGATATTTATGCGAGAAAACTAAAATATTCGTTTCTAGTTCCAGAAACATAAAAACATCGTTACTCGTCAGGAAAAAATGCTAGAAACAAATTTATTAAGTAAAATCTAATAAACAAATTTAGATACTCAGGGATAGTCTTAAAATTTAATTTTATTGAGATATTTATGCGAGAAAACTAAAATATTCGTTTCTATCTCCAGACAAATAAAAACATCGTTACTCGTCAGGAAAAAATGCTAGAAACAAACTTATTAAATAAAATCTAATAAACTAATTTAGTTACTCAGGGATATTCTTAAAATTTAATTTTACCGTGATATTTATGCGAGAAAACTAAAATATTCGTTTCAAGTTCCAGAAACATTAAAACATCGTTACTCGTCAGGAAAAAATGCTAGAAACAAACTTATTAATCAAAATCTAATAAACTAATTTAGTTACTCAGGGATATTCTTAATATTTAATTTTATCGTGATATTTATGCGAGAAAACTAAAATATTCGTTTAATAATAATAGAATAATAAAAACATCGTTACTCGTCAGGAAAAAATGCTAGAAACAAATTTATTAAATAAAATCTAATAAACGAATTTAGTTACTCAGGGATATTCTTAAAATTTAATTTAATGTGATATTTATGCGAGAAAACTAAAATATTCGTTTCTATCTCCAGACAAATAAAAACATAGTATCTCGTCAGGAAAAAATGCTAGAATCAAACTTATTAAATGAAATATAATAAACAAATTAAGTTACTCAGGGATATTCGTAAAATTTAATTTTATCGTGATATTTATGCGAGAAAACTAAAATATTCGTTTCTAGTTCCAGAAGCATAAAAACATCGTTACTCGTCAGGAAAAAATGCTAGAAACAAACTTATTCAATAAAATCTAATAAACAAATTTAGTTACTCAGGGATATTCTTAAAATTAAATTTTATCGTGATATTTATGCGAGAAAACTAAAATATTCGTTTCTATCTCCAGACAAATAAAAACATCGTAACTCGTCAGGAAAAAATGCTAGAATCAAACCTATTAAATGAAATATAATAAACAATTTAAGTTACTCGGGGATATTCTTAAAATTTAATTTTATCGTGATATTTATGCGAGAAAACTAAAATATTCGTTTCTAGTTCCAGAAACATAAAAACATCGTTACTCGTCTGGAAAAAATGCTAGAAACAAATTTATTAAATAAAATCTAATAAACAAATTTAGTTACTCAGGGATATTCTTAAAATTTAATTTTATCGTGATATTTATGCGAGAAAACTAAAATATTCCTTTCTAGCTCCAGATAATTTAAAACATCGTAACTCGACAGGAAAAAATGCTAGAATCAAACTTATTAAATGAAATATAATAAACAAATTAAGTTATTCAGGGATATTCTTAAAATTTAATTTTATCGTGATATTTATGCGAGAAAACTAAAATATTCATTTCTAGTTCCAGAAACATAAAAACATCGTTACTCGTCAGGAAAAAATGCTAGAAACAAATTTATTAAATAAAATTTAATAAAAGAATTTAGTTACTCAGGGATATTCTTAAAATTTAATTTTATCGTGATATTTATGCGAGAAAACTAAAATATTCGTTTCTATCTCCAGACAAATAAAAACATAGTATCTCGTCAGGAAAAAATGCTAGAATCAAACTTATTAAATGAAATATAATAAACAAATTAAGTTACTCAGGGATATTCTTAAAATTTAATTTTATCGTGATATTTATGCGAGAAAACTAAAATATTCGTTTCTAGTTCCAAAAGCATAAAAACATCGTTACTCGTCAGGAAAAAATGCTAGAAACAAACTTATTAAATAAAATCTAATAAACTAATTTAGTTACTCAGGGATATTCTTAAAATTTAATTTTATCGTGATATTTATGCGATAAAACTAAAATATTCGTTTCTTGTTCCAGAAACATAAAAACATCGTTACTCGTCAGGAAAAAATGCTAGAAACAAACTTATTAAATAAAATCTAATAAACTAATTTAGTTACTCAGGGATATTCTTAAAATTTAATTTTATCGTGATATTTATGCGAGAAAACTAAAATATTCGTTTCTAGTTCCAGAAACATAAAAAGATCTTTACTCGTCAGGAAAAAATGCTAGAAACAAATTTATTAAGTAAAATCAAATACACAAATTTAGATACTCAGGGATATTCTTAATATTTAATTTTATCGTGATATTTATGCGAGAAAACTAAAATATTCGTTTCTAGTTCTAGAAACATAAAAACATCGTTACTCGTCAGGAAAAAATGCTAGAAACAAACTTATTCAATAAAATCTTATAAACAAATTAAGTTACTCAGGGATATTCTTACAATTTAATTTTATCGTGATATTTATGCGAGAAAACTAAAATATTCGTTTCTTGTTCCAGAAACATAAAAACATCGTTACTCGTCAGGAAAAAATGCTAGAAACAAACTTATTCAATAAAATCTAATAAACAAATTTAGTTACTCAGGGATATTCTTAAAATTTAATTTTATCGTGATATTTATGCGAGAAAACTAAAATATTCCTTTCTAGCTCCAGATAATTTAAAACATCGTAACTCGACAGGAAAAAATGCTAGAATCAAACTTATTAAATGAAATATAATAAACAAATTAAGTTACTCAGGGATATTCTTAAAATTAAATTTTATCGTGATATTTATGCGAGAAAACTAAAATACTCGTTTCTAGTTCCACAAACATAAAAACATCGTTACTCGTCAGGAAAAAATGCTAGAAACAAATTTATTAAGTAAAATCTAATAAACAAATTTAGATACTCAGGTATTCTTAAAATTTAATTTTATCGTGATATTTATGCGAGAAAAATAAAATATTCGTTTCTAGTTCCAGAAACATAAAAACATCGTTACTCGTCAGGAAAAAATGCTAGAAACAAATTTATTAAATAAAATCTAATAAACGAATTTAGTTACTCAGGGATATTCTTAAAATTTAATTTTATTGTGATATTTATGCGAGAAAACTAAAATATTCGTTTCTATCTCCAGACAAATAAAAACATAGTATCTCGTCAGGAAAAAATGCTAGAATCAAACTTATTAAATGAAATATAATAAACAAATTAAGTTACTCAGGGATATTCTTAAAATTTAATTTTATCGTGATATTTATGCGAGAAAACTAAAATATTCGTTTCTAGTTCCAGAAGCATAAAAAACATCGTTACTCGTCAGGAAAAATGCTAGAAACAAACTTATTCAATAAAATCTAATAAACAAATTTAGTTACTCAGGGATATTCTTAAAATTTAATTTTATCGTGATATTTATGCGAGAAAACTAAAATATTCGTTTCTATCTCCAGACAAATAAAAACATCGTAACTCGTCAGGAAAAAATGCTAGAATCAAACCTATTAAATGAAATATAATAATCAAATTAAGTTACTCCGGGATATTCTTAAAATTTAATTTTATCGTGATATTTATGCGAGAAAACTAAAATATTCGTTTCTAGTTCCAGAAACATAAAAACATCGTAACTCGTCAGGAGAAAATGCTAGAAACAAATTTATTAAATAAAATCTAATAAACAAATTTAGTTACTCAGGGATATTCTTAAAATTTAATTTTATCGTGATATTTATGCGAGAAAACTAAAATATTCCTTTCTAGCTCCAGATAATTTAAAACATCGTAACTCGACAGGATAAAATGCTAGAATCAAACTTATTAAATGAAATATAATAAACAAATTAAGTTACTCAGGGATATTCTTAAAATTTAATTTTATCGTGATATTTATGCGAGAAAACTAAAATATTCTTTTCTAGCTCCAGACAATTTAAAACATCGTAACTCGACAGGAAAAAATGCTAGATTCAAACTTATTAAATTAATTATAATAAACAAATTAAGTTACTCAGGGATATTCTTAAAATTAAATTTTATCGTGATATTTATGCGAGAAAACTAAAATATTCGTTTCTATCTCCAGACAAATAAAAACATCGTAACTCGTCAGGAAAAAATGCTAGAATCAAACCTATTAAATGAAATATAATAAACAAATTAAGTTACTCCGGGATATTCTTAAAATTTAATTTTATCGTGATATTTATGTGAGAAAACTAAAATATTCGTTTCTAGTTCCAGAAACATTAAAACATCGTTACTCGTCAGGAAAAAATGTTAGAAACAAACTTATTAAATAAAATCTAATAAACTAATTTAGTTACTCAGGGATATTCTTAAAATTTAATTTTATCGTGATATTTATGCGAGAAAACTAAAATATTCGTTTCTAGCTCCAGATAATTTAAAACATCGTAACTCGACAGGAAAAAATGCTAGAATCAAACTTATTAAATGAAATATAATAAACAAATCATGTTACTCCGGGATATTCTTACAATTTAATTTTATCGTGATATTTATGCGAGAAAACTAAAATATTCTTTTCTAGCTCCAGACAATTTAAAACATCGTAACTAAATGCTAGATTCAAAATTATAATAAACAAATTAAGTTACTCAGGGATTTTCTTAAAATTAAATTTTATCGTGATATTTATGCGAGAAAACTAAAATATTCGTTTCTAGTTCCAGAAACATAAAAACATCGTTACTCGTCAGGAAAAAATGCTAGAGACAAATTTATTAAGTAAAATCTAATAAACAAATTTAGATACTCAGGGATAATCTTAAAATTTAATTTTATCGTGATATTTATGCGAGAAAAATAAAATATTCGTTTCTAGTTCCAGAAACATAAAAACATCGTTACTCGTCAGGAAAAAATGCTAGAAACAAATTTATTAAATAAAATCTAATAAACGAATTTAGTTACTCAGGGATATTCTTAAAATTTAATTTTATTGTGATATTTATGCGAGAAAACTAAAATATTCGTTTCTATCTCCAGACAATTAAAAACATCGTTACTCGTCAGGAAAAAATGCTAGAAACAAACTTATTAAATAAAATCTAATAAACTAATTTAGTTACTCAGGGATATTCTTAAATTTTAATTTTACCGTGATTTTTATGCGAGAAAACTAAAATATTCGTTTCTAGTTCCAGAAACATAAAAACATCGTTACTCGTCAGGAAAAAATGCTAGAAACAAACTTATTAAATAAAATCTAATAAACTAATTTAGTTACTCAGGGATATTCTTAAAATTTAATTTTATCGTGATATATATGCGAGAAAACTAAAATATTCGTTTCTAGTTCCAGAAACATAAAAAGATCGTTACTCGTCAGGCAAAAATGCTAGAAACAAATTTATTAAGTAAAATCTAATACACAAATTTAGATACTCAGGGATATTCTTAATATTTAATTTTATCGTGATATTTATGCGAGAAAACTAAAATATTCGTTTCAAGTTCCAGAATAATAAAAACATCGTTACTCGTCAGGAAAAAATGCTAGAAACAAATTTATTAAATAAAATCTAATAAACGAATTTAGTTACTCAGGGATATTCTTAAAATTTAATTTTATTGTGATATTTATGCGAGAAAACTAAAATATTCGTTTCTATCTCCAGACAAATAAAAACATAGTATCTCGTCAGGAAAAAATGCTAGAATCAAACTTATTAAATGAAATATAATAAACAAATTAAGTTACTCAGGGATATTCTTAAAATTTAATTTTATCGTGATATTTATGCGAGAAAACTAAAATATTCGTTACAAGTTCCAGAATAATAAAAACATCGTTACTCGTCAGGAAAAAATGCTAGAAACAAATTAAATAAAATCTAATAAACAAATTTAGTTACTCAGGGATATTCTTAAAATTTAATTTTATTGTGATATTTATGTGAGAAAACTAAAATATTCCTTTCTAGCTCCAGAAACATAAAAACATCGTTACTCGTCAGGAAAAAATGCTAGAAACAAATTTATTAAATAAAATCTAATACACTAATTTAGATACTCAGGGATATTCTTAATATTTAATTTTATCATGATATTTATGCGAGAAAACTAAAATATTCGTTTCTAGTTCCAGAAACATAAAAACATCGTTACTCGTCAGGAAAAAATGCTAGAAACAAACTTATTCAATAAAATCTAATAAACAAATTAAGTTACTCAGGGATATTCTTACAATTTAATTTTATCGTGATATTTATGCGAGAAAACTAAAATATTCGTTTCTAGTTCTAGAAACATAAAAACATCGTAACTCGTCAGGAAAAAATGCTAGAATCAAACTTATTAAATGAAATATAATAAACAAATTTAGTTACTCACGGATATTCTTAAAATTTAATTTTGTCGTGATATTTATGCGAGAAAACTAAAATATTCGTTTCTAGTTCCAGAAACATAAAAACATCGTAACTCGACAGGAAAAAATGCTAGAATCAAACTTATTAAATGAAATATAAAAAACAAATCATGTTACTCAGGGACATTCTTACAATTTAATTTTATCGTGATATTTATGCGAGAAAACTAAAATATTCGTTTCTATAAAAACATCGTTACTCGTCAGGAAAAAATGCTAGAAACAAATTTATTAAATAAAATCTAATAAACAAATTTAGTTACTCAGGGATATTCTTAAAATTTAATTTTATCGTGATATTTATGCGAGAAAACTAAAATATTCGTTTCTAGTTCCAGAAGCATAAAAAACATCGTTACTCGTCAGGAAAAAATGCTAGAAACAAACTTATTCAATAAAATCTAATAAACAAATTTAGTTACTCAGGGATATTCTTAAAATTTAATTTTATCGTGATATTTATGCGAGAAAACTAAAATATTCGTTTCTAGTTCCAGAAGCATAAAAAACATCGTTACTCGTCAGGAAAAAATGCTAGAATTAAATAAAATCTAATAAACAAATTTAGTTACTCAGGGATATACTTAAAATTTAATTTTATCGTGATATTTATGCGAGAAAACTAAAATATCCCTTTCTAGCTCCAGATAATTTAAAACATCGTAACTCGACAGGAAAAAATGCTAGAATCAAACTTATTAAATGAAATATAATAAACAAATTAAGTTACTCAGGGATATTCTTAAAATTTAATTTTATCGTGATATTTATGCGAGAAAACTAAAATATTCGTTTCTAGTTCCAGAAACATAAAAACATCGTTACTCGTCAGGAAAATAAAATCTAATAAACGAATTTAGTTACTCAGGGATATTCTTAAAATTTAATTTTATTGTGATATTTATGCGAGAAAACTAAAATATTCGTTTCTATCTCTAGACAAAAAACTAAAATATCCCTTTCTAGCTCCAGATAATTTAAAACATCGTAACTCGACAGGAAAAAATGCTAGAATCAAACTTATTAAATGAAATATAATAAACAAATTAAGTTACTCAGGGATATTCTTAAAATTTAATTTTATCGTGATATTTATGCGAGAAAACTAAAATATTCTTTTCTAGCTCCAGACAATTTAAAACATCGTAACTCGTCAGGAAAAAATGCTAGAATCAAACTTATTAAATGAAATATAATAAACAAATTAAGTTACTCCGGGATATTCTTAAAATTTAATTTTATCGTGATATTTATGTGAGAAAACTAAAATATTCGTTTCTAGTTCCAGAAACATAAAAACATCGTTACTCGTCAGGAAAAAATGCTAGAAACAAATTTATTAAATAAAATCTAATAAACGAATTTAGTTACTCAGGGATATTCTTAAAATTTAATTTTATTGTGATATTTATGCGAGAAAACTAAAATATTCGTTTCTATCTCTAGACAAATAAAAACATAGTATCTCGTCAGGAAAAAATGCTAGAATCAAACTTATTAAATGAAATATAATAAACAAATTAAGTTACTCAGGGATATTCTTACAATTTAATTTTATCGTTATATTTATGCGAGAAAACTAAAATATTCGTTTCTAGTTCTAGAAACATAAAAACATCGTAACTCGTCAGGAAAAAATGCTAGAAACAAATTTATGAAATAAAATCTAATAAACAAATTTAGTTACTCAGGGATATTTTTAAAATTTAATTTTATCGTGATATTTATGCGAGAAAACTAAAATATTCCTTTCTAGCTCCAGATAATTTAAAACATCGTAACTCGACAGGAAAAAATGCTAGAATCAAACTTATTAAATGAAATATAATAAACAAATTAAGTTACTCAGGGATATTTTTAAAATTTAATTTTATCGTGATATTTATGCGAGAAAACTAAAATATTCGTTTCTAGTTCCACAAACATAAAAACATCGTTACTCGTCAGGAAAAAATGTTAGAAACAAACTTATTAAATAAAATCTAATAAACTAATTTAGTTACTCAGGGATATTCTTAAAATTAAATTTTATCGTGATATTTATGCGAGAAAACTAAAATATTCGTTTCTAGCTCCAGATAATTTAAAACATCGTAACTCGACAGGAAAAAATGCTAGAATCAAACTTATTAAATGAAATATAATAAACAAATCATGTTACTCCGGGATATTCTTACAATTTAATTTTATCGTGATATTTATGCGAGAAAACTAAAATATTCTTTTCTAGCTCCAGACAATTTAAAACATCGTAACTAAATGCTAGATTCAAAATTATAATAAACAAATTAAGTTACTCAGGGATATTCTTAAAATTAAATTTTATCGTGATATTTATGCGAGAAAACTAAAATATTCGTTTCTAGTTCCACAAACATAAAAACATCGTTACTCGTCAGGAAAAAATGCTAGAAACAAACTTATTAAATAAAATCTAATAAACTAATTTAGTTACTCAGGGATATTCTTAAAATTTAATTTTATCGTGATATTTATGCGAGAAAACTAAAATATTCGTTTCTAGTTCCAGAAACATAAAAACATCGTTACTCGTCAGGAAAAAATGCTAGAGACAAATTTATTAAGTAAAATCTAATAAACAAATTTAGATACTCAGGGATAGTCTTAAAATTTAATTTTATCGTGATATTTATGCGAGAAAAATAAAATATTCGTTTCTAGTTCCAGAAACATAAAAACATCGTTACTCGTCAGGAAAAAATGCTAGAAACAAATTTATTAAATAAAATCTAATAAACGAATTTAGTTACTCAGGGATATTCTTAAAATTTAATTTTATTGTGATATTTATGCGAGAAAACTAAAATATTCGTTTCTATCTCCAGACAAATAAAAACATCGTTACTCGTCAGGAAAAAATGCTAGAAACAAACTTATTAAATAAAATCTAATAAACTAATTTAGTTACTCAGGGATATTCTTAAATTTTAATTTTACCGTGATTTTTATGCGAGAAAACTAAAATATTCGTTTCTAGTTCCAGAAACATAAAAACATCGTTACTCATCAGGAAAAAATGCTAGAAACAAACTTATTAAATAAAATCTAATAAACTAATTTAGTTACTCAGGGATATTCTTAAAATTTAATTTTATCGTGATATATATGCGAGAAAACTAAAATATTCGTTTCTAGTTCCAGAAACATAAAAAGATCGTTACTCGTCAGGCAAAAATGCTAGAAACAAATTTATTAAGTAAAATCTAATACACAAATTTAGATACTCAGGGATATTCTTAATATTTAATTTTATCGTGATATTTATGCGAGAAAACTAAAATATTCGTTTCAAGTTCCAGAATAATAAAAACATCGTTACTCGTCAGGAAAAAATGCTAGAAACAAATTTATTAAATAAAATCTAATAAACGAATTTAGTTACTCAGGGATATTCTTAAAATTTAATTTTATTGTGATATTTATGCGAGAAAACTAAAATATTCCTTTCTAGCTCCAGAAACATAAAAACATCGTTACTCGTCAGGAAAAAATGCTAGAAACAAATTTATTAAATAAAATCTAATAAACGAATTTAGTTACTCAGGGATATTCTTAAAATTTAATTTTATCGTGATATTTATGCGAGAAAACTAAAATATTCGTTTTTAGTTCCAGAAACATAAAAAGATCTTTACTCGTCAGGAAAAAATGCTAGAAACAAATTTAGTAAGTAAAATCAAATACACTAATTTAGATACTCAGGGATATTCTTAATATTTAATTTTATCATGATATTTATGCGAGAAAACTAAAATATTCGTTTCTAGTTCCAGAAACATAAAAACATCGTTACTCGTCAGGAAAAAATGCTAGAAACAAACTTATTCAATAAAATCTAATAAACAAATTAAGTTACTCAGGGATATTCTTACAATTTAATTTTATCGTGATATTTATGCGAGAAAACTAAAATATTCGTTTCTAGTTCTAGAAAAAAAAAACATCGTAACTCGTCTGGAAAAAATGCTAGAATCAAACTTATTAAATGAAATATAATAAACAAATTTAGTTACTCACGGATATTCTTAAAATTTAATTTTGTCGTGATATTTATGCGAGAAAACTAAAATATTCGTTTCTAGTTCCAGAAACATAAAAACATCGTAACTCGACAGGAAAAAATGCTAGAATCAAACTTATTAAATGAAATATAAAAAACAAATCATGTTACTCAGGGATATTCTTACAATTTAATTTTATCGTGATATTTATGCGAGAAAACTAAAATATTCGTTTCTAGTTCCAGAAACATAAAAACATCGTTACTCGTCAGGAAAAAATGCTAGAAACAAATTTATTAAATAAAATCTAATAAACAAATTTAGTTACTCAGGGATATTCTTAAAATTTAATTTTATCGTGATATTTATGCGAGAAAACTAAAATATTCGTTTCTATCTCCAGACAAATAAAAACATTGTAACTCGTCAGGAAAAAATGCTAGAATCAAACTTATTAAATGAAATATAATAAACAAATTTAGTTACTCACGGATATTCTTAAAATTTAATTTTATCGTGATATTTATGCGAGAAAACTAAAATATTCTTTTCTAGCTCCAGACAATTTAAAACATCGTAACTCGACAGGAAAAAATGCTAGATTCAAACTTATTAAATGAATTATAATAAACAAATTAAGTTACTCAGGGATATTCTTAATATTTAATTTTATCGTGATATTTATGCGAGAAAACTAAAATATTCGTTTCTAGTTCCACAAACATAAAAACATCGTTACTCGTCAGGAAAAAATGCTAGAAACAAACTTATTAAATAAAATCTAATAAACTAATTTAGTTACTCAGGGATATTCTTAAAATTTAATTTTATCGTGATATTTATGCGAGAAAACTAAAATATTCGTTTCTAGTTCCAGAAACATAAAAACATCGTTACTCGTCAGAAAAAAATGCTAGAAACAAATTTATTAAATAAAATCTAATAAACAAATTTAGTTACTCAGGGATATTCTTAAAATTTAATTTTATCGTGATATTTATGCGAGAAAACTAAAATATTCCTTTCTAGCTCCAGATAATTTAAAACATCGTAACTCGACAGGAAAAAATGCTAGAATCAAACTTATTAAATGAAATATAATAAACAAATTAAGTTCCTCAGGGATATTCTTAAAATTTAATTTTATCGTGATATTTATGCGAGAAAACTAAAATATTCTTTTCTAGCTCCAGACAATTTAAAACATCGTAACTCGACAGGAAAAAATGCTAGATTCAAACTTATTAAATGAATTATAATAAACAAATTAAGTTACTCAGGGATATTCTCAAAATTAAATTTTATCGTGATATTTATGCGAGAAAACTAAAATATTCGTTCCTAGTTCCACAAACATAAAAACATCGTTACTCGTCAGGAAAAAATGTTAGAAACAAACTTATTAAATAAAATCTAATAAACTAATTTAGTTACTCAGGGATATTCTTAAAATTTAATTTTATCGTGATATTTATGCGAGAAAACTAAAATATTCGTTTCTAGTTCCAGAAACATAAAAACATCGTTACTCGTCAGGAAAAAATGCTAGAAACAAATTTATTAAGTTAAATCTAATAAACAAATTTAGATACTCAGGGATAGTCTTAAAATTTAATTTTATTGAGATATTTATGCGAGAAAACTAAAATATTCGTTTCTATCTCCAGACAAATAAATACATCGTTACTCGTCAGGAAAAAATGCTAGAAACAAACTTATTAAATAAAATCTAATAAACTAATTTAGTTACTCAGGGGTATTCTTAAAATTTAATTTTACCGTGATATTTATGCGAGAAAACTAAAATATTCGTTTCTAGTTCCAGAAACATTAAAACATCGTTACTCGTCAGGAAAAAATGCTAGAAACAAACTTATTAATCAAAATCTAATAAACTAATTTAGTTACTCAGGGATATTCTTAATATTTAATTTTATCGTGATATTTATGCGAGAAAACTAAAATATTCGTTTAATAATAATAGAATAATAAAAACATCGTTACTCGTCAGGAAAAAATGCTAGAAACAAATTTATTAAATAAAATCTAATAAACGAATTTAGTTACTCAGGGATATTCTTAAAATTTAATTTAATGTGATATTTATGCGAGAAAACTAAAATATTCGTTTCTATCTCCAGACAAATAAAAACATAGTATCTCGTCAGGAAAAAATGCTAGAATCAAACTTATTAAATGAAATATAATAAACAAATTAAGTTACTCAGGGATATTCGTAAAATTTAATTTTATCGTGATATTTATGCGAGAAAACTAAAATATTCGTTTCTAGTTCCAGAAGCATAAAAACATCGTTACTCGTCAGGAAAAAATGCTAGAAACAAACTTATTCAATAAAATCTAATAAACAAATTTAGTTACTCAGGGATATTCTTAAAATTAAATTTTATCGTGATATTTATGCGAGAAAACTAAAATATTCGTTTCTATCTCCAGACAAATAAAAACATCGTAACTCGTCAGGAAAAAATGCTAGAATCAAACCTATTAAATGAAATATAATAAACAATTTAAGTTACTCGGGGATATTCTTAAAATTTAATTTTATCGTGATATTTATGCGAGAAAACTAAAATATTCGTTTCTAGTTCCAGAAACATAAAAACATCGTTACTCGTCTGGAAAAAATGCTAGAAACAAATTTATTAAATAAAATCTAATAAACAAATTTAGTTACTCAGGGATATTCTTAAAATTTAATTTTATCGTGATATTTATGCGAGAAAACTAAAATATTCCTTTCTAGCTCCAGATAATTTAAAACATCGTAACTCGACAGGAAAAAATGCTAGAATCAAACTTATTAAATGAAATATAATAAACAAATTAAGTTATTCAGGGATATTCTTAAAATTTAATTTTATCGTGATATTTATGCGAGAAAACTAAAATATTCATTTCTAGTTCCAGAAACATAAAAACATCGTTACTCGTCAGGAAAAAATGCTAGAAACAAATTTATTAAATAAAATTTAATAAACGAATTTAGTTACTCAGGGATATTCTTAAAATTTAATTTTATCGTGATATTTATGCGAGAAAACTAAAATATTCGTTTCTATCTCCAGACAAATAAAAACATAGTATCTCGTCAGGAAAAAATGCTAGAATCAAACTTATTAAATGAAATATAATAAACAAATTAAGTTACTCAGGGATATTCTTAAAATTTAATTTTATCGTGATATTTATGCGAGAAAACTAAAATATTCGTTTCTAGTTCCAAAAGCATAAAAACATCGTTACTCGTCAGGAAAAAATGCTAGAAACAAACTTATTAAATAAAATCTAATAAACTAATTTAGTTACTCAGGGATATTCTTAAAATTTAATTTTATCGTGATATTTATGCGATAAAACTAAAATATTCGTTTCTTGTTCCAGAAACATAAAAACATCGTTACTCGTCAGGAAAAAATGCTAGAAACAAACTTATTAAATAAAATCTAATAAACTAATTTAGTTACTCAGGGATATTCTTAAAATTTAATTTTATCGTGATATTTATGCGAGAAAACTAAAATATTCGTTTCTAGTTCCAGAAACATAAAAAGATCTTTACTCGTCAGGAAAAAATGCTAGAAACAAATTTATTAAGTAAAATCAAATACACAAATTTAGATACTCAGGGATATTCTTAATATTTAATTTTATCGTGATATTTATGCGAGAAAACTAAAATATTCGTTTCTAGTTCTAGAAACATAAAAACATCGTTACTCGTCAGGAAAAAATGCTAGAAACAAACTTATTCAATAAAATCTTATAAACAAATTAAGTTACTCAGGGATATTCTTACAATTTAATTTTATCGTGATATTTATGCGAGAAAACTAAAATATTCGTTTCTTGTTCCAGAAACATAAAAACATCGTTACTCGTCAGGAAAAAATGCTAGAAACAAACTTATTCAATAAAATCTAATAAACAAATTTAGTTACTCAGGGATATTCTTAAAATTTAATTTTATCGTGATATTTATGCGAGAAAACTAAAATATTCCTTTCTAGCTCCAGATAATTTAAAACATCGTAACTCGACAGGAAAAAATGCTAGAATCAAACTTATTAAATGAAATATAATAAACAAATTAAGTTACTCAGGGATATTCTTAAAATTAAATTTTATCGTGATATTTATGCGAGAAAACTAAAATACTCGTTTCTAGTTCCACAAACATAAAAACATCGTTACTCGTCAGGAAAAAATGCTAGAAACAAATTTATTAAGTAAAATCTAATAAACAAATTTAGATACTCAGGTATTCTTAAAATTTAATTTTATCGTGATATTTATGCGAGAAAAATAAAATATTCGTTTCTAGTTCCAGAAACATAAAAACATCGTTACTCGTCAGGATAAAATGCTAGAAACAAGTTTATTAAATAAAATCTAATAAACTAATTTAGTTACTCAGGGATATTCTTAAAATTTAATTTTATCGTGATATTTATGCGAGAAAACTAAAATATTCGTTTCTAGTTCCAGAAACATAAAAAGATCGTTACTCGTCAGGAAAAAATGCTAGAAACAAATTTATTAAGTAAAATCTAATACACAAATTTAGATACTCAGGGATATTCTTAATATTTAATTTTATCGTGATATTTATGCGAGAAAACTAAAATATTCGTTTAATAATAATAGAATAATAAAAACATCGTTACTCGTCAGGAAAAAATGCTAGAAACAAATTTATTAAATAAAATCTAATAAACGAATTTAGTTACTCAGGGATATTCTTAAAATTTAATTTAATGTGATATTTATGCGAGAAAACTAAAATATTCGTTTCTATCTCCAGACAAATAAAAACATAGTATCTCGTCAGGAAAAAATGCTAGAATCAAACTTATTAAATGAAATATAATAAACAAATTAAGTTACTCAGGGATATTCGTAAAATTTAATTTTATCGTGATATTTATGCGAGAAAACTAAAATATTCGTTTCTAGTTCCAGAAGCATAAAAACATCGTTACTCGTCAGGAAAAAATGCTAGAAACAAACTTATTCAATAAAATCTAATAAACAAATTTAGTTACTCAGGGATATTCTTAAAATTAAATTTTATCGTGATATTTATGCGAGAAAACTAAAATATTCGTTTCTATCTCCAGACAAATAAAAACATCGTAACTCGTCAGGAAAAAATGCTAGAATCAAACCTATTAAATGAAATATAATAAACAATTTAAGTTACTCGGGGATATTCTTAAAATTTAATTTTATCGTGATATTTATGCGAGAAAACTAAAATATTCGTTTCTAGTTCCAGAAACATAAAAACATCGTTACTCGTCTGGAAAAAATGCTAGAAACAAATTTATTAAATAAAATCTAATAAACAAATTTAGTTACTCAGGGATATTCTTAAAATTTAATTTTATCGTGATATTTATGCGAGAAAACTAAAATATTCCTTTCTAGCTCCAGATAATTTAAAACATCGTAACTCGACAGGAAAAAATGCTAGAATCAAACTTATTAAATGAAATATAATAAACAAATTAAGTTATTCAGGGATATTCATAAAATTTAATTTTATCGTGATATTTATGCGAGAAAACTAAAATATTCATTTCTAGTTCCAGAAACATAAAAACATCGTTACTCGTCAGGAAAAAATGCTAGAAACAAATTTATTAAATAAAATTTAATAAACGAATTTAGTTACTCAGGGATATTCTTAAAATTTAATTTTATCGTGATATTTATGCGAGAAAACTAAAATATTCGTTTCTATCTCCAGACAAATAAAAACATAGTATCTCGTCAGGAAAAAATGCTAGAATCAAACTTATTAAATGAAATATAATAAACAAATTAAGTTACTCAGGGATATTCTTAAAATTTAATTTTATCGTGATATTTATGCGAGAAAACTAAAATATTCGTTTCTAGTTCCAAAAGCATAAAAACATCGTTACTCGTCAGGAAAAAATGCTAGAAACAAACTTATTAAATAAAATCTAATAAACTAATTTAGTTACTCAGGGATATTCTTAAAATTTAATTTTATCGTGATATTTATGCGATAAAACTAAAATATTCGTTTCTTGTTCCAGAAACATAAAAACATCGTTACTCGTCAGGAAAAAATGCTAGAAACAAACTTATTAAATAAAATCTAATAAACTAATTTAGTTACTCAGGGATATTCTTAAAATTTAATTTTATCGTGATATTTATGCGAGAAAACTAAAATATTCGTTTCTAGTTCCAGAAACATAAAAAGATCTTTACTCGTCAGGAAAAAATGCTAGAAACAAATTTATTAAGTAAAATCAAATACACAAATTTAGATACTCAGGGATATTCTTAATATTTAATTTTATCGTGATATTTATGCGAGAAAACTAAAATATTCGTTTCTAGTTCTAGAAACATAAAAACATCGTTACTCGTCAGGAAAAAATGCTAGAAACAAACTTATTCAATAAAATCTTATAAACAAATTAAGTTACTCAGGGATATTCTTACAATTTAATTTTATCGTGATATTTATGCGAGAAAACTAAAATATTCGTTTCTTGTTCCAGAAACATAAAAACATCGTTACTCGTCAGGAAAAAATGCTAGAAACAAACTTATTCAATAAAATCTAATAAACAAATTTAGTTACTCAGGGATATTCTTAAAATTTAATTTTATCGTGATATTTATGCGAGAAAACTAAAATATTCCTTTCTAGCTCCAGATAATTTAAAACATCGTAACTCGACAGGAAAAAATGCTAGAATCAAACTTATTAAATGAAATATAATAAACAAATTAAGTTACTCAGGGATATTCTTAAAATTAAATTTTATCGTGATATTTATGCGAGAAAACTAAAATACTCGTTTCTAGTTCCACAAACATAAAAACATCGTTACTCGTCAGGAAAAAATGCTAGAAACAAATTTATTAAGTAAAATCTAATAAACAAATTTAGATACTCAGGTATTCTTAAAATTTAATTTTATCGTGATATTTATGCGAGAAAAATAAAATATTCGTTTCTAGTTCCAGAAACATAAAAACATCGTTACTCGTCAGGATAAAATGCTAGAAACAAACTTATTAAATAAAATCTAATAAACTAATTTAGTTACTCAGGGATATTCTTAAAATTTAATTTTATCGTGATATTTATGCGAGAAAACTAAAATATTCGTTTCTAGTTCCAGAAACATAAAAAGATCGTTACTCGTCAGGAAAAAATGCTAGAAACAAATTTATTAAGTAAAATCTAATACACAAATTTAGATACTCAGGGATATTCTTAATATTTAATTTTATCGTGATATTTATGCGAGAAAACTAAAATATTCGTTTCAAGTTCCAGAATAATAAAAACATCGTTACTCGTCAGGAAAAAATGCTAGAAACAAATTTATTAAATAAAATCTAATAAACGAATTTAGTTACTCAGGGATATTCTTAAAATTTAATTTTATTGTGATATTTATGCGAGAAAACTAAAATATTCGTTTCTATCTCCAGACAAATAAAAACATAGTATCTCGTCAGGAAAAAATGCTAGAATCAAACTTATTAAATGAAATATAATAAACAAATTAAGTTACTCAGGGATATTCTTAAAATTTAATTTTATCGTGATATTTATGCGAGAAAACTAAAATATTCGTTTCTAGTTCCAGAAACATAAAAAACATCGTTACTCGTCAGGAAAAATGCTAGAAACAAACTTATTCAATAAAATCTAATAAACAAATTTAGTTACTCAGGGATATTCTTAAAATTTAATTTTATCGTGATATTTATGCGAGAAAACTAAAATATTCGTTTCTATCTCCAGACAAATAAAAACATCGTAACTCGTCAGGAAAAAATGCTAGAATCAAACCTATTAAATGAAATATAATAATCAAATTAAGTTACTCCGGGATATTCTTAAAATTTAATTTTATCGTGATATTTATGCGAGAAAACTAAAATATTCGTTTCTAGTTCCAGAAACATAAAAACATCGTAACTCGTCAGGAGAAAATGCTAGAAACAAATTTATTAAATAAAATCTAATAAACAAATTTAGTTACTCAGGGATATTCTTAAAATTTAATTTTATCGTGATATTTATGCGAGAAAACTAAAATATTCCTTTCTAGCTCCAGATAATTTAAAACATCGTAACTCGACAGGATAAAATGCTAGAATCAAACTTATTAAATGAAATATAATAAACAAATTAAGTTACTCAGGGATATTCTTAAAATTTAATTTTATCGTGATATTTATGCGAGAAAACTAAAATATTCTTTTCTAGCTCCAGACAATTTAAAACATCGTAACTCGACAGGAAAAAATGCTAGATTCAAACTTATTAAATTAATTATAATAAACAAATTAAGTTACTCAGGGATATTCTTAAAATTAAATTTTATCGTGATATTTATGCGAGAAAACTAAAATATTCGTTTCTATCTCCAGACAAATAAAAACATCGTAACTCGTCAGGAAAAAATGCTAGAATCAAACCTATTAAATGAAATATAATAAACAAATTAAGTTACTCCGGGATATTCTTAAAATTTAATTTTATCGTGATATTTATGTGAGAAAACTAAAATATTCGTTTCTAGTTCCAGAAACATTAAAACATCGTTACTCGTCAGGAAAAAATGTTAGAAACAAACTTATTAAATAAAATCTAATAAACTAATTTAGTTACTCAGGGATATTCTTAAAATTTAATTTTATCGTGATATTTATGCGAGAAAACTAAAATATTCGTTTCTAGTTCCAGAAACATAAAAACATCGTTACTCGTCAGGAAAAAATGCTAGAAACAAATTTATTAAGTAAAATCTAATAAAAAAATTTAGATACTCAGGTATTCTTAAAATTTAATTTTATCGTGATATTTATGCGAGAAAAATAAAATATTCGTTTCTAGTTCCAGAAACATAAAAACATCGTTACTCGTCAGGATAAAATGCTAGAAACAAACTTATTAAATAAAATCTAATAAACTAATTTAGTTACTCAGGGATATTCTTAAAATTTAATTTTATCGTGATATTTATGCGAGAAAACTAAAATATTCGTTTCTAGTTCCAGAAACATAAAAAGATCGTTACTCGTCAGGAAAAAATGCTAGAAACAAATTTATTAAGTAAAATCTAATACACAAATTTAGATACTCAGGGATATTCTTAATATTTAATTTTATCGTGATATTTATGCGAGAAAACTAAAATATTCGTTTCAAGTTCCAGAATAATAAAAACATCGTTACTCGTCAGGAAAAAATGCTAGAAACAAATTTATTAAATAAAATCTAATAAACGAATTTAGTTACTCAGGGATATTCTTAAAATTTAATTTTATTGTGATATTTATGCGAGAAAACTAAAATATTCGTTTCTATCTCCAGACAAATAAAAACATAGTATCTCGTCAGGAAAAAATGCTAGAATCAAACTTATTAAATGAAATATAATAAACAAATTAAGTTACTCAGGGATATTCTTAAAATTTAATTTTATCGTGATATTTATGCGAGAAAACTAAAATATTCGTTTCTAGTTCCAGAAGCATAAAAAACATCGTTACTCGTCAGGAAAAATGCTAGAAACAAACTTATTCAATAAAATCTAATAAACAAATTTAGTTACTCAGGGATATTCTTAAAATTTAATTTTATCGTGATATTTATGCGAGAAAACTAAAATATTCGTTTCTATCTCCAGACAAATAAAAACATCGTAACTCGTCAGGAAAAAATGCTAGAATCAAACCTATTAAATGAAATATAATAATCAAATTAAGTTACTCCGGGATATTCTTAAAATTTAATTTTATCGTGATATTTATGCGAGAAAACTAAAATATTCGTTTCTAGTTCCAGAAACATAAAAACATCGTAACTCGTCAAGAGAAAATGCTAGAAACAAATTTATTAAATAAAATCTAATAAACAAATTTAGTTACTCAGGGATATTCTTAAAATTTAATTTTATCGTGATATTTATGCGAGAAAACTAAAATATTCCTTTCTAGCTCCAGATAATTTAAGACATCGTAACTCGACAGGATAAAATGCTAGAATCAAACTTATTAAATGAAATATAATAAACAAATTAAGTTACTCAGGGATATTCTTAAAATTTAATTTTATCGTGATATTTATGCGAGAAAACTAAAATATTCTTTTCTAGCTCCAGACAATTTAAAACATCGTAACTCGACAGGAAAAAATGCTAGATTCAAACTTATTAAATGAATTATAATAAACAAATTAAGTTACTCAGGGATATTCTTAAAATTAAATTTTATCGTGATATTTATGCGAGAAAACTAAAATATTCGTTTCTATCTCCAGACAAATAAAAACATCGTAACTCGTCAGAAAAAATGCTAGAATCAAACCTATTAAATGAAATATAATAAACAAATTAAGTTACTCCGGGATATTCTTAAAATTTAATTTTATCGTGATATTTATGTGAGAAAACTAAAATATTCGTTTCTAGTTCCAGAAACATAAAAACATCGTTACTCGTCAGGAAAAAATGCTAGAAACAAATTTATTAAATAAAATCTAATAAACGAATTTAGTTACTCAGGGATATTCTAAAAATTTAATTTTATTGTGATATTTATGCGAGAAAACTAAAATATTCGTTTCTATCTCTAGACAAATAAAAACATAGTATCTCGTCAGGAAAAAATGCTAGAATCAAACTTATTAAATGAAATATAATAAACAAATTAAGTTACTCAGGGATATTCTTAAAATTTAATTTTATCGTGATATTTATGCGAGAAAACTAAAATATTCCTTTCTAGCTCCAGATAATTTAAAACATCGTAACTCGACAGGAAAAAATGCTAGAATCAAACTTATTAAATGAAATATAATAAACAAATTAAGTTACTCAGGGATATCCTTAGAATTTAATTTTATCGTGATATTTATGCGAGAAAACTAAAATATTCATTTCTAGTTCCAGAAACATAAAAACATCGTTACTCGTCAGGAAAAAATGCTAGAAACAAATTTATTAAATAAAATCTAATAAACGAATTTAGTTACTCAGGGATATTCTTAAAATTTAATTTTATCGTGATATTTATGCGAGAAAACTAAAATATTCGTTTCTATCTCCAGACAAATAAAAACATAGTATCTCGTCAGGAAAAAATGCTAGAATCAAACTTATTAAATGAAATATAATAAACAAATTAAGTTACTCAGGGATATTCTTAAAATTTAATTTTATCGTGATATTTATTCGAGAAAACTAAAATATTCGTTTCTAGTTCCAAAAGCATAAAAACATCGTTACTCGTCAGGAAAAAATGCTAGAAACAAACTTATTCATTAAAATCTATTAAACAAATTTAGTTACTCAGGAATATTCTTAAAATTAAATTTTATCGTGATATTTATGCGAGAAAACTAAAATATTCGTTTCTATCTCCAGACAAATAAAAACATCGTAACTCGTCAGGAAAAAATGCTAGAATCAAACCTATTAAATGAAATATAATAAACAATTTAAGTTACTCCGGGATATTCTTAAAATTTAATTTTATCGTGATATTTATGCGAGAAAACTAAAATATTCGTTTCTAGTTCCAGAAACATAAAAACATCGTTACTCGTCAGGAAAAAATGCTAGAAACAAATTTATTAAATAAAATCTAATAAACAAATTTAGTTACTCAGGGATATTCTTAAAATTTAATTTTATCGTGATATTTATGCGAGAAAACTAAAATATTCCTTTCTAGCTCCAGATAATTTAAAACATCGTAACTCGACAGGAAAAAATGCTAGAATCAAACTTATTA
Source organism: Pterostichus madidus (assembly GCA_911728475.2). Classification (NCBI taxonomy): domain Eukaryota; kingdom Metazoa; phylum Arthropoda; class Insecta; order Coleoptera; family Carabidae; genus Pterostichus; species Pterostichus madidus. The sequence continues at coordinate 20,560,824 of OU452309.1, read as the reverse complement.
AATGAAATATAATAAACAAATTAAGTTATTCAGGGATATTCTTAAAATTTAATTTTATCGTGATATTTATGCGAGAAAACTAAAATATTCATTTCTAGTTCCAGAAACATAAAAACATCGTTACTCGTCAGGAAAAAACGCTAGAAACAAATTTATTAAATAAAATCTAATAAACGAATTTAGTTACTCAGGGATATTCTTAAAATTTAATTTTATCGTGATATTTATGCGAGAAAACTAAAATATTCGTTTCTATCTCCAGACAAATAAAAACATAGTATCTCGTCAGGAAAAAATGCTAGAATCAAACTTATTAAATGAAATATAATAAACAAATTAAGTTACTCAGGGATATTCTTAAAATTTAATTTTATCGTGATATTTATGCGAGAAAACTAAAATATTCGTTTCTAGTTCCAAAAGCATAAAAACATCGTTACTCGTCAGGAAAAAATGCTAGAAACAAACTTATTAAATAAAATCTAATAAACTAATTTAGTTACTCAGGGATATTCTTAAAATTTAATTTTATCGTGATATTTATGCGAGAAAACTAAAATATTCGTTTCTTGTTCCAGAAATATAAAAACATCGTTACTCGTCAGGAAAAAATGCTAGAAACAAACTTATTAAATAAAATCTAATAAACTAATTTAGTTACTCAGGGATATTCTTAAAATTTAATTTTATCGTGATATTTATGCGAGAAAACTAAAATATTCGTTTCTAGTTCCAGAAACATAAAAAGATCTTTACTCGTCAGGAAAAAATGCTAGAAACAAATTTATTAAGTAAAATCGAATACACAAATTTAGATACTCAGGGATATTCTTAATATTTAATTTTATCGTGATATTTATGCGAGAAAACTAAAATATTCGTTTCTAGTTCCAGAAACATAAAAACATCGTTACTCGTCAGGAAAAAATGCTAGAAACAAACTTATTCAATAAAATCTTATAAACAAATTAAGTTACTCAGGGATATTCTTACAATTTAATTTTATCGTTATATTTATGCGAGAAAACTAAAATATTCGTTTCTAGTTCTAGAAACATAAGAACATAACTCGTCAGGAAAAAATGCTAGAAACAAATTTATGAAATAAAATCTAATAAACAAATTTAGTAACTCAGGGATATTTTTAAAATTAAATTTTATCGTGATATTTATGCGAGAAAACTAAAATATTCCTTTCTAGCTCCAGATAATTTAAAACATCGTAACTCGACAGGAAAAAATGCTAGAATCAAACTTATTAAATGAAATATAATAAACAAATTAAGTTACTCAGGGATATTCTTAAAATTTAATTTTATCGCGATATTTATGCGAGAAAACTAAAATATTCTTTTCTAGCTCCAGACAATTTAAAACATCGTAACTCGACAGGAAAAAATGCTAGATTCAAACTTATTAAATGAATTATAATAAACAAATTAAGTTACTCAGGGATATTCTTAAAATTTAATTTTATCGTGATATTTATGCGAGAAAACTAAAATATTCGTTTCTAGTTCCACAAACATAAAAACATCGTTACTCGTCAGGAAAAAATGTTAGAAACAAACTTATTAAATAAAATCTAATAAACTAATTTAGTTACTCAGGGATATTCTTAAAATTTAATTTTATCGTGATATTTATGCGAGAAAACTAAAATATTCGTTTCTTGTTCCAGAAACATAAGAACATCGTTACTCGTCAGGAAAAAATGCTAGAAACAAACTTATTAAATAAAATCTAATAAACTAATTTAGTTACTCAGGGATATTCTTAAAATTTAATTTTATCGTGATATTTATGCGAGAAAACTAAAATATTCGTTTCTAGTTCCAGAAACATAAAAAGATCTTTACTCGTCAGGAAAAAATGCTAGAAACAAATTTATTAAGTAAAATCAAATACACAAATTTAGATACTCAGGGATATTCTTAATATTTAATTTTATCGTGATATTTATGCGAGAAAACTAAAATATTCGTTTCTTGTTCCAGAAACATAAAAACATCGTTACTCGTCAGGAAAAAATGCTAGAAACAAACTTATTCAATAAAATCTTATAAACAAATTAAGTTACTCAGGGATATTCTTACAATTTAATTTTATCGTTATATTTATGCGAGAAAACTAAAATATTCGTTTCTAGTTCTAGAAACATAAAAACATCGTAACTCGTCAGGAAAAAATGATAGAAACAAATTTAGTTACTCAGGGATATTTTTAAAATTTAATTTTATCGTGATATTTATGCGAGAAAACTAAAATATTCCTTTCTAGCTCCAGATAATTTAAAACATCGTAACTCGACAGGAAAAAATGCTAGAATCAAACTTATTAAATGAAATATAATAAACAAATTAAGTTACTCAGGGATATTCTTAAAATTTAATTTTATCGCGATATTTATGCGAGAAAACTAAAATATTCTTTTCTAGCTTCTGACAATTTAAAACATCGTAACTCGACAGGAAAAAATGCTAGATTCAAACTTATTAAATGAATTATAATAAACAAATTAAGTTACTCAGGGATATTCTTAAAATTTAATTTTATCGTGAGATTTATGCGAGAAAACTAAAATATTCGTTTCTAGTTCCACAAACATAAAAACATCGTTACTCGTCAGGAAAAAATGCTAGAAACAAACTTATTAAATAAAATCTAATAAACTAATTTAGTTACTCAGGGATATTCTAAAAATTTAATTTTATCGTGATATTTATGCGAGAAAACTAAAATATTCCTTTCTAGCTCCAGATAATTTAAAACATCGTAACTCGACAGGAAAAAATGCTAGAATCAAACTTATTAAATGAAATATAATAAACAAATTAAGTTATTCAGGGATATTCTTAAAATTTAATTTTATCGTGATATTTATGCGAGAAAACTAAAATATTCATTTCTAGTTCCAGAAACATAAAAACATCGTTACTCGTCAGGAAAAAAACGCTAGAAACAAATTTATTAAATAAAATCTAATAAACGAATTTAGTTACTCAGGGATATTCTTAAAATTTAATTTTATCGTGATATTTATGCGAGAAAACTAAAATATTCGTTTCTATCTCCAGACAAATAAAAACATAGTATCTCGTCAGGAAAAAATGCTAGAATCAAACTTATTAAATGAAATATAATAAACAAATTAAGTTACTCAGGGATATTCTTAAAATTTAATTTTATCGTGATATTTATGCGAGAAAACTAAAATATTCGTTTCTAGTTCCAAAAGCATAAAAACATCGTTACTCGTCAGGAAAAAATGCTAGAAACAAACTTATTAAATAAAATCTAATAAACTAATTTAGTTACTCAGGGATATTCTTAAAATTTAATTTTATCGTGATATTTATGCGAGAAAACTAAAATATTCGTTTCTTGTTCCAGAAATATAAAAACATCGTTACTCGTCAGGAAAAAATGCTAGAAACAAACTTATTAAACAAAATCTAATAAACTAATTTAGTTACTCAGGGATATTCTTAAAATTTAATTTTATCGTGATATTTATGCGAGAAAACTAAAATATTCGTTTCTAGTTCCAGAAACATAAAAAGATCTTTACTCGTCAGGAAAAAATGCTAGAAACAAATTTATTAAGTAAAATCGAATACACAAATTTAGATACTCAGGGATATTCTTAATATTTAATTTTATCGTGATATTTATGCGAGAAAACTAAAATATTCGTTTCTAGTTCCAGAAACATAAAAACATCGTTACTCGTCAGAAAAAAATGCTAGAAACAAACTTATTCAATAAAATCTTATAAACAAATTAAGTTACTCAGGGATATTCTTACAATTTAATTTTATCGTTATATTTATGCGAGAAAACTAAAATATTCGTTTCTAGTTCTAGAAACATAAGAACATCGTAACTCGTCAGGAAAAAATGCTAGAAACAAATTTATGAAATAAAATCTAATAAACAAATTTAGTTACTCAGGGATATTTTTAAAATTTAATTTTATCGTGATATTTATGCGAGAAAACTAAAATATTCCTTTCTAGCTCCAGATAATTTAAAACATCGTAACTCGACAGGAAAAAATGCTAGAATCAAACTTATTAAATGAAATATAATAAACAAATTAAGTTACTCAGGGATATTCTTAAAATTTAATTTTATCGCGATATTTATGCGAGAAAACTAAAATATTCTTTTCTAGCTCCAGACAATTTAAAACATCGTAACTCGACAGGAAAAAATGCTAGATTCAAACTTATTAAATGAATTATAATAAACAAATTAAGTTACTCAGGGATATTCTTAAAATTTAATTTTATCGTGATATTTATGCGAGAAAACTAAAATATTCGTTTCTAGTTCCACAAACATAAAAACATCGTTACTCGTCAGGAAAAAATGTTAGAAACAAACTTATTAAATAAAATCTAATAAACAAATTTAGTTACTCAGGGATATTCTTAAAATTTAATTTTATCGTGATATTTATGCGAGAAAACTAAAATATTCGTTTCTTGTTCCAGAAACATAAAAACATCGTTACTCGTCAGGAAAAAATGCTAGAAACAAACTTATTAAATAAAATCTAATAAACTAATTTAGTTACTCAGGGATATTCTTAAAATTTAATTTTATCGTGATATTTATGCGAGAAAACTAAAATATTCGTTTCTAGTTCCAGAAACATAAAAAGATCTTTACTCGTCAGGAAAAAATGCTAGAAACAAATTTATTAAGTAAAATCAAATACACAAATTTAGATACTCAGGGATATTCTTAATATTTAATTTTATCGTGATATTTATGCGAGAAAACTAAAATATTCGTTTCTTGTTCCAGAAACATAAAAACATCGTTACTCGTCAGGAAAAAATGCTAGAAACAAACTTATTCAATAAAATCTTATAAACAAATTAAGTTACTCAGGGATATTCTTACAATTTAATTTTATCGTTATATTTATGCGAGAAAACTAAAATATTCGTTTCTAGTTCTAGAAACATAAAAACATCGTAACTCGTCAGGAAAAAATGCTAGAAACAAATTTATGAAATAAAATCTAATAAACAAATTTAGTTACTCAGGGATATTTTTAAAATTTAATTTTATCGTGATATTTATGCGAGAAAACTAAAATATTCCTTTCTAGCTCCAGATAATTTAAAACATCGTAACTCGACAGGAAAAAATGCTAGAATCAAACTTATTAAATGAAATATAATAAACAAATTAAGTTACTCAGGGATATTCTTAAAATTTAATTTTATCGCGATATTTATGCGAGAAAACTAAAATATTCTTTTCTAGCTCCAGACAATTTAAAACATCGTAACTCGACAGGAAAAAATGCTAGATTCAAACTTATTAAATGAATTATAATAAACAAATTAAGTTACTCAGGGATATTCTTAAAATTTAATTTTATCGTGAGATTTATGCGAGAAAACTAAAATATTCGTTTCTAGTTCCACAAACATAAAAACATCGTTACTCGTCAGGAAAAAATGCTAGAAACAAACTTATTAAATAAAATCTAATAAACTAATTTAGTTACACAGGGATATTCTTAAAATTTAATTTTATCGTGATATTTATGCGAGAAAACTAAAATATTCGTTTCTAGTTCCAGAAACATAAAAACATCGTTACTCGTCAGGAAAAAATGCTAGAAACAAATTTATTAAGTAAAATCTAATAAACAAATTTAGATACTCAGGGATATTCTTAAAATTTAATTTTATCGTGATATTTATTCGAGAAAAATAAAATATTCGTTTCTAGTTCCATAAACATAAAAACATCGTTACTCGTCAGGAAAAAATGCTAGAAACAAATTTATTAAATAAAATCTAATAAACGAATTTAGTTACTCAGGGATATTCTTAAAATTTAATTTTATTGTGATATTTATGCGAGAAAACTAAAATATTCGTTTCTATCTCCAGACAAATAAAAACATCGTTACTCGTCAGGAAAAAATGCTAGAAACAAATTTATTAAATAAAATCTAATAAACTAATTTAGTCACTCAGGGATATTCTTAAAATTTAATTTTACCGTGATATTTATGCGAGAAAACTAAAATATTCGTTTCTAGTTCCAGAAACATAAAAACATCGTTACTCGTCAGGAAAAAATGCTAGAAACAAACTTATTAAATAAAATCTAATAAACTAATTTAGTTACTCAGGGATATTCTTAAAATTTAATTTTATCGTGATATTTATGCGAGAAAACTAAAATATTCGTTTCTAGTTCCAGAAACATAAAAAGATCTTTACTCGTCAGGAAAAAATGCTAGAAACAAATTTATTAATTAAAATCAAATACACAAATTTAGATACTCAGGGATATTCTTAATATTTAATTTTATCGAGATATTTATGCGAGAAAACTAAAATATTCGTTTCTAGTTCCAGAAACATAAAAACATCGTTACTCGTCAGGAAAAAATGCTAGAAACAAACTTATTCAATAAAATCTTATAAACAAATTAAGTTACTCAGGGATATTCTTACAATTTAATTTTATCGTTATATTTATGCGAGAAAACTAAAATATTCGTTTCTAGTTCTAGAAACATAAAAACATCGTAACTCGTCATGAAAAAATGCTAGAAACAAATTTATGAAATAAAATCTAATAAACAAATTTAGTTACTCAGGGATATTCTTAAAATTTAATTTTATCGTGATATTTATGCGAGAAAACTAAAATATTCGTTTCTATCTCCAGACAAATAAAAACATAGTATCTCGTCAGGAAAAAATGCTAGAATCAAACTTATTAAATGAAATATAATAAACAAATTAAGTTACTCAGGGATATTCTTAAAATTTAATTTTATCGTGATATTTATGCGAGAAAACTAAAATATTCGTTTCTAGTTCCAAAAGCATAAAAACATCGTTACTCGTCAGGAAAAAATGCTAGAAACAAACTTATTAAATAAAATCTAATAAACTAATTTAGTTACTCAGGGATATTCTTAAAATTTAATTTTATCGTGATATTTATGCGAGAAAACTAAAATATTCGTTTCTTGTTCCAGAAATATAAAAACATCGTTACTCGTCAGGAAAAAATGCTAGAAACAAACTTATTAAATAAAATCTAATAAACTAATTTAGTTACTCAGGGATATTCTTAAAATTTAATTTTATCGTGATATTTATGCGAGAAAACTAAAATATTCGTTTCTAGTTCCAGAAACATAAAAAGATCTTTACTCGTCAGGAAAAAATGCTAGAAACAAATTTATTAAGTAAAATCGAATACACAAATTTAGATACTCAGGGATATTCTTAATATTTAATTTTATCGTGATATTTATGCGAGAAAACTAAAATATTCGTTTCTAGTTCCAGAAACATAAAAACATCGTTACTCGTCAGAAAAAAATGCTAGAAACAAACTTATTCAATAAAATCTTATAAACAAATTAAGTTACTCAGGGATATTCTTACAATTTAATTTTATCGTTATATTTATGCGAGAAAACTAAAATATTCGTTTCTAGTTCTAGAAACATAAGAACATCGTAACTCGTCAGGAGAAAATGCTAGAAACAAATTTATGAAATAAAATCTAATAAACAAATTTAGTTACTCAGGGATATTTTTAAAATTTAATTTTATCGTGATATTTATGCGAGAAAACTAAAATATTCCTTTCTAGCTCCAGATAATTTAAAACATCGTAACTCGACAGGAAAAAATGCTAGAATCAAACTTATTAAATGAAATATAATAAACAAATTAAGTTACTCAGGGATATTCTTAAAATTTAATTTTATCGCGATATTTATGCGAGAAAACTAAAATATTCTTTTCTAGCTCCAGACAATTTAAAACATCGTAACTCGACAGGAAAAAATGCTAGATTCAAACTTATTAAATGAATTATAATAAACAAATTAAGTTACTCAGGGATATTCTTAAAATTTAATTTTATCGTGATATTTATGCGAGAAAACTAAAATATTCGTTTCTAGTTCCACAAACATAAAAACATCGTTACTCGTCAGGAAAAAATGTTAGAAACAAACTTATTAAATAAAATCTAATAAACTAATTTAGTTACTCAGGGATATTATTAAAATTTAATTTTATCGTGATATTTATGCGAGAAAACTAAAATATTCGTTTCTTGTTCCAGAAACATAAAAACATCGTTACTCGTCAGGAAAAAATGCTAGAAACAAACTTATTAAATAAAATCTAATAAACTAATTTAGTTACTCAGGGATATTCTTAAAATTTAATTTTATCGTGATATTTATGCGAGAAAACTAAAATATTCGTTTCTAGTTCCAGAAACATAAAAAGATCTTTACTCGTCAGGAAAAAATGCTAGAAACAAATTTATTAAGTAAAATCAAATACACAAATTTAGATACTCAGGGATATTCTTAATATTTAATTTTATCGTGATATTTATGCGAGAAAACTAAAATATTCGTTTCTTGTTCCAGAAACATAAAAACATCGTTACTCGTCAGGAAAAAATGCTAGAAACAAACTTATTCAATAAAATCTTATAAACAAATTAAGTTACTCAGGGATATTCTTACAATTTAATTTTATCGTTATATTTATGCGAGAAAACTAAAATATTCGTTTCTAGTTCTAGAAACATAAAAACATCGTAACTCGTCAGGAAAAAATGCTAGAAACAAATTTATGAAATAAAATCTAATAAACAAATTTAGTTACTCAGGGATATTTTTAAAATTTAATTTTATCGTGATATTTATGCGAGAAAACTAAAATATTCCTTTCTAGCTCCAGATAATTTAAAACATCGTAACTCGACAGGAAAAAATGCTAGAATCAAACTTATTAAATGAAATATAATAAACAAATTAAGTTACTCAGGGATATTCTTAAAATTTAATTTTATCGCGATATTTATGCGAGAAAACTAAAATATTCTTTTCTAGCTCCAGACAATTTAAAACATCGTAACTCGACAGGAAAAAATGCTAGATTCAAACTTATTAAATGAATTAAAATAAACAAATTAAGTTACTCAGGGATATTCTTAAAATTTAATTTTATCGTGAGATTTATGCGAGAAAACTAAAATATTCGTTTCTAGTTCCACAAACATAAAAACATCGTTACTCGTCAGGAAAAAATGCTAGAAACAAACTTATTAAATAAAATCTAATAAACTAATTTAGTTACACAGGGATATTCTTAAAATTTAATTTTATCGTGATATTTATGCGAGAAAACTAAAATATTCGTTTCTAGTTCCAGAAACATAAAAACATCGTTACTCGTCAGGAAAAAATGCTAGAAACAAATTTATTAAGTAAAATCTAATAAACAAATTTAGATACTCAGGGATATTCTTAAAATTTAATTTTATCGTGATATTTATTCGAGAAAAATAAAATATTCGTTTCTAGTTCCATAAACATAAAAACATCGTTACTCGTCAGGAAAAAATGCTAGAAACAAATTTATTAAATAAAATCTAATAAACGAATTTAGTTACTCAGGGATATTCTTAAAATTTAATTTTATTGTGATATTTATGCGAGAAAACTAAAATATTCGTTTCTATCTCCAGACAAATAAAAACATCGTTACTCGTCAGGAAAAAATGCTAGAAACAAACTTATTAAATAAAATCTAATAAACTAATTTAGTCACTCAGGGATATTCTTAAAATTTAATTTTACCGTGATATTTATGCGAGAAAACTAAAATATTCGTTTCTAGTTCCAGAAACATAAAAACATCGTTACTCGTCAGGAAAAAATGCTAGAAACAAACTTATTAAATAAAATCTAATAAACTAATTTAGTTACTCAGGGATATTCTTAAAATTTAATTTTATCGTGATATTTATGCGAGAAAACTAAAATATTCGTTTCTAGTTCCAGAAACATAAAAAGATCTTTACTCGTCAGGAAAAAATGCTAGAAACAAATTTATTAATTAAAATCAAATACACAAATTTAGATACTCAGGGATATTCTTAATATTTAATTTTATCGAGATATTTATGCGAGAAAACTAAAATATTCGTTTCTAGTTCCAGAAACATAAAAACATCGTTACTCGTCAGGAAAAAATGCTAGAAACAAACTTATTCAATAAAATCTTATAAACAAATTAAGTTACTCAGGGATATTCTTACAATTTAATTTTATCGTTATATTTATGCGAGAAAACTAAGATATTCGTTTCTAGTTCTAGAAACATAAAAACATCGTAACTCGTCATGAAAAAATGCTAGAAACAAATTTATGAAATAAAATCTAATAAACAAATTTAGTTACTCAGGGATATTCTTAAAATTTAATTTTATCGTGATATTTATGCGAGAAAACTAAAATATTCCTTTCTAGCTCCAGATAATTTAAAACATCGTAACTCGACAGGAAAAAATGCTAGAATCAAACTTATTAAATGAAATATAATAAACAAATTAAGTTACTCAGGGATATTCTTAAAATTTAATTTTATCGCGATATTTATGCGAGAAAACTAAAATATTCTTTTCTAGCTCCAGACAATTTAAAACATCGTAACTCGACAGGAAAAAATGCTAGATTCAAACTTATTAAATGAATTATAATAAACAAATTAAGTTACTCAGGGATATTCTTAAAATTTAATTTTATCGTGATATTTATGCGAGAAAACTAAAATATTCGTTTCTAGTTCCACAAACATAAAAACATCGTTACTCGTCAAGAAAAAATGTTAGAAACAAACTTATTAAATAAAATCTAATAAACTAATTTAGTTACTCAGGGATATTCTTAAAATTTAATTTTATCGTGATATTTATGCGAGAAAACTAAAATATTCGTTTCTAGTTCCAGAAACATAAAAACATCGTTACTCGTCAGGAAAAAATGCTAGAAACAAACTTATTAAATAAAATCTAATAAACTAATTTAGTTACTCAGGGATATTCTTAAAATTTAATTTTATTGTGATATTTATGCGAGAAAACTAAAATATTCGTTTCTATCTCCAGACAAATAAAAACATCGTTACTCGTCAGGAAAAAATGCTAGAAACAAACTTATTAAATAAAATCTAATAAACTAATTTAGTCACTCAGGGATATTCTTAAAATTTAATTTTACCGTGATATTTATGCGAGAAAACTAAAATATTCGTTTCTAGTTCCAGAAACATAAAAACATCGTTACTAGTCAGGAAAAAATGCTAGAAACAAACTTATTAAATAAAATCTAATAAACTAATTTAGTTACTCAGGGATATTCTTAAAATTTAATTTTATCGTGATATTTATGCGAGAAAACTAAAATATTCGTTTCTAGTTCCAGATACATAAAAAGATCGTTACTCGTCAGGCAAAAATGCTAGAAACAAATTTATTAAGTAAAATCTAATACACAAATTTAGATACTCAGGGATATTCTTAATATTTAATTTTATCGTGATATTTATGCGAGAGAACTAAAATATTCGTTTCAAGTTCCAGAATAATAAAAACATCGTTACTCGTCTGGAAAAAATGCTAGAAACAAATTTATTAAATAAAATCTAATAAACGAATTTAGTTACTCAGGGATATTCTTAAAATTTAATTTTATTGTGATATTTATGCGAGAAAACTAAAATATTCGTTTCTATCTCCAGACAAATAAAAACATAGTATCTCGTCAGAAAAAAATGCTAGAATCAAACTTATTAAATGAAATATAATAAACAAATTAAGTTACTCAGGGATATTCTTAAAATTTAATTTTATCGTGATATTTATGCGAGAAAACTAAAATATTCGTTTCTAGTTCCAGAAGCATAAAAAACATCGTTACTCGTCAGGAAAAAATGCTAGAAACAAACTTATTCAATAAAATCTAATAAACAAATTTAGTTACTCAGGGATATTCTTAAAATTTAATTTTATCGTGATATTTATGCGAGAAAACTCAAATATTCGTTTCTATCTCCAGACAAATAAAAACATCGCAACTCGTCAGGAAAAAATGCTAGAATCAAACCTATTAAATGAAATATAATAAACAAATTAAGTTACTCCGGGATATTCTTAAAATTTAATTTTATCGTGATATTTATGCGAGAAAACTAAAATATTCGTTTCTAGTTCCAGAAACATAAAAACATCGTAACTCGTCAGGAAAAAATGCTAGAAACAAATTTATTGAATAAAATCTAATAAACAAATTTAGTTACTCAGGGATATACTTAAAATTTAATTTTATCGTGATATTTATGCGAGAAAACTAAAATATCCCTTTCTAGCTCCAGATAATTTAAAACATCGTAACTCGACAGGAAAAAATGCTAGAATCAAACTTATTAAATGAAATATAATAAACAAATTAAGTTACTCAGGGATATTCTTAAAATTTAATTTTATCGTGATATTTATGCGAGAAAACTAAAATATTCTTTTCTAGCTCCAGACAATTTAAAACATCGTAACTCGTCAGGAAAAAATGCTAGAATCCAACCTATTAAATGAAATATAATAAACAAATTAAGTTACACCGGGATATTCTTAAAATTTAATTTTATCGTGATATTTATGTGAGAAAACTAAAATATTCGTTTCTAGTTCCAGAAACATAAAAACATCGTTACTCGTCAGGAAAAAATGCTAGAAACAAATTTATTAAATAAAATCTAATAAACGAATTTAGTTACTCAGGGATATTCTTAAAATTTAATTTTATTGTGATATTTATGCGAGAAAACTAAAATATTCGTTTCTATCTCTAGACAAATAAAAACATAGTATCTCGTCAGGAAAAAATGCTAGAATCAAACTTATTAAATGAAATATAATAAACAAATTAAGTTACTCAGGGATATTCTTAAAATTTAATTTTATCGTGATATTTATGCGAGAAAACTAAAATATTCGTTTCTAGTTCCAGAAACATAAAAACATCGTTACTCGTCAGGAAAAAATGCTAGAAACAAATTTATTAAATAAAATCTAATAAACGAATTTAGTTACTCAGGGATATTCTTAAAATTTAATTTTATCGTGATATTTATGCGAGAAAACTAAAATATTCGTTTCTAGTTCCAGAAACATAAAAACATCGTAACTCGTCAGGAAAAAATGCTAGAAACAAATTTATTAAATAAAATCTAATAAACAAATTTAGTTACTCAGGGATATACTTAAAATTTAATTTTATCGTGATATTTATGCGAGAAAACTAAAATATTCCTTTCTAGCTCCAGATAATTTAAAACATCGTAACTCGACAGCAAAAAATGCTAGAAACAAATTTATTAAGTAAAATCTAATAAACAAATTTAGATACTCAGGGATAGTCTTAAAATTTAATTTTATTGAGATATTTATGCGAGAAAACTAAAATATTCGTTTCTATCTCCAGACAAATAAAAACATCGTTACTCGTCAGGAAAAAATGCTAGAAACAAACTTATTAAATAAAATCGAATAAACTAATTTAGTTACTCAGGGATATTCTTAAAATTTAATTTTACCGTGATATTTATGCGAGAAAACTAAAATATTCGTTTCTAGTTCCAGAAACTTAAAAACATCGTTACTCGTCAGGAAAAAATGCTAGAAACAAACTTATTCAATAAAATCTAATAAACAAATTAAGTTACTTAGGGATATTCTTACAATTTAATTTTATCGTGATATTTATGCGAGAAAACTAAAATATTCGTTTCTAGTTCTAGAAATATAAAAACATCGTAACTCGTCAGGAAAAAATGCTAGAAACAAATTTATTAAATAAAATCTAATAAACAAATTTAGATACTCAGGGATATTCTTAAAATTTAATTTTATCGTGATATTTATGCGAGAAAACTAAAATATTCCTTTCTAGCTCCAGATAATTTAAAACATCGTAACTCGACAGCAAAAAATGCTAGAAACAAATTTATTAAGTAAAATCTAATAAACAAATTTAGATACTCAGGGATAGTCTTCAAATTTAATTTTATTGAGATATTTATGCGAGAAAACTAAAATATTCGTTTCTATCTCCAGACAAATAAAAACATCGTTACTCGTCAGGAAAAAATGCTAGAAACAAACTTATTAAATAAAATATAATAAACTAATTTAGTTACTCAGGGATATTCTTAAAATTTAATTTTACCGTGATATTTATGCGAGAAAACTAAAATATTCGTTTCTAGTTCCAGAAACATAAAAACATCGTTACTCGTCAGGAAAAAATGCTAGAAACAAATTTATTAAATAAAATCTAATAAACTAATTTAGTTACTCAGGGATATTCTTAAAATTTAATTTTATTGTGATATTTATGCGAGAAAACTATCTATCTCCAGACAAATAAAAACATAGTATCTCGTCAGGAAAAAATGCTAGAATCAAACTTATTAAATGAAATATAATAAACAAATTAAGTTACTCCGGGATATTCTTAAAATTTAATTTTATCGTGATATTTATGCGAGAAAACTAAAATATTAGTTTCTAGTTCCAGAAACATAAAAACATCGTTACTCGTCAGGAAAAAATGCTAGAAACAAATTTATTAAATAAAATCTAATAAACAAATTTAGTTACTCAGGGATATTCTTAAAATTTAATTTTATCGTGATATTTATGCGAGAAAACTAAAATATTCCTTTCTAGCTCCAGATAATTTAAAACATCGTAACTCGACAGGAAAAAATGCTAGAATCAAACTTATTAAATGAAATATAATAAACAAATTAAGTTACTCAGGGATATTCTTAAAATTAAATTTTATCGTGATATTTATGCGAGAAAACTAAAATATTCGTTTCTATCTCCAGACAAATAAAAACATCGTAACTCGTCAGGAAAAAATGCTAGAATCAAACCTATTAAATGAAATATAATAAACAAATTAAGTTACTCCGGGATATTCTTAAAATTTAATTTTATCGTGATATTTATGCGAGAAAACTAAAATATTAGTTTCTAGTTCCAGAAACATAAAAACATCGTTACTCGTCAGGAAAAAATGCTAGAAACAAATTTATTAAATAAAATCTAATAAACAAATTTAGTTACTCAGGGATATTCTTAAAATTTAATTTTATCGTGATATTTATGCGAGAAAACTAAAATACTCCTTTCTAGCTCCAGATAATTTAAAACATCGTAACTCGACAGGAAAAAATGCTAGAATCAAACTTATTAAATAAAATCCAATAAACTAATTTAGTTACTCAGGGATATTCTTAAAATTTAATTTTATCGTGATATTTATGCGAGAAAACTAAAATATTCGTTTCTTGTTCCAGAAACATAAAAACATCGTTACTCGTCAGGAAAAAATGCTAGAAACAAACTTATTAAATAAAATCTAATAAACTAATTTAGTTACTCAGGGATATTCTTAATATTTAATTTTATCGTGATATTTATGCGAGAAAACTAAAATATTCGTTTCTAGTTCCAGAAACATAAAAAGATCGTTACTCGTCAGGAAAAAATGCTAGAAACAAACTTATTCAATAAAATCTAATAAACAAATTTAGTTACTCAGGGATATTCTTAAAATTAAATTTTATCGTGATATTTATGCGAGAAAACTAAAATATTCGTTTCTATCTCCAGACAAATAAAAACATCGTAACTCGTCAGGAAAAAATGCTAGAAACAAACCTATTAAATGAAATATAATAAACAAATTAAGTTACTCAGGGATATTCTTAAAATTTAATTTTATCGTGATATTTATGCGAGAAAACTAAAATATTCATTTCTAGTTCCAGAAACATAAAAACATCGTTACTCGTCAGGAAAAAATGCTAGAAACAAATTTATTAAATAAAATCTAATAAACGAATTTAGTTACTCAGGGATATTCTTAAAATTTTATTTTATCTTGATATTTATGCGAGAAAACTAAAATATTCGTTTCTATCTCCAGACAAATAAAAACATTGTAACTCGTCAGGAAAAAATGCTAGAATCAAACTTATTAAATGAAATATAATAAACAAATTTAGTTACTCACGGATATTCTTAAAATTTAATTTTATCGTGATATTTATGCGAGAAAACTAAAATATTCTTTTCTAGCTCCAGACAATTTAAAACATCGTAACTCGACAGGAAAAAATGCTAGATTCAAACTTATTAAATGAATTATAATAAACAAATTAAGTTACTCAGGGATATTCTTAATATTTAATTTTATCGTGATATTTATGCGAGAAAACTAAAATATTCGTTTCTAGTTCCACAAACATAAAAACATCGTTACTCGTCAGGAAAAAATGCTAGAAACAAACTTATTAAATAAAATCTAATAAACTAATTTAGTTACTCAGGGATATTCTTAAAATTTAATTTTATCGTGATATTTATGCGAGAAAACTAAAATATTCGTTTCTAGTTCCAGAAACATAAAAACATCGTTACTCGTCAGAAAAAGATGCTAGAATCAAACTTATTAATTGAAATATAATAAACAAATTAAGTTACTCAGGGATATTCTTAAAATTTAATTTTATCGTGATATTTATGCGAGAAAACTAAAATATTCGTTTCTAGTTCCAAAAGCATAAAAACATCGTTACTCGTCAGAAAAAATGCTAGAAACAAACTTATTAAATAAAATCTAATAAACTAATTTAGTTACTCAGGGATATTCTTAAAATTTAATTTTATCGTGATATTTATGCGAGAAAACTAAAATATTCGTTTCTTGTTCCAGAAACATAAAAACATCGTTACTCGTCAGGAAAAAATGCTAGAAACAAACTTATTAAATAAAATCTAATAAACTAATTTAGTTACTCAGGGATATTCTTAAAATTTAATTTTATCGTGATATTTATGCGAGAAAACTAAAATATTCGTTTCTAGTTCTAGAAACATAAAAACATCGTAACTCGTCAGGAAAAAATGCTAGAAACAAATTTATTAAATAAAATCTAATAAACAAATTTAGTTACTCAGGGATATTCTTAAAATTTAATTTTAACGTGATATTTATGCGAGAAAACTAAAATATTCCTTTCTAGCTCCAGATAATTTAAAACATCGTAACTCAACAGGAAAAAATGCTAGAATCAAACTTATTAAATGAAATATAATAAACAAATTAAGTTACTCAGGGATATTCTTAAAATTTAATTTTATCGTGATATTTATGCGAGAAAACTAAAATATTCTTTTCTAGCTCCAGACAATTTAAAACATCGTAACTCGACAGGAAAAAATGGAATCAAACTTATTAAATGAAATATAATAAACAAATTAAGTTACTCAGGGATATTCGTAAAATTTAAATTTATCGTGATATTTATGCGAGAAAACTAAAATATTCGTTTCTAGTTCCAAAAGCATAAAAACATCGTTACTCGTCAGGAAAAAATGCTAGAAACAAACTTATTAAATAAAATCTAATAAACTAATTTAGTTACACAGGGATATTCTTACAATTTAATTTTATCGTGATATTTATGCGAGAAAACTAAAATATTCCTTTCTAGCTCCAGATAATTTAAAACATCGTAACTCGACAGGAAAAAATGCTAGAAACAAATTTAATAAGTAAAATCTAATAAACAAATTTAGATACTCAGGGATAGGCTTAAAATTTAATTTTATTGAGATATTTATGCGAGAAAACTAAAATATTCGTTTCTATCTCCAGACAAATAAAAACATCGTTACTCGTCAGGTAAAAATGCTAGAAACAAACTTAATAAATAAAATATAATAAACTAATTTAGTTACTCAGGGATATTCTTAAAATTTAATTTTACCGTGATATTTATGCGAGAAAACTAAAATATTCGTTTCTAGTTCCAGAAACATAAAAACATCGTTACTCGTCAGGAAAAAATGCTAGAAACAAACTTATTAAATAAAATCTAATAAACTAATTTAGTTACTCAGGGATATTCTTAATATTTAATTTTATCGTGATATTTATGCGAGAAAACTAAAATATTCGTTTAATAATAATAGAATAATAAAAACATCGTTACTCGTCAGGAAAAAATGCTAGAAACAAATTTATTAAATAAAATCTAATAAACGAATTTAGTTACTCAGGGATATTCTTAAAATTTAATTTTATTGTGATATTTATGCGAGAAAACTATCAATCTCCAGACAAATAAAAACATAGTATCTCGTCAGGAAAAAATGCTAGAATCAAACTTATTAAATGAAATATAATAAACAAATTAAGTTACTCAGGGATATTCTTAAAATTTAATTTTATCGTGATATTTATGCGAGAAAACTAAAATATTCGTTTCTAGTTCCAGAAGCGTAAAAACATCGTTACTCGTCAGGAAAAAATGCTAGAAACAAACTTATTCAATAAAATCTAATAAACAAATTTAGTTACTCAGGGATATTCTTAAAATTAAATTTTATCGTGATATTTATGCGAGAAAACTAAAATATTCGTTTCTATCTCCAGACAAATAAAAACATCGTAACTCGTCAGGAAAAAATGCTAGAATCAAACCTATTAAATGAAATATAATAAACAAATTAAGTTACTCCGGGATATTCTTAAAATTTAATTTTATCGTGATATTTATGCGAGAAAACTAAAATATTAGTTTCTAGTTCCAGAAACATAAAAACATCGTTACTCGTCAGGAAAAAATGCTAGAAACAAATTTATTAAATAAAATCTAATAAACAAATTTAGTTACTCAGGGATATTCTTAAAATTTAATTTTATCGTGATATTTATGCGAGAAAACTAAAATATTCCTTTCTAGCTCCAGATAATTTAAAACATCGTAACTCGACAGGAAAAAATGCTAGAATCAAACTTATTAAATGAAATATAATAAACAAATTAAGTTACTCAGGGATATTCTTAAAATTTAATTTTATCGTGATATTTATGCGAGAAAACTAAAATATTCATTTCTAGTTCCAGAAACATAAAAACATCGTTACTCGT
This sequence comes from Pterostichus madidus, assembly GCA_911728475.2. Lineage (NCBI taxonomy): Eukaryota > Metazoa > Arthropoda > Insecta > Coleoptera > Carabidae > Pterostichus > Pterostichus madidus. The sequence goes on along the minus strand of OU452309.1, from coordinate 20,541,947 downwards.
CAGGAAAAAATGCTAGAAACAAATTTATTAAATAAAATCTAATAAACGAATTTAGTTACTCAGGGATATTCTTAAAATTAAATTTTATCGTGATATTTATGCGAGAAAACTAAAATATTCGTTTCTATCTCCAGACAAATAAAATCATAGTATCTCGTCAGGAAAAAATGCTAGAATCAAACTTATGAAATGAAATATAATAAACAAATTAAGTTACTCAGGGATATTCTTAAAATTTAATTTTATCGTGATATTTATGCGAGAAAACTAAAATATTCGTTTCTAGTTCCAAAAGCATAAAAACATCGTTACTCGTCAGGAAAAAATGCTAGAAACAAACTTATTAAATAAAATCTAATAAACTAATTTAGTTACTCAGGGATATTCTTAAAATTTAATTTTATCGTGATATTTATGCGAGAAAACTAAAATATTCGTTTCTTGTTCCAGAAACATAAAAACATCGTTACTCGTCAGGAAAAAATGCTAGAAACAAACTTATTAAATAAAATCTAATAAACTAATTTAGTTACTCAGGGATATTCTTAAAATTTAATTTTATCGTGATATTTATGCGAGAAAACTAAAATATTCGTTTCTAGTTCCACAAACATAAAAACATCGTAACTCGTCAGGAAAAAATGCTAGAAACAAATTTATTAAATAAAATCTAATAAACAAATTTAGTTACTCAGGGATATTCTTAAAATTAAATTTTATCGTGATATTTATGCGAGAAAACTAAAATATTCGTTTCTAGTTCCAGAAACATAAAAACATCGTTACTCGTCAGGAAAAAATGCTAGAAACAAATTTATTAAGTAAAATCTAATAAACAAATTTAGATACTCAGGGATAGTCTTAAAATTTAATTTTATTGAGATATTTATGCGAGAAAACTAAAATATTCGTTTCTATCTCCAGACAAATAAAAACATCGTTACTCGTCAGGAAAAAATGCTAGAAACAAACTTATTAAATAAAATCTAATAAACTAATTTAGTTACTCAGGGATATTCTTAAAATTTAATTTTACCGTGATATTTATGCGAGAAAACTAAAATATTCGTTTCTAGTTCCAGAAACATAAAAACATCGTTACTCGTCAGGAAAAAATGCTAGAAACAAACTTATTCAATAAAATCTAATAAACAAATTAAGTTAATCAGGGATATTCTTACAATTTAATTTTATCGTGATATTTATGCGAGAAAACTAAAATATTCGTTTCTAGTTCTAGAAACATAAAAACATCGTAACTCGTCAGGAAAAAATGCTAGAAACAAATTTATTAAATAAAATCTAATAAACTAATTTAGACACTCAGGGATATTCTTAAAATTTAATTTTATCGTGATATTTATGCGAGAAAACTAAAATATTCCTTTCTAGCTCCAGATAATTTAAAACATCGTAACTCGACAGGAAAAAATGCTAGAAACAAATTTATTAAGTAAAATATAATAAACAAATTTAGATACTCAGGGATAGTCTTAAAATTTAATTTTATTGAGATATTTATGCGAGAAAACTAAAATATTCGTTTCTATCTCCAGACAAATAAAAACATCGTTACTCGTCAGGTGAAAATGCTAGAAACAAACTTATTAAATAAAATATAATAAACTAATTTAGTTACTCAGGGATATTCTTAAAATTTAATTTTACCGTGATATTTATGCGAGAAAACTAAAATATTAGTTTCTAGTTCCAGAAACATAAAAACATCGTTACTCGTCAGGAAAAAATGCTAGAAACAAACTTATTAAATGAAATATAATAAACAAATTAAGTTACTCCGGGATATTCTTAAAATTTAATTTTATCGTGATATTTATGCGAGAAAACTAAAATATTCGTTTAATAATAATAGAATAATAAAAACATCGTTACTCGTCAGGAAAAAATGCTAGAAACAAATTTATTAAATAAAATCTAATAAACGAATTTAGTTACTCAGGGATATTCTTAAAATTTAATTTTATTGTGATATTTATGCGAGAAAACTAAAATATTCGTTTCTATCTCCAGACAAATAAAAACATCGTAACTCGTCAGGAAAAAATGCTAGAATCAAACCTATTAAATGAAATATAATAAACAAATTAAGTTACTCCGGGATATTCTTAAAATTTAATTTTATCGTGATATTTATGCGAGAAAACTAAAATATTCGTTTCTAGTTCCAGAAGCATAAAAACATCGTTACTCGTCAGGAAAAAAATGCTAGAAACAAACTTATTCAATAAAATCTAATAAACAAATTTAGTTACTCAGGGATATTCTTAAAATTAAATTTTATCGTGATATTTATGCGAGAAAACTAAAATATTCGTTTCTATCTCCAGACAAATAAAAACATCGTAACTCGTCAGGAAAAAATGCTGGAATCAAACCTATTAAATGAAATATAATAAACAAATTAAGTTACTCCGGGATATTCTTAAAATTTAATTTTATCGTGATATTTATGCGAGAAAACTAAAATATTAGTTTCTAGTTCCAGAAACATAAAAACATCGTTACTCGTCAGGAAAAAATGCTAGAAACAAATTTATTAAATAAAATCTAATAAACAAATTTAGTTACTCAGGGATATTCTTAAAATTTAATTTTATCGTGATATTTATGCGAGAAAACTAAAATATTCCTTTCTAGCTCCAGATAATTTAAAACATCGTAACTCGACAGGAAAAAATGCTAGAATCAAACTTATTAAATGAAATATAATAAACAAATTAAGTTACTCAGAGATATTCTTAAAATTTAATTTTATCGTGATATTTATGCGAGAAAACTAAAATATTCATTTCTAGTTCCAGAAACATAAAAACATCGTTACTCGTCAGGAAAAAATGCTAGAAACAAATTTATTAAATAAAATCTAATAAACGAATTTAGTTACTCAGGGATATTCTTAAAATTTAATTTTATCGTGATATTTATGCGAGAAAACTAAAATATTCGTTTCTAGTTCCAGAAGCATAAAAACATCGTTACTCGTCAGGAAAAAATGCTAGAAACAAACTTATTCAATAAAATCTAATAAACAAATTTAGTTACTCAGGGATATTCTTAAAATTAAATTTTATCGTGATATTTATGCGAGAAAACTAAAATATTCGTTTCTATCTCCAGACAAATAAAAACATCGTAACTCGTCAGGAAAAAATGCTAGAATCAAACCTATTAAATGAAATATAATAAACAAATTAAGTTACTCCGGGATATTCTTAAAATTTAATTTTATCGTGATATTTATGCGAGAAAACTAAAATATTAGTTTCTAGTTCCAGAAACATAAAAACATCGTTACTCGTCAGGAAAAAAATGCTAGAATCAAACTTATTAAATGAAATATAATAAACAAATTAAGTTACTCAGGGATATTCTTAAAATTTAATTTTATCGTGATATTTATGCGAGAAAACTAAAATATTCTTTTCTAGCTCCAGACAATTTAAAACATCGTAACTCGTCAGGAAAAAATGCTAGAATCCAACCTATTAAATGAAATATAATAAACAAATTAAGTTACACCGGGATATTCTTAAAATTTAATTTTATCGTGATATTTATGTGAGAAAACTAAAATATTCGTTTCTAGTTCCAGAAACATAAAAACATCGTTACTCGTCAGGAAAAAATGCTAGAAACAAATTTATTAAATAAAATCTAATAAACGAATTTAGTTACTCAGGGATATTCTTAAAATTTAATTTTATTGTGATATTTATGCGAGAAAACTAAAATATTCGTTTCTATCTCTAGACAAATAAAAACATAGTATCTCGTCAGGAAAAAATGCTAGAATCAAACTTATTAAATGAAATATAATAAACAAATTAAGTTACTCAGGGATATTCTTAAAATTTAATTTTATCGTGATATTTATGCGAGAAAACTAAAATATTCGTTTCTAGTTCCAGAAACATAAAAACATCGTTACTCGTCAGGAAAAAATGCTAGAAACAAATTTATTAAATAAAATCTAATAAACAAATTTAGTTACTCAGGGATATTCTTAAAATTTAATTTTATCGTGATATTTATGCGAGAAAACTAAAATATTCCTTTCTAGCTCCAGATAATTTAAAACATCGTAACTCGACAGGAAAAAATGCTAGAATCAAACTTATTAAATGAAATATAATAAACAAATTAAGTTACTCAGGGATATTCTTAAAATTTAATTTTATCGTGATATTTATGCGAGAAAACTAAAATATTCATTTCTAGTTCCAGAAACATAAAAACATCGTTACTCGTCAGGAAAAAATGCTAGAAACAAATTTATTAAATAAAATCTAATAAACGAATTTAGTTACTCAGGGATATTCTTAAAATTTAATTTTATTGTGATATTTATGCGAGAAAACTAAAATATTCGTTTCTATCTCCAGACAAATAAAAACATAGTATCTCGTCAGGAAAAAATGCTAGAATCAAACTTATTAAATGAAATATAATAAACAAATTAAGTTACTCAGGGATATTCTTAAAATTTAATTTTATCGTGATATTTATGCGAGAAAACTAAAATATTCGTTTCTAGTTCCAAAAGCTTAAAAACATCGTTACTCGTCAGGAAAAAATGCTAGAAACAAACTTATTAAATAAAATCTAATAAACTAATTTAGTTACTCAGGGATATTCTTAAAATTTAATTTTATCGTGATATTTATGCGAGAAAACTAAAATATTCGTTTCTATCTCCAGACAAATAAAAACATAGTATCTCGTCAGGAAAAAATGCTAGAATCAAACTTATTAAATGAAATATAATAAACAAATTAAGTTACTCAGGGATATTCTTAAAATTTAATTTTATCGTGATATTTATGCGAGAAAACTAAAATATTCGTTTCTAGTTCCAAAAGCTTAAAAACATCGTTACTCGTCAGGAAAAAATGTTAGAAACAAACTTATTAAATAAAATCTAATAAACTAATTTAGTTACTCAGGGATATTCTTAAAATTTAATTTTATCGTGATATTTATGCGAGAAAACTAAAATATTCGTTTCTAGTTCTAGAAACATAAAAACATCGTAACTCGTCAGGAAAAAATGCTAGAAACAAATTTATTAAATAAAATCTAATAAACAAATTTAGTTACTCAGGGATATTCTTAAAATTTAATTTTATCGTGATATTTATGCGAGAAAACTAAAATATTCCTTTCTAGCTCCAGATAATTTAAAACATCGTAATTCGACAGGAAAAAATGCTAGAATCAAACTTATTAAATGAAATATAATAAACAAATTAAGTTACTCAGGGATATTCTTAAAATTTAATTTTATCGTGATATTTATGCGAGAAAACTAAAATATTCTTTTCTAGCTCCAGACAATTTAAAACATCGTAACTCGACAGGAAAAAATGCTAGATTCAAACTTATTAAATGAATTATAATAAACAAATTAAGTTACTCAGGGATATTCTTAAAATTAAATTTTATCGTGATATTTATGTGAGAAAACTAAAATATTCGTTTCTAGTTCCACAAACATAAAAACATCGTTACTCGTCAGGAAAAAATGTTAGAAACAAACTTATTAAATAAAATCTAATAAACTAATTTAGTTACTCAGGGATATTCTTAAAATTTAATTTTATCGTGATATTTATGCGAGAAAACTAAAATATTCGTTTCTAGTTCCAGAAACATAAAAACATCGTTACTCGTCAGGAAAAAATGCTAGAAACAAATTTATTAAGTAAAATCTAATAAACAAATTTAGATACTCAGGGATAGTCTTAAAATTTAATTTTATTGAGATATTTATGCGAGAAAACTAAAATATTCGTTTCTATCTCCAGACAAATAAAAACATCGTTACTCGTCAGGAAAAAATGCTAGAAACAAACTTATTAAATAAAATCTAATAAACTAATTTAGTTACTCAGGGATATTCTTAAATTTTAATTTTACCGTGATATTTATGCGAGAAAACTAAAATATTCGTTTCTAGTTCCAGAAACATAAAAACATCGTTACTCGTCAGGAAAAAATGCTAGAAACAAACTTATTCAATAAAATCTAATAAACAAATTAAGTTAATCAGGGATATGCGAGAAAACTAAAATATTCGTTTCTAGTTCTAGAAACATAAAAACATCGTAACTCGTCAGGAAAAAATGCTAGAAACAAATTTATTAAATAAAATCTAATAAACTAATTTAGATACTCAGGGATATTCTTAAAATTTAATTTTATCGTGATATTTATGCGAGAAAACTAAAATATTCCTTTCTAGCTCCAGATAATTTAAAACATCGTAAACAGGAAAAAATGCTAGAAACAAATTTATTAAGTAAAATCTAATAAACAAATTTAGATACTCAGGTATAGTCTTAAAATTTAATTTTATTGAGATATTTATGCGAGAAAACTAAAATATTCGTTTCTATCTCCAGACAAATAAAAACATCGTTACTCGTCAGGTGAAAATGCTAGAAACAAACTTATTAAATAAAATATAATAAACTAATTTAGTTACTCAGGGATATTCTTAAAATTTAATTTTACCGTGATATTTATGCGAGAAAACTAAAATATTCGTTTCTAGTTCCAGAAACATAAAAACATCGTTACTCGTCAGGAAAAAATGCTAGAAACAAACTTATTAAATAAAATCTAATAAACTAATTTAGTTACTCAGGGATATTCTTAATATTTAATTTTATCGTGATATTTATGCGAGAAAACTAAAATATTCGTTTAATAATAATAGAATAATAAAAACATCGTTACTCGTCAGGAAAAAATGCTAGAAACAAATTTATTAAATAAAATCTAATAAACGAATTTAGTTACTCAGGGATATTCTTAAAATTTAATTTTATTGTGATATTTATGCGAGAAAACTATCTATCTCCAGACAAATAAAAACATAGTATCTCGTCAGGAAAAAATGCTAGAATCAAACTTATTAAATGAAATATAATAAACAAATTAAGTTACTCAGGGATATTCTTAAAATTTAATTTTATCGTGATATTTATGCGAGAAAACTAAAATATTCGTTTCTAGTTCCAGAAGCATAAAAACATCGTTACTCGTCAGGAAAAAATGCTAGAAACAAACTTTTTCAATAAAATCTAATAAACAAATTTAGTTACTCAGGGATATTCTTAAAATTAAATTTTATCGTGATATTTATGCGAGAAAACTAAAATATTCGTTTCTATCTCCAGACAAATAAAAACATCGTAACTCGTCAGAAAAAAATGCTAGAATCAAACCTATTAAATGAAATATAATAAACAAATTAAGTTACTCCGGGATATTTTTAAAATTTAATTTTATCGTGATATTTATGCGAGAAAACTAAAATATTAGTTTCTAGTTCCAGAAACATAAAAACATCGTTACTCGTCAGGAAAAAATGCTAGAAACAAATTTATTAAATAAAATCTAATAAACAAATTTAGTTACTCAGGGATATTCTTAAAATTTAATTTTATCGTGATATTTATGCGAGAAAACTAAAATATTCCTTTCTAGCTCCAGATAATTTAAAACATCGTAACTCGACAGGAAAAAATGCTAGAATCAAACTTATTAAATGAAATATAATAAACAAATTAAGTTACTCAGAGATATTCTTAAAATTTAATTTTATCGTGATATTTATGCGAGAAAACTAAAATATTCATTTCTAGTTCCAGAAACATAAAAACATCGTTACTCGTCAGGAAAAAATGCTAGAAACAAATTTATTAAATAAAATCTAATAAACGAATTTAGTTACTCAGGGATATTCTTAAAATTTAATTTTATCGTGATATTTATGCGAGAAAACTAAAATATTAGTTTCTATCTCCAGACAAATAAAAACATAGTATCTCGTCAGGAAAAAATGCTAGAATCAAACTTATTAAATGAAATATAATAAACAAATTAAGTTACTCAGGGATATTCTTAAAATTTAATTTTATCGTGATATTTATGCGAGAAAACTAAAATATTCGTTTCTAGTTCCAAAAGCTTAAAAACATCGTTACTCGTCAGGAAAAAATGCTAGAAACAAACTTATTAAATAAAATCTAATAAACTAATTTAGTTACTCAGGGATATTCTTAAAATTTAATTTTATCGTGATATTTATGCGAGAAAACTAAAATATTCGTTTCTATCTCCAGACAAATAAAAACATAGTATCTCGTCAGGAAAAAATGCTAGAATCAAACTTATTAAATGAAATATAATAAACAAATAAAGTTACTCAGGGATATTCTTAAAATTTAATTTTATCGTGATATTTATGCGAGAAAACTAAAATATTCGTTTCTAGTTCCAAAAGCTTAAAAACATCGTTACTCGTCAGGAAAAAATGCTAGAAACAAACTTATTAAATAAAATCTAATAAACTAATTTAGTTACTCAGGGATATTCTTAAAATTTAATTTTATCGTGATATTTATGCGAGAAAACTAAAATATTCGTTTCTTGTTCTAGAAACATAAAAACATCGTTACTCGTCAGGAAAAAATGCTAGAAACAAACTTATTAATAAAATCTAATAAACTAATTTAGTTACTCAGGGATATTCTTAAAATTTAATTTTATCGTGATATTTATGCGAGAAAACTAAAATATTCGTTTCTAGTTCTAGAAACATAAAAACATCGTAACTCGTCAGAAAAAATGCTAGAAACAAATTTATTAAATAAAATCTAATAAACAAATTTAGTTACTCAGGAATATTCTTAAAATTTAATTTTGTCGTGATATTTATGCGAGAAAACTAAAATATTCCTTTCTAGCTCCAGATAATTTAAAACATCGTAACTCGACAGGAAAAAATGCTAGAATCAAACTTATTAAATGAAATATAATAAACAAATTAAGTTACTCAGGGATATTCTTAAAATTTAATTTTATCGTGATATTTATGCGAGAAAACTAAAATATTCTTTTCTAGCTCCAGACAATTTAAAACATCGTAACTCGACAGGAAAAAATGCTAGATTCAAACTTATTAAATGAATTATAATAAACAAATTAAGTTACTCAGGGACATTCTTAAAATTAAATTTTATCGTGATATTTATGCGAGAAAACTAAAATATTCGTTTCTAGTTCCACAAACATAAAAACATCGTTACTCGTCAGGAAAAAATGTTAGAAACAAACTTATTAAATAAAATCTAATAAACTAATTTAGTTACTCAGGGATATTCTTAAAATTTAATTTTATCGAGATATTTATGCGAGAAAACAAAAATATTCGTTTCTAGTTCCAGAAACATAAAAACATCGTTACTCGTCAGGAAAAAATGCTAGAAACAAATTTATTAAGTAAAATCTAATAAACAAATTTAGATACTCAGGGATAGACTTAAAATTTAATTTTATTGAGATATTTATGCGAGAAAACTAAAATATTCGTTTCTATCTCCAGACATAAAAACATCGTTACTCGTCAGGAAAAAATGCTAGAAACAAACTTATTAAATAAAATCTAATAAACTAATTTAGTTACTCAGGGATATTCTTAAAATTTAATTTTACCGTGATATTTATGCGAGAAAACTAAAATATTCTTTTCTAGTTCCAGAAACATAAAAACATCGTTACTCGTCAGGAAAAAATGCTAGAAACAAACTTATTAAATAAAATCTAATAAACTAATTTAGTTACTCAGGGATATTCTTAAAATATAATTTTATCGTGATATTTATGCGAGAAAACTAAAATATTCGTTTCTAGTTCCAGAAACATAAAAAGATCGTTACTCGTCAGGAAAAAATGCTAGAAACAAACTTATTCAATAAAATCTAATAAACAAATTTAGTTACTCAGGGATATTCTTAAAATTTAATTTTATCGTGATATTTATGCGAGAAAACTAAAATATTCGTTTCTATCTCCAGACAAATAAAAACATCGTAACTCGTCAGGAAAAAATGCTAGAATCAAACCTATTAAATGAAATATAATAAACAAATTAAGTTACTCCGGGATATTCTTAAAATTTAATTTTATTGTGATATTTATGCGAGAAAACTAAAATATTCGTTTCTATCTCTAGACAAATAAAAACATAGTATATCGTCAGGAAAAAATGCTAGAATCAAACTTATTAAATGAAATATAATAAACAAATTAAGTTACTCAGGGATATTCTTAAAATTTAATTTTAACGTGATATTTATGCGAGAAAACTAAAATATTCGTTTCTAGTTCCACAAACATAAAAACATCGTTACTCGTCAGGAAAAAATGTTAGAAACAAACTTATTAAATAAAATCTAATAAACTAATTTAGTTACTCAGGGATATTCTTAAAATTTAATTTTATCGTGATATTTATGCGAGAAAACTAAAATATTCGTTTCTATCTCCAGAAACATAAAAACATCGTAACTCGTCAGGAAAAAATGCTAGAATCAAACCTATTAAATGAAATATAATAAACAAATTAAGTTACTCCGGGATATTCTTAAAATTTAATTTTATCGTGATATTTATGCGAGAAAACTAAAATATTAGTTTCTAGTTCCAGAAACATAAAAACATCGTTACTCGTCAGGAAAAAATGCTAGAAACAAATTTATTAAATAAAATCTAATAAACAAATTTAGTTACTCAGGGATATTCTTAAAATTTAATTTTATCGTGATATTTATGCGAGAAAACTAAAATATTCCTTTCTAGCTCCAGATAATTTAAAACATCGTAACTCGACAGGAAAAAATGCTAGAATCAAACTTATTAAATGAAATATAATAAACAAATTAAGTTACTCAGAGATATTCTTAAAATTTAATTTTATCGTGATATTTATGCGAGAAAACTAAAATATTCATTTCTAGTTCCAGAAACATAAAAACATCGTTACTCGTCAGGAAAAAATGCTAGAAACAAATTTATTAAATAAAATCTAATAAACGAATTTAGTTACTCAGGGATATTCTTAAAATTTAATTTTATTGTGATATTTATGCGAGAAAACTAAAATATTCGTTTCTATCTCCAGACAAATAAAAACATAGTATCTCGTCAGGAAAAAATGCTAGAATCAAACTTATTAAATGAAATATAATAAACAAATTAAGTTACTCAGGGATATTCTTAAAATTTAATTTTATCGTGATATTTATGCGAGAAAACTAAAATATTCGTTTCTAGTTCCACAAACATAAAAACATCGTTACTCGTCAGAAAAAAATGCTAGAAACAAACTTATTAATAAAATCTAATAAACTAATTTAGTTACTCAGGGATATTCTTAAAATTTAATTTTATCGTGATATTTATGCGAGAAAACTAAAATATTCGTTTCTAGTTCTAGAAACATAAAAACATCGTAACTCGTCAGAAAAAATGCTAGAAACAAATTTATTAAATAAAATCTAATAAACTAATTTAGTTACTCAGGGATATTCTTAAAATTTAATTTTATCGTGATATTTATGCGAGAAAACTAAAATATTCGTTTCTTGTTCCAGAAACATAAAAACATCGTTACTCGTCATGAAAAAATGCTAGAAACAAACTTATTAATAAAATCTAATAAACTAATTTAGTTACTCAGGGATATTCTTAAAATTTAATTTTATCGTGATATTTATGCGAGAAAACTAAAATATTCGTTTCTAGTTCTAGAAACATAAAAACATCGTAACTCGTCAGAAAAAATGCTAGAAACAAATTTATTAAATAAAATCTAATAAACAAATTTAGTTACTCAGGGATATTCTTAAAATTTAATTTTGTCGTGATATTTATGCGAGAAAACTAAAATATTCCTTTCTAGCTCCAGATAATTTAAAACATCGTAACTCGACAGGAAAAAATGCTAGAATCAAACTTATTAAATGAAATATAATAAACAAATTAAGTTACTCAGGGATATTCTTAAAATTTAATTTTATCGTGATATTTATGCGAGAAAACTAAAATATTCTTTTCTAGCTCCAGACAATTTAAAACATCGTAACTCGACAGGAAAAAATGCTAGATTCAAACTTATTAAATGAATTATAATAAACAAATTAAGTTACTCAGGGACATTCTTAAAATTAAATTTTATTGTGATATTTATGCGAGAAAACTAAAATATTCGTTTCTAGTTCCACAAACATAAAAACATCGTTACTCGTCAGGAAAAAATGTTAGAAACAAACTTATTAAATAAAATCTAATAAACTAATTTAGTTACTCAGGGATATTCTTAAAATTTAATTTTATCGAGATATTTATGCGAGAAAACTAAAATATTCGTTTCTAGTTCCAGAAACATAAAAACATCGTTACTCGTCAGGAAAAAATGCTAGAAACAAATTTATTAAGTAAAATCTAATAAACAAATTTAGATACTCAGGGATAGTCTTAAAATTTAATTTTATTGAGATATTTATGCGAGAAAACTAAAATATTCGTTTCTATCTCCAGACAAATAAAAACATCGTTACTCGTCAGGAAAAAATGCTAGAATCAAACTTATTAAAAGAAATATAATAAACAAATTAAGTTACTCAGAGATATTCTTAAAATTTAATTTTATCGTGATATTTATGCGAGAAAACTAAAATATTCATTTCTAGTTCCAGAAACATAAAAACATCGTTACTCGTCAGGAAAAAATGCTAGAAACAAATTTATTAAATAAAATCTAATAAACGAATTTAGTTACTCAGGGATATTCTTAAAATTTAATTTTATCGTGATATTTATGCGAGAAAACTAAAATATTCGTTTCTATCTCCAGACAAATAAAAACATAGTATCTCGTCAGGAAAAAATGCTAGAATCAAACTTATTAAATGAAATATAATAAACAAATTAAGTTACTCAGGGATATTCTTAAAATTTAATTTTATCGTGATATTTATGCGAGAAAACTAAAATATTCGTTTCTATCTCCAGACATAAAAACATCGTTACTCGTCAGGAAAAAATGCTAGAAACAAACTTATTAAATAAAATCTAATAAACTAATTTAGTTACTCAGGGATATTTTTAAAATTTAATTTTACCGTGATATTTATGCGAGAAAACTAAAATATTCGTTTCTAGTTCCAGAAACATAAAAACATCGTTACTCGTCAGGAAAAAATGCTAGAAACAAACTTATTAAATAAAATCTAATAAACTAATTTAGTTACTCAGGGATATTCTTAAAATATAATTTTATCGTGATATTTATGCGAGAAAACTAAAATATTCGTTTCTAGTTCCAGAAACATAAAAAGATCGTTACTCGTCAGGAAAAAATGCTAGAAACAAACTTATTCAATAAAATCTAATAAACAAATTTAGTTACTCAGGGATATTCTTAAAATTTAATTTTATCGTGATATTTATGCGAGAAAACTAAAATATTCGTTTCTATCTCCAGACATATAAAAACATCGTAACTCGTCAGGAAAAAATGCTAGAATCAAACCTATTAAATGAAATATAATAAACAAATTAAGTTACTCCGGGATATTCTTAAAATTTAATTTTATCGTGATATTTATGCGAGGAAACTAAAATATTCGTTTCTTGTTCCAGAAACATAAAAACATCGTTACTCGTCATGAAAAAATGCTAGAAACAAACTTATTAATAAAATCTAATAAACTAATTTAGTTACTCAGGGATATTCTTAAAATTTAATTTTATCGTGATATTTATGCGAGAAAACTAAAATATTCGTTTCTAGTTCTAGAAACATAAAAACATCGTAACTCGTCAGAAAAAATGCTAGAAACAAATTTATTAAATAAAATCTAATAAACAAATTTAGTTACTCAGGGATATTCTTAAAATTTAATTTTGTCGTGATATTTATGCGAGAAAACTAAAATATTCCTTTCTAGCTCCAGATAATTTAAAACATCGTAACTCGACAGGAAAAAATGCTAGAATCAAACTTATTAAATGAAATATAATAAACAAATTAAGTTACTCAGGGATATTCTTAAAATTTAATTTTATCGTGATATTTATGCGAGAAAACTAAAATATTCTTTTCTAGCTCCAGACAATTTAAAACATCGTAACTCGACAGGAAAAAATGCTAGATTCAAACTTATTAAATGAATTATAATAAACAAATTAAGTTACTCAGGGACATTCTTAAAATTAAATTTTATTGTGATATTTATGCGAGAAAACTAAAATATTCGTTTCTAGTTCCACAAACATAAAAACATCGTTACTCGTCAGGAAAAAATGTTAGAAACAAACTTATTAAATAAAATCTAATAAACTAATTTAGTTACTCAGGGATATTCTTAAAATTTAATTTTATCGAGATATTTATGCGAGAAAACTAAAATATTCGTTTCTAGTTCCAGAAACATAAAAACATCGTTACTCGTCAGGAAAAAATGCTAGAAACAAATTTATTAAGTAAAATCTAATAAACAAATTTAGATACTCAGGGATAGTCTTAAAATTTAATTTTATTGAGATATTTATGCGAGAAAACTAAAATATTCGTTTCTATCTCCAGACAAATAAAAACATCGTTACTCGTCAGGAAAAAATGCTAGAATCAAACTTATTAAATGAAATATAATAAACAAATTAAGTTACTCAGAGATATTCTTAAAATTTAATTTTATCGTGATATTTATGCGAGAAAACTAAAATGTTCATTTCTAGTTCCAGAAACATAAAAACATCGTTACTCGTCAGGAAAAAATGCTAGAAACAAATTTATTAAATAAAATCTAATAAACGAATTTAGTTACTCAGGGATATTCTTAAAATTTAATTTTATCGTGATATTTATGCGAGAAAACTAAAATATTCGTTTCTATCTCCAGACAAATAAAAACATAGTATCTCGTCAGGAAAAAATGCTAGAATCAAACTTATTAAATGAAATATAATAAACAAATTAAGTTACTCAGGGATATTCTTAAAATTTAATTTTATCGTGATATTTATGCGAGAAAACTAAAATATTCGTTTCTAGTTCCAAAAGCTTAAAAACATCGTTACTCGTCAGGAAAAAATGCTAGAAACAAACTTATTAAATAAAATCTAATAAACTAATTTAGTTACTCAGGGATATTCTTAAAATTTAATTTTATCGTGATATTTATGCGAGAAAACTAAAATATTCGTTTCTATCTCCAGACAAATAAAAACATAGTATCTCGTCAGGAAAAAATGCTAGAATCAAACTTATTAAATGAAATATAATAAACAAATTAAGTTACTCAGGGATATTCTTAAAATTTAATTTTATCGTGATATTTATGCGAGAAAACTAAAATATTCGTTTCTAGTTCCAAAAGCTTAAAAACATCGTTACTCGTCAGGAAAAAATGCTAGAAACAAACTTATTAAATAAAATCTAATAAACTAATTTAGTTACTCAGGGATATTCTTAAAATTTAATTTTATCGTGATATTTATGCGAGAAAACTAAAATATTCGTTTCTTGTTCTAGAAACATAAAAACATCGTTACTCGTCAGGAAAAAATGCTAGAAACAAACTTATTAATAAAATCTAATAAACTAATTTAGTTACTCAGGGATATTCTTAAAATTTAATTTTATCGTGATATTTATGCGAGAAAACTAAAATATTCGTTTCTAGTTCTAGAAACATAAAAACATCGTAACTCGTCAGAAAAAATGCTAGAAACAAATTTATTAAATAAAATCTAATAAACAAATTTAGTTACTCAGGAATATTCTTAAAATTTAATTTTGTCGTGATATTTATGCGAGAAAACTAAAATATTCCTTTCTAGCTCCAGATAATTTAAAACATCGTAACTCGACAGGAAAAAATGCTAGAATCAAACTTATTAAATGAAATATAATAAACAAATTAAGTTACTCAGGGATATTCTTAAAATTTAATTTTATCGTGATATTTATGCGAGAAAACTAAAATATTCTTTTCTAGCTCCAGACAATTTAAAACATCGTAACTCGACAGGAAAAAATGCTAGATTCAAACTTATTAAATGAATTATAATAAACAAATTAAGTTACTCAGGGACATTCTTAAAATTAAATTTTATCGTGATATTTATGCGAGAAAACTAAAATATTCGTTTCTAGTTCCACAAACATAAAAACATCGTTACTCGTCAGGAAAAAATGTTAGAAACAAACTTATTAAATAAAATCTAATAAACTAATTTAGTTACTCAGGGATATTCTTAAAATTTAATTTTATCGAGATATTTATGCGAGAAAACAAAAATATTCGTTTCTAGTTCCAGAAACATAAAAACATCGTTACTCGACAGGAAAAAATGCTAGAAACAAATTTATTAAGTAAAATCTAATAAACAAATTTAGATACTCAGGGATAGACTTAAAATTTAATTTTATTGAGATATTTATGCGAGAAAACTAAAATATTCGTTTCTATCTCCAGACATAAAAACATCGTTACTCGTCAGGAAAAAATGCTAGAAACAAACTTATTAAATAAAATCTAATAAACTAATTTAGTTACTCAGGGATATTCTTAAAATTTAATTTTACCGTGATATTTATGCGAGAAAACTAAAATATTCGTTTCTAGTTCCAGAAACATAAAAACATCGTTACTCGTCAGGAAAAAATGCTAGAAACAAACTTATTAAATAAAATCTAATAAACTAATTTAGTTACTCAGGGATATTCTTAAAATATAATTTTATCGTGATATTTATGCGAGAAAACTAAAATATTCGTTTCTAGTTCCAGAAACATAAAAAGATCGTTACTCGTCAGGAAAAAATGCTAGAAACAAACTTATTCAATAAAATCTAATAAACAAATTTAGTTACTCAGGGATATTCTTAAAATTTAATTTTATCGTGATATTTATGCGAGAAAACTAAAATATTCGTTTCTATCTCCAGACAAATAAAAACATCGTAACTCGTCAGGAAAAAATGCTAGAATCAAACCTATTAAATGAAATATAATAAACAAATTAAGTTACTCCGGGATATTCTTAAAATTTAATTTTATTGTGATATTTATGCGAGAAAACTAAAATATTCGTTTCTATCTCCAGACAAATAAAAACATAGTATATCGTCAGGAAAAAATGCTAGAATCAAACTTATTAAATGAAATATAATAAACAAATTAAGTTACTCAGGGATATTCTTAAAATTTAATTTTAACGTGATATTTATGCGAGAAAACTAAAATATTCGTTTCTAGTTCCACAAACATAAAAACATCGTTACTCGTCAGGAAAAAATGTTAGAAACAAACTTATTAAATAAAATCTAATAAACTAATTTAGTTACTCAGGGATATTCTTAAAATTTAATTTTATCGTGATATTTATGCGAGAAAACTAAAATATTCGTTTCTAGTTCCAGAAACATAAAAACATCGTTACTCGTCAAGAAAAAATGCTAGAAACAAATTTATAAAGTAAAATCTAATAAACAAATTTAGATACTCAGGGATAGTCTTAAAATTTAATTTTATTGAGATATTTATGCGAGAAAACTAAAATATTCGTTTCTATCTCCAGACAAATAAAAACATCGATACTCGTCAGGAAAAAATGCTAGAAACAAACTTATTAAATAAAATCTAATAAACTAATTTAGTTACTCAGGGATATTCTTAAAATTTAATTTTACCGTGATATTTATGCGAGAAAACTAAAATATTCGTTTCTAGTTCCAGAAACATAAAAACATCGTTACTCGTCAGGAAAAAATGCTAGAAACAAACTTATTAAATAAAATATAATAAACTAATTTAGTTACTCAGGGATATTCTTAATATTTAATTTTATCGTGATATTTATGCGAGAAAACTAAAATATTCGTTTAATAATAATAGAATAATAAAAACATCGTTACTCGTCAGGAAAAAATGCTAGAAACAAATTTATTAAATAAAATCTAATAAACGAATTTAGTTACTCAGGGATATTCTTAAAATTTAATTTTATTGTGATATTTATGCGAGAAAACTAAAATATTAGTTTCTATCTCCAGACAAATAAAAACATAGTATCTCGTCAGGAAAAAATGCTAGAATCAAACTTATTAAATGAAATATAATAAACAAATTAAGTTACTCAGGGATATTCTTAAAATTTAATTTTATTGAGATATTTATGCGAGAAAACTAAAATATTCGTTTCTAGTTCCAGAAGCATAAAAACATCGTTACTCGTCAGGAAAAAATGCTAGAAACAAACTTATTCAATAAAATCTAATAAACAAATTTAGTTACTCAGGGATATTCTTAAAATTAAATTTTATCGTGATATTTATGCGAGAAAACTAAAATATTCGTTTCTATCTCCAGACAAATAAAAACATCGTAACTCGTCAGGAAAAAATGCTAGAATCAAACCTATTAAATGAAATATAATAAACAAATTAAGTTACTCCGGGATATTCTTAAAATTTAATTTTATCGTGATATTTATGCGAGAAAACTAAAATATTAGTTTCTAGTTCCAGAAACATAAAAACATCGTTACTCGTCAGGAAAAAATGCTAGAAACAAATTTATTAAATAAAAATCTAATAAACAAATTTAGTTACTCAGGGATATTCTTAAAATTTAATTTTATCGTGATATTTATGCGAGAAAACTAAAATATTCAATTCTATCTCCAGACAAATAAAAACATAGTATCTCGTCAGGAAAAAATGCTAGAATCAAACTTATTAAATGAAATATAATAAACAAATTAAGTTACTCAGGGATATTCTTAAAATTTAATTTTATCGTGATATTTATGCGAGAAAACTAAAATATTCGTTTCTATCTCCAGACATAAAAACATCGTTACTCGTCAGGAAAAAATGCTAGAAACAAACTTATTAAATAAAATCTAATAAACTAATTTAGTTACTCAGGGATATTTTTAAAATTTAATTTTACCGTGATATTTATGCGAGAAAACTAAAATATTCGTTTCTAGTTCCAGAAACATAAAAACATCGTTACTCGTCAGGAAAAAATGCTAGAAACAAACTTATTAAATAAAATCTAATAAACTAATTTAGTTACTCAGGGATATTCTTAAAATATAATTTTATCGTGATATTTATGCGAGAAAACTAAAATATTCGTTTCTAGTTCCAGAAACATAAAAAGATCGTTACTCGTCAGGAAAAAATGCTAGAAACAAACTTATTCAATAAAATCTAATAAACAAATTTAGTTACTCAGGGATATTCTTAAAATTTAATTTTATCGTGATATTTATGCGAGAAAACTAAAATATTCGTTTCTATCTCCAGACATATAAAAACATCGTAACTCGTCAGGAAAAAATGCTAGAATCAAACCTATTAAATGAAATATAATAAACAAATTAAGTTACTCCGGGATATTCTTAAAATTTAATTTTATCGTGATATTTATGCGAGGAAACTAAAATATTCGTTTCTTGTTCCAGAAACATAAAAACATCGTTACTCGTCATGAAAAAATGCTAGAAACAAACTTATTAATAAAATCTAATAAACTAATTTAGTTACTCAGGGATATTCTTAAAATTTAATTTTATCGTGATATTTATGCGAGAAAACTAAAATATTCGTTTCTATCTCCAGACAAATAAAAACATCGTAACTCGTCAGGAAAAAATGCTAGAATCAAACCTATTAAATGAAATATAATAAACAAATTAAGTTACTCCGGGATATTCTTAAAATTTAATTTTATTGTGATATTTATGCGAGAAAACTAAAATATTCGTTTCTATCTCTAGACAAATAAAAACATAGTATATCGTCAGGAAAAAATGCTAGAATCAAACTTATTAAATGAAATATAATAAACAAATTTAGTTACTCAGGGATATTCTTAAAATTTAATTTTAACGTGATATTTATGCGAGAAAACTAAAATATTCGTTTCTAGTTCCACAAACATAAAAACATCGTTACTCGTCAGGAAAAAATGTTAGAAACAAACTTATTAAATAAAATCTAATAAACTAATTTAGTTACTCAGGGATATTCTTAAAATTTAATTTTATCGTGATATTTATGCGAGAAAACTAAAATATTCGTTTCTAGTTCCAGAAACATAAAAACATCGTTACTCGTCAAGAAAAAATGCTAGAAACAAATTTATAAAGTAAAATCTAATAAACAAATTTAGATACTCAGGGATAGTCTTAAAATTTAATTTTATTGAGATATTTATGCGAGAAAACTAAAATATTCGTTTCTATCTCCAGACAAATAAAAACATCGATACTCGTCAGGAAAAAATGCTAGAAACAAACTTATTAAATAAAATCTAATAAACTAATTTAGTTACTCAGGGATATTCTTAAAATTTAATTTTACCGTGATATTTATGCGAGAAAACTAAAATATTCGTTTCTAGTTCCAGAAACATAAAAACATCGTTACTCGTCAGGAAAAAATGCTAGAAACAAACTTATTAAATAAAATCTAATAAACTAATTTAGTTACTCAGGGATATTCTTAATATTTAATTTTATCGTGATATTTATGCGAGAAAACTAAAATATTCGTTTAATAATAATAGAATAATAAAAACATCGTTACTCGTCAGGAAAAAATGCTAGAAACAAATTTATTAAATAAAATCTAATAAACGAATTTAGTTACTCAGGGATATTCTTAAAATTTAATTTTATTGTGATATTTATGCGAGAAAACTAAAATATTAGTTTCTATCTCCAGACAAATAAAAACATAGTATCTCGTCAGGAAAAAATGCTAGAATCAAACTTATTAAATGAAATATAATAAACAAATTAAGTTACTCAGGGATATTCTTAAAATTTAATTTTATTGAGATATTTATGCGAGAAAACTAAAATATTCGTTTCTAGTTCCAGAAGCATAAAAACATCGTTACTCGTCAGGAAAAAATGCTAGAAACAAACTTATTCAATAAAATCTAATAAACAAATTTAGTTACTCAGGGATATTCTTAAAATTAAATTTTATCGTGATATTTATGCGAGAAAACTAAAATATTCGTTTCTATCTCCAGACAAATAAAAACATCGTAACTCGTCAGGAAAAAATGCTAGAATCAAACCTATTAAATGAAATATAATAAACAAATTAAGTTACTCCGGGATATTCTTAAAATTTAATTTTATCGTGATATTTATGCGAGAAAACTAAAATATTAGTTTCTAGTTCCAGAAACATAAAAACATCGTTACTCGTCAGGAAAAAATGCTAGAAACAAATTTATTAAATAAAAATCTAATAAACAAATTTAGTTACTCAGGGATATTCTTAAAATTTAATTTTATCGTGATATTTATGCGAGAAAACTAAAATATTCAATTCTATCTCCAGACAAATAAAAACATAGTATCTCGTCAGGAAAAAATGCTAGAATCAAACTTATTAAATGAAATATAATAAACAAATTAAGTTACTCAGGGATATTCTTAAAATTTAATTTTATCGTGATATTTATGCGAGAAAACTAAAATATTCGTTTCTATCTCCAGACATAAAAACATCGTTACTCGTCAGGAAAAAATGCTAGAAACAAACTTATTAAATAAAATCTAATAAACTAATTTAGTTACTCAGGGATATTTTTAAAATTTAATTTTACCGTGATATTTATGCGAGAAAACTAAAATATTCGTTTCTAGTTCCAGAAACATAAAAACATCGTTACTCGTCAGGAAAAAATGCTAGAAACAAACTTATTAAATAAAATCTAATAAACTAATTTAGTTACTCAGGGATATTCTTAAAATATAATTTTATCGTGATATTTATGCGAGAAAACTAAAATATTCGTTTCTAGTTCCAGAAACATAAAAAGATCGTTACTCGTCAGGAAAAAATGCTAGAAACAAACTTATTCAATAAAATCTAATAAACAAATTTAGTTACTCAGGGATATTCTTAAAATTTAATTTTATCGTGATATTTATGCGAGAAAACTAAAATATTCGTTTCTATCTCCAGACATATAAAAACATCGTAACTCGTCAGGAAAAAATGCTAGAATCAAACCTATTAAATGAAATATAATAAACAAATTAAGTTACTCCGGGATATTCTTAAAATTTAATTTTATCGTGATATTTATGCGAGGAAACTAAAATATTCGTTTCTTGTTCCAGAAACATAAAAACATCGTTACTCGTCATGAAAAAATGCTAGAAACAAACTTATTAATAAAATCTAATAAACTAATTTAGTTACTCAGGGATATTCTTAAAATTTAATTTTATCGTGATATTTATGCGAGAAAACTAAAATATTCGTTTCTAGTTCTAGAAACATAAAAACATCGTAACTCGTCAGAAAAAATGCTAGAAACAAATTTATTAAATAAAATCTAATAAACAAATTTAGTTACTCAGGGATATTCTTAAAATTTAATTTTGTCGTGATATTTATGCGAGAAAACTAAAATATTCCTTTCTAGCTCCAGATAATTTAAAACATCGTAACTCGACAGGAAAAAATGCTAGAATCAAACTTATTAAATGAAATATAATAAACAAATTAAGTTACTCAGGGATATTCTTAAAATTTAATTTTATCGTGATATTTATGCGAGAAAACTAAAATATTCTTTTCTAGCTCCAGACAATTTAAAACATCGTAACTCGACAGGAAAAAATGCTAGATTCAAACTTATTAAATGAATTATAATAAACAAATTAAGTTACTCAGGGACATTCTTAAAATTAAATTTTATTGTGATATTTATGCGAGAAAACTAAAATATTCGTTTCTAGTTCCACAAACATAAAAACATCGTTACTCGTCAGGAAAAAATGTTAGAAACAAACTTATTAAATAAAATCTAATAAACTAATTTAGTTACTCAGGGATATTCTTAAAATTTAATTTTATCGAGATATTTATGCGAGAAAACTAAAATATTCGTTTCTAGTTCCAGAAACATAAAAACATCGTTACTCGTCAGGAAAAAATGCTAGAAACAAATTTATTAAGTAAAATCTAATAAACAAATTTAGATACTCAGGGATATTCTTAAAATTTAATTTTATCGTGATATTTATGCGAGAAAACTAAAATATTCCTTTCTAGCTCCAGATAATTTAAAACATCGTTACTCGTCAGGAAAAAATGCTAGAATCAAACTTATTAAATGAAATATAATAAACAAATTAAGTTACTCAGAGATATTCTTAAAATTTAATTTTATCGTGATATTTATGCGAGAAAACTAAAATGTTCGTTTCTATCTCCAGACATAAAAACATCGTTACTCGTCAGGAAAAAATGCTAGAAACAAACTTATTAAATAAAATCTAATAAACTAATTTAGTTACTCAGGGATATTTTTAAAATTTAATTTTACCGTGATATTTATGCGAGAAAACTAAAATATTCGTTTCTAGTTCCAGAAACATAAAAACATCGTTACTCGTCAGGAAAAAATGCTAGAAACAAACTTATTAAATAAAATCTAATAAACTAATTTAGTTACTCAGGGATATTCTTAAAATATAATTTTATCGTGATATTTATGCGAGAAAACTAAAATATTCGTTTCTAGTTCCAGAAACATAAAAAGATCGTTACTCGTCAGGAAAAAATGCTAGAAACAAACTTATTCAATAAAATCTAATAAACAAATTTAGTTACTCAGGGATATTCTTAAAATTTAATTTTATCGTGATATTTATGCGAGAAAACTAAAATATTCGTTTCTATCTCCAGACATATAAAAACATCGTAACTCGTCAGGAAAAAATGCTAGAATCAAACCTATTAAATGAAATATAATAAACAAATTAAGTTACTCCGGGATATTCTTAAAATTTAATTTTATCGTGATATTTATGCGAGGAAACTAAAATATTCGTTTCTTGTTCCAGAAACATAAAAACATCGTTACTCGTCATGAAAAAATGCTAGAAACAAACTTATTAATAAAATCTAATAAACTAATTTAGTTACTCAGGGATATTCTTAAAATTTAATTTTATCGTGATATTTATGCGAGAAAACTAAAATATTCGTTTCTAGTTCTAGAAACATAAAAACATCGTAACTCGTCAGAAAAAATGCTAGAAACAAATTTATTAAATAAAATCTAATAAACAAATTTAGTTACTCAGGGATATTCTTAAAATTTAATTTTGTCGTGATATTTATGCGAGAAAACTAAAATATTCCTTTCTAGCTCCAGATAATTTAAAACATCGTAACTCGACAGGAAAAAATGCTAGAATCAAACTTATTAAATGAAATATAATAAACAAATTAAGTTACTCAGGGATATTCTTAAAATTTAATTTTATCGTGATATTTATGCGAGAAAACTAAAATATTCTTTTCTAGCTCCAGACAATTTAAAACATCGTAACTCGACAGGAAAAAATGCTAGATTCAAACTTATTAAATGAATTATAATAAACAAATTAAGTTACTCAGGGACATTCTTAAAATTAAATTTTATTGTGATATTTATGCGAGAAAACTAAAATATTCGTTTCTAGTTCCACAAACATAAAAACATCGTTACTCGTCAGGAAAAAATGTTAGAAACAAACTTATTAAATAAAATCTAATAAACTAATTTAGTTACTCAGGGATATTCTTAAAATTTAATTTTATCGAGATATTTATGCGAGAAAACTAAAATATTCGTTTCTAGTTCCAGAAACATAAAAACATCGTTACTCGTCAGGAAAAAATGCTAGAAACAAATTTATTAAGTAAAATCTAATAAACAAATTTAGATACTCAGGGATATTCTTAAAATTTAATTTTATCGTGATATTTATGCGAGAAAACTAAAATATTCCTTTCTAGCTCCAGATAATTTAAAACATCGTTACTCGTCAGGAAAAAATGCTAGAATCAAACTTATTAAATGAAATATAATAAACAAATTAAGTTACTCAGAGATATTCTTAAAATTTAATTTTATCGTGATATTTATGCGAGAAAACTAAAATGTTCATTTCTAGTTCCAGAAACATAAAAACATCGTTACTCGTCAGGAAAAAATGCTAGAAACAAATTTATTAAATAAAATCTAATAAACGAATTTAGTTACTCAGGGATATTCTTAAAATTTAATTTTATCGTGATATTTATGCGAGAAAACTAAAATATTCGTTTCTATCTCCAGACAAATAAAAACATAGTATCTCGTCAGGAAAAAATGCTAGAATCAAACTTATTAAATGAAATATAATAAACAAATTAAGTTACTCAGGGATATTCTTAAAATTTAATTTTATCGTGATATTTATGCGAGAAAACTAAAATATTCGTTTCTAGTTCCAAAAGCTTAAAAACATCGTTACTCGTCAGGAAAAAATGCTAGAAACAAACTTATTAAATAAAATCTAATAAACTAATTTAGTTACTCAGGGATATTCTTAAAATTTAATTTTATCGTGATATTTATGCGAGAAAACTAAAATATTCGTTTCTATCTCCAGACAAATAAAAACATAGTATCTCGTCAGGAAAAAATGCTAGAATCAAACTTATTAAA
Organism: Pterostichus madidus; assembly: GCA_911728475.2. Classification (NCBI taxonomy): domain Eukaryota; kingdom Metazoa; phylum Arthropoda; class Insecta; order Coleoptera; family Carabidae; genus Pterostichus; species Pterostichus madidus. The sequence continues at coordinate 20,516,542 of OU452309.1, read as the reverse complement.
TGAAATATAATAAACAAATTAAGTTACTCAGGGATATTCTTAAAATTTAATTTTATCGTGATATTTATGCGAGAAAACTAAAATATTCGTTTCTAGTTCCAAAAGATTAAAAACATCGTTACTCGTCAGGAAAAAATGCTAGAAACAAACTTATTAAATAAAATCTAATAAACTAATTTAGTTACTCAGGGATATTCTTAAAATTTAATTTTATCGTGATATTTATGCGAGAAAACTAAAATATTCGTTTCTTGTTCTAGAAACATAAAAACATCGTTACTCGTCAGGAAAAAATGCTAGAAACAAACTTATTAATAAAATCTAATAAACTAATTTAGTTACTCAGGGATATTCTTAAAATTTAATTTTATCGTGATATTTATGCGAGAAAACTAAAATATTCGTTTCTAGTTCTAGAAACATAAAAACATCGTAACTCGTCAGAAAAAATGCTAGAAACAAATTTATTAAATAAAATCTAATAAACAAATTTAGTTACTCAGGAATATTCTTAAAATTTAATTTTGTCGTGATATTTATGCGAGAAAACTAAAATATTCCTTTCTAGCTCCAGATAATTTAAAACATCGTAACTCGACAGGAAAAAATGCTAGAATCAAACTTATTAAATGAAATATAATAAACAAATTAAGTTACTCAGGGATATTCTTAAAATTTAATTTTATCGTGATATTTATGCGAGAAAACTAAAATATTCTTTTCTAGCTCCAGACAATTTAAAACATCGTAACTCGACAGGAAAAAATGCTAGATTCAAACTTATTAAATGAATTATAATAAACAAATTAAGTTACTCAGGGACATTCTTAAAATTAAATTTTATCGTGATATTTATGCGAGAAAACTAAAATATTCGTTTCTAGTTCCACAAACATAAAAACATCGTTACTCGTCAGGAAAAAATGTTAGAAACAAACTTATTAAATAAAATCTAATAAACTAATTTAGTTACTCAGGGATATTCTTAAAATTTAATTTTATCGAGATATTTATGCGAGAAAACAAAAATATTCGTTTCTAGTTCCAGAAACATAAAAACATCGTTACTCGTCAGGAAAAAATGCTAGAAACAAATTTATTAAGTAAAATCTAATAAACAAATTTAGATACTCAGGGATAGACTTAAAATTTAATTTTATTGAGATATTTATGCGAGAAAACTAAAATATTCGTTTCTATCTCCAGACAAAAAAACATCGTTACTCGTCAGGAAAAAATGCTAGAAACAAACTTATTAAATAAAATCTAATAAACTAATTTAGTTACTCAGGGATATTCTTAAAATTTAATTTTACCGTGATATTTATGCGAGAAAACTAAAATATTCGTTTCTAGTTCCAGAAACATAAAAACATCGTTACTCGTCAGGAAAAAATGCTAGAAACAAACTTATTAAATAAAATCTAATAAACTAATTTAGTTACTCAGGGATATTCTTAAAATATAATTTTATCGTGATATTTATGCGAGAAATCTAAAATATTCGTTTCTAGTTCCAGAAACATAAAAAGATCGTTACTCGTCAGGAAAAAATGCTAGAAACAAACTTATTCAATAAAATCTAATAAACAAATTTAGTTACTCAGGGATATTCTTAAAATTTAATTTTATCGTGATATTTATGCGAGAAAACTAAAATATTCGTTTCTATCTCCAGACAAATAAAAACATCGTAACTCGTCAGGAAAAAATGCTAGAATCAAACCTATTAAATGAAATATAATAAACAAATTAAGTTACTCCGGGATATTCTTAAAATTTAATTTTATTGTGATATTTATGCGAGAAAACTAAAATATTCGTTTCTATCTCTAGACAAATAAAAACATAGTATATCGTCAGGAAAAAATGCTAGAATCAAACTTATTAAATGAAATATAATAAACAAATTAAGTTACTCAGGGATATTCTTAAAATTTAATTTTAACGTGATATTTATGCGAGAAAACTAAAATATTCGTTTCTAGTTCCACAAACATAAAAACATCGTTACTCGTCAGGAAAAAATGTTAGAAACAAACTTATTAAATAAAATCTAATAAACTAATTTAGTTACTCAGGGATATTCTTAAAATTTAATTTTATCGTGATATTTATGCGAGAAAACTAAAATATTCGTTTCTAGTTCCAGAAACATAAAAACATCGTTACTCGTCAGGAAAAAATGCTAGAAACAAATTTATAAAGTAAAATCTAATAAACAAATTTAGATACTCAGGGATAGTCTTAAAATTTAATTTTATTGAGATATTTATGCGAGAAAACTAAAATATTCGTTTCTATCTCCAGACAAATAAAAACATCGATACTCGTCAGGAAAAAATGCTAGAAACAAACTTATTAAATAAAATCTAATAAACTAATTTAGTTACTCAGGGATATTCTTAAAATTTAATTTTACCGTGATATTTATGCGAGAAAACTAAAATATTCGTTTCTAGTTCCAGAAACATAAAAACATCGTTACTCGTCAGGAAAAAATGCTAGAAACAAACTTATTAAATAAAATCTAATAAACTAATTTAGTTACTCAGGGATATTCTTAATATTTAATTTTATCGTGATATTTATGCGAGAAAACTAAAATATTCGTTTAATAATAATAGAATAATAAAAACATCGTTACTCGTCAGGAAAAAATGCTAGAAACAAATTTATTAAATAAAATCTAATAAACGAATTTAGTTACTCAGGGATATTCTTAAAATTTAATTTTATTGTGATATTTATGCGAGAAAACTAAAATATTAGTTTCTATCTCCAGACAAATAAAAACATAGTATCTCGTCAGGAAAAAATGCTAGAATCAAACTTATTAAATGAAATATAATAAACAAATTAAGTTACTCAGGGATATTCTTAAAATTTAATTTTATTGAGATATTTATGCGAGAAAACTAAAATATTCGTTTCTAGTTCCAGAAACATAAAAACATCGTTACTCGTCAGGAAAAAATGCTAGAAACAAACTTATTCAATAAAATCTAATAAACAAATTTAGTTACTCAGGGATATTCTTAAAATTAAATTTTATCGTGATATTTATGCGAGAAAACTAAAATATTCGTTTCTATCTCCAGACAAATAAAAACATCGTAACTCGTCAGGAAAAAATGCTAGAATCAAACCTATTAAATGAAATATAATAAACAAATTAAGTTACTCCGGGATATTCTTAAAATTTAATTTTATCGTGATATTTATGCGAGAAAACTAAAATATTAGTTTCTAGTTCCAGAAACATAAAAACATCGTTACTCGTCAGGAAAAATTGCTAGAAACAAATTTATTAAATAAAATCTAATAAACAAATTTAGTTACTCAGGGATATTCTTAAAATTTAATTTTATCGTGATATTTATGCGAGAAAACTAAAATATTCAATTCTATCTCCAGACAAATAAAAACATAGTATCTCGTCAGGAAAAAATGCTAGAATCAAACTTATTAAATGAAATATAATAAACAAATTAAGTTACTCAGGGATATTCTTAAAATTTAATTTTATCGTGATATTTATGCGAGAAAACTAAAATATTCGTTTCTAGTTCCACAAACATAAAAACATCGTTACTCGTCAGGAAAAAATGCTAGAAACAAACTTATTAATAAAATCTAATAAACTAATTTAGTTACTCAGGGATATTCTTAAAATTTAATTTTATCGTGATATTTATGCGAGAAAACTAAAATATTCGTTTCTAGTTCTAGAAACATAAAAACATCGTAACTCGTCAGAAAAAATGCTAGAAACAAATTTATTAAATAAAATCTAATAAACTAATTTAGTTACTCAGGGATATTCTTAAAATTTAATTTTATCGTGATATTTATGCGAGGAAACTAAAATATTCGTTTCTTGTTCCAGAAACATAAAAACATCGTTACTCGTCATGAAAAAATGCTAGAAACAAACTTATTAATAAAATCTAATAAACTAATTTAGTTACTCAGGGATATTCTTAAAATTTAATTTTATCGTGATATTTATGCGAGAAAACTAAAATATTCGTTTCTAGTTCTAGAAACATAAAAACATCGTAACTCGTCAGAAAAAATGCTAGAAACAAATTTATTAAATAAAATCTAATAAACAAATTTAGTTACTCAGGGATATTCTTAAAATTTAATTTTGTCGTGATATTTATGCGAGAAAACTAAAATATTCCTTTCTAGCTCCAGATAATTTAAAACATCGTAACTCGACAGGAAAAAATGCTAGAATCAAACTTATTAAATGAAATATAATAAACAAATTAAGTTACTCAGGGATATTCTTAAAATTTAATTTTATCGTGATATTTATGCGAGAAAACTAAAATATTCTTTTCTAGCTCCAGACAATTTAAAACATCGTAACTCGACAGGAAAAAATGCTAGATTCAAACTTATTAAATGAATTATAATAAACAAATTAAGTTACTCAGGGACATTCTTAAAATTAAATTTTATTGTGATATTTATGCGAGAAAACTAAAATATTCGTTTCTAGTTCCACAAACATAAAAACATCGTTACTCGTCAGGAAAAAATGTTAGAAACAAACTTATTAAATAAAATCTAATAAACTAATTTAGTTACTCAGGGATATTCTTAAAATTTAATTTTATCGAGATATTTATGCGAGAAAACTAAAATATTCGTTTCTATCTCCAGACAAATAAAAACATCGTTACTCGTCAGGAAAAAATGCTAGAAACAAACTTATTAAATAAAATCTAATAAACTAATTTAGTTACTCAGGGATATTCTTAAAATTTAATTTTACCGTGATATTTATGCGAGAAAACTAAAATATTCGTTTCTAGTTCCAGAAACATAAAAACATCGTTACTCGTCAGGAAAAAATGCTAGAAACAAACTTATTAAATAAAATCTAATAAACTAATTTAGTTACTCAGGGATATTCTTAAAATATAATTTTATCGTGATATATATGCGAGAAAACTAAAATATTCGTTTCTAGTTCCAGAAACATAAAAAGATCGTTACTCGTCAGGAAAAAATGCTAGAAACAAACTTATTCAATAAAATCTAATAAACAAATTTAGTTACTCAGGGATATTCTTAAAATTAAATTTTATCGTGATATTTATGCGAGAAAACTAAAATATTCGTTTCTATCTCCAGACAAATAAAAACATCGTAACTCGTCAGGAAAAAATGCTAGAATCAAACCTATTAAATGAAATATAATAAACAAATTAAGTTACTCCGGGATATTCTTAAAATTTAATTTTATTGTGATATTTATGCGAGAAAACTAAAATATTCGTTTCTATCTCTAGACAAATAAAAACATAGTATATCGTCAGGAAAAAATGCTAGAATCAAACTTATTAAATGAAATATAATAAACAAATTAAGTTACTCAGGGATATTCTTAAAATTTAATTTTAACGTGATATTTATGCGAGAAAACTAAAATATTCGTTTCTAGTTCCACAAACATAAAAACATCGTTACTCGTCAGGAAAAAATGTTAGAAACAAACTTATTAAATAAAATCTAATAAACTAATTTAGTTACTCAGGGATATTCTTAAAATTTAATTTTATCGTGATATTTATGCGAGAAAACTAAAATATTCGTTTCTAGTTCCAGAAACATAAAAACATCGTTACTCGTCAGGAAAAAATGCTAGAAACAAATTTATAAAGTAAAATCTAATAAACAAATTTAGATACTCAGGGATAGTCTTAAAATTTAATTTTATTGAGATATTTATGCGAGAAAACTAAAATATTCGTTTCTATCTCCAGACAAATAAAAACATCGATACTCGTCAGGAAAAAATGCTAGAAACAAACTTATTAAATAAAATCTAATAAACTAATTTAGTTACTCAGGGATATTCTTAAAATTTAATTTTACCGTGATATTTATGCGAGAAAACTAAAATATTCGTTTCTAGTTCCAGAAACATAAAAACATCGTTACTCGTCAGGAAAAAATGCTAGAAACAAACTTATTAAATAAAATCTAATAAACTAATTTAGTTACTCAGGGATATTCTTAATATTTAATTTTATCGTGATATTTATGCGAGAAAACTAAAATATTCGTTTAATAATAATAGAATAATAAAAACATCGTTACTCGTCAGGAAAAAATGCTAGAAACAAATTTATTAAATAAAATCTAATAAACGAATTTAGTTACTCTGGGATATTCTTAAAATTTAATTTTATTGTGATATTTATGCGAGAAAACTAAAATATTAGTTTCTATCTCCAGACAAATAAAAACATAGTATCTCGTCAGGAAAAAATGCTAGAATCAAACTTATTAAATGAAATATAATAAACAAATTAAGTTACTCAGGGATATTCTTAAAATTTAATTTTATTGAGATATTTATGCGAGAAAACTAAAATATTCGTTTCTAGTTCCAGAAGCATAAAAACATCGTTACTCGTCAGGAAAAAATGCTAGAAACAAACTTATTCAATAAAATCTAATAAACAAATTTAGTTACTCAGGGATATTCTTAAAATTAAATTTTATCGTGATATTTATGCGAGAAAACTAAAATATTCGTTTCTATCTCCAGACAAATAAAAACATCGTAACTCGTCAGGAAAAAATGCTAGAATCAAACCTATTAAATGAAATATAATAAACAAAATAAGTTACTCCGGGATATTCTTAAAATTTAATTTTATCGTGATATTTATGCGAGAAAACTAAAATATTAGTTTCTAGTTCCAGAAACATAAAAACATCGTTACTCGTCAGGAAAAAATGCTAGAAACAAATTTATTAAATAAAATCTAATAAACAAATTTAGTTACTCAGGGATATTCTTAAAATTTAATTTTATCGTGATATTTATGCGAGAAAACTAAAATATTCAATTCTATCTCCAGACAAATAAAAACATAGTATCTCGTCAGGAAAAAATGCTAGAATCAAACTTATTAAATGAAATATAATAAACAAATTAAGTTACTCAGGGATATTCTTAAAATTTAATTTTATCGTGATATTTATGCGAGAAAACTAAAATATTCGTTTCTAGTTCCACAAACATAAAAACATCGTTACTCGTCAGGAAAAAATGCTAGAAACAAACTTATTAATAAAATCTAATAAACTAATTTAGTTACTCAGGGATATTCTTAAAATTTAATTTTATCGTGATATTTATGCGAGAAAACTAAAATATTCGTTTCTAGTTCTAGAAACATAAAAACATCGTAACTCGTCAGAAAAAATGCTAGAAACAAATTTATTAAATAAAATCTAATAAACTAATTTAGTTACTCAGGGATATTCTTAAAATTTAATTTTATCGTGATATTTATGCGAGGAAACTAAAATATTCGTTTCTTGTTCCAGAAACATAAAAACATCGTTACTCGTCATGAAAAAATGCTAGAAACAAACTTATTAATAAAATCTAATAAACTAATTTAGTTACTCAGGGATATTCTTAAAATTTAATTTTATCGTGATATTTATGCGAGAAAACTAAAATATTCGTTTCTAGTTCTAGAAACATAAAAACATCGTAACTCGTCAGAAAAAATGCTAGAAACAAATTTATTAAATAAAATCTAATAAACAAATTTAGTTACTCAGGGATATTCTTAAAATTTAATTTTGTCGTGATATTTATGCGAGAAAACTAAAATATTCCTTTCTAGCTCCAGATAATTTAAAACATCGTAACTCGACAGGAAAAAATGCTAGAATCAAACTTATTAAATGAAATATAATAAACAAATTAAGTTACTCAGGGATATTCTTAAAATTTAATTTTATCGTGATATTTATGCGAGAAAACTAAAATATTCTTTTCTAGCTCCAGACAATTTAAAACATCGTAACTCGACAGGAAAAAATGCTAGATTCAAACTTATTAAATGAATTATAATAAACAAATTAAGTTACTCAGGGACATTCTTAAAATTAAATTTTATTGTGATATTTATGCGAGAAAACTAAAATATTCGTTTCTAGTTCCACAAACATAAAAACATCGTTACTCGTCAGGAAAAAATGTTAGAAACAAACTTATTAAATAAAATCTAATAAACTAATTTAGTTACTCAGGGATATTCTTAAAATTTAATTTTATCGTGATATTTATGCGAGAAAACTAAAATATTCGTTTCTAGTTCCAGAAACATAAAAACATCGTTACTCGTCAGGAAAAAATGCTAGAAACAAATTTATTAAGTAAAATCTAATAAACAAATTTAGATACTCAGGGATAGTCTTAAAATTTAATTTTATTGAGATATTTATGCGAGAAAACTAAAATATTCGTTTCTATCTCCAGACAAATAAAAACATCGTTACTCGTCAGGAAAAAATGCTAGAAACAAACTTATTAAATAAAATCTAATAAACTAATTTAGTTACTCAGGGATATTCTTAAAATTTAATTTTACCGTGATATTTATGCGAGAAAACTAAAATATTCGTTTCTAGTTCCAGAAACATAAAAACATCGTTACTCGTCAGGAAAAAATGCTAGAAACAAACTTATTAAATAAAATCTAATAAACTAATTTAGTTACTCAGGGATATTCTTAAAATATAATTTTATCGTGATATTTATGCGAGAAAACTAAAATATTCGTTTCTAGTTCCAGAAACATAAAAAGATCGTTACTCGTCAGGAAAAAATGCTAGAAACAAACTTATTCAATAAAATCTAATAAACAAATTTAGTTACTCAGGGATATTCTTAAAATTAAATTTTATCGTGATATTTATGCGAGAAAACTAAAATATTCGTTTCTATCTCCAGACAAATAAAAACATCGTAACTCGTCAGGAAAAAATGCTAGAATCAAACCTATTAAATGAAATATAATAAACAAATTAAGTTACTCCGGGATATTCTTAAAATTTAATTTTATTGTGATATTTATGCGAGAAAACTAAAATATTCGTTTCTATCTCTAGACAAATAAAAACATAGTATATCGTCAGGAAAAAATGCTAGAATCAAACTTATTAAATGAAATATAATAAACAAATTAAGTTACTCAGGGATATTCTTAAAATTTAATTTTATCGTGATATTTATGCGAGAAAACTAAAATATTCGTTTCTAGTTCCACAAACATAAAAACATCGTTACTCGTCAGGAAAAAATGTTAGAAACAAACTTATTAAATAAAATCTAATAAACTAATTTAGTTACTCAGGGATATTCTTAAAATTTAATTTTATCGTGATATTTATGCGAGAAAACTAAAATATTCGTTTCTAGTTCCAGAAACATAAAAACATCGTTACTCGTCAGGAAAAAATGCTAGAAACAAATTTATAAAGTAAAATCTAATAAACAAATTTAGATACTCAGGGATAGTCTTAAAATTTAATTTTATTGAGATATTTATGCGAGAAAACTAAAATATTCGTTTCTATCTCCAGACAAATAAAAACATCGTTACTCGTCAGGAAAAAATGCTAGAAACAAACTTATTAAATAAAATCTAATAAACTAATTTAGTTACTCAGGGATATTCTTAAAATTTAATTTTACCGTGATATTTATGCGAGAAAACTAAAATATTCGTTTCTAGTTCCAGAAACATAAAAACATCGTTACTCGTCAGGAAAAAATGCTAGAAACAAACTTATTAAATAAAATCTAATAAACTAATTTAGTTACTCAGGGATATTCTTAATATTTAATTTTATCGTGATATTTATGCGAGAAAACTAAAATATTCGTTTAATAATAATAGAATAATAAAAACATCGTAACTCGTCAGGAAAAAATGCTAGAATCAAACCTATTAAATGAAATATAATAAACAAATTAAGTTACTCCGGGATATTCTTAAAATTTAATTTTATTGTGATATTTATGCGAGAAAACTAAAATATTCGTTTCTATCTCTAGACAAATAAAAACATAGTATATCGTCAGGAAAAAATGCTAGAATCAAACTTATTAAATGAAATATAATAAACAAATTAAGTTACTCAGGGATATTCTTAAAATTTAATTTTATCGTGATATTTATGCGAGAAAACTAAAATATTCGTTTCTAGTTCCACAAACATAAAAACATCGTTACTCGTCAGGAAAAAATGCTAGAAACAAACTTATTAATAAAATCTAATAAACTAATTTAGTTACTCAGGGATATTCTTAAAATTTAATTTTATCGTGATATTTATGCGAGAAAACTAAAATATTCGTTTCTAGTTCTAGAAACATAAAAACATCGTAACTCGTCAGAAAAAATGCTAGAAACAAATTTATTAAATAAAATCTAATAAACAAATTTAGTTACTCAGGGATATTCTTAAAATTTAATTTTATCGTGATATTTATGCGAGGAAACTAAAATATTCGTTTCTTGTTCCAGAAACATAAAAACATCGTTACTCGTCAGGAAAAAATGCTAGAAACAAACTTATTAATAAAATCTAATAAACTAATTTAGTTACTCAGGGATATTCTTAAAATTTAATTTTATCGTGATATTTATGCGAGAAAACTAAAATATTCGTTTCTAGTTCTAGAAACATAAAAACATCGTAACTCGTCAGAAAAAATGCTAGAAACAAATTTATTAAATAAAATCTAATAAACAAATTTAGTTACTCAGGGATATTCTTAAAATTTAATTTTGTCGTGATATTTATGCGAGAAAACTAAAATATTCCTTTCTAGCTCCAGATAATTTAAAACATCGTAACTCGACAGGAAAAAATGCTAGAATCAAACTTATTAAATGAAATATAATAAACAAATTAAGTTACTCAGGGATATTCTTAAAATTTAATTTTATCGTGATATTTATGCGAGAAAACTAAAATATTCTTTTCTAGCTCCAGACAATTTAAAACATCGTAACTCGACAGGAAAAAATGCTAGATTCAAACTTATTAAATGAATTATAATAAACAAATTAAGTTACTCAGGTACATTCTTAAAATTAAATTTTATCGTGATATTTATGCGAGAAAACTAAAATATTCGTTTCTAGTTCCACAAACATAAAAACATCGTTACTCGTCAGGAAAAAATGTTAGAAACAAACTTATTAAATAAAATCTAATAAACTAATTTAGTTACTCAGGGATATTCTTAAAATTTAATTTTATCGAGATATTTATGCGAGAAAACTAAAATATTCGTTTCTAGTTCCAGAAACATAAAAACATCGTTACTCGTCAGGAAAAAATGCTAGAAACAAATTTATTAAGTAAAATCTAATAAACAAATTTAGATACTCAGGGATAGTCTTAAAATTTAATTTTATTGAGATATTTATGCGAGAAAACTAAAATATTCGTTTCTATCTCCAGACAAATAAAAACATCGTTACTCGTCAGGAAAAAATGCTAGAAACAAACTTATTAAATAAAATCTAATAAACTAATTTAGTTACTCAGGGATATTCTTAAAATTTAATTTTACCGTGATATTTATGCGAGAAAACTAAAATATTCGTTTCTAGTTCCAGAAACATAAAAACATCGTTACTCGTCAGGAAAAAATGCTAGAAACAAACTTATTAAATAAAATCTAATAAACTAATTTAGTTACTCAGGGATATTCTTAAAATATAATTTTATCGTGATATTTATGCGAGAAAACTAAAATATTCGTTTCTAGTTCCAGAAACATAAAATGATCGTTACTCGTCAGGAAAAAATGCTAGAAACAAACTTATTCAATAAAATCTAATAAACAAATTTAGTTACTCAGGGATATTCTTAAAATTAAATTTTATCGTGATATTTATGCGAGAAAACTAAAATATTCGTTTCTATCTCCAGACAAATAAAAACATCGTAACTCGTCAGGAAAAAATGCTAGAATCAAACCTATTAAATGAAATATAATAAACAAATTAAGTTACTCCGGGATATTCTTAAAATTTAATTTTATTGTGATATTTATGCGAGAAAACTAAAATATTCGTTTCTATCTCTAGACAAATAAAAACATAGTATATCGTCAGGAAAAAATGCTAGAATCAAACTTATTAAATGAAATATAATAAACAAATTAAGTTACTCAGGGATATTCTTAAAATTTAATTTTATCGTGATATTTATGCGAGAAAACTAAAATATTCGTTTCTAGTTCCACAAACATAAAAACATCGTTACTCGTCAGGAAAAAATGTTAGAAACAAACTTATTAAATAAAATCTAATAAACTAATTTAGTTACTCAGGGATATTCTTAAAATTTAATTTTATCGTGATATTTATGCGAGAAAACTAAAATATTCGTTTCTAGTTCCAGAAACATAAAAACATCGTTACTCGTCAGGAAAAAATGCTAGAAACAAATTTATAAAGTAAAATCTAATAAACAAATTTAGATACTCAGGGATAGTCTTAAAATTTAATTTTATTGAGATATTTATGCGAGAAAACTAAAATATTCGTTTCTATCTCCAGACAAATAAAAACATCGTTACTCGTCAGGAAAAAATGCTAGAAACAAACTTATTAAATAAAATCTAATAAACTAATTTAGTTACTCAGGGATATTCTTAAAATTTAATTTTACCGTGATATTTATGCGAGAAAACTAAAATATTCGTTTCTAGTTCCAGAAACATAAAAACATCGTTACTCGTCAGGAAAAAATGCTAGAAACAAACTTATTAAATAAAATCTAATAAACTAATTTAGTTACTCAGGGATATTCTTAATATTTAATTTTATCGTGATATTTATGCGAGAAAACTAAAATATTCGTTTAATAATAATAGAATAATAAAAACATCGTTACTCGTCAGGAAAAAATGCTAGAAACAAATTTATTATTTAAAATCTAATAAACGAATTTAGTTACTCAGGGATATTCTTAAAATTTAATTTTATTGTGATATTTATGCGAGAAAACTAAAATATTAGTTTCTATCTCCAGACAAATAAAAACATAGTATCTCGTCAGGAAAAAATGCTAGAATCAAACTTATTAAATGAAATATAATAAACAAATTAAGTTACTCAGGGATATTCTTAAAATTTAATTTTATTGAGATATTTATGCGAGAAAACTAAAATATTCGTTTCTAGTTCCAGAAGCATAAAAACATCGTTACTCGTCAGGAAAAAATGCTAGAAACAAACTTATTCAATAAAATCTAATAAACAAATTTAGTTACTCAGGGATATTCTTAAAATTAAATTTTATCGTGATATTTATGCGAGAAAACTAAAATATTCGTTTCTATCTCCAGACAAATAAAAACATCGTAACTCGTCAGGAAAAAATGCTAGAATCAAACCTATTAAATGAAATATAATAAACAAATTAAGTTACTCCGGGATATTCTTAAAATATTCGTTTCTATCTCCAGACAAATAAAAACATCGTAACTCGTCAGGAAAAAATGCTAGAATCAAACTTATTAAATAAAATCTAATAAACTAATTTAGTTACTCAGGGATATTCTTAAAATTTAATTTTACCGTGATATTTATGCGAGAAAACTAAAATATTCGTTTCTATCTCCAGACAAATAAAAACATCGTAACTCGTCAGGAAAAAATGCTAGAATCAAACCTATTAAATGAAATATAATAAACAAATTAAGTTACTCCGGGATATTCTTAAAATTTAATTTTATCGTGATATTTATGCGAGAAAACTAAAATATTCGTTTCTAGTTCCAGAAATATAAAAACATCGTTACTCGTCAGGAAAAAATGCTAGAAACAAATTTATTAAATAAAATCTAATAAACAAATTTAGTTACTCAGGGATATTCTTAAAATTTAATTTTATCGTGATATTTATGCGAGAAAACTAAAATATTCCTTTCTAGCTCCAGATAATTTAAAACATCGTAACTCGACAGGAAATATGCTAGAATCAAACTTATTAAATGAAATATAATAAACAAATTAAGTTACTCAGGGATATTCTTAAAATTTAATTTTATCGTGATATTTATGCGAGAAAACTAAAATATTCATTTCTAGTTCCAGAAACATAAAAACATCGTTACTCGTCAGGAAAAAATGCTAGAAACAAACTTATTAAATAAAATCTAATAAACTAATTTAGTTACTCAGGGATATTCTTAAAATATAATTTTATCGTGATATTTATGCGAGAAAACTAAAATATTCGTTTCTATCTCCAGACAAATAAAAACATCGTTACTCGTCAGGAAAAAATGCTAGAAACAAACTTATTAAATAAAATCTAATAAACTAATTTAGTTACTCAGGGATATTCTTAAAATTTAATTTTACCGTGATATTTATGCGAGAAAACTAAAATATTCGTTTCTAGTTCCAGAAACATAAAAACATCGTTACTCGTCAGGAAAAAATGCTAGAAACAAACTTATTAAATAAAATCTAATAAACTAATTTAGTTACTCAGGGATATTCTTAAAATATAATTTTATCGTGATATTTATGCGAGAAAACTAAAATATTCGTTTCTAGTTCCAGAAACATAAAATGATCGTTACTCGTCAGGAAAAAATGCTAGAAACAAACTTATTCAATAAAATCTAATAAACAAATTTAGTTACTCAGGGATATTCTTAAAATTAAATTTTATCGTGATATTTATGCGAGAAAACTAAAATATTCGTTTCTATCTCCAGACAAATAAAAACATCGTAACTCGTCAGGAAAAAATGCTAGAATCAAACCTATTAAATGAAATATAATAAACAAATTAAGTTACTCCGGGATATTCTTAAAATTTAATTTTATTGTGATATTTATGCGAGAAAACTAAAATATTCGTTTCTATCTCCAGACAAATAAAAACATAGTATATCTTCAGGAAAAAATGCTAGAATCAAACTTATTAAATGAAATATAATAAACAAATTAAGTTACTCAGGGATATTCTTAAAATTTAATTTTATCGTGATATTTATGCGAGAAAACTAAAATATTCGTTTCTAGTTCCACAAACATAAAAACATCGTTACTCGTCAGGAAAAAATGTTAGAAACAAACTTATTAAATAAAATCTAATAAACTAATTTAGTTACTCAGGGATATTCTTAAAATTTAATTTTATCGTGATATTTATGCGAGAAAACTAAAATATTCGTTTCTAGTTCCAGAAACATAAAAACATCGTTACTCGTCAGGAAAAAATGCTAGAAACAAATTTATAAAGTAAAATCTAATAAACAAATTTAGATACTCAGGGATAGTCTTAAAATTTAATTTTATTGAGATATTTATGCGAGAAAACTAAAATATTCGTTTCTATCTCCAGACAAATAAAAACATCGTTACTCGTCAGGAAAAAATGCTAGAAACAAACTTATTAAATAAAATCTAATAAACTAATTTAGTTACTCAGGGATATTCTTAAAATTTAATTTTACCGTGATATTTATGCGAGAAAACTAAAATATTCGTTTCTAGTTCCAGAAACATAAAAACATCGTTACTCGTCAGGAAAAAATGCTAGAAACAAACTTATTAAATAAAATCTAATAAACTAATTTAGTTACTCAGGGATATTCTTAATATTTAATTTTATCGTGATATTTATGCGAGAAAACTAAAATATTCGTTTAATAATAATAGAATAATAAAAACATCGTTACTCGTCAGGAAAAAATGCTAGAAACAAATTTATTATTTAAAATCTAATAAACGAATTTAGTTACTCAGGGATATTCTTAAAATTTAATTTTATTGTGATATTTATGCGAGAAAACTAAAATATTAGTTTCTATCTCCAGACAAATAAAAACATAGTATCTCGTCAGGAAAAAATGCTAGAATCAAACTTATTAAATGAAATATAATAAACAAATTAAGTTACTCAGGGATATTCTTAAAATTTAATTTTATTGAGATATTTATGCGAGAAAACTAAAATATTCGTTTCTAGTTCCAGAAGCATAAAAACATCGTTACTCGTCAGGAAAAAATGCTAGAAACAAACTTATTCAATAAAATCTAATAAACAAATTTAGTTACTCAGGGATATTCTTAAAATTAAATTTTATCGTGATATTTATGCGAGAAAACTAAAATATTCGTTTCTATCTCCAGACAAATAAAAACATCGTAACTCGTCAGGAAAAAATGCTAGAATCAAACCTATTAAATGAAATATAATAAACAAATTAAGTTACTCCGGGATATTCTTAAAATATTCGTTTCTATCTCCAGACAAATAAAAACATCGTAACTCGTCAGGAAAAAATGCTAGAATCAAACCTATTAAATGAGATATAATAAACAAATTAAGTTACTCCGGGATATTCTTAAAATTTAATTTTATCGTGATATTTATGTGAGAAAACTAAAATATTCGTTTCTAGTTCCAGAAACATAAAAACATCGTTACTCGTCAGGAAAAAATGCTAGAAACAAATTTATTAAATAAAATCTAATAAACGAATTTAGTTACTCAGGGATATTCTTAAAATTTAATTTTATTGTGATATTTATGCGAGAAAACTAAAATATTCGTTTCTATCTCTAGAAAAATAAAAACATAGTATCTCGTCAGGAAAAAATGCTAGAATCAAACTTATTAAATGAAATATAATAAACAAATTAAGTTACTCAGGGATATTCTTAAAATTTAATTTTATCGTGATATTTATGCGAGAAAACTAAAATATTCGTTTCTAGTTCCAGAAACATAAAAACATCGTTACTCGTCAGGAAAAAATGCTAGAAACAAATTTATTAAATAAAATCTAATAAACAAATTTAGTTACTCAGGGATATTCTTAAAATTTAATTTTATCGTGATATTTATGCGAGAAAACTAAAATATTCATTTCTAGTTCCAGAAACATAAAAACATCGTTACTCGTCAGGAAAAAATGCTAGAAACAAATTTATTAAATAAAATCTAATAAACGAATTTAGTTACTCAGGGATATTCTTAAAATTTAATTTTATTGTGATATTTATGCGAGAAAACTATCTATCTCCAGACAAATAAAAACATAGTATCTCGTCAGGAAAAAATGCTAGAATCAAACTTATTAAATGAAATATAATAAACAAATTAAGTTACTCAGGGATATTCTTAAATTTTAATTTTATCGTGATATTTATGCGAGAAAACTAAAATATTCGTTTCTATCTCCAGACAAATAAAAACATAGTATCTCGTCAGGAAAAAATGCTAGAATCAAACTTATTAAATGAAATATAATAAACAAATTAAGTTACTCAGGGATATTCTTAAAATTTAATTTTATCGTGATATTTATGCGAGAAAACTAAAATATTCGTTTCTAGTTCCAAAAGCATAAGAACATCGTTACTCGTCAGGAAAAAATGCTAGAAACAAATTTATTAAATAAAATCTAATAAACTAATTTAGTTACTCAGGGATATTCTTAAAATTTAATTTTATCGTGATATTTATGCGAGAAAACTAAAATATTCGTTTCTTGTTCCAGAAACATAAAAACATCGTTACTCGTCAGGAAAAAATGCTAGAAACAAACTTATTAAATAAAATCTAATAAACTAATTTAGTTACTCAGGGATATTCTTAAAATTTAATTTTATCGTGATATTTATGCGTGAAAACTAAAATATTCGTTTCTAGTTCCAGAAACATAAAAACATCGTTACTCGTCAGGAAAAAATGCTAGAAACAAACTTATTCAATAAAATCTAATAAACAAATTAAGTTACTCAGGGATATTCTTACAATTTAATTTTATCGTGATATTTATGCGAGAAAACTAAAATATTCGTTTCTAGTTCTAGAAACATAAAAACATCGTAACTCGTCAGGAAAAAATGCTAGAAACAAATTTATTAAATAAAATCTAATAAACAAATTTAGTTACTCAGGGATATTCTTAAAATTTAATTTTATCGTGATATTTATGCGAGAAAACTAAAATATTCCTTTCTAGCTCCAGATAATTTAAAACATCGTAACTCGACAGGAAAAAATGCTAGAATCAAACTTATTAAATGAAATATAATAAACAAATTAAGTTACTCAGGGATATTCTTAAAATTTAATTTTATCGTGATATTTATGCGAGAAAACTAAAATATTCTTTTCTAGCTCCAGACAATTTAAAACATCGTAACTCGACAGGAAAAAATGCTAGATTCAAACTTATTAAATGAATTATAATAAACAAATTAAGTTACTCAGGGATATTCTTAAAATTAAATTTTATCGTAATATTTATGCGAGAAAACTAAAATATTTGTTTCTAGTTCCAGAAACATAAAAACATCGTTACTCGTCAGGAAAAAATGTTAGAAACAAACTTATTAAATAAAATCTAATAAACTAATTTAGTTACTCAGGGATATTCTTAAAATTTAATTTTATCGTGATATTTATGCGAGAAAACTAAAATATTCGTTTCTAGTTCCAGAAACATAAAAACATCGTTACTCGTCAGGAAAAAATGCTAGAAACAAATTTATTAAGTAAAATCTAATAAACAAATTTAGATACTCAGGGATAGTATTAAAATTTAATTTTATTGAGATATTTATGCGAGAAAACTAAAATATTCGTTTCTAGTTCTAGAAACATAAAAACATCGTAACTCGTCAGGAAAAAATGCTAGAAACAAATTTATTAAATAAAATCTAATAAACAAATTTAGATACTCAGGGATATTCTTAAAATTTAATTTTATCGTGATATTTATGCGAGAAAACTAAAATATTCCTTTCTAGCTCCAGATAATTTAAAACATCGTAACTCGACAGGAAAAAATGCTAGAAACAAATTTATTATTAAAATCTAATAAACAAATTTAGATACTCAGGGATAGTCTTAAAATTTAATTTTATTCAGATATTTATGCGAGAAAACTAAAATATTCGTTTAATAATAATAGAATAATAAAAACATCGTTACTCGTCAGGAAAAAATGCTAGAAACAAATTTATTAAATAAAATCTAATAATCGAATTTAGTTACTCAGGGATATTCTTAAAATTTAATTTTATTGTGATATTTATGCGAGAAAACTATCTATCTCCAGACAAATAAAAACATAGTATCTCGTCAGGAAAAAATGCTAGAATCAAACTTATTAAATGAAATATAATAAACAAATTAAGTTACTCAGGGATATTCTTAAAATTTAATTTTATCGTGATATTTATGCGAGAAAACTAAAATATTCGTTTCTAGTTCCAGAAGCATAAAAACATCGTTACTCGTCAGGAAAAAATGCTAGAAACAAACTTATTCAATAAAATCTAATAAACAAATTTAGTTACTCAGGGATATTCTTAAAATTAAATTTTAACGTGATATTTATGCGAGAAAACTAAAATATTCGTTTCTATCTCCAGACAAATAAAAACATAGTATCTCGTCAGGAAAAAATGCTAGAATCAAACCAATTAAATGAAATATAATAAACAAATTAAGTTACTCCGGGATATTCTTAAAATTTAATTTTATCGTGATATTTATGCGAGAAAACTAAAATATTAGTTTCTAGTTCCAGAAACATAAAAACATCGTTACTCGTCAGGAAAAAATGCTAGAAACAAATTTATTAAATAAAATCTAATAAACAAATTTAGTTACTCAGGGATATTCTTAAAATTTAATTTTATCGTGATATTTATGCGAGAAAACTAAAATATTCCTTTCTAGCTCCAGATAATTTAAAACATCGTAACTCGACAGGAAAAAATGCTAGAATCAAACTTATTAAATGAAATATAATAAACAAATTAAGTTACTCAGGGATATTCTTAAAATTTAATTTTATCGTGATATTTATGCGAGAAAACTAAAATATTCATTTCTAGTTCCAGAAACATAAAAACATCGTTACTCGTCAGGAAAAAATGCTAGAAACAAATTTATTAAATAAAATCTAATAAACGAATTTAGTTACTCAGGGATATTCTTAAAATTTAATTTTATCGAGATATTTATGCGAGAAAACTAAAATATTCGTTTCTATCTCCAGACAAATAAAAACATAGTATCTCGTCAGGAAAAAATGCTAGAATCAAACTTATTAAATGAAATATAATAAACAAATTAAGTTACTCAGGATATTCTTAAAATTTAATTTTATCGTGATATTTATGCGAGAAAACTAAAATATTCGTTTCTAGTTCCAAAAGCATAAAAACATCGTTACTCGTCAGGAAAAAATGCTAGAAACAAACTTATTAAATAAAATCTAATAAACTAATTTAGTTACTCAGGGATATTCTTAAAATTTAATTTTATCGTGATATTTATGCGAGAAAACTAAAATATTCGTTTCTAGTTCTAGAAACATAAAAACATCGTAACTCGTCAGGAAAAAATGCTAGAAACAAATTTATTAAATAAAATCTAATAAACAAATTTAGTTACTCAGGGATATTCTTAAAATTTAATTTTATCGTGATATTTATGCGAGAAAACTAAAATATTCGTTTCTAGTTCCACAAACATAAAAACATCGTTACTCGTCAGGAAAAAATGTTAGAAACAAACTTATTAAATAAAATCTAATAAACTAATTTAGTTACTCAGGGATATTCTAAAAATTTAATTTTATCGTGATATTTATGCGAGAAAACTAAAATATACGTTTCTAGTTCCAGAAACATAAAAACATCGTTACTCGTCAGGAAAAAATGCTAGAAACAAATTTATTAAGTAAAATCTAATAAACAAATTTAGATACTCAGGGATAGTCTTAAAATTTAATTTTATTCAGATATTTATGCGAGAAAACTAAAATATTCGTTTCTATCTCCAGACAAATAAAAACATCGTTACTCGTCAGGAAAAAATGCTAGAAACAAATTTATTAAATAAAATCTAATAAACGAATTTAGTTACTCAGGGATATTCTTAAAATTTAATTTTATTGTGATATTTATGCGAGAAAACTAAAATATTCGTTTCTATCTCTAGACAAATAAAAACATAGTATATCGTCAGGAAAAAATGCTAGAATCAAACTTATTAAATGAAATATAATAAACAAATTAAGTTACTCAGGGATTTTCTTAAAATTTAATTTTATCGTGATATTTATGCGAGAAAACTAAAATATTCGTTTCTAGTTCCACAAACATAAAATCATCGTTACTCGTCAGGAAAAAATGTTAGAAACAAACTTATTAAATAAAATCTAATAAACTAATTTAGTTACTCAGGGATATTCTTAAAATTTAATTTTATCGTGATATTTATGCGAGAAAACTAAAATATTCGTTTCTAGTTCCAGAAACATAAAAACATCGTTACTCGTCAGGAAAAAATGCTAGAAACAAATTTATTAAGTAAAATCTAATGAACAAATTTAGATACTCAGGGATAGTCTTAAAATTTAATTTTATTGAGATATTTATGCGAGAAAACTAAAATATTCGTTTCTATCTCCAGACAAATAAAAACATCGTTACTCGTCAGGAAAAAATGCTAGAAACAAATTTATTAAATAAAATCTAATAAACTAATTTAGTTACTCAGGGATATTCTTAAAATTTAATTTTACCGTGATATTTATGCGAGAAAACTAAAATATTCGTTTCTAGTTCCAGAAACATAAAAACATCGTTACTCGTCAGGAAAAAATGCTAGAAACAAACTTATTAAATAAAATCTAATAAACTAATTTAGTTACTCAGGGATATTCTTAATATTTAATTTTATCGTGATATTTATGCGAGAAAACTAAAATATTCGTTTAATAATAATAGAATAATAAAAACATCGTTACTCGTCAGGAAAAAATGCTAGAAACAAATTTATTAAATAGAATCTAATAAACGAATTTAGTTACTCAGGAATATTCTTAAAATTTAATTTTATTGTGATATTTATGCGAGAAAACTAAAATATTCGTTTCTATCTCCAGACAAATAAAAACATAGTATCTCGTTAGGAAAAAATGCTAGAATCAAACTTATTAAATGAAATATAATAAACAAATTAAGTTACTCAGGGATATTCTTAAAATTTAATTTTATCGTGATATTTATGCGAGAAAACTAAAATATTCGTTTCTAGTTCCAGAAGCATAAAAACATCGTTACTCGTCAGGAAAAAATGCTAGAAACAAACTTATTCAATAAAATCTAATAAACAAATTTAGTTACTCAGGGATATTCTTAAAATTAAATTTTATCGTGATATTTATGCGAGAAAACTAAAATATTCGTTTCTAGTTCCAGAAACATAAAAACATCGTTACTCGTCAGGAAAAAATGCTAGAAACAAACTTATTCAATAAAATCTAATAAACAAATTAAGTTACTCAGGGATATTCTTACAATTTAATTTTATCGTGATATTTATGCGAGAAAACTAAAATATTCGTTTCTAGTTCCACAAACATAAAAACATCGTTACTCGTCAGGAAAAAATGTTAGAAACAAACTTATTAAATAAAATCTAATAAACTAATTTAGTTACTCAGGGATATTCTTAAAATTTAATTTTATCGTGATATTTATGCGAGAAAACTAAAATATTCGTTTCTAGTTCCAGAAACATAAAAACATCGTTACTCGTCAGGAAAAAATGCTAGAAACAAATTTATTTAGTAAAATCTAATAAACAAATTTAGATACTCAGGGATAGTCTTAAAATTTAATTTTATTGAGATATTTATGCGAGAAAACTAAAATATTCGTTTCTATCTCCAGACAAATAAAAACATCGTTACTCGTCAGGAAAAAATGCTAGAAACAAACTTATTAAATAAAATCTAATAAACTAATTTAGTTACTCAGGGATATTCTTAAAATTTAATTTTACCGTGATATTTATGCGAGAAAACTAAAATATTCGTTTCTAGTTCCAGAAACATAAAAACATCGTTACTCGTCAGGAAAAAATGCTAGAAACAAACTTATTAAATAAAATCTAATAAACTAATTTAGTTACTCAGGGATATTCTTAATATTTAATTTTATCGTGATATTTATGCGAGAAAACTAAAATATTCGTTTAATAATAATAGAATAATAAAAACATCGTTACTCGTCAGGAAAAAATGCTAGAAACAAATTTATTAAATAAAATCTAATAAACGAATTTAGTTACTCAGGGATATTCTTAAAATTTAATTTTATTGTGATATTTATGCGAGAAAACTATCTATCTCCAGACAAATAAAAACATAGTATCTCGTCAGGAAAAAATGCTAGAATCAAACTTATTAAATGAAATATAATAAACAAATTAAGTTACTCAGGGATATTCTTAAAATTTAATTTTATCGTGATATTTATGCGAGAAAACTAAAATATTCGTTTCTATCTCCAGACAAATAAAAACATAGTATCTCGTCAGGAAAAAATGCTAGAATCAAACTTATTAAATGAAATATAATAAACAAATTAAGTTACTCCGGGATATTCTTAAAATTTAATTTTATCGTGATATTTATGCGAGAAAACTAAAATATTCGTTTCTAGTTCCAAAAGCATAAGAACATCGTTACTCGTCAGGAAAAAATGCTAGAAACAAATTTATTAAATAAAATCTAATAAACTAATTTAGTTACTCAGGGATATTCTTAAAATTTAATTTTATCGTGATATTTATGCGAGAAAACTAAAATATTCGTTTCTTGTTCCAGAAACATAAAAACATCGTTACTCGTCAGGAAAAAATGCTAGAAACAAACTTATTAAATAAAATCTAATAAACTAATATAGTTACTCAGGGATATTCTTAAAATTTAATTTTATCGTGATATTTATGCGTGAAAACTAAAATATTCGTTTCTAGTTCCAGAAACATAAAAACATCGTTACTCGTCAGGAAAAAATGCTAGAAACAAACTTATTCAATAAAATCTAATAAACAAATTAAGTTACTCAGGGATATTCTTACAATTTAATTTTATCGTGATATTTATGCGAGAAAACAAAAATATTCGTTTCTAGTTCTAGAAACATAAAAACATCGTAACTCGTCAGGAAAAAATGCTAGAAACAAATTTATTAAATAAAATCTAATAAACAAATTTAGTTACTCAGGGATATTCTTAAAATTTAATTTTATCGTGATATTTATGCGAGAAAACTAAAATATTCCTTTCTAGCTCCAGATAATTTAAAACATCGTAACTCGACAGGAAAAAATGCTAGAATCAAACTTATTAAATGAAATATAATAAACAAATTAAGTTACTCAGGGATATTCTTAAAATTTAATTTTATCGTGATATTTATGCGAGAAAACTAAAATATTCTTTTCTAGCTCCAGACAATTTAAAACATCGTAACTCGACAGGAAAAAATGCTAGATTCAAACTTATTAAATGAATTATAATAAACAAATTAAGTTACTCAGGGATATTCTTAAAATTAAATTTTATCGTGATATTTATGCGAGAAAACTAAAATATTCGTTTCTAGTTCCAGAAACATAAAAACATCGTTACTCGTCAGGAAAAAATGTTAGAAACAAACTTATTAAATAAAATCTAATAAACTAATTTAGTTACGCAGGGATATTCTTAAAATTTAATTTTATCGTGATATTTATGCGAGAAAACTAAAATATTCGTTTCTAGTTCCAGAAACATAAAAACATCGTTACTCGTCAGAAAAAAATGCTAGAAACAAATTTATTAAGTAAAATCTAATAAACAAATTTAGATACTCAGGGATAGTCTTAAAATTTAATTTTATTGAGATATTTATGCGAGAAAACTAAAATATTCGTTTCTATCTCCAGACAAATAAAAACATCGTTACTCGTCAGGAAAAAATGCTAGAAACAAACTTATTAAATAAAATCTAATAAACTAATTTAGTTACTCAGGGATATTCTTAAAATTTAATTTTACCGTGATATTTATGCGAGAAAACTAAAATATTCGTTTCTAGTTCCAGAAACATAAAAACATCGTTACTCGTCAGGAAAGAATGCTAGAAACAAACTTATTCAATAAAATCTAATAAACAAATTAAGTTACTCAGGGATATTCTTACAATTTAATTTTATCGTGATATTTATGCGAGAAAACTAAAATATTCGTTTCTAGTTCTAGAAACATAAAAACATCGTAACTCGTCAGGAAAAAATGCTAGAAACAAATTTATTAAATAAAATCTAATAAACAAATTTAGATACTCAGGGATATTCTTAAAATTTAATTTTATCGTGATATTTATGCGAGAAAACTAAAATATTCCTTTCTAGCTCCAGATAATTTAAAACATCGTAACTCGACAGGAAAAAATGCTAGAAACAAATTTATTAAGTAAAATCTAATAAACAAATTTAGATACTCAGGGATAGTCTTAAAATTTAATTTTATTCAGATATTTATGCGAGAAAACTAAAATATTCGTTTAATAATAATAGAATAATAAAAACATCGTTACTCGTCAGGAAAAAATGCTAGAAACAAATTTATTAAATAAAATCTAATAATCGAATTTAGTTACTCAGGGATATTCTTAAAATTTAATTTTATTGTGATATTTATGCGAGAAAACTATCTATCTCCAGACAAATAAAAACATAGTATCTCGTCAGGAAAAAATGCTAGAATCAAACTTATTAAATGAAATATAATAAACAAATTAAGTTACTCAGGGATATTCTTAAAATTTAATTTTATCGTGATATTTATGCGAGAAAACTAAAATATTCGTTTCTATCTCCAGACAAATAAAAACATAGTATCTCGTCAGGAAAAAATGCTAGAATCAAACCTATTAAATGAAATATAATAAACAAATTAAGTTACTCCGGGATATTCTTAAAATTTAATTTTATCGTGATATTTATGCGAGAAAACTAAAATATTAGTTTCTAGTTCCAGAAACATAAAAACATCGTTACTCGTCAGGAAAAAATGCTAGAAACAAATTTATTAAATAAAATCTAATAAACAAATTTAGTTACTCAGGGATATTCTTAAAATTTAATTTTATCGTGATATTTATGCGAGAAAACTAAAATATTCCTTTCTAGCTCCAGATAATTTAAAACATCGTAACTCGACAGGAAAAAATGCTAGAATCAAACTTATTAAATGAAATATAATAAACAAATTAAGTTACTCAGGGATATTCTTAAAATTTAATTTTATCGTGATATTTATGCGAGAAAACTAAAATATTCATTTCTAGTTCCAGAAACATAAAAACATCGTTACTCGTCAGGAAAAAATGCTAGAAACAAATTTATTAAATAAAATCTAATAAACGAATTTAGTTACTCAGGGATATTCTTAAAATTTAATTTTATCGTGATATTTATGCGAGAAAACTAAAATATTCGTTTCTATCTCCAGACAAATAAAAACATAGTATCTCGTCAGGAAAAAATGCTAGAATCAAACTTATTAAATGAAATATAATAAACAAATTAAGTTACTCAGGGATATTCTTAAAATTTAATTTTATCGTGATATTTATGCGAGAAAACTAAAATATTCGTTTCTATCTCCAGCAAATAAAAACATAGTATCTCGTCAGGAAAAAATGCTAGAATCAAACCTATTAAATGAAATATAATAAACAAATTAAGTTACTCCGGGATATTCTTAAAATTTAATTTTATCGTGATATTTATGCGAGAAAACTAAAATATTAGTTTCTAGTTCCAGAAACATAAAAACATCGTTACTCGTCAGGAAAAAATGCTAGAAACAAATTTATTAAATAAAATCTAATAAACTAATTTAGTTACTCAGGGATATTCTTAAAATTTAATTTTATCGTGATATTTATGCGAGAAAACTAAAATATTCCTTTCTAGCTCCAGATAATTTAAAACATCGTAACTCGACAGGAAAAAATGCTAGAATCAAACTTATTAAATGAAATATAATAAACAAATTAAGTTACTCAGGGATATTCTTAAAATTTAATTTTATCGTGATATTTATGCGAGAAAACTAAAATATTCATTTCTAGTTCCAGAAACATAAAAACATCGTTACTCGTCAGGAAAAAATGCTAGAAACAAATTTATTAAATAAAATCTAATAAACGAATTTAGTTACTCAGGGATATTCTTAAAATTTAATTTTATCGTGATATTTATGCGAGAAAACTAAAATATTCGTTTCTATCTCCAGACAAATAAAAACATAGTATCTCGTCAGGAAAAAATGCTAGAATCAAACTTATTAAATGAAATATAATAAACAAATTAAGTTACTCAGGATATTCTTAAAATTTAATTTTATCGTGATATTTATGCGAGAAAACTAAAATATTCGTTTCTAGTTCCAAAAGCATAAAAACATCGTTACTCGTCAGGAAAAAATGCTAGAAACAAACTTATTAAATAAAATCTAATAAACTAATTTAGTTACTCAGGGATATTCTTAAAATTTAATTTTATCGTGATATTTATGCGAGAAAACTAAAATATTCGTTTCTTGTTCCAGAAACATAAAAACATCGTTACTCGTCAGGAAAAAATGCTAGAAACAAACTTATTAAATGAAATATAATAAACAAATTAAGTTACTCAGGGATATTCTTAAAATTTAATTTATCGTGATATTTATGCGAGAAAACTAAAATATTCTTTTCTAGCTCCAGACAATTTAAAACATCGTAACTCGACAGGAAAAAATGCTAGATTCAAACTTATTAAATGAATTATAATAAACAAATTAAGTTACTCAGGGACATTATTAAAATTAAATTTTATCGTGATATTTATGCGAGAAAACTAAAATATTCGTTTCTAGTTCCACAAACATAAAAACATCGTTACTCGTCAGGAAAAAATGTTAGAAACAAACTTATTAAATAAAATCTAATAAACTAATTTAGTTACTCAGGGATATTCTTAAAATTTAATTTTATCGTGATATTTATGCGAGAAAACTAAAATATTCGTTTCTAGTTCCAGAAACATAAAAACATCGTTACTCGTCAGGAAAAAATGCTAGAAACAAATTTATTAAGTAAAATCTAATAAACAAATTTAGATACTCAGGGATAGTCTTAAAATTTAATTTTATTGAGATATTTATGCGAGAAAACTAAAATATTCGTTTCTATCTCCAGACAAATAAAAACATCGTTACTCGTCAGGAAAAAATGCTAGAAACAAATTTATTAAATAAAATCTAATAAACTAATTTAGTTACTCAGGGATATTCTTAAAATTTAATTTTACCGTGATATTTATGCGAGAAAACTAAAATATTCGTTTCTAGTTCCAGAAACATAAAAACATCGTTACTCGTCAGGAAAAAATGCTAGAAA
Organism: Pterostichus madidus; assembly: GCA_911728475.2. NCBI lineage: Eukaryota > Metazoa > Arthropoda > Insecta > Coleoptera > Carabidae > Pterostichus > Pterostichus madidus. Next base: position 20,488,406 of record OU452309.1, on the reverse strand, counting down.
CAAACTTATTAAATAAAATCTAATAAACTAATTTAGTTACTCAGGGATATTCTTAATATTTAATTTTATCGTGATATTTATGCGAGAAAACTAAAATATTCGTTTAATGATAATAGAATAATAAAAACATCGTTACTCGTCAGGAAAAAATGCTAGAAACAAATTTATTAAATAAAATCTAATAAACGAATTTAGTTACTCAGGGATATTCTTAAAATTTAATTTTATTGTGATATTTATGCGAGAAAACTAAAATATTCGTTTCTATCTCCAGACAAATAAAAACATAGTATCTCGTTAGGAAAAAATGCTAGAATCAAACTTATTAAATGAAATATAATAAACAAATTAAGTTACTCAGGGATATTCTTAAAATTTAATTTTATCGTGATATTTATGCGAGAAAACTAAAATATTCGTTTCTAGTTCCAGAAGCATAAAAACATCGTTACTCGTCAGGAAAAAATGCTAGAAACAAACTTATTCAATAAAATCTAATAAACAAATTTAGTTACTCAGGGATATTCTTAAAATTAAATTTTATCGTGATATTTATGCGAGAAAACTAAAATATTCGTTTCTATCTCCAGACAAATAAAAACATCGTAACTCGTAGGAAAAAATGCAAGAATCAAACCTATTAAATGAAATATAATAAACAAATTAAGTTACTCCGGGATATTCTTAAAATATTCGTTTCTATCTCCAGACAAATAAAAACATCGTAACTCGTCAGGAAAAAATGCTAGAATCAAACCTATTAAATGAAATATAATAAACAAATTAAGTTACTCCGGGATATTCTTAAAATTTAATTTTATCGTGATATTTATGTGAGAAAACTAAAATATTCGTTTCTAGTTCCAGAAACATAAAAACATCGTTACTCGTCAGGAAAAAATGCTAGAAACAAATTTATTAAATAAAATCTAATAAACGAATTTAGTTACTCAGGGATATTCTTAAAATTTAATTTTATTGTGATATTTATGCGAGAAAACTAAAATATTCGTTTCTATCTCTAGACAAATAAAAACATAGTATCTCGTCAGGAAAAAATGCTAGAATCAAACTTATTAAATGAAATATAATAAACAAATTAAGTTACTCAGGGATATTCTTAAAATTTAATTTTATCGTGATATTTATGCGAGAAAACTAAAATATTCGTTTCTATCTCCAGACAAATAAAAACATCGTAACTCGTCAGGAAAAAATGCTAGAATCAAACCTATTAAATGAAATATAATAAACAGATTAAGTTACTCCGGGATATTCTTAAAATTTAATTTTATCGTGATATTTATGCGAGAAAACTAAAATATTCGTTTCTAGTTCCAGAAACATAAAAACATCGTTACTCGTCAGGAAAAAATGCTAGAAACAAACTTATTCAATAAAATCTAATAAACAAATTAAGTTACTCAGGGATATTCTTACAATTTAATTTTATCGTGATATTTATGCGAGAAAACTAAAATATTCGTTTCTAGTTCTAGAAACATAAAAACATCGTAACTCGTCAGGAAAAATGCTAGAAACAAATTTATTAAATAAAATCTAATAAACAAATTTAGTTACTCAGGGAAATTCTTAAAATTTAATTTTATCGTGATATTTATGCGAGAAAACTAAAATATTCCTTTCTAGCTCCAGATAATTTAAAACATCGTAACTCGACAGGAAAAAATGCTAGAATCAAACTTATTAAATGAAATATAATAAACAAATTAAGTTACTCAGGGATATTCTTAAAATTTAATTTTATCGTGATATTTATGCGAGAAAACTAAAATATTCTTTTCTAGCTCCAGACAATTTAAAACATCGTAACTCGACAGGAAAAAATGCTAGATTCAAAGTTATTAAATGAATTATAATAAACAAATTAAGTTACTCAGGGATATTCTTAAAATTAAATTTTATCGTGATATTTATGCGAGAAAACTAAAATACTCGTTTCTAGTTCCACAAACATAAAAACATCGTTACTCGTCAGGAAAAAATGTTAGAAACAAACTTATTAAATAAAATCTAATAAACTAATTTAGTTACTCAGGGATATTCTTAAAATTTAATTTTATCTTGATATTTATGCGAGAAAACTAAAATATTCGTTTCTATCTCCAGACAAATAAAAACATCGTAACTCGTAGGAAAAAATGCAAGAATCAAACCTATTAAATGAAATATAATAAACAAATTAAGTTACTCCGGGATATTCTTAAAATATTCGTTTCTATCTCCAGACAAATAAAAACATCGTAACTCGTCAGGAAAAAATGCTAGAATCAAACCTATTAAATGAAATATAATAAACAAATTAAGTTACTCCGGGATATTCTTAAAATTTAATTTTATCGTGATATTTATGTGAGAAAACTAAAATATTCGTTTCTAGTTCCAGAAACATAAAAACATCGTTACTCGTCAGGAAAAAATGCTAGAAACAAATTTATTAAATAAAATCTAATAAACGAATTTAGTTACTCAGGGATATTCTTAAAATTTAATTTTATTGTGATATTTATGCGAGAAAACTAAAATATTCGTTTCTATCTCTAGACAAATAAAAACATAGTATCTCGTCAGGAAAAAATGCTAGAATCAAACTTATTAAATGAAATATAATAAACAAATTATGTTACTCAGGGATATTCTTAAAATTTAATTTTATCGTGATATTTATGCGAGAAAACTAAAATATTCGTTTCTATCTCCAGACAAATAAAAACATCGTAACTCGTCAGGAAAAAATGCTAGAATCAAACCTATTAAATGAAATATAATAAACAGATTTAATTACTCCGGGATATTCTTAATATTTAATTTTATCGTGATATTTATGCGAGAAAACTAAAATATTCGTTTCTAGTTCCAGAAACATAAAAACATCGTTACTCGTCAGGAAAAAATGCTAGAAACAAACTTATTCAATAAAATCTAATAAACAAATTAAGTTACTCAGGGATATTCTTACAATTTAATTTTATCGTGATATTTATGCGAGAAAACTAAAATATTCGTTTCTAGTTCTAGAAACATAAAAACATCGTAACTCGTCAGGAAAAAATGCTAGAAACAAACTTATTCAATAAAATCTAATAAACAAATTTAGTTACTCAGGGATATTCTTAAAATTAAATTTTATCGTGATATTTATGCGAGAAAACTAAAATATTCGTTTCTATCTCCAGACAAATAAAAACATCGTAACTCGTCAGGAAAAAATGCTAGAATCAAACCTATTAAATGAAATATAATAAACAGATTAAGTTACTCCGGGATATTCTTAAAATTTAATTTTATCGTGATATTTATGCGAGAAAACTAAAATATTCGTTTCTAGTTCCAGAAACATAAAAACATCGTTACTCGTCAGGAAAAAATGCTAGAAACAAACTTATTCAATAAAATCTAATAAACAAATTAAGTTACTCAGGGATATTCTTACAATTTAATTTTATCGTGATATTTATGCGAGAAAACTAAAATATTCGTTTCTAGTTCTAGAAACATAAAAACATCGTAACTCGTCAGGAAAAATGCTAGAAACAAATTTATTAAATAAAATCTAATAAACAAATTTAGTTACTCAGGGAAATTCTTAAAATTTAATTTTATCGTGATATTTATGCGAGAAAACTAAAATATTCCTTTCTAGCTCCAGATAATTTAAAACATCGTAACTCGACAGGAAAAAATGCTAGAATCAAACTTATTAAATGAAATATAATAAACAAATTAAGTTACTCAGGGATATTCTTAAAATTTAATTTTATCGTGATATTTATGCGAGAAAACTAAAATATTCTTTTCTAGCTCCAGACAATTTAAAACATCGTAACTCGACAGGAAAAAATGCTAGATTCAAACTTATTAAATGAATTATAATAAACAAATTAAGTTACTCAGGGATATTCTTAAAATTAAATTTTATCGTGATATTTATGCGAGAAAACTAAAATACTCGTTTCTAGTTCCACAAACATAAAAACATCGTTACTCGTCAGGAAAAAATGTTAGAAACAAACTTATTAAATAAAATCTAATAAACTAATTTAGTTACTCAGGGATATTCTTAAAATTTAATTTTATCGTGATATTTATGCGAGAAAACTAAAATATTCGTTTCTAGTTCCAGAAACATAAAACCATCGTTACTCGTCAGGAAAAAATGCTAGAAACAAATTTATTAAGTAAAATCTAATAAACAAATTTAGATACTCAGGGATAGTCTTAAAATTTAATTTTATTGAGATATTTATGCGAGAAAACTAAAATATTCGTTTCTATCTCCAGACAAATAAAAACATCGTTTCTCGTCAGGAAAAAATGCTAGAAACAAACTTATTAAATAAAATCTAATAAACTAATTTAGTTACTCAGGGATATTCTTAAAATTTAATTTTACCGTGATATTTATGCGAGAAAACTAAAATATTCGTTTCTAGTTCCAGAAACATAAAAACATCGTTACTCGTCAGGAAAAAATGCTAGAAACAAACTTATTCAATAAAATCTAATAAACAAATTAAGTTACTCAGGGATATTCTTACAATTTAATTTTATCGTGATATTTATGCGAGAAAACTAAAATATTCGTTTCTAGTTCTAGAAACAAAAACATCGTAACTCGTCAGGAAAAAATGCTAGAAACAAATTTATTAAATAAAATCTAATAAACAAATTTAGATACTCAGGGATATTCTTAAAATTTAATTTTATCGTGATATTTATGCGAGAAACTAAAATATTCCTTTCTAGCTCCAGATAATTTAAAACATCGTAACTCGACAGGAAAAAATGCTAGAAACAAATTTATTAAGTAAAATCTAATAAACAAATTTAGATACTCAGGGATAGTCTTAAAATTTAATTTTATTGAGATATTTATGCGAGAAAACTAAAATATTCGTTTCTATCTCCAGACAAATAAAAACATCGTTACTCGTCAGGAAAAAATGCTAGAAACAAACTTATTAAATAAAATATAATAAACTAATTTAGTTACTCAGGGATATTCTTAAAATTTAATTTTACCGTGATATTTATGCGAGAAAACTAAAATATTCGTTTCTAGTTCCAGAAACATAAAAACATCGTTACTCGTCAGGAAAAAATGCTAGAAACAAACTTATTAAATAAAATCTAATAAACTAATTTAGTTACTCAGGGATATTCTTAATATTTAATTTTATCGTGATATTTAAGCGAGAAAACTAAAATATTCGTTTAATAATAATAGAATAATAAAAACATCGTTACTCGTCAGGAAAAAATGCTAGAAACAAATTTATTAAATAAAATCTAATAAACGAATTTAGTTACTCAGGGATATTCTTAAAATTTAATTTTATTGTGATATTTATGCGAGAAAACTATCTATCTCCAGACAAATAAAAACATAGTATCTCGTCAGGAAAAAATGCTAGAATCAAACTTATTAAATGAAATATAATAAACAAATTAAGTTACTCAGGGATATTCTTAAAATTTAATTTTATCGTGATATTTATGCGAGAAAACTAAAATATTCATTTCTAGTTCCAGAAACATAAAAACATCGTTACTCGTCAGGAAAAAATGCTAGAAACAAATTTAATAAATAAAATCTAATAAACGAATTTAGTTACTCAGGGATATTCTTAAAATTTAATTTTATCGTGATATTTATGCGAGAAAACTAAAATATTCGTTTCTATCTCCAGACAAATAAAAACATAGTATCTCGTCAGGAAAAAATGCTAGAATCAAACTTATTAAATGAAATATAATAAACTAATTAAGTTACTCAGGGATATTCTTAAAATTTAATTTTATCGTGATATTTATGCGAGAAAACTAAAATATTCGTTTCTAGTTCCAAAAGCATAAAAATATCGTTACTCGTCAGGAAAAAATGCTAGAAACAAACTTATTAAATAAAATCTAATAAACTAATTTAGTTACTCAGGGATATTCTTAAAATTTAATTTTATCGTGATATTTATGCGAGAAAACTAAAATATTCGTTTCTAGTTCCAGAAACATAAAAAGATCATTACTCGTCAGGAAAAAATGCTAGAAACAAATTTATTAAGTAAAATCAAATACACAAATTTAGATACTCAGGGATATTCTTAATATTTAATTTTATCGTGATATTTATGCGAGAAAACTAAAATATTCGTTTCTAGTTCTAGAAACATAAAAACATCGTAACTCGTCAGGAAAAAATGCTAGAAACAAATTTATTAAATAAAATCTAATAAACAAATTTAGTTACTCAGGGATATTCTTAAAATTTAATTTTATCGTGATATTTATGCGAGAAAACTAAAATATTCCTTTCTAACTCCAGATAATTTAAAACATCGTAACTCGACAGGAAAAAATGCTAGAATCAAACTTATTAAATGAAATATAATAAACAAATTAAGTTACTCAGGGATATTCTTAAAATTTAATTTTATCGTGATATTTATGCGAGAAAACTAAAATATTCTTTTCTAGCTCCAGACAATTTAAAACATCGTAACTCGACAGGAAAAAATGCTAGATTCAAACTTATTAAATGAATTATAATAAACAAATTAAGTTACTCAGGGACATTCTTAAAATTAAATGTTATCGTGATATTTATGCGAGAAAACTAAAATATTCGTTTCTAGTTCCACAAACATAAAAACATCGTTACTCGTCAGGAAAAAATGTTAGAAACAAACTTATTAAATAAAATCTAATAAACTAATTTAGTTACTCAGGGATATTCTTAAAATTTAATTTTATCGTGATATTTATGCGAGAAAACTAAAATATTCGTTTCTAGTTCCAGAAACATAAAAACATCGTTACTCGTCAGGAAAAAATGCTAGAAACAAATTTATTAAGTAAAATCTAATAAACAAATTTAGATACTCAGGGATAGTCTTAAAATTTAATTTTATTGAGATATTTATGCGAGAAAACTAAAATATTCGTTTCTATCTCCAGACAAATAAAAACATCGTTACTCGTCAGGAAAAAATGCTAGAAACAAACTTATTAAATAAAATCTAATAAACTAATTTAGTTACTCAGGGATATTCTTAAAATTTAATTTTACCATGATATTTATGCGAGAAAACTAAAATATTCGTTTCTAGTTCCAGGAACATAAAAACATCGTTACTCGTCAGGAAAAAATGCTAGAAACAAACTTATTAAATAAAATCTAATAAACTAATTTAGTTACTCAGGGATATTCTTAAAATTTAATTTTATCGTGATATTTATGTGAGAAAACTAAAATATTCGTTTCTAGTTCCAGAAACATAAAAAGATCGTTACTCGTCAGGAAAAAATGCTAGAAACAAACTTATTCAATAAAATCTAATAAACAAATTTAGTTACTCAGGGATATTCTTAAAATTAAATTTTATCGTGATATTTATGCGAGAAAACTAAAATATTCGTTTCTATCTCCAGACAAATAAAAACATCGTAACTCGTCAGGAAAAAATGCTAGTATCAAACCTATTAAATGAAATATAATAAACAAATTAAGTTACTCCGGGATATTCTTAAAATTTAATTTTATCGTGATATTTATGCGAGAAAACTAAAATATTAGTTTCTAGTTCCAGAAACATAAAAACATCGTTACTCGTCAGGAAAAAATGCTAGAAACAAATTTATTAAATAAAATCTAATAAACAAATTTAGTTACTCAGGGATATTCTTAAAATTTAATTTTATCGTGATATTTATGCGAGAAAACTAAAATATTCCTTTCTAGCTCCAGATAATTTAAAACATCGTAACTCGACAGGAAAAAATGCTAGAATCAAACTTATAAAATGAAATATAATAAACAAATTAAGTTACTCAGGGATATTCTTAAAATCTAATTTTATCGTGATATTTATGCGAGAAAACTAAAATATTCATTTCTAGTTCCAGAAACATAAAAACATCGTTACTCGTCAGGAAAAAATGCTAGAAACAAATTTATTAAATAAAATCTAATAAACGAATTTAGTTACTCAGGGATATTCTTAAAATTTAATTTTATCGTGATATTTATGCGAGAAAACTAAAATATTCGTTTCTATCTCCAGACAAATAAAAACATAGTATCTCGTCATGAAAAAATGCTAGAATCAAACTTATTAAATGAAATATAATAAACAAATTAAGTTACTCAGGGATATTCTTAAAATTTAATTTTATCATGATATTTATGCGAGAAAACTAAAATATTCGTTTCTAGTTCCAAAAGCATAAAAACATCGTTACTCGTCAGGAAAAAATGCTAGAAACAAACTTATTAAATAAAATCTAATAAACTAATTTAGTTACTCAGGGATATTCTTAAAATTTAATTTTATCGTGATATTTATGCGAGAAAACTAAAATATTCGTTTCTAGTTCCAGAAACATAAAAAGATCATTACTCGTCAGGAAAAAATGCTAGAAACAAATTTATTAAGTAAAATCAAATACTCAAATTTAGATACTCTGGGATATTCTTAATATTTAATTTTATCGTGATATTTATGCGAGAAAACTAAAATATTCGTTTCTAGTTATAGAAACATAAAAACATCGTAACTCGTTAGGAAAAAATGCTAGAAACAAATTTATTAAATAAAATCTAATAAACAAATTTAGTTACTCAGGGATATTCTTAAAATTTAATTTTATCGTGATATTTATGCGAGAAAACTAAAATATTCCTTTCTAGCTCCAGATAATTTAAAACATCGTAACTCGACAGGAAAAAATGCTAGAATCAAACTTATTAAATGAAATATAATAAACAAATTAAGTTACTCAGGGACATTCTTAAAATTAAATGTTATCGTGATATTTATGCGAGAAAACTAAAAAATTCGTTTCTAGTTCCACAAACATAAAAACATCGTTACTCGTCAGGAAAAAATGCTAGAAACAAACTTATTCAATAAAATCTAATAAACTAATTTAGTTACTCAGGGATATTCTTAAAATTTAATTTTATCGTGATATTTATGCGAGAAAACTAAAATATTCGTTTCTAGTTCCAGAAACATAAAAACATCGTTACTCGTCAGGAAAAAATGCTAGAATCAAACCTATTAAATGAAATATAATAAACAAATTAAGTTACTCCGGGATATTCTTAAAATTTAATTTTATCGTGATATTTATGTGAGAAAACTAAAATATTCGTTTCTAGTTCCAGAAACATAAAAACATCGTTACTCGTCAGGAAAAAATGCTAGAAACAAACTTATTCAATAAAATCTAATAAACAAATTTAGTTACTCAGGGATATTCTTAAAATTAAATTTTATCGTGATATTTATGCGAGAAAACTAAAATATTCGTTTCTATCTCCAGACAAATAAAAACATCGTAACTCGTCAGGAAAAAATGCTAGAATCAAACCTATTAAATGAAATATAATAAACAAATTAAGTTACTCCGGGATATTCTTAAAATTTAATTTTATCGTGATACTTATGCGAGAAAACTAAAATATTCGTTTCTAGTTCCAGAAACATAAAAACATCGTTACTCGTTAGGAAAAAATGCTAGAAACAAATTTATTAAATAAAATCTAATAAACAAATTTAGTTACTCAGGGATATTCTTAAAATTTAATTTTATCGTGATATTTATGCGAGAAAACTAAAATATTCCTTTCTAGCTCCAGATAATTTAAAACATCGTAACTCGACAGGAAAAAATGCTAGAATCAAACTTATTAAATGAAATATAATAAACAAATTAAGTTACTCAGGGATATTCTTAAAATTTAATTTTATCGTGATATTTATGCGAGAAAACTAAAATATTCATTTCTAGTTCCAGAAACAAAAACATCGTTACTCGTCAGGAAAAAATGCTAGAAACAAATTTATTAAATAAAATCTAATAAACGAATTTAGTTACTCAGGGATATTCTTAAAATTTAATTTTATCGTGATATTTATGCGAGAAAACTAAAATATTCGTTTCTATCTCCAGACAAATAAAAACATAGTATCTCGTCAGGAAAAAATGCTAGAATCAAACTTATGAAATGAAATATAATAAACAAATTAAGTTACACAGGGATATTCTTAAAATTTAATTTTATCGTGATATTTATGCGAGAAAACTAAAATATTCATTTCTAGTTCCAGAAACATAAAAACATCGTTACTCGTCAGGAAATATGCTAGAAACAAATTTATTAAATAAAATCTAATAAACGAATTTAGTTACTCAGGGATATTCTTAAAATTTAATTTTATCGTGATATTTATGCGAGAAAACTAAAATATTCGTTTCTATCTCCAGACAAATAAAAACATAGTATCTCGTCAGGAAAAAATGCTAGAATCAAACTTATTAAATGAAATATAATAAACAAATTAAGTTACTCAGGGATATTCTTAAAATTTAATTTTATCGTTATATTTATGCGAGAAAACTAAAATATTCGTTTCTAGTTCCAAAAGCATAAAAACATCGTTACTCGTCAGGAACAAATGCTAGAAACAAACTTATTAAATAAAATCTAATAAACTAATTTAGTTACTCAGGGATATTCTTAAAATTTAATTTTATCGTGATATTTATGCGAGAAAACTAAAATATTCGTTTCTAGTTCCAGAAACATAAAAAGATCATTACTCGTCAGGAAAAAATGCTAGAAACAAATTTATTAAGTAAAATCAAATACACAAATTTAGATACTCAGGGATATTCTTAATATTTAATTTTATCGTGATATTTATGCGAGAAAACTAAAATATTCGTTTCTAGTTCTAGAAACATAAAAACATCGTAACTCGTTAGGAAAAAATGCTAGAAACAAATTTATTAAATAAAATCTAATAAACAAATTTAGTTACTCAGGGATATTCTTAAAATTTAATTTTATCGTGATATTTATGCGAGAAAACTAAAATATTCCTTTCTAGCTCCAGATAATTTAAAACATCGTAACTCGACAGGAAAAAATGCTAGAATCAAACTTATTAAATGAAATATAATAAACAAATTAAGTTACTCAGGGATATTCTTAAAATTTAATTTTATCGTGATATTTATGCGAGAAAACTAAAATATTCTTTTCTAGCTCCAGACAATTAAAACATCGTAACTCGACAGGAAAAAATGCTAGATTCAAACTTATTAAATGAATTATAATAAACAAATTAAGTTACTCAGGGACATTCTTAAAATTAAATGTTATCGTGATATTTATGCGAGAAAACTAAAAAATTCGTTTCTAGTTCCACAAACATAAAAACATCGTTACTCGTCAGGAAAAAATGCTAGAAACAAACTTATTCAATAAAATCTAATAAACTAATTTAGTTACTCAGGGATATTCTTAAAATTTAATTTTATCGTGATATTTATGCGAGAAAACTAAAATATTCGTTTCTAGTTCCAGAAACATAAAAACTTCGTTACTCGTCAGGAAAAAATGCTAGAATCAAACTTATTAAATGAAATATAATAAACAAATTAAGTTACTCCGGGATATTCTTAAAATTTAATTTTATCGTGATATTTATGCGAGAAAACTAAAATATTCGTTTCTAGTTCCAGAAACATAAAAACATCGTTACTCGTTAGGAAAAAATGCTAGAAACAAATTTATTAAATAAAATCTAATAAACAAATTTAGTTACTCAGGGATATTCTTAAAATTTAATTTTATCGTGATATTTATGCGAGAAAACTAAAATATTCCTTTCTAGCTCCAGATAATTTAAAACATCGTAACTCGACAGGAAAAAATGCTAGAATCAAACTTATTAAATGAAATATAATAAACAAATTAAGTTACTCAGGGATATTCTTAAAATTTAATTTTATCGTGATATTTATGCGAGAAAACTAAAATATTCATTTCTAGTTCCAGAAACAAAAACATCGTTACTCGTCAGGAAAAAATGCTAGAAACAAATTTATTAAATAAAATCTAATAAACGAATTTAGTTACTCAGGGATATTCTTAAAATTTAATTTTATCGTGATATTTATGCGAGAAAACTAAAATATTCGTTTCTATCTCCAGACAAATAAAAACATAGTATCTCGTCAGGAAAAAATGCTAGAATCAAACTTATTAAATGAAATATAATAAACAAATTAAGTTACTCAGGGATATTCTTAAAATTTAATTTTATCATGATATTTATGCGAGAAAACTAAAATATTCGTTTCTAGTTCCAAAAGCATAAAAACATCGTTACTCGTCAGGAAAAAATGCTAGAAACAAACTTATTAAATAAAATCTAATAAACTAATTTAGTTACTCAGGGATATTCTTAAAATTTAATTTTATCGTGATATTTATGCGAGAAAACTAAAATATTCGTTTCTAGTTCCAGAAACATAAAAAGATCATTACTCGTCAGGAAAAAATGCTAGAAACAAATTTATTAAGTAAAATCAAATACTCAAATTTAGATACTCTGGGATATTCTTAATATTTAATTTTATCGTGATATTTATGCGAGAAAACTAAAATATTCGTTTCTAGTTATAGAAACATAAAAACATCGTAACTCGTTAGGAAAAAATGCTAGAAACAAATTTATTAAATAAAATCTAATAAACAAATTTAGTTACTCAGGGATATTCATAAAATTTAATTTTATCGTGATATTTATGCGAGAAAACTAAAATATTCCTTTCTAGCTCCAGATAATTTAAAACATCGTAACTCGACAGGAAAAAATGCTAGAATCAAACTTATTAAATGAAATATAATAAACAAATTAAGTTACTCAGGGACATTCTTCAAATTAAATGTTATCGTGATATTTATGCGAGAAAACTAAAAAATTCGTTTCTAGTTCCACAAACATAAAAACATCGTTACTCGTCAGGAAAAAATGCTAGAAACAAACTTATTCAATAAAATCTAATAAACTAATTTAGTTACTCAGGGATATTCTTAAAATTTAATTTTATCGTGATATTTATGCGAGAAAACTAAAATATTCGTTTCTAGTTCCAGAAACATAAAAACATCGTTACTCGTCAGGAAAAAATGCTAGAATCAAACCTATTAAATGAAATATAATAAACAAATTAAGTTACTCCGGGATATTCTTAAAATTTAATTTTATCGTGATATTTATGTGAGAAAACTAAAATATTCGTTTCTAGTTCCAGAAACATAAAAACATCGTTACTCGTCAGGAAAAAATGCTAGAAACAAATTTATTAAATAAAATCTAATAAACGAATTTAGTTACTCAGGGATATTCTTAAAATTTAATTTTATTGTGATATTTATGCGAGAAAACTAAAATATTCGTTTCTATCTCTAGACAAATAAAAACATAGTATCTCGTCAGGAAAAAATGCTAGAATCAAACTTATTAAATGAAATATAATAAACAAATTAAGTTACTCAGGGATATTCTTAAAATTTAATTTTATCGTGATATTTATGCGAGAAAACTAAAATATTCGTTTCTAGTTCCAGAAGCATAAAAACATCGTTACTCGTCAGGAAAAAATGCTAGAAACAAACTTATTCAATAAAATCTAATAAACAAATTTAGTTACTCAGGGATATTCTTAAAATTAAATTTTATCGTGATATTTATGCGAGAAAACTAAAATATTCGTTTCTATCTCCAGACAAATAAAAACATCGTAACTCGTCAGGAAAAAATGCTAGAATCAAACCTATTAAATGAAATATAATAAACAAATTAAGTTACTCCGGGATATTCTTAAAATTTAATTTTATCGTGATATTTATGCGAGAAAACTAAAATATTCGTTTCTAGTTCCAGAAACATAAAAACATCGTTACTCGTTAGGAAAAAATGCTAGAAACAAATTTATTAAATAAAATCTAATAAACAAATTTAGTTACTCAGGGATATTCTTAAAATTTAATTTTATCGTGATATTTATGCGAGAAAACTAAAATATTCCTTTCTAGCTCCAGATAATTTAAAACATCGTAACTCGACAGGAAAAAATGCTAGAATCAAACTTATTAAATGAAATATAATAAACAAATTAAGTTACTCAGGGATATTCTTAAAATTTAATTTTATCGTGATATTTATGCGAGAAAACTAAAATATTCATTTCTAGTTCCAGAAACAAAAACATCGTTACTCGTCAGGAAAAAATGCTAGAAACAAATTTATTAAATAAAATCTAATAAACGAATTTAGTTACTCAGGGATATTCTTAAAATTTAATTTTATCGTGATATTTATGCGAGAAAACTAAAATATTCGTTTCTATCTCCAGACAAATAAAAACATAGTATCTCGTCAGGAAAAAATGCTAGAATCAAACTTATTAAATGAAATATAATAAACAAATTAAGTTACTCAGGGATATTCTTAAAATTTAATTTTATCGTGATATTTATGCGAGAAAACTAAAATATTCGTTTCTATCTCCAGACAAATAAAAACATAGTATCTCGTCAGGAAAAAATGCTAGAATCAAACTTATGAAATGAAATATAATAAACAAATTAAGTTACTCAGGGATATTCTTAAAATTTAATTTTATCGTGATATTTATGCGAGAAAACTAAAATATTCGTTTCTAGTTCCAAAAGCATAAAAACATCGTTACTCGTCAGGAAAAAATGCTAGAAACAAACTTATTAAATAAAATCTAATAAACTAATTTAGTTACTCAGGGATATTCTTAAAATTTAATTTTATCGTGATATTTATGCGAGAAAACTAAAATATTCGTTTCTATCTCCAGACAAATAAAAACATCGTAACTCGTCAGGAAAAAATGCTAGAATCAAACCTATTAAATGAAATATAATAAACAAATTAAGTTACTCCGGGATATTCTTAAAATTTAATTTTATCGTGATATTTATGTGAGAAAACTAAAATATTCGTTTCTAGTTCCAGAAACATAAAAACATCGTTACTCGTCAGGAAAAAATTCTAGAAACTAATTTATTCAATAAAATCTAATAAACAAATTTAGTTACTCAGGGATATTCTTAAAATTTAATTTTATCGTGATATTTATGCGAGAAAACTAAAATATTCGTTTCTATCTCCAGACAAATAAAAACATCGTAACTCGTCAGGAAAAAATGCAAGAATCAAACCTATTAAATGAAATATAATAAACAAATTAAGTTACTCAGGGATATTCGTAAAATTTAATTTTATCGTGATATGCGAGAAAACTAAAATATTCGTTTCTAGTTCCAAAAGCATAAAAACATCGTTACTCGTCAGGAAAAAATGCTAGAAACAAACTTATTAAATAAAATCTAATAAACTAATTTAGTTACTCAGGGATATTCTTAAAATTTAATTTTATCGTGATATTTATGCGAGAAAACTAAAATAATCGTTTCTAGTTCCAGAAACATAAAAACATCGTTACTCGTCAGGAAAAAATGCTAGAAACAAACTTATTCCACAAAATCTAATAAACAAATTAAGTTACTCAGGGATATTCTTAAAATTTAATTTTATCGTGATATTTATGCGAGAAAACTAAAATATTCGTTTCTTGTTCCAGAAACATAAAAACATCGTTACTCGTCAGGAAAAAATGCTAGAAACAAACTTATTCAATAAAATCTAATAAACAAATTAAGTTACTCAGGGATATTCTTACAATTTAATTTTATCGTGATATTTATGCGAGAAAACTAAAATATTCGTTTCTAGTTCTAGAAACATAAAAACATCGTAACTCGTCAGGAAAAAATGCTAGAAACAAATTTATTAAATAAAATCTAATAAACAAATTTAGTTACTCAGGGATATTCTTAAAATTTAATTTTATCGTGATATTTATGCGAGAAAACTAAAATATTCCTTTCTAGCTCCAGATAATTTAAAACATCGTAACTCGACAGGAAAAAATGCTAGAATCAAACTTAT
The DNA here is from genome assembly GCA_911728475.2 of Pterostichus madidus. NCBI lineage: Eukaryota > Metazoa > Arthropoda > Insecta > Coleoptera > Carabidae > Pterostichus > Pterostichus madidus. The sequence goes on along the minus strand of OU452309.1, from coordinate 20,472,543 downwards.
TAAATGAAATATAATAAACAAATTAAGTTACTCAGGGATATTCTTAAAATTTAATTTTATCGTGATATTTAAGCGAGAAAACTAAAATATTATTTTCTAGCTCCAGACAATTTAAAACATCGTAACTCGACAGGAAAAAATGCTAGAATCAAACTTATTAAATGAAATATAATAAACAAATTAAGTTACTCAGGGATATTCTTAAAATTAAATTTTATCGTGATATTTATGCGAGAAAACTAAAATATTCGTTTCTAGTTCCAGAAACATAAAAACAGCGTTACTCGTCAGGAAAAAATGCTAGAAACAAATTTATTAAGTAAAATCTAATAAACAAATTTAGATACTCAGGGATAGTCTTAAAATTTAATTTTATTGAGATATTTATGCGAGAAAACTAAAATATTCGTTTCTATCTCCAGACAAATAAAAACATCGTTACTCGTCAGGAAAAAATGCTAGTAAGAAACTTATTAAATAAAATCTAATAAACTAATTTAGTTACTCAGGGATATTCTTCAAATTTAATTTTACCGTGATATTTATGCGAGAAAACTAAAATATTCGTTTCTAGTTCCAGAAACATAAAAACATCGTTACTCGTCAGGAAAAAATGCTAGAAACAAACTTATTCAATAAAATCTAATAAACAAATTAAGTTACTCAGGGATATTCTTAAAATTTAATTTTATCGTGATATTTATGCGAGAAAACTAAAATATTCGTTTCTATCTCCAGACAAATAAAAACATCGTAACTCGTCAGGAAAAAATGCTAGAATCAAACCTATTAAATGAAATATAATAAACAAATTAAGTTACTCAGGGATATTCTTAAAATTTAATTTTACCGTGATATTTATGCGAGAAAACTAAAATATTCGTTTCTAGTTCCACAAACATAAAAACATCGTTACTCGTCAGGAAAAAATGTTAGAAACAAACTTATTAAATAAAATCTAATAAACTAATTTAGTTACTCAGGGATATTCTTAAAATTTAATTTTATCGTGATATTTATGCGAGAAAACTAAAATATTCGTTTCTAGTTCCAGAAACATAAAAACATCGTTACTCGTCAGGAAAAAATGCTAGAAACAAATATATTAAATAAAATCTAATAAACGAATTTAGTTACTCAGGGATATTCTTAAAATTTAATTTTATTGTGATATTTATGCGAGAAAACTAAAATATTCGTTTATATCTCCAGACAAATAAAAACATAGTATCTCGTCAGGAAAAAATGCTAGAATCAAACTTATTAAATGAAATATAATAAACAAATTAAGTTACTCAGGGATATTCTTAAAATTTAATTTTATCGTGATATTTATGCGAGAAAACAAAAATATTCGTTTCTAGTTCCAGAAGCATAAAAACATCGTTACTCGTCAGGAAAAAATGCTAGAAACAAACTTATTCAATAAAATCTAATAAACAAATTTAGTTACTCAGGGATATTCTTAAAATTAAATTTTATCGTGATATTTATGCGAGAAAACTAAAATATTCGTTTCTATCTCCAGACAAATAAAAACATCGTAACTCGTCAGGAAACAATGCTAGTATCAAACCTATTAAATGAAATATAATAAACAAATTAAGTTACTCCGGGCTATTCTTAAAATTTAATTTTATCGTGATATTTATGCGAGAAAACTAAAATATTAGTTTCTAGTTCCAGAAACATAAAAACATCGTTACTCGTCAGGAAAAAATGCTAGAAACAAATTTATTAAATAAAATCTAATAAACAAATTTAGTTACTCAGGGATATTCTTAAAATTTAATTTTATCGTGATATTTATGCGAGAAAACTAAAATATTCCTTTCTAGCTCCAGATAATTTAAAACATCGTAACTCGACAGGAAAAAATGCTAGAATCAAACTTATTAAATGAAATATAATAAACAAATTAAGTTACTCAGGGATATTCTTAAAATTTAATTTTATCGTGATATTTATGCGAGAAAACTAAAATATTCGTTTCTAGTTCCAGAAACATAAAAACATCGTTACTCGTCAGGAAAAAATGCTAGAAACAAACTTATTAAATAAAATCTAATAAACTAATTTAGTTACTCAGGGATATTCTTAAAATTTAATTTTATCGTGATATTTATGCGAGAAAACTAAAATATTCGTTTCTAGTTCCAGAAACATAAAAAGATCATTACTCGTCAGGAAAAAATGCTAGAAACAAATTTATTGAGTAAAATCAAATACACAAATTTAGATACTCGGGGATATTCTTAATATTTAATTTTATTGTGATATTTATGCGAGAAAACTAAAATATTCGTTTCTAGTTCTAGAAACATAAAAACATCGTAACTCGTCAGGAAAATATGCTAGAAACAAATTTATTAAATAAAATCTAATAAACAAATTTAGTTACTCAGGGATATTCTTAAAATTTAATTTTATCGTGATATTTATGCGAGAAAACTAAAATATTCCTTTCTAGCTCCAGATAATTTAAAACATCGTAACTCGACAGGAAAAAATGCTAGAATCAAACTTATTAAATGAAATATAATAAACAAATTAAGTTACTCAGGGATATTCTTAAAATTTAATTTTATCGTGATATTTATGCGAGAAAACTAAAATATTCTTTTCTAGCTCCAGACAATTTAAAACATCGTAACTCGACAGGAAAGAATGCTAGATTCAAACTTATTAAATGAATTATAATAAACAAATTAAGTTACTCAGGGACATTCTTAAAATTAAATGTTATCGTGATATTTATGCGAGAAAACTAAAATATTCGTTTCTAGTTCCACAAACATAAAAACATCGTTACTCGTCAGGAAAAAATGTTAGAAACAAACTTATTAAATAAAATCTAATAAACTAATTTAGTTACTCAGGGATATTCTTAAAATTTAATTTTATCGTGATATTTATGCGAGAAAACTAAAATATTCGTTTCTAGTTCCAGAAACATAAAAACATCGTTACTCGTCAGGAAAAAATGCTAGAAACAAATTTATTAAGTAAAATCTAATAAACAAATTTAGATACTCAGGGATAGTCTTAAAATTTAATTTTATTGAGATATTTATGCGAGAAAACTAAAATATTCGTTTCTATCTCCAGACAAATAAAAACATCGTTACTCGTCAGGAAAAAATGCTAGAAACAAACTTATTAAATAAAATCTAATAAACTAATTTAGTTACTCAGGGATATTCTTAAAATTTAATTTTACCATGATATTTATGCGAGAAAACTAAAATATTCGTTTCTAGTTCCAGAAACATAAAAACATCGTTACTCGTCAGGAAAAAATGCTAGAATCAAACTTATTAAATGAAATATAATAAACAAATTAAGTTACTCAGGGATATTCTTAAAATTTAATTTTATCGTGATATTTATGCGAGAAAACTAAAATATTCGTTTCTAGTTCCACAAACATAAAAACATCGTTACTCGTCAGGAAAAAATGTTAGAAACAAACTTATTGAATAAAATCTAATAAACTAATTTAGTTACTCAGGGATATTCTTAAAATTTAATTTTATCGTGATATTTATGCGAGAAAACTAAAATATTCGTTTCTAGTTCCAGAAACATAAAAACATCGTTACTCGTCAGGAAAAAATGCTAGAAACAAATTTATTAAATAAAATCTAATAAACGAATTTAGTTACTCAGGGATATTCTTAAAATTTAATTTTATTGTGATATTTATGCGAGAAAACTAAAATATTCGTTTCTATCTCCAGACAAATAAAAACATAGTATCTCGTCAGGAAAAAATGCTAGAATCAAACTTATTAAATGAAATATAATAAACAAATTAAGTTACTCAGGGATATTCTTAAAATTTAATTTTATCGTGATATTTATGCGAGAAAACTAAAATATTCGTTTCTAGTTCCAGAAGCATAAAAACATCGTTACTCGTCAGGAAAAAATGCTAGAAACAAACTTATTCAATAAAATCTAATAAACAAATTTAGTTACTCAGGGATATTCTTAAAATTAAATTTTATCGTGATATTTATGCGAGAAAACTAAAATATTCGTTTCTATCTCCAGACAAATAAAAACATCGTAACTCGTCAGGAAACAATGCTAGTATCAAACCTATTAAATGAAATATAATAAACAAATTAAGTTACTCCGGGCTATTCTTAAAATTTAATTTTATCGTGATATTTATGCGAGAAAACTAAAATATTAGTTTCTAGTTCCAGAAACATTAAAACATCGTTACTCGTCAGGAAAAAATGCTAGAAACAAATTTATTAAATAAAATCTAATAAACAAATTTAGTTACTCAGGGATATTCTTAAAATTTAATTTTATCGTGATATTTATGCGAGAAAACTAAAATATTCCTTTCTAGCTCCAGATAATTTAAAACATCGTAACTCGACAGGAAAAAATGCTAGAAACAAACTTATTAAATAAAATCTAATAAACTAATTTAGTTACTCAGGGATATTCTTAAAATTTAATTTTATCGTGATATTTATGCGAGAAAACTAAAATATTCATTTCTAGTTCCAGAAACATAAAAACATCGTTACTCGTCAGGAAAAAATGCTAGAAACAAATTTATTAAATAAAATCTAATAAACGAATTTAGTTACTCAGGGATATTCTTAAAATTTAATTTTATCGTGATATTTATGCGAGAAAACTAAACTATTCGTTTCTATCTCCAGACAAATAAAAACATAGTATCTCGTCAGGAAAAAATGCTAGAATCAAACTTATTAAATGAAATATAATAAACAAATTTAGATACTCAGGGATAGTCTTAAAATTTAATTTTATTGAGATATTTATGCGAGAAAACTAAAATATTCGTTTCTAGTTCCACAAACATAAAAACATCGTTACTCGTCAGGAAAAAATGTTAGAAACAAACTTATTAAATAAAATCTAATAAACTAATTTAGTTACTCAGGGATATTCTTAAAATTTAATTTTATCGTGATATTTATGCGAGAAAACTAAAATATTCGTTTCTAGTTCCAGAAACATAAAAACATCGTTACTCGTCAGGAAAAAATGCTAGAAACAAATATATTAAATAAAATCTAATAAACGAATTTAGTTACTCAGGGATATTCTTAAAATTTAATTTTATTGTGATATTTATGCGAGAAAACTAAAATATTCGTTTATATCTCCAGACAAATAAAAACATAGTATCTCGTCAGGAAAAAATGCTAGAATCAAACTTATTAAATGAAATATAATAAACAAATTAAGTTACTCAGGGATATTCTTAAAATTTAATTTTATCGTGATATTTATGCGAGAAAACAAAAATATTCGTTTCTAGTTCCAGAAGCATAAAAACATCGTTACTCGTCAGGAAAAAATGCTAGAAACAAACTTATTCAATAAAATCTAATAAACAAATTTAGTTACTCAGGGATATTCTTAAAATTAAATTTTATCGTGATATTTATGCGAGAAAACTAAAATATTCGTTTCTATCTCCAGACAAATAAAAACATCGTAACTCGTCAGGAAACAATGCTAGTATCAAACCTATTAAATGAAATATAATAAACAAATTAAGTTACTCCGGGCTATTCTTAAAATTTAATTTTATCGTGATATTTATGCGAGAAAACTAAAATATTAGTTTCTAGTTCCAGAAACATAAAAACATCGTTACTCGTCAGGAAAAAATGCTAGAAACAAATTTATTAAATAAAATCTAATAAACAAATTTAGTTACTCAGGGATATTCTTAAAATTTAATTTTATCGTGATATTTATGCGAGAAAACTAAAATATTCCTTTCTAGCTCCAGATAATTTAAAACATCGTAACTCGACAGGAAAAAATGCTAGAATCAAACTTATTAAATGAAATATAATAAACAAATTAAGTTACTCAGGGATATTCTTAAAATTTAATTTTATCGTGATATTTATGCGAGAAAACTAAAATATTCGTTTCTAGTTCCAGAAACATAAAAACATCGTTACTCGTCAGGAAAAAATGCTAGAAACAAACTTATTAAATAAAATCTAATAAACTAATTTAGTTACTCAGGGATATTCTTAAAATTTAATTTTATCGTGATATTTATGCGAGAAAACTAAAATATTCGTTTCTAGTTCCAGAAACATAAAAAGATCATTACTCGTCAGGAAAAAATGCTAGAAACAAATTTATTGAGTAAAATCAAATACACAAATTTAGATACTCGGGGATATTCTTAATATTTAATTTTATTGTGATATTTATGCGAGAAAACTAAAATATTCGTTTCTAGTTCTAGAAACATAAAAACATCGTAACTCGTCAGGAAAATATGCTAGAAACAAATTTATTAAATAAAATCTAATAAACAAATTTAGTTACTCAGGGATATTCTTAAAATTTAATTTTATCGTGATATTTATGCGAGAAAACTAAAATATTCCTTTCTAGCTCCAGATAATTTAAAACATCGTAACTCGACAGGAAAAAATGCTAGAATCAAACTTATTAAATGAAATATAATAAACAAATTAAGTTACTCAGGGATATTCTTAAAATTTAATTTTATCGTGATATTTATGCGAGAAAACTAAAATATTCTTTTCTAGCTCCAGACAATTTAAAACATCGTAACTCGACAGGAAAAAATGCTAGATTCAAACTTATTAAATGAATTATAATAAACAAATTAAGTTACTCAGGGACATTCTTAAAATTAAATGTTATCGTGATATTTATGCGAGAAAACTAAAATATTCGTTTCTAGTTCCACAAACATAAAAACATCGTTACTCGTCAGGAAAAAATGTTAGAAACAAACTTATTAAATAAAATCTAATAAACTAATTTAGTTACTCAGGGATATTCTTAAAATTTAATTTTATCGTGATATTTATGCGAGAAAACTAAAATATTCGTTTCTAGTTCCAGAAACATAAAAACATCGTTACTCGTCAGGAAAAAATGCTAGAAACAAATTTATTAAGTAAAATCTAATAAACAAATTTAGATACTCAGGGATAGTCTTAAAATTTAATTTTATTGAGATATTTATGCGAGAAAACTAAAATATTCGTTTCTATCTCCAGACAAATAAAAACATCGTTACTCGTCAGGAAAAAATGCTAGAAACAAACTTATTAAATAAAATCTAATAAACTAATTTAGTTACTCAGGGATATTCTTAAAATTTAATTTTACCATGATATTTATGCGAGAAAACTAAAATATTCGTTTCTAGTTCCAGAAACATAAAAACATCGTTACTCGTCAGGAAAAAATGCTAGAATCAAACTTATTAAATGAAATATAATAAACAAATTAAGTTACTCAGGGATATTCTTAAAATTTAATTTTATCGTGATATTTATGCGAGAAAACTAAAATATTCGTTTCTAGTTCCACAAACATAAAAACATCGTTACTCGTCAGGAAAAAATGTTAGAAACAAACTTATTGAATAAAATCTAATAAACTAATTTAGTTACTCAGGGATATTCTTAAAATTTAATTTTATCGTGATATTTATGCGAGAAAACTAAAATATTCGTTTCTAGTTCCAGAAACATAAAAACATCGTTACTCGTCAGGAAAAAATGCTAGAAACAAATTTATTAAATAAAATCTAATAAACGAATTTAGTTACTCAGGGATATTCTTAAAATTTAATTTTATTGTGATATTTATGCGAGAAAACTAAAATATTCGTTTCTATCTCCAGACAAATAAAAACATAGTATCTCGTCAGGAAAAAATGCTAGAATCAAACTTATTAAATGAAATATAATAAACAAATTAAGTTACTCAGGGATATTCTTAAAATTTAATTTTATCGTGATATTTATGCGAGAAAACTAAAATATTCGTTTCTAGTTCCAGAAGCATAAAAACATCGTTACTCGTCAGGAAAAAATGCTAGAAACAAACTTATTCAATAAAATCTAATAAACAAATTTAGTTACTCAGGGATATTCTTAAAATTAAATTTTATCGTGATATTTATGCGAGAAAACTAAAATATTCGTTTCTATCTCCAGACAAATAAAAACATCGTAACTCGTCAGGAAACAATGCTAGTATCAAACCTATTAAATGAAATATAATAAACAAATTAAGTTACTCCGGGCTATTCTTAAAATTTAATTTTATCGTGATATTTATGCGAGAAAACTAAAATATTAGTTTCTAGTTCCAGAAACATTAAAACATCGTTACTCGTCAGGAAAAAATGCTAGAAACAAATTTATTAAATAAAATCTAATAAACAAATTTAGTTACTCAGGGATATTCTTAAAATTTAATTTTATCGTGATATTTATGCGAGAAAACTAAAATATTCCTTTCTAGCTCCAGATAATTTAAAACATCGTAACTCGACAGGAAAAAATGCTAGAAACAAACTTATTAAATAAAATCTAATAAACTAATTTAGTTACTCAGGGATATTCTTAAAATTTAATTTTATCGTGATATTTATGCGAGAAAACTAAAATATTCATTTCTAGTTCCAGAAACATAAAAACATCGTTACTCGTCAGGAAAAAATGCTAGAAACAAATTTATTAAATAAAATCTAATAAACGAATTTAGTTACTCAGGGATATTCTTAAAATTTAATTTTATCGTGATATTTATGCGAGAAAACTAAACTATTCGTTTCTATCTCCAGACAAATAAAAACATAGTATCTCGTCAGGAAAAAATGCTAGAATCAAACTTATTAAATGAAATATAATAAACAAATTAAGTTACTCAGGGATATTCTTAAAATTTAATTTTATCGTGATATTTATGCGAGAAAACTAAAATATTCGTTTCTAGTTCCAAAAGCATAAAAACATCGTTACTCGTCAGGAAAAAATGCTAGAAACAAACTTATTAAATAAAATCTAATAAACTAATTTAGTTACTCAGGGATATTCTTAAAATTTAATTTTATCGTGATATTTATGCGAGAAAACTAAAATATTCGTTTCTTGTTCCAGAAACATAAAAACATCGTTACTCGTCAGGAAAAAATGCTAGAAACAAACTTATTAAATAAAATCTAATAAACTAATTTAGTTACTCAGGGATATTCTTAAAATTTAATTTTATCGTGATATTTATGCGAGAAAACTAAAATATTCGTTTCTAGTTCCAGAAACATAAAAAGATCATTACTCGTCAGGAAAAAATGCTAGAAACAAATTTATTAAGTAAAATCAAATACACAAATTTAGATACTCAGGGATATTCTTAATATTTAATTTTATTGTGATATTTATGCGAGAAAACTAAAATATTCGTTTCTAGTTCTAGAAACATAAAAACATCGTAACTCGTCAGGAAAAAATGCTAGAAACAAATTTATTAAATAAAATCTAATAAACAAATTTAGTTACTCAGGGATATTCTTAAAATTTAATTTTATCGTGATATTTATGCGAGAAAACTAAAATATTCCTTTCTAGCTCCAGATAATTTAAAACATCGTAACTCGACAGGAGAAAATGCTAGAATCAAACTTATTAAATGAAATATAATAAACAAATAAAGTTACTCAGGGATATTCTTAAAATTTAATTTTATCGTGATATTTATGCGAGAAAACTAAAATATTCTTTTCTAGCTCCAGACAATTTAAAACATCGTAACTCGACAGGAAAAAATGCTAGATTCAAACTTATTAAATGAATTATAATAAACAAATTAAGTTACTCAGGGACATTCTTAAAATTAAATGTTATCGTGATATTTATGCGAGAAAACTAAAATATTCGTTTCTAGTTCCACAAACATAAAAACATCGTTACTCGTCAGGAAAAAATGTTAGAAACAAACTTATTAAATAAAATCTAATAAACTAATTTAGTTACTCAGGGATATTCTTAAAATTTAATTTTATCGTGATATTTATGCGAGAAAACTAAAATATTCGTTTCTAGTTCCAGAAACATAAAAACATCGTTACTCGTCAGGAAAAAATGCTAGAAACAAATTTATTAAGTAAAATCTAATAAACAAATTTAGATACTCAGGGATAGTCTTAAAATTTAATTTTATTGAGATATTTATGCGAGAAAACTAAAATATTCGTTTCTATCTCCAGACAAATAAAAACATCGTTACTCGTCAGGAAAAAATGCTAGAAACAAACTTATTTTTAAAATCTAATAAACTAATTTAGTTACTCAGGGATATTCTTAAAATTTAATTTTACCATGATATTTATGCGAGAAAACTAAAATATTCGTTTCTAGTTCCAGAAACATAAAAACATCGTTACTCGTCAGGAAAAAATGCTAGAAACAAACTTATTAAATAAAATCTAATAAACTAATTTAGTTACTCAGGCATATTCTTAAAATTTAATTTTATCGTGATATTTATGCGAGAAAACTAAAATATTCGTTTCTAGTTCCAGAAACATAAAAAGATCGTTACTCGTCAGGAAAAAATGCTAGAAACAAACTTATTCAATAAAATCTAATAAACAAATTTAGTTACTCAGGGATATTCTTAAAATTAAATTTTATCGTGATATTTATGCGAGAAAACTAAAATATTCGTTTCTATCTCCAGACAAATAAAAACATCGTAACTCGTCAGGAAAAAATGCTAGAATCAAACCTATTAAATGAAATATAATAAACAAATTAAGTTACTCCGGGATATTCTTAAAATTTAATTTTATCGTGATATTTATGTGAGAAAACTAAAATATTCGTTTCTAGTTCCAGAAACATAAAAACATCGTTACTCGTCAGGAAAAAATGCTAGAAACAAATTTATTAAATAAAATCTAATAAACGAATTTAGTTACTCAGGGATATTCTTAAAATTTAATTTTATTGTGATATTTATGCGAGAAAACTAAAATATTCGTTTCTAGTTCCAGAAGCATAAAAACATCGTTACTCGTCTGGAAAAAATGCTAGAAACAAACTTATTCAATAAAATCTAATAAACAAATTTAGTTACTCAGGGATATTCTTAAAATTAAATTTATCGTGATATGTTTGCGAGAAAACTAAAATATTCGTTTCTATCTCCAGACAAATAAAAACATCGTAACTCGTCAGGAAAAAATGCTAGAAACAAACCTATTAAATGAAATATAATAAACAAATTAAGTTACTCCGGGATATTCTTAAAATTTAATTTTATCGTGATATTTATTTGAGAAAACTAAAATATTCGTTTCTAGTTCCAGAAACATAAAAACATCGTTACTCGTCAGGAAAAAATGCTAGAAACAAATTTATTAAATAAAATCTAATAAACGAATTTAGTTACTCAGGGATATTCATAAAATTTAATTTTATTGTGATATTTATGCGAGAAAACTAAAATATTCGTTTCTATCTCTAGACAAATAAAAACATAGTATCTCGTCAGGAAAAAATGCTAGAATCAAACTTATTAAATGAAATATAATAAACAAATTAAGTTACTCAGGGATATTCTTAAAATTTAATTTTATCGTGATATTTATGCGAGAAAACTAAAATATTCGTTTCTAGTTCCAGAAGCATAAAAACATCGTTACTCGTCAGGAAAAAATGCTAGAAACAAACTTATTCAATAAAATCTAATAAACTATTTTAGTTACTCAGGGATATTCTTAAAATTTAATTTTATCGTGATATTTATGCGAGAAAACTAAAATATTCGTTTCTATCTCCAGACAAATAAAAACATCGTAACTCGTCAGGAAAAAATGCTAGAATCAAACCTATTAAATGAAATATAATAAACAAATTAAGTTACTCCGGGATATTCTTAAAATTTAATTTTATCGTGATATTTATGCGAGAAAACTAAAATATTCGTTTCTAATTCCAGAAACATAAAAACATCGTTACTCGTTAGGAAAAAATGCTAGAAACAAATTTATTAAATAAAATCTAATAAACAAATTTAGTTACTCAGGGATATTCTTAAAATTTAATTTTATCGTGATATTTATGCGAGAAAACTAAAATATTCGTTTCTAGCTCCAGATAATTTAAAACATCGTAACTCGTCAGGAAAAAATGCTAGAATCAAACCTATTAAATGAAATATAATAAACAAATTAAGTTACTCCGGGATATTCTTAAAATTTAATTTTATCGTGATATTTATGCGAGAAAACTAAAATATTCGTTTCTAGTTCCAGAAACATAAAAACATCGTTACTCGTTAGGAAAAAATGCTAGAAACAAATTTATTAAATAAAATATAATAAACAAATTAAGCTACTCAGGGATATTCTTAAAATTTAATTTTATCGTGATATTTATGCGAGAAAACTAAAATATTCGTTTCTAGTTCCAAAAGCATAAAAACATCGTTACTCGTCAGGAAAAAATGCTAGAAACAAACTTATTAAATAAAATCTAATAAACTAATTTAGTTACTCAGGGATATTCTTAAAATTTAATTTTATCGTGATATTTATGCGAGAAAACTAAAATATTCGTTTCTTGTTCCAGAAACATAAAAACATCGTTACTCGTCAGGAAAAAATGCTAGAAACAAACTTATTAAATAAAATCTAATAAACTAATTTAGTTACTCAGGGATATTCTTAAAATTTAATTTTATCGTGATATTTATGCGAGAAAACTAAAATATTCGTTTCTAGTTCCAGAAACATAAAAACATCGTTACTCGTCAGGAAAAAATGCTAGAAAAAAATTTATTAAACAAAATCTAATAAACAAATTTAGTTACTCAGGGATATTCTTAAAATTTAATTTTATCGTGATATTTATGCGAGAAAACTAAAATATTCCTTTCTAGCTCCAGATAATTTAAAACATCGTAACTCGACAGGAAAAAATGCTAGAATCAAACTTATTAAATGAAATATAATAAACAAATTAAGTTACTCAGGGATATTCTTAAAATTTAATTTTATCGTGATATTTATGCGAGAAAACTAAAATATTCGTTTCTAGTTCCAAAAGCATAAAAACATCGTTACTCGTCAGGAAAAAATGCTAGAAACAAACTTATTAAATAAAATCTAATAAACTAATTTAGTTACTCAGGGATATTCTTAAAATTTAATTTTATCGTGATATTTATGCGAGAAAACTAAAATATTCGTTTCTTGTTCCAGAAACATAAAAACATCGTTACTCGTCAGGAAAAAATGCTAGAAACAAACTTATTAAATAAAATCTAATAAACTAATTTAGTTACTCAGGGATATTTTTAAAATTTAATTTTATCGTGATATTTATGCGAGAAAACTAAAATATTCGTTTCTAGTTCCAGAAACATAAAAACATCGTTACTCGTCAGGAAAAAATGCTAGAAACAAATTTATTAAACAAAATCTAATAAACAAATTTAGTTACTCAGGTATATTCTTAAAATTTAATTTTATTGTGATATTTAAGCGAGAAAACTAAAATATTCGTTTCTATCTCCAGACAAATAAAAACATAGTATCTCGTCAGGAAAAAATGCTAGAATCAAACTTATTAAATTAAATATAATAAACAAATTAAGTTACTCAGGGATATTCTTAAAATTTAATTTTATCGTGATATTTATGCGAGAAAACTAAAATATTCGTTTCTAGTTCCAGAAGCATAAAAACATCGTTACTCGTCAGGAAAAAATGCTAGAAACAAACTTATTCAATAAAATCTAATAAACAAATTTAGTTACTCAGGGATATTCTTAAAATTAAATTTATCGTGATATTTATGCGAGAAAACTAAAATATTCGTTTCTATCTCCAGACAAATAAAAACATCGTAACTCGTCAGGAAAAAATGCTAGAATCAAACCTATTAAATGAAATATAATAAACAAATTAAGTTACTCCGGGATATTCTTAAAATTTAATTTTATCGTGATATTTATGCGAGAAAACTAAAATATTCGTTTCTAATTCCAGAAACATAAAAACATCGTTACTCGTTAGGAAAAAATGCTAGAAACAAATTTATTAAATAAAATCTAATAAACAAATTTAGTTACTCAGGGATATTCTTAAAATTTAATTTTATCGTGATATTTATGCGAGAAAACTAAAATATTCCTTTCTAGCTCCAGATAATTTAAAACATCGTAACTCGTCAGGAAAAAATGCTAGAATCAAACCTATTAAATGAAATATAATAAACAAATTAAGTTACTCCGGGATATTCTTAAAATTTAATTTTATCGTGATATTTATGCGAGAAAACTAAAATATTCGTTTCTAGTTCCAGAAACATAAAAACATCGTTACTCGTTAGGAAAAAATGCTAGAAACAAATTTATTAAATAAAATATAATAAACAAATTAAGCTACTCAGGGATATTCTTAAAATTTAATTTTATCGTGATATTTATGCGAGAAAACTAAAATATTCGTTTCTAGTTCTAGAAACATAAAAACATCGTAACTCGTCAGGAAAAAATGCTAGAAACAAATTTATTAAATAAAATCTAATAAACAAATTTAGTTACTCAGGGATATTCTTAAAATTTAATTTTATCGTGTTATTTATGCGAGAAAACTAAAATATTCCTTTCTAGCTCCAGATAATTTAAAACATCGTAACTCGACAGGAAAAAATGCTAGAATCAAACTTATTAAATGAAATATAATAAACAAATTAAGTTACTCAGGGATATTCTTAAAATTTAATTTTATCGTGATATTTATGCGAGAAAACTAAAATATTCTTTTCTAGCTCCATACAATTTAAAACATCGTAACTCGACAGGAAAAAATGCTAGATTCAAACTTATTAAATGAATTATAATAAACAAATTAAGTTACTCAGGGACAATCTTAAAATTAAATTTTATCGTGATATTTATGCGAGAAAACTAAAATATTCGTTTCTAGTTCCACAAACATAAAAACATCGTTACTCGTCAGGAAAAAATGCTAGAAACAAATTTATTAAATAAAATCTAATAAACGAATTTAGTTACTCAGGGATATTCTTAAAATTTAATTTTATCGTGATATTTATGCGAGAAAACTAAAATATTCGTTTCTATCTCCAGACAAATAAAAACATAGTATCTCGTCAGGAAAAAATGCTAGAATCAAACTTATTAAATGAAATATAATAAACAAATTAAGTTACTCAGGGATATTCTTAAAATTTAATTTTATCGTGATATTTATGCGAGAAAACTAAAATATTCGCTTCTAGTTCCAAAAGCATAAAAACATCGTTACTCGTCAGGAAAAAATGCTAGAAACAAACTTATTAAATAAAATCTAATAAACTAATTTAGTTACTCATGGATATTCTTAAAATTTAATTTTATCGTGATATTTATGCGAGAAAACTAAAATATTCGTTTCTTGTTCCAGAAACATAAAAACATCGTTACTCGTCAGGAAAAAATGCTAGAAACAAACTTATTAAATAAAATCTAATAAACTAATTTAGTTACTCAGGGATATTCTTAAAATTTAATTTTATCGTGATATTTATGCGAGAAAACTAAAATATTCGTTTCTAGTTCTAGAAACATAAAAACATCGTAACTCGTCAGGAAAAAATGCTAGAAACAAATTTATTAAATAAAATCTAATAAACAAATTTAGTTACTCAGGGATATTCTTAAAATTTAATTTTATCGTGATATTTATGCGAGAAAACTAAAATATTCCTTTCTAGCTCCAGATAATTTAAAACATCGTAACTCGACAGGAAAAAATGCTAGAATCAAACTTATTAAATGAAATATAATAAACAAATTAAGTTACTCAGGGATATTCTTAAAATTTAATTTTATCGTGATATTTATGCGAGAAAACTAAAATATTCTTTTCTAGCTCCAGACAATTTAAAACATCGTAACTCGACAGGAAAAAATGCTAGATTCAAACTTATTAAATGAATTATAATAAACAAATTAAGTTACTCAGGGACATTCTTAAAATTAAATTTTATCGTGATATTTATGCGAGAAAACTAAAATATTCGTTTCTAGTTCCACAAACATAAAAACATCGTTACTCGTCAGGAAAAAATGTTAGAAACAAACTTATTAAATAAAATCTAATAAACTAATCTAGTTACTCATGGATATTCTTAAAATTTAATTTTATCGTGATATTTATGCGAGAAAACTAAAATATTCGTTTCTAGTTCCAGAAACATAAAAACATCGTTACTCGTCAGGAAAAAATGCTAGAAACAAATTTATTAAGTAAAATCTAATAAACAAATTTAGATACTCAGGGATAGTCTTAAAATTTAATTTTATTGAGATATTTATGCGAGAAAACTAAAATATTCGTTTCTATCTCCAGACAAATAAAAACATCGTAACTCGTCAGGAAAAAATGCTAGAAACAAATTTATTAAATAAAATCTAATAAACGAATTTAGTTACTCAGGGATATTCTTAAAATTTAATTTTATTGTGATATTTATGCGAGAAAACTAAAATATTCGTTTCTATCTCTAGACAAATAAAAACATAGTATATCGTCAGGAAAAAATGCTAGAATCAAACTTATTAAATGAAATATAATAAACAAATTAAGTTACTCAGGGATATTCTTAAAATTTAATTTTATCGTGATATTTATGTGAGAAAACTAAAATATTCGTTTCTAGTTCCACAAACATAAAAACATCGTTACTCGTCAGGAAAAAATGTTAGAAACAAACTTATTAAATAAAATCTAATAAACTAATTTAGTTACTCAGGGATATTCTTAAAATTTAATTTTATCGTGATATTTATGCGAGAAAACTAAAATATTCGTTTCTAGTTCCAGAAACATAAAAACATCGTTACTCGTCAGAAAAAAATGCTAGAAACAAATTTATTAAATAAAATCTAATAAACGAATTTAGTTACTCAGGGATATTCTTAAAATTAAATTTTATTGTGATATTTATGCGAGAAAACTAAAATATTCGTTTCTATCTCCAGACAAATAAAAACATAGTATCTCGTCAGAAAAAAATGCTAGAATCAAACTTATTAAATGAAATATAATAAACAAATTAAGTTACTCAGGGATATTCTTAAAATTTAATTTTATCGTGATATTTATGCGAGAAAACTAAAATATTCGTTTCTAGTTCCAGAAGCATAAAAACATCGTTACTCGTCAGGAAAAAATGCTAGAAACAAACTTATTCAATAAAATCTAATAAACAAATTTAGTTACTCAGGGATATTCTTAAAATTAAATTTTATCGTGATATTTATGTGAGAAAACTAAAATATTCGTTTCTAGTTCCACAAACATAAAAACATCGTTACTCGTCAGGAAAAAATGTTAGAAACAAACTTATTAAATAAAATCTAATAAACTAATTTAGTTACTCAGGGATATTCTTAAAATTTAATTTTATCGTGATATTTATGCGAGAAAACTAAAATATTCGTTTCTAGTTCCAGAAACATAAAAACATCGTTACTCGTCAGAAAAAAATGCTAGAAACAAATTTATTAAATAAAATCTAATAAACGAATTTAGTTACTCAGGGATATTCTTAAAATTTAATTTTATTGTGATATTTATGCGAGAAAACTAAAATATTCGTTTCTATCTCCAGACAAATAAAAACATAGTATCTCGTCAGAAAAAAATGCTAGAATCAAACTTATTAAATGAAATATAATAA
Organism: Pterostichus madidus; assembly: GCA_911728475.2. NCBI lineage: Eukaryota > Metazoa > Arthropoda > Insecta > Coleoptera > Carabidae > Pterostichus > Pterostichus madidus. The sequence goes on along the minus strand of OU452309.1, from coordinate 20,454,991 downwards.
ACAAATTAAGTTACTCAGGGATATTCTTAAAATTTAATTTTATCGTGATATTTATGCGAGAAAACTAAAATATTCGTTTCTAGTTCCAGAAGCATAAAAACATCGTTACTCGTCAGGAAAAAATGCTAGAAACAAATTTATTAAATAAAATCTAATAAACAAATTTAGTTACTCAGGGATATTCTTAAAATTTAATTTTATCGTGATATTTATGCGAGAAAACTAAAATATTCGTTTCTAGTTCCACAAACATAAAAACATCGTTACTCGTCAGGAAAAAATGTTAGAAACAAACTTATTAAATAAAATCTAATAAACTAATTTAGTTACTCAGGGATATTCTTAAAATTTAATTTTATCGTGATATTTATGCGAGAAAACTAAAATATTCGTTTCTAGTTCCAGAAACATAAAAACATCGTTACTCGTCAGGAAAAAATGCTAGAAACAAATTTATTAAATAAAATCTAATAAACGAATTTAGTTACTCAGGGATATTCTTAAAATTAAATTTTATTGTGATATTTATGCGAGAAAACTAAAATATTCGTTTCTATCTCCAGACAAATAAAAACATAGTATCTCGTCAGAAAAAAATGCTAGAATCAAACTTATTAAATGAAATATAATAAACAAATTAAGTTACTCAGGGATATTCTTAAAATTTAATTTTATCGTGATATTTATGCGAGAAAACTAAAATATTCGTTTCTAGTTCCAGAAGCATAAAAACATCGTTACTCGTCAGGAAAAAATGCTAGAAACAAACTTATTCAATAAAATCTAATAAACAAATTTAGTTACTCAGGGATATTCTTAAAATTAAATTTTATCGTGATATTTATGCGAGAAAACTAAAATATTCGTTTCTATCTCCAGACAAATAAAAACATCGTAACTCGTCAGGAAACAATGCTAGTATCAAACCTATTAAATGAAATATAATAAACAAATTAAGTTACTCCGGGCTATTCTTAAAATTTAATTTTATCGTGATATTTATGCGAGAAAACTAAAATATTAGTTTCTAGTTCCAGAAACATAAAAACATCGTTACTCGTCAGGAAAAAATGCTAGAAACAAATTTATTAAATAAAATCTAATAAACAAATTTAGTTACTCAGGGATATTCTTAAAATTTAATTTTATCGTGATATTTATGCGAGAAAACTAAAATATTCCTTTCTAGCTCCAGATAATTTAAAACATCGTAACTCGACAGGAAAAAATGCTAGAATCAAACTTATTAAATGAAATATAATAAACAAATTAAGTTACTCAGGGATATTCTTAAAATTTAATTTTATCGTGATATTTATGCGAGAAAACTAAAATATTCATTTCTAGTTCCAGAAACATAAAAACATCGTTACTCGTCAGGAAAAAATGCTAGAAACAAATTTATTAAATAAAATCTAATAAACGAATTTAGTTACTCAGGGATATTCTTAAAATTTAATTTTATTGTGATATTTATGCGAGAAAACTAAACTATTCGTTTCTATCTCCAGACAAATAAAAACATAGTATCTCGTCAGGAAAAAATGCTAGAATCAAACTTATTAAATGAAATATAATAAACAAATTAAGTTACTCAGGGATATTCTTAAAATTTAATTTTATCGTGATATTTATGCGAGAAAACTAAAATATTCGTTTCTAGTTCCACAAACATAAAAACATCGTTACTCGTCAGGAAAAAATGTTAGAAACAAACTTATTAAATAAAATCTAATAAACTAATTTAGTTACTCAGGGATATTCTTAAAATTTAATTTTATCGTGATATTTATGAGAGAAAACTAAAATATTCGTTTCTAGTTCCAGAAACATAAAAACATCGTTACGCGTCAGGAAAAAATGCTAGAAACAAATTTATTTAGTAAAATCTAATAAACAAATTTAGATACTCAGGGATAGTCTTAAAATTTAATTTTATTGAGATATTTATGCGAGAAAACTAAAATATTCGTTTCTATCTCCAGACAAATAAAAACATCGTTACTCGTCAGGAAAAAATGCTAGAAACAAACTTATTAAATAAAATCTAATAAACTAATTTAGTTACTCAGGGATATTCTTAAAATTTAATTTTACCGTGATATTTATGCGAGAAAACTAAAATATTCGTTTCTAGTTCCAGAAACATAAAAACATCGTTACTCGTCAGGAAAAAATGCTAGAAACAAACTTATTAAATAAAATCTAATAAACTAATTTAGTTAATCAGGGATATTCTTAATATTTAATTTTATCGTGATATTTATGCGAGAAAACTAAAATATTCGTTTAATAATAATAGAATAATAAAAACATCGTTACTCGTCAGGAAAAAATGCTAGAAACAAATTTATTAAATAAAATCTAATAAACGAATTTAGTTACTCAGGGATATTCTTAAAATTTAATTTTATTGTGATATTTAAGCGAGAAAACTAAAATATTCGTTTCTATCTCCAGACAAATAAAAACATAGTATCTCGTCAGGAAAAAATGCTAGAATCAAACTTATTAAATTAAATATAATAAACAAATTAAGTTACTCAGGGATATTCTTAAAATTTAATTTTATCGTGATATTTATGCGAGAAAACTAAAATATTCGTTTCTAGTTCCAGAAGCATAAAAACATCGTTACTCGTCAGGAAAAAATGCTAGAAACAAACTTATTCAATAAAATCTAATAAACAAATTTAGTTACTCAGGGATATTCTTAAAATTAAATTTATCGTGATATTTATGCGAGAAAACTAAAATATTCGTTTCTATCTCCAGACAAATAAAAACATCGTAACTCGTCAGGAAAAAATGCTAGAAACAAACCTATTAAATGAAATATAATAAACAAATTAAGTTACTCCGGGATATTCTTAAAATTTAATTTTATCGTGATATTTATTTGAGAAAACTAAAATATTCGTTTCTAGTTCCAGAAACATAAAAACATCGTTACTCGTCAGGAAAAAATGCTAGAAACAAATTTATTAAATAAAATCTAATAAACGAATTTAGTTACTCAGGGATATTCATAAAATTTAATTTTATTGTGATATTTATGCGAGAAAACTAAAATATTCGTTTCTATCTCTAGACAAATAAAAACATAGTATCTCGTCAGGAAAAAATGCTAGAATCAAACTTATTAAATGAAATATAATAAACAAATTAAGTTACTCAGGGATATTCTTAAAATTTAATTTTATCGTGATATTTATGCGAGAAAACTAAAATATTCGTTTCTAGTTCCAGAAGCATAAAAACATCGTTACTCGTCAGGAAAAAATGCTAGAAACAAACTTATTCAATAAAATCTAATAAACTATTTTAGTTACTCAGGGATATTCTTAAAATTTAATTTTATCGTGATATTTATGCGAGAAAACTAAAATATTCGTTTCTATCTCCAGACAAATAAAAACATCGTAACTCGTCAGGAAAAAATGCTAGAATCAAACCTATTAAATGAAATATAATAAACAAATTAAGCTACTCAGGGATATTCTTAAAATTTAATTTTATCGTGATATTTATGCGAGAAAACTAAAATATTCGTTTCTAGTTCCAAAAGCATAAAAACATCGTTACTCGTCAGGAAAAAATGCTAGAAACAAACTTATTAAATAAAATCTAATAAACTAATTTAGTTACTCAGGGATATTCTTAAAATTTAATTTTATCGTGATATTTATGCGAGAAAACTAAAATATTCGTTTCTAGTTCCAGAAACATAAAAACATCGTTACACGTCAGGAAAAAATGCTAGAAAAAAATTTATTAAACAAAATCTAATAAACAAATTTAGTTACTCAGGGATATTCTTAAAATTTAATTTTATCGTGATATTTATGCGAGAAAACTAAAATATTCCTTTCTAGCTCCAGATAATTTAAAACATCGTAACTCAACAGGAAAAAATGCTAGAATCAAACTTATTAAATGAAATATAATAAACAAATTAAGTTACTCAGGGATATTCTTAAAATTTAATTTTATCGTGATATTTATGCGAGAAAACTAAAATATTCATTTCTAGTTCCAGAAACAAAAACATCGTTACTCGTCAGGAAAAAATGCTAGAAACAAACTTATTAAATAAAATCTAATAAACTAATTTAGTTACTCAGGGATATTCTTAAAATTTAATTTTATCGTGATATTTATGCGAGAAAACTAAAATATTCGTTTCTATCTCCAGACAAATAAAAACATAGTATCTCGTCAGGAAAAAATGCTAGAATCAAACTTATGAAATGAAATATAATAAACAAATTAAGTTACTCAGGGATATTCTTAAAATTTAATTTTATCGTGATATTTATGCGAGAAAACTAAAATATTCGTTTCTAGTTCCAAAAGCATAAAAACATCGTTACTCGTCAGGAAAAAATGCTAGAAACAAACTTATTAAATAAAATCTAATAAACTAATTTAGTTACTCATGGATATTCTTAAAATTTAATTTTATCGTGATATTTATGCGAGAAAACTAAAATATTCGTTTCTTGTTCCAGAAACATAAAAACATCGTTACTCGTCAGGAAAAAATGCTAGAAACAAACTTATTAAATAAAATCTAATAAACTAATTTAGTTACTCAGGGATATTCTTAAAATTTAATTTTATCGTGATATTTATGCGAGAAAACTAAAATATTCGTTTCTAGTTCTAGAAACATAAAAACATCGTAACTCGTCAGGAAAAAATGCTAGAAACAAATTTATTAAATAAAATCTAATAAACAAATTTAGTTACTCAGGGATATTCTTAAAATTTAATTTTATCGTGATATTTATGCGAGAAAACTAAAATATTCCTTTCTAGCTCCAGATAATTTAAAACATCGTAACTCGACAGGAAAAAATGCTAGAATCAAACTTATTAAATGAAATATAATAAACAAATTAAGTTACTCAGGGATATTCTTAAAATTTAATTTTATCGTGATATTTATGCGAGAAAACTAAAATATTCTTTTCTAGCTCCAGACAATTTAAAACATCGTAACTCGACAGGAAAAAATGCTAGATTCAAACTTATTAAATGAATTATAATAAACAAATTAAGTTACTCAGGGACAATCTTAAAATTAAATTTTATCGTGATATTTATGCGAGAAAACTAAAATATTCGTTTCTAGTTCCACAAACATAAAAACATCGTTACTCGTCAGGAAAAAATGCTAGAAACAAATTTATTAAATAAAATCTAATAAACGAATTTAGTTACTCAGGGATATTCTTAAAATTTAATTTTATCGTGATATTTATGCGAGAAAACTAAAATATTCGTTTCTATCTCCAGACAAATAAAAACATAGTATCTCGTCAGGAAAAAATGCTAGAATCAAACTTATTAAATGAAATATAATAAACAAATTAAGTTACTCAGGGATATTCTTAAAATTTAATTTTATCGTGATATTTATGCGAGAAAACTAAAATATTCGCTTCTAGTTCCAAAAGCATAAAAACATCGTTACTCGTCAGGAAAAAATGCTAGAAACAAACTTATTAAATAAAATCTAATAAACTAATTTAGTTACTCATGGATATTCTTAAAATTTAATTTTATCGTGATATTTATGCGAGAAAACTAAAATATTCGTTTCTTGTTCCAGAAACATAAAAACATCGTTACTCGTCAGGAAAAAATGCTAGAAACAAACTTATTAAATAAAATCTAATAAACTAATTTAGTTACTCAGGGATATTCTTAAAATTTAATTTTATCGTGATATTTATGCGAGAAAACTAAAATATTCGTTTCTAGTTCTAGAAACATAAAAACATCGTAACTCGTCAGGAAAAAATGCTAGAAACAAATTTATTAAATAAAATCTAATAAACAAATTTAGTTACTCAGGGATATTCTTAAAATTTAATTTTATCGTGATATTTATGCGAGAAAACTAAAATATTCCTTTCTAGCTCCAGATAATTTAAAACATCGTAACTCGACAGGAAAAAATGCTAGAATCAAACTTATTAAATGAAATATAATAAACAAATTAAGTTACTCAGGGATATTCTTAAAATTTAATTTTATCGTGATATTTATGCGAGAAAACTAAAATATTCTTTTCTAGCTCCAGACAATTTAAAACATCGTAACTCGACAGGAAAAAATGCTAGATTCAAACTTATTAAATGAATTATAATAAACAAATTAAGTTACTCAGGGACATTCTTAAAATTAAATTTTATCGTGATATTTATGCGAGAAAACTAAAATATTCGTTTCTAGTTCCACAAACATAAAAACATCGTTACTCGTCAGGAAAAAATGTTAGAAACAAACTTATTAAATAAAATCTAATAAACTAATTTAGTTACTCATGGATATTCTTAAAATTTAATTTTATCGTGATATTTATGCGAGAAAACTAAAATATTCGTTTCTAGTTCCAGAAACATAAAAACATCGTTACTCGTCAGGAAAAAATGCTAGAAACAAATTTATTAAGTAAAATCTAATAAACAAATTTAGATACTCAGGGATAGTCTTAAAATTTAATTTTATTGAGATATTTATGCGAGAAAACTAAAATATTCGTTTCTATCTCCAGACAAATAAAAACATCGTAACTCGTCAGGAAAAAATGCTAGAATCAAACCTATTAAATGAAATATAATAAACAAATTAAGTTACTCCGGGATATTCTTAAAATTTAATTTTATCGTGATATTTATGTGAGGAAACTAAAATATTCGTTTCTAGTTCCAGAAACATAAAAACATCGTTACTCGTCAGGAGAAAATGCTAGAAACAAATTTATTAAATAAAATCTAATAAACGAATTTAGTTACTCAGGGATATTCTTAAAATTTAATTTTATTGTGATATTTATGCGAGAAAACTAAAATATTCGTTTCTATCTCTAGACAAATAAAAACATAGTATATCGTCAGGAAAAAATGCTAGAATCAAACATATTAAATGAAATATAATAAACAAATTAAGTTACTCAGGGATATTCTTAAAATTTAATTTTATCGTGATATTTATGTGAGAAAACTAAAATATTCGTTTCTAGTTCCACAAACCTAAAAACATCGTTACTCGTCAGGAAAAAATGTTAGAAACAAACTTATTAAATAAAATCTAATAAACTAATTTAGTTACTCAGGGATATTCTTAAAATTTAATTTTATCGTGATATTTATGCGAGAAAACTAAAATATTCGTTTCTAGTTCCAGAAACATAAAAACATCGTTACTCGTCAGGAAAAAATGCTAGAAACAAATTTATTAAATAAAATCTAATAAACGAATTTAGTTACTCAGGGATATTCTTAAAATTAAATTTTATTGTGATATTTATGCGAGAAAACTAAAATATTCGTTTCTATCTCCAGACAAATAAAAACATAGTATCTCGTCAAAAAAAATGCTAGAATCAAACTTATTAAATGAAATATAATAAACAAATTAAGTTACTCAGGGATATTCTTAAAATTTAATTTTATCGTGATATTTATGCGAGAAAACTAAAATATTCGTTTCTAGTTCCAGAAGCATAAAAACATCGTTACTCGTCAGGAAAAAATGCTAGAAACAAACTTATTCAATAAAATCTAATAAACAAATTTAGTTACTCAGGGATATTCTTAAAATTAAATTTTATCGTGATATTTATGCGAGAAAACTAAAATATTCGTTTCTATCTCCAGACAAATAAAAACATCGTAACTCGTCAGGAAACAATGCTAGTATCAAACCTATTAAATGAAATATAATAAACAAATTAAGTTACTCCGGGCTATTCTTAAAATTTAATTTTATCGTGATATTTATGCGAGAAAACTAAAATATTAGTTTCTAGTTCCAGAAACATAAAAACATCGTTACTCGTCAGGAAAAAATGCTAGAAACAAATTTATTAAATAAAATCTAATAAACAAATTTAGTTACTCAGGGATATTCTTAAAATTTAATTTTATCGTGATATTTATGCGAGAAAACTAAAATATTCCTTTCTAGCTCCAGATAATTTAAAACATCGTAACTCGACAGGAAAAAATGCTAGAATCAAACTTATTAAATGAAATATAATAAACAAATTAAGTTACTCAGGGATATTCTTAAAATTTAATTTTATCGTGATATTTATGCGAGAAAACTAAAATATTCATTTCTAGTTCCAGAAACATAAAAACATCGTTACTCGTCAGGAAAAAATGCTAGAAACAAATTTATTAAATAAAATCTAATAAACGAATTTAGTTACTCAGGGATATTCTTAAAATTTAATTTTATTGTGATATTTATGCGAGAAAACTAAACTATTCGTTTCTATCTCCAGACAAATAAAAACATAGTATCTCGTCAGGAAAAAATGCTAGAATCAAACTTATTAAATGAAATATAATAAACAAATTAAGTTACTCAGGGATATTCTTAAAATTTAATTTTATCGTGATATTTATGCGAGAAAACTAAAATATTCGTTTCTAGTTCCAAAAGCATAAAAACATCGTTACTCGTCAGGAAAAAATGCTAGAAACAAACTTATTAAATAAAATCTAATAAACTAATTTAGTTACTCAGGGATATTCTTAAAATTTAATTTTATCGTGATATTTATGCGAGAAAACTAAAATATTCGTTTCTTGTTCCAGAAACATAAAAACATCGTTACTCGTCAGGAAAAAATGCTAGAAACAAACTTATTAAATAAAATCTAATAAACTAATTTAGTTACTCAGGGATATTCTTAAAATTTAATTTTATCGTGATATTTATGCGAGAAAACTAAAATATTCGTTTCTAGTTCCAGAAACATAAAAAGATCATTACTCGTCAGGAAAAAATGCTAGAAACAAATTTATTAAGTAAAATCAAATACACAAATTTAGATACTCAGGGATATTCTTAATATTTAATTTTATTGTGATATTTATGCGAGAAAACTAAAATATTCGTTTCTAGTTCTAGAAACATAAAAACATCGTAACTCGTCAGGAAAAAATGCTAGAAACAAATTTATTAAATAAAATCTAATAAACAAATTTAGTTACTCAGGGATATTCTTAAAATTTAATTTTATCGTGATATTTATGCGAGAAAACTAAAATATTCCTTTCTAGCTCCAGATAATTTAAAACATCGTAACTCGACAGGAAAAAATGCTAGAATCAAACTTATTAAATGAAATATAATAAACAAATTAAGTTACTCAGGGATATTCTTAAAATTTAATTTTATCGTGATATTTATGCGAGAAAACTAAAATATTCTTTTCTAGCTCCAGATAATTTAAAACATCGTAACTCGACAGGAAAAAATGCTAGATTCAAACTTATTAAATGAATTATAATAAACAAATTAAGTTACTCAGGGACATTCTTAAAATTAAATGTTATCGTGATATTTATGCGAGAAAACTAAAATATTCGTTTCTAGTTCCACAAACATAAAAACATCGTTACTCGTCAGGAAAAAATGTTAGAAACAAACTTATTAAATAAAATCTAATAAACTAATTTAGTTACTCAGGGATATTCTTAAAATTTAATTTTATCGTGATATTTATGCGAGAAAACTAAAATATTCGTTTCTAGTTCCAGAAACATAAAAACATCGTTACTCGTCAGGAAAAAATGCTAGAAACAAATTTATTAAGTAAAATCTAATAAACAAATTTAGATACTCAGGGATAGTCTTAAAATTTAATTTTATTGAGATATTTATGCGAGAAAACTAAAATATTCGTTTCTATCTCCAGACAAATAAAAACATCGTTACTCGTCAGGAAAAAATGCTAGAAACAAACTTATTAAATAAAATCTAATAAACTAATTTAGTTACTCAGGGATATTCTTAAAATTTAATTTTACCATGATATTTATGCGAGAAAACTAAAATATTCGTTTCTAGTTCCAGAAACATAAAAACATCGTTACTCGTCAGGAAAAAATGCTAGAAACAAACTTATTAAATAAAATCTAATAAACTAATTTAGTTACTCAGGGATATTCTTAAAATTTAATTTTATCGTGATATTTATGCGAGAAAACTAAAATATTCGTTTCTAGTTCCAGAAACATAAAAAGATCGTTACTCGTCAGGAAAAAATGCTAGAAACAAACTTATTCAATAAAATCTAATAAACAAATTTAGTTACTCAGGGATATTCTTAAAATTAAATTTTATCGTTATATTTATGCGAGAAAACTAAAATATTCGTTTCTATCTCCAGACAAATAAAAACATCGTAACTCGTCAGGAAAAAATGCTAGAATCAAACCTATTAAATGAAATATAATAAACAAATTAAGCTACTCAGGGATATTCTTAAAATTTAATTTTATCGTGATATTTATGCGAGAAAACTAAAATATTCGTTTCTAGTTCCAAAAGCATAAAAACATCGTTACTCGTCAGGAAAAAATGCTAGAAACAAACTTATTAAATAAAATCTAATAAACTAATTTAGTTACTCAGGGATATTCTTAAAATTTAATTTTATCGTGATATTTATGCGAGAAAACTAAAATATTCGTTTCTAGTTCCAGAAACATAAAAACATCGTTACACGTCAGGAAAAAATGCTAGAAAAAAATTTATTAAACAAAATCTAATAAACAAATTTAGTTACTCAGGGATATTCTTAAAATTTAATTTTATCGTGATATTTATGCGAGAAAACTAAAATATTCCTTTCTAGCTCCAGATAATTTAAAACATCGTAACTCGACAGGAAAAAATGCTAGAATCAAACTTATTAAATGAAATATAATAAACAAATTAAGTTACTCAGGGATATTCTTAAAATTTAATTTTATCGTGATATTTATGCGAGAAAACTAAAATATTCGTTTCTAGTTCCAAAAGCATAAAAACATCGTTACTCGTCAGGAAAAAATGCTAGAAACAAACTTATTAAATAAAATCTAATAAACTAATTTAGTTACTCAGGGATATTCTTAAAATTTAATTTTATCGTGATATTTATGCGAGAAAACTAAAATATTCGTTTCTTGTTCCAGAAACATAAAAACATCGTTACTCGTCAGGAAAAAATGCTAGAAACAAACTTATTAAATAAAATCTAATAAACTAATTTAGTTACTCAGGGATATTTTTAAAATTTAATTTTATCGTGATATTTATGCGAGAAAACTAAAATATTCGTTTCTAGTTCCAGAAACATAAAAACATCGTTACTCGTCAGGAAAAAATGCTAGAAACAAATTTATTAAACAAAATCTAATAAACAAATTTAGTTACTCAGGTATATTCTTAAAATTTAATTTTATCGTGATATTTATGCGAGAAAACTAAAATATTCCTTTCTAGCTCCAGATAATTTAAAACATCGTAACTCAACAGGAAAAAATGCTAGAATCAAACTTATTAAATGAAATATAATAAACAAATTAAGTTACTCAGGGATATTCTTAAAATTTAATTTTATCGTGATATTTATGCGAGAAAACTAAAATATTCATTTCTAGTTCCAGAAACAAAAACATCGTTACTCGTCAGGAAAAAATGCTAGAAACAAATTTATTAAATAAAATCTAATAAACGAATTTAGTTACTCAGGGATATTCTTAAAATTTAATTTTATCGTGATATTTATGCGAGAAAACTAAAATATTCGTTTCTATCTCCAGACAAATAAAAACATAGTATCTCGTCAGGAAAAAATGCTAGAATCAAACTTATGAAATGAAATATAATAAACAAATTAAGTTACTCAGGGATATTCTTAAAATTTAATTTTATCGTGATATTTATGCGAGAAAACTAAAATATTCGTTTCTAGTTCCAAAAGCATAAAAACATCGTTACTCGTCAGGAAAAAATGCTAGAAACAAACTTATTAAATAAAATCTAATAAACTAATTTAGTTACTCATGGATATTCTTAAAATTTAATTTTATCGTGATATTTATGCGAGAAAACTAAAATATTCGTTTCTTGTTCCAGAAACATAAAAACATCGTTACTCGTCAGGAAAAAATGCTAGAAACAAACTTATTAAATAAAATCTAATAAACTAATTTAGTTACTCAGGGATATTCTTAAAATTTAATTTTATCGTGATATTTATGCGAGAAAACTAAAATATTCGTTTCTAGTTCTAGAAACATAAAAACATCGTAACTCGTCAGGAAAAAATGCTAGAAACAAATTTATTAAATAAAATCTAATAAACAAATTTAGTTACTCAGGGATATTCTTAAAATTTAATTTTATCGTGATATTTATGCGAGAAAACTAAAATATTCCTTTCTAGCTCCAGATAATTTAAAACATCGTAACTCGACAGGAAAAAATGCTAGAATCAAACTTATTAAATGAAATATAATAAACAAATTAAGTTACTCAGGGATATTCTTAAAATTTAATTTTATCGTGATATTTATGCGAGAAAACTAAAATATTCTTTTCTAGCTCCAGACAATTTAAAACATCGTAACTCGACAGGAAAAAATGCTAGATTCAAACTTATTAAATGAATTATAATAAACAAATTAAGTTACTCAGGGACAATCTTAAAATTAAATTTTATCGTGATATTTATGCGAGAAAACTAAAATATTCGTTTCTAGTTCCACAAACATAAAAACATCGTTACTCGTCAGGAAAAAATGCTAGAAACAAATTTATTAAATAAAATCTAATAAACGAATTTAGTTACTCAGGGATATTCTTAAAATTTAATTTTATCGTGATATTTATGCGAGAAAACTAAAATATTCGTTTCTATCTCCAGACAAATAAAAACATAGTATCTCGTCAGGAAAAAATGCTAGAATCAAACTTATTAAATGAAATATAATAAACAAATTAAGTTACTCAGGGATATTCTTAAAATTTAATTTTATCGTGATATTTATGCGAGAAAACTAAAATATTCGCTTCTAGTTCCAAAAGCATAAAAACATCGTTACTCGTCAGGAAAAAATGCTAGAAACAAACTTATTAAATAAAATCTAATAAACTAATTTAGTTACTCATGGATATTCTTAAAATTTAATTTTATCGTGATATTTATGCGAGAAAACTAAAATATTCGTTTCTTGTTCCAGAAACATAAAAACATCGTTACTCGTCAGGAAAAAATGCTAGAAACAAACTTATTAAATAAAATCTAATAAACTAATTTAGTTACTCAGGGATATTCTTAAAATTTAATTTTATCGTGATATTTATGCGAGAAAACTAAAATATTCGTTTCTAGTTCTAGAAACATAAAAACATCGTAACTCGTCAGGAAAAAATGCTAGAAACAAATTTATTAAATAAAATCTAATAAACAAATTTAGTTACTCAGGGATATTCTTAAAATTTAATTTTATCGTGATATTTATGCGAGAAAACTAAAATATTCCTTTCTAGCTCCAGATAATTTAAAACATCGTAACTCGACAGGAAAAAATGCTAGAATCAAACTTATTAAATGAAATATAATAAACAAATTAAGTTACTCAGGGATATTCTTAAAATTTAATTTTATCGTGATATTTATGCGAGAAAACTAAAATATTCTTTTCTAGCTCCAGACAATTTAAAACATCGTAACTCGACAGGAAAAAATGCTAGATTCAAACTTATTAAATGAATTATAATAAACAAATTAAGTTACTCAGGGACATTCTTAAAATTAAATTTTATCGTGATATTTATGCGAGAAAACTAAAATATTCGTTTCTAGTTCCACAAACATAAAAACATCGTTACTCGTCAGGAAAAAATGTTAGAAACAAACTTATTAAATAAAATCTAATAAACTAATTTAGTTACTCATGGATATTCTTAAAATTTAATTTTATCGTGATATTTATGCGAGAAAACTAAAATATTCGTTTCTAGTTCCAGAAACATAAAAACATCGTTACTCGTCAGGAAAAAATGCTAGAAACAAATTTATTAAGTAAAATCTAATAAACAAATTTAGATACTCAGGGATAGTCTTAAAATTTAATTTTATTGAGATATTTATGCGAGAAAACTAAAATATTCGTTTCTATCTCCAGACAAATAAAAACATCGTAACTCGTCAGGAAAAAATGCTAGAATCAAACCTATTAAATGAAATATAATAAACAAATTAAGTTACTCCGGGATATTCTTAAAATTTAATTTTATCGTGATATTTATGTGAGAAAACTAAAATATTCGTTTCTAGTTCCAGAAACATAAAAACATCGTTACTCGTCAGGAGAAAATGCTAGAAACAAATTTATTAAATAAAATCTAATAAACGAATTTAGTTACTCAGGGATATTCTTAAAATTTAATTTTATTGTGATATTTATGCGAGAAAACTAAAATATTCGTTTCTATCTCTAGACAAATAAAAACATAGTATATCGTCAGGAAAAAATGCTAGAATCAAACTTATTAAATGAAATATAATAAACAAATTAAGTTACTCAGGGATATTCTTAAAATTTAATTTTATCGTGATATTTATGTGAGAAAACTAAAATATTCGTTTCTAGTTCCACAAACCTAAAAACATCGTTACTCGTCAGGAAAAAATGTTAGAAACAAACTTATTAAATAAAATCTAATAAACTAATTTAGTTACTCAGGGATATTCTTAAAATTTAATTTTATCGTGATATTTATGCGAGAAAACTAAAATATTCCTTTCTAGCTCCAGATAATTTAAAACATCGTAACTCGACAGGAAAAAATGCTAGAATCAAACTTATTAAATGAAATATAATAAACAAATTAAGTTACTCAGGGATATTCTTAAAATTTAATTTTATCGTGATATTTATGCGAGAAAACTAAAATATTCGTTTCTAGTTCCAGAAGCATAAAAACATCGTTACTCGTCAGGAAAAAATGCTAGAAACAAACTTATTCAATAAAATCTAATAAACAAATTTAGTTACTCAGGGATATTCTTAAAATTAAATTTTATCGTGATATTTATGCGAGAAAACTAAAATATTCGTTTCTATCTCCAGACAAATAAAAACATCGTAACTCGTCAGGAAACAATGCTAGTATCAAACCTATTAAATGAAATATAATAAACAAATTAAGTTACTCCGGGCTATTCTTAAAATTTAATTTTATCGTGATATTTATGCGAGAAAACTAAAATATTAGTTTCTAGTTCCAGAAACATAAAAACATCGTTACTCGTCAGGAAAAAATGCTAGAAACAAATTTATTAAATAAAATCTAATAAACAAATTTAGTTACTCAGGGATATTCTTAAAATTTAATTTTATCGTGATATTTATGCGAGAAAACTAAAATATTCCTTTCTAGCTCCAGATAATTTAAAACATCGTAACTCGACAGGAAAAAATGCTAGAATCAAACTTATTAAATGAAATATAATAAACAAATTAAGTTACTCAGGGATATTCTTAAAATTTAATTTTATCGTGATATTTATGCGAGAAAACTAAAATATTCATTTCTAGTTCCAGAAACATAAAAACATCGTTACTCGTCAGGAAAAAATGCTAGAAACAAATTTATTAAATAAAATCTAATAAACGAATTTAGTTACTCAGGGATATTCTTAAAATTTAATTTTATTGTGATATTTATGCGAGAAAACTAAACTATTCGTTTCTATCTCCAGACAAATAAAAACATAGTATCTCGTCAGGAAAAAATGCTAGAATCAAACTTATTAAATGAAATATAATAAACAAATTAAGTTACTCAGGGATATTCTTAAAATTTAATTTTATCGTGATATTTATGCGAGAAAACTAAAATATTCGTTTCTAGTTCCAAAAGCATAAAAACATCGTTACTCGTCAGGAAAAAATGCTAGAAACAAACTTATTAAATAAAATCTAATAAACTAATTTAGTTACTCAGGGATATTCTTAAAATTTAATTTTATCGTGATATTTATGCGAGAAAACTAAAATATTCGTTTCTTGTTCCAGAAACATAAAAACATCGTTACTCGTCAGGAAAAAATGCTAGAAACAAACTTATTAAATAAAATCTAATAAACTAATTTAGTTACTCAGGGATATTCTTAAAATTTAATTTTATCGTGATATTTATGCGAGAAAACTAAAATATTCGTTTCTAGTTCCAGAAACATAAAAAGATCATTACTCGTCAGGAAAAAATGCTAGAAACAAATTTATTAAGTAAAATCAAATACACAAATTTAGATACTCAGGGATATTCTTAATATTTAATTTTATTGTGATATTTATGCGAGAAAACTAAAATATTCGTTTCTAGTTCTAGAAACATAAAAACATCGTAACTCGTCAGGAAAAAATGCTAGAAACAAATTTATTAAATAAAATCTAATAAACAAATTTAGTTACTCAGGGATATTCTTAAAATTTAATTTTATCGTGATATTTATGCGAGAAAACTAAAATATTCCTTTCTAGCTCCAGATAATTTAAAACATCGTAACTCGACAGGAAAAAATGCTAGAATCAAACTTATTAAATGAAATATAATAAACAAATTAAGTTACTCAGGGATATTCTTAAAATTTAATTTTATCGTGATATTTATGCGAGAAAACTAAAATATTCTTTTCTAGCTCCAGATAATTTAAAACATCGTAACTCGACAGGAAAAAATGCTAGATTCAAACTTATTAAATGAATTATAATAAACAAATTAAGTTACTCAGGGACATTCTTAAAATTAAATGTTATCGTGATATTTATGCGAGAAAACTAAAATATTCGTTTCTAGTTCCACAAACATAAAAACATCGTTACTCGTCAGGAAAAAATGTTAGAAACAAACTTATTAAATAAAATCTAATAAACTAATTTAGTTACTCAGGGATATTCTTAAAATTTAATTTTATCGTGATATTTATGCGAGAAAACTAAAATATTCGTTTCTAGTTCCAGAAACATAAAAACATCGTTACTCGTCAGGAAAAAATGCTAGAAACAAATTTATTAAGTAAAATCTAATAAACAAATTTAGATACTCAGGGATAGTCTTAAAATTTAATTTTATTGAGATATTTATGCGAGAAAACTAAAATATTCGTTTCTATCTCCAGACAAATAAAAACATCGTTACTCGTCAGGAAAAAATGCTAGAAACAAACTTATTAAATAAAATCTAATAAACTAATTTAGTTACTCAGGGATATTCTTAAAATTTAATTTTATCGTGATATTTATGCGAGAAAACTAAAATATTCGTTTCTAGTTCCAGAAACATAAAAAGATCGTTACTCGTCAGGAAAAAATGCTAGAAACAAACTTATTCAATAAAATCTAATAAACAAATTTAGTTACTCAGGGATATTCTTAAAATTAAATTTTATCGTTATATTTATGCGAGAAAACTAAAATATTCGTTTCTATCTCCAGACAAATAAAAACATCGTAACTCGTCAGGAAAAAATGCTAGAATCAAACCTATTAAATGAAATATAATAAACAAATTAAGCTACTCAGGGATATTCTTAAAATTTAATTTTATCGTGATATTTATGCGAGAAAACTAAAATATTCGTTTCTAGTTCCAAAAGCATAAAAACATCGTTACTCGTCAGGAAAAAATGCTAGAAACAAACTTATTAAATAAAATCTAATAAACTAATTTAGTTACTCAGGGATATTCTTAAAATTTAATTTTATCGTGATATTTATGCGAGAAAACTAAAATATTCGTTTCTAGTTCCAGAAACATAAAAACATCGTTACACGTCAGGAAAAAATGCTAGAAAAAAATTTATTAAACAAAATCTAATAAACAAATTTAGTTACTCAGGGATATTCTTAAAATTTAATTTTATCGTGATATTTATGCGAGAAAACTAAAATATTCCTTTCTAGCTCCAGATAATTTAAAACATCGTAACTCGACAGGAAAAAATGCTAGAATCAAACTTATTAAATGAAATATAATAAACAAATTAAGTTACTCAGGGATATTCTTAAAATTTAATTTTATCGTGATATTTATGCGAGAAAACTAAAATATTCGTTTCTAGTTCCAAAAGCATAAAAACATCGTTACTCGTCAGGAAAAAATGCTAGAAACAAACTTATTAAATAAAATCTAATAAACTAATTTAGTTACTCAGGGATATTCTTAAAATTTAATTTTATCGTGATATTTATGCGAGAAAACTAAAATATTCGTTTCTTGTTCCAGAAACATAAAAACATCGTTACTCGTCAGGAAAAAATGCTAGAAACAAACTTATTAAATAAAATCTAATAAACTAATTTAGTTACTCAGGGATATTCTTAAAATTTAATTTTATCGTGATATTTATGCGAGAAAACTAAAATATTCGTTTCTAGTTCTAGAAACATAAAAACATCGTAACTCGTCAGGAAAAAATGCTAGAAACAAATTTATTAAATAAAATCTAATAAACAAATTTAGTTACTCAGGGATATTCTTAAAATTTAATTTTATCGTGATATTTATGCGAGAAAACTAAAATATTCCTTTCTAGCTCCAGATAATTTAAAACATCGTAACTCGACAGGAAAAAATGCTAGAATCAAACTTATTAAATGAAATATAATAAACAAATGAAGTTACTCAGGGATATTCTTAAAATTTAATTTTATCGTGATATTTATGCGAGAAAACTAAAATATTCTTTTCTAGCTCCAGATAATTTAAAACATCGTAACTCGACAGGAAAAAATGCTAGATTCAAACTTATTAAATGAATTATAATAAACAAATTAAGTTACTCAGGGACATTCTTAAAATTAAATGTTATCGTGATATTTATGCGAGAAAACTAAAATATTCGTTTCTAGTTCCACAAACATAAAAACATCGTTACTCGTCAGGAAAAAATGTTAGAAACAAACTTATTAAATAAAATCTAATAAACTAATTTAGTTACTCAGGGATATTCTTAAAATTTAATTTTATCGTGATATTTATGCGAGAAAACTAAAATATTCGTTTCTAGTTCCAGAAACATAAAAACATCGCTACTCGTCAGGAAAAAATGCTAGAAACAAATTTATTAAGTAAAATCTAATAAACAAATTTAGATACTCAGGGATAGTCTTAAAATTTAATTTTATTGAGATATTTATGCGAGAAAACTAAAATATTCGTTTCTATCTCCAGACAAATAAAAACATCGTTACTCGTCAGGAAAAAATGCTAGAAACAAACTTATTAAATAAAATCTAATAAACTAATTTAGTTACTCAGGGATATTCTTAAAATTTAATTTTACCATGATATTTATGCGAGAAAACTAAAATATTCGTTTCTAGTTCCAGAAACATAAAAACATCGTTACTCGTCAGGAAAAAATGCTAGAAACAAACTTATTAAATAAAATCTAATAAACTAATTTAGTTACTCAGGGATATTCTTAAAATTTAATTTTATCGTGATATTTATGCGAGAAAACTAAAATATTCGTTTCTAGTTCCAGAAACATAAAAAGATCGTTACTCGTCAGGAAAAAATGCTAGAAACAAACTTATTCAATAAAATCTAATAAACAAATTTAGTTACTCAGGGATATTCTTAAAATTAAATTTTATCGTTATATTTATGCGAGAAAACTAAAATATTCGTTTCTATCTCCAGACAAATAAAAACATCGTAACTCGTCAGGAAAAAATGCTAGAATCAAACCTATTAAATGAAATATAATAAACAAATTAAGTTACTCCGGGATATTCTTAAAATTTAATTTTATCGTGATATTTATGTGAGAAAACTAAAATATTCGTTTCTAGTTCCAGAAACATAAAAACATCGTTACTCGTCAGGAAAAAATGCTAGAAACAAATTTATTAAATAAAATCTAATAAACGAATTTAGTTACTCAGGGATATTCTTAAAATTTAATTTTATTGTGATATTTATGCGAGAAAACTAAAATATTCGTTTCTATCTCTAGACAAATAAAAACATAGTATATCGTCAGGAAAATATGCTAGAATCAAACTTATTAAATGAAATATAATAAACAAATTAAGTTACTCAGGGATATTCATAAAATTTAATTTTATCGTGATATTTATGCGAGAAAACTAAAATATTCGTTTCTAGTTCCACAAACATAAAAACATCGTTACTCGTCAGGAAAAAATGTTAGAAACAAACTTATTAAATAAAATCTAATAAACTAATTTAGTTACTCAGGGATATTCTTAAAATTTAATTTTATCGTGATATTTATGCGAGAAAACTAAAATATTCGTTTCTAGTTCCAGAAACATAAAAACATCGTTACGCGTCAGGAAAAAATGCTAGAAACAAATTTATTTAGTAAAATCTAATAAACAAATTTAGATACTCAGGGATAGTCTTAAAATTTAATTTTATTGAGATATTTATGCGAGAAAACTAAAATATTCGTTTCTATCTCCAGACAAATAAAAACATCGTTACTCGTCAGGAAAAAATGCTAGAAACAAACTTATTAAATAAAATCTAATAAACTAATTTAGTTACTCAGGGATATTCTTAAAATTTAATTTTACCGTGATATTTATGCGAGAAAACTAAAATATTCGTTTCTAGTTCCAGAAACATAAAAACATCGTTACTCGTCAGGAAAAAATGCTAGAAACAAACTTATTAAATAAAATCTAATAAACTAATTTAGTTAATCAGGGATATTCTTAATATTTAATTTTATCGTGATATTTATGCGAGAAAACTAAAATATTCGTTTAATAATAATAGAATAATAAAAACATCGTTACTCGTCAGGAAAAAATGCTAGAAACAAATTTATTAAATAAAATCTAATAAACGAATTTAGTTACTCAGGGATATTCTTAAAATTTAAATTTATTGTGATATTTAAGCGAGAAAACTAAAATATTCGTTTCTATCTCCAGACAAATAAAAACATTGTATCTCGTCAGGAAAAAATGCTAGAATCAAACTTATTAAATTAAATATAATAAACAAATTAAGTTACTCAGGGATATTCTTAAAATTTAATTTTATCGTGATATTTATGCGAGAAAACTAAAATATTCGTTTCTAGTTCCAGAAGCATAAAAACATCGTTACTCGTCAGGAAAAGATGCTAGAAACAAACTTATTCAATAAAATCTAATAAACAAATTTAGTTACTCAGGGATATTCTTAAAATTAAATTTATCGTGATATTTATGCGAGAAAACTAAAATATTCGTTTCTATCTCCAGACAAATAAAAACATCGTAACTCGTCAGGAAAAAATGCTAGAATCAAACCTATTAAATGAAATATAATAAACAAATTAAGTTACTCCGGGATATTCTTAAAATTTAATTTTATCGTGATATTTATGTGAGAAAACTAAAATATTCGTTTCTAGTTCCAGAAACATAAAAACATCGTTACTCGTCAGGAAAAAATGCTAGAAACAAATTTATTAAATAAAATCTAATAAACGAATTTAGATACTCAGGGATATTCATAAAATTTAATTTTATTGTGATATTTATGCGAGAAAACTAAAATATTCGTTTCTATCTCTAGACAAATAAAAACATAGTATCTCGTCAGGAAAAAATGCTAGAATCAAACTTATTAAATGAAATATAATAAACAAATTAAGTTACTCAGGGATATTCTTAAAATTTAATTTTATCGTGATATTTATGCGAGAAAACTAAAATATTCGTTTCTAGTTCCAGAAGCATAAAAACATCGTTACTCGTCAGGAAAAAATGCTAGAAACAAACTTATTCAATAAAATCTAATAAACTAATTTAGTTACTCAGGGATATTCTTAAAATTTAATTTTATCGTGATATTTATGCGAGAAAACTAAAATATTCGTTTCTATCTCCAGACAAATAAAAACATCGTAACTCGTCAGGAAAAAATGCTAGAATCAAACCTATTAAATGAAATATAATAAACAAATTAAGTTACTCCGGGATATTCTTAAAATTTAATTTTATCGTGATATTTATGCGAGAAAACTAAAATATTCGTTTCTAGTTCCAGAAACATAAAAACATCGTTACTCGTTAGGAAAAAATGCTAGAAACAAATTTATTAAATAAAATCTAATAAACAAATTTAGTTACTCAGGAATATTCTTAAAATTTAATTTTATCGTGATATTTATGCGAGAAAACTAAAATATTCCTTTCTAGCTCCAGACAAATAAAAACATAGTATCTCGTCAGGAAAAAATGCTAGAATCAAACTTATTAAATTAAATATAATAAACAAATTAAGTTACTCAGGGATATTCTTAAAATTTAATTTTATCGTGATATTTATGCGAGAAAACTAAAATATTCGTTTCTAGTTCCAGAAGCATAAAAACATCGTTACTCGTCAGGAAAAAATGCTAGAAACAAACTTATTCAATAAAATCTAATAAACAAATTTAGTTACTCAGGGATATTCTTAAAATTAAATTTATCGTGATATTTATGCGAGAAAACTAAAATATTCGTTTCTATCTCTAGACAAATAAAAACATAGTATCTCGTCAGGAAAAAATGCTAGAATCAAACTTATTAAATGAAATATAATAAACAAATTAAGTTACTCAGGGATATTCTTAAAATTTAATTTTATCGTGATATTTATGCGAGAAAACTAAAATATTCGTTTCTAGTTCCAGAAGCATAAAAACATCGTTACTCGTCAGGAAAAAATGCTAGAAACAAACTTATTCAATAAAATCTAATAAACTAATTTAGTTACTCAGGGATATTCTTAAAATTTAATTTTATCGTGATATTTATGCGAGAAAACTAAAATATTCGTTTCTATCTCCAGACAAATAAAAACATCGTAACTCGTCAGGAAAAAATGCTAGAATCAAACCTATTAAATGAAATATAATAAACAAATTAAGTTACTCCGGGATATTCTTAAAATTTAATTTTATCGTGATATTTATGCGAGAAAACTAAAATATTCGTTTCTAGTTCCAGAAACATAAAAACATCGTTACTCGTTAGGAAAAAATGCTAGAAACAAATTTATTAAATAAAATCTAATAAACAAATTTAGTTACTCAGGGATATTCTTAAAATTTAATTTTATCGTGATATTTATGCGAGAAAACTAAAATATTCCTTTCTAGCTCCAGATAATTTAAAACATCGTAACTCGTCAGGAAAAAATGCTAGAATCAAACCTATTAAATGAAATATAATAAACAAATTAAGTTACTCCGGGATATTCTTAAAATTTAATTTTATCGTGATATTTATGCGAGAAAACTAAAATATTCGTTTCTAGTTCCAGAAACATAAAAACATCGTTACTCGTTAGGAAAAAATGCTAGAAACAAATTTATTAAATAAAATATAATAAACAAATTAAGCTACTCAGGGATATTCTTAAAATTTAATTTTATCGTGATATTTATGCGAGAAAACTAAAATATTCGTTTCTAGTTCCAAAAGCATAAAAACATCGTTACTCGTCAGGAAAAAATGCTAGAAACAAACTTATTAAATAAAATCTAATAAACTAATTTAGTTACTCAGGGATATTCTTAAAATTTAATTTTATCGTGATATTTATGCGAGAAAACTAAAATATTCGTTTCTTGTTCCAGAAACATAAAAACATCGTTACTCGTCAGGAAAAAATGCTAGAAACAAACTTATTAAATAAAATCTAATAAACTAATTTAGTTACTCAGGGATATTCTTAAAATTTAATTTTATCGTGATATTTATGCGAGAAAACTAAAATATTCGTTTCTAGTTCCAGAAACATAAAAACATCGTTACTCGTCAGGAAAAAATGCTAGAAAAAAATTTATTAAACAAAATCTAATAAACAAATTTAGTTACTCAGGGATATTCTTAAAATTTAATTTTATCGTGATATTTATGCGAGAAAACTAAAATATTCCTTTCTAGCTCCAGATAATTTAAAACATCGTAACTCGACAGGAAAAAATGCTAGAATCAAACTTATTAAATGAAATATAATAAACAAATTAAGTTACTCAGGGATATTCTTAAAATTTAATTTTATCGTGATATTTATGCGAGAAAACTAAAATATTCGTTTCTAGTTCCAAAAGCATAAAAACATCGTTACTCGTCAGGAAAAAATGCTAGAAACAAACTTATTAAATAAAATCTAATAAACTAATTTAGTTACTCAGGGATATTTTTAAAATTTAATTTTATCGTGATATTTATGCGAGAAAACTAAAATATTCGTTTCTAGTTCCAGAAACATAAAAACATCGTTACTCGTCAGGAAAAAATGCTAGAAACAAATTTATTAAACAAAATCTAATAAACAAATTTAGTTACTCTGGGATATTCTTAAAATTTAATTTTATCGTGATATTTATGCGAGAAAACTAAAATATTCCTTTCTAGCTCCAGTTAATTTAAAACATCGTAACTCAACAGGAAAAAATGCTAGAATCAAACTTATTAAATGAAATATAATAAACAAATTAAGTTACTCAGAGATATTCTTAAAATTTAATTTTATCGTGATATTTATGCGAGAAAACTAAAATATTCATTTCTAGTTCCAGAAACAAAAACATCGTTACTCGTCAGGAAAAAATGCTAGAAACAAATTTATTAAATAAAATCTAATAAACGAATTTAGTTACTCAGGGATATTCTTAAAATTTAATTTTATCGTGATATTTATGCGAGAAAACTAAAATATTCGTTTCTATCTCCAGACAAATAAAAACATAGTATCTCGTCAGGAAAAAATGCTAGAATCAAACTTATGAAATGAAATATAATAAACAAATTAAGTTACTCAGGGATATTCTTAAAATTTAATTTTATCGTGATATTTATGCGAGAAAACTAAAATATTCATTTCTAGTTCCAGAAACATAAAAACATCGTTACTCGTCAGGAAAAAATGCTAGAAACAAATTTATTAAATAAAATCTAATAAACGAATTTAGTTACTCAGGGATATTCTTAAAATTTAATTTTATCGTGATATTTATGCGAGAAAACTAAAATATTCGTTTCTTGTTCCAGAAACATAAAAACATCGTTACTCGTCAGGAAAAAATGCTAGAAACAAACTTATTAAATAAAATCTAATAAACTAATTTAGTTACTCAGGGATATTCTTAAAATTTAATTTTATCGTGATATTTATGCGTGAAAACTAAAATATTCGTTTCTAGTTCCAGAAACATAAAAACATCGTTACTCGTCAGGAAAAAATGCTAGAAACAAACTTATTCAATAAAATCTAATAAACAAATTAAGTTACTCAGGGATATTCTTACAATTTAATTTTATCGTGATATTTATGCGAGAAACCTAAAATATTCGTTTCTAGTTCTAGAAACATAAAAACATCGTAACTCGTCAGGAAAAAATGCTAGAAACAAATTTATTAAATAAAATCTAATAAACTAATTTAGTTACTCAGGGATATTCTTAAAATTTAATTTTATCGTGATATTTATGCGAGAAAACTAAAATATTCCTTTCTAGCTCCAGATAATTTAAACATCGTAACTCGACAGGAAAAAATGCTAGAATCAAACTTATTAAATGAAATATAATAAACAAATTAAGTTACTCAGGGATATTCTTAAAATTTAATTTTATCGTGATATTTATGCGAGAAAACTAAAATATTATTTTCTAGCTCCAGACAATTTAAAACATCGTAACTCGACAGGAAAAAATGGTAGATTCAAACTTATTAAATGAATTATAATAAACAAATTAAGTTACTCAGGGATATTCTTAAAATTAAATTTTATCGTGATATTTATGCGAGAAAACTAAAATATTCGTTTCTAGTTCCACAAACATAAAAACATCGTTACTCATCAGGAAAAAATGTTAGAAACAAACTTATTAAATAAAATCTAATAAACTAATTTAGTTACTCAGGGATATTCTTAAAATTTAATTTTATCGTGATATTTATGCGAGAAAACTAAAATATTCGTTTCTAGTTCCAGAAACATAAAAACAGCGTTACTCGTCAGGAAAAAATGCTAGAAACAAATTTATTAAGTAAAATCTAATAAACAAATTTAGATACTCAGGGATAGTCTTAAAATTTAATTTTATTGAGATATTTATGCGAGAAAACTAAAATATTCGTTTCTATCTCCAGACAAATAAAAACATCGTTACTCGTCAGGAAAAAATGCTAGAAACAAACTTATTCAATAAAATCTAATAAACAAATTAAGTTACTCAGGGATATTCTTACAATTTAATTTTATCGTGATATTTATGCGAGAAAACTAAAATAATCGTTTCTAGTTCCACAAACATAAAACATCGTTACTCGTCAGGAAAAAATGTTAGAAACAAACTTATTAAATAAAATCTAATAAACTAATTTAGTTACTCAGGGATGTTCTTAAAATTTAATTTTATCGTGATATTTATGCGAGAAAACTAAAATATTCGTTTCTAGTTCCAGAAACATAAAAACATCGTTACTCTTCAGGAAAAAATGCTAGAAACAAATTTATTAAGTAAAATCTAATAAACGAATTTAGTTACTCAGGGATATTCTTAAAATTTAATTTTATTGTGATATTTATGCGAGAAAACTAAAATATTCGTTTCTATCTCTAGACAAATAAAAACATAGTATCTCGTCAGGAAAAAATGCTAGAATCAAACTTATTAAATGAAATATAATAAACAAATTAAGTTACTCAGGGATATTCTTAAAATTTAATTTTATCGTGATATTTATGCGAGAAAACTAAAATATTCGTTTCTAGTTCCAGAAGCATAAAAACATCGTTACTCGTCAGGAAAAAATGCTAGAAACAAACTTATTCAATAAAATCTAATAAACAAATTTAGTTACTCAGGGATATTCTTAAAATTTAATTTTATCGTGATATTTATGCGAGAAAACTAAAATATTCCTTTCTAGCTCCAGATAATTTAAAACATCGTAACTCGACAGGAAAAAAATGCTAGAATCAAACTTATTAAATGAAATATAATAAACAAATTAAGTTACTCAGGGATATTCTTAAAATTTAATTTTATCGTGATATTTATGCGAGAAAACTAAAATATTCATTTCTAGTTCCAGAAACATAAAAACATCGTTACTCGTCAGGAAAAAATGCTAGAAACAAATTTATTAAATAAAATCTAATAAACGAATTTAGTTACTCAGGGATATTCTTAAAATTTAATTTTATCGTGATATTTATGCGAGAAAACTAAAATATTCGTTTCTATCTCCAGACAAATAAAAACATAGTATCTCGTCAGGAAAAAATGCTAGAATCAAACTTATTAAATGAAATATAATAAACAAATTAAGTTACTCAGGGATATTCTTAAAATTTAATTTTATCGTGATATTTATGCGAGAAAACTAAAATATTCGTTTCTAATTCCAAAAGCATAAGAACATCGTTACTCGTCAGGAAAAAATGCTAGAAACAAACTTATTAAATAAAATCTAATAAACTAATTTAGTTACTCAGGGATATTCTTAAAATTTAATTTTATCGTGATATTTATGCGAGAAAACTAAAATATTCCTTTCTAGCTCCAGATAATTTAAACATCGTAACTCGACAGGAAAAAATGCTAGAATCAAACTTATTAAATGAAATATAATAAACAAATTAAGTTACTCAGGGATATTCTTAAAATTTAATTTTATCGTGATATTTATGCGAGAAAACTAAAATATTATTTTCTAGCTCCAGACAATTTAAAACATCGTAACTCGACAGGAAAAAATGGTAGATTCAAACTTATTAAATGAATTATAATAAACAAATTAAGTTACTCAGGGATATTCTTAAAATTAAATTTTATCGTGATATTTATGCGAGAAAACTAAAATATTCGTTTCTAGTTCCACAAACATAAAAACATCGTTACTCATCAGGAAAAAATGTTAGAAACAAACTTATTAAATAAAATCTAATAAACTAATTTAGTTACTCAGGGATATTCTTAAAATTTAATTTTATCGTGATATTTATGCGAGAAAACTAAAATATTCGTTTCTAGTTCCAGAAACATAAAAACAGCGTTACTCGTCAGGAAAAAATGCTAGAAACAAATTTATTAAGTAAAATCTAATAAACAAATTTAGATACTCAGGGATAGTCTTAAAATTTAATTTTATTGAGATATTTATGCGAGAAAACTAAAATATTCGTTTCTATCTCCAGACAAATAAAAACATCGTTACTCGTCAGGAAAAAATGCTAGAAACAAACTTATTAAATAAAATCTAATAAACTAATTTAGTTACTCAGGGATATTCTTAAAATTTAATTTTACCGTGATATTTATGCGAGAAAACTAAAATATTCGTTTCTAGTTCCAGAAACATAAAAACATCGTTACTCGTCAGGAAAAAATGCTAGAAACAAACATATTCAATAAAATCTAATAAACAAATTAAGTTACTCAGGGATATTCTTACAATTTAATTTTATCGTGATATTTATGCGAGAAAACTAAAATAATCGTTTCTAGTTCCACAAACATAAAACATCGTTACTCGTCAGGAAAAAATGTTAGAAACAAACTTATTAAATAAAATCTAATAAACTAATTTAGTTACTCAGGGATATTCTTAAAATTTAATTTTATCGTGATATTTATGCGAGAAAACTAAAATATTCGTTTCTAGTTCCAGAAACATAAAAACATCGTTACTCTTCAGGAAAAAATGCTAGAAACAAATTTATTAAGTAAAATCTAATAAACGAATTTAGTTACTCAGGGATATTCTTAAAATTTAATTTTATTGTGATATTTATGCGAGAAAACTAAAATATTCGTTTCTATCTCTAGACAAATAAAAACATAGTATCTCGTCAGGAAAAAATGCTAGAATCAAACTTATTAAATGAAATATAATAAACAAATTAAGTTACTCAGGGATATTCTAAAATTTAATTTTATCGTGATATTTATGCGAGAAAACTAAAATATTCGTTTCTAGTTCCAGAAGCATAAAAACATCGTTACTCGTCAGGAAAAAATGCTAGAAACAAACTTATTCAATAAAATCTAATAAACAAATTAAGTTACTCAGGGATATTCTTAAAATTTAATTTTATCGTGATATTTATGCGAGAAAACTAAAATATTCCTTTCTAGCTCCAGATAATTTAAAACATCGTAACTCGACAGGAAAAAATGCTAGAATCAAACTTATTAAATGAAATATAATAAACAAATTAAGTTACTCAGGGATATTCTTAAAATTTAATTTTATCGTGATATTTATGCGAGAAAACTAAAATATTAATTTCTAGTTCCAGAAACATAAAAACATCGTTACTCGTCAGGAAAAAATGCTAGAAACAAATTTATTAAATAAAATCTAATAAACGAATTTAGTTACTCAGGGATATTCTTAAAATTTAATTTTATCGTGATATTTATGCGAGAAAACTAAAATATTCGTTTCTATCTCCAGACAAATAAAAACATAGTATCTCGTCAGGAAAAAATGCTAGAATCAAACTTATTAAATGAAATATAATAAACAAATTAAGTTACTCAGGGATATTCTTAAAATTTAATTTTATCGTGATATTTATGCGAGAAAACTAAAATATTCGTTTCTAATTCCAAAAGCATAAGAACATCGTTACTCGTCAGGAAAAAATGCTAGAAACAAACTTATTAAATAAAATCTAATAAACTAATTTAGTTACTCAGGGATATTCTTAAAATTTAATTTTATCGTGATATTTATGCGAGAAAACTAAAATATTCCTTTCTAGCTCCAGATAATTTAAACATCGTAACTCGACAGGAAAAAATGCTAGAATCAAACTTATTAAATGAAATATAATAAACAAATTAAGTTACTCAGGGATATTCTTAAAATTTAATTTTATCGTGATATTTATGCGAGAAAACTAAAATATTATTTTCTAGCTCCAGACAATTTAAAACATCGTAACTCGACAGGAAAAAATGGTAGATTCAAACTTATTAAATGAATTATAATAAACAAATTAAGTTACTCAGGGATATTCTTAAAATTAAATTTTATCGTGATATTTATGCGAGAAAACTAAAATATTCGTTTCTAGTTCCACAAACATAAAAACATCGTTACTCATCAGGAAAAAATGTTAGAAACAAACTTATTAAATAAAATCTAATAAACTAATTTAGTTACTCAGGGATATTCTTAAAATTTAATTTTATCGTGATATTTATGCGAGAAAACTAAAATATTCGTTTCTAGTTCCAGAAACATAAAAACAGCGTTACTCGTCAGGAAAAAATGCTAGAAACAAATTTATTAAGTAAAATCTAATAAACAAATTTAGATACTCAGGGATAGTCTTAAAATTTAATTTTATTGAGATATTTATGCGAGAAAACTAAAATATTCGTTTCTATCTCCAGACAAATAAAAACATCGTTACTCGTCAGGAAAAAATGCTAGAAACAAACTTATTAAATAAAATCTAATAAACTAATTTAGTTACTCAGGGATATTCTTAAAATTTAATTTTACCGTGATATTTATGCGAGAAAACTAAAATATTCGTTTCTAGTTCCAGAAACATAAAAACATCGTTACTCGTCAGGAAAAAATGCTAGAAACAAACATATTCAATAAAATCTAATAAACAAATTAAGTTACTCAGGGATATTCTTACAATTTAATTTTATCGTGATATTTATGCGAGAAAACTAAAATAATCGTTTCTAGTTCCACAAACATAAAACATCGTTACTCGTCAGGAAAAAATGTTAGAAACAAACTTATTAAATAAAATCTAATAAACTAATTTAGTTACTCAGGGATATTCTTAAAATTTAATTTTATCGTGATATTTATGCGAGAAAACTAAAATATTCGTTTCTAGTTCCAGAAACATAAAAACATCGTTACTCTTCAGGAAAAAATGCTAGAAACAAATTTATTAAGTAAAATCTAATAAACGAATTTAGTTACTCAGGGATATTCTTAAAATTTAATTTTATTGTGATATTTATGCGAGAAAACTAAAATATTCGTTTCTATCTCTAGACAAATAAAAACATAGTATCTCGTCAGGAAAAAATGCTAGAATCAAACTTATTAAATGAAATATAATAAACAAATTAAGTTACTCAGGGATATTCTAAAATTTAATTTTATCGTGATATTTATGCGAGAAAACTAAAATATTCGTTTCTAGTTCCAGAAGCATAAAAACATCGTTACTCGTCAGGAAAAAATGCTAGAAACAAACTTATTCAATAAAATCTAATAAACAAATTTAGTTACTCAGGGATATTCTTAAAATTTAATTTTATCGTGATATTTATGCGAGAAAACTAAAATATTCCTTTCTAGCTCCAGATAATTTAAAACATCGTAACTCGACAGGAAAAAATGCTAGAATCAAACTTATTAAATGAAATATAATAAACAAATTAAGTTACTCAGGGATATTCTTAAAATTTAATTTTATCGTGATATTTATGCGAGAAAACTAAAATATTCATTTCTAGTTCCAGAAACATAAAAACATCGTTACTCGTCAGGAAAAAATGCTAGAAACAAATTTATTAAATAAAATCTAATAAACGAATTTAGTTACTCAGGGATATTCTTAAAATTTAATTTTATCGTGATATTTATGCGAGAAAACTAAAATATTCGTTTCTATCTCCAGACAAATAAAAACATAGTATCTCGTCAGGAAAAAATGCTAGAATCAAACTTATTAAATGAAATATAATAAACAAATTAAGTTACTCAGGGATATTCTTAAAATTTAATTTTATCGTGATAATTATGCGAGAAAACTAAAATATTCGTTTCTAATTCCAAAAGCATAAGAACATCGTTACTCGTCAGGAAAAAATGCTAGAAACAAACTTATTAAATAAAATCTAATAAACTAATTTAGTTACTCAGGGATATTCTTAAAATTTAATTTTATCGTGATATTTATGCGAGAAAACTAAAATATTCGTTTCTTGTTCCAGAAACATAAAAACATCGTTACTCGTCAGGAAAAAATGCTAGAAACAAACTTATTAAATAAAATCTAATAAACTAATTTAGTTACTCAGGGATATTCTTAAAATTTAATTTTATCGTGATATTTATGCGTGAAAACTAAAATATTCGTTTCTAGTTCCAGAAACATAAAAACATCAAAACATCGTTACTCGTCAGGAAAAAATGCTAGAAACAAACTTATTCAATAAAATCTAATAAACAAATTAAGTTACTCAGGGATATTCTTACAATTTAATTTTATCGTGATATTTATGCGAGAAAACTAAAATATTCGTTTCTAGTTCTAGAAACATAAAAACATCGTAACTCGTCAGGAAAAAATGCTAGAAACAAATTTATTAAATAAAATCTAATAAACAAATTTAGTTACTCAGGGATATTCTTAAAATTTATCGTGATATTTATGCGAGAAAACTAAAATATTCCTTTCTAGCTCCAGATAATTTAAAACATCGTAACTCGACAGGAAAAAATGCTAGAATCAAACTTATTAAATGAAATATAATAAACAAATTAAGTTACTCAGGGATATTCTTAAAATTTAATTTTATCGTGATATTTATGCGAGAAAACTAAAATATAATTTTCTAGCTCCAGACAATTTAAAACATCGTAACTCGACAGGAAAAAATGGTAGATTCAAACTTATTAAATGAATTATAATAAAAAAATTAAGTTACTCAGGGATATTCTTAAAATTAAATTTTATCGTGATATTTATGCGAGAAAACTAAAATATTCGTTTCTAGTTCCACAAACATAAAAACATCGTTACTCGTCAGGAAAAAATGTTAGAAACAAACTTATTAAATAAAATCTAATAAACTAATTTAGTTACTCAGGGATATTCTTAAAATTTAATTTTATCGTGATATTTATGCGAGAAAACTAAAATATTCGTTTCTAGTTCCAGAAACATAAAAACAGCGTTACTCGTCAGGAAAAAATGCTAGAAACAAATTTATTAAGTAAAATCTAATAAACAAATTTAGATACTCAGGGATAGACTTAAAATTTAATTTTATTGAGATATTTATGCGAGAAAACTAAAATATTCGTTTCTATCTCCAGACAAATAAAAACATCGTTACTCGTCAGGAAAAAATGCTAGAAACAAACTTATTAAATAAAATCTAATAAACTAATTTAGTTACTCAGGGATATTCTTAAAATTTAATTTTATCGTGATATTTATGCGAGAAAACTAAAATATTCATTTCTAGTTCCAGAAACAAAAACATCGTTACTCGTCAGGAAAAAATGCTAGAAACAAACTTATTAAATAAAATCTAATAAACTAATTTAGTTACTCATGGATATTCTTAAAATTTAATTTTATCGTGATATTTATGCGAGAAAACTAAAATATTCGTTTCTTGTTCCAGAAACATAAAAACATCGTTACTCGTCAGGAAAAAATGCTAGAAACAAACTTATTAAATAAAATCTAATAAACTAATTTAGTTAATCAGGGATATTCTTAATATTTAATTTTATCGTGATATTTATGCGAGAAAACTAAAATATTCGTTTAATAATAATAGAATAATAAAAACATCGTTACTCGTCAGGAAAAAATGCTAGAAACAAATTTATTAAATAAAATCTAATAAACGAATTTAGTTACTCAGGGATATTCTTAAAATTTAATTTTATTGTGATATTTAAGCGAGAAAACTAAAATATTCGTTTCTATCTCCAGACAAATAAAAACATAGTATCTCGTCAGGAAAAAATGCTAGAATCAAACTTATTAAATGAAATATAATAAACAAATTAAGTTACTCATGGATATTCTTAAAATTTAATTTTATCGTGATATTTATGCGAGAAAACTAAAATATTCGTTTCTAGTTCCAGAAGCATAAAAACATCGTTACTCGTCAGGAAAAAATGCTAGAAACAAACTTATTCAATAAAATCTAATAAACAAATTTAGTTACTCAGGGATATTCTTAAAATTAAATTTTATCGTGATATTTATGCGAGAAAACTAAAATATTCGTTTCTATCTCCAGACAAATAAAAACATCGTAACTCGTTAAGAAAAAATGCTAGAATCAAACCTATTAAATGAAATATAATAAACAAATTAAGTTACTCCGGGATATTCTTAAAATTTAATTTTATCGTGATATTTATGTGAGAAAACTAAAATATTCGTTTCTAGTTCCAGAAACATTAAAACATCGTTACTCGTCAGGAAAAAATGCTAGAAACAAATTTATTAAATAAAATCTAATAAACGAATTTAGTTACTCAGGGATATTCTTAAAATTTAATTTTATTGTGATTTTTATGCGAGAAAACTAAAATATTCGTTTCTATCTCTAGACAAATAAAAACATAGTATCTCGTCAGGAAAAAATGCTAGAATCAAACTTATTAAATGAAATATAATAAACAAATTAAGTTACTCAGGGATATTCTTAAAATTTAATTTTATCGTGATATTTATGCGAGAAAACTAAAATATTCGATTCTATCTCCAGACAAATAAAAACATCGTAACTCGTCAGGAAAAAATGCTAGAATCAAACCTATTAAATCAAATATAATAAACAAATTAAGTTACTCCGGGATATTCTTAAAATTTAATTTTATCGTGATATTTATGCGAGAAAACTAAAATATTCGTTTCTAGTTCCAGAAACATAAAAACATCGTTACTCGTTAGGAAAAAATGCTAGAAACAAATTTATTAAATAAAATCTAATAAACAAATTTAGTTACTCAGGGATATTCTTAAAATTTAATTTTATCGTGATATTTATGCGAGAAAACTAAAATATTCCTTTCTAGCTCCAGATTATTTAAAACATCGTAACTCGTCAGGAAAAAATGCTAGAATCAAACCTATTAAATGAAATATAATAAACAAATTAAGTTACTCCGGGATATTCTTAAAATTTAATTTTATCGTGATATTTATGCGAGAAAACTAAAATATTCGTTTCTAGTTCCAGAAACATAAAAACATCGTTACTCGTTAGGAAAAAATGCTAGAAACAAATTTATTAAATAAAATATAATAAACAAATTAAGTTACTCAGGGATATTCTTAAAATTTAATTTTATCGTGATATTTATGCGAGAAAACTAAAATATTCATTTCTAGTTCCAGAAACAAAAACATCGTTACTCGTCAGGAAAAAATGCTAGAAACAAATTTATTAAATAAAATCTAATAAACGAATTTAGTTACTCAGGGATATTCTTAAAATTTAATTTTATTGTGATATTTATGCGAGAAAACTAAAATATTCGTTTCTATCTCTAGACAAATAAAAACATAGTATATCGTCAGGAAAAAATGCTAGAATCAAACTTATTATATGAAATATAATAAACAAATTAAGTTACTCAGGGATATTCTTAAAATTTAATTTTATTGAGATATTTATGCGAGAAAACTAAAATATTCGTTTCTATCTCCAGACAAATAAAAACATCGTTACTCGTCAGGAAAAAATGCTAGAAACAAACTTATTAAATAAAATCTAATAAACTAATTTAGTTACTCAGGGATATTCTTAAAATTTAATTTTACCGTGATATTTATGCGAGAAAACTAAAATATTCGTTTCTAGTTCCAGAAACATAAAAACATCGTTACTCGTCAGGAAAAAATGCTAGAAACAAACTTATTAAATAAAATCTAATAAACTAATTTAGTTAATCAGGGATATTCTTAATATTTAATTTTATCGTGATATTTATGCGAGAAAACTAAAATATTCGTTTAATAATAATAGAATAATAAAAACATCGTTACTCGTCAGGAAAAAATGCTAGAAACAAATTTATTAAATAAAATATAATAAACGAATTTAGTTACTCAGGGATATTCTTAAAATTTAATTTTATTGTGATATTTAAGCGAGAAAACTAAAATATTCGTTTCTATCTCCAGACAAATAAAAACATAGTATCTCGTCAGGAAAAAATGCTAGAATCAAACCTATTAAATGAAATATAATAAACAAATTAAGTTACTCCGGGATATTCTTAAAATTTAATTTTATCGTGATATTTATGTGAGAAAACTAAAATATTCGTTTCTAGTTCCAGAAACATTAAAACATCGTTACTCGTCAGGAAAAAATGCTAGAAACAAATTTATTAAATAAAATCTAATAAACGAATTTAGTTACTCAGGGATATTCTTAAAATTTAATTTTATTGTGATTTTTATGCGAGAAAACTAAAATATTCGTTTCTATCTCTAGACAAATAAAAACATAGTATCTCGTCAGGAAAAAATGCTAGAATCAAACTTATTAAATGAAATATAATAAACAAATTAAGTTACTCAGGGATATTCTTAAAATTTAATTTTATCGTGATATTTATGCGAGAAAACTAAAATATTCGTTTCTAGTTCCAGAAGCATAAAAACATCGTTACTCGTCAGGAAAAAATGCTAGAAACAAACTTATTCAATAAAATCTAATAAACAAATTTAGTTACTCAGGGATATTCTTAAAATTAAATTTTATCGTGATATTTATGCGAGAAAACTAAAATATTCGATTCTATCTCCAGACAAATAAAAACATCGTAACTCGTCAGGAAAAAATGCTAGAATCAAACCTATTAAATGAAATATAATAAACAAATTAAGTTACTCCGGGATATTCTTAAAATTTAATTTTATCGTGATATTTATGCGAGAAAACTAAAATATTCGTTTCTAGTTCCAGAAACATAAAAACATCGTTACTCGTTAGGAAAAAATGCTAGAAACAAATTTATTAAATAAAATCTAATAAACAAATTTAGTTACTCAGGGATATTCTTAAAATTTAATTTTATCGTGATATTTATGCGAGAAAACTAAAATATTCCTTTCTAGCTCCAGATAATTTAAAACATCGTAACTCGTCAGGAAAAAATGCTAGAATCAAACCTATTAAATGAAATATAATAAACAAATTAAGTTACTCCGGGATATTCTTAAAATTTAATTTTATCGTGATATTTATGCGAGAAAACTAAAATATTCGTTTCTAGTTCCAGAAACATAAAAACATCGTTACTCGTTAGGAAAAAATGCTAGAAACAAATTTATTAAATGAAATATAATAAACAAATTAAGTTACTCAGGGATATTCTTAAAATTTAATTTTATCGTGATATTTATGCGAGAAAACTAAAATATTCGTTTCTAGTTCCAGAAGCATAAAAACATCGTTACTCGTCAGGAAAAAATGCTAGAAACAAACTTATTCAATAAAATCTAATAAACAAATTTAGTTACTCAGGGATATTCTTAAAATTAAATTTTATCGTGATATTTATGCGAGAAAACTAAAATATTCGTTTCTATCTCCAGACAAATAAAAACATCGTAACTCGTCAGGAAAAAATGCTAGAATCAAACCTATTAAATGAAATATAATAAACAAATTAAGTTACTCCGGGATATTCTTAAAATTTAATTTTATCGTGATATTTATGCGAGAAAACTAAAATATTCATTTCTAGTTCCAGAAACAAAAACATCGTTACTCGTCAGGAAAAAATGCTAGAAACAAATTTATTAAATAAAATCTAATAAACGAATTTAGTTACTCAGGGATATTCTTAAAATTTAATTTTATCGTGATATTTATGCGAGAAAACTAAAATATTCATTTCTAGTTCCAGAAACAAAAACATCGTTACTCGTCAGGAAAAAATGCTAGAAACAAATTTATTAAATAAAATCTAATAAACGAATTTAGTTACTCAGGGATATTCTTAAAATTTAATTTTATTGTGATATTTATGCGAGAAAACTAAAATATTCGTTTCTATCTCTAGACAAATAAAAACATAGTATATCGTCAGGAAAAAATGCTAGAATCAAACTTATTATATGAAATATAATAAACAAATTAAGTTACTCAGGGATATTCTTAAAATTTAATTTTATTGAGATATTTATGCGAGAAAACTAAAATATTCGTTTCTATCTCCAGACAAATAAAAACATCGTTACTCGTCAGGAAAAAATGCTAGAAACAAACTTATTAAATAAAATCTAATAAACTAATTTAGTTACTCAGGGATATTCTTAAAATTTAATTTTACCGTGATATTTATGCGAGAAAACTAAAATATTCGTTTCTAGTTCCAGAAACATAAAAACATCGTTACTCGTCAGGAAAAAATGCTAGAAACAAACTTATTAAATAAAATCTAATAAACTAATTTAGTTAATCAGGGATATTCTTAATATTTAATTTTATCGTGATATTTATGCGAGAAAACTAAAATATTCGTTTAATAATAATAGAATAATAAAAACATCGTTACTCGTCAGGAAAAAATGCTAGAAACAAATTTATTAAATAAAATATAATAAACGAATTTAGTTACTCAGGGATATTCTTAAAATTTAATTTTATTGTGATATTTATGCGAGAAAACTAAAATATTCGTTTCTATCTCCAGACAAATAAAAACATAGTATCTCGTCAGGAAAAAATGCTAGAATCAAACCTATTAAATGAAATATAATAAACAAATTAAGTTACTCCGGGATATTCTTAAAATTTAATTTTATCGTGATATTTATGTGAGAAAACTAAAATATTCGTTTCTAGTTCCAGAAACATTAAAACATCGTTACTCGTCAGGAAAAAATGCTAGAAACAAATTTATTAAATAAAATCTAATAAACGAATTTAGTTACTCAGGGATATTCTTAAAATTTAATTTTATTGTGATTTTTATGCGAGAAAACTAAAATATTCGTTTCTATCTCTAGACAAATAAAAACATAGTATCTCGTCAGGAAAAAATGCTAGAATCAAACTTATTAAATGAAATATAATAAACAAATTAAGTTACTCAGGGATATTCTTAAAATTTAATTTTATCGTGATATTTATGCGAGAAAACTAAAATATTCGTTTCTAGTTCCAGAAGCATAAAAACATCGTTACTCGTCAGGAAAAAATGCTAGAAACAAACTTATTCAATAAAATCTAATAAACAAATTTAGTTACTCAGGGATATTCTTAAAATTAAATTTTATCGTGATATTTATGCGAGAAAACTAAAATATTCGATTCTATCTCCAGACAAATAAAAACATCGTAACTCGTCAGGAAAAAATGCTAGAATCAAACCTATTAAATGAAATATAATAAACAAATTAAGTTACTCCGGGATATTCTTAAAATTTAATTTTATCGTGATATTTATGCGAGAAAACTAAAATATTCGTTTCTAGTTCCAGAAACATAAAAACATCGTTACTCGTTAGGAAAAAATGCTAGAAACAAATTTATTAAATAAAATCTAATAAACAAATTTAGTTACTCAGGGATATTCTTAAAATTTAATTTTATCGTGATATTTATGCGAGAAAACTAAAATATTCCTTTCTAGCTCCAGATAATTTAAAACATCGTAACTCGTCAGGAAAAAATGCTAGAATCAAACCTATTAAATGAAATATAATAAACAAATTAAGTTACTCCGGGATATTCTTAAAATTTAATTTTATCGTGATATTTATGCGAGAAAACTAAAATATTCGTTTCTAGTTCCAGAAACATAAAAACATCGTTACTCGTTAGGAAAAAATGCTAGAAACAAATTTATTAAATGAAATATAATAAACAAATTAAGTTACTCAGGGATATTCTTAAAATTTAATTTTATCGTGATATTTATGCGAGAAAACTAAAATATTCGTTTCTAGTTCCAGAAGCATAAAAACATCGTTACTCGTCAGGAAAAAATGCTAGAAACAAACTTATTCAATAAAATCTAATAAACAAATTTAGTTACTCAGGGATATTCTTAAAATTAAATTTTATCGTGATATTTATGCGAGAAAACTAAAATATTCGTTTCTATCTCCAGACAAATAAAAACATCGTAACTCGTCAGGAAAAAATGCTAGAATCAAACCTATTAAATGAAATATAATAAACAAATTAAGTTACTCCGGGATATTCTTAAAATTTAATTTTATCGTGATATTTATGTGAGAAAACTAAAATATTCGTTTCTATCTCCAGACAAATAAAAACATCGTAACTCGTCAGGAAAAAATGCTAGAATCAAACCTATTAAATGAAATATAATAAACAAATTAAGTTACTCCGGGATATTCTTAAAATTTAATTTTATCGTGATATTTATGTGAGAAAACTAAAATATTCGTTTCTAGTTCCAGAAACATTAAAACATCGTTACTCGTCAGGAAAAAATGCTAGAAACAAATTTATTAAATAAAATCTAATAAACGAATTTAGTTACTCAGGGATATTCTTAAAATTTAATTTTATTGTGATTTTTATGCGAGAAAACTAAAATATTCGTTTCTATCTCTAGACAAATAAAAACATAGTATCTCGTCAGGAAAAAATGCTAGAATCAAACTTATTAAATGAAATATAATAAACAAATTAAGTTACTCAGGGATATTCTTAAAATTTAATTTTATCGTGATATTTATGCGAGAAAACTAAAATATTCGTTTCTAGTTCCAGAAGCATAAAAACATCGTTACTCGTCAGGAAAAAATGCTAGAAACAAACTTATTCAATAAAATCTAATAAACAAATTTAGTTACTCAGGGATATTCTTAAAATTAAATTTTATCGTGATATTTATGCGAGAAAACTAAAATATTCGATTCTATCTCCAGACAAATAAAAACATCGTAACTCGTCAGGAAAAAATGCTAGAATCAAACCTATTAAATGAAATATAATAAACAAATTAAGTTACTCCGGGATATTCTTAAAATTTAATTTTATCGTGATATTTATGCGAGAAAACTAAAATATTCGTTTCTAGTTCCAGAAACATAAAAACATCGTTACTCGTTAGGAAAAAATGCTAGAAACAAATTTATTAAATAAAATCTAATAAACAAATTTAGTTACTCAGGGATATTCTTAAAATTTAATTTTATCGTGATATTTATGCGAGAAAACTAAAATATTCCTTTCTAGCTCCAGATAATTTAAAACATCGTAACTCGTCAGGAAAAAATGCTAGAATCAAACCTATTAAATGAAATATAATAAACAAATTAAGTTACTCAGGGATATTCTTAAAATTTAATTTTATCGTGATATTTATGCGAGAAAACTAAAATATTCGTTTCTAGTTCCAGAAACATAAAAACATCGTTACTCGTTAGGAAAAAATGCTAGAAACAAATTTATTAAATGAAATATAATAAACAAATTAAGTTACTCAGGGATATTCTTAAAATTTAATTTTATCGTGATATTTATGCGAGAAAACTAAAATATTCGTTTCTAGTTCCAGAAGCATAAAAACATCGTTACTCGTCAGGAAAAAATGCTAGAAACAAACTTATTCAATAAAATCTAATAAACAAATTTAGTTACTCAGGGATATTCTTAAAATTAAATTTTATCGTGATATTTATGCGAGAAAACTAAAATATTCGTT
The DNA here is from genome assembly GCA_911728475.2 of Pterostichus madidus. Classification (NCBI taxonomy): domain Eukaryota; kingdom Metazoa; phylum Arthropoda; class Insecta; order Coleoptera; family Carabidae; genus Pterostichus; species Pterostichus madidus. Next base: position 20,413,693 of record OU452309.1, on the reverse strand, counting down.
TCTATCTCCAGACAAATAAAAACATCGTAACTCGTCAGGAAAAAATGCTAGAATCAAACCTATTAAATGAAATATAATAAACAAATTAAGTTACTCCGGGATATTCTTAAAATTTAATTTTATCGTGATATTTATGTGAGAAAACTAAAATATTCGTTTTTAGTTCCAGAAACATTAAAACATCGTTACTCGTCAGGAAAAAATGCTAGAAACAAATTTATTAAATAAAATCTAATAAACGAATTTAGTTACTCAGGGATATTCTTAAAATTTAATTTTATTGCGATTTTTATGCGAGAAAACTAAAATATTCGTTTCTATCTCTAGACAAATAAAAACATAGTATCTCGTCAGGAAAAAATGCTAGAATCAAACTTATTAAATGAAATATAATAAACAAATTAAGTTACTCAGGGATATTCTTAAAATTTAATTTTATCGTGATATTTATGCGAGAAAACTAAAATATTCGTTTCTAGTTCCAGAAGCATAAAAACATCGTTACTCGTCAGGAAAAAATGCTAGAAACAAACTTATTCAATAAAATCTAATAAACAAATTTAGTTACTCAGGGATATTCTTAAAATAAAATTTTATCGTGATATTTATGCGAGAAAACTAAAATATTCGATTCTATCTCCAGACAAATAAAAACATCGTAACTCGTCAGGAAAAAATGCTAGAATCAAACCTATTAAATGAAATATAATAAACAAATTAAGTTACTCCGGGATATTCTTAAAATTTAATTTTATCGTGATATTTATGCGAGAAAACTAAAATATTCGTTTCTAGTTCCAGAAACATAAAAACATCGTTACTCGTTAGGAAAAAATGCTAGAAACAAATTTATTAAATAAAATCTAATAAACAAATTTAGTTACTCAGGGATATTCTTAAAATTTAATTTTATCGTGATATTTATGCGAGAAAACTAAAATATTCCTTTCTAGCTCCAGATAATTTAAAACATCGTAACTCGTCAGGAAAAAATGCTAGAATCAAACCTATTAAATGAAATATAATAAACAAATTAAGTTACTCCGGGATATTCTTAAAATTTAATTTTATCGTGATATTTATGCGAGAAAACTAAAATATTCGTTTCTAGTTCCAGAAACATAAAAACATCGTTACTCGTTAGGAAAAAATGCTAGAAACAAATTTATTAAATAAAATATAATAAACAAATTAAGTTACTCAGGGATATTCTTAAAATTTAATTTTATCGTGATATTTATGCGAGAAAACTAAAATATTCATTTCTAGTTCCAGAAACAAAAACATCGTTACTCGTCAGGAAAAAATGCTAGAAACAAATTTATTAAATAAAATCTAATAAACGAATTTAGTTACTCAGGGATATTCTTAAAATTTAATTTTATCGTGATATTTATGCGAGAAAACTAAAATATTCGTTTCTATCTCCAGACAAATAAAAACATAGTATCTCGGCAGGAAAAAATGCTAGAATCAAACTTATTAAATGAAATATAATAAACAAATTAAGTTACTCAGGGATATTCTTAAAATTTAATTTTATCGTGATATTTATGCGAGATAACTAAAATATTCGTTTCTAGTTCCACAAACATAAAAACATCGTTACTCGTCAGGAAAAAATGTTAGAAACAAATTTATTAAGTAAAATCTAATAAACAAATTTAGATACTCAGGGATAGTCTTAAAATTTAATTTTATTGAGATATTTATGCGAGAAAACTAAAATATTCGTTTCTATCTCCAGACAAATAAAAACATAGTATCTCGTCAGGAAAAAATGCTAGAATCAAACTTATTAAATGAAATATAATACACAAATTAAGTTACTCAGGGATATTCTTAAAATTTAATTTTATCGTGATATTTATGCGAGAAAACTAAAATATTCGTTTCTAGTTCCAGAAGCATAAAAACATCGTTACTCGTCAGGAAAAAATGCTAGAAACAAACTTATTAAATAAAATCTAATAAACTAATTTAGTTACTCAGGGATATTCTTAATATTTAATTTTATCGTGATATTTATGCGAGAAAAATAAAATATTCGTTTAATAATAATAGAATAATAAAAACATCGTTACTCGTCAGGAAAAAATGCTAGAAACAAATTTATTAAATAAAATCTAATAAACGAATTTAGTTACTCAGGGATATTCTTAAAATTTAATTTTATTGTGATATTTATGCGAGAAAACTAAAATACTCATTTCTATCTCCAGACAAATAAAAACATCGTTACTCGTCAGGAAAAAATGCTAGAAACAAACTTATTCAATAAAATCTAATAAACAAATTTAGTTACTCAGGGATATTCTTAAAATTAAATTTTATCGTGATATTTATGCGAGAAAACTAAAATATTCGTTTCTATCTCCAGACAAATAAAAACATCGTAACTCGTCAGGAAAAAATGCTAGAATCAAACCTATTAAATGAAATATAATAAACAAATTAAGTTACTCCGGGATATTCTTAAAATTTAATTTTATCGTGATATTTATGCGAGAAAACTAAAATATTCGTTTCTAGTTCCAGAAACATAAAAACATCGTTACTCGTCAGGAAAAAATGCTAGAAACAAATTTATTAAATAAAATCTAATAAACAAATTTAGTTACTCAGGGATATTCTTAAAATTTAATTTTATCGTGATATTTATGCGAGAAAACTACAATATTCCTTTCTAGCTCCAGATAATTTAAAACATCGTAACTCGACAGGAAAAAATGCTAGAATCAAACTTATTAAATGAAATATAATAAACAAATTAAGTTACTCAGGGATATTCTTAAAATTTAATTTTATCGTGATATTTATGCGAGAAAACTAAAATATTCATTTCTAGTTCCAGAAACAAAAACATCGTTACTCGTCAGGAAAAAATGCTAGAAACAAATTTATTAAATAAAATCTAATAAACGAATTTAGTTACTCAGGGATATTCTTAAAATTAAATTTTATCGTGATATTTATGCGAGAAAACTAAAATATTCGTTTCTATCTCCAGACAAATAAAAACATAGTATCTCGTCAGGAAAAAATGATAGAATCAAACTTATGAAATGAAATATAATAAACAAATTAAGTTACTCAGGGATATTCTTAAAATTTAATTTTATCGTGATATTTATGCGAGAAAACTAAAATATTCGTTTCTAGTTCCAAAAGCATAAAAACATCATTACTCGTCAGGAAAAAATGCTAGAAACAAACTTATTAAATAAAATCTAATAAACTAATTTAGTTACTCAGGGATATTCTTAAAATTTAATTTTATCGTGATATTTATGCGAGAAAACTAAAATATTCGTTTCTTGTTCCAGAAACATAAAAACATCGTTACTCGTCAGGAAAAAATGCTAGAAACAAACTTATTAAATAAAATCTAATAAACTAATTTAGTTACTCAGGGATATTCTTAAAATTTAATTTTATCGTGATATTTATGCGAGAAAACTAAAATATTCCTTTCTAGCTCCAGATAATTTAAAATATCGTAACTCGACAGGAAAAAATGCTAGAAACAAATTTATTAAGTAAAATCTAATAAACAAATATAGATACTCAGGGATAGTCTTAAAATTTAATTTTATTGAGATATTTATGCGAGAAAACTAAAATATTCGTTTCTAGTTCCAGAAATATAAAAACATCGTTACTCGTCAGGAAAAAATGCTAGAAACAAATTTATTTAATAAAATCTAATAAACAAATTTAGTTACTCAGGGATATTCTTAAAATTTAATTTTATCGTGATATTTATGCGAGAAAACTAAAATATTCCTTTCTAGCTCCAGATAATTTAAAACATCGTAAGTCGACAGGAAAAAATGCTAGAATCAAACTTATTAAATGAAATATAATAAACAAATTAAGTTACTCAGGGATATTCTTAAAATTAAATTTTATCGTGATATTTATGCGAGAAAACTAAAATATTCGTTTCTAGTTCCACAAACATAAAAACATCGTTACTCGTCAGGAAAAAATGTTAGAAACAAACTTATTCAATAAAATCTAATAAACTAATTTAGTTACTCAGTGATATTCTTAAAATTTAATTTTATCGTGATATTTATGCGAGAAAACTAAAATATTCGTTTCTAGTTCCAGAAACATAAAAAATCGTTACTTGTCAGGAAAAAATGCTAGAAACAAATTTATTAAGTAAAATCTAATAAACAAATTTAGATACTCAGGGATAGTCTTAAAATTTAATTTTATTGAGATATTCATGCGAGAAAACTAAAATATTCGTTTGTATATCCAGACAAATAAAAACATCGTTACTCGTCAGGAAAAAATGCTAGAAACAAACTTATTAAATAAAATCTAATAAACTAATTTAGTTACTAAGGGATATTCTTAAAATTTAATTTTACCGTGATATTTATGCGAGAAAACTAAAATATTCGTTTCTAGTTCCAGAAACATAAAAACATCGTTACTCGTCAGCAAAAAATGCTAGAAACAAATTTATTAAGTAAAATCTAATAAACAAATTTAGATACTCAGGGATAGTCTTAAAATTTAATTTTATTGAGATATTTATGCGAGAAAACTAAAATATTCATTTGTATCTCCAGACAAATAAAAACATCGTTACTCGTCAGCAAAAAATGCTAGAAACAAACTTATTCAATAAAATCTAATAAACAAATTTAGTTACTCAGGGATATTCTTAAAATTTAATTTTATCGTGATATTTATGCGAGAAAACTAAAATATTCCTTTCTAGCTCCAGATAATTTAAAACATCGTAACTCGACAGGAAAAAATGCTAGAAACAAATTTATTAAGTAAAATCTAATAAACAAATTTAGATACTCAGGGATAGTCTTAAAATTTAATTTTATTGAGATATTTATGCGAGAAAACTAAAATATTCGTTTCTAGTTCCAAAAGCATAAAAACATCGTTACTCGTCAGGAAAAAATGCTAGAAACAAACTTATTAAATAAAATCTAATAAACTAATTTAGTTACTCAGGGATATTCTTAAAATTTAATTTTATCGTGATATTTATGCGAGAAAACTAAAATATTCCTTTCTAGCTCCAGATAATTTAAAACATCGTAAGTCGACAGGAAAAAATGCTAGAATCAAACTTATTAAATGAAATATAATAAACAAATTAAGTTACTCAGGGATATTCTTAAAATTTAATTTTATCGTGATATTTATGCGAGAAAACTAAAATATTCGTTTCTAGTTCCAAAAGCATAAAAACATCGTTACTCGTCAGGAAAAAATGCTAGAAACAAACTTATTAAATAAAATCTAATAAACTAATTTAGTTACTCAGGGATATTCTTAAAATTTAATTTTATCGTGATATTTATGCGAGAAAACTAAAATATTCGTTTCTTGTTCCAGAAACATAAAAACATCGTTACTCGTCAGGAAAAAATGCTAGAAACAAACTTATTAAATAAAATCTAATAAACTAATTTAGTTACTCAGGGATATTCTTAAAATTTAATTTTATCGTGATATTTATGCGAGAAAACTAAAATATTCGTTTCTAGTTCCAGAAACATAAAAAGATCTTTACTCGTCAGGAAAAAATGCTAGAAACAAATTTATTAAGTAAAATCAAATACACAAATTTAGATACTCAGGGATATTCTTAATATTTAATTTTATCGTGATATTTATGCGAGAAAACTAAAATATTCGTTTCTAGTTCCAGAAACATAAAAACATCGTTACTCGTCAGGAAAAAATGCTAGAAACAAACTTATTCAATAAAATCTTATAAATACATTAAGTTACTCAGGGATATTCTTTCAATTTAATTTTATCGTGATATTTATGCGAGAAAACTAAAATATTCGTTTCTAGTTCTAGAAACATAAAAACATCGTAACTCGTCAGGAAAAAATGCTAGAAACAAATTATTAAATAAAATCTAATAAACAAATTTAGTTACTCAGGGATATTCTTAAAATTTAATTTTATCGTGATATTTATGCGAGAAAACTAAAATATTCCTTTCTAGCTCCAGATAATTTAAAACATCGTAACTCGACAGGAAAAAATGCTAGAATCAAACTTATTAAATGAAATATAATAAACAAATTAAGTTACTTAGGGATATTATTAAAATTTAATTTTATCGTGATATTTATGCGAGAAAACTAAAATATTCTTTTCTAGCTCCAGACAATTTAAAACATCGTAACTCGACAGGAAAAAATGCTAGATTCAAACTTATTAAATGAATTATAATAAACAAATTAAGTTACTCTGGGATATTCTTAAAATTAAATTTTATCGTGATATTTATGCGAGAAAACTAAAATATTCGTTTCAACTTCCAGAAACATAAAAACATCGTTACTCGTCAGGAAAAAATGCTAGAAACAAATTTATTAAATAAAATCTAATAAACGAATTTAGTTACTCAGGGATATTCTTAAAATTTAATTTTATTGTGATATTTATGCGAGAAAACTAAAATATTCGTTTCTATCTCCAGACAAATAAAAACATAGTATCTCGTCAGGAAAAAATGCTAGAATCAAACTTATTAAATGAAATATAATAAACAAATTAAGTTACTCAGGGATATTCTTAAAATTTAATTTTATCGTGATATTTATGCGAGAAAACTAAAATATTCGTTTCTAGTTCGAGAAGCTTAAAAAACATCGTTACTCGTCAGGAAAAAATGCTAGAAACAAACTTATTCAATAAAATCTAATAAACAAATTTAGTTACTCAGGGATATTCTTAAAATTTAATTTTATCGTGATATTTATGCGAGAAAACTAAAATATTCGTTTCTATCTCCAGACAAATAAAAACATCGTAACTCGTCAGGAAAAAATGCTAGAATCAAACCTATTAAATGAAATATAATAAACAAATTAAGTTACTCCGGGATATTCTTAAAATTTAATTTTATCGTGATATTTATGCGAGAAAACTAAAATATTCGTTTCTAGTTCCAGAAACATAAAAACATCGTTACTCGTTAGGAAAAAATGCTAGAAACAAATTTATTAAATGAAATATAATAAACAAATTAAGTTACTCAGGGATATTCTAAAATTTAATTTTATCGTGATATTTATGCGAGAAAACTAAAATATTCGTTTCTTGTTCCAGAAACATAAAAACATCGTTACTCGTCAGGAAAAAATGTTAGAAACAAACTTATTAAATAAAATCTAATAAACTAATTTAGTTACTCAGGGATATTCTTAAAATTTAATTTTATCGTGATATTTATGCGAGAAAACTAAAATATTCGTTTCTAGTTCCAGAAACATAAAAACATCGTTACTCGTCAGGAAAAAATGCTAGAAACAAATTTATTAAATAAAATCTAATAAACGAATTTAGTTACTCAGGGATATTCTTAAAATTTAATTTTATTGTGATATTTATGCGAGAAAACTAAAATATTCGTTTCTATCTCTAGACAAATAAAAACATAGTATCTCGTCAGGAAAAAATGCTAGAATCAAACTTATTAAATGAAATATAATAAACAAATTAAGTTACTTAGGGATATTCTTAAAATTTAATTTTATCGTGATATTTATGCGAGAAAACTAAAATATTCGTTTCTTGTTCCAAAAGCATAAAAACATCGTTACTAGTCAGGAAAAAATGCTAGAAACAAACTTATTAAATAAAATCTAATAAACTAATTTAGTTACTCAGGGATATTCTTAAAATTTAATTTTATCGTGATATTTATGCGAGAAAACTAAAATATTCGTTTCTTGTTCCAGAAACATAAAAACATCGTTACTCGTCAGGAAAAAATGCTAGAAACAAACTTATTAAATAAAATCTAATAAACTAATTTAGTTACTCAGGGATATTCTTAAAATTTAATTTTATCGTGATATTTATGCGAGAAAACTAAAATATTCGTTTCTAGTTCCAGAAACATAAAAACATCGTTACTCGTCAGGAAAAAATGCTAGAAACAAATTTATTTAGTAAAATCTAATAAACAAATTTAGATACTCAGGGATAGTCTTAAAATTTAATTTTATTGAGATATTTATGCGAGAAAACTAAAATATTCGTTTCTATCTCCAGACAAATAAAAACATCGTTACTCGTCAGGAAAAAATGCTAGAAACAAACTTATTAAATAAAATCTAATAAACTAATTTAGTTAATCAGGGATATTCTTAATATTTAATTTTATCGTGATATTTATGCGAGAAAACTAAATTATTCGTTTAATAATAATAGAATAATAAAAACATCGTTACTCGTCAGGAAAAAATGCTAGAAACAAATTTATTAAATAAAATCTAATAAACGAATTTAGTTACTCAGGGATATTCTTAAAATTTAATTTTATTGTGATATTTAAGCGAGAAAACTAAAATATTCGTTTCTATCTCCAGACAAATAAAAAGATAGTATCTCGTCAGGAAAAAATGCTAGAATCAAACTTATTAAATGAAATATAATAAACAAATTAAGTTACTCAGGGATATTCTTAAAATTTAATTTTATCGTGATATTTATGCGAGAAAACTAAAATATTCGTTTCTAGTTCCAGAAGCATAAAAACATCGTTACTCGTCAGGAAAAAATGCTAGAAACAAACTTATTCAGTAAAATCTAATAAACAAATTTAGTTACTCAGGGATATTCTTAAAATTAAATTTTATCGTGATATATATGCGAGAAAACTAAAATATTCGTTTCTATCTCCAGACAAATAAAAACATCGTAACTCGTCAGGAAAAAATGCTAGAATCAAACCTATTAAATGAAATATAATAAACAAATTAAGTTACTCCGGGATATTCTTAAAATTTAATTTTATCGTGATATTTATGTGAGAAAACTAAAATATTCGTTTCTAGTTCCAGAAACATAAAAACATCGTTACTCGTCAGGAAAAAATGCTAGAAACAAATTTATTAAATAAAATCTAATAAACGAATTTAGTTACTCAGGGATATTCTTAAAATTTAATTTTATTGTGATATTTATGCGAGAAAACTAAAATATTCGTTTCTATCTCTAGACAAATAAAAACATAGTATCTCGTCAGGAAAAAATGCTAGAATCAAACTTATTTAATGAAATATAATAAACAAATTAAGTTACTCAGGGATATTCTTAAAATTTAATTTTATCGTGATATTTATGCGAGAAAACTAAAATATTCGTTTCTAGTTCCAGAAGCATAAAAACATCGTTACTCGTCAGGAAAAAATGCTAGAAACAAACTTAATCAATAAAATCTAATAAACAAATTTAGTTACTCAGGGATATTCTTAAAATTAAATTTTATCGTGATATTTATGCGAGAAAACTAAAATATTCGTTTCTATCTCCAGACAAATAAAAACATCGTAACTCGTCAGGAAAAAATGCTAGAATCAAACCTATTAAATGAAATTAAGTTACTCCGGGATATTCTTAAAATTTAATTTTATCGTGATATTTATGCGAGAAAACTAAAATATTCATTTCTAGTTCCAGAAACAAAAACATCGTTACTCGTCAGGAAAAAATGCTAGAAACAAATTTATTAAATAAAATCTAATAAACGAATTTAGTTACTCAGGGATATTCTTAAAATTTAATTTTATCGTGATATTTATGCGAGAAAACTAAAATATTCGTTTCTATCTCCAGACAAATAAAAACATAGTATCTCGTCAGGAAAAAATGCTAGAATCAAACTTATGAAATGAAATATAATAAACAAATTAAGTTACTCAGGGATATTCTTAAAATTTAATTTTATCGTGATATTTATGCGAGAAAACTAAAATATTCGTTTCTAGTTCCAAAAGCATAAAAACATCGTTACTCGTCAGGAAAAATTGCTAGAAACAAACTTATTAAATAAAATCTAATAAACTAATTTAGTTACTCAGGGATATTCTTAAAATTTAATTTTATCGTGATATTTATGCGAGAAAACTAAAATATTCGTTTCTTGTTCCAGAAACATAAAAACATCGTTACTCGTCAGGAAAAAATGCTAGAAACAAACTTATTAAATAAAATCTAATAAACTAATTTAGTTACTCAGGGATATTCTTAAAATTTAATTTTATCGTGATATTTATGCGAGAAAACTAAAATATTCCTTTCTAGCTCCAGATAATTTAAAACATCGTAACTCGACAGGAAAAAATGCTAGAATCAAACTTATTAAATGAAATATAATAAACAAATTAAGTTACTCAGGGATATTCTTAAAATTTAATTTTATCGTGATATTTATGCGAGAAAACTAAAATATTCATTTCTAGTTCCAGAAACAAAAACATCGTTACTCGTCAGGAAAAAATGCTAGAAACAAGTTTATTAAATAAAATCTAATAAACGAATTTAGTTACTCAGGGATATTCTTAAAATTTAATTTTATCGTGATATTTATGCGAGAAAACTAAAATATTCGTTTCTATCTCCAGACAAATAAAAACATAGTATCTCGTCAGGAAAAAATGCTAGAATCAAACTTATTAAATGAAATATAATAAACAAATTAAGTTACTCAGGGATATTATTAAAATTTAATTTTATCGTGATATTTATGCGAGAAAACTAAAATATTCGTTTCTAGTTCCAAAAGCATAAAAACATCGTTACTCGTCAGGAAAAAATGCTAGAAACAAACTTATTAAATAAAATCTAATAAACTAATTTAGTTACTCAGGGATATTCTTAAAATTTAATTTTATCGTGATATTTATGCGAGAAAACTAAAATATTCGTTTCTTGTTCCAGAAACATAAAAACATCGTTACTCGTCAGGAAAAAATGCTAGAAACAAATTTATTAAACAAAATCTAATAAACAAATTTAGTTACTCAGGGATATTCTTAAAATTTAATTTTATCGTGATATTTATGCGAGAAAACTAAAATATTCCTTTCTAGCTCCAGATAATTTAAAACATCGTAACTCAACAGGAAAAAATGCTAGAATCAAACTTATTAAATGAAATATAATAAACAAATTAAGTTACTCAGGGATATTCTTAAAATTTAATTTTATCGTGATATTTATGCGAGAAAACTAAAATATTCATTTCTAGTTCCAGAAACAAAAACATCGTTACTCGTCAGGAAAAAATGCTAGAAACAAATTTATTAAATAAAATCTAATAAACGGATTTAGTTACTCAGGGATATTCTTAAAATTTAATTTTATCGTGATATTTATGCGAGAAAACTAAAATATTCGTTTCTATCTCCAGACAAATAAAAACATAGTATCTCGTCAGGAAAAAATGCTAGAATCAAACTTATTAAATGAAATATAATAAACAAATTAAGTTACTCAGGGATATTCTTAAAATTTAATTTTATCGTGATATTTATGCGAGAAAACTAAAATATTCGTTTCTAGTTCCAAAAGCATAAAAACATCGTTACTCGTCAGGAAAAAATGCTAGAAACAAACTTATTAAATAAAATCTAATAAACTAATTTAGTTACTCAGGGATATTCTTAAAATTTAATTTTATCGTGATATTTATGCGAGAAAACTAAAATATTCGTTTCTATCTCCAGACAAATAAAAACATAGTATCTCGGCAGGAAAAAATGCTAGAATCAAACTTATTAAATGAAATATAATAAACAAATTAAGTTACTCAGGGATATTCTTAAAATTTAATTTTATCGTGATATTTATGCGAGAAAACTAAAATATTCGTTTCTAGTTCCACAAACATAAAAACATCGTTACTCGTCAGGAAAAAATGTTAGAAACAAATTTATTAAGTAAAATCTAATAAACAAATTTAGATACTCAGGGATAGTCTTAAAATTTAATTTTATTGAGATATTTATGCGAGAAAACTAAAATATTCGTTTCTATCTCCAGACAAATAAAAACATAGTATCTCGTCAGGAAAAAATGCTAGAATCAAACTTATTAAATGAAATATAATAAACAAATTAAGTTACTCAGGGATATTCTTAAAATTTAATTTTATCGTGATATTTATGCGAGAAAACTAAAATATTCGTTTAATAATAATAGAATAATAAAAACATCGTTACTCGTCAGGAAAAAATGCTAGAAACAAATTTATTAAATAAAATCTAATAAACGAATTTAGTTACTCAGGGATATTCTTAAAATTTAATTTTATTGTGATATTTATGCGAGAAAACTAAAATATTCGTTTCTATCTCCAGACAAATAAAAACATAGTATCTCGTCAGGAAAAAATGCTAGAATCAAACTTATTAAATGAAATATAATAAACAAATTAAGTTACTCAGGGATATTCTTAAAATTTAATTTTATCGTGATATTTATGCGAGAAAACTAAAATATTCGTTTCTAGTTCCAGAAGCATAAAAACATCGTTACTCGTCAGGAAAAAATGCTAGAAACAAACTTATTCAGTAAAATCTAATAAACAAATTTAGTTACTCAGGGATATTCTTAAAATTAAATTTTATCGTGATATTTATGCGAGAAAACTAAAATATTCGTTTCTATCTCCAGACAAATAAAAACATCGTAACTCGTCAGGAAAAAATGCTAGAATCAAACTTATTAAATGAAATATAATAAACAAATTAAGTTACTCAGGGATATTCTTAAAATTTAATTTTATCGTGATATTTATGCGAGAAAACTAAAATATTCATTTCTAGTTCCAGAAATATAAAAACTTCGTTACTCGTCAGGAAAAAATGCTAGAAACAAATTTATTAAATAAAATCTAATAAACGAATTTAGTTACTCAGGGATATTCTTAAAATTTAATTTTATCGTGATATTTATGCGAGAAAACTAAAATATTCGTTTCTATCTCCAGACAAATAAAAACATAGTATCTCGTCAGGAAAAAATGCTAGAATCAAACTTATTAAATTAAATATAATAAACAAATTAAGTTACTCAGGGATATTCTTAAAATTTAATTTTATCGTGATATTTATGCGAGAAAACTAAAATATTCGTTTCTAGTTCCAAAAGCATAAAAACATCGTTACTCGTCAGGAAAAAATGCTAGAAACAAACTTATTAAATAAAATCTAATAAACTAATTTAGTTACTCAGGGATATGCTTAAAATTTAATTTTATCGTGATATTTATGCGAGAAAACTAAAATATTCGTTTCTTGTTCCAGAAACATAAAAACATCGTTACTCGTCAGGAAAAAATGCTAGAAACAAACTTATTAAATAAAATCTAATACACTAATTTAGTTACTCAGGGATATTCTTAAAATTTAATTTTATCGTGATATTTATGCGAGAAAACTAAAATATTCGTTTCTAGTTCCAGAAACATAAAAACATCGTTACTCGTCAGGAAAAAATGCTAGAAACAAACTTATTAAATAAAATCTAATAAACAAATTTAGATACTCAGGGATATTCTTAAAATTTAATTTTATCGTGATATTTATGCGAGAAAACTAAAATATTCCTTTCTAGCTCCAGATAATTTAAAACATCGTAACTCGACAGGAAAAAATGCTAGAATCAAACTTATTAAATGAAATATAATAAACAAATTAAGTTACTCAGGGATATTCTTAAAATTTAATTTTATCGTGATATTTATGCGAGAAAACTAAAATATTCTTTTCTAGCTCCAGACAATTTAAAACATCGTAACTCGACAGGAAAAAATGCTAGATTCAAACTTATTAAATGAATTATAATAAACAAATTAAGTTACTCAGGGATATTCTTAAAATTAAATTTTATCGTGATATTTATGCGAGAAAACTAAAATATTCGTTTCTAGTTCCACAAACATAAAAACATCGTTACTCGTCAGGAAAAAATGTTAGAAACAAACTTATTAAATAAAATCTAATAAACTAATTTAGTTACTCAGGGATATTCTTAAAATTTAATTTTATCGTGATATTTATGCGAGAAAACTAAAATATTCGTTTCTAGTTCCAGAAACATAAAAAATCGTTACTCGTCAGGAAAAAATGCTAGAAACAAATTTATTAAGTAAAATCTAATAAACAAATTTAGATACTCAGGGATAGTCTTAAAATTTAATTTTATTGAGATATTTATGCGAGAAAACTAAAATATTCGTTTGTATCTCCAGACAAATAAAAACATCGTTACTCGTCAGGAAAAAATGCTAGAAACAAACTTATTAAATAAAATCTAATAAACTAATTTAGTTACTCAGGGATATTCTTAAAATTTAATTTTACCGTGATATTTATGCGAGAAAACTAAAATATTCGTTTCTAGTTCCAGAAACATAAAAACATCGTTACTCGTCAGCAAAAAATGCTAGAAACAAACTTATTCAATAAAATCTAATAAACAAATTTAGTTACTCAGGGATATTCTTAAAATTTAATTTTATCGTGATATTTATGCGAGAAAACTAAAATATTCCTTTCTAGCTCCAGATAATTTAAAACATCGTAACTCGACAGGAAAAAATGCTAGAAACAAATTTATTATGTAAAATCTAATAAACAAATTTAGATACTCAGGGATAGTCTTAAAATTTAATTTTATTGAGATATTTATGCGAGAAAACTAAAATATTCGTTTCTAGTTCCAGAAACATAAAAACATCGTTACTCGTCAGGAAAAAATGCTAGAAACAAATTTATTAAATAAAATCTAATAAACAAATTTAGTTACTCAGGGATATTCTTAAAATTTAATTTTATCGTGATATTTATGCCAGAAAACTAAAATATTCCTTTCTAGCTCCAGATAAATTAAAACATCGTAAGTCGACAGGAAAAAATGCTAGAATCAAACTTATTAAATGAAATATAATAAACAAATTAATTTACTCAGGGATATTCTTAAAATTTAATTTTACCGTGATATTTATGCGAGAAAACTAAAATATTCATTTCTAGTTCCAGAAACATAAAAACATCGTTACTCGTCAGGAAAAAATGCTAGAAACAAATTTATTAAATAAAATCTAATAAACGAATTTAGTTACTCAGGGATATTCTTAAAATTTAATTTTATCGTGATATTTATGCGAGAAAACTAAAATATTCGTTTCTAGTTCCAAAAGCATAAAAACATCGTTACTCGTCAGGAAAAAATGCTAGAAACAAACTTATTAAATAAAATCTAATAAACTAATTTAGTTACTCAGGGATATTCTTAAAATTTAATTTTATCGTGATATTTATGCGAGAAAACTAAAATATTCGTTTCTTGTTCCAGAAAAATAAAAACATCGTTACTCGTCAGGAAAAAATGCTAGAAACAAACTTATTAAATAAAATCTAATAAACTAATTTAGTTACTCAGGGATATTCTTAAAATTTAATTTTATCGTGATATTTATGCGAGAAAACTAAAATATTCGTTTCTAGTTCCAGAAACATAAAAACATCGTTACTCGTCAGGAAAAAATGCTAGAAACAAATTTATTAAATAAAATCTAATAAACAAATTTATTTACTCAGGGATATTCTTAAAATTTAATTTTATCGTGATATTTATGCGAGAAAACTAAAATATTCCTTTCTACCTCCAGATAATTTAAAACATCGTAACTCGACAGGAAAAAATGCTAGAATCAAACTTATTAAATGAAATATAATAAACAAATTAAGTTACTCAGGGATATTCTTAAAATTTAATTTTATCGTGATATTTATGCGAGAAAACTAAAATATTCATTTCTAGTTCCAGAAACAAAAACATCGTTACTCGTCAGGAAAAAATGCTAGAAACAAATTTATTAAATAAAATCTAATAAACGAATTTAGTTACTCAGGGATATTCTTAAAATTAAATTTTATCGTGATATTTATGCGAGAAAACTAAAATATTCGTTTCTATCACCAGACAAATAAAAACATAGTATCTCGTCAGGAAAAAATGCTAGAATCAAACTTATTAAATGAAATATAATAAACAAATTAAGTTACTCAGGGATATTCTTAAAATTTAATTTTATCGTGATATTTATGCGAGAAAACTAAAATATTCGTTTCTAGTTCCAAAAGCATAAAAACATCGTTACTCGTCAGGAAAAAATGCTAGAAACAAATTTATTAAATAAAATCTAATAAACGAATTTAGTTACTCAGGGATATTCTTAAAATTTAATTTTATCGTGATATTTATGCGAGAAAACTAAAATATTCGTTTCTATCTCCAGACAAATAAAAACATAGTATCTCGTCAGGAAAAAATGCTAGAATCAAACTTATTAAATGAAATATAATAAACAAATTAAGTTACTCAGGGATATTCTTAAAATTTAATTTTATCGTGATATTTATGCGAGAAAACTAAAATATTCGTTTCTAGTTCCAAAAGCATAAAAACATCGTTACTCGTCAGGAAAAAATGCGAGAAACAAACTTATTAAATAAAATCTAATAAACTAATTTAGTTACTCAGGGATATTCTTAAAATTTAATTTTATCGTGATATTTATGCGAGAAAACTAAAATATTCGTTTCTTGTTCCAGAAACATAAAAACATCGTTACTCGTCAGGAAAAAATGCTAGAAACAAACTTATTAAATAAAATCTAATAAACTAATTTAGTTACTCAGGGATATTCTTAAAATTTAATTTTATCGTGATATTTATGCGAGAAAACTAAAATATTCGTTTCTAGTTCCAGAAACATAAAAACATCGTTACTCGTCAGGAAAAAATGCTAGAAACAAACTTATTCAATAAAATCTAATAAACAAATTAAGTTACTCAGGGATATTCTTACAATTTAATTTTATCGTGATATTTATGCGAGAAAACTAAAATATTCATTTCTAGTTCCAGAAACATAAAAACATCGTTACTCGTCAGGAAAAAATGCTAGAAACAAATTTATTAAATAAAATCTAATAAACGAATTTAGTTACTCAGGGATATTCTTAAAATTTAATTTTATCGTGATATTTATGCGAGAAAACTAAAATATTCGTTTCTAGTTCCAAAAGCATAAAAACATCGTTACTCGTCAGGAAAAAATGCTAGAAACAAACTTATTAAATAAAATCTAATAAACTAATTTAGTTACTCAGGGATATTCTTAAAATTTAATTTTATCGTGATATTTATGCGAGAAAACTAAAATATTCGTTTCTTGTTCCAGAAAAATAAAAACATCGTTACTCGTCAGGAAAAAATGCTAGAAACAAACTTATTAAATAAAATCTAATAAACTAATTTAGTTACTCAGGGATATTCTTAAAATTTAATTTTATCGTGATATTTATGCGAGAAAACTAAAATATTCGTTTCTAGTTCCAGAAACATAAAAACATCGTTACTCGTCAGGAAAAAATGCTAGAAACAAATTTATTAAATAAAATCTAATAAACAAATTTATTTACTCAGGGATATTCTTAAAATTTAATTTTATCGTGATATTTATGCGAGAAAACTAAAATATTCCTTTCTACCTCCAGATAATTTAAAACATCGTAACTCGACAGGAAAAAATGCTAGAATCAAACTTATTAAATGAAATATAATAAACAAATTAAGTTACTCAGGGATATTCTTAAAATTTAATTTTATCGTGATATTTATGCGAGAAAACTAAAATATTCATTTCTAGTTCCAGAAACAAAAACATCGTTACTCGTCAGGAAAAAATGCTAGAAACAAATTTATTAAATAAAATCTAATAAACGAATTTAGTTACTCAGGGATATTCTTAAAATTAAATTTTATCGTGATATTTATGCGAGAAAACTAAAATATTCGTTTCTAGCACCAGACAAATAAAAACATAGTATCTCGTCAGGAAAAAATGCTAGAATCAAACTTATTAAATGAAATATAATAAACAAATTAAGTTACTCAGGGATATTCTTAAAATTTAATTTTATCGTGATATTTATGCGAGAAAACTAAAATATTCGTTTCTAGTTCCAAAAGCATAAAAACATCGTTACTCGTCAGGAAAAAATGCTAGAAACAAATTTATTAAATAAAATCTAATAAACGAATTTAGTTACTCAGGGATATTCTTAAAATTTAATTTTATCGTGATATTTATGCGAGAAAACTAAAATATTCGTTTCTATCTCCAGACAAATAAAAACATAGTATCTCGTCAGGAAAAAATGCTAGAATCAAACTTATTAAATGAAATATAATAAACAAATTAAGTTACTCAGGGATATTCTTAAAATTTAATTTTATCGTGATATTTATGCGAGAAAACTAAAATATTCGTTTCTAGTTCCAAAAGCATAAAAACATCGTTACTCGTCAGGAAAAAATGCGAGAAACAAACTTATTAAATAAAATCTAATAAACTAATTTAGTTACTCAGGGATATTCTTAAAATTTAATTTTATCGTGATATTTATGCGAGAAAACTAAAATATTCGTTTCTTGTTCCAGAAACATAAAAACATCGTTACTCGTCAGGAAAAAATGCTAGAAACAAACTTATTAAATAAAATCTAATAAACTAATTTAGTTACTCAGGGATATTCTTAAAATTTAATTTTATCGTGATATTTATGCGGGAAAACTAAAATATTCGTTTCTAGTTCCAGAAACATAAAAACATCGTTACTCGTCAGGAAAAAATGCTAGAAACAAACTTATTCAATAAAATCTAATAAACAAATTAAGTTACTCAGGGATATTCTTACAATTTAATTTTATCGTGATATTTATGCGAGAAAACTAAAATATTCGTTTCTAGTTCTAGAAACATAAAAACATCGTAACTCGTCAGGAAAAAATGCTAGAAACAAATTTATTAAATAAAATCTAATAAACAAATTTAGTTACTCAGGGATATTCTTAAAATTTAATTTTATCGTGATATTTATGCGAGAAAACTAAAATATTCCTTTCTAGCTCCAGATAATTTAAAACATCGTAACTCGACAGGAAAAAATGCTAGAATCAAACTTATTAAATGAAATATAATAAACAAATTAAGTTACTCAGGGATATTCTTAAAATTTAATTTTATCGTGATATTTATGCGAGAAAACTAAAATATTCTTTTCTAGCTCCAGACAATTTAAAACATCGTAACTCGACAGGAAAAAATGCTAGATTCAAACTTATTAAATGAATTATAATAAACAAATTAAGTTACTCAGGGATATTCTTAAAATTAAATTTTATCGTGATATTTATGCGAGAAAACTAAAATATTCGTTTCTATCTCCAGACAAATAAAAACATCGTAACTCGTCAGGAAAAAATGCTAGAATCAAACCTATTAAATGAAATATAATAAACAAATTAAGTTACTCCGGGATATTCTTAAAATTTAATTTTATCGTGATATTTATGTGAGAAAACTAAAATATTCGTTTCTAGTTCCAGAAACATAAACACATCGTTACTCGTCAGGAAAAAATGCTAGAAACAAATTTATTAAATAAAATCTAATAAACGAATTTAGTTACTCAGGGATATTCTTAAAATTTAATTTTATTGTGATATTTATGCGAGAAAACTAAAATATTCGTTTCTATCTCTAGACAAATAAAAACATAGTATCTCGTCAGGAAAAAATGCTAGAATCAAACTTATTAAATGAAATATAATAAACAAATTAAGTTACTCAGGGATATTCTTAAAATTTAATTTTATCGTGATATTTATGCGAGAAAACTAAAATATTCATTTCTAGTTCCAGAAACATAAAAACTTCGTTACTCGTCAGGAAAAAATGCTAGAAACAAATTTATTAAATAAAATCTAATAAACGAATTTAGTTACTCAGGGATATTCTTAAAATTTAATTTTATCGTGATATTTATGCGAGAAAACTAAAATATTCGTTTCTATCTCCAGACAAATAAAAACATAGTATCTCGTCAGGAAAAAATGCTAGAATCAAACTTATTAAATTAAATATAATAAACAAATTAAGTTACTCAGGGATATTCTTAAAATTTAATTTTATCGTGATATTTATGCGAGAAAACTAAAATATTCGTTTCTAGTTCCAAAAGCATAAATACATCGTTACTCGTCAGGAAAAAATGCTAGAAACAAACTTATTAAATAAAATCTAATAAACTAATTTAGTTACTCAGGGATATTCTTAAAATTTAATTTTATCGTGATATTTATGCGAGAAAAGTAAAATATTCGTTTCTTGTTCCAGAAACATAAAAACATCGTTACTCGTCAGGAAAAAATGCTAGAAACAAACTTATTAAATAAAATCTAATAAACTAATTTAGTTACTCAGGGATATTCTTAAAATTTAATTTTATCGTGATATTTATGCGAGAAAACTAAAATATTCGTTTCTAGTTCCAGAAACATAAAAACATCGTTACTCGTCAGGAAAAAATGCTAGAAACAAACTTATTAAATAAAATCTAATAAACAAATTTAGTTACTCAGGGATATTCTTAAAATTTAATTTTATCGTGATATTTATGCGAGAAAACTAAAATATTCCTTTCTAGCTCCAGATAATTTAAAACATCGTAACTCGACAGGAAAAAATGCTAGAATCAAACTTATTAAATGAAATATAATAAACAAATTAAGTTACTCAGGGATATTCTTAAAATTTAATTTTATCGTGATATTTATGCGAGAAAACTAAAATATTCTTTTCTAGCTCCAGACAATTTAAAACATCGTAACTCGACAGGAAAAAATGCTAGATTCAAACTTATTAAATGAATTATAATAAACAAATTAAGTTACTCAGGGATATTCTTAAAATTAAATTTTATCGTGATATTTATGCGAGAAAACTAAAATATTCGTTTCTAGTTCCACAAACATAAAAACATCGTTACTCGTCAGGAAAAAATGTTAGAAACAAACTTATTAAATAAAATCTAATAAACTAATTTAGTTACTCAGGGATATTCTTAAAATTTAATTTTATCGTGATATTTATGCGAGAAAACTAAAATATTCGTTTCTAGTTCCAGAAACATAAAAAATCGTTACTCGTCAGGAAAAAATGCTAGAAACAAATTTATTAAGTAAAATCTAATAAACAAATTTAGATACTCAGGGATAATCTTAAAATTTAATTTTATTGAGATATTTATGCGAGAAAACTAAAATATTCGTTTGTATCTCCAGACAAATAAAAACATCGTTACTCGTCAGGAAAAAATGCTAGAAACAAACTTATTAAATAAAATCTAATAAACTAATTTAGTTACTCAGGGATATTCTTAAAATTTAATTTTACCGTGATATTTATGCGAGAAAACTAAAATATTCGTTTCTAGTTCCAGAAACATAAAAACATCGTTACTCGTCAGCAAAAAATGCTAGAAACAAACTTATTCAATAAAATCTAATAAACAAATTTAGTTACTCAGGGATATTCTTAAAATTTAATTTTATCGTGATATTTATGCGAGAAAACTAAAATATTCCTTTCTAGCTCCAGATAATTTAAAACATCGTAACTCGACAGGAAAAAATGCTAGAAACAAATTTATTAAGTAAAATCTAATAAACAAATTTAGATACTCAGGGATAGTCTTAAAATTTAATTTTATTGAGATATTTATGCGAGAAAACTAAAATATTCGTTTCTAGTTCCAGAAACATAAAAACATCGTTACTCGTCAGGAAAAAATGCTAGAAACAAATTTATTAAATAAAATCTAATAAACAAATTTAGTTACTCAGGGATATTCTTAAAATTTAATTTTATCGTGATATTTATGCGAGAAAACTAAAATATTCCTTTCTAGCTCCAGATAATTTAAAACATCGTAAGTCGACAGGAAAAAATGCTAGAATCAAACTTATTAAATGAAATATAATAAACAAATTAATTTACTCAGGGATATTCTTAAAATTTAATTTTATCGTGATATTTATGCGAGAAAACTAAAATATTCATTTCTAGTTCCAGAAACATAAAAACATCGTTACTCGTCAGGAAAAAATGCTAGAAACAAATTTATTAAATAAAATCTAATAAACGAATTTAGTTACTCAGGGATATTCTTAAAATTTAATTTTATCGTGATATTTATGCGAGAAAACTAAAATATTCGTTTCTATCTCCAGACAAATAAAAACATAGTATCTCGTCAGGAAAAAATGCTAGAATCAAACTTATTAAATGAAATATAATAAACAAATTAAGTTACTCAGGGATATTCTTAAAATTTAATTTTATCGTGATATTTATGCGAGAAAACTAAAATATTCGTTTCTAGTTCCAAAAGCATAAAAACATCGTTACTCGTCAGGAAAAAATGCTAGAAACAAACTTATTAAATAAAATCTAATAAACTAATTTAGTTACTCAGGGATATTCTTAAAATTTAATTTTATCGTGATATTTATTCGAGAAAACTAAAATATTCGTTTCTTGTTCCAGAAAAATAAAAACATCGTTACTCGTCAGGAAAAAATGCTAGAAACAAACTTATTAAATAAAATCTAATAAACTAATTTAGTTACTCAGGGATATTCTTAAAATTTAATTTTATCGTGATATTTATGCGAGAAAACTAAAATATTCGTTTCTAGTTCCAGAAACATAAAAACATCGTTACTCGTCAGGAAAAAATGCTAGAAACAAATTTTTTAAATAAAATCTAATAAACAAATTTATTTACTCAGGGATATTCTTAAAATTTAATTTTATCGTGATATTTATGCGAGAAAACTAAAATATTCCTTTCTACCTCCAGATAATTTAAAACATCGTAACTCGACAGGAAAAAATGCTAGAATCAAACTTATTAAATGAAATATAATAAACAAATTAAGTTACTCAGGGATATTCTTAAAATTTAATTTTATCGTGATATTTATGCGAGAAAACTAAAATATTCATTTCTAGTTCCAGAAACAAAAACATCGTTACTCGTCAGGAAAAAATGCTAGAAACAAATTTATTAAATAAAATCTAATAAACGAATTTAGTTACTCAGGGATATTCTTAAAATTTAATTTTATCGTGATATTTATGCGAGAAAACTAAAATATTCGTTTCTATCTCCAGACAAATAAAAACATAGTATCTCGTCAGGAAAAAATGCTAGAATCAAACTTATTAAATGAAATATAATAAACAAATTAAGTTACTCAGGGATATTCTTAAAATTTAATTTTATCGTGATATTTATGCGAGAAAACTAAAATATTCGTTTCTAGTTCCAAAAGCATAAAAACATCGTTACTCGTCAGGAAAAAATGCTAGAAACAAACTTATTCAATAAAATCTAATAAACAAATTTAGTTACTCAGGGATATTCTTAAAATTAAATTTTATCGTGATATTTATGCGAGAAAACTAAAATATTCGTTTCTAGTTCCAGAAACATAAAAAATCGTTACTCGTCAGGAAAAAATGCTAGAAACAAATTTATTAAGTAAAATCTAATAAACAAATTTAGATACTCAGGGATAATCTTAAAATTTAATTTTATTGAGATATTTATGCGAGAAAACTAAAATATTCGTTTGTATCTCCAGACAAATAAAAACATCGTTACTCGTCAGGAAAAAATGCTAGAAACAAACTTATTAAATAAAATCTAATAAACTAATTTAGTTACTCAGGGATATTCTTAAAATTTAATTTTACCGTGATATTTATGCGAGAAAACTAAAATATTCGTTTCTAGTTCCAGAAACATAAAAACATCGTTACTCGTCAGCAAAAAATGCTAGAAACAAACTTATTCAATAAAATCTAATAAACAAATTTAGTTACTCAGGGATATTCTTAAAATTTAATTTTATCGTGATATTTATGCGAGAAAACTAAAATATTCCTTTCTAGCTCCAGATAATTTAAAACATCGTAACTCGACAGGAAAAAATGCTAGAAACAAATTTATTAAGTAAAATCTAATAAACAAATTTAGATACTCAGGGATAGTCTTAAAATTTAATTTTATTGAGATATTTATGCGAGAAAACTAAAATATTCGTTTCTAGTTCCAGAAACATAAAAACATCGTTACTCGTCAGGAAAAAATGCTAGAAACAAATTTATTAAATAAAATCTAATAAACAAATTTAGTTACTCAGGGATATTCTTAAAATTTAATTTTATCGTGATATTTATGCGAGAAAACTAAAATATTCCTTTCTAGCTCCAGATAATTTAAAACATCGTAAGTCGACAGGAAAAAATGCTAGAATCAAACTTATTAAATGAAATATAATAAACAAATTAATTTACTCAGGGATATTCTTAAAATTTAATTTTATCGTGATATTTATGCGAGAAAACTAAAATATTCATTTCTAGTTCCAGAAACATAAAAACATCGTTACTCGTCAGGAAAAAATGCTAGAAACAAATTTATTAAATAAAATCTAATAAACAAATTTAGTTACTCAGGGATATTCTTAAAATTTAATTTTATCGTGATATTTATGCGAGAAAACTAAAATATTCGTTTCTATCTCCAGACAAATAAAAACATAGTATCTCGTCAGGAAAAAATGCTAGAATCAAACTTATTAAATGAAATATAATAAACAAATTAAGTTACTCAGGGATATTCTTAAAATTTAATTTTATCGTGATATTTATGCGAGAAAACTAAAATATTCGTTTCTAGTTCCAAAAGCATAAAAACATCGTTACTCGTCAGGAAAAAATGCTAGAAACAAACTTATTAAATAAAATCTAATAAACTAATTTAGTTACTCAGGGATATTCTTAAAATTTAATTTTATCGTGATATTTATGCGAGAAAACTAAAATATTCGTTTCTTGTTCCAGAAAAATAAAAACATCGTTACTCGTCAGGAAAAAATGCTAGAAACAAACTTATTAAATAAAATCTAATAAACTAATTTAGTTACTCAGGGATATTCTTAAAATTTAATTTTATCGTGATATTTATGCGAGAAAACTAAAATATTCGTTTCTAGTTCCAGAAACATAAAAACATCGTTACTCGTCAGGAAAAAATGCTAGAAACAAATTTATTAAATAAAATCTAATAAACAAATTTATTTACTCAGGGATATTCTTAAAATTTAATTTTATCGTGATATTTATGCGAGAAAACTAAAATATTCCTTTCTACCTCCAGATAATTTAAAACATCGTAACTCGACAGGAAAAAATGCTAGAATCAAACTTATTAAATGAAATATAATAAACAAATTAAGTTACTCAGGGATATTCTTAAAATTTAATTTTATCGTGATATTTATGCGAGAAAACTAAAATATTCATTTCTAGTTCCAGAAACAAAAACATCGTTACTCGTCAGGAAAAAATGCTAGAAACAAATTTATTAAATAAAATCTAATAAACGAATTTAGTTACTCAGGGATATTCTTAAAATTTAATTTTATCGTGATATTTATGCGAGAAAACTAAAATATTCGTTTCTATCTCCAGACAAATAAAAACATAGTATCTCGTCAGGAAAAAATGCTAGAATCAAACTTATTAAATGAAATATAATAAACAAATTAAGTTACTCAGGGATATTCTTAAAATTTAATTTTATCGTGATATTTATGCGAGAAAACTAAAATATTCGTTTCTAGTTCCAAAAACATAAAAACATCGTTACTCGTCAGGAAAAAATGCTAGAAACAAATTTATTAAATAAAATCTAATAAACGAATTTAGTTACTCAGGGATATTCTTAAAATTTAATTTTATCGTGATATTTATGCGAGAAAACTAAAATATTCGTTTCTATCTCCAGACAAATAAAAACATAGTATCTCGTCAGGAAAAAATGCTAGAATCAAACTTATTAAATGAAATATAATAAACAAATTAAGTTACTCAGGGATATTCTTAAAATTTAATTTTATCGTGATATTTATGCGAGAAAACTAAAATATTCGTTTCTAGTTCCAAAAGCATAAAAACATCGTTACTCGTCAGGAAAAAATGCTAGAAACAAACTTATTAAATAAAATCTAATAAACTAATTTAGTTACTCAGGGATATTCTTAAAATTTAATTTTATCGTGATATTTATGCGAGAAAACTAAAATATTCGTTTCTTGTTCCAGAAACATAAAAACATCGTTACTCGTCAGGAAAAAATGCTAGAAACAAACTTATTAAATAAAATCTAATAAACTAATTTAGTTACTCAGGGATATTTTTAAAATTTAATTTTATCGTGATATTTATGCGAGAAAACTAAAATATTCGTTTCTAGTTCTAGAAACATAAAAACATCGTAACTCGTCAGGAAAAAATGCTAGAAACAAATTTATTAAATAAAATCTAATAAACAAATTTAGTTACTCAGGGATATTCTTAAAATTTAATTTTATCGTGATATTTATGCGAGAAAACTAAAATATTCCTTTCTAGCTCCAGATAATTTAAAACATCGTAACTCGACAGGAAAAAATGCTAGAATCAAACTTATTAAATGAAATATAATAAACAAATTAAGTTACTCAGGGATATTCTTAAAATTTAATTTTATCGTGATATTTATGCGAGAAAACTAAAATATTCTTTTCTAGCTCCAGACAATTTAAAACATCGTAACTCGACAGGAAAAAATGCTAGATTCAAACTTATTAAATGAATTATAATAAACAAATTAAGTTACTCAGGGATATTCTTAAAATTAAATTTTATCGTGATATTTATGCGAGAAAACTAAAATATTCGTTTCTAGTTCCACAAACATAAAAACATCGTTACTCGTCAGGAAAAAATGTTAGAAACAAACTTATTAAATAAAATCTAATAAACTAATTTAGTTACTCAGGGATATTCTTAAAATTTAATTTTATCGTGATATTTATGCGAGAAAACTAAAATATTCGTTTCTAGTTCCAGAAACATAAAAAATCGTTACTCGTCAGGAAAAAATGCTAGAAACAAATTTATTAAGTAAAATCTAATAAACAAATTTAGATACTCAGGGATAATCTTAAAATTTAATTTTATTGAGATATTTATGCGAGAAAACTAAAATATTCGTTTGTATCTCCAGACAAATAAAAACATCGTTACTCGTCAGGAAAAAATGCTAGAAACAAACTTATTAAATAAAATCTAATAAACTAATTTAGTTACTCAGGGATATTCTTAAAATTTAATTTTACCGTGATATTTATGCGAGAAAACTAAAATATTCGTTTCTAGTTCCAGAAACATAAAAACATCGTTACTCGTCAGCAAAAAATGCTAGAAACAAACTTATTCAATAAAATCTAATAAACAAATTTAGTTACTCAGGGATATTCTTAAAATTTAATTTTATCGTGATATTTATGCGAGAAAACTAAAATATTCCTTTCTAGCTCCAGATAATTTAAAACATCGTAACTCGACAGGAAAAAATGCTAGAAACAAATTTATTAAGTAAAATCTAATAAACAAATTTAGATACTCAGGGATAGTCTTAAAATTTAATTTTATTGAGATATTTATGCGAGAAAACTAAAATATTCGTTTCTAGTTCCAGAAACATAAAAACATCGTTACTCGTCAGCAAAAAATGCTAGAAACAAATTTATTAAATAAAATCTAATAAACAAATTTAGTTACTCAGGGATATTCTTAAAATTTAATTTTATCGTGATATTTATGCGAGAAAACTAGAATATTCCTTTCTAGCTCCAGATAATTTAAAACATCGTAAGTCGACAGGAAAAAATGCTAGAATCAAACTTATTAAATGAAATATAATAAACAAATTAATTTACTCAGGGATATTCTTAAAATTTAATTTTATCGTGATATTTATGCGAGAAAACTAAAATATTCATTTCTAGTTCCAGAAACATAAAAACATCGTTACTCGTCAGGAAAAAATGCTAGAAACAAATTTATTAAATAAAATCTAATAAACGAATTTAGTTACTCAGGGATATTCTTAAAATTTAATTTTATCGTGATATTTATGCGAGAAAACTAAAATATTCGTTTCTATCTCCAGACAAATAAAAACATAGTATCTCGTCAGGAAAAAATGCTAGAATCAAACTTATTAAATGAAATATAATAAACAAATTAAGTTACTCAGGGATATTCTTAAAATTTAATTTTATCGTGATATTTATGCGAGAAAACTAAAATATTCGTTTCTAGTTCCAAAAGCATAAAAACATCGTTACTCGTCAGGAAAAAATGCTAGAAACAAACTTATTAAATAAAATCTAATAAACTAATTTAGTTACTCAGGGATATTCTTAAAATTTAATTTTATCGTGATATTTATGCGAGAAAACTAAAATATTCGTTTCTTGTTCCAGAAAAATAAAAACATCGTTACTCGTCAGGAAAAAATGCTAGAAACAAACTTATTAAATAAAATCTAATAAACTAATTTAGTTACTCAGGGATATTCTTAAAATTTAATTTTATCGTGATATTTATGCGAGAAAACTAAAATATTCGTTTCTAGTTCCAGAAACATAAAAACATCGTTACTCGTCAGGAAAAAATGCTAGAAACAAATTTATTAAATAAAATCTAATAAACAAATTTATTTACTCAGGGATATTCTTAAAATTTAATTTTATCGTGATATTTATGCGAGAAAACTAAAATATTCCTTTCTACCTCCAGATAATTTAAAACATCGTAACTCGACAGGAAAAAATGCTAGAATCAAACTTATTAAATGAAATATAATAAACAAATTAAGTTACTCAGGGATATTCTTAAAATTTAATTTTATCGTGATATTTATGCGAGAAAACTAAAATATTCATTTCTAGTTCCAGAAACAAAAACATCGTTACTCGTCAGGAAAAAATGCTAGAAACAAATTTATTAAATAAAATCTAATAAACGAATTTAGTTACTCAGGGATATTCTTAAAATTTAATTTTATTGTGATATTTATGCGAGAAAACTAAAATATTCGTTTCTATCTCCAGACAAATAAAAACATAGTATCTCGTCAGGAAAAAATGCTAGAATCAAACTTATTAAATGAAATATAATAAACAAATTAAGTTACTCAGGGATATTCTTAAAATTTAATTTTATCGTGATATTTATGCGAGAAAACTAAAATATTCGTTTCTAGTTCCAAAAGCATAAAAACATCGTTACTCGTCAGGAAAAAATGCTAGAAACAAACTTATTCAATAAAATCTAATAAACAAATTTAGTTACTCAGGGATATTCTTAAAATTAAATTTTATCGTGATATTTATGCGAGAAAACTAAAATATTCGTTTCTAGTTCCAGAAACATAAAAAATCGTTACTCGTCAGGAAAAAATGCTAGAAACAAATTTATTAAGTAAAATCTAATAAACAAATTTAGATACTCAGGGATAATCTTAAAATTTAATTTTATTGAGATATTTATGCGAGAAAACTAAAATATTCGTTTGTATCTCCAGACAAATAAAAACATCGTTACTCGTCAGGAAAAAATGCTAGAAACAAACTTATTAAATAAAATCTAATAAACTAATTTAGTTACTCAGGGATATTCTTAAAATTTAATTTTACCGTGATATTTATGCGAGAAAACTAAAATATTCGTTTCTAGTTCCAGAAACATAAAAACATCGTTACTCGTCAGCAAAAAATGCTAGAAACAAACTTATTCAATAAAATCTAATAAACAAATTTAGTTACTCAGGGATATTCTTAAAATTTAATTTTATCGTGATATTTATGCGAGAAAACTAAAATATTCCTTTCTAGCTCCAGATAATTTAAAACATCGTAACTCGACAGGAAAAAATGCTAGAAACAAATTTATTAAGTAAAATCTAATAAACAAATTTAGATACTCAGGGATAGTCTTAAAATTTAATTTTATTGAGATATTTATGCGAGAAAACTAAAATATTCGTTTCTAGTTCCAGAAACATAAAAACATCGTTACTCGTCAGGAAAAAATGCTAGAAACAAATTTATTAAATAAAATCTAATAAACAAATTTAGTTACTCAGGGATATTCTTAAAATTTAATTTTATCGTGATATTTATGCGAGAAAACTAAAATATTCCTTTCTAGCTCCAGATAATTTAAAACATCGTAAGTCGACAGGAAAAAATGCTAGAATCAAACTTATTAAATGAAATATAATAAACAAATTAATTTACTCAGGGATATTCTTAAAATTTAATTTTATCGTGATATTTATGCGAGAAAACTAAAATATTCATTTCTAGTTCCAGAAACATAAAAACATCGTTACTCGTCAGGAAAAAATGCTAGAAACAAATTTATTAAATAAAATCTAATAAACGAATTTAGTTACTCAGGGATATTCTTAAAATTTAATTTTATCGTGATATTTATGCGAGAAAACTAAAATATTCGTTTCTATCTCCAGACAAATAAAAACATAGTATCTCGTCAGGAAAAAATGCTAGAATCAAACTTATTAAATGAAATATAATAAACAAATTAAGTTACTCAGGGATATTCTTAAAATTTAATTTTATCGTGATATTTATGCGAGAAAACTAAAATATTCGTTTCTAGTTCCAAAAGCATAAAAACATCGTTACTCGTCAGGAAAAAATGCTAGAAACAAACTTATTAAATAAAATCTAATAAACTAATTTAGTTACTCAGGGATATTCTTAAAATTTAATTTTATCGTGATATTTATGCGAGAAAACTAAAATATTCGTTTCTTGTTCCAGAAAAATAAAAACATCGTTACTCGTCAGGAAAAAATGCTAGAAACAAACTTATTAAATAAAATCTAATAAACTAATTTAGTTACTCAGGGATATTCTTAAAATTTAATTTTATCGTGATATTTATGCGAGAAAACTAAAATATTCGTTTCTAGTTCCAGAAACATAAAAACATCGTTACTCGTCAGGAAAAAATGCTAGAAACAAATTTATTAAATAAAATCTAATAAACAAATTTATTTACTCAGGGATATTCTTAAAATTTAATTTTATCGTGATATTTATGCGAGAAAACTAAAATATTCCTTTCTACCTCCAGATAATTTAAAACATCGTAACTCGACAGGAAAAAATGCTAGAATCAAACTTATTAAATGAAATATAATAAACAAATTAAGTTACTCAGGGATATTCTTAAAATTTAATTTTATCGTGATATTTATGCGAGAAAACTAAAATATTCATTTCTAGTTCCAGAAACAAAAACATCGTTACTCGTCAGGAAAAAATGCTAGAAACAAATTTATTAAATAAAATCTAATAAACGAATTTAGTTACTCAGGGATATTCTTAAAATTTAATTTTATCGTGATATTTATGCGAGAAAACTAAAATATTCGTTTCTATCTCCAGACAAATAAAAACATAGTATCTCGTCAGGAAAAAATGCTAGAATCAAACTTATTAAATGAAATATAATAAACAAATTAAGTTACTCAGGGATATTCTTAAAATTTAATTTTATCGTGATATTTATGCGAGAAAACTAAAATATTCGTTTCTAGTTCCAAAAGCATAAAAACATCGTTACTCGTCAGGAAAAAATGCTAGAAACAAATTTATTAAATAAAATCTAATAAACGAATTTAGTTACTCAGGGATATTCTTAAAATTTAATTTTATCGTGATATTTATGCGAGAAAACTAAAATATTCGTTTCTATCTCCAGACAAATAAAAACATAGTATCTCGTCAGGAAAAAATGCTAGAATCAAACTTATTAAATGAAATATAATAAACAAATTAAGTTACTCAGGGATATTCTTAAAATTTAATTTTATCGTGATATTTATGCGAGAAAACTAAAATATTCGTTTCTAGTTCCAAAAGCATAAAAACATCGTTACTCGTCAGGAAAAAATGCTAGAAACAAACTTATTAAATAAAATCTAATAAACTAATTTAGTTACTCAGGGATATTCTTAAAATTTAATTTTATCGTGATATTTATGCGAGAAAACTAAAATATTCGTTTCTTGTTCCAGAAACATAAAAACATCGTTACTCGTCAGGAAAAAATGCTAGAAACAAACTTATTAAATAAAATCTAATAAACTAATTTAGTTACTCAGGGATATTTTTAAAATTTAATTTTATCGTGATATTTATGCGAGAAAACTAAAATATTCGTTTCTAGTTCTAGAAACATAAAAACATCGTAACTCGTCAGGAAAAAATGCTAGAAACAAATTTATTAAATAAAATCTAATAAACAAATTTAGTTACTCAGGGATATTCTTAAAATTTAATGTTATCGTGATATTTATGCGAGAAAACTAAAATATTCCTTTCTAGCTCCAGATAATTTAAAACATCGTAACTCGACAGGAAAAAATGCTAGAATCAAACTTATTAAATGAAATATAATAAACAAATTAAGTTACTCAGGGATATTCTTAAAATTTAATTTTATCGTGATATTTATGCGAGAAAACTAAAATATTCTTTTCTAGCTCCAGACAATTTAAAACATCGTAACTCGACAGGAAAAAATGCTAGATTCAAACTTATTAAATGAATTATAATAAACAAATTAAGTTACTCAGGGATATTCTTAAAGTTAAATTTTATCATGATATTTATGCGAGAAAACTAAAATATTCGTTTCTAGTTCCACAAACATAAAAACATCGTTACTCGTCAGGAAAAAATGTTAGAAACAAACTTATTAAATAAAATCTAATAAACTAATTTAGTTACTCAGGGATATTCTTAAAATTTAATTTTATCGTGATATTTATGCGAGAAAACTAAAATATTCGTTTCTAGTTCCAGAAACATAAAAAATCGTTACTCGTCAGGAAAAAATGCTAGAAACAAATTTATTAAGTAAAATCTAATAAACAAATTTAGATACTCAGGGATAGTCTTAAAATTTAATTTTATTGAGATATTTATGCGAGAAAACTAAAATATTCGTTTGTATCTCCAGACAAATAAAAACATCGTTACTCGTCAGGAAAAAATGCTAGAAACAAACTTATTAAATAAAATCTAATAAACTAATTTAGTTACTCAGGGATATTCTTAAAATTTAATTTTACCGTGATATTTATGCGAGAAAACTAAAATATTCGTTTCTAGTTCCAGAAACATAAAAACATCGTTACTCGTCAGCAAAAAATGCTAGAAACAAACTTATTCAATAAAATCTAATAAACAAATTTAGTTACTCAGGGATATTCTTAAAATTTAATTTTATCGTGATATTTATGCGAGAAAACTAAAATATTCCTTTCTAGCTCCAGATAATTTAAAACATCGTAACTCGACAGGAAAAAATGCTAGAAACAAATTTATTAAGTAAAATCTAATAAACAAATTTAGATACTCAGGGATAGTCTTAAAATTTAATTTTATTGAGATATTTATGCGAGAAAACTAAAATATTCGTTTCTAGTTCCAGAAACATAAAAACATCGTTACTCGTCAGGAAAAAATGCTAGAAACAAATTTATTAAATAAAATCTAATAAACAAATTTAGTTACTCAGGGATATTCTTAAAATTTAATTTTATCGTGATATTTATGCGAGAAAACTAAAATATTCCTTTCTAGCTCCAGATAATTTAAAACATCGTAAGTCGACAGGAAAAAATGCTAGAATCAAACTTATTAAATGAAATATAATAAACAAATTAATTTACTCAGGGATATTCTTAAAATTTAATTTTATCGTGATATTTATGCGAGAAAACTAAAATATTCATTTCTAGTTCCAGAAACATAAAAACATCGTTACTCGTCAGGAAAAAATGCTAGAAACAAATTTATTAAATAAAATCTAATAAACGAATTTAGTTACTCAGGGATATTCTTAAAATTTAATTTTATCGTGATATTTATGCGAGAAAACTAAAATATTCGTTTCTATCTCCAGACAAATAAAAACATAGTATCTCGTCAGGAAAAAATGCTAGAATCAAACTTATTAAATGAAATATAATAAACAAATTAAGTTACTCAGGGATATTCTTAAAATTTAATTTTATCGTGATATTTATGCGAGAAAACTAAAATATTCGTTTCTAGTTCCAAAAGCATAAAAACATCGTTACTCGTCAGGAAAAAATGCTAGAAACAAACTTATTAAATAAAATCTAATAAACTAATTTAGTTACTCAGGGATATTCTTAAAATTTAATTTTATCGTGATATTTATGCGAGAAAACTAAAATATTCGTTTCTTGTTCCAGAAAAATAAAAACATCGTTACTCGTCAGGAAAAAATGCTAGAAACAAACTTATTAAATAAAATCTAATAAACTAATTTAGTTACTCAGGGATATTCTTAAAATTTAATTTTATCGTGATATTTATGCGAGAAAACTAAAATATTCGTTTCTAGTTCCAGAAACATAAAAACATCGTTACTCGTCAGGAAAAAATGCTAGAAACAAATTTATTAAATAAAATCTAATAAACAAATTCATTTACTCAGGGATATTCTTAAAATTTAATTTTATCGTGATATTTATGCGAGAAAACTAAAATATTCCTTTCTACCTCCAGATAATTTAAAACATCGTAACTCGACAGGAAAAAATGCTAGAATCAAACTTATTAAATGAAATATAATAAACAAATTAAGTTACTCAGGGATATTCTTAAAATTTAATTTTATCGTGATATTTATGCGAGAAAACTAAAATATTCATTTCTAGTTCCAGAAACAAAAACATCGTTACTCGTCAGGAAAAAATGCTAGAAACAAATTTATTAAATAAAATCTAATAAACGAATTTAGTTACTCAGGGATATTCTTAAAATTTAATTTTATCGTGATATTTATGCGAGAAAACTAAAATATTCGTTTCTATCTCCAGACAAATAAAAACATAGTATCTCGTCAGGAAAAAATGCTAGAATCAAACTTATTAAATGAAATATAATAAACAAATTAAGTTACTCAGGGATATTCTTAAAATTTAATTTTATCGTGATATTTAAGCGAGAAAACTAAAATATTCGTTTCTAGTTCCAAAAGCATAAAAACATCGTTACTCGTCAGGAAAAAATGCTAGAAACAAATTTATTAAATAAAATCTAATAAACGAATTTAGTTACTCAGGGATATTCTTAAAATTTAATTTTATCGTGATATTTATGCGAGAAAACTAAAATATTCGTTTCTATCTCCAGACAAATAAAAACATAGTATCTCGTCAGGAAAAAATGCTAGAATCAAACTTATTAAATGAAATATAATAAACAAATTAAGTTACTCAGGGATATTCTTAAAATTTAATTTTATCGTGATATTTATGCGAGAAAACTAAAATATTCTTTTCTAGCTCCAGACAATTTAAAACATCGTAACTCGACAGGAAAAAATGCTAGATTCAAACTTATTAAATGAATTATAATAAACAAATTAAGTTACTCAGGGATATTCTTAAAATTAAATTTTATCGTGATATTTATGCGAGAAAACTAAAATATTCGTTTCTAGTTCCACAAACATAAAAACATCGTTACTCGTCAGGAAAAAATGTTAGAAACAAACTTATTAAATAAAATCTAATAAACTAATTTAGTTACTCAGGGATATTCTTAAAATTTAATTTTATCGTGATATTTATGCGAGAAAACTAAAATATTCGTTTCTAGTTCCAGAAACATAAAAAATCGTTACTCGTCAGGAAAAAATGCTAGAAACAAATTTATTAAGTAAAATCTAATAAACAAATTTAGATACTCAGGGATAGTCTTAAAATTTAATTTTATTGAGATATTTATGCGAGAAAACTAAAATATTCGTTTGTATCTCCAGACAAATAAAAACATCGTTACTCGTCAGGAAAAAATGCTAGAAACAAACTTATTAAATAAAATCTAATAAACTAATTTAGTTACTCAGGGATATTCTTAAAATTTAATTTTACCGTGATATTTATGCGAGAAAACTAAAATATTCGTTTCTAGTTCCAGAAACATAAAAACATCGTTACTCGTCAGCAAAAAATGCTAGAAACAAACTTATTCAATAAAATCTAATA
This sequence comes from Pterostichus madidus, assembly GCA_911728475.2. Lineage (NCBI taxonomy): Eukaryota > Metazoa > Arthropoda > Insecta > Coleoptera > Carabidae > Pterostichus > Pterostichus madidus. Next base: position 20,377,949 of record OU452309.1, on the reverse strand, counting down.
AACAAATTTAGTTACTCAGGGATATTCTTAAAATTTAATTTTATCGTGATATTTATGCGAGAAAACTAAAATATTCCTTTCTAGCTCCAGATAATTTAAAACATCGTAACTCGACAGGAAAAAATGCTAGAAACAAATTTATTAAGTAAAATCTAATAAACAAATTTAGATACTCAGGGATAGTCTTAAAATTTAATTTTATTGAGATATTTATGCGAGAAAACTAAAATATTCGTTTCTAGTTCCAGAAACATAAAAACATCGTTACTCGTCAGGAAAAAATGCTAGAAACAAATTTATTAAATAAAATCTAATAAACAAATTTAGTTACTCAGGGATATTCTTAAAATTTAATTTTATCGTGATATTTATGCGAGAAAACTAAAATATTCCTTTCTAGCTCCAGATAATTTAAAACATCGTAAGTCGACAGGAAAAAATGCTAGAATCAAACTTATTAAATGAAATATAATAAACAAATTAAGTTACTCAGGGATATTCCTAAAATTTAATTTTATCGTGATATTTATGCGAGAAAACTAAAATATTCATTTCTAGTTCCAGAAACATAAAAACATCGTTACTCGTCAGGAAAAAATGCTAGAAACAAATTTATTAAATAAAATCTAATAAACGAATTTAGTTACGGATATTCTTAAAATTTAATTTTATCGTGATATTTATGCGAGAAAACTAAAATATTCGTTTCTATCTCCAGACAAATAAAAACATAGTATCTCGTCAGGAAAAAATGCTAGAATCAAACTTATTAAATGAAATATAATAAACAAATTAAGTACTCAGGGATATTCTTAAAATTTAATTTTATCGTGATATTTATGCGAGAAAACTAAAATATTCGTTTCTAGTTCCAAAAGCATAAAAACATCGTTACTCGTCAGGAAAAAATGCTAGAAACAAACTTATTAAATAAAATCTAATAAACTAATTTAGTTACTCAGGGATATTCTTAAAATTTAATTTTATCGTGATATTTATGCGAGAAAACTAAAATATTCGTTTCTATTTCCAGAAACATAAAAACATCGTTACTCGTCAGGAAAAAATGCTAGAAACAAACTTATTAAATAAAATCTAATAAACTAATTTAGTTACTCAGGGATATTCTTAAAATTTAATTTTATCGTGATATTTATGCGAGAAAACTAAAATATTCGTTTCTAGTTCCAGAAACATAAAAACATCGTTACTCGTCAGGAAAAAATGCTAGAAACAAACTTATTCAATAAAATCTAATAAACAAATTAAGTTACTCAGGGATATTCTTACAATTTAATTTTATCGTGATATTTATGCGAGAAAACTAAAATATTCGTTTCTAGTTCTAGAAACATAAAAACATCGTAACTCGTCAGGAAAAAATGCTAGAAACAAATTTATTAAATAAAATCTAATAAACAAATTTAGTTACTCAGGGATATTCTTAAAATTTAATTTTATCGTGATATTTATGCGAGAAAACTAAAATATTCCTTTCTAGCTCCAGATAATTTAAAACATCGTAACTCGACAGGAAAAAATGCTAGAATCAAACTTATTAAATGAAATATAATAAACAAATTAAGTTACTCAGGGATATTCTTAAAATTTAATTTTATCGTGATATTTATGCGAGAAAACTAAAATATTCTTTTCTAGCTCCAGACAATTTAAAACATCGTAACTCGACAGGAAAAAATGCTAGATTCAAACTTATTAAATGAATTATAATAAACAAATTAAGTTACTCAGGGATATTCTTACAATTTAATTTTATCGCGATATTTATGCGAGAAAACTAAAATATTCGTTTCTAGTTCCACAAACATAAAAACATCGTTACTCGTCAGGAAAAAATGTTAGAAACAAACTTATTAAATAAAATCTAATAAACTAATTTAGTTACTCAGGGATATTCTTAAAATTTAATTTTATCGTGATATTTATGCGAGAAAACTAAAATATTCGTTTCTATTTCCAGAAACATAAAAACATCGTTACTCGTCAGGAAAAAATGCTAGAAACAAATTTATTAAGTAAAATCTAATAAACAAATTTAGATACTCAGGGATAGTCTTAAAATTTAATTTTATTGAGATATTAATGCGAGAAAACTAAAATATTCGTTTCTATCTCCAGACAAATAAAAACATCGTTACTCGTCAGGAAAAAATGCTAGAAACAAACTTATTAAATAAAATCTAATAAACTAATTTAGTTACTCAGGGATATTCTTAAAATTTAATTTTACCGTGATATTTATGCGAGAAAACTAAAATATTCGTTTCTAGTTCCAGAAACATAAAAACATCGTTACTCGTCAGGAAAAAATGCTAGAAACAAATTTATTAAATAAAATCTAATAAACTAATTTAGTTACTCAGGGATATTCTTAAAATTTAATTTTATCGTGATATTTATGCGAGAAAACTAAAATATTCGTTTCTAGTTCCAGAAACATAAAAAGATCGTTACTCGTCAGGAAAAAATGCTAGAAACAAACTTATTCAATAAAATCTAATAAACAAATTTAGTTACTCAGGGATATTCTTAAAATTTAATTTTATCGTGATATTTATGCGAGAAAACTAAAATATTCGTTTCTATTTCCAGAAACATAAAAACATCGTTACTCGTCAGGAATAAATGCTAGAAACAAATTTATTAAGTAAAATCTAATAAACAAATTTAGATACTCAGGGATAGTCTTAAAATTTAATTTTATTGAGATATTAATGCGAGAAAACTAAAATATTCGTTTCTATCTCCAGACAAATAAAAACATCGTTACTCGTCAGGAAAAAATGCTAGAAACAAACCTATTAAATGAAATATAATAAACAAATTAAGTTACTCCGGGATATTCTTAAAATTTAATTTTATCGTGATATTTATGTGAGAAAACTAAAATATTCGTTTCTAGTTCCAGAAACATAAAAACATCGTTACTCGTCAGGAAAAAATGCTAGAAACAAATTTATTAAATAAAATCTAATAAACGAATTTAGATACTCAGGGATATTCTTAAAATTTAATTTTATTGTGATATTTATGCGAGAAAACTAAAATATTCGTTTCTATCTCTAGACAAATAAAAACATAGTATATCGTCAGGAAAAAATGCTAGAATCAAACTTATTAAATGAAATATAATAAACAAATTAAGTTACTCAGGGATATCCTTAAAATTTAATTTTATCGTGATATAAATGCGAGAAAACTAAAATATTCGTTTCTAGTTCCACAAACATAAAAACATCGTTACTCGTCAGGAAAAAATGTTAGAAACAAACTAATTAAATAAAATCTAATAAACTAATTTAGTTACTCAGGGATATTCTTAAAATTTAATTTTATCGTGATATTTATGCGAGAAAACTAAAATATTCGTTTCTAGTTCCAGAAACATAAAAACATCGTTACTCGTTAGGAAAAAATGCTAGAAACAAATTTATTAAATAAAATCTAATAAACGAATTTAGTTACTCAGGGATATTCTTAAAATTTAATTTTATTGTGATATTTATGCGAGAAAACTAAAATATTCGTTTCTATCTCTAGACAAATAAAAACATAGTATATCGTCAGGAAAAAATGCTAGAATCAAACTTATTAAATGAAATATAATAAACAAATTAAGTTACTCAGGGATATTCTTAAAATTTAATTTTATCGTGATATTTATGCGAGAAAACTAAAATATTCGTTTCTAGTTCCACAAACATAAAAACATCGTTACTCGTCAGGAAAAAATGTTAGAAACAAACTTATTAAATAAAATCTAATAAACTAATTTAGTTACTCAGGGATATTCTTAAAATTTAATTTTATCGTGATATTTATGCGAGAAAACTAAAATATTCGTTTCTAGTTCCAGAAACATAAAAACATCGTTACTCGTCAGGAAAAAATGCTAGAAACAAATTTATTAAGTAAAATCTAATAAACAAATTTAGATACTCAGGGATAGTCTTAAAATTTAATTTTATTGAGATATTTATGCGAGAAAACTAAAATATTCGTTTCTATCTCCAGACAAATAAAAACATCGTTACTCGTCAGGAAAAAATGCTAGAAACAAACTTATTAAATAAAATCTAATAAACTAATTTAGTTACTCAGGGATATTCTTAAAATTTAATTTTACCGTGATATTTATGCGAGAAAACTAAAATATTCGTTTCTAGTTCCAGAAACATAAAAACATCGTTACTCGTCAGGAAAAAATGCTAGAAACAAACTTATTAAATAAAATCTAATAAACTAATTTAGTTACTCAGGGATATTCTTAATATTTAATTTTATCGTGATATTTATGCGAGAAAACTAAAATATTCGTTTAATAATAATAGAATAATAAAAACATCGTTACTCGTCAGAAAAAAATGCTAGAAACAAATTTATTAAATAAAATCTAATAAACGAATTTAGTTACTCAGGGATATTCTTAAAATTTAATTTTATTGTGATATTTATGCGAGAAAACTAAAATATTCGTTTCTATCTCCAGACAAATAAAAACATAGTATCTCGTCAGGAAAAAATACTAGAATCAAACTTATTAAATGAAATATAATAAACAAATTAAGTTACTCAGGGATATTCGTAAAATTTAATTTTATCGTGATATTTATGCGAGAAAACTAAAATATTCGTTTCTAGTTCCAGAAGCATAAAAACATCGTTACTCGTCAGGAAAAAATGCTAGAAACAAACTTATTCAATAAAATCTAATAAACAAATTTAGCTACTCAGGGATATTCTTAAAATTAAATTTTATCGTGATATTTAAGCGAGAAAACTAAAATATTCGTTTCTATCTCCAGACAAATAAAAACATCGTAACTCATCAGGAAAAAATGCTAGAATCAAACCTATTAAATGAAATATAATAAACAAATTAAGTTACTCCGGGATATTTTTAAAATTTAATTTTATCGTGATATTTATGTGAGAAAACTAAAATATTCGTTTCTAGTTCCAGAAACTTTAAAACATCGTTACTCGTCAGGAAAAAATGCTAGAAACAAATTTATTAAATAAAATCTAATAAACAAATTTAGTTACTCAGGGATATTCTTAAAATTTAATTTTATCGTGATATTTATGCGAGAAAACTAAAATATCCCTTTCTAGCTCCAGATAATTTAAAACATCGTAACTCGACAGGAAAAAATGCTAGAATCAAACTTATTAAATGAAATATAATAAACACATTAAGTTACTCAGGGATATTCTTAAAATTTAATTTTATCGTGATATTTATGCGAGAAAACTAAAATATTCTTTTCTAGGTCCAGACAATTTAAAACATCGTAACTCGACAGGAAAAAATGCTAGATTCAAACTTATTAAATGAATTATAATAAACAAATTAAGTTACTCAGGGATATTCTTAAAATTAAATTTTATCGTGATATTTATGCGAGAAAACTAAAATATTCGTTTCTAGTTCCACAAACATAAAAACATCGTTACTCGTCAGGAAAAAATGTTAGAAACAAACTTATTAAATAAAATCTAATACACTAATTTAGTTACTCAGGGATATTCTTAAAATTTAATTTTATCGTGATATTTATGCGAGAAAACTAAAATATTCGTTTCTAGTTCCAGAAACATAAAAACATCGTTACTCGTCAGGAAAAAATGCTAGAAACAAATTTATTAAGTAAAATCTAATAAACAAATTTAGATACTCAGGTATTCTTAAAATTTAATTTTATCGTGATATTTATGCGAGAAAAATAAAATATTCGTTTCTAGTTCCAGAAACATAAAAACATCGTTACTCGTAAGGAAAAAATGCTAGAAACAAATTTATTAAATAAAATCTAATAAACGAATTTAGTTACTCAGGGATATTCTTAAAATTTAATTTTATTGTGATATTTATGCGAGAAAACTAAAATATTCGTTTCTATCTCCAGACAAATAAAAACATCGTTACTCGTCAGGAAAAAATGCTAGAAACAAACTTATTAAATAAAATCTAATAAACTAATTTAGTCACTCAGGGATATTCTTAAAATTTAATTTTACCGTGATATTTATGCGAGAAAACTAAAATATTCGTTTCTAGTTCCAGAAACATAAAAACATCGTTACTCGTCAGGAAAAAATGCTAGAAACAAACTTATTAAATAAAATCTAATAAACTAATTTAGTTACTCAGGGATATTCTTAAAATTTAATTTTATCGTGATATTTATGCGAGAAAACTAAAATATTCGTTTCTAGTTCCAGAAACATAAAAAGATCGTTACTCGTCAGGCAAAAATGCTAGAAACAAATTTATTAAGTAAAATCTAATACACAAATTTAGATACTCAGGGATATTCTTAATATTTAATTTTATCGTGATATTTATGCGAGAAAACTAAAATATTCGTTTCAAGTTCCAGAATAATAAAAACATCGTTACTCGTCAGGAAAAAATGCTAGAAACAAATTTATTAAATAAAATCTAATAAACGAATTTAGTTACTCAGGGATATTCTTAAAATTTAATTTTATTGTGATATTTATGCGAGAAAACTAAAATATTCGTTTCTATCTCCAGACAAATAAAAACATAGTATCTCGTCAGGAAAAAATGCTAGAATCAAACTTATTAAATGAAATATAATAAACAAATTAAGTTACTCAGGGATGTTCTTAAAATTTAATTTTATCGTGATATTTATGCGAGAAAACTAAAATATTCGTTTCTAGTTCCAGAAGCATAAAAAACATCGTTACTCGTCAGGACAAAATGCTAGAAACAAACTTATTCAATAAAATCTAATAAACAAATTTAGTTACTCAGGGATATTCTTAAAATTTAATTTTATCGTGATATTTATGCGAGAAAACTAAAATATTCGTTTCTATCTCCAGACAAATAAAAACATCGTAACTCGTCAGGAAAAAATGCTAGAATCAAACCTATTAAATGAAATATAATAAACAAATTAAGTTACTCCGGGATATTCTTAAAATTTAATTTTATCGTGATATTTATGCGAGAAAACTAAAATATTCGTTTCTAGTTCCAGAAACATAAAAACATCGTAACTCGTCAGGAAACAATGCTAGAAACAAATTTATTAAATAAAATCTAATACACTAATTTAGTTACTCAGGGATATTCTTAAAATTTAATTTTACCGTGATATTTATGCGAGAAAACTAAAATATTCGTTTCTATCTCTAGAAATAAAAACATAGTATCTCGTCAGGAAAAAATGCTAGAATCAAACTTATTAAATGAAATATAATAAACAAATTAAGTTACTCAGGGATATTCTTAAAATTTAATTTTATCGTGATATTTATGCGAGAAAACTAAAATATTCTTTTCTAGGTCCAGACAATTTAAAACATCGTAACTCGACAGGAAAAAATGCTAGATTCAAACTTATTAAATGAATTATAATAAACAAATTAAGTTACTCAGGGATATTCTTAAAATTAAATTTTATCGTGATATTTATGCGAGAAAACTAAAATATTCGTTTCTAGTTCCACAAACATAAAAACATCGTTACTCGTCAGGAAAAAATGTTAGAAACAAACTTATTAAATAAAATCTAATACACTAATTTAGTTACTCAGGGATATTCTTAAAATTTAATTTTATCGTGATATTTATGCGAGAAAACTAAAATATTCGTTTCTAGTTCCAGAAACATAAAAACATCGTTACTCGTCAGGAAAAAATGCTAGAAACAAATTTATTAAGTAAAATCTAATAACAAATTTAGATACTCAGGTATTCTTAAAATTTAATTTTATCGTGATATTTATGCGAGAAAAATAAAATATTCGTTTCTAGTTCCAGAAACATAAAAACATCGTTACTCGTAAGGAAAAAATGCTAGAAACAAATTTATTAAATAAAATCTAATAAACGAATTTAGTTACTCAGGGATATTCTTAAAATTTAATTTTATTGTGATATTTATGCGAGAAAACTAAAATATTCGTTTCTATCTCCAGACAAATAAAAACATCGTTACTCGTCAGGAAAAAATGCTAGAATCAAACCTATTAAATGAAATATAATAAACAAATTAAGTTACTCCGGGATATTCTTAAAATTTAATTTTATCGTGATATTTATGCGAGAAAACTAAAATATTCCTTTCTAGCTCCAGATAATTTAAAACATCGTAAGTCGACAGGAAAAAATGCTAGAATCAAACTTATTAAATGAAATATAATAAACAAATTAAGTTACTCAGGGATATTCCTAAAATTTAATTTTATCGTGATATTTATGCGAGAAAACTAAAATATTCATTTCTAGTTCCAGAAACATAAAAACATCGTTACTCGTCAGGAAAAAATGCTAGAAACAAATTTATTAAATAAAATCTAATAAACGAATTTAGTTACGGATATTCTTAAAATTTAATTTTATCGTGATATTTATGCGAGAAAACTAAAATATTCGTTTCTATCTCCAGACAAATAAAAACATAGTATCTCGTCAGGAAAAAATGCTAGAATCAAACTTATTAAATGAAATATAATAAACAAATTAAGTACTCAGGGATATTCTTAAAATTTAATTTTATCGTGATATTTATGCGAGAAAACTAAAATATTCGTTTCTAGTTCCAAAAGCATAAAAACATCGTTACTCGTCAGGAAAAAATGCTAGAAACAAACTTATTAAATAAAATCTAATAAACTAATTTAGTTACTCAGGGATATTCTTAAAATTTAATTTTATCGTGATATTTATGCGAGAAAACTAAAATATTCGTTTCTATTTCCAGAAACATAAAAACATCGTTACTCGTCAGGAAAAAATGCTAGAAACAAACTTATTAAATAAAATCTAATAAACTAATTTAGTTACTCAGGGATATTCTTAAAATTTAATTTTATCGTGATATTTATGCGAGAAAACTAAAATATACGTTTCTAGTTCCAGAAACATAAAAACATCGTTACTCGTCAGGAAAAAATGCTAGAAACAAACTTATTCAATAAAATCTAATAAACAAATTAAGTTACTCAGGGATATTCTTACAATTTAATTTTATCGTGATATTTATGCGAGAAAACTAAAATATTCGTTTCTAGTTCTAGAAACATAAAAACATCGTAACTCGTCAGGAAAAAATGCTAGAAACAAATTTATTAAATAAAATCTAATAAACAAATTTAGTTACTCAGGGATATTCTTAAAATTTAATTTTATCGTGATATTTATGCGAGAAAACTAAAATATTCCTTTCTAGCTCCAGATAATTTAAAACATCGTAACTCGACAGGAAAAAATGCTAGAATCAAACTTATTAAATGAAATATAATAAACAAATTAAGTTACTCAGGGATATTCTTAAAATTTAATTTTATCGTGATATTTATGCGAGAAAACTAAAATATTCTTTTCTAGCTCCAGACAATTTAAAACATCGTAACTCGACAGGAAAAAATGCTAGATTCAAACTTATTAAATGAATTATAATAAACAAATTAAGTTACTCAGGGATATTCTTACAATTTAATTTTATCGCGATATTTATGCGAGAAAACTAAAATATTCGTTTCTAGTTCTAGAAACATAAAAACATCGTTACTCGTCAGGAAAAAATGCTAGAAACAAATTTATTAAGCAAAATCTAATAAACAAATTTAGATACTCAGGGATAGTCTTAAAATTTAATTTTATTGAGATATTTATGCGAGAAAACTAAAATATTCGTTTGTATCTCCAGACAAATAAAAACATCGTTACTCGTCAGGAAAAAATGCTAGAAACAAACTTATTAAATAAAATTTAATAAACTAATTTAGTTACTCAGGGATATTCTTAAAATTTAATTTTACCGTGATATTTATGCGAGAAAACTAAAATATTCGTTTCTAGTTCCAGAAACATAAAAACACCGTTACTCGTCAGCAAAAAATGCTAGAAACAAACTTATTCAATAAAATCTAATAAACAAATTTAGTTACTCAGGGATATTCTTAAAATTTAATTTTATCGTGATATTTATGCGAGAAAACTAAAATATTCCTTTCTAGCTCCAGATAATTTAAAACATCGTAACTCGACAGGAAAAAATGCTAGAAACAAATTTATTAAGTAAAATCTAATAAACAAATTTAGATACTCAGGGATATTCTTAAAATTTAATTTTATTGAGATATTTATGCGAGAAAACTAAAATATTCGTTTCTAGTTCCAGAAACATAAAAACATCGTTACTCGTCAGGAAAAAATGCTAGAAACAAATTTATTAAATAAAATCTAATAAACAAATTTAGTTACTCAGGGATATTCTTAAAGTTTAATTTTATCGTGATATTTATGCGAGAAAACTAAAATATTCCTTTCTAGCTCCAGATAATTTAAAACATCGTAAGTCGACAGGAAAAAATGCTAGAATTAAACTTATTAAATGAAATATAATAAACAAATTAAGTTACTCAGGGATATTCTTAAAATTTAATTTTATCGTGATATTTATGCGAGAAAACTAAAATATTCATTTCTAGTTCCAGAAACATAAAAACATCGTTACTCGTCAGGAAAAAATGCTAGAAACAAATTTATTAAATAAAATCTAATAAACAAATTTAGTTACTCAGGGATATTCTTAAAATTTAATTTTATCGTGATATTTATGCGAGAAAACTAAAATATTCCTTTCTAGCTCCAGATAATTTAAAACATCGTAAGTCGACAGGAAAAAATGCTAGAATCAAATTTATTAAATGAAATATAATAAACAAATTAAGTTACTCAGGGATATTCTTAAAATTTAATTTTATCGTGATATTTATGCGAGAAAACTAAAATATTCATTTCTAGTTCCAGAAACATAAAAACATCGTTACTCGTCAGGAAAAAATGCTAGAAACAAATTTATTAAATAAAATCTAATAAACGAATTTAGTTACTCAGGGATATTCTTAAAATTTAATTTTATCGTGATATTTATGCGAGAAAACTAAAATATTCGTTTCTATCTCCAGACAAATAAAAACATAGTATCTCGTCAGGAAAAAATGCTAGAATCAAACTTATTAAATGAAATATAATAAACAAATTAAGTTACTCAGGGATATTCTTAAAATTTAATTTTATCGTGATATTTATGCGAGAAAACTAAAATATTCCTTTCTAGCTCCAGATCATTTAAAACATCGTAACTCGACAGGAAAAAATGCTAGATTCAAACTTATTAAATAAAATCTAATAAACTAATTTAGTTACTCAGGGATATTCTTAAAATTTAATTTTATCGTGATATTTATGCGAGAAAACTAAAATATTCGTTTCTAGTTCCAGAAACATAAAAACATCGTTACTCGTCAGGAAAAAATGCTAGAAACAAATTTATTAAATAAAATCTAATAAACAAATTTAGTTACTCAGGGATATTCTTAAAATTTAATTTTATCGTGATATTTATGCGAGAAAACTAAAATATTCCTTTCTAGCTCCAGATAATTTAAAACATCGTAACTCGACAGGAAAAAATGCTAGAATCAAACTTATTAAATGAAATATAATAAACAAATTAAGTTACTCAGGGATATTCTTAAAATTTAATTTTATCGTGATATTTATGCGAGAAAACTAAAATATTCTTTTCTAGCTCCAGACAATTTAAAACATCGTAACTCGACAGGAAAAAATGCTAGATTCAAACTTATTAAATGAATTATAATAAACAAATTAAGTTACTTAGGGATATTCTTAAAATTAAATTTTATCGTGATATTTATGCGAGAAAACTAAAATATTCGTTTCTAGTTCCACAAACATAAAAACATCGTTACTCGTCAGGAAAAAATGTTAGAAACAAACTTATTAAATAAAATCTAATAAACTAATTTAGTTACTCAGGGATATTCTTAAAATTTAATTTTATCGTGATATTTATGCGAGAAAACTAAAATATTCGTTTCTATTTCCAGAAACATAAAAACATCGTTACTCGTCAGGAAAAAATGCTAGAAACAAATTTATTAAGTAAAATCTAATAAACAAATTTAGATACTCAGGGATAGTCTTAAAATTTAATTTTATTGAGATATTAATGCGAGAAAACTAAAATATTCGTTTCTATCTCCAGACAAATAAAAACATCGTTACTCGTCAGGAAAAAATGCTAGAAACAAACTTATTAAATAAAATCTAATAAACTAATTTAGTTACTCAGGGATATTCTTAAAATTTAATTTTACCGTGATATTTATGCGAGAAAACTAAAATATTCGTTTCTAGTTCCAGAAACATAAAAACATCGTTACTCGTCAGGAAAAAATGCTAGAAACAAAGTTATTAAATAAAATCTAATAAACTAATTTAGTTACTCAGGGATATTCTTAAAATTTAATTTTATCGTGATATTTATGCGAGAAAACTAAAATATTCGTTTCTAGTTCCAGAAACATAAAAAGATCGTTACTCGTCAGGAAAAAATGCTAGAAACAAACTTATTCAATAAAATCTAATAAACAAATTTAGTTACTCAGGGATATTCTTAAAATTTAATTTTATCGTGATATTTATGCGAGAAAACTAAAATATTTGTTTCTATTTCCAGAAACATAAAAACGTCGTTACTCGTCAGGAAAAAATGCTAGAAACAAATTTATTAAGTAAAATCTAATAAACAAATTTAGATACTCAGGGATAGTCTTAAAATTTAATTTTATTGAGATATTAATGCGAGAAAACTAAAATATTCGTTTCTATCTCCAGACAAATAAAAACATCGTTACTCGTCAGGAAAAAATGCTAGAAACAAACCTATTAAATGAAATATAATAAACAAATTAAGTTACTCCGGGATATTCTTAAAATTTAATTTTATCGTGATATTTATGTGAGAAAACTAAAATATTCGTTTCTAGTTCCAGAAACATAAAAACATCGTTACTCGTCAGGAAAAAATGCTAGAAACAAATTTATTAAATAAAATCTAATAAACGAATTTAGATACTCAGGGATATTCTTAAAATTTAATTTTATTGTGATATTTATGCGAGAAAACTAAAATATTCGTTTCTATCTCTAGACAAATAAAAACATAGTATATCGTCAGGAAAAAATGCTAGAATCAAACTTATTAAATGAAATATAATAAACAAATTAAGTTACTCAGGGATATTCTTAAAATTTAATTTTATCGTGATATAAATGCGAGAAAACTAAAATATTCGTTTCTAGTTCCACAAACATAAAAACATCGTTACTCGTCAGGAAAAAATGTTAGAAACAAACTAATTAAATAAAATCTAATAAACTAATTTAGTTACTCAGGGATATTCTTAAAATTTAATTTTATCGTGATATTTATGCGAGAAAACTAAAATATTCGTTTCTAGTTCCAGAAACATAAAAACATCGTTACTCGTCAGGAAAAAATGCTAGAAACAAATTTATTAAATAAAATCTAATAAACGAATTTAGTTACTCAGGGATATTCTTAAAATTTAATTTTATTGTGATATTTATGCGAGAAAACTAAAATATTCGTTTCTATCTCTAGACAAATAAAAACATAGTATATCGTCAGGAAAAAATGCTAGAATCAAACTTATTAAATGAAATATAATAAACAAATTAAGTTACTCAGGGATATTCTTAAAATTTAATTTTATCGTGATCTTTATGCGAGAAAACTAAAATATTCGTTTCTAGTTCCACAAACATAAAAACATCGTTACTCGTCAGGAAAAAATGTTAGAAACAAACTTATTAAATAAAATCTAATAAACTAATTTAGTTACTCAGGGATATTCTTAAAATTTAATTTTATCGTGATATTTATGCGAGAAAACTAAAATATTCGTTTCTAGTTCCAGAAACATAAAAACATCGTTACTCGTCAGGAAAAAATGCTAGAAACAAATTTATTAAGTAAAATCTAATAAACAAATTTAGATACTCAGGGATAGTCTTAAAATTTAATTTTATTGAGATATTTATGCGAGAAAACTAAAATATTCGTTTCTATCTCCAGACAAATAAAAACATCGTTACTCGTCAGGAAAAAATGCTAGAAACAAACTTATTAAATAAAATCTAATAAACTAATTTAGTTACTCAGGGATATTCTTAAAATTTAATTTTACCGTGATATTTATGCGAGAAAACTAAAATATTCGTTTCTAGTTCCAGAAACATAAAAACATCGTTACTCGTCAGGAAAAAATGCTAGAAACAAACTTATTAAATAAAATCTAATAAACTAATTTAGTTACTCAGGGATATTCTTAATATTTAATTTTATCGTGATATTTATGCGAGAAAACTAAAATATTCGTTTAATAATAATAGAATAATAAAAACATCGTTACTCGTCAGAAAAAAATGCTAGAAACAAATTTATTAAATAAAATCTAATAAACGAATTTAGTTACTCAGGGATATTCTTAAAATTTAATTTTATTGTGATATTTATGCGAGAAAACTAAAATATTCGTTTCTAACTCCAGACAAATAAAAACATAGTATCTCGTCAGGAAAAAATACTAGAATCAAACTTATTAAATGAAATATAATAAACAAATTAAGTTACTCAGGGATATTCTTAAAATTTAATTTTATCGTGATATTTATGCGAGAAAACTAAAATATTCGTTTCTAGTTCCAGAAGCATAAAAACATCGTTACTCGTCAGGAAAAAATGCTAGAAACAAACTTATTCAATAAAATCTAATAAACAAATTTAGCTACTCAGGGATATTCTTAAAATTAAATTTTATCGTGATATTTAAGCGAGAAAACTAAAATATTCGTTTCTATCTCCAGACAAATAAAAACATCGTAACTCGTCAGGAAAAAATGCTAGAATCAAACCTATTAAATGAAATATAATAAACAAATTAAGTTACTCCGGGATATTTTTAAAATTTAATTTTATCGTGATATTTATGTGAGAAAACTAAAATATTCGTTTCTAGTTCCAGAAACTTAAAAACATCGTTACTCGTCAGGAAAAAATGCTAGAAACAAATTTATTAAATAAAATCTAATAAACAAATTTAGTTACTCAGGGATATTCTTAAAATTTAATTTTATCGTGATATTTATGCGAGAAAACTAAAATATTCCTTTCTAGCTCCAGATAATTTAAAACATCGTAACTCGACAGGAAAAAATGCTAGAATCAAACTTATTAAATGAAATATAATAAACAAATTAAGTTACTCAGGGATATTCTTAAAATTTAATTTTATCGTGATATTTATGCGAGAAAACTAAAATATTCTTTTCTAGGTCCAGACAATTTAAAACATCGTAACTCGACAGGAAAAAATGCTAGATTCAAACTTATTAAATGAATTATAATAAACAAATTAAGTTACTCAGGGATATTCTTAAAATTAAATTTTATCGTGATATTTATGCGAGAAAACTAAAATATTCGTTTCTAGTTCCACAAACATAAAAACATCGTTACTCGTCAGGAAAAAATGTTAGAAACAAACTTATTAAATAAAATCTAATACACTAATTTAGTTACTCAGGGATATTCTTAAAATTTAATTTTATCGTGATATTTATGCGAGAAAACTAAAATATTCGTTTCTAGTTCCAGAAACATAAAAACATCGTTACTCGTCAGGAAAAAATGCTAGAAACAAATTTATTAAGTAAAATCTAATAAACAAATTTAGATACTCAGGTATTCTTAAAATTTAATTTTATCGTGATATTTATGCGAGAAAAATAAAATATTCGTTTCTAGTTCCAGAAACATAAAAAAATCGTTACTCGTAAGGAAAAAATGCTAGAAACAAATTTATTAAATAAAATCTAATAAACGAATTTAGTTACTCAGGGATATTCTTAAAATTTAATTTTATTGTGATATTTATGCGAGAAAACTAAAATATTCGTTTCTATCTCCAGACAAATAAAAACATCGTTACTCGTCAGGAAAAAATGCTAGAAACAAACTTATTAAATAAAATCTAATAAACTAATTTAGTTACTCAGGGATATTCTTAAAATTTAATTTTATCGTGATATTTATGCGAGAAAACTAAAATATTCGTTTCTATTTCCAGAAACATAAAAACATCGTTACTCGTCAGGAAAAAATGCTAGAAACAAACTTATTAAATAAAATCTAATAAACTAATTTAGTTACTCAGG
Organism: Pterostichus madidus; assembly: GCA_911728475.2. Lineage (NCBI taxonomy): Eukaryota > Metazoa > Arthropoda > Insecta > Coleoptera > Carabidae > Pterostichus > Pterostichus madidus. Next base: position 20,361,829 of record OU452309.1, on the reverse strand, counting down.
GATATTCTTAAAATTTAATTTTATCGTGATATTTATGCGAGAAAACTAAAATATTCGTTTCTAGTTCCAGAAACATAAAAACATCGTTACTCGTCAGGAAAAAATGCTAGAAACAAACTTATTCAATAAAATCTAATAAACAAATTAAGTTACTCAGGGATATTCTTACAATTTAATTTTATCGTGATATTTATGCGAGAAAACTAAAATATTCGTTTCTAGTTCTAGAAACATAAAAACATCGTAACTCGTCAGGAAAAAATGCTAGAAACAAATTTATTAAATAAAATCTAATAAACAAATTTAGTTACTCAGGGATATTCTTAAAATTTAATTTTATCGTGATATTTATGCGAGAAAACTAAAATATTCCTTTCTAGCTCCAGATAATTTAAAACATCGTAACTCGACAGGAAAAAATGCTAGAATCAAACTTATTAAATGAAATATAATAAACAAATTAAGTTACTCAGGGATATTCTTAAAATTTAATTTTATCGTGATATTTATGCGAGAAAACTAAAATATTCTTTTCTAGCTCCAGACAATTTAAAACATCGTAACTCGACAGGAAAAAATGCTAGATTCAAACTTATTAAATGAATTATAATAAACAAATTAAGTTACTCAGGGATATTCTTACAATTTAATTTTATCGCGATATTTATGCGAGAAAACTAAAATATTCGTTTCTAGTTCTAGAAACATAAAAACATCGTTACTCGTCAGGAAAAAATGCTAGAAACAAATTTATTAAGCAAAATCTAATAAACAAATTTAGATACTCAGGGATAGTCTTAAAATTTAATTTTATTGAGATATTTATGCGAGAAAACTAAAATATTCGTTTGTATCTCCAGACAAATAAAAACATCGTTACTCGTCAGGAAAAAATGCTAGAAACAAACTTATTAAATAAAATTTAATAAACTAATTTAGTTACTCAGGGATATTCTTAAAATTTAATTTTACCGTGATATTTATGCGAGAAAACTAAAATATTCGTTTCTAGTTCCAGAAATATAAAAACATCGTTACTCGTCAGCAAAAAATGCTAGAAACAAACTTATTCAATAAAATCTAATAAACAAATTTAGTTACTCAGGGATATTCTTAAAATTTAATTTTATCGTGATATTTATGCGAGAAAACTAAAATATTCCTTTCTAGCTCCAGATAATTTAAAACATCGTAACTCGACAGGAAAAAATGCTAGAAACAAATTTATTAAGTAAAATCTAATAAACAAATTTAGATACTCAGGGATAGTCTTAAAATTTAATTTTATTGAGATATTTATGCGAGAAAACTAAAATATTCGTTTCTAGTTCCAGAAACATAAAAACATCGTTACTCGTCAGGAAAAAATGCTAGAAACAAATTTATTAAATAAAATCTAATAAACAAATTTAGTTACTCAGGGATATTCTTAAAGTTTAATTTTATCGTGATATTTATGCGAGAAAACTAAAATATTCCTTTCTAGCTCCAGATAATTTAAAACATCGTAAGTCGACAGGAAAAAATGCTAGAATTAAACTTATTAAATGAAATATAATAAACAAATTAAGTTACTCAGGGATATTCTTAAAATTTAATTTTATCGTGATATTTATGCGAGAAAACTAAAATATTCATTTCTAGTTCCAGAAACATAAAAACATCGTTACTCGTCAGGAAAAAATGCTAGAAACAAATTTATTAAATAAAATCTAATAAACAAATTTAGTTACTCAGGGATATTCTTAAAATTTAATTTTATCGTGATATTTATGCGAGAAAACTAAAATATTCCTTTCTAGCTCCAGATAATTTAAAACATCGTAAGTCGACAGGAAAAAATGCTAGAATCAAATTTATTAAATGAAATATAATAAACAAATTAAGTTACTCAGGGATATTCTTAAAATTTAATTTTATCGTGATATTTATGCGAGAAAACTAAAATATTCGTTTCTAGTTCCAGAAACATAAAAACATCGTTACTCGTCAGGAAAAAATGCTAGAAACAAATTTATTAAATAAAATCTAATAAACGAATTTAGTTACTCAGGGATATTCTTAAAATTTAATTTTATCGTGATATTTATGCGAGAAAACTAAAATATTCGTTTCTATCTCCAGACAAATAAAAACATAGTATCTCGTCAGGAAAAAATGCTAGAATCAAACTTATTAAATGAAATATAATAAACAAATTAAGTTACTCAGGGATATTCTTAAAATTTAATTTTATCGTGATATTTATGCGAGAAAACTAAAATATTCCTTTCTAGCTCCAGATCATTTAAAACATCGTAACTCGACAGGAAAAAATGCTAGATTCAAACTTATTAAATAAAATCTAATAAACTAATTTAGTTACTCAGGGATATTCTTAAAATTTAATTTTATCGTGATATTTATGCGAGAAAACTAAAATATTCGTTTCTAGTTCCAGAAACATAAAAACATCGTTACTCGTCAGGAAAAAATGCTAGAAACAAATTTATTAAATAAAATCTAATAAACAAATTTAGTTACTCAGGGATATTCTTAAAATTTAATTTTATCGTGATATTTATGCGAGAAAACTAAAATATTCCTTTCTAGCTCCAGATAATTTAAAACATCGTAACTCGACAGGAAAAAATGCTAGAATCAAACTTATTAAATGAAATATAATAAACAAATTAAGTTACTCAGGGATATTCTTAAAATTTAATTTTATCGTGATATTTATGCGAGAAAACTAAAATATTCTTTTCTAGCTCCAGACAATTTAAAACATCGTAACTCGACAGGAAAAAATGCTAGATTCAAACTTATTAAATGAATTATAATAAACAAATTAAGTTACTTAGGGATATTCTTAAAATTAAATTTTATCGTGATATTTATGCGAGAAAACTAAAATATTCGTTTCTAGTTCCACAAACATAAAAACATCGTTACTCGTCAGGAAAAAATGTTAGAAACAAACTTATTAAATAAAATCTAATAAACTAATTTAGTTACTCAGGGATATTCTTAAAATTTAATTTTATGGTGATATTTATGCGAGAAAACTAAAATATTCGTTTCTATTTCCAGAAACATAAAAACATCGTTACTCGTCAGGAAAAAATGCTAGAAACAAATTTATTAAGTAAAATCTAATAAACAAATTTAGATACTCAGGGATAGTCTTAAAATTTAATTTTATTGAGATATTAATGCGAGAAAACTAAAATATTCGTTTCTATCTCCAGACAAATAAAAACATCGTTACTCATCAGGAAAAAATGCTAGAAACAAACTTATTAAATAAAATCTAATAAACTAATTTAGTTACTCAGGGATATTCTTAAAATTTAATTTTACCGTGATATTTATGCGAGAAAACTAAAATATTCGTTTCTAGTTCCAGAAACATAAAAACATCGTTACTCGTCAGGAAAAAATGCTAGAAACAAAGTTATTAAATAAAATCTAATAAACTAATTTAGTTACTCAGGGATATTCTTAAAATTTAATTTTATCGTGATATTTATGCGAGAAAACTAAAATATTCGTTTCTAGTTCCAGAAACATAAAAAGATCGTTACTCGTCAGGAAAAAATGCTAGAAACAAACTTATTCAATAAAATCTAATAAACAAATTTAGTTACTCAGGGATATTCTTAAAATTTAATTTTATCGTGATATTTATGCGAGAAAACTAAAATATTCGTTTCTATTTCCAGAAACATAAAAACATCGTTACTCGTCAGGAAAAAATGCTAGAAACAAATTTATTAAGTAAAATCTAATAAACAAATTTAGATACTCAGGGATAGTCTTAAAATTTAATTTTATTGAGATATTAATGCGAGAAAACTAAAATATTCGTTTCTATCTCCAGACAAATAAAAACATCGTTACTCGTCAGGAAAAAATGCTAGAAACAAACCTATTAAATGAAATATAATAAACAAATTAAGTTACTCCGGGATATTCTTAAAATTTAATTTTATCGTGATATTTATGTGAGAAAACTAAAATATTCGTTTCTAGTTCCAGAAACATAAAAACATCGTTACTCGTCAGGAAAAAATGCTAGAAACAAATTTATTAAATAAAATCTAATAAACGAATTTAGATACTCAGGGATATTCTTAAAATTTAATTTTATTGTGATATTTATGCGAGAAAACTAAAATATTCGTTTCTATCTCTAGACAAATAAAAACATAGTATATCGTCAGGAAAAAATGCTAGAATCAAACTTATTAAATGAAATATAATAAACAAATTAAGTTACTCAGGGATATTCTTAAAATTTAATTTTATCGTGATATAAATGCGAGAAAACTAAAATATTCGTTTCTAGTTCCACAAACATAAAAACATCGTTACTCGTCAGGAAAAAATGTTAGAAACAAACTAATTAAATAAAATCTAATAAACTAATTTAGTTACTCAGGGATATTCTTAAAATTTAATTTTATCGTGATATTTATGCGAGAAAACTAAAATATTCGTTTCTAGTTCCAGAAACATAAAAACATCGTTACTCGTCAGGAAAAAATGCTAGAAACAAATTTATTAAATAAAATCTAATAAACGAATTTAGTTACTCAGGGATATTCTTAAAATTTAATTTTATTGTGATATTTATGCGAGAAAACTAAAATATTCGTTTCTATCTCTAGACAAATAAAAACATAGTATATCGTCAGGAAAAAATGCTAGAATCAAACTTATTAAATGAAATATAATAAACAAATTAAGTTACTCAGGGATATTCTTAAAATTTAATTTTATCGTGATATTTATGCGAGAAAACTAAAATATTCGTTTCTAGTTCCACAAACATAAAAACATCGTTACTCGTCAGGAAAAAATGTTAGAAACAAACTTATTAAATAAAATCTAATAAACTAATTTAGTTACTCAGGGATATTCTTAAAATTTAATTTTATCGTGATATTTATGCGAGAAAACTAAAATATTCGTTTCTAGTTCCAGAAACATAAAAACATCGTTACTCGTCAGGAAAAAATGCTAGAAACAAATTTATTAAGTAAAATCTAATAAACAAATTTAGATACTCAGGGATAGTCTTAAAATTTAATTTTATTGAGATATTTATGCGAGAAAACTAAAATATTCGTTTCTATCTCCAGACAAATAAAAACATCGTTACTCGTCAGGAAAAAATGCTAGAAACAAACTTATTAAATAAAATCTAATAAACTAATTTAGTTACTCAGGGATATTCTTAAAATTTAATTTTACCGTGATATTTATGCGAGAAAACTAAAATATTCGTTTCTAGTTCCAGAAACATAAAAACATCGTTACTCGTCAGGAAAAAATGCTAGAAACAAACTTATTAAATAAAATCTAATAAACTAATTTAGTTACTCAGGGATATTCTTAATATTTAATTTTATCGTGATATTTATGCGAGAAAACTAAAATATTCGTTTAATAATAATAGAATAATAAAAACATCGTTACTCGTCAGAAAAAAATGCTAGAAACAAATTTATTAAATAAAATCTAATAAACGAATTTAGTTACTCAGGGATATTCTTAAAATTTAATTTTATTGTGATATTTATGCGAGAAAACTAAAATATTCGTTTCTAACTCCAGACAAATAAAAACATAGTATCTCGTCAGGAAAAAATACTAGAATCAAACTTATTAAATGAAATATAATAAACAAATTAAGTTACTCAGGGATATTCTTAAAATTTAATTTTATCGTGATATTTATGCGAGAAAACTAAAATATTCGTTTCTAGTTCCAGAAGCATAAAAACATCGTTACTCGTCAGGAAAAAATGCTAGAAACAAACTTATTCAATAAAATCTAATAAACAAATTTAGCTACTCAGGGATATTCTTAAAATTAAATTTTATCGTGATATTTAAGCGAGAAAACTAAAATATTCGTTTCTATCTCCAGACAAATAAAAACATCGTAACTCGTCAGGAAAAAATGCTAGAATCAAACCTATTAAATGAAATATAATAAACAAATTAAGTTACTCCGGGATATTTTTAAAATTTAATTTTATCGTGATATTTATGTGAGAAAACTAAAATATTCGTTTCTAGTTCCAGAAACTTAAAAACATCGTTACTCGTCAGGAAAAAATGCTAGAAACAAATTTATTAAATAAAATCTAATAAACAAATTTAGTTACTCAGGGATATTCTTAAAATTTAATTTTATCGTGATATTTATGCGAGAAAACTAAAATATTCCTTTCTAGCTCCAGATAATTTAAAACATCGTAACTCGACAGGAAAAAATGCTAGAATCAAACTTATTAAATGAAATATAATAAACAAATTAAGTTACTCAGGGATATTCTTAAAATTTAATTTTATCGTGATATTTATGCGAGAAAACTAAAATATTCTTTTCTAGGTCCAGACAATTTAAAACATCGTAACTCGACAGGAAAAAATGCTAGATTCAAACTTATTAAATGAATTATAATAAACAAATTAAGTTACTCAGGGATATTCTTAAAATTAAATTTTATCGTGATATTTATGCGAGAAAACTAAAATATTCGTTTCTAGTTCCACAAACATAAAAACATCGTTACTCGTCAGGAAAAAATGTTAGAAACAAACTTATTAAATAAAATCTAATACACTAATTTAGTTACTCAGGGATATTCTTAAAATTTAATTTTATCGTGATATTTATGCGAGAAAACTAAAATATTCGTTTCTAGTTCCAGAAACATAAAAACATCGTTACTCGTCAGGAAAAAATGCTAGAAACAAATTTATTAAGTAAAATCTAATAAACAAATTTAGATACTCAGGTATTCTTAAAATTTAATTTTATCGTGATATTTATGCGAGAAAAATAAAATATTCGTTTCTAGTTCCAGAAACATAAAAAAATCGTTACTCGTAAGGAAAAAATGCTAGAAACAAATTTATTAAATAAAATCTAATAAACGAATTTAGTTACTCAGGGATATTCTTAAAATTTAATTTTATTGTGATATTTATGCGAGAAAACTAAAATATTCGTTTCTATCTCCAGACAAATAAAAACATCGTTACTCGTCAGGAAAAAATGCTAGAAACAAACTTATTAAATAAAATCTAATAAACTAATTTAGTCACTCAGGGATATTCTTAAAATTTAATTTTACCGTGATATTTATGCGAGAAAACTAAAATATTCGTTTCTAGTTCCAGAAACATAAAAACATCGTTACTCGTCAGGAAAAAATGCTAGAAACAAACTTATTAAATAAAATCTAATAAACTAATTTAGTTACTCAGGGATATTCTTAAAATTTAATTTTATCGTGATATTTATGCGAGAAAACTACAATATTCGTTTCTAGCTCCAGAAACATAAAAAGATCGTTACTCGTCAGGCAAAAATGCTAGAAACAAATTTATTAAGTAAAATCTAATACACAAATTTAGATACTCAGGGATATTCTTAATATTTAATTTTATCGTGATATTTATGCGAGAAAACTAAAATATTCGTTTCAAGTTCCAGAATAATAAAAACATCGTTACTCGTCAGGAAAAAATGCTAGAAACAAATTTATTAAATAAAATCTAATAAACGAATTTAGTTACTCAGGGATATTCTTAAAATTTAATTTTATTGTGATATTTATGCGAGAAAACTAAAATATTCGTTTCTATCTCCAGACAAATAAAAACATAGTATCTCGTCAGGAAAAAATGCTAGAATCAAACTTATTAAATGAAATATAATAAACAAATTAAGTTACTCAGGGATGTTCTTAAAATTTAATTTTATCGTGATATTTATGCGAGAAAACTAAAATATTCGTTTCTAGTTCCAGAAGCATAAAAAACATCGTTAGTCGTCAGGACAAAATGCTAGAAACAAACTTATTCAATAAAATCTAATAAACAAATTTAGTTACTCAGGGATATTCTTAAAATTTAATTTTATCGTGATATTTATGCGAGAAAACTAAAATATTCGTTTCTATCTCCAGACAAATAAAAACATCGTAACTCGTCAGGAAAAAATGCTAGAATCAAACCTATTAAATGAAATATAATAAACAAATTAAGTTACTCCGGGATATTCTTAAAATTTAATTTTATCGTGATATTTATGCGAGAAAACTAAAATATTCGTTTCTAGTTCCAGAAACATAAAAACATCGTAACTCGTCAGGAAACAATGCTAGAAACAAATTTATTAAATAAAATCTAATAAACAAATTTAGTTACTCAGGGATAGTCTTAAAATTTAATTTTATTGAGATATTTATGCGAGAAAACTAAAATATTCGTTTCTATCTCCAGACAAATAAAAACATCGTTACTCGTCAGGAAAAAATGCTAGAAACAAACTTATTAAATAAAATCTAATAAACTAATTTAGTTACTCAGGGATATTCTTAAAATTTAATTTTACCGTGATATTTATGCGAGAAAACTAAAATATTCGTTTCTATCTCTAGAAATAAAAACATAGTATCTCGTCAGGAAAAAATGCTAGAATCAAACTTATTAAATGAAATATAATAAACAAATTAAGTTACTCAGGGATATTCTTAAAATTTAATTTTATCATGATATTTATGCGAGAAAACTAAAATATTCGTTTCTAGTTCCAGAAGCATAAAAACATCGTTACTCGTCAGGAAAAAATGCTAGAAACAAACTTATTCAATAAAATCTAATAAACAAATTAGTTACTCAGGGATATTCTTAAAATTTAATTTTATCGTGATATTTATGCGAGAAAACTAAAATATTCGTTTCTATCTCCAGACAAATAAAAACATCGTAACTCGTCAGGAAAAAATGCTAGAATCAAACCTATTAAATGAAATATAATAAACAAATTAAGTTACTGCGGGATATTCTTAAAATTTAATTTTATCGTGATATTTATGTGAGAAAACTAAAATATTCGTTTCTAGTTCCAGAAACATAAAAACATCGTTACTCGTCAGGAAAAAATGCTAGAAACAAATTTATTAAATAAAATCTAATAAACGAATTTAGTTACTCAGGGATATTCTTAAAATTTAATTTTATTGTGATATTTATGCGAGAAAACTAAAATATTCGTTTCTATCTCTAGACAAATAAAAACATAGTATATCGTCAGGAAAAAATGCTAGAATCAAACTTATTAAATGAAATATAATAAACAAATTAAGTTACTCAGGGATATTCTTAAAATTTAATTTTATCGTGATATTTATGCGAGAAAACTAAAATATTCGTTTCTAGTTCCACAAACATAAAAACATCGTTACTCGTCAGAAAAAAATGTTAGAAACAAACTTATTAAATAAAATCTAATAAACTAATTTAGTTACTCAGGGATATTCTTAAAATTTAATTTTATCGTGATATTTATGCGAGAAAACTAAAATATTCGTTTCTAGTTCCAGAAACATAAAAACATCGTTACTCGTCAGGAAAAAATGCTAGAAACAAATTTATTAAGTAAAATCTAATAAACAAATTTAGATACTCAGGGATAGTCTTAAAATTTAATTTTATTGAGATATTTATGCGAGAAAACTAAAATATTCGTTTCTATCTCCAGACAAATAAAAACATCGTTACTCGTCAGGAAAAAATGCTAGAAACAAACTTATTAAATAAAATCTAATAAACTAATTTAGTTACTCAGGGATATTCTTAAAATTTAATTTTACCGTGATATTTATGCGAGAAAACTAAAATATTCGTTTCTAGTTCCAGAAACATAAAAACATCGTTACTCGTCAGGAAAAAATGCTAGAAACAAACTTATTAAATAAAATCTAATAAACTAATTTAGTTACTCAGGGATATTCTTAATATTTAATTTTATCGTGATATTTATGCGAGAAAACTAAAATATTCGTTTAATAATAATAGAATAATAAAAACATCGTTACTCGTCAGAAAAAAATGCTAGAAACAAATTTATTAAATAAAATCTAATAAACGAATTTAGTTACTCAGGGATATTCTTAAAATTTAATTTTATTGTGATATTTATGCGAGAAAACTAAAATATTCGTTTCTATCTCCAGACAAATAAAAACATAGTATCTCGTCAGGAAAAAATACTAGAATCAAACTTATTAAATGAAATATAATAAACAAATTAAGTTACTCAGGGATATTCTTAAAATTTAATTTTATCATGATATTTATGCGAGAAAACTAAAATATTCGTTTCTAGTTCCAGAAGCATAAAAACATCGTTACTCGTCAGGAAAAAATGCTAGAAACAAACTTATTCAATAAAATCTAATAAACAAATTTAGTTACTCAGGGATATTCTTAAAATTAAATTTTATCGTGATATTTATGCGAGAAAACTAAAATATTCGTTTCTATCTCCAGACAAATAAAAACATCGTAACTCGTCAGGAAAAAATGCTAGAATCAAACCTATTAAATGAAATATAATAAACAAATTAAGTTACTCCGGGATATTTTTAAAATTTAATTTTATCGTGATATTTATGTGAGAAAACTAAAATATTCGTTTCTAGTTCCAGAAACTTAAAAACATCGTTACTCGTCAGGAAAAAATGCTAGAAACAAATTTATTAAATAAAATCTAATAAACAAATTTAGTTACTCAGGGATATTCTTAAAATTTAATTTTATCGTGATATTTATGCGAGAAAACTAAAATATTCCTTTCTAGCTCCAGATAATTTAAAACATCGTAACTCGACAGGAAAAAATGCTAGAATCAAACTTATTAAATGAAATATAATAAACAAATTAAGTTACTCAGGGATATTCTTAAAATTTAATTTTATCGTGATATTTATGCGAGAAAACTAAAATATTCTTTTCTAGGTCCAGACAATTTAAAACATCGTAACTCGACAGGAAAAAATGCTAGATTCAAACTTATTAAATGAATTATAATAAACAAATTAAGTTACTCAGGGATATTCTTAAAATTAAATTTTATCGTGATATTTATGCGAGAAAACTAAAATATTCGTTTCTAGTTCCACAAACATAAAAACATCGTTACTCGTCAGGAAAAAATGTTAGAAACAAACTTATTAAATAAAATCTAATACACTAATTTAGTTACTCAGGGATATTCTTAAAATTTAATTTTATCGTGATATTTATGCGAGAAAACTAAAATATTCGTTTCTAGTTCCAGAAACATAAAAACATCGTTACTCGTCAGGAAAAAATGCTAGAAACAAATTTATTAAGTAAAATCTAATAACAAATTTAGATACTCAGGTATTCTTAAAATTTAATTTTATCGTGATATTTATGCGAGAAAAATAAAATATTCGTTTCTAGTTCCAGAAACATAAAAACATCGTTACTCGTAAGGAAAAAATGCTAGAAACAAATTTATTAAATAAAATCTAATAAACGAATTTAGTTACTCAGGGATATTCTTAAAATTTAATTTTATTGTGATATTTATGCGAGAAAACTAAAATATTCGTTTCTATCTCCAGACAAATAAAAACATCGTTACTCGTCAGGAAAAAATGCTAGAAACAAACTTATTAAATAAAATCTAATAAACTAATTTAGTCACTCAGGGATATTCTTAAAATTTAATTTTACCGTGATATTTATGCGAGAAAACTAAAATATTCGTTTCTAGTTCCAGAAACATAAAAACATCGTTACTCGTCAGGAAAAAATGCTAGAAACAAACTTATTAAATAAAATCTAATAAACTAATTTAGTTACTCAGGGATATTCTTAAAATTTAATTTTATTGTGATATTTATGCGAGAAAACTAAAATATTCGTTTCTATCTCCAGACAAATAAAAACATAGTATCTCGTCAGGAAAAAATGCTAGAATCAAACTTATTAAATGAAATATAATAAACAAATTAAGTTACTCAGGGATGTTCTTAAAATTTAATTTTATCGTGATATTTATGCGAGAAAACTAAAATATTCGTTTCTAGTTCCAGAAGCATAAAAAACATCGTTACTCGTCAGGACAAAATGCTAGAAACAAACTTATTCAATAAAATCTAATAAACAAATTTAGTTACTCAGGGATATTCTTAAAATTTAATTTTATCGTGATATTTATGCGAGAAAACTAAAATATTCGTTTCTATCTCCAGACAAATAAAAACATCGTAACTCGTCAGGAAAAAATGCTAGAATCAAACCTATTAAATGAAATATAATAAACAAATTAAGTTACTCCGGGATATTCTTAAAATTTAATTTTATCGTGATATTTATGCGAGAAAACTAAAATATTCGTTTCTAGTTCCAGAAACATAAAAACATCGTTACTCGTCAGGAAACAATGCTAGAAACAAATTTATTAAATAAAATCTAATAAACAAATTTAGTTACTCAGGGATAGTCTTAAAATTTAATTTTATTGAGATATTTATGCGAGAAAACTGAAATATTCGTTTCTATCTCCAGACAAATAAAAACATCGTTACTCGTCAGGAAAAAATGCTAGAAACAAACTTATTAAATAAAATCTAATAAACTAATTTAGTTACTCAGGGATATTCTTAAAATTTAATTTTACCGTGATATTTATGCGAGAAAACTAAAATATTCGTTTCTATCTCTAGACAAATAAAAACATAGTATCTCGTCAGGAAAAAATGCTAGAATCAAACTTATTAAATGAAATATAATAAACAAATTAAGTTACTCAGGGATATTCTTAAAATTTAATTTTATCGTGATATTTATGCGAGAAAACTAAAATATTCGTTTCTAGTTCCAGAAGCATAAAAACATCGTTACTCGTCAGGAAAAAATGCTAGAAACAAACTTATTCAATAAAATCTAATAAACAAATTAGTTACTCAGGGATATTCTTAAAATTTAATTTTATCGTGATATTTATGCGAGAAAACTAAAATATTCGTTTCTATCTCCAGACAAATAAAAACATCGTAACTCGTCAGGAAAAAATGCTAGAATCAAACCTATTAAATGAAATATAATAAACAAATTAAGTTACTGCGGGATATTCTTAAAATTTAATTTTATCGTGATATTTATGTGAGAAAACTAAAATATTCGTTTCTAGTTCCAGAAACATAAAAACATCGTTACTCGTCAGGAAAAAATGCTAGAAACAAATTTATTAAATAAAATCTAATAAACGAATTTAGTTACTCAGGGATATTCTTAAAATTTAATTTTATTGTGATATTTATGCGAGAAAACTAAAATATTCGTTTCTATCTCTAGACAAATAAAAACATAGTATATCGTCAGGAAAAAATGCTAGAATCAAACTTATTAAATGAAATATAATAAACAAATTAAGTTACTCAGGGATATTCTTAAAATTTAATTTTATCGTGATATTTATGCGAGAAAACTAAAATATTCGTTTCTAGTTCCACAAACATAAAAACATCGTTACTCGTCAGGAAAAAATGTTAGAAACAAACTTATTAAATAAAATCTAATAAACTAATTTAGTTACTCAGGGATATTCTTAAAATTTAATTTTATCGTGATATTTATGCGAGAAAACTAAAATATTCGTTTCTAGTTCCAGAAACATAAAAACATCGTTACTCGTCAGGAAAAAATGCTAGAAACAAATTTATTAAGTAAAATCTAATAAACAAATTTAGATACTCAGGGATAGTCTTAAAATTTAATTTTATTGAGATATTTATGCGAGAAAACTAAAATATTCGTTTCTATCTCCAGACAAATAAAAACATCGTTACTCGTCAGGAAAAAATGCTAGAAACAAACTTATTAAATAAAATCTAATAAACTAATTTAGTTACTCAGGGATATTCTTAAAATTTAATTTTATCGTGATATTTATGCGAGAAAACTAAAATATTCGTTTCTAGTTCCAGAAACATAAAAACATCGTTACTCGTCAGGAAAAAATGCTAGAAACAAACTTATTAAATAAAATCTAATAAACTAATTTAGTTACTCAGGGATATTCTTAATATTTAATTTTATCGTGATATTTATGCGAGAAAACTAAAATATTCGTTTAATAATAATAGAATAATAAAAACATCGTTACTCGTCAGAAAAAAATGCTAGAAACAAATTTATTAAATAAAATCTAATAAACGAATTTAGTTACTCAGGGATATTCTTAAAATTTAATTTTATTGTGATATTTATGCGAGAAAACTAAAATATTCGTTTCTATCTCCAGACAAATAAAAACATAGTATCTCGTCAGGAAAAAATACTAGAATCAAACTTATTAAATGAAATATAATAAACAAATTAAGTTACTCAGGGATATTCTTAAAATTTAATTTTATCGTGATATTTATGCGAGAAAACTAAAATATTCGTTTCTAGTTCCAGAAACATAAAAACATCGTTACTCGTCAGGAAAAAATGCTAGAAACAAACTTATTCAATAAAATCTAATAAACAAATTTAGCTACTCAGGGATATTCTTAAAATTAAATTTTATCGTGATATTTAAGCGAGAAAACTAAAATATTCGTTTCTATCTCCAGACAAATAAAAACATCGTAACTCGTCAGGAAAAAATGCTAGAATCAAACCTATTAAATGAAATATAATAAACAAATTAAGTTACTCCGGGATATTTTTAAAATTTAATTTTATCGTGATATTTATGTGAGAAAACTAACATATTCGTTTCTAGTTCCAGAAACTTTAAAACATCGTTACTCGTCAGGAAAAAATGCTAGAAACAAATTTATTAAATAAAATCTAATAAACAAATTTAGTTACTCAGGGATATTCTTAAAATTTAATTTTATCGTGATATTTATGCGAGAAAACTAAAATATCCCTTTCTAGCTCCAGATAATTTAAAACATCGTAACTCGACAGGAAAAAATGCTAGAATCAAACTTATTAAATGAAATATAATAAACACATTAAGTTACTCAGGGATATTCTTAAAATTTAATTTTATCGTGATATTTATGCGAGAAAACTAAAATATTCTTTTCTAGGTCCAGACAATTTAAAACATCGTAACTCGACAGGAAAAAATGCTAGATTCAAACTTATTAAATGAATTATAATAAACAAATTAAGTTACTCAGGGATATTCTTAAAATTAAATTTTATCGTGATATTTATGCGAGAAAACTAAAATATTCGTTTCTAGTTCCACAAACATAAAAACATCGTTACTCGTCAGGAAAAAATGTTAGAAACAAACTTATTAAATAAAATCTAATACACTAATTTAGTTACTCAGGGATATTCTTAAAATTTAATTTTATCGTGATATTTATGCGAGAAAACTAAAATATTCGTTTCTAGTTCCAGAAACATAAAAACATCGTTACTCGTCAGGAAAAAATGCTAGAAACAAATTTATTAAGTAAAATCTAATAAACAAATTTAGATACTCAGGTATTCTTAAAATTTAATTTTATCGTGATATTTATGCGAGAAAAATAAAATATTCGTTTCTAGTTCCAGAAACATAAAAACATCGTTACTCGTAAGGAAAAAATGCTAGAAACAAATTTATTAAATAAAATCTAATAAACGAATTTAGTTACTCAGGGATATTCTTAAAATTTAATTTTATTGTGATATTTATGCGAGAAAACTAAAATATTCGTTTCTATCTCCAGACAAATAAAAACATCGTTACTCGTCAGGAAAAAATGCTAGAAACAAACTTATTAAATAAAATCTAATAAACTAATTTAGTCACTCAGGGATATTCTTAAAATTTAATTTTACCGTGATATTTATGCGAGAAAACTAAAATATTCGTTTCTAGTTCCAGAAACATAAAAACATCGTTACTCGTCAGGAAAAAATGCTAGAAACAAACTTATTAAATAAAATCTAATAAACTAATTTAGTTACTCAGGGATATTCTTAAAATTTAATTTTATCGTGATATTTATGCGAGAAAACTAAAATATTCGTTTCTAGTTCCAGAAACATAAAAAGATCGTTACTCGTCAGGCAAAAATGCTAGAAACAAATTTATTAAGTAAAATCTAATACACAAATTTAGATACTCAGGGATATTCTTAATATTTAATTTTATCGTGATATTTATGCGAGAAAACTAAAATATTCGTTTCAAGTTCCAGAATAATAAAAACATCGTTACTCGTCAGGAAAAAATGCTAGAAACAAATTTATTAAATAAAATCTAATAAACGAATTTAGTTACTCAGGGATATTCTTAAAATTTAATTTTATTGTGATATTTATGCGAGAAAACTAAAATATTCGTTTCTATCTCCAGACAAATAAAAACATAGTATCTCGTCAGGAAAAAATGCTAGAATCAAACTTATTAAATGAAATATAATAAACAAATTAAGTTACTCAGGGATGTTCTTAAAATTTAATTTTATCGTGATATTTATGCGAGAAAACTAAAATATTCGTTTCTAGTTCCAGAAGCATAAAAAACATCGTTACTCGTCAGGACAAAATGCTAGAAACAAACTTATTCAATAAAATCTAATAAACAAATTTAGTTACTCAGGGATATTCTTAAAATTTAATTTTATCGTGATATTTATGCGAGAAAACTAAAATATTCGTTTCTATCTCCAGACAAATAAAAACATCGTAACTCGTCAGGAAAAAATGCTAGAATCAAACCTATTAAATGAAATATAATAAACAAATTAAGTTACTCCGGGATATTCTTAAAATTTAATTTTATCGTGATATTTATGCGAGAAAACTAAAATATTCGTTTCTAGTTCCAGAAACATAAAAACATCGTAACTCGTCAGGAAACAATGCTAGAAACAAATTTATTAAATAAAATCTAATAAACAAATTTAGTTACTCAGGGATAGTCTTAAAATTTAATTTTATTGAGATATTTATGCGAGAAAACTAAAATATTCGTTTCTATCTCCAGACAAATAAAAACATCGTTACTCGTCAGGAAAAAATGCTAGAAACAAACTTATTAAATAAAGTCTAATAAACTAATTTAGTTACTCAGGGATATTCTTAAAATTTAATTTTACCGTGATATTTATGCGAGAAAACTAAAATATTCGTTTCTATCTCTAGAAATAAAAACATAGTATCTCGTCAGGAAAAAATGCTAGAATCAAACTTATTAAATGAAATATAATAAACAAATTAAGTTACTCAGGGATATTCTTAAAATTTAATTTTATCGTGATATTTATGCGAGAAAACTAAAATATTCTTTTCTAGGTCCAGACAATTTAAAACATCGTAACTCGACAGGAAAAAATGCTAGATTCAAACTTATTAAATGAATTATAATAAACAAATTAAGTTACTCAGGGATATTCTTAAAATTAAATTTTATCGTGATATTTATGCGAGAAAACTAAAATATTCGTTTCTAGTTCCACAAACATAAAAACATCGTTACTCGTCAGGAAAAAATGTTAGAAACAAACTTATTAAATAAAATCTAATACACTAATTTAGTTACTCAGGGATATTCTTAAAATTTAATTTTATCGTGATATTTATGCGAGAAAACTAAAATATTCGTTTCTAGTTCCAGAAACATAAAAACATCGTTACTCGTCAGGAAAAAATGCTAGAAACAAATTTATTAAGTAAAATCTAATAACAAATTTAGATACTCAGGTATTCTTAAAATTTAATTTTATCGTGATATTTATGCGAGAAAAATAAAATATTCGTTTCTAGTTCCAGAAACATAAAAACATCGTTACTCGTAAGGAAAAAATGCTAGAAACAAATTTATTAAATAAAATCTAATAAACGAATTTAGTTACTCAGGGATATTCTTAAAATTTAATTTTATTGTGATATTTATGCGAGAAAACTAAAATATTCGTTTCTATCTCCAGACAAATAAAAACATCGTTACTCGTCAGGAAAAAATGCTAGAATCAAACCTATTAAATGAAATATAATAAACAAATTAAGTTACTCCGGGATATTCTTAAAATTTAATTTTATCGTGATATTTATGCGAGAAAACTAAAATATTCGTTTCTAGTTCCAAAAGCATAAAAACATCGTTACTCGTCAGGAAAAAATGCTAGAAACAAACTTATTAAATAATATCTAATAAACTAATTTAGTTACTCAGGGATATTCTTAAAATTTAATTTTATCGTGATATTTATGCGAGAAAACTAAAATATTCGTTTCTATTTCCAGAAACATAAAAACATCGTTACTCGTCAGGAAAAAATGCTAGAAACAAACTTATTAAATAAAATCTAATAAACTAATTTAGTTACTCAGGGATATTCTTAAAATTTAATTTTATCGTGATATTTATGCGAGAAAACTAAAATATTCGTTTCTAGTTCCAGAAACATAAAAACATCGTTACTCGTCAGGAAAAAATGCTAGAAACAAACTTATTCAATAAAATCTAATAAACAAATTAAGTTACTCAGGGATATTCTTACAATTTAATTTTATCGTGATATTTATGCGAGAAAACTAAAATATTCGTTTCTAGTTCTAGAAACATAAAAACATCGTAACTCGTCAGGAAAAAATGCTAGAAACAAATTTATTAAATAAAATCTAATAAACAAATTTAGTTACTCAGGGATATTCTTAAAATTTAATTTTATCGTGATATTTATGCGAGAAAACTAAAATATTCCTTTCTAGCTCCAGATAATTTAAAACATCGTAACTCGACAGGAAAAAATGCTAGAATCAAACTTATTAAATGAAATATAATAAACAAATTAAGTTACTCAGGGATATTCTTAAAATTTAATTTTATCGTGATATTTATGCGAGAAAACTAAAATATTCCTTTCTAGCTCCAGATAATTTAAAACATCGTAACTCGACAGGAAAAAATGCTAGAAACAAACTTATTCAATAAAATCTAATAAACAAATTTAGTTACTCAGGGATATTCTTAAAATTTAATTTTATCGTGATATTTATGCGAGAAAACTAAAATATTCCTTTCTAGCTCCAGATAATTTAAAACATCGTAACTCGACAGGAAAAAATGCTAGAAACAAATTTATTAAGTAAAATCTAATAAACAAATTTAGATACTCAGGGATAGTCTTAAAATTTAATTTTATTGAGATATTTATGCGAGAAAACTAAAATATTCGTTTCTAGTTCCAGAAACATAAAAACATCGTTACTCGTCAGGAAAAAATGCTAGAAACAAATTTATTAAATAAAATCTAATAAACAAATTTAGTTACTCAGGGATATTCTTAAAGTTTAATTTTATCGTGATATTTATGCGAGAAAACTAAAATATTCCTTTCTAGCTCCAGATAATTTAAAACATCGTAAGTCGACAGGAAAAAATGCTAGAATTAAACTTATTAAATGAAATATAATAAACAAATTAAGTTACTCAGGGATATTCTTAAAATTTAATTTTATCGTGATATTTATGCGAGAAAACTAAAATATTCATTTCTAGTTCCAGAAACATAAAAACATCGTTACTCGTCAGGAAAAAATGCTAGAAACAAATTTATTAAATAAAATCTAATAAACAAATTTAGTTACTCAGGGATATTCTTAAAATTTAATTTTATCGTGATATTTATGCGAGAAAACTAAAATATTCCTTTCTAGCTCCAGATAATTTAAAACATCGTAAGTCGACAGGAAAAAATGCTAGAATCAAATTTATTAAATGAAATATAATAAACAAATTAAGTTACTCAGGGATATTCTTAAAATTTAATTTTATCGTGATATTTATGCGAGAAAACTAAAATATTCATTTCTAGTTCCAGAAACATAAAAACATCGTTACTCGTCAGGAAAAAATGCTAGAAACAAATTTATTAAATAAAATCTAATAAACGAATTTAGTTACTCAGGGATATTCTTAAAATTTAATTTTATCGTGATATTTATGCGAGAAAACTAAAATATTCGTTTCTATCTCCAGACAAATAAAAACATAGTATCTCGTCAGGAAAAAATGCTAGAATCAAACTTATTAAATGAAATATAATAAACAAATTAAGTTACTCAGGGATATTCTTAAAATTTAATTTTATCGTGATATTTATGCGAGAAAACTAAAATATTCCTTTCTAGCTCCAGATCATTTAAAACATCGTAACTCGACAGGAAAAAATGCTAGATTCAAACTTATTAAATAAAATCTAATAAACTAATTTAGTTACTCAGGGATATTCTTAAAATTTAATTTTATCGTGATATTTATGCGAGAAAACTAAAATATTCGTTTCTAGTTCCAGAAACATAAAAACATCGTTACTCGTCAGGAAAAAATGCTAGAAACAAATTTATTAAATAAAATCTAATAAACGAATTTAGTTACTCAGGGATATTCTTAAAATTTAATTTTATCGTGATATTTATGCGAGAAAACTAAAATATTCCTTTCTAGCTCCAGATAATTTAAAACATCGTAACTCGACAGGAAAAAATGCTAGAATCAAACTTATTAAATGAAATATAATAAACAAATTAAGTTACTCAGGGATATTCTTAAAATTTAATTTTATCGTGATATTTATGCGAGAAAACTAAAATATTATTTCTAGCTCCAGACAATTTAAAACATCGTAACTCGACAGGAAAAAATGCTAGATTCAAACTTATTAAATGAATTATAATAAACAAATTAAGTTACTTAGGGATATTCTTAAAATTAAATTTTATCGTGATATTTATGCGAGAAAACTAAAATATTCGTTTCTAGTTCCACAAACATAAAAACATCGTTACTCGTCAGGAAAAAATGTTAGAAACAAACTTATTAAATAAAATCTAATAAACTAATTTAGTTACTCAGGGATATTCTTAAAATTTAATTTTATCGTGATATTTATGCGAGAAAACTAAAATATTCGTTTCTATTACCAGAAACATAAAAACATCGTTACTCGTCAGGAAAAAATGCTAGAAACAAATTTATTAAGTAAAATCTAATAAACAAATTTAGATACTCAGGGATAGTCTTAAAATTTAATTTTATTGAGATATTAATGCGAGAAAACTAAAATATTCGTTTCTATCTCCAGACAAATAAAAACATCGTTACTCGTCAGGAAAAAATGCTAGAAACAAACTTATTAAATAAAATCTAATAAACTAATTTAGTTACTCAGGGATATTCTTAAAATTTAATTTTACCGTGATATTTATGCGAGAAAACTAAAATATTCGTTTCTAGTTCCAGAAACATAAAAACATCGTTACTCGTCAGGAAAAAATGCTAGAAACAAACTTATTAAATAAAATCTAATAAACTAATTTAGTTACTCAGGGATATTCTTAAAATTTAATTTTATCGTGATATTTATGCGAGAAAACTAAAATATTCGTTTCTAGTTCCACAAACATAAAAACATCGTTACTCGTCAGGAAAAAATGTTAGAAACAAACTTATTAAATAAAATCTAATAAACTAATTTAGTTACTCAGGGATATTCTTAAAATTTAATTTTATCGTGATATTTATGCGAGAAAACTAAAATATTCGTTTCTATTTCCAGAAACATAAAAACATCGTTACTCGTCAGGAAAAAATGCTAGAAACAAATTTATTAAGTAAAATCTAATAAACAAATTTAGATACTCAGGGATAGTCTTAAAATTTAATTTTATTGAGATATTAATGCGAGAAAACTAAAATATTCGTTTCTATCTCCAGACAAATAAAAACATCGTTACTCGTCAGGAAAAAATGCTAGAAACAAACTTATTAAATAAAATCTAATAAACTAATTTAGTTACTCAGGGATATTCTTAAAATTTAATTTTACCGTGATATTTATGCGAGAAAACTAAAATATTCGTTTCTAGTTCCAGAAACATAAAAACATCGTTACTCGTCAGGAAAAAATGCTAGAAACAAACTTATTAAATAAAATCTAATAAACTAATTTAGTTACTCAGGGATATTCTTAAAATTTAATTTTATCGTGATATTTATGCGAGAAAACTAAAATATTCGTTTCTAGTTCCAGAAACATAAAAAGATCGTTACTCGTCAGGAAAAAATGCTAGAAACAAATTTATTAAATAAAATCTAATAAACAAATTTAGTTACTCAGGGATATTCTTAAAATTTAATTTTATCGTGATATTTATGCGAGAAAACTAAAATATTCGTTTCTATCTCTAGACAAATAAAAACATAGTATATCGTCAGGAAAAAATGCTAGAATCAAACTTATTAAATGAAATATAATAAACAAATTAAGTTACTCAGGGATATTCTTAAAATTTAATTTTATCGTGATATAAATGCGAGAAAACTAAAATATTCGTTTCTAGTTCCACAAACATAAAAACATCGTTACTCGTCAGGAAAAAATGTTAGAAACAAACTAATTAAATAAAATCTAATAAACTAATTTAGTTACTCAGGAATATTCTTAAAATTTAATTTTATCGTGATATTTATGCGAGAAAACTAAAATATTCGTTTCTAGTTCCAGAAACATAAAAACATCGTTACTCGTCAGGAAAAAATGCTAGAAACAAATTTATTAAATAAAATCTAATAAACGAATTTAGTTACTCAGGGATATTCTTAAAATTTAATTTTATTGTGATATTTATGCGAGAAAACTAAAATATTCGTTTCTATCTCTAGACAAATAAAAACATAGTATATCGTCAGGAAAAAATGCTAGAATCAAACTTATTAAATGAAATATAATAAACAAATTAAGTTACTCAGGGATATTCTTAAAATTTAATTTTATCGTGATATTTATGCGAGAAAACTAAAATATTCGTTTCTAGTTCCACAAACATAAAAACATCGTTACTCGTCAGGAAAAAATGTTAGAAACAAACTTATTAAATAAAATCTAATAAACTAATTTAGTTACTCAGGGATATTCTTAAAATTTAATTTTATCGTGATATTTATGCGAGAAAACTAAAATATTCGTTTCTAGTTCCAGAAACATAAAAACATCGTTACTCGTCAGGAAAAAATGCTAGAAACAAATTTATTAAGTAAAATCTAATAAACAAATTTAGATACTCAGGGATAGTCTTAAAATTTAATTTTATTGAGATATTTATGCGAGAAAACTAAAATATTCGTTTCTATCTCCAGACAAATAAAAACATCGTTACTCGTCAGGAAAAAATGCTAGAAACAAACTTATTAAATAAAATCTAATAAACTAATTTAGTTACTCAGGGATATTCTTAAAATTTAATTTTACCGTGATATTTATGCGAGAAAACTAAAATATTCGTTTCTAGTTCCAGAAACATAAAAACATCGTTACTCGTCAGGAAAAAATGCTAGAAACAAACTTATTAAATAAAATCTAATAAACTAATTTAGTTACTCAGGGATATTCTTAATATTTAATTTTATCGTGATATTTATGCGAGAAAACTAAAATATTCGTTTAATAATAATAGAATAATAAAAACATCGTTACTCGTCAGAAAAAAATGCTAGAAACAAATTTATTAAATAAAATCTAATAAACGAATTTAGTTACTCAGGGATATTCTTAAAATTTAATTTTATTGTGATATTTATGCGAGAAAACTAAAATATTCGTTTCTAACTCCAGACAAATAAAAACATAGTATCTCGTCAGGAAAAAATACTAGAATCAAACTTATTAAATGAAATATAATAAACAAATTAAGTTACTCAGGGATATTCTTAAAATTTAATTTTATCGTGATATTTATGCGAGAAAACTAAAATATTCGTTTCTAGTTCCAGAAGCATAAAAACATCGTTACTCGTCATGAAAAAATGCTAGAAACAAACTTATTCAATAAAATCTAATAAACAAATTTAGCTACTCAGGGATATTCTTAAAATTAAATTTTATCGTGATATTTAAGCGAGAAAACTAAAATATTCGTTTCTATCTCCAGACAAATAAAAACATCGTAACTCGTCAGGAAAAAATGCTAGAATCAAACCTATTAAATGAAATATAATAAACAAATTAAGTTACTCCGGGATATTTTTAAAATTTAATTTTATCGTGATATTTATGTGAGAAAACTAAAATATTCGTTTCTAGTTCCAGAAACTTAAAAACATCGTTACTCGTCAGGAAAAAATGCTAGAAACAAATTTATTAAATAAAATCTAATAAACAAATTTAGTTACTCAGGGATATTCTTAAAATTTAATTTTATCGTGATATTTATGCGAGAAAACTAAAATATTCCTTTCTAGCTCCAGATAATTTAAAACATCGTAACTCGACAGGAAAAAATGCTAGAATCAAACTTATTAAATGAAATATAATAAACAAATTAAGTTACTCAGGGATATTCTTAAAATTTAATTTTATCGTGATATTTATGCGAGAAAACTAAAATATTCTTTTCTAGGTCCAGACAATTTAAAACATCGTAACTCGACAGGAAAAAACGCTAGATTCAAACTTATTAAATGAATTATAATAAACAAATTAAGTTACTCAGGGATATTCTTAAAATTAAATTTTATCGTGATATTTATGCGAGAAAACTAAAATATTCGTTTCTAGTTCCACAAACATAAAAACATCGTTACTCGTCAGGAAAAAATGTTAGAAACAAACTTATTAAATAAAATCTAATACACTAATTTAGTTACTCAGGGATATTCTTAAAATTTAATTTTATCGTGATATTTATGCGAGAAAACTAAAATATTCGTTTCTAGTTCCAGAAACATAAAAACATCGTTACTCGTCAGGAAAAAATGCTAGAAACAAATTTATTAAGTAAAATCTAATAAACAAATTTAGATACTCAGGTATTCTTAAAATTTAATTTTATCGTGATATTTATGCGAGAAAAATAAAATATTCGTTTCTAGTTCCAGAAACATAAAAAAATCGTTACTCGTAAGGAAAAAATGCTAGAAACAAATTTATTAAATAAAATCTAATAAACGAATTTAGTTACTCAGGGATATTCTTAAAATTTAATTTTATTGTGATATTTATGCGAGAAAACTAAAATATTCGTTTCTATCTCCAGACAAATAAAAACATCGTTACTCGTCAGGAAAAAATGCTAGAAACAAACTTATTAAATAAAATCTAATAAACTAATTTAGTCACTCAGGGATATTCTTAAAATTTAATTTTACCGTGATATTTATGCGAGAAAACTAAAATATTCGTTTCTAGTTCCAGAAACATAAAAACATCGTTACTCGTCAGGAAAAAATGCTAGAAACAAACTTATTAAATAAAATCTAATAAACTAATTTAGTTACTCAGGGATATTCTTAAAATTTAATTTTATCGTGATATTTATGCGAGAAAACTACAATATTCGTTTCTAGCTCCAGAAACATAAAAAGATCGTTACTCGTCAGGCAAAAATGCTAGAAACAAATTTATTAAGTAAAATCTAATACACAAATTTAGATACTCAGGGATATTCTTAATATTTAATTTTATCGTGATATTTATGCGAGAAAACTAAAATATTCGTTTCAAGTTCCAGAATAATAAAAACATCGTTACTCGTCAGGAAAAAATGCTAGAAACAAATTTATTAAATAAAATCTAATAAACGAATTTAGTTACTCAGGGATATTCTTAAAATTTAATTTTATTGTGATATTTATGCGAGAAAACTAAAATATTCGTTTCTATCTCCAGACAAATAAAAACATAGTATCTCGTCAGGAAAAAATGCTAGAATCAAACTTATTAAATGAAATATAATAAACAAATTAAGTTACTCAGGGATGTTCTTAAAATTTAATTTTATCGTGATATTTATGCGAGAAAACTAAAATATTCGTTTCTAGTTCCAGAAGCATAAAAAACATCGTTACTCGTCAGGACAAAATGCTAGAAACAAACTTATTCAATAAAATCTAATAAACAAATTTAGTTACTCAGGGATATTCTTAAAATTTAATTTTATCGTGATATTTATGCGAGAAAACTAAAATATTCGTTTCTATCTCCAGACAAATAAAAACATCGTAACTCGTCAGGAAAAAATGCTAGAATCAAACCTATTAAATGAAATATAATAAACAAATTAAGTTACTCCGGGATATTCTTAAAATTTAATTTTATCGTGATATTTATGCGAGAAAACTAAAATATTCGTTTCTAGTTCCAGAAACATAAAAACATCGTAACTCGTCAGGAAACAATGCTAGAAACAAATTTATTAAATAAAATCTAATAAACAAATTTAGTTACTCAGGGATAGTCTTAAAATTTAATTTTATTGAGATATTTATGCGAGAAAACTAAAATATTCGTTTCTATCTCCAGACAAATAAAAACATCGTTACTCGTCAGGACAAAATGCTAGAAACAAACTTATTAAATAAAATCTAATAAACTAATTTAGTTACTCAGGGATATTCTTAAAATTTAATTTTACCGTGATATTTATGCGAGAAAACTAAAATATTCGTTTCTATCTCTAGAAATAAAAACATAGTATCTCGTCAGGAAAAAATGCTAGAATCAAACTTATTAAATGAAATATAATAAACAAATTAAGTTACTCAGGGATATTCTTAAAATTTAATTTTATCATGATATTTATGCGAGAAAACTAAAATATTCGTTTCTAGTTCCAGAAGCATAAAAACATCGTTACTCGTCAGGAAAAAATGCTAGAAACAAACTTATTCAATAAAATCTAATAAACAAATTAGTTACTCAGGGATATTCTTAAAATTTAATTTTATCGTGATATTTATGCGAGAAAACTAAAATATTCGTTTCTATCTCCAGACAAATAAAAACATCGTAACTCGTCAGGAAAAAATGCTAGAATCAAACCTATTAAATGAAATATAATAAACAAATTAAGTTACTGCGGGATATTCTTAAAATTTAATTTTATCGTGATATTTATGTGAGAAAACTAAAATATTCGTTTCTAGTTCCAGAAACATAAAAACATCGTTACTCGTCAGGAAAAAATGCTAGAAACAAATTTATTAAATAAAATCTAATAAACGAATTTAGTTACTCAGGGATATTCTTAAAATTTAATTTTATTGTGATATTTATGCGAGAAAACTAAAATATTCGTTTCTATCTCTAGACAAATAAAAACATAGTATATCGTCAGGAAAAATTGCTAGAATCAAACTTATTAAATGAAATATAATAAACAAATTAAGTTACTCAGGGATATTCTTAAAATTTAATTTTATCGTGATATTTATGCGAGAAAACTAAAATATTCGTTTCTAGTTCCACAAACATAAAAACATCGTTACTCGTCAGAAAAAAATGTTAGAAACAAACTTATTAAATAAAATCTAATAAACTAATTTAGTTACTCAGGGATATTCTTAAAATTTAATTTTATCGTGATATTTATGCGAGAAAACTAAAATATTCGTTTCTAGTTCCAGAAACATAAAAACATCGTTACTCGTCAGGAAAAAATGCTAGAAACAAATTTATTAAGTAAAATCTAATAAACAAATTTAGATACTCAGGGATAGTCTTAAAATTTAATTTTATTGAGATATTTATGCGAGAAAACTAAAATATTCGTTTCCATCTCCAGACAAATAAAAACATCGTTACTCGTCAGGAAAAAATGCTAGAAACAAACTTATTAAATAAAATCTAATAAACTAATTTAGTTACTCAGGGATATTCTTAAAATTTAATTTTACCGTGATATTTATGCGAGAAAACTAAAATATTCGTTTCTAGTTCCAGAAACATAAAAACATCGTTACTCGTCAGGAAAAAATGCTAGAAACAAACTTATTAAATAAAATCTAATAAACTAATTTAGTTACTCAGGGATATTCTTAATATTTAATTTTATCGTGATATTTATGCGAGAAAACTAAAATATTCGTTTAATAATAATAGAATAATAAAAACATCGTTACTCGTCAGAAAAAAATGCTAGAAACAAATTTATTAAATAAAATCTAATAAACGAATTTAGTTACTCAGGGATATTCTTAAAATTTAATTTTATTGTGATATTTATGCGAGAAAACTAAAATATTCGTTTCTATCTCCAGACAAATAAAAACATAGTATCTCGTCAGGAAAAAATACTAGAATCAAACTTATTAAATGAAATATAATAAACAAATTAAGTTACTCAGGGATATTCTTAAAATTTAATTTTATCATGATATTTATGCGAGAAAACTAAAATATTCGTTTCTAGTTCCAGAAGCATAAAAACATCGTTACTCGTCAGGAAAAAATGCTAGAAACAAACTTATTCAATAAAATCTAATAAACAAATTTAGTTACTCAGGGATATTCTTAAAATTAAATTTTATCGTGATATTTATGCGAGAAAACTAAAATATTCGTTTCTATCTCCAGACAAATAAAAACATCGTAACTCGACAGGAAAAAATGCTAGAATCAAACCTATTAAATGAAATATAATAAACAAATTAAGTTACTCCGGGATATTTTTAAAATTTAATTTTATCGTGATATTTATGTGAGAAAACTAAAATATTCGTTTCTAGTTCCAGAAACTTAAAAACATCGTTACTCGTCAGGAAAAAATGCTAGAAACAAATTTATTAAATAAAATCTAATAAACAAATTTAGTTACTCAGGGATATTCTTAAAATTTAATTTTATCGTGATATTTATGCGAGAAAACTAAAATATTCCTTTCTAGCTCCAGATAATTTAAAACATCGTAACTCGACAGGAAAAAATGCTAGAATCAAACTTATTAA
This sequence comes from Pterostichus madidus, assembly GCA_911728475.2. Classification (NCBI taxonomy): domain Eukaryota; kingdom Metazoa; phylum Arthropoda; class Insecta; order Coleoptera; family Carabidae; genus Pterostichus; species Pterostichus madidus. The sequence goes on along the minus strand of OU452309.1, from coordinate 20,333,277 downwards.
ATGAAATATAATAAACAAATTAAGTTACTCAGGGATATTCTTAAAATTTAATTTTATCGTGATATTTATGCGAGAAAACTAAAATATTCTTTTCTAGGTCCAGACAATTTAAAACATCGTAACTCGACAGGAAAAAATGCTAGATTCAAACTTATTAAATGAAATATAATAAACAAATTAAGTTACTCAGGGATATTCTTAAAATTAAATTTTATCGTGATATTTATGCGAGAAAACTAAAATATTCGTTTCTAGTTCCACAAACATAAAAACATCGTTACTCGTCAGGAAAAAATGTTAGAAACAAACTTATTAAATAAAATCTAATACACTAATTTAGTTACTCAGGGATATTCTTAAAATTTAATTTTATCGTGATATTTATGCGAGAAAACTAAAATATTCGTTTCTAGTTCCAGAAACATAAAAACATCGTTACTCGTCAGGAAAAAATGCTAGAAACAAATTTATTAAGTAAAATCTAATAACAAATTTAGATACTCAGGTATTCTTAAAATTTAATTTTATCGTGATATTTATGCGAGAAAAATAAAATATTCGTTTCTAGTTCCAGAAACATAAAAACATCGTTACTCGTAAGGAAAAAATGCTAGAAACAAATTTATTAAATAAAATCTAATAAACGAATTTAGTTACTCAGGGATATTCTTAAAATTTAATTTTATTGTGATATTTATGCGAGAAAACTAAAATATTCGTTTCTATCTCCAGACAAATAAAAACATCGTTACTCGTCAGGAAAAAATGCTAGAAACAAACTTATTAAATAAAATCTAATAAACTAATTTAGTCACTCAGGGATATTCTTAAAATTTAATTTTACCGTGATATTTATGCGAGAAAACTAAAATATTCGTTTCTAGTTCCAGAAACATAAAAACATCGTTACTCGTCAGGAAAAAATGCTAGAAACAAACTTATTAAATAAAATCTAATAAACTAATTTAGTTACTCAGGGATATTCTTAAAATTTAATTTTATTGTGATATTTATGCGAGAAAACTAAAATATTCGTTTCTATCTCCAGACAAATAAAAACATAGTATCTCGTCAGGAAAAAATGCTAGAATCAAACTTATTAAATGAAATATAATAAACAAATTAAGATACTCAGGGATGTTCTTAAAATTTAATTTTATCGTGATATTTATGCGAGAAAACTAAAATATTCGTTTCTAGTTCCAGAAGCATAAAAAACATCGTTACTCGTCAGGACAAAATGCTAGAAACAAACTTATTCAATAAAATCTAATAAACAAATTTAGTTACTCAGGGATATTCTTAAAATTTAATTTTATCGTGATATTTATGCGAGAAAACTAAAATATTCGTTTCTATCTCCAGACAAATAAAAACATCGTAACTCGTCAGGAAAAAATGCTAGAATCAAACCTATTAAATGAAATATAATAAACAAATTAAGTTACTCCGGGATATTCTTAAAATTTAATTTTATCGTGATATTTATGCGAGAAAACTAAAATATTCGTTTCTAGTTCCAGAAACATAAAAACATCGTAACTCGTCAGGAAACAATGCTAGAAACAAATTTATTAAATAAAATCTAATAAACAAATTTAGTTACTCAGGGATAGTCTTAAAATTTAATTTTATTGAGATATTTATGCGAGAAAACTAAAATATTCGTTTCTATCTCCAGACAAATAAAAACATCGTTACTCGTCAGGAAAAAATGCTAGAAACAAACTTATTAAATAAAATCTAATAAACTAATTTAGTTACTCAGGGATATTCTTAAAATTTAATTTTACCGTGATATTTATGCGAGAAAACTAAAATATTCGTTTCTATCTCTAGACAAATAAAAACATAGTATCTCGTCAGGAAAAAATGCTAGAATCAAACTTATTAAATGAAATATAATAAACAAATTAAGTTACTCAGGGATATTCTTAAAATTTAATTTTATCGTGATATTTATGCGAGAAAACTAAAATATTCGTTTCTAGTTCCAGAAGCATAAAAACATCGTTACTCGTCAGGAAAAAATGCTAGAAACAAACTTATTCAATAAAATCTAATAAACAAATTAGTTACTCAGGGATATTCTTAAAATTTAATTTTATCGTGATATTTATGCGAGAAAACTAAAATATTCGTTTCTATCTCCAGACAAATAAAAACATCGTAACTCGTCAGGAAAAAATGCTAGAATCAAACCTATTAAATGAAATATAATAAACAAATTAAGTTACTGCGGGATATTCTTAAAATTTAATTTTATCGTGATATTTATGTGAGAAAACTAAAATATTCGTTTCTAGTTCCAGAAACATAAAAACATCGTTACTCGTCAGGAAAAAATGCTAGAAACAAATTTATTAAATAAAATCTAATAAACGAATTTAGTTACTCAGGGATATTCTTAAAATTTAATTTTATTGTGATATTTATGCGAGAAAACTAAAATATTCGTTTCTATCTCTAGACAAATAAAAACATAGTATATCGTCAGGAAAAAATGCTAGAATCAAACTTATTAAATGAAATATAATAAACAAATTAAGTTACTCAGGGATATTCTTAAAATTTAATTTTATCGTGATATTTATGCGAGAAAACTAAAATATTCGTTTCTAGTTCCAGAAACATAAAAACATCGTTACTCGTCAGGAAAAAATGCTAGAAACAAATTTATTAAGTAAAATCTAATAAACAAATTTAGATACTCAGGGATAGTCTTAAAATTTAATTTTATTGAGATATTTATGCGAGAAAACTAAAATATTCGTTTCTATCTCCAGACAAATAAAAACATCGTTACTCGTCAGGAAAAAATGCTAGAAACAAACTTATTAAATAAAATCTAATAAACTAATTTAGTTACTCAGGGATATTCTTAAAATTTAATTTTATCGTGATATTTATGCGAGAAAACTAAAATATTCGTTTCTAGTTCCAGAAACATAAAAACATCGTTACTCGTCAGGAAAAAATGCTAGAAACAAACTTATTAAATAAAATCTAATAAACTAATTTAGTTACTCAGGGATATTCTTAATATTTAATTTTATCGTGATATTTATGCGAGAAAACTAAAATATTCGTTTAATAATAATAGAATAATAAAAACATCGTTACTCGTCAGAAAAAAATGCTAGAAACAAATTTATTAAATAAAATCTAATAAACGAATTTAGTTACTCAGGGATATTCTTAAAATTTAATTTTATTGTGATATTTATGCGAGAAAACTAAAATATTCGTTTCTATCTCCAGACAAATAAAAACATAGTATCTCGTCAGGAAAAAATACTAGAATCAAACTTATTAAATGAAATATAATAAACAAATTAAGTTACTCAGGGATATTCTTAAAATTTAATTTTATCGTGATATTTATGCGAGAAAACTAAAATATTCGTTTCTAGTTCCAGAAGCATAAAAACATCGTTACTCGTCAGGAAAAAATGCTAGAAACAAACTTATTCAATAAAATCTAATAAACAAATTTAGTTACTCAGGGATATTCTTAAAATTAAATTTTATCGTGATATTTATGCGAGAAAACTAAAATATTCGTTTCTATCTCCAGACAAATAAAAACATCGTAACTCGTCAGGAAAAAATGCTAGAATCAAACCTATTAAATGAAATATAATAAACAAATTAAGTTACTCCGGGATATTCTTAAAATTTAATTTTATCGTGATATTTATGTGAGAAAACTAAAATATTCGTTTCTAGTTCCAGAAACTTAAAAACATCGTTACTCGTCAGGAAAAAATGCTAGAAACAAATTTATTAAATAAAATCTAATAAACAAATTTAGTTACTCAGGGATATTCTTAAAATTTAATTTTATCGTGATATTTATGCGAGAAAACTAAAATATTCCTTTCTAGCTCCAGATAATTTAAAACATCGTAACTCGACAGGAAAAAATGCTAGAATCAAACTTATTAAATGAAATATAATAAACAAATTAAGTTACTCAGGGATATTCTTAAAATTTAATTTTATCGTGATATTTATGCGAGAAAACTAAAATATTCTTTTCTAGGTCCAGACAATTTAAAACATCGTAACTCGACAGGAAAAAATGCTAGATTAAACCTTATTAAATGAATTATAATAAACAAATTAAGTTACTCAGGGATATTCTTAAAATTAAATTTTATCGTGATATTTATGCGAGAAAACTAAAATATTCGTTTCTAGTTCCACAAACATAAAAACATCGTTACTCGTCAGGAAAAAATGTTAGAAACAAACTTATTAAATAAAATCTAATACACTAATTTAGTTACTCAGGGATATTCTTAAAATTTAATTTTATCGTGATATTTATGCGAGAAAACTAAAATATTCGTTTCTAGTTCCAGAAACATAAAAACATCGTTACTCGTCAGGAAAAAATGCTAGAAACATATTTATTAAGTAAAATCTAATAAACAAATTTAGATACTCAGGTATTCTTAAAATTTAATTTTATCGTGATATTTATGCGAGAAAAATAAAATATTCGTTTCTAGTTCCAGAAACATAAAAACATCGTTACTCGTAAGGAAAAAATGCTAGAAACAAATTTATTAAATAAAATCTAATAAACGAATTTAGTTACTCAGGGATATTCTTAAAATTTAATTTTATTGTGATATTTATGCGAGAAAACTAAAATATTCGTTTCTATCTCCAGACAAATAAAAACATCGTTACTCGTCAGGAAAAAATGCTAGAAACAAACTTATTAAATAAAATCTAATAAACTAATTTAGTCACTCAGGGATATTCTTAAAATTTAATTTTACCGTGATATTTATGCGAGAAAACTAAAATATTCGTTTCTAGTTCCAGAAACATAAAAACATCGTTACTCGTCAGGAAAAAATGCTAGAAACAAACTTATTAAATAAAATCTAATAAACTAATTTAGTTACTCAGGGATATTCTTAAAATTTAATTTTATCGTGATATTTATGCGAGAAAACTAAAATATTCGTTTCTAGTTCCAGAAACATAAAAAGATCGTTACTCGTCAGGCAAAAATGCTAGAAACAAATTTATTAAGTAAAATCTAATACACAAATTTAGATACTCAGGGATATTCTTAATATTTAATTTTATCGTGATATTTATGCGAGAAAACTAAAATATTCGTTTCAAGTTCCAGAATAATAAAAACATCGTTACTCGTCAGGAAAAAATGCTAGAAACAAATTTATTAAACAAAATCTAATAAACGAATTTAGTTACTCAGGGATATTCTTAAAATTTAATTTTATTGTGATATTTATGCGAGAAAACTAAAATATTCGTTTCTATCTCCAGACAAATAAAAACATAGTATCTCGTCAGGAAAAAATGCTAGAATCAAACTTATTAAATGAAATATAATAAACAAATTAAGTTACTCAGGGATGTTCTTAAAATTTAATTTTATCGTGATATTTATGCGAGAAAACTAAAATATTCGTTTCTAGTTCCAGAAGCATAAAAAACATCGTTACTCGTCAGGACAAAATGCTAGAAACAAACTTATTCAATAAAATCTAATAAACAAATTTAGTTACTCAGGGATATTCTTAAAATTTAATTTTATCGTGATATTTATGCGAGAAAACTAAAATATTCGTTTCTATCTCCAGACAAATAAAAACATAGTATCTCGTCAGGAAAAAATGCTAGAATCAAACCTATTAAATGAAATATAATAAACAAATTAAGTTACTCCGGGATATTCTTAAAATTTAATTTTATCGTGATATTTATGCGAGAAAACTAAAATATTCGTTTCTAGTTCCAGAAACATAAAAACATCGTAACTCGTCAGGAAACAATGCTAGAAACAAATTTATTAAATAAAATCTAATAAACAAATTTAGTTACTCAGGGATATTCTTAAAATTTAATTTTATCGTGATATTTATGCGAGAAAACTAAAATATTCCTTTCTAGCTCCAGATAATTTAAAACATCGTAACTCGACAGGAAAAAATGCTAGAATCAAACTTATTAAATGAAATATAATAAACAAATTAAGTTACTCCGGGATATTCTTAAAATTTAATTTTATCGTGATATTTATGCGAGAAAACTAAAATATTCATTTCTAGTTCCAGAAACATAAAAACATCGTTACTCGTCAGGAAAAATGCTAGAAACAATTTTATTAAATAAAATCTAATAAACGAATTTAGTTACTCAGGGATATTCTTAAAATTTAATTTTATCGTGATATTTATGCGAGAAAACTAAAATATTCGTTTCTATCTCCAGACAAATAAAAACATAGTATCTCGTCAGGAAAAAATGCTAGAATCAAACTTATTAAATGAAATATAATAAACAAATTAAGTTACTCAGGGATATTCTTAAAATTTAATTTTATCGTGATATTTATGCGAGAAAACTAAAATATTCGTTTCTAGTTCCAAAAGCATAAAAACATCGTTACTCGTCAGGAAAAAATGCTAGAAACAAACTTATTAAATAAAATCTAATAAACTAATTTAGTTACTCAGGGATATTCTTAAAATTTAATTTTATCGTGATATTTATGCGAGAAAACTAAAATATTCGTTTCTAGTTCCAGAAACATAAAAACATCGTTACTCGTCAGGAAAAAATGCTAGAAACAAACTTATTCAATAAAATCTAATAAACAAATTAAGTTACTCAGGGATATTCTTACAATTTAATTTTATCGTGATATTTATGCGAGAAAACTAAAATATTCGTTTCTAGTTCTAGAAACATAAAAACATCGTAACTCGTCAGGAAAAAATGCTAGAAACAAATTTATTAAATAAGATCTAATAAACAAATTTAGTTACTCAGGGATATTCTTAAAATTTAATTTTATCGTGATATTTATGCGAGAAAACTAAAATATTCTTTTCTAGCTCCGGACAATTTAAAACATCGTAACTCGACAGGAAAAAATGCTAGATTCAAACTTATTAAATGAATTATAATAAACAAATTAAGTTACTTAGGGATATTCTTAAAATTAAATTTTATCGTGATATTTATGCGAGAAAACTAAAATATTCGTTTCTAGTTCCACAAACATAAAAACATCGTTACTCGTCAGGAAAAAATGTTAGAAACAAAAATTATTAAATAAAATCTAATAAACTAATTTAGTTACTCAGGGATATTCTTAAAATTTAATTTTATCGTGATATTTATGCGAGAAAACTAAAATATTCGTTTCTAGTTCCAAAAGCATAAAAACATCGTTACTCGTCAGGAAAAAATGCTAGAAACAAACTTATTAAATAAAATCTAATAAACTAATTTAGTTACTCAGGGATATTCTTAAAATTAAATTTTATCGTGATATTTATGCGAGAAAACTAAAATATTCGTTTCTAGTTCCACAAACATAAAAACATCGTTACTCGTCAGGAAAAAATGTTAGAAACAAACTTATTAAATAAAATCTAATAAACTAATTTAGTTACTCAGGGGTATTCTTAAAATTTAATTTTATCGTGATATTTATGCGAGAAAACTAAAATATTCGTTTCTAGTTCCAGAAACATAAAAAATCGTTACTCGTCAGGAAAAAATGCTAGAAACAAATTTATTAAGTAAAATCTAATAAACAAAATTAGATACTCAGGGATAGTCTTAAAATTTAATTTTATTGAGATATTTATGCGAGAAAACTAAAATATTCGTTTCTATCTCCAGACAAATAAAAACAACGTTACTCGTCAGGAAAAAATGCTAGAAACAAACTTATTAAATAAAATCTAATAAACTAATTTAGTTACTCAGGGATATTCTTAAAATTTAATTTTACCGTGATATTTATGCGAGAAAACTAAAATATTCGTTTCTAGTTCCAGAAACATAAAAACATCGTTACTCGTCAGCAAAAAATGCTAGAAACAAACTTATTCAATAAAATCTAATAAACAAATTAAGTTACTCAGGGATATTCTTACAATTTAATTTTATCGTGATATTTATGCGAGAAAACTAAAATATTCGTTTCTAGTTCCACAAACATAAAAACATCGTTACTCGTCAGGAAAAAATGTTAGAAACAAACTTATTAAATAAAATCTAATAAACTAATTTAGTTACTCAGGGATATTCTTAAAATTTAATTTTATCGTGATATTTATGCGAGAAAACTAAAATATTCGTTTCTAGTTCCAAAAGCATAAAAACATCGTTACTCGTCAGGAAAAAATGCTAGAAACAAACTTATTAAATAAAATCTAATAAACTAATTTAGTTACTCAGGGATATTCTTAAAATTTAATTTTACCGTGATATTTATGCGAGAAAACTAAAATATTCGTTTCTAGTTCCAGAAACATAAAAACATCGTTACTCGTCAGGAAAAAATGCTAGAAATAAATTTATTAAGTAAAATCTAATAAACAAATTTAGATACTCAGGGATAGTCTTAAAATTTAATTTTATTGAGATATTTATGCGAGAAAACTAAAATATTCGTTTCTATCTCCAGACAAATAAAAACATAGTATCTCGTCAGGAAAAAATGCTAGAATCAAACTTATTAAATGAAATATAATAAACAAATTAAGTTACTCAGGGAAATTCTTAAAATTTAATTTTATCGTGATATTTATGCGAGAAAACTAAAATATTCATTTCTAGTTCCAGAAACAAAAACATCGTTACTCGTCAGGAAAAAATGCTAGAAACAAATTTATTAAATAAAATCTAATAAACGAATTTAGTTACTCAGGGATATTTTTAAAATTTAATTTTATCGTGATATTTATGCGAGAAAACAAAAATATTCGTTTCTATCTCCAGAAAAATAAAAACATAGTATCTCGTCAGGAAAAAATGCTAGAATCAAACTTATTAAATGAAATATAATAAACAAATTAAGTTACTCAGGGATATTCTTAAAATTTAATTTTATCGTGATATTTATGCGAGAAAACTAAAATATTCGTTTCTATCTCCAGACAAATAAAAACATAGTATCTCGTCAGGAAAAAATGCTAGAATCAAACTTATTAAATGAAATATAATAAACAAATTAAGTTACTCAGGGATATTCTTAAAATTTAATTTTATCGTGATATTTATGTGAGAAAACTAAAATATTCGTTTCTAGTTCCAGAAACATAAAAACATCGTTACTCGTCAGAAAAAAATGCTAGAAACAAACTTATTCAATAAAATCTAATAAACAAATTTAGTTACTCAGGGATATTCTTAAAATTAAATTTTATCGTGATATTTATGCGAGAAAACTAAAATATTCGTTTCTATCTCCAGACAAATAAAAACATCGTAACTCGTCAGGAAAAAATGCTAGAATCAAACCTATTAAATGAAATATAATAAACAAATTAAGTTACTCCGGGATATTCTTAAAATTTAATTTTATCATGATATTTATGCGAGAAAACTAAAATATTCGTTTCTAGTTCCAGAAACATAAAAACATCGTTACTCGTCAGGAAAAAATGCTAGAAACAAATTTATTAAATAAAATCTAATAAACAAATTTAGTTACTCAGGGATATTCTTAAAATTTAATTTTATCGTGATATTTATGCGAGAAAACTAAAATATTCCTTTCTAGCTCCAGATAATTTAAAACATCGTAACTCGACAGGAAAAAATGCTAGAATCAAACCTATTAAATGAAATATAATAAACAAATTAAGTTACTCCGGGATATTCTTAAAATTTAATTTTATCATGATATTTATGCGAGAAAACTAAAATATTCGTTTCTAGTTCCAGAAACATAAAAACATCGTTACTCGTCAGGAAAAAATGCTAGAAACAAATTTATTAAATAAAATCTAATAAACAAATTTAGTTACTCAGGGATATTCTTAAAATTTAATTTTATCGTGATATTTATGCGAGAAAACTAAAATATTCCTTTCTAGCTCCAGATAATTTAAAACATCGTAACTCGACAGGAAAAAATGCTAGAATCAAACTTATTAAATGAAATATAATAAACAAATTAAGTTACTCAGGGATATTCTTAAAATTTAATTTTATCGTGATATTTATGCGAGAAAACTAAAATATTCATTTCTAGTTCCAGAAACAAAAACATCGTTACTCGTCAGGAAAAAATGCTAGAAACAAATTTATTAAATAAAATCTAATAAACGAATTTAGTTACTCAGGGATATTCTTAAAATTAAATTTTATCGTGATATTTATGCGAGAAAACTAAAATATTCGTTTCTATCTCCAGACAAATAAAAACATAGTATCTCGTCAGGAAAAAATGCTAGAATCAAACTTATTAAATGAAATATAATAAACAAATTAAGTTACTCAGGGATATTCTTAAAATTTAATTTTATCGTGATATTTATGCGAGAAAACTAAAATATTCGTTTCTAGTTCCAAACGAATAAAAACATCGTTACTCGTCAGGAAAAAATGCTAGAAACAAACTTATTAAATAAAATCTAATAAACTAATTTAGTTACTCAGGGATATTCTTAAAATTTAATTTTATCGTGATATTTATGCGAGAAAACTAAAATATTCGTTTCTAGTTCCAGAAACATAAAAAGATCTTTACTCGTCAGGAAAAAATGCTAGAAACAAATTTATTAAGTAAAATCAAATACACAAATTTAGATACTCAGGGATATTCTTAATATTTAATTTTATCGTGATATTTATGCGAGAAAACTAAAATATTCGTTTCTAGTTCCAGAAACATAAAAACATCGTTACTCGTCAGGAAAAAATGCTAGAAACAAACTTATTCAATAAAATCTCATAAACAAATTAAGTTACTCAGGGATATTCTTACTATTTAATTTTATCGTGATATTTATGCGAGAAAACTAAAATATTCGTTTCTAGTTCTAGAAATATAAAAACATCGTAACTCGTCAGGAAAAAATGCTAGAAACAAATTATTAAATAAAATCTAATAAACAAATTTAGTTACTCAGGGATATTCTTAAAATTTAATTTTATCGTGATATTTATGCGAGAAAACTAAAATATTCCTTTCTAGCTCCAGATAATTTAAAACATCGTAACTCGACAGGAAAAAATGCTAGAATCAAACTTATTAAATGAAATATAATAAACAAATTAAGTTACTCAGGGATATTATTAAAATTTAATTTTATCGTGATATTTATGCGAGAAAACTAAAATATTCTTTTCTAGCTCCAGACAATTTAAAACATCGTAACTCGACAGGAAAAAATGCTAGATTCAAACTTATTAAATGAATTATAATAAACAAATTAAGTTACTCAGGGATATTCTTAAAATTAAATTTTATCGTGATATTTATGCGAGAAAACTAAAATATTCGTTTCTAGTTCCACAAACATAAAAACACCGTTACTCGTCAGGAAAAAATGTTAGAAACAAACTTATTAAATAAAATCTAATAAACTAATTTAGTTACTCAGGGATATTCTTAATATTTAATTTTATCGTGATATTTATGCGAGAAAACTAAAATATTCGTTTCAAGTTCCAGAATAATAAAAACATCGTTACTCGTCAGGAAAAAATGCTAGAAACAAATTTATTAAATAAAATCTAATAAACGAATTTAGTTACTCAGGGATATTCTTAAAATTTAATTTTATTGTGATATTTATGCGAGAAAACTAAAATATTCGTTTCTATCTCCAGACAAATAAAAACATAGTATCTCGTCAGGAAAAAATGCTAGAATCAAACTTATTAAATGAAATATAATAAACAAATTAAGTTACTCAGGGATAATCTTAAAATTTAATTTTATCGTGATATTTATGCGAGAAAACTAAAATATTCGTTTCTAGTTCCAGAAGCTTAAAAAACATCGTTACTCGTCAGGAAAAAATGCTAGAAACAAACTTATTCAATAAAATCTAATAAACAAATTTAGTTACTCAGGGATATTCTTAAAATTTAATTTTATCGTGATATTTATGCGAGAAAACTAAAATATTCGTTTCTATCTCCAGACAAATAAAAACATCGTAACTCGTCAGGAAAAAATGCTAGAATCAAACCTATTAAATGAAATATAATAAACAAATTAAGTTACTCCGGGATATTCTTAAAATTTAATTTTATCGTGATATTTATGCGAGAAAACTAAAATATTCGTTTCTAGTTCCAGAAACATAAAAACATCGTTACTCGTCAGGAAAAAATGCTAGAAACAAATTTATTAAATAAAATCTAATAAACAAATTTAGTTACTCAGGGATATTCTTAAAATTTAATTTTATCGTGATATTTATGCGAGAAAACTAAAATATTCCTTTCTAGCTCCAGATAATTTAAAACATCGTAACTCGACAGGAAAAAATGCTAGAATCAAACTTATTAAATGAAATATAATAAACAAATTAAGTTACTCAGGGATATTCTTAAAATTTAATTTTATCGTGATATTTATGCGAGAAAACTAAAATATTCTTTTCTAGCTCCAGACAATTTAAAACATCGTAACTCGACAGGAAAAAATGCTAGATTCAAACTTATTAAATGAATTATAATAAACAAATTAAGTTACTCAGGGATATTCTTAAAATTAAATTTTATCGTGATATTTATGCGAGAAAACTAAAATATTCGTTTCTATCTCCAGACAAATAAAAACATCGTAACTCGTCAGGAAAAAATGCTAGAATCAAACCTATTAAATGAAATATAATAAACAAATTAAGTTACTCCGGGATATTCTTAAAATTTAATTTTATCGTGATATTTATGTGAGAAAACTAAAATATTCGTTTCTAGTTCCAGAAACATAAAAACATCGTTACTCGTCAGGAAAAAATGCTAGAAACAAATTTATTAAATAAAATCTAATAAACGAATTTAGTTACTCAGGGATATTCTTAAAATTTAATTTTATTGTGATATTTATGCGAGAAAACTAAAATATTCTTTTCTAGCTCCAGACAATTTAAAACATCGTAACTCGACAGGAAAAAATGCTAGATTCAAACTTATTAAATGAATTATAATAAACAAATTAAGTTACTCAGGGATATTCCTAAAATTAAATTTTATCGTGATATTTATGCGAGAAAACTAAAATATTCGTTTCTAGTTCCACAAACATAAAAACACCGTTACTCGTCAGGAAAAAATGTTAGAAACAAACTTATTAAATAAAATCTAATAAACTAATTTAGTTACTCAGGGATATTCTTAATATTTAATTTTATCGTGATATTTATGCGAGAAAACTAAAATATTCGTTTCAAGTTCCAGAATAATAAAAACATCGTTACTCGTCAGGAAAAAATGCTAGAAACAAATTTATTAAATAAAATCTAATAAACGAATTTAGTTACTCAGGGATATTCTTAAAATTTAATTTTATTGTGATATTTATGCGAGAAAACTAAAATATTCGTTTCTATCTCCAGACAAATAAAAACATAGTATCTCGTCAGGTAAAAATGCTAGAATCAAACTTATTAAATGAAATATAATAAACAAATTAAGTTACTCAGGGATAATCTTAAAATTTAATTTTATCGTGATATTTATGCGAGAAAACTAAAATATTCGTTTCTAGTTCCAGAAGCTTAAAAAACATCGTTACTCGTCAGGAAAAAATGCTAGAAACAAACTTATTCAATAAAATCTAATAAACAAATTTAGTTACTCAGGGATATTCTTAAAATTTAATTTTATCGTGATATTTATGCGAGAAAACTAAAATATTCGTTTCTATCTCCAGACAAATAAAAACATCGTAACTCGTCAGGAAAAAATGCTAGAATCAAACCTATTAAATGAAATATAATAAACAAATTAAGTTACTCCGGGATATTCTTAAAATTTAATTTTATCGTGATATTTATGCGAGAAAACTAAAATATTCGTTTCTAGTTCCAGAAACATAAAAACATCGTTACTCGTCAGGAAAAAATGCTAGAAACAAATTTATTAAATAAAATCTAATAAACAAATTTAGTTACTCAGGGATATTCTTAAAATTTAATTTTATCGTGATATTTATGCGAGAAAACTAAAATATTCCTTTCTAGCTCCAGATAATTTAAAACATCGTAACTCGACAGGAAAAAATGCTAGAATCAAACTTATTAAATGAAATATAATAAACAAATTAAGTTACTCAGGGATATTCTTAAAATTTAATTTTATCGTGATATTTATGCGAGAAAACTAAAATATTCTTTTCTAGCTCCAGACAATTTAAAACATCGTAACTCGACAGGAAAAAATGCTAGATTCAAACTTATTAAATGAATTATAATAAACAAATTAAGTTACTCAGGGATATTCTTAAAATTAAATTTTATCGTGATATTTATGCGAGAAAACTAAAATATTCGTTTCTATCTCCAGACAAATAAAAACATCGTAACTCGTCAGGTAAAAATGCTAGAATCAAACCTATTAAATGAAATATAATAAACAAATTAAGTTACTCCGGGATATTCTTAAAATTTAATTTTATCGTGATATTTATGTGAGAAAACTAAAATATTCGTTTCTAGTTCCAGAAACATAAAAACATCGTTACTCGTCAGGAAAAAATGCTAGAAACAAATTTATTAAATAAAATCTAATAAACAAATTTAGTTACTCAGGGATATTCTTAAAATTTAATTTTATCGTGATATTTATGCGAGAAAACTAAAATATTCCTTTCTAGCTCCAGATAATTTAAAACATCGTAACTCGACAGGAAAAAATGCTAGATTCAAACTTATTAAATGAATTATAATAAACAAATTAAGTTACTCAGGGATATACTTAAAATTAAATTTTATCGTGATATTTATGCGAGAAAACTAAAATATTCGTTTCTAGTTCCACAAACATAAAAACATCGTTACTCGTCAGGAAAAAATGTTAGAAACAAACTTATTAAATAAAATCTAATAAACTAATTTAGTTACTCAGGGATATTCTTAATATTTAATTTTATCGTGATATTTATGCGAGAAAACTAAAATATTCGTTTCAAGTTCCAGAATAATAAAAACATCGTTACTCGTCAGGAAAAAATGCTAGAAACAAATTTATTAAATAAAATCTAATAAACGAATTTAGTTACTCAGGGATATTCTTAAAATTTAATTTTATTGTGATATTTATGCGAGAAAACTAAAATATTCGTTTCTATCTCTAGACAAATAAAAACATAGTATCTCGTCAGGAAAAAATGCTAGAATCAAACTTATTAAATGAAATATAATAAACAAATTAAGTTACTCAGGGATATTCTTAAAATTTAATTTTATCGTGATATTTATGCGAGAAAACTAAAATATTCTTTTCTAGCTCCAGACAATTTAAAACATCGTAACTCGACAGGAAAAAATGCTAGATTCAAACTTATTAAATGAATTATAATAAACAAATTAAGTTACTCAGGGATATTCTTAAAATTAAATTTTATCGTGATATTTATGCGAGAAAACTAAAATATTCGTTTCTAGTTCCACAAACATAAAAACATCGTTACTCGTCAGGAAAAAATGTTAGAAACAAACTTATTAAATAAAATCTAATAAACTAATTTAGATACTCAGGGATATTCTTAATATTTAATTTTATCGTGATATTTATGCGAGAAAACTAAAATATTCGTTTCAAGTTCCAGAATAATAAAAACATCGTTACTCGTCAGGAAAAAATGCTAGAAACAAATTTATTAAATAAAATCTAATAAACGAATTTAGTTACTCAGGGATATTCTTAAAATTTAATTTTATTGTGATATTTATGCGAGAAAACTAAAATATTCGTTTCTATCTCCAGACAAATAAAAACATAGTATCTCGTCAGGTAAAAATGCTAGAATCAAACTTATTAAATGAAATATAATAAACAAATTAAGTTACTCAGGGATAATCTTAAAATTTAATTTTATCGTGATATTTATGCGAGAAAACTAAAATATTCGTTTCTAGTTCCTGAAGCTTAAAAAACATCGTTACTCGTCAGGAAAAAATGCTAGAAACAAACTTATTCAATAAAATCTAATAAACAAATTTAGTTACTCAGGGATATTCTTAAAATTTAATTTTATCGTGATATTTATGCGAGAAAAGTAAAATATTCGTTTCTATCTACAGACAAATAAAAACATCGTAACTCGTCAGGAAAAAATGCTAGAATTCAATAAAATTTAATAAACAAATTTAGTTACTCAGGGATATTCTTAAAATTTAATTTTATCGTTATATTTATGCGAGAAAACTAAAATATTCGTTTCTATTTCCAGACAATTTAAAACATCGAAACTCGACAGGAAAAAATGCTAGAATCAAACTTATTAAATGAAATATAATAAACAAATTAAGTTACTCAGGGGTATTCTTACAATTTAATTTTATCGTCATATTTATGCGAGAAAACTAAAATATTCGTTTCTATCTCCAGACAAATAAAAACATAGTATCTCGTCAGGAAAAAATGCTAGAATCAAACTTATTAAATGAAATATAATAAACAAATTAAGTTACTCAATATACTCATAAACTTATTCTTAAAATTTAATTTTATCGTGATATTTATACGAGAAAACTAAAATATTCGTTTCTAGTTCCAGAAACATAAAAACATCGTTACTCGTCAGAAAAAAATGCTAGAAACAAACTTATTCAATAAAATCTAATAAACAAATTTAGTTACTCAGGGATATTCTTAAAATTTAATTTTATCGTGATATTTATGCGAGAAAACTAAAATATTCGTTTCTATCTCCAGACAAATAAAAACATCGTAACTCGTCAGGAAAAAATGCTAGAATCAAACTTATTAATTGAAATATAATAAACAAATTAAGTTACTCCGGGATATTCTTAAAATTTAATTTTATCGTGATATTTATGCGAGAAAACTAAAATATTCGTTTCTAGCTCCAGATAATTTAAAACATCGTAACTCGACAGGAAAAAATGCTAGAATCAAACTTATTAAATGAAATATAATAAACAAATTAAGTTACTCAGGGATATTCTTAAAATTTAATTTTATCGTGATATTTATGCGAGAAAACTAAAATATTCGTTTCTATTTCCAGACAATTTAAAACATCGAAACTCGACAGGAAAAAATGCTAGAATCAAACTTATTAAATGAAATATAATAAACAATTTCAGTTACTCAGGGTTATTCTTAAAATTTAATTTTATCGTGATATTTATGCGAGAAAACTAATATATTCGTTTCTATTTCCAGACAATTTAAAATATCGAAACTCGTCAGGAAAAAATGCTAGAATCAAATTTATTAAATGAAATATAATAAACAAATTAAGTTACTCAGGGGTATTCTTACAATTTAATTTTATCGTCATATTTATGCGAGAAAACTAAAATATTCGTATCTAGCTCCAGACAAATAAAAACATCGTTACTCCTCAGGAAAAAATTCTAGAATCAAACTTATTAAAAAAATCTAATAAACAAATAAAGTTACTCAGGGATATTCTTAAAATTTAATTTTATCGTGATATTTATGCGAGAAAACTAAAATATTCGTTTCTAGTTCCAGACAAACAAAAACATCGTAACTGCTCAGGAAAAAATGCTAGAATGAAACTTATTAAATAAAATCTAATAAACAAATTTAGTTACTCAGGGATATTCTTAAAATTTAATTTTATCCTGATATTTATGCGAGAAAACTAAAATATTCGTTTCTAGCTCCAGACAAATAAAAACATCGTAACTCGTCAGGAAAAACTTCTAGAATCAAACTTATTAAATGAAATATAATAAACAAATTAAGTTACTCAGGTATATTCTTAAAATTTAATTTTATCGTGAATTTATGCGAGAAAACTAAAATATTCGTTTCTAGTTCCAGAAACATAAAAACATCGTTACTCGTCAGGAAAAAATGCTAGAAACAAACTTATTCAATAAAATCTAATAAACAAATTTAGTTACTCAGGGATATTCTTAAAATTTAATTTTATCGTGATATTTATGCGAGAAAACTAAAATATTCGTTTCTATCTCCAGACAAATAAAAACATCGTAACTCGTCAGGAAAAAATGCTAGAATCAAACTTATTAAATGAAATATAATAAACAAATTAAGTTACTCCGGGATATTCTTAAAATTTAATTTTATCGTGATATTTATGCGAGAAAACTAAAATATTCGTTTCTAGCTCCAGATAATTTAAAACATCGTAACTCGACAGGAAAAAATGCTAGAATCAAACTTATTAAATGAAATATAATAAACAAATTAAGTTACTCAGGGATATTCTTAAAATTTAATTTTATCGGGATATTTATGCGAGAAAACTAAAATATTCGTTTCTAGTTCCAGAAACATAAAAACATCGTTACTCGTCAGGAAAAAATGCTAGAACAAACTTATTCAATAAAATCTAATAAACAAATTTAGTTACTCAGGGATATTCTTAAAATTTAATTTTATCGTGATATTTATGCGAGAAAACTAAAATATTCGTTTCTATCTCCAGACAATTTAAAACATCGTAACTCGACAGGAAAAAATGCTAGAATCAAACTTATAAAATGAAATATAATAAACAAATTCAGTTACTCAGGGATATTCTTAAAATTTAATTTTATCGTGATATTTATGCGAGAAAACTAAAATATTCGTTTCTAGTTCCAGAAACATAAAAACATCGTTACTCGTCAGGAAAAAATGCTAGAAACAAACTTATTCATTAAAATCTAATAAACAAATTTAGTTACTCAGGGATATTCTTAAAATTTAATTTTATCGTGAATTTATGCGAGAAAACTAAAATATTCGTTTCTAGTTCCAGAAACATAAAAACATCTTTACTCGTCAGGAAAAAATGCTAGAAACAAATTTATTAAATAAAATCTAATAAACTCAGTGATATTCTTAAAATTTAATTTTATCGTGATATTTATGCGAGAAAACTAAAATATTCGTTTCTAGTTCCAGAAACATAAAAACATCGTAACTCGACAGGAAAAAATGCTAGAATCAAACTTATTAAATGAAATATAATAAACAAATTAAGTTACTCAGGGATATTCTTAAAATTTAATTTTATCGTGATATTTATGCGAGAAAACTAAAATATTCGTTTCTAGCTCCAGATAATTTAAAACATCGTAACTCGACAGGAAAAAATGCTAGAATCAAACTTATTAAATGAAATATAATAAACAAATTAAGTTACTCAGGGATATTCTTAAAATTTAATTTTATCGTGATATTTATGCGAGAAAAGTAAAATATTCGTTTCTATCTACAGACAAATAAAAACATCGTAACTCGTCAGAAAAAAAAGCTAGAATTCAATAAAATTTAATAAACAAATTTAGTTACTCAGGGATATTCTTAAAATTTAATTTTATCGTGATATTTATGCGAGAAAACTAAAATATTCGTTTCTATTTCCAGACAATTTAAAACATCGAAACTCGACAGGAAAAAATGCTAGAATCAAACTTATTAAATGAAATATAATAAACAAATTAAGTTACTCAGGGGTATTCTTACAATTTAATTTTATCGTCATATTTATGCGAGAAAACTAAAATATTCGTTTCTATCTCCAGACAAATAAAAACATAGTATCTCGTCAGGAAAAAATGCTAGAATCAAACTTATTAAATGAAATATAATAAACAAATTAAGTTACTCAATATACTCATAAACTTATTCTTAAAATTTAATTTTATCGTGATATTTATGCGAGAAAACTAAAATATTCGTTTCTAGTTCCAGAAACATAAAAACATAGTTACTCGTCAGGAAAAAATGCTAGAAACAAACTTATTCAATAAAATCTAATAAACAAATTTAGTTACTCAGGGATATTCTTAAAATTTAATTTTATCGTGATATTTATGCGAGAAAACTAAAATATTCGTTTCTATCTCCAGACAATTTAAAACATCGTAACTCGACAGGAAAAAATGCTAGAATCAAACTTATTAAATGAAATATAATAAACAAATTCAGTTACTCAGGGTTATTCTTAAAATTTAATTTTATCGTGATATTTATGCGAGAAAACTAATATATTCGTTTCTATTTCCAGACAATTTAAAATATCGAAACTCGTCAGGAAAAAATGCTAGAATCAAATTTATTAATTGAAATATAATAAACAAATTAAGTTACTCAGGGGTATTCTTACAATTTAATTTTATCGTCATATTTATGCGAGAAAACTAAAATATTCGTTTCTAGCTCCAGACAAATAAAAACATCGTTACTCCTCAGGAAAAAATTCTAGAATCAAACTTATTAAAAAAATCTAATAAACAAATAAAGTTACTCAGGGATATTCTTAAAATTTAATTTTATCGTGATATTTATGCGAGAAAACTAAAATATTCGTTTCTAGTTCCAGACAAACAAAAACATCGTAACTGCTCAGGAAAAAATGCTAGAATGAAACTTATTAAATAAAATCTAATAAACAAATTTAGTTACTCAGGGATATTCTTAAAATTTAATTTTATCCTGATATTTATGCGAGAAAACTAAAATATTCGTTTCTAGCTCCAGACAAATAAAAACATCGTAACTCGTCAGGAAAAAATTCTAGAATCAAACTTATTAAATGAAATATAATAAACAAATTAAGTTACTCAGGTATATTCTTAAAATTTAATTTTATCGTGAATTTATGCGAGAAAACTAAAATATTCGTTTCTAGTTCCAGAAACATAAAAACATCGTTACTCGTCAGGAAAAAATGCTAGAAACAAACTTATTCAATAAAAGCTAATAAACAAATTTAGTTACTCAGGGATATTCTTAAAATTTAATTTTATCGTGATATTTATGCGAGAAAACTAAAATATTCGTTTCTATCTCCAGACAAATAAAAACATCGTAACTCGTCAGGAAAAAATGCTAGAATCAAACTTATTAAATGAAATATAATAAACAAATTAAGTTACTCCGGGATATTCTTAAAATTTAATTTTATCGTGATATTTATGCGAGAAAACTAAAATATTCGTTTCTAGCTCCAGATAATTTAAAACATCGTAACTCGACAGGAAAAAATGCTAGAATCAAACTTATTAAATGAAATATAATAAACAAATTAAGTTACTCAGGGATATTCTTAAAATTTAATTTTATCGTGATATTTATGCGAGAAAACTAAAATATTCGTTTCTAGTTCCAGAAACATAAAAACATCGTTACTCGTCAGGAAAAAATGCTAGAAACAAACTTATTTAATAAAATCTAATAAACAAATTTAGTTACTCAGGGATATTCTTAAAATTTAATTTTATCGTGATATTTATGCGAGAAAACTAAAATATTCGTTTCTATCTCCAGACAATTTAAAACATCGTAACTCGACAGGAAAAAATGCTAGAATCAAACTTATAAAATGAAATATAATAAACAAATTCAGTTACTCAGGGATATTCTTAAAATTAAATTTTATCGTGATATTTATGCGAGAAAACTAATATATTCGTTTCTATTTCCAGACAATTTAAAATATCGAAACTCGTCAGGAAAAAATGCTAGAATCAAACTTATTAAATGAAATATAATAAACAAATTAAGTTACTCAGGGATATTCTTAAAATTTAATTTTATCGTCATATTTATGCGAGGAAACTAAAATATTCGTTTCTAGCTCCAGACAAATAAAAACATCGTTACTCCTCAGGAAAAAATTCTAGAATCAAACTTATTAAAAAAATCTAATAAACAAATAAAGTTACTCAGGGATATTCTTAAAATTTAATTTTATCGTGATATTTATGCGAGAAAACTAAAATATTCGTTTCTAGTTCCAGACAAACAAAAACATCGTAACTGCTCAGGAAAAAATGCTAGAATGAAACTTATTAAATAAAATCTAATAAACAAATTTAGTTACTCAGGGATATTCTTAAAATTTAATTTTATCCTGATATTTATGCGAGAAAACTAAAATATTCGTTTCTAGCTCCAGACAAATAAAAACATCGTAACTCCTCAGGAAAAAAATCTAGAATCAAACTTATTAAAAAAATCTAATAAACAAATAAAGTTACTCAGGGATATTCTTAAAATTTAATTTTATCGTGATATTTATGCGAGAAAACTAAAATATTCGTTTCTAGTTCCAGAAGCTTAAAAAACATCGTTACTCGTCAGGAAAAAATGCTAGAAACAAACTTATTCAATAAAATCTAATAAACAAATTTAGTTACTCAGGGATATACTTAAAATTTAATTTTATCGTGATATTTATGCGAGAAAAGTAAAATATTCGTTTCTATCTACAGACAAATAAAAACATCGTAACTCGTCAGGAAAAAATGCTAGAATTCAATAAAATTTAATAAACAAATTTAGTTACTCAGGGATATTCTTAAAATTTAATTTTATCGTTATATTTATGCGAGAAAACTAAAATATTCGTTTCTATTTCCAGACAATTTAAAACATCGAAACTCGACAGGAAAAAATGCTAGAATAAAACTTATTAAATGAAATATAATAAACAAATTAAGTTACTCAGGGGTATTCTTACAATTTAATTTTATCGTCATATTTATGCGAGAAAACTAAAATATTCGTTTCTATCTCCAGACAAATAAAAACATAGTATCTCGTCAGGAAAAAATGCTAGAATCAAGCTTATTAAATGAAATATAATAAACAAATTAAGTTACTCCGGGATATTCTTAAAATTTAATTTTATCGTGATATTTATGCGAGAAAACTAAAATATTCGTTTCTAGCTCCAGATAATTTAAAACATCGTAACTCGACAGGAAAAAATGCTAGAATCAAACTTATTAAATGAAATATAATAAACAAATTAAGTTACTCAGGGATATTCTTAAAATTTAATTTTATCGTGATATTTATGCGAGAAAACTAAAATATTCGTTTCTAGTTCCAGAAACATAAAAACATCGTTACTCGTCAGGAAAAAATGCTAGAAACAAACTTATTCAATAAAATCTAATAAACAAATTTAGTTACTCACGGATATTCTTAAAATTTAATTTTATCGTGATATTTATGCGAGAAAACTAAAATATTCGTTTCTATCTCCAGACAATTTAAAACATCGTAACTCGACAGGAAAAAATGCTAGAATCAAACTTATTAAATGAAATATAATAAACAATTTCAGTTACTCAGGGTTATTCTTAAAATTTAATTTTATCGTGATATTTATGCGAGAAAACTAATATATTCGTTTCTATTTCCAGACAATTTAAAATATCGAAACTCGTCAGGAAAAAATGCTAGAATCAAATTTATTAAATGAAATATAATAAACAAATTAAGTTACTCAGGGGTATTCTTACAATTTAATTTTATCGTCATATTTATGCGAGAAAACTAAAATATTCGTTTCTAGCTCCAGACAAATAAAAACATCGTTACTCCTCAGGAAAAAATTCTAGAATCAAACTTATTAAAAAAATCTAATAAACAAATAAAGTTACTCAGGGATATTCTTAAAATTTAATTTTATCGTGATATTTATGCGAGAAAACTAAAATATTCGTTTCTAGTTCCAGACAAACAAAAACATCGTAACTGCTCAGGAAAAAATGCTAGAATGAAACTTATTAAATAAAATCTAATAAACAAATTTAGTTACTCAGGGATATTCTTAAAATTTAATTTTATCCTGATATTTATGCGAGAAAACTAAAATATTCGTTTCTAGCTCCAGACAAATAAAAACATCGTAACTCGTCAGGAAAAACTTCTAGAATCAAACTTATTAAATGAAATATAATAAACAAATTAAGTTACTCAGGTATATTCTTAAAATTTAATTTTATCGTGAATTTATGCGAGAAAACTAAAATATTCGTTTCTAGTTCCAGAAACATAAAAACATCGTTACTCGTCAGGAAAAAATGCTAGAAACAAACTTATTCAATAAAATCTAATAAACAAATTTAGTTACTCAGGGATATTCTTAAAATTTAATTTTATCGTGATATTTATGCGAGAAAACTAAAATATTCGTTTCTATCTCCAGACAAATAAAAACATCGTAACTCGTCAGGAAAAAATGCTAGAATCAAACTTATTAAATGAAATATAATAAACAAATTAAGTTACTCCGGGATATTCTTAAAATTTAATTTTATCGTGATATTTATGCGAGAAAACTAAAATATTCGTTTCTAGCTCCAGATAATTTAAAACATCGTAACTCGACAGGAAAAAATGCTAGAATCAAACTTATTAAATGAAATATAATAAACAAATTAAGTTACTCAGGGATATTCTTAAAATTTAATTTTATCGTGATATTTATGCGAGAAAACTAAAATATTCGTTTCTAGTTCCAGAAACATAAAAACATCGTTACTCGTCAGGAAAAAATGCTAGAACAAACTTATTCAATAAAATCTAATAAACAAATTTAGTTACTCAGGGATATTCTTAAAATTTAATTTTATCGTGATATTTATGCGAGAAAACTAAAATATTCGTTTCTATCTCCAGACAATTTAAAACATCGTAACTCGACAGGAAAAAATGCTAGAATCAAACTTATAAAATGAAATATAATAAACAAATTCAGTTACTCAGGGATATTCTTAAAATTTAATTTTATCGTGATATTTATGCGAGAAAACTAAAATATTCGTTTCTAGTTCCAGAAACATAAAAACATCGTTACTCGTCAGGAAAAAATGCTAGAAACAAACTTATTCATTAAAATCTAATAAACAAATTTAGTTACTCAGGGATATTCTTAAAATTTAATTTTATCGTGAATTTATGCGAGAAAACTAAAATATTCGTTTCTAGTTCCAGAAACATAAAAACATCTTTACTCGTCAGGAAAAAATGCTAGAAACAAATTTATTAAATAAAATCTAATAAACTCAGTGATATTCTTAAAATTTAATTTTATCGTGATATTTATGCGAGAAAACTAAAATATTCGTTTCTAGTTCCAGAAACATAAAAACATCGTAACTCGACAGGAAAAAATGCTAGAATCAAACTTATTAAATGAAATATAATAAACAAATTAAGTTACTCAGGGATATTCTTAAAATTTAATTTTATCGTGATATTTATGCGAGAAAACTAAAATATTCGTTTCTAGCTCCAGATAATTTAAAACATCGTAACTCGACAGGAAAAAATGCTAGAATCAAACTTATTAAATGAAATATAATAAACAAATTAAGTTACTCAGGGATATTCTTAAAATTTAATTTTATCGTGATATTTATGCGAGAAAAGTAAAATATTCGTTTCTATCTACAGACAAATAAAAACATCGTAACTCGTCAGAAAAAAATGCTAGAATTCAATAAAATTTAATAAACAAATTTAGTTACTCAGGGATATTCTTAAAATTTAATTTTATCGTGATATTTATGCGAGAAAACTAAAATATTCGTTTCTATTTCCAGACAATTTAAAACATCGAAACTCGACAGGAAAAAATGCTAGAATCAAACTTATTAAATGAAATATAATAAACAAATTAAGTTACTCAGGGGTATTCTTACAATTTAATTTTATCGTCATATTTATGCGAGAAAACTAAAATATTCGTTTCTATCTCCAGACAAATAAAAACATAGTATCTCGTCAGGAAAAAATGCTAGAATCAAACTTATTAAATGAAATATAATAAACAAATTAAGTTACTCAATATACTCATAAACTTATTCTTAAAATTTAATTTTATCGTGATATTTATGCGAGAAAACTAAAATATTCGTTTCTAGTTCCAGAAACATAAAAACATCGTTACTCGTCAGGAAAAAATGCTAGAAACAAACTTATTAAATAAAATCTAATAAACTAATTTAGTTACTCAGGGATATCTTAAAATTTAATTTTATCGTGAATTTATGCGAGAAAACTAAAATATTCGTTTCTAGTTCCAGAAACATAAAAACATCGTTACTCGTCAGGAAAAAATGCTAGAAACAAACTTATTCAATAAAAGCTAATAAACAAATTTAGTTACTCAGGGATATTCTTAAAATTTAATTTTATCGTGATATTTATGCGAGAAAACTAAAATATTCGTTTCTATCTCCAGACAAATAAAAACATCGTAACTCGTCAGGAAAAAATGCTAGAATCAAACTTATTAAATGAAATATAATAAACAAATTAAGTTACTCCGGGATATTCTTAAAATTTAATTTTATCGTGATATTTATGCGAGAAAACTAAAATATTCGTTTCTAGCTCCAGATAATTTAAAACATCGTAACTCGACAGGAAAAAATGCTAGAATCAAACTTATTAAATGAAATATAATAAACAAATTAAGTTACTCAGGGATATTCTTAAAATTTAATTTTATCGTGATATTTATGCAAGAAAACTAAAATATTCGTTTCTAGTTCCAGAAACATAAAAACATCGTTACTCGTCAGGAAAAAATGCTAGAAACAAACTTATTTAATAAAATCTAATAAACAAATTTAGTTACTCAGGGATATTCTTAAAATTTAATTTTATCGTGATATTTATGCGAGAAAACTAAAATATTCGTTTCTATCTCCAGACAATTTAAAACATCGTAACTCGACAGGAAAAAATGCTAGAATCAAACTTATAAAATGAAATATAATAAACAAATTCAGTTACTCAGGGATATTCTTAAAATTAAATTTTATCGTGATATTTATGCGAGAAAACTAATATATTCGTTTCTATTTCCAGACAATTTAAAATATCGAAACTCGTCAGGAAAAAATGCTAGAATCAAACTTATTAAATGAAATATAATAAACAAATTAAGTTACTCAGGGATATTCTTAAAATTTAATTTTATCGTCATATTTATGCGAGAAAACTAAAATATTCGTTTCTAGCTCCAGACAAATAAAAACATCGTTACTCCTCAGGAAAAAAATCTAGAATCAAACTTATTAAAAAAATCTAATAAACAAATAAAGTTACTCAGGGATATTCTTAAAATTTAATTTTAACGTGATATTTATGCGAGAAAACTAAAATATTCGTTTCTAGTTCCAGGAACATAAAAACATCGTTACTCGTCAGGAAAAAATGCTAGAAACAAATTTATTAAATAAAATCTAATAAACAAATTTAGTTACTCAGGGATACTCTTAAAATTTAATTTTATTGTGATATTTATGCGAGAAAACTAAAATATTCGTTTCTATCTCCAGACAAATAAAAACACAGTATCTCGTCAGGAAAAAATGCTAGAATCAAACTTATTAAATGAAATATAATAAACAAATTAAGTTACTCAGGGATATTCTTAAAATTAAATTTTATCGTGATATTTATGCGAGAAAACTAATATATTCGTTTCTATTTCCAGACAATTTAAAACATCGAAACTCGACAGGAAAAAATGCTAGAATCAAACTTATTAAATGAAATATAATAAACAAATTTAGTTACTCAGGGTTATTCTTAAAATTTAATTTTATCGTGATATTTTGTGCGAGGAAACTGAAATATTCGTTTCTACCTCCAGACAAATAAAAACATCGTAACTCGTCAGGAAAAAATGCTAGAATCAAACTTATTAAATAAAATCTAATAAACAAATAAAGTTACTCAGGGATATTCTTAAAATTTAATTTTAACGTGATATTTATGCGAGAAAACTAAAATATTCGTTTCTAGTTCCAGAAACATAAAAACATCGTTACTCGTCAGGAAAAAATGCTAGAAACAAATTTATTAAATAAAATCTAATAAACAAATTTAGTTACTCAGGGATATTCTTAAAATTTAATTTTATTGTGATATTTATGCGAGAAAACTAAAATATTCGTTTCTATTTCCAGACAAATAAAAACACAGTATCTCGTCAGGAAAAAATGCTAGAATCAAACTTATTAAATGAAATATAATAAACAAATTAAGTTACTCAGGGATATTCTTAAAATTAAATTTTATCGTGATATTTATGCGAGAAAACTAAAATATTCGTTTCTAGTTCCAGAAACATAAAAACATCGTTACTCGTCAGGAAAAAATGCTAGAAACAAACTTATTAAATAAAATCTAATAAACTAATTTAGTTACTCAGGGATATCTTAAAATTTAATTTTATCGTGATATTTATGCGAGAAAACTAAAATATTCGTTTCTAGTTCCAGAAACATAAAAACATCGTTACTCGTCAGGAAAAAATGCTAGAAACAAACTTATTCAATAAAATCTATTAAACAAATTTAGTTACTCAGGGATATTCTTAAAATTTAATTTTATCGTGATATTTATGCGAGAAAACTAAAATATTCGTTTCTATTTCCAGACAATTTAAAACATCGAAACTCGACAGGAAAAAATGCTAGAATCAAACTTATTAAATCAAATATAATAATCAAATTAAGTTACTCGGGGGTATTCTTACAATTTAATTTTTTCGTGATATTTATGCGAGAAAACTAAAATATTCGTTTCTAGCTCCAGACAAATAAAAACATCGTTACTCCTCAGAAAAAAATTCTAGAATGAAACTTATTAAATAAAATCTAATAAACAAATTTAGTTACTCAGGGATATTCTTAAAATTTAATTTTATCCTGATATTTATGCGAGAAAACTAAAATATTCGTTTCTATCTCCAGACTAATAAAAACATCGTAACTCGTCAGGAAAAAATTCTAGAATCAAACTTATTAAATGAAATATAATAAACAAATTAAGTTACTCAGGGATATTCTTAAAATTTAATTTTATCGTTATATTTATGCGAGAAAACTAAAATATTCGTTTCTAGTTCCAGAAACATAAAAACATCGTTACTCGTCGGGAAAAAATGCTAGAAACAAATTTATTAAATAAAATCTAATAAACAAATTTAGTTACTCAGAGATATTCTTAAAATTTAATTTTATTGTGATATTTATGCGAGAAAACTAAAATATTCGTTTCTATCTCCAGACAAATAAAAACACAGTATTTCGTCAGGAAAAAATGCTAGAATCAAACTTATTAAATGAAATATAATAAACAAATTAAGTTACTCAGGGATATTCTTACAATTTAATTTTATCGTGATATTTATGTGAGAAAACTAAAATATTCGTTTCTAGCTCCAGACAATTTAAAACATCGTAACTCGACAGGAAAAAATGCTAGAATCAAACTTATTAAATGAAATATAATAAACAAATTAAGTTACTCAGGGATATTCTTAAAATTTAATTTTATCGTGATATTTATGCGAGAAAACTAAAATATTCGTTTCTAGTTCCAGAAACATAAAAACATCGTTACTCGTCAGGAATAAATGCTAGAAACAAACTTATTCAATAAAATCTAATAAACAAATTTAGTTACTCAGGGATATTCTTAAAATTTAATTTTATCGTGATATTTTGTGCGAGAAAACTGAAATATTCGTTTCTATCTCCAGACAAATAAAAACATCGTAACTCGTCAGGAAAAAATGCTAGAATCAAACCTATTAAATGAAATATAATAAACAAATTAAGTTACTCAGGGATATTCTTAAAATTTAATTTTATCCTGATATTTATGCGAGAAAACTAAAATATTCGTTTCTAGTTCCAGAAACATAAAAACATCGTTACTCGTCAGGAAAAAATGCTAGAAACAAACTTATTCAATAAAATCTAATAAACAAATTTAGTTACTCAGGGATATTCTTAAAATTTAATTTTATCGTGATATTTATGCGAGAAAACTAAAATATTCGTTTCTATCTCCAGACAATTTAAAACATCGTAACTCGACAGGAAAAAATGCTAGAATCAAACTTATTAAATGAAATATAATAAACAAATTCAGTTACTCAGGGATATTCTTAAAATTTAATTTTATCGTGATATTTATGCGAGAAAACTAATATATTCGTTTTTATTTCCAGACAATTTAAAACATCGAAACTCGACAGGAAAAAATGCTAGAATCAAACTTATTAAATGAAATATAATAAACAAATTTAGTTACTCAGGGATATTCTTAAAATTTAATTTTATCGTGATATTTTGTGCGAGGAAACTGAAATATTCGTTTCTACCTCCAGACAAATAAAAACATCGTAACTCGTCAGGAAAAAATGCTAGAATCAAACCTATTAAATGAAATATAATAAACAAATTAAGTTACTCAGGGATATTCTTAAAATTAAATTTTATCGTGATATTTATGCGAGAAAACTAAAATATTCGTTTCTAGTTCCAGAAACATAAAAACATCGTTACTCGTCAAGAAAAAATGCTAGAAACAAACTTATTCAATAAAATCTAATAAACAAATTTAGTTACTCAGGGATATTCTTAAAATTTAATTTTATCGTGATATTTTGTGCGAGGAAACTGAAATATTCGTTTCTATCTCCAGACAAATAAAAACATCGTAACTCGTCAGGAAAAAATGCTAGAATCAAACCTATTAAATGAAATATAATAAACAAATTAAGTTACTCAGGGATATTCTTAAAATTAAATTTTATCGTGATATTTATGCGAGAAAACTAAAATATTCGTTTCTATCTCCAGACAAATAAAAACACAGTATCTCGTCAGAAAAAAATGCTAGAATCAAACTTATTAAATGAAATATAATAAAAAAATTAAGTTACTCAGGGATATTCTTAAAATTAAATTTTATCGTGATATTTATGCGAGAAAACTAAAATATTCGTTTCTAGTTCCAGAAACATAAAAACATCGTTACTCGTCAGGAAAAAATGCTAGAAACAAACTTATTAAATAAAATCTAATAAACTAATTTAGTTACTCAGGGATATTCTTAAAATTTAATTTTATCGTGATATTTATGCGAGAAAACTAAAATATTCGTTTCTAGTTCCAGAAACATGAAAACATCGTTACTCGTCAGGAAAAAATGCTAGAAACAAACTTATTCAATAAAATCTAATAAACAAATTTAGTTACTCAGGGACATTCTTAAAATTTAATTTTATCGTGATATTTTGTGCGAGGAAACTGAAATATTCGTTTCTATCTCCAGACAAATAAAAACATCGTAACTCGTCAGGAAAAAATGCTAGAATCAAACCTATTAAATGAAATATAATAAACAAATTAAGTTACTCAGGGATATTCTTAAAATTTAATTTTATCGTGATATTTATGCGAGAAAACTAAAATATTCGTTTCTAGTTCCAGAAACATAAAAACATCGTTACTCGTCAAGAAAAAATGCTAGAAACAAACTTATTCAATAAAATCTAATAAACAAATTTAGTTACTCAGGGATATTCTTAAAATTTAATTTTATCGTGATATTTATGCGAGAAAACTAAAATATTCGTTTCTAGCACCAGATAATTTAAAACATCGTAACTCGACAGGAAAAAATGCTAGAATCAAACTTATTAAATGAAATATAATAAACAAATTAAGTTACTCAGGGGTATTCTTACAATTTAATTTTATCGTCATATTTATGCGAGAAAACTAAAATATTCGTTTCTAGCTCCAGACAAATAAAAACATCGTAACTCGTCAGGAAAAAATGCTAGAAACAAACTTATTCAATAAAATCTAATAAACAAATTTAGTTACTCAGGGATATTCTTAAAATTTAATTTTATCGTGATATTTATGCGAGAAAACTAAAATATTCGTTTCTAGTTCCAGAAACATAAAAACATCGTTACTCGTCAGGAAAAAATGCTAGAAACAAACTTATTCAATAAAATCTAATAAACAAATTTAGTTACTCAGGGATATTCTTAAAATTTAATTTTATCGTGATATTTTGTGCGAGGAAACTGAAATATTCGTTTCTATCTCCAGACAAATAAAAACATCGTAACTCGTCAGGAAAAAATGCTAGAATCAAACCTATTAAATGAAATATAATAAACAAATTAAGTTACTCAGGGATATTCTTAAAATTTAATTTTATCCTGATATTTATGCGAGAAAACTAAAATATTCGTTTCTAGTTCCAGAAACATAAAAACATCGTTACTCGTCAGGAAAAAATGCTAGAAACAAACTTATTCAATAAAATCTAATAAACAAATTTAGTTACTCAGGGATATTCTTAAAATTTAATTTTATCGTGATATTTTGTGCGAGGAAACTGAAATATTCGTTTCTATCTCCAGACAAATAAAAACATCGTAACTCGTCAGGAAAAAATGCTAGAATCAAACCTATTAAATGAAATATAATAAACAAATTAAGTTACTCAGGGATATTCTTAAAATTTAATTTTATCGTGATATTTATGCGAGAAAACTAAAATATTCGTTTCTATCTCCAGACAATTTAAAACATCGTAACTCGACAGGAAAAAATGCTAGAATCAAACTTATTAAATGAAATATAATAAACAAATTCAGTTACTCAGGGATATTCTTAAAATTTAATTTTATCGTGATATTTATGCGAGAAAACTAAAATATTCGTTTCTAGCACCAGATAATTTAAAACATCGTAACTCGACAGGAAAAAATGCTAGAATCAAACTTATTAAATGAAATATAATAAACAAATTAAGTTACTCAGGGGTATTCTTACAATTTAATTTTATCGTCATATTTATGCGAGAAAACTAAAATATTCGTTTCTAGCTCCAGACAAATAAAAACATCGTAACTCGTCAGGAAAAAATGCTAGAAACAAACTTATTCAATAAAATCTAATAAACAAATTTAGTTACTCAGGGATATTCTTAAAATTTAATTTTATCGTGATATTTATGCGAGAAAACTAAAATATTCGTTTCTAGTTCCAGAAACATAAAAACATCGTTACTCGTCAGGAAAAAATGCTAGAAACAAACTTATTCAATAAAATCTAATAAACAAATTTAGTTACTCAGGGATATTCTTAAAATTTAATTTTATCGTGATATTTTGTGCGAGGAAACTGAAATATTCGTTTCTATCTCCAGACAAATAAAAACATCGTAACTCGTCAGGAAAAAATGCTAGAATCAAACCTATTAAATGAAATATAATAAACAAATTAAGTTACTCAGGGATATTCTTAAAATTTAATTTTATCGTGATATTTATGCGAGAAAACTAAAATATTCGTTTCTATCTCCAGACAATTTAAAACATCGTAACTCGACAGGAAAAAATGCTAGAATCAAACTTATTAAATGAAATATAATAAACAAATTCAGTTACTCAGGGATATTCTTAAAATTTAATTTTATCGTGATATTTATGCGAGAAAACTAATATATTCGTTTCTATTTCCAGACAATTTAAAACATCGAAACTCGACAGGAAAAAATGCTAGAATCAAACTTATTAAATGAAATATAATAAACAAATTTAGTTACTCAGGGATATTCTTAAAATTTAATTTTATCGTGATATTTTGTGCGAGGAAACTGAAATATTCGTTTCTACCTCCAGACAAATAAAAACATCGTAACTCGTCAGGAAAAAATGCTAGAATCAAACTTATTAAATAAAATCTAATAAACTAATTTAGTTACTCAGGGATATTCTTAAAATTTAATTTTATCGTGATATTTATGCGAGAAAACTAAAATATTCGTTTCTAGTTCCAGAAACATAAAAACATCGTTACTCGTCAGGAAAAAATGCTAGAAACAAACTTATTCAATAAAATCTAATAAACAAATTTAGTTACTCAGGGATATTCTTAAAATTTAATTTTATCGTGATATTTTGTGCGAGGAAACTGAAATATTCGTTTCTATCTCCAGACAAATAAAAACATCGTAACTCGTCAGGAAAAAATGCTAGAATCAAACCTATTAAATGAAATATAATAAACAAATTAAGTTACTCAGGGATATTCTTAAAATTAAATTTTATCGTGATATTTATGCGAGAAAACTAAAATATTCGTTTCTAGCTCCAGACAAATAAAAACACAGTATCTCGTCAGGAAAAAATGCTAGAATCAAACTTATTAAATGAAATATAATAAACAAATTAAGTTACTCAGGGATATTCTTAAAATTAAATTTTATCGTGATATTTATGCGAGAAAACTAAAATATTCGTTTCTAGATCCAGAAACATCGTTATTCGTCAGGAAAAAATGCTAGAAACAAACTTATTAAATAAAATCTAATAAACTAATTTAGTTACTCAGGGATATTCTTAAAATTTAATTTTATCGTGATATTTATGCGAGAAAACTAAAATATTCGTTTCTAGTTCCAGAAACATGAAAACATCGTTACTCGTCAGGAAAAAATGCTAGAAACAAACTTATTCAATAAAATCTAATAAACAAATTTAGTTACTCAGGGACATTCTTAAAATTTAATTTTATCGTGATATTTTGTGCGAGGAAACTGAAATATTCGTTTCTATCTCCAGACAAATAAAAACATCGTAACTCGTCAGGAAAAAATGCTAGAATCAAACCTATTAAATGAAATATAATAAACAAATTAAGTTACTCAGGGATATTCTTAAAATTTAATTTTATCGTGATATTTATGCGAGAAAACTAAAATATTCGTTTCTAGTTCCAGAAACATAAAAACATCGTTACTCGTCAAGAAAAAATGCTAGAAACAAACTTATTCAATAAAATCTAATAAACAAATTTAGTTACTCAGGGATATTCTTAAAATTTAATTTTATCGTGATATTTATGCGAGAAAACTAAAATATTCGTTTCTAGCACCAGATAATTTAAAACATCGTAACTCAACAGGAAAAAATGCTAGAATCAAACTTATTAAATGAAATATAATAAACAAATTAAGTTACTCAGGGGTATTCTTACAATTTAATTTTATCGTCATATTTATGCGAGAAAACTAAAATATTCGTTTCTAGCTCCAGACAAATAAAAACATCGTAACTCGTCAGGAAAAAATGCTAGAAACAAACTTATTCAATAAAATCTAATAAACAAATTTAGTTACTCAGGGATATTCTTAAAATTTAATTTTATCGTGATATTTATGCGAGAAAACTAAAATATTCGTTTCTAGTTCCAGAAACATAAAAACATCGTTACTCGTCAGGAAAAAATGCTAGAAACAAACTTATTCAATAAAATCTAATAAACAAATTTAGTTACTCAGGGATATTCTTAAAATTTAATTTTATCGTGATATTTTGTGCGAGGAAACTGAAATATTCGTTTCTATCTCCAGACAAATAAAAACATCGTAACTCGTCAGGAAAAAATGCTAGAATCAAACCTATTAAATGAAATATAATAAACAAATTAAGTTACTCAGGGATATTCTTAAAATTAAATTTTATCGTGATATTTATGCGAGAAAACTAAAATATTCGTTTCTATCTCCAGACAAATAAAAACACAGTATCTCGTCAGGAAAAAATGCTAGAATCAAACTTATTAAATGAAATATAATAAACAAATTAAGTTACTCAGGGATATTCTTAAAATTAAATTTTATCGTGATATTTATGCGAGAAAACTAAAATATTCGTTTCTAGATCCAGAAACATAAAAACATCGTTACTCGTCAGGAAAAAATGCTAGAAACAAACTTATTAAATAAAATCTAATAAACTAATTTAGTTACTCAGGGATATTCTTAAAATTTAATTTTATCGTGATATTTATGCGAGAAAACTAAAATATTCGTTTCTAGTTCCAGAAACATGAAAACATCGTTACTCGTCAGGAAAAAATGCTAGAAACAAACTTATTCAATAAAATCTAATAAACAAATTTAGTTACTCAGGGACATTCTTAAAATTTAATTTTATCGTGATATTTTGTGCGAGGAAACTGAAATATTCGTTTCTATCTCCAGACAAATAAAAACATCGTAACTCGTCAGGAAAAAATGCTAGAATCAAACCTATTAAATGAAATATAATAAACAAATTAAGTTACTCAGGGATATTCTTAAAATTTAATTTTATCGTGATATTTATGCGAGAAAACTAAAATATTCGTTTCTAGTTCCAGAAACATAAAAACATCGTTACTCGTCAAGAAAAAATGCTAGAAACAAACTTATTCAATAAAATCTAATAAACAAATTTAGTTACTCAGGGATATTCTTAAAATTTAATTTTATCGTGATATTTATGCGAGAAAACTAAAATATTCGTTTCTAGCACCAGATAATTTAAAACATCGTAACTCGACAGGAAAAAATGCTAGAATCAAACTTATTAAATGAAATATAATAAACAAATTAAGTTACTCAGGGGTATTCTTACAATTTAATTTTATCGTCATATTTATGCGAGAAAACTAAAATATTCGTTTCTAGCTCCAGACAAATAAAAACATCGTAACTCGTCAGGAAAAAATGCTAGAAACAAACTTATTCAATAAAATCTAATAAACAAATTTAGTTACTCAGGGATATTCTTAAAATTTAATTTTATCGTGATATTTATGCGAGAAAACTAAAATATTCGTTTCTAGTTCCAGAAACATAAAAACATCGTTACTCGTCAGGAAAAAATGCTAGAAACAAACTTATTCAATAAAATCTAATAAACAAATTTAGTTACTCAGGGATATTCTTAAAATTTAATTTTATCGTGATATTTTGTGCGAGGAAACTGAAATATTCGTTTCTATCTCCAGACAAATAAAAACATCGTAACTCGTCAGGAAAAAATGCTAGAATCAAACCTATTAAATGAAATATAATAAACAAATTAAGTTACTCAGGGATATTCTTAAAATTTAATTTTATCCTGATATTTATGCGAGAAAACTAAAATATTCGTTTCTAGTTCCAGAAACATAAAAACATCGTTACTCGTCAGGAAAAAATGCTAGAAACAAACTTATTCAATAAAATCTAATAAACAAATTTAGTTACTCAGGGATATTCTTAAAATTTAATTTTATCGTGATATTTATGCGAGAAAACTAAAATATTCGTTTCTATCTCCAGACAATTTAAAACATCGTAACTCGACAGGAAAAAATGCTAGAATCAAACTTATTAAATGAAATATAATAAACAAATTCAGTTACTCAGGGATATTCTTAAAATTTAATTTTATCGTGATATTTATGCGAGAAAACTAATATATTCGTTTCTATTTCCAGACAATTTAAAACATCGAAACTCGACAGGAAAAAATGCTAGAATCAAACTTATTAAATGAAATATAATAAACAAATTTAGTTACTCAGGGATATTCTTAAAATTTAATTTTATCGTGATATTTTGTGCGAGGAAACTGAAATATTCGTTTCTACCTCCAGACAAATAAAAACATCGTAACTCGTCAGGAAAAAATGCTAGAATCAAACTTATTAAATAAAATCTAATAAACTAATTTAGTTACTCAGGGATATTCTTAAAATTTAATTTTATCGTGATATTTATGCGAGAAAACTAAAATATTCGTTTCTAGTTCCAGAAACATAAAAACATCGTTACTCGTCAGGAAAAAATGCTAGAAACAAACTTATTCAATAAAATCTAATAAACAAATTTAGTTACTCAGGGATATTCTTAAAATTTAATTTTATCGTGATATTTTGTGCGAGGAAACTGAAATATTCGTTTCTATCTCCAGACAAATAAAAACATCGTAACTCGTCAGGAAAAAATGCTAGAATCAAACCTATTAAATGAAATATAATAAACAAATTAAGTTACTCAGGGATATTCTTAAAATTAAATTTTATCGTGATATTTATGCGAGAAAACTAAAATATTCGTTTCTATCTCCAGACAAATAAAAACACAGTATCTCGTCAGGAAAAAATGCTAGAATCAAACTTATTAAATGAAATATAATAAACAAATTAAGTTACTCAGGGATATTCTTAAAATTAAATTTTATCGTGATATTTATGCGAGAAAACTAAAATATTCGTTTCTAGATCCAGAAACATAAAAACATCGTTACTCGTCAGGAAAAAATGCTAGAAACAAACTTATTAAATAAAATCTAATAAACTAATTTAGTTACTCAGGGATATTCTTAAAATTTAATTTTATCGTGATATTTTGTGCGAGGAAACTGAAATATTCGTTTCTATCTCCAGACAAATAAAAACATCGTAACTCGTCAGGAAAAAATGCTAGAATCAAACCTATTAAATGAAATATAATAAACAAATTAAGTTACTCAGGGATATTCTTAAAATTTAATTTTATCGTGATATTTATGCGAGAAAACTAAAATATTCGTTTCTAGTTCCAGAAACATAAAAACATCGTTACTCGTCAAGAAAAAATGCTAGAAACAAACTTATTCAATAAAATCTAATAAACAAATTTAGTTACTCAGGGATATTCTTAAAATTTAATTTTATCGTGATATTTATGCGAGAAAACTAAAATATTCGTTTCTAGCACCAGATAATTTAAAACATCGTAACTCGACAGGAAAAAATGCTAGAATCAAACTTATTAAATGAAATATAATAAACAAATTAAGTTACTCAGGGGTATTCTTACAATTTAATTTTATCGTCATATTTATGCGAGAAAACTAAAATATTCGTTTCTAGCTCCAGACAAATAAAAACATCGTAACTCGTAAGGAAAAAATGCTAGAAACAAACTTATTCAATAAAATCTAATAAACAAATTTAGTTACTCAGGGATATTCTTAAAATTTAATTTTATCGTGATATTTATGCGAGAAAACTAAAATATTCGTTTCTAGTTCCAGAAACATAAAAACATCGTTACTCGTCAGGAAAAAATGCTAGAAACAAACTTATTCAATAAAATCTAATAAACAAATTTAGTTACTCAGGGATATTCTTAAAATTTAATTTTATCGTGATATTTTGTGCGAGGAAACTGAAATATTCGTTTCTATCTCCAGACAAATAAAAACATCGTAACTCGTCAGGAAAAAATGCTAGAATCAAACCTATTAAATGAAATATAATAAACAAATTAAGTTACTCAGGGATATTCTTAAAATTAAATTTTATCGTGATATTTATGCGAGAAAACTAAAATATTCGTTTCTATCTCCAGACAAATAAAAACACAGTATCTCGTCAGGAAAAAATGCTAGAATCAAACTTATTAAATGAAATATAATAAACAAATTAAGTTACTCAGGGATATTCTTAAAATTAAATTTTATCGTGATATTTATGCGAGAAAACTAAAATATTCGTTTCTAGTTCCAGAAACATAAAAACATCGTTACTCGTCAGGAAAAAATGCTAGAAACAAACTTATTAAATAAAATCTAATAAACTAATTTAGTTACTCAGGGATATTCTTAAAATTTAATTTTATCGTGATATTTATGCGAGAAAACTAAAATATTCGTTTCTAGTTCCAGAAACATGAAAACATCGTTACTCGTCAGGAAAAAATGCTAGAAACAAACTTATTCAATAAAATCTAATAAACAAATTTAGTTACTCAGGGACATTCTTAAAATTTAATTTTATCGTGATATTTTGTGCGAGGAAACTGAAATATTCGTTTCTATCTCCAGACAAATAAAAACATCGTAACTCGTCAGGAAAAAATGCTAGAATCAAACCTATTAAATGAAATATAATAAACAAATTAAGTTACTCAGGGATATTCTTAAAATTTAATTTTATCGTGATATTTATGCGAGAAAACTAAAATATTCGTTTCTAGTTCCAGAAACATAAAAACATCGTTACTCGTCAAGAAAAAATGCTAGAAACAAACTTATTCAATAAAATCTAATAAACAAATTTAGTTACTCAGGGATATTCTTAAAATTTAATTTTATCGTGATATTTATGCGAGAAAACTAAAATATTCGTTTCTAGCACCAGATAATTTAAAACATCGTAACTCGACAGGAAAAAATGCTAGAATCAAACTTATTAAATGAAATATAATAAACAAATTAAGTTACTCAGGGGTATTCTTACAATTTAATTTTATCGTCATATTTATGCGAGAAAACTAAAATATTCGTTTCTAGCTCCAGACAAATAAAAACATCGTAACTCGTCAGGAAAAAATGCTAGAAACAAACTTATTCAATAAAATCTAATAAACAAATTTAGTTACTCAGGGATATTCTTAAAATTTAATTTTATCGTGATATTTATGCGAGAAAACTAAAATATTCGTTTCTAGTTCCAGAAACATAAAAACATCGTTACTCGTCAGGAAAAAATGCTAGAAACAAACTTATTCAATAAAATCTAATAAACAAATTTAGTTACTCAGGGATATTCTTAAAATTTAATTTTATCGTGATATTTATGCGAGAAAACTAAAATATTCGTTTCTATCTCCAGACAAATAAAAACATCGTAACTCGTCAGGAAAAAATGCTAGAATCAAACCTTTTAAATGAAATATAATAAACAAATTAAGTTACTCAGGAATATTCTTAAAATTTAATTTTATCGTGATATTTATGCGAGAAAACTAAAATATTCGTTTCTAGCTCCAGACAATTAAAACATCGTAACTCGACAGGAAAAAATGCTAGAATCAAACTTATTAAATGAAATATAATAAACAAATTAAGTTACTCAGGGATATTCTTAAAATTTAATTTTATCGTGATATTTATGCGAGAAAACTAAAATATTCGTTTCTAGTTCCAGAAACATAAAAACATCGTTACTCGTCAGGAAAAAATGCTAGAAACAAACTTATTCAATAAAATCTAATAAAAAAATTTAGTTACTCAGGGATATTCTTAAAATTTAATTTTATCGTGATATTTATGCGAGAAAACTAAAATATTCGTTTCTATTTCCAGACAATTTAAAACATCGAAACTCGACAGGAAAAAATGCTAGAATCAAACTTATTAAATGAAATATAATAAACAAATTAAGTTACTCAGGGGTATTCTTACAATTTAATTTTATCGTCATATTTATGCGAGAAAACTAAAATATTCGTTTCTAGTTCCAGAAACATAAAAACATCGTTACTCGTCAGAAAAAAATGCTAGAAACAAACTTATTCAATAAAATCTAATAAACAAATTTAGTTACTCAGGGATATTCTTAAAATTTAATTTTATCGTGATATTTATGCGAGAAAACTAAAATATTCGTTTCTATCTCCAGACAAATAAAAACATCGTAACTCGTCAGGAAAAAATGCTAGAATCAAACTTATTAAATGAAATATAATAAACAAATTAAGTTACTCCGGGATATTCTTAAAATTTAATTTATCGTGATATTTATGCGAGAAAACTAAAATATTCGTTTCTAGCTCCAGATAATTTAAAACATCGTAACTCGACAGGAAAAAATGCTAGAATCAAACTTATTAAATGAAATATAATAAACAAATTAAGTTACTCAGGGATATTCTTAAAATTTAATTTTATCGTGATATTTATGCGAGAAAACTAAAATATTCGTTTCTAGTTCCAGAAACATAAAAACATCGTTACTCGTCAGGAAAAAATGCTAGAAACAAACTTATTCAATAAAATCTAATAAACAAATTTAGTTACTCAGGGATATTCTTAAAATTTAATTTTATCGTGATATTTATGCGAGAAAACTAAAATATTCGTTTCTATCTCCAGACAATTTAAAACATCGTAACTCGACAGGAAAAAATGCTAGAATCAAACTTATTAAATGAAATATAATAAACAAATTAAGTTACTCAGGGTTATTCTTAAAATTTAATTTTATCGTGATATTTATGCGAGAAAACTAATATATTCGTTTCTATTTCCAGACAATTTAAAATATTGAAACTCGTCAGGAAAAAATGCTAGAATCAAATTTATTAAATAAAATATAATAAACAAATTAAGTTACTCAGGGGTATTCTAACAATTTAATTTTATCGTCATATTTATGCGAGAAAACTAAAATATTCGTTTCTAGCTCCAGACAAATAAAAACATCGTTACTCCTCAGGAAAAAATTCTAGAATCAAACTTATTAAAAAAATCTAATAAACAAATAAAGTTACTCAGGGATATTCTTAAAATTTAATTTTATCGTGATATTTATGCGAGAAAACTAAAATATTCGTTTCTAGTTCCAGACAAACAAAAACATCGTAACTGCTCAGGAAAAAATGCTAGAATGAAACTTATTAAATAAAATCTAATAAACAAATTTAGTTACTCAGGGATATTCTTAAAATTTAATTTTATCCTGATATTAATGCGAGAAAACTAAAATATTCGTTTCTAGCTCCAGACAAATAAAAACATCGTAACTCATCAGGAAAAAATTCTAGAATCAAACTTATTAAATGAAATATAATAAACAAATTAAGTTACTCAGGTATATTCTTAAAATTTAATTTTATCGTGAATTTATGCGAGAAAACTAAAATATTCGTTTCTAGTTCCAGAAACATAAAAACATCGTTACTCGTCAGGAAAAAATGCTAGAAACAAACTTATTCAATAAAATCTAATAAAAAAATTTAGTTACTCAGGGATATTCTTAAAATTTAATTTTATCGTGATATTTATGCGAGAAAACTAAAATATTCGTTTCTATCTCCAGACAAATAAAAACATCGTAACTCGTCAGGAAAAAATGCTAGAATCAAACTTATTAAATGAAATATAATAAACAAATTAAGTTACTCCGGGATATTCTTAAAATTTAATTTTATCGTGATATTTATGCGAGAAAACTAAAATATTCGTTTCTAGCTCCAGATAATTTAAAACATCGTAACTCGACAGGAAAAAATGCTTGAATCAAACTTATTAAATGAAATATAATAAACAAATTAAGTTACTCAGGGATATTCTTAAAATTTAATTTTATCGTGATATTTATGCGAGAAAACTAAAATATTCGTTTCTAGCTCAAGACAAATAAAAACATCGTAACTCCTCAGGAAAAAATGCTAGAATGAAACTTATTAAATAAAATCTAATAAACAAATTTAGTTACTCAGGGATATTCATAAAATTTAATTTTATCCTGATATTTATGCGAGAAAACTAAAAT
Source organism: Pterostichus madidus (assembly GCA_911728475.2). Classification (NCBI taxonomy): domain Eukaryota; kingdom Metazoa; phylum Arthropoda; class Insecta; order Coleoptera; family Carabidae; genus Pterostichus; species Pterostichus madidus. The sequence continues at coordinate 20,290,573 of OU452309.1, read as the reverse complement.
ATTCGTTTCTATCTCCAGACTAATAAAAACATCGTAACTCGTCAGGAAAAAATTCTAGAATCAAACTTATTAAATGAAATATAATAAACAAATTAAGTTACTCAGGGATATTCTTAAAATTTAATTTTATCGTTATATTTATGCGAGAAAACTAAAATATTCGTTTCTAGTTCCAGAAACATAAAAACATCGTTACTCGTCGGGAAAAAATGCTAGAAACAAATTTATTAAATAAAATCTAATAAACAAATTTAGTTACTCAGGGATATTCTTAAAATTTAATTTTATTGTGATATTTATGCGAGAAAACTAAAATATTCGTTTCTATCTCCAGACAAATAAAAACACAGTATCTCGTCAGGAAAAAATGCTAGAATCAAACTTATTAAATGAAATATAATAAACAAATTAAGTTACTCAGGGATATTCTTAAAATTTAATTTTATCGTGATATTTATGCGAGAAAACTAAAATATTCGTTTCTATTTCCAGACAATTTAAAATATCGAAACTCGTCAGGAAAAAATGCTAGAATCAAACTTATTAAATGAAATATAATAAACAAATTAAGTTACTCAGGGATATTCTTAAAATTTAATTTTATCGTCATATTTATGCGAGAAAACTAAAATATTCGTTTCTAGTTCCAGAAACATGAAAACATCGTTACTCGTCAGGAAAAAATGCTAGAAACAAACTTATTCAATAAAATCTAATAAACAAATTTAGTTACTCAGGGACATTCTTAAAATTTAATTTTATCGTGATATTTTGTGCGAGGAAACTGAAATATTCGTTTCTATCTCCAGACAAATAAAAACATCGTAACTCGTCAGGAAAAAATGCTAGAATCAAACCTATCAAATGAAATATAATAAACAAATTAAGTTACTCAGGGATATTCTTAAAATTTAATTTTATCGTGATATTTATGCGAGAAAACTAAAATATTCGTTTCTAGTTCCAGAAACATAAAAACATCGTTACTCGTCAAGAAAAAATGCTAGAAACAAACTTATTCAATAAAATCTAATAAACAAATTTAGTTACTCAGGGATATTCTTAAAATTTAATTTTATCGTGATATTTATGCGAGAAAACTAAAATATTCGTTTCTAGCACCAGATAATTTAAAACATCGTAACTCGACAGGAAAAAATGCTAGAATCAAACTTATTAAATGAAATATAATAAACAAATTAAGTTACTCAGGGGTATTCTTACAATTTAATTTTATCGTCATATTTATGCGAGAAAACTAAAATATTCGTTTCTAGCTCCAGACAAATAAAAACATCGTAACTCGTCAGGAAAAAATGCTAGAAACAAACTTATTAAATAAAATCTAATAAACAAATTTAGTTACTCAGGGATATTCTTAAAATTTAATTTTATCGTGATATTTATGCGAGAAAACTAAAATATTCGTTTCTAGTTCCAGAAACATAAAAACATCGTTACTCGTCAGGAAAAAATGCTAGAAACAAACTTATTCAATAAAATCTAATAAACAAATTTAGTTACTCAGGGATATTCTTAAAATTTAATTTTATCGTGATATTTTGTGCGAGGAAACTGAAATATTCGTTTCTATCTCCAGACAAATAAAAACATCGTAACTCGTCAGGAAAAAATGCTAGAATCAAACCTATTAAATGAAATATAATAAACAAATTAAGTTACTCAGGGATATTCTTAAAATTAAATTTTATCGTGATATTTATGCGAGAAAACTAAAATATTCGTTTCTATCTCCAGACAAATAAAAACACAGTATCTCGTCAGGAAAAAATGCTAGAATCAAACTTATTAAATGAAATATAATAAACAAATTAAGTTACTCAGGGATATTCTTAAAATTAAATTTTATCGTGATATTTATGCGAGAAAACTAAAATATTCGTTTCTAGTTCCAGAAACATAAAAACATCGTTACTCGTCAGGAAAAAATGCTAGAAACAAACTTATTAAATAAAATCTAATAAACTAATTTAGTTACTCAGGGATATTCTTAAAATTTAATTTTATCGTGATATTTATGCGAGAAAACTAAAATATTCGTTTCTAGTTCCAGAAACATGAAAACATCGTTACTCGTCAGGAAAAAATGCTAGAAACAAACTTATTCAATAAAATCTAATAAACAAATTTAGTTACTCAGGGACATTCTTAAAATTTAATTTTATCGTGATATTTTGTGCGAGGAAACTGAAATATTCGTTTCTATCTCCAGACAAATAAAAACATCGTAACTCGTCAGGAAAAAATGCTAGAATCAAACCTATTAAATGAAATATAATAAACAAATTAAGTTACTCAGGGATATTCTTAAAATTTAATTTTATCGTGATATTTATGCGAGAAAACTAAAATATTCGTTTCTAGTTCCAGAAACATAAAAACATCGTTACTCGTCAAGAAAAAATGCTAGAAACAAACTTATTCAATAAAATCTAATAAACAAATTTAGTTACTCAGGGATATTCTTAAAATTTAATTTTATCGTGATATTTATGCGAGAAAACTAAAATATTCGTTTCTAGCACCAGATAATTTAAAACATCGTAACTCGACAGGAAAAAATGCTAGAATCAAACTTATTAAATGAAATATAATAAACAAATTAAGTTACTCAGGGGTATTCTTACAATTTAATTTTATCGTCATATTTATGCGAGAAAACTAAAATATTCGTTTCTAGCTCCAGACAAATAAAAACATCGTAACTCGTCAGGAAAAAATGCTAGAAACAAACTTATTCAATAAAATCTAATAAACAAATTTAGTTACTCAGGGATATTCTTAAAATTTAATTTTATCGTGATATTTATGCGAGAAAACTAAAATATTCGTTTCTAGTTCCAGAAACATAAAAACATCGTTACTCGTCAGGAAAAAATGCTAGAAACAAACTTATTCAATAAAATCTAATAAACAAATTTAGTTACTCAGGGATATTCTTAAAATTTAATTTTATCGTGATATTTATGCGAGAAAACTAAAATATTCGTTTCTATCTCCAGACAAATAAAAACATCGTAACTCGTCAGGAAAAAATGCTAGAATCAAACCTTTTAAATGAAATATAATAAACAAATTAAGTTACTCAGGAATATTCTTAAAATTTAATTTTATCGTGATATTTATGCGAGAAAACTAAAATATTCGTTTCTAGCTCCAGACAATTAAAACATCGTAACTCGACAGGAAAAAATGCTAGAATCAAACTTATTAAATGAAATATAATAAACAAATTAAGTTACTCAGGGATATTCTTAAAATTTAATTTTATCGTGATATTTATGCGAGAAAACTAAAATATTCGTTTCTAGTTCCAGAAACATAAAAACATCGTTACTCGTCAGGAAAAAATGCTAGAAACAAACTTATTCAATAAAATCTAATAAACAAATTTAGTTACTCAGGGATATTCTTAAAATTTAATTTTATCGTGATATTTATGCGAGAAAACTAAAATATTCGTTTCTATTTCCAGACAATTTAAAACATCGAAACTCGACAGGAAAAAATGCTAGAATCAAACTTATTAAATGAAATATAATAAACAAATTAAGTTACTCAGGGGTATTCTTACAATTTAATTTTATCGTCATATTTATGCGAGAAAACTAAAATATTCGTTTCTAGTTCCAGAAACATAAAAACATCGTTACTCGTCAGAAAAAAATGCTAGAAACAAACTTATTCAATAAAATCTAATAAACAAATTTAGTTACTCAGGGATATTCTTAAAATTTAATTTTATCGTGATATTTATGCGAGAAAACTAAAATATTCGTTTCTATCTCCAGACAAATAAAAACATCGTAACTCGTCAGGAAAAAATGCTAGAATCAAACTTATTAAATGAAATATAATAAACAAATTAAGTTACTCCGGGATATTCTTAAAATTTAATTTTATCGTGATATTTATGCGAGAAAACTAAAATATTCGTTTCTAGCTCCAGATAATTTAAAACATCGTAACTCGACAGGAAAAAATGCTAGAATCAAACTTATTAAATGAAATATAATAAACAAATTAAGTTACTCAGGGATATTCTTAAAATTTAATTTTATCGTGATATTTATGCGAGAAAACTAAAATATTCGTTTCTAGTTCCAGAAACATAAAAACATCGTTACTCGTCAGGAAAAAATGCTAGAAACAAACTTATTCAATAAAATCTAATAAACAAATTTAGTTACTCAGGGATATTCTTAAAATTTAATTTTATCGTGATATTTATGCGAGAAAACTAAAATATTCGTTTCTATCTCCAGACAATTTAAAACATCGTAACTCGACAGGAAAAAATGCTAGAATCAAACTTATTAAATGAAATATAATAAACAAATTAAGTTACTCAGGGTTATTCTTAAAATTTAATTTTATCGTGATATTTATGCGAGAAAACTAATATATTCGTTTCTATTTCCAGACAATTTAAAATATTGAAACTCGTCAGGAAAAAATGCTAGAATCAAATTTATTAAATAAAATATAATAAACAAATTAAGTTACTCAGGGGTATTCTAACAATTTAATTTTATCGTCATATTTATGCGAGAAAACTAAAATATTCGTTTCTAGCTCCAGACAAATAAAAACATCGTTACTCCTCAGGAAAAAATTCTAGAATCAAACTTATTAAAAAAATCTAATAAACAAATAAAGTTACTCAGGGATATTCTTAAAATTTAATTTTATCGTGATATTTATGCGAGAAAACTAAAATATTCGTTTCTAGTTCCAGACAAACAAAAACATCGTAACTGCTCAGGAAAAAATGCTAGAATGAAACTTATTAAATAAAATCTAATAAACAAATTTAGTTACTCAGGGATAATCTTAAAATTTAATTTTATCCTGATATTAATGCGAGAAAACTAAAATATTCGTTTCTAGCTCCAGACAAATAAAAACATCGTAACTCATCAGGAAAAAATTCTAGAATCAAACTTATTAAATGAAATATAATAAACAAATTAAGTTACTCAGGTATATTCTTAAAATTTAATTTTATCGTGAATTTATGCGAGAAAACTAAAATATTCGTTTCTAGTTCCAGAAACATAAAAACATCGTTACTCGTCAGGAAAAAATGCTAGAAACAAACTTATTCAATAAAATCTAATAAAAAAATTTAGTTACTCAGGGATATTCTTAAAATTTAATTTTATCGTGATATTTATGCGAGAAAACTAAAATATTCGTTTCTATCTCCAGACAAATAAAAACATCGTAACTCGTCAGGAAAAAATGCTAGAATCAAACTTATTAAATGAAATATAATAAACAAATTAAGTTACTCCGGGATATTCTTAAAATTTAATTTTATCGTGATATTTATGCGAGAAAACTAAAATATTCGTTTCTAGCTCCAGATAATTTAAAACATCGTAACTCGACAGGAAAAAATGCTTGAATCAAACTTATTAAATGAAATATAATAAACAAATTAAGTTACTCAGGGATATTCTTAAAATTTAATTTTATCGTGATATTTATGCGAGAAAACTAAAATATTCGTTTCTAGCTCCAGACAAATAAAAACATCGTAACTCCTCAGGAAAAAATGCTAGAATGAAACTTATTAAATAAAATCTAATAAACAAATTTAGTTACTCAGGGATATTCATAAAATTTAATTTTATCCTGATATTTATGCGAGAAAACTAAAATATTCGTTTCTATCTCCAGACTAATAAAAACATCGTAACTCGTCAGGAAAAAATTCTAGAATCAAACTTATTAAATGAAATATAATAAACAAATTAAGTTACTCAGGGATATTCTTAAAATTTAATTTTATCGTTATATTTATGCGAGAAAACTAAAATATTCGTTTCTAGTTCCAGAAACATAAAAACATCGTTACTCGTCGGGAAAAAATGCTAGAAACAAATTTATTAAATAAAATCTAATAAACAAATTTAGTTACTCAGGGATATTCTTAAAATTTAATTTTATTGTGATATTTATGCGAGAAAACTAAAATATTCGTTTCTATCTCCAGACAAATAAAAACACAGTATCTCGTCAGGAAAAAATGCTAGAATCAAACTTATTAAATGAAATATAATAAACAAATTAAGTTACTCAGGGATATTCTTAAAATTTAATTTTATCGTGATATTTATGCGAGAAAACTAAAATATTCGTTTCTATTTCCAGACAATTTAAAATATAGAAACTCGTCAGGAAAAAATGCTAGAATCAAACTTATTAAATGAAATATAATAAACAAATTAAGTTACTCAGGGATATTCTTAAAATTTAATTTTATCGTCATATTTATGCGAGAAAACTAAAATATTCGTTTCTAGTTCCAGAAACATGAAAACATCGTTACTCGTCAGGAAAAAATGCTAGAAACAAACTTATTCAATAAAATCTAATAAACAAATTTAGTTACTCAGGGACATTCTTAAAATTTAATTTTATCGTGATATTTTGTGCGAGGAAACTGAAATATTCGTTTCTATCTCCAGACAAATAAAAACATCGTAACTCGTCAGGAAAAAATGCTAGAATCAAACCTATTAAATGAAATATAATAAACAAATTAAGTTACTCAGGGATATTCTTAAAATTTAATTTTATCGTGATATTTATGCGAGAAAACTAAAATATTCGTTTCTAGTTCCAGAAACATAAAAACATCGTTACTCGTCAAGAAAAAATGCTAGAAACAAACTTATTCAATAAAATCTAATAAACAAATTTAGTTACTCAGGGATATTCTTAAAATTTAATTTTATCGTGATATTTATGCGAGAAAACTAAAATATTCGTTTCTAGCACCAGATAATTTAAAACATCGTAACTCGACAGGAAAAAATGCTAGAATCAAACTTATTAAATGAAATATAATAAACAAATTAAGTTACTCAGGGGTATTCTTACAATTTAATTTTATCGTCATATTTATGCGAGAAAACTAAAATATTCGTTTCTAGCTCCAGACAAATAAAAACATCGTAACTCGTCAGGAAAAAATGCTAGAAACAAACTTATTCAATAAAATCTAATAAACAAATTTAGTTACTCAGGGATATTCTTAAAATTTAATTTTATCGTGATATTTATGCGAGAAAACTAAAATATTCGTTTCTAGTTCCAGAAACATAAAAACATCGTTACTCGTCAGGAAAAAATGCTAGAAACAAACTTATTCAATAAAATCTAATAAACAAATTTAGTTACTCAGGGATATTCTTAAAATTTAATTTTATCGTGATATTTTGTGCGAGGAAACTGAAATATTCGTTTCTATCTCCAGACAAATAAAAACATCGTAACTCGTCAGGAAAAAATGCTAGAATCAAACCTATTAAATGAAATATAATAAACAAATTAAGTTACTCAGGGATATTCTTAAAATTAAATTTTATCGTGATATTTATGCGAGAAAACTAAAATATTCGTTTCTATCTCCAGACAAATAAAAACACAGTATCTCGTCAGGAAAAAATGCTAGAATCAAACTTATTAAATGAAATATAATAAACAAATTAAGTTACTCAGGGATATTCTTAAAATTAAATTTTATCGTGATATTTATGCGAGAAAACTAAAATATTCGTTTCTAGATCCAGAAACATAAAAACATCGTTACTCGTCAGGAAAAAATGCTAGAAACAAACTTATTAAATAAAATCTAATAAACTAATTTAGTTACTCAGGGATATTCTTAAAATTTAATTTTATCGTGATATTTATGCGAGAAAACTAAAATATTCGTTTCTAGTTCCAGAAACATGAAAACATCGTTACTCGTCAGGAAAAAATACTAGAAACAAACTTATTCAATAAAATCTAATAAACAAATTTAGTTACTCAGGGACATTCTTAAAATTTAATTTTATCGTGATATTTTGTGCGAGGAAACTGAAATATTCGTTTCTATCTCCAGACAAATAAAAACATCGTAACTCGTCAGGAAAAAATGCTAGAATCAAACCTATTAAATGAAATATAATAAACAAATTAAGTTACTCAGGGATATTCTTAAAATTTAATTTTATCGTGATATTTATGCGAGAAAACTAAAATATTCGTTTCTAGTTCCAGAAACATAAAAACATCGTTACTCGTCAAGAAAAAATGCTAGAAACAAACTTATTCAATAAAATCTAATAAACAAATTTAGTTACTCAGGGATATTCTTAAAATTTAATTTTATCGTGATATTTATGCGAGAAAACTAAAATATTCGTTTCTAGCTCCAGATAATTTAAAACATCGTAACTCGACAGGAAAAAATGCTAGAATCAAACTTATTAAATGAAATATAATAAACAAATTAAGTTACTCAGGGGTATTCTTACAATTTAATTTTATCGTCATATTTATGCGAGAAAACTAAAATATTCGTTTCTAGCTCCAGACAAATAAAAACATCGTAACTCGTCAGGAAAAAATGCTAGAAACAAACTTATTCAATAAAATCTAATAAACAAATTTAGTTACTCAGGGATATTCTTAAAATTTAATTTTATCGTGATATTTATGCGAGAAAACTAAAATATTCGTTTCTAGTTCCAGAAACATAAAAACATCGTTACTCGTCAGGAAAAAATGCTAGAAACAAACTTATTCAATAAAATCTAATAAACAAATTTAGTTACTCAGGGATATTCTTAAAATTTAATTTTATCGTGATATTTTGTGCGAGGAAACTGAAATATTCGTTTCTATCTCCAGACAAATAAAAACATCGTAACTCGTCAGGAAAAAATGCTAGAATCAAACCTATTAAATGAAATATAATAAACAAATTAAGTTACTCAGGGATATTCTTAAAATTTAATTTTATCCTGATATTTATGCGAGAAAACTAAAATATTCGTTTCTAGTTCCAGAAACATAAAAACATCGTTACTCGTCAGGAAAAAATGCTAGAAACAAACTTATTCAATAAAATCTAATAAACAAATTTAGTTACTCAGGGATATTCTTAAAATTTAATTTTATCGTGATATTTATGCGAGAAAACTAAAATATTCGTTTCTATCTCCAGACAATTTAAAACATCGTAACTCGACAGGAAAAAATGCTAGAATCAAACTTATTAAATGAAATATAATAAACAAATTCAGTTACTCAGGGATATTCTTAAAATTTAATTTTATCGTGATATTTATGCGAGAAAACTAATATATTCGTTTCTATTTCCAGACAATTTAAAACATCGAAACTCGACAGGAAAAAATGCTAGAATCAAACTTATTAAATGAAATATAATAAACAAATTTAGTTACTCAGGGATATTCTTAAAATTTAATTTTATCGTGATATTTTGTGCGAGGAAACTGAAATATTCGTTTCTACCTCCAGACAAATAAAAACATCGTAACTCGTCAGGAAAAAATGCTAGAATCAAACTTATTAAATAAAATCTAATAAACTAATTTAGTTACTCAGGGATATTCTTAAAATTTAATTTTATCGTGATATTTATGCGAGAAAACTAAAATATTCGTTTCTAGTTCCAGAAACATAAAAACATCGTTACTCGTCAGGAAAAAATGCTAGAAACAAACTTATTCAATAAAATCTAATAAACAAATTTAGTTACTCAGGGATATTCTTAAAATTTAATTTTATCGTGATATTTTGTGCGAGGAAACTGAAATATTCGTTTCTATCTCCAGACAAATAAAAACATCGTAACTCGTCAGGAAAAAATGCTAGAATCAAACCTATTAAATGAAATATAATAAACAAATTAAGTTACTCAGGGATATTCTTAAAATTAAATTTTATCGTGATATTTATGCGAGAAAACTAAAATATTCGTTTCTATCTCCAGACAAATAAAAACACAGTATCTCGTCAGGAAAAAATGCTAGAATCAAACTTATTAAATGAAATATAATAAACAAATTAAGTTACTCAGGGATATTCTTAAAATTAAATTTTATCGTGATATTTATGCGAGAAAACTAAAATATTCGTTTCTAGATCCAGAAACATAAAAACATCGTTACTCGTCAGGAAAAAATGCTAGAAACAAACTTATTAAATAAAATCTAATAAACTAATTTAGTTACTCAGGGATATTCTTAAAATTTAATTTTATCGTGATATTTATGCGAGAAAACTAAAATATTCGTTTCTAGTTCCAGAAACATGAAAACATCGTTACTCGTCAGGAAAAAATGCTAGAAACAAACTTATTCAATAAAATCTAATAAACAAATTTAGTTACTCAGGGACATTCTTAAAATTTAATTTTATCGTGATATTTTGTGCGAGGAAACTGAAATATTCGTTTCTATCTCCAGACAAATAAAAACATCGTAACTCGTCAGGAAAAAATGCTAGAATCAAACCTATTAAATGAAATATAATAAACAAATTAAGTTACTCAGGGATATTCTTAAAATTTAATTTTATCGTGATATTTATGCGAGAAAACTAAAATATTCGTTTCTAGTTCCAGAAACATAAAAACATCGTTACTCGTCAAGAAAAAATGCTAGAAACAAACTTATTCAATAAAATCTAATAAACAAATTTAGTTACTCAGGGATATTCTTAAAATTTAATTTTATCGTGATATTTATGCGAGAAAACTAAAATATTCGTTTCTAGCACCAGATAATTTAAAACATCGTAACTCGACAGGAAAAAATGCTAGAATCAAACTTATTAAATGAAATATAATAAACAAATTAAGTTACTCAGGGGTATTCTTACAATTTAATTTTATCGTCATATTTATGCGAGAAAACTAAAATATTCGTTTCTAGCTCCAGACAAATAAAAACATCGTAACTCGTCAGGAAAAAATGCTAGAAACAAACTTATTCAATAAAATCTAATAAACAAATTTAGTTACTCAGGGATATTCTTAAAATTTAATTTTATCGTGATATTTATGCGAGAAAACTAAAATATTCGTTTCTAGTTCCAGAAACATAAAAACATCGTTACTCGTCAGGAAAAAATGCTAGAAACAAACTTATTCAATAAAATCTAATAAACAAATTTAGTTACTCAGGGATATTCTTAAAATTTAATTTTATCGTGATATTTTGTGCGAGGAAACTGAAATATTCGTTTCTATCTCCAGACAAATAAAAACATCGTAACTCGTCAGGAAAAAATGCTAGAATCAAACCTATTAAATGAAATATAATAAACAAATTAAGTTACTCAGGGATATTCTTAAAATTAAATTTTATCGTGATATTTATGCGAGAAAACTAAAATATTCGTTTCTATCTCCAGACAAATAAAAACACAGTATCTCGTCAGGAAAAAATGCTAGAATCAAACTTATTAAATGAAATATAATAAACAAATTAAGTTACTCAGGGATATTCTTAAAATTAAATTTTATCGTGATATTTATGCGAGAAAACTAAAATATTCGTTTCTAGTTCCAGAAACATAAAAACATCGTTACTCGTCAGGAAAAAATGCTAGAAACAAACTTATTAAATAAAATCTAATAAACTAATTTAGTTACTCAGGGATATTCTTAAAATTTAATTTTATCGTGATATTTATGCGAGAAAACTAAAATATTCGTTTCTAGTTCCAGAAACATGAAAACATCGTTACTCGTCAGGAAAAAATGCTAGAAACAAACTTATTCAATAAAATCTAATAAACAAATTTAGTTACTCAGGGACATTCTTAAAATTTAATTTTATCGTGATATTTTGTGCGAGGAAACTGAAATATTCGTGTCTATCTCCAGACAAATAAAAACATCGTAACTCGTCAGGAAAAAATGCTAGAATCAAACCTATTAAATGAAATATAATAAACAAATTAAGTTACTCAGGGATATTCTTAAAATTTAATTTTATCGTGATATTTATGCGAGAAAACTAAAATATTCGTTTCTAGTTCCAGAAACATAAAAACATCGTTACTCGTCAAGAAAAAATGCTAGAAACAAACTTATTCAATAAAATCTAATAAACAAATTTAGTTACTCAGGGATATTCTTAAAATTTAATTTTATCGTGATATTTATGCGAGAAAACTAAAATATTCGTTTCTAGCACCAGATAATTTAAAACATCGTAACTCGACAGGAAAAAATGCTAGAATCAAACTTATTAAATGAAATATAATAAACAAATTAAGTTACTCAGGGGTATTCTTACAATTTAATTTTATCGTCATATTTATGCGAGAAAACTAAAATATTCGTTTCTAGCTCCAGACAAATAAAAACATCGTAACTCGTCAGGAAAAAATGCTAGAAACAAACTTATTCAATAAAATCTAATAAACAAATTTAGTTACTCAGGGATATTCTTAAAATTTAATTTTATCGTGATATTTATGCGAGAAAACTAAAATATTCGTTTCTAGTTCCAGAAACATAAAAACATCGTTACTCGTCAGGAAAAAATGCTAGAAACAAACTTATTCAATAAAATCTAATAAACAAATTTAGTTACTCAGGGATATTCTTAAAATTTAATTTTATCGTGATATTTATGCGAGAAAACTAAAATATTCGTTTCTATCTCCAGACAAATAAAAACATCGTAACTCGTCAGGAAAAAATGCTAGCATCAAACCTTTTAAATGAAATATAATAAACAAATTAAGTTACTCAGGAATATTCTTAAAATTTAATTTTATCGTGATATTTATGCGAGAAAACTAAAATATTCGTTTCTAGCTCCAGACAATTAAAACATCGTAACTCGACAGGAAAAAATGCTAGAATCAAACTTATTAAATGAAATATAATAAACAAATTAAGTTACTCAGGGATATTCTTAAAATTTAATTTTATCGTGATATTTATGCGAGAAAACTAAAATATTCGTTTCTAGTTCCAGAAACATAAAAACATCGTTACTCGTCAGGAAAAAATGCTAGAAACAAACTTATTCAATAAAATCTAATAAACAAATTTAGTTACTCAGGGATATTATAAAATTTAATTTTATCGTGATATTTATGCGAGAAAACTAAAATATTCGTTTCTATTTCCAGACAATTTAAAACATCGAAACTCGACAGGAAAAAATGCTAGAATCAAACTTATTAATGAAATATAATAAACAAATTAAGTTACTCAGGGGTATTCTTACAATTTAATTTTATCGTCATATTTATGCGAGAAAACTAAAATATTCGTTTCTAGTTCCAGAAACATAAAAACATCGTTACTCGTCAGAAAAAAATGCTAGAAACAAACTTATTCAATAAAATCTAATAAACAAATTTAGTTACTCAGGGATATTCTTAAAATTTAATTTTATCGTGATATTTATGCGAGAAAACTAAAATATTCGTTTCTATCTCCAGACAAATAAAAACATCGTAACTCGTCAGGAAAAAATGCTAGAATCAAACTTATTAAATGAAATATAATAAACAAATTAAGTTACTCCGGGATATTCTTAAAATTTAATTTTATCGTGATATTTATGCGAGAAAACTAAAATATTCGTTTCTAGCTCCAGATAATTTAAAACATCGTAACTCGACAGGAAAAAATGCTAGAATCAAACTTATTAAATGAAATATAATAAACAAATTAAGTTACTCAGGGATATTCTTAAAATTTAATTTTATCGTGATATTTATGCGAGAAAACTAAAATATTCGTTTCTAGTTCCAGAAACATAAAAACATCGTTACTCGTCAGGAAAAAATGCTAGAAACAAACTTATTCAATAAAATCTAATAAACAAATTTAGTTACTCAGGGATATTCTTAAAATTTAATTTTATCGTGATATTTATGCGAGAAAACTAAAATATTCGTTTCTATCTCCAGACAATTTAAAACATCGTAACTCGACAGGAAAAAATGCTAGAATCAAACTTATTAAATGAAATATAATAAACAAATTAAGTTACTCAGGGTTATTCTTAAAATTTAATTTTATCGTGATATTTATGCGAGAAAACTAATATATTCGTTTCTATTTCCAGACAATTTAAAATATTGAAACTCGTCAGGAAAAAATGCTAGAATCAAATTTATTAAAAAAATCTAATAAACAAATAAAGTTACTCAGGGATATTCTTAAAATTTAATTTTATCGTGATATTTATGCGAGAAAACTAAAATATTCGTTTCTAGTTCCAGACAAACAAAAACATCGTAACTGCTCAGGAAAAAATGCTAGAATGAAACTTATTAAATAAAATCTAATAAACAAATTTAGTTACTCAGGGATATTCTTAAAATTTAATTTTATCCTGATATTAATGCGAGAAAACTAAAATATTCGTTTCTAGCTCCAGACAAATAAAAACATCGTAACTCATCAGGAAAAAATTCTAGAATCAAACTTATTAAATGAAATATAATAAACAAATTAAGTTACTCAGGTATATTCTTAAAATTTAATTTTATCGTGAATTTATGCGAGAAAACTAAAATATTCGTTTCTAGTTCCAGAAACATAAAAACATCGTTACTCGTCAGGAAAAAATGCTAGAAACAAACTTATTCAATAAAATCTAATAAAAAAATTTAGTTACTCAGGGATATTCTTAAAATTTAATTTTATCGTGATATTTATGCGAGAAAACTAAAATATTCGTTTCTATCTCCAGACAAATAAAAACATCGTAACTCGTCAGGAAAAAATGCTAGAATCAAACTTATTAAATGAAATATAATAAACAAATTAAGTTACTCCGGGATATTCTTAAAATTTAATTTTATCGTGATATTTATGCGAGAAAACTAAAATATTCGTTTCTAGCTCCAGATAATTTAAAACATCGTAACTTGACAGGAAAAAATGCTTGAATCAAACTTATTAAATGAAATATAATAAACAAATTAAGTTACTCAGGGATATTCTTAAAATTTAATTTTATCGTGATATTTATGCGAGAAAACTAAAATATTCGTTTCTAGTTCCAGAAACATAAAAACATCGTTACTCGTCAGGAAAAAATGCTAGAAACAAACTTATTCAATAAAATCTAATAAACAAATTTAGTTACTCAGGGATATTCTTAAAATTTAATTTTATCGTGATATTTATGCGAGAAAACTAAAATATTCGTTTCTATTTCTAGACAATTTAAAACATCGAAACTCGACAGGAAAAAATGCTAGAATCAAACTTATTAAATGAAATATAATAAACAAATTAAGTTACTCAGGGGTATTCTTACAATTTAATTTTATCGTCATATTTATGCGAGAAAACTAAAATATTCGTTTCTAGCTCCAGACAAATAAAAACATCGTAACTCCTCAGGAAAAAATGCTAGAATGAAACTTATTAAATAAAATCTAATAAACAAATTTAGTTACTCAGGGATATTCATAAAATTTAATTTTATCCTGATATTTATGCGAGAAAACTAAAATATTCGTTTCTATCTCCAGACTAATAAAAACATCGTAACTCGTCAGGAAAAAATTCTAGAATCAAACTTATTAAATGAAATATAATAAACAAATTAAGTTACTCAGGGATATTCTTAAAATTTAATTTTATCGTTATATTTATGCGAGAAAACTAAAATATTCGTTTCTAGTTCCAGAAACATAAAAACATCGTTACTCGTCGGGAAAAAATGCTAGAAACAAATTTATTAAATAAAATCTAATAAACAAATTTAGTTACTCAGGGATATTCTTAAAATTTAATTTTATTGTGATATTTATGCGAGAAAACTAAAATATTCGTTTCTATCTCCAGACAAATAAAAACACAGTATCTCGTCAGGAAAAAATGCTAGAATCAAACTTATTAAATGAAATATAATAAACAAATTAAGTTACTCAGGGATATTCTTAAAATTTAATTTTATCGTGATATTTATGCGAGAAAACTAAAATATTCGTTTCTATTTCCAGACAATTTAAAATATCGAAACTCGTCAGGAAAAAATGCTAGAATCAAACTTATTAAATGAAATATAATAAACAAATTAAGTTACTCAGGGATATTCTTAAAATTTAATTTTATCGTCATATTTATGCGAGAAAACTAAAATATTCGTTTCTAGCTCCAGACAAATAAAAACATCGTTACTCCTCAGGAAAAAATTCTAGAATCAAACTTATTAAAAAAATCTAATAAACAAATAAAGTTACTCAGGGATATTCTTAAAATTAAATTTTATCGTGATATTTATGCGAGAAAACTAAAATATTCGTTTCTATCTCCAGACAAATAAAAACATCGTAACTCGTCAGGAAAAAATGCTAGAATCAAACCTATTAAATGAAATATAATAAACAAATTAAGTTACTCCGGGATATTCTTAAAATTTAATTTTATCGTGATATTTATGTGCGAAAACTAAAATATTCGTTTCTAGGTCCAGAAACATAAAAACATCGTTACTCGTCAGGAAAAAATGCTAGAAACAAATTTATTAAATAAAATCTAATAAACGAATTTTGTTACTCAGGGATATTCTTAAAATTTAATTTTATTGTGATATTTATGCGTGAAAACTAAAATATTCGTTTCTATCTCTAGACAAATAAAAACATAGTATCTCGTCAGGAAAAAATGCTAGAATCAAACTTATTAAATGAAATATAATAAACAAATTAAGTTACTCAGGGATATTCTTAAAATTTAATTTTATCGTGATATTTATGCGAGAAAACTAAAATATTCGTTTCTAGTTCCAGAAGCATAAAAACATCGTTACTCGTCAGGAAAAAATGCTAGAAACAAACTTATTCAATAAAATCTAATAAACAAATTAGTTACTCAGGGATATTCTTAAAATTTAATTTTATCGTGATATTTATGCGAGAAAACTAAAATATTCGTTTCTATCTCCAGACAAATAAAAACATCGTAACTCGTCATTAAAAAATGCTAGAATCAAACCTATTAAATGAAATATAATAAACAAATTAAGTTACTCAGGGATATTCTTAAAATTTAATTTTATTGTGATATTTATGCGAGAAAACTAAAATATTCGTTTCTATCTCCAGACAAATAAAAACATAGTATCTCGTCAGGAAAAAATGCTAGAATCAAACTTATTAAATGAAATATAATAAACAAATTAAGTTACTCAGGGATATTCTTAAAATTTAATTTTATCGTGATATTTATGCGAGAAAACTAAAATATTCTTTTCTAGCTCCAGACAATTTAAAACATCGTAACTCGACAGGAAAAAATGCTAGATTCAAACTTATTAAATGAATTATAATAAACAAATTAAGTTACTTAGGTATATTCTTAAAATTAAATTTTATCGTGATATTTATGCGAGAAAACTAAAATATTCTTTTCTAGCTCCAGACAATTTAAAACATCGTAACTCGACAGGAAAAAATGCTAGATTTAAACTTATTAAATGAATTATAATAAACAAATTAAGTTACTCAGGGATATTCTTAAAATTAAATTTTATCGTGATATTTATGCGAGAAAACTAAAATATTCGTTTCTAGTTCCACAAACATAAAAACATCGTTACTCGTCAGGAAAAAATGTTAGAAACAAACTTATTAAATAAAATCTAATAAACTAATTTAGTTACTCAGGGATATTCTTAAAATTTAATTTTATCGTGATATTTATGCGAGAAAACTAAAATATTCGTTTCTATTTCCAGAAACATAAAAACATCGTTACTCGTCAGGAAAAAATGCTAGAAACAAACTTATTAAATAAAATCTAATAAACTAATTTAGTTACTCAGGGATATTCTTAAAATTTAATTTTATCGTGATATTTATGCGAGAAAACTAAAATATTCGTTTCTAGTTCCAGAAACATAAAAACATCGTTACTCGTCAGGAAAAAATGCTAGAAACAAACTTATTCAATAAAATCTAATAAACAAATTTAGTTACTCAGGGATATTCTTAAAATTTAATTTTATCGTGATATTTTGTGCGAGGAAACTGAAATATTCGTTTCTATCTCCAGACAAATAAAAACATCGTAACTCGTCAGGAAAAAATGCTAGAATCAAACCTATTAAATGAAATATAATAAACAAATTAAGTTACTCAGGGATATTCTTAAAATTAAATTTTATCGTGATATTTATGCGAGAAAACTAAAATATTCGTTTCTATCTCCAGACAAATAAAAACACAGTATCTCGTCAGGAAAAAATGCTAGAATCAAACTTATTAAATGAAATATAATAAACAAATTAAGTTACTCAGGGATATTCTTAAAATTAAATTTTATCGTGATATTTATGCGAGAAAACTAAAATATTCGTTTCTAGTTCCAGAAACATAAAAACATCGTTACTCGTCAGGAAAAAATGCTAGAAACAAACTTATTAAATAAAATCTAATAAACTAATTTAGTTACTCAGGGATATTCTTAAAATTTAATTTTATCGTGATATTTATGCGAGAAAACTAAAATATTCGTTTCTAGTTCCAGAAACATGAAAACATCGTTACTCGTCAGGAAAAAATGCTAGAAACAAACTTATTCAATAAAATCTAATAAACAAATTTAGTTACTCAGGGACATTCTTAAAATTTAATTTTATCGTGATATTTTGTGCGAGGAAACTGAAATATTCGTTTCTATCTCCAGACAAATAAAAACATCGTAACTCGTCAGGAAAAAATGCTAGAATCAAACCTATTAAATGAAATATAATAAACAAATTAAGTTACTCAGGGATATTCTTAAAATTTAATTTTATCGTGATATTTATGCGAGAAAACTAAAATATTCGTTTCTAGTTCCAGAAACATAAAAACATCGTTACTCGTCAAGAAAAAATGCTAGAAACAAACTTATTCAATAAAATCTAATAAACAAATTTAGTTACTCAGGGATATTCTTAAAATTTAATTTTATCGTGATATTTATGCGAGAAAACTAAAATATTCGTTTCTAGCACCAGATAATTTAAAACATCGTAACTCGACAGGAAAAAATGCTAGAATCAAACTTATTAAATGAAATATAATAAACAAATTAAGTTACTCAGGGGTATTCTTACAATTTAATTTTATCGTCATATTTATGCGAGAAAACTAAAATATTCGTTTCTAGCTCCAGACAAATAAAAACATCGTTACTCGTCAGGAAAAAATGCTAGAAACAAACTTATTCAATAAAATCTAATAAACAAATTTAGTTACTCAGGGATATTCTTAAAATTTAATTTTATCGTGATATTTATGCGAGAAAACTAAAATATTCGTTTCTAGTTCCAGAAACATAAAAACATCGTTACTCGTCAGGAAAAAATGCTAGAAACAAACTTATTCAATAAAATCTAATAAACAAATTTAGTTACTCAGGGATATTCTTAAAATTTAATTTTATCGTGATATTTATGCGAGAAAACTAAAATATTCGTTTCTATCTCCAGACAAATAAAAACATCGTAACTCGTCAGGAAAAAATGCTAGAATCAAACCTTTTAAATGAAATATAATAAACAAATTAAGTTACTCAGGAATATTCTTAAAATTTAATTTTATCGTGATATTTATGCGAGAAAACTAAAATATTCGTTTCTAGCTCCAGACAATTAAAACATCGTAACTCGACAGGAAAAAATGCTAGAATCAAACTTATTAAATGAAATATAATAAACAAATTAAGTTACTCAGGGATATTCTTAAAATTTAATTTTATCGTGATATTTATGCGAGAAAACTAAAATATTCGTTTCTAGTTCCAGAAACATAAAAACATCGTTACTCGTCAGGAAAAAATGCTAGAAACAAACTTATTCAATAAAATCTAATAAACAAATTTAGTTACTCAGGGATATTCTTAAAATTTAATTTTATCGTGATATTTATGCGAGAAAACTAAAATATTCGTTTCTATCTCCAGACAAATAAAAACATCGTAACTCGTCAGGAAAAAATGCTAGAATCAAACTTATTAAATGAAATATAATAAACAAATTAAGTTACTCCGGGATATTCTTAAAATTTAATTTTATCGTGATATTTATGCGAGAAAACTAAAATATTCGTTTCTAGCTCCAGATAATTTAAAACATCGTAACTCGACAGGAAAAAATGCTAGAATCAAACTTATTAAATGAAATATAATAAACAAATTAAGTTACTCAGGGATATTCTTAAAATTTAATTTTATCGTGATATTTATGCGAGAAAACTAAAATATTCGTTTCTAGTTCCAGAAACATAAAAACATCGTTACTCGTCAGGAAAAAATGCTAGAAACAAACTTATTCAATAAAATCTAATAAACAAATTTAGTTACTCAGGGATATTCTTAAAATTTAATTTTATCGTGATATTTATGCGAGAAAACTAAAATATTCGTTTCTATCTCCAGACAATTTAAAACATCGTAACTCGACAGGAAAAAATGCTAGAATCAAACTTATTAAATGAAATATAATAAACAAATTAAGTTACTCAGGGTTATTCTTAAAATTTAATTTTATCGTGATATTTATGCGAGAAAACTAATATATTCGTTTCTATTTCCAGACAATTTAAAATATTGAAACTCGTCAGGAAAAAATGCTAGAATCAAATTTATTAAAAAAATCTAATAAACAAATAAAGTTACTCAGGGATATTCTTAAAATTTAATTTTATCGTGATATTTATGCGAGAAAACTAAAATATTCGTTTCTAGTTCCAGACAAACAAAAACATCGTAACTGCTCAGGAAAAAATGCTAGAATGAAACTTATTCAATAAAATCTAATAAACAAATTTAGTTACTCAGGGATATTCTTAAAATTTAATTTTATCCTGATATTAATGCGAGAAAACTAAAATATTCGTTTCTAGCTCCAGACAAATAAAAACATCGTAACTCATCAGGAAAAAATTCTAGAATCAAACTTATTAAATGAAATATAATAAACAAATTAAGTTACTCAGGTATATTCTTAAAATTTAATTTTATCGTGAATTTATGCGAGAAAACTAAAATATTCGTTTCTAGTTCCAGAAACATAAAAACATCGTTACTCGTCAGGAAAAAATGCTAGAAACAAACTTATTCAATAAAATCTAATAAAAAAATTTAGTTACTCAGGGATATTCTTAAAATTTAATTTTATCGTGATATTTATGCGAGAAAACTAAAATATTCGTTTCTAGCTCCAGATAATTTAAAACATCGTAACTTGACAGGAAAAAATGCTTGAATCAAACTTATTAAATGAAATATAATAAACAAATTAAGTTACTCAGGGATATTCTTAAAATTTAATTTTATCGTGATATTTATGCGAGAAAACTAAAATATTCGTTTCTAGTTCCAGAAACATAAAAACATCGTTACTCGTCAGGAAAAAATGCTAGAAACAAACTTATTCAATAAAATCTAATAAACAAATTTAGTTACTCAGGGATATTCTTAAAATTTAATTTTATCGTGATATTTATGCGAGAAAACTAAAATATTCGTTTCTATTTCTAGACAATTTAAAACATCGAAACTCGACAGGAAAAAATGCTAGAATCAAACTTATTAAATGAAATATAATAAACAAATTAAGTTACTCAGGGGTATTCTTACAATTTAATTTTATCGTCATATTTATGCGAGAAAACTAAAATATTCGTTTCTAGCTCCAGACAAATAAAAACATCGTAACTCCTCAGGAAAAAATGCTAGAATGAAACTTATTAAATAAAATCTAATAAACAAATTTAGTTACTCAGGGATATTCATAAAATTTAATTTTATCCTGATATTTATGCGAGAAAACTAAAATATTCGTTTCTATCTCCAGACTAATAAAAACATCGTAACTCGTCAGGAAAAAATTCTAGAATCAAACTTATTAAATGAAATATAATAAACAAATTAAGTTACTCAGGGATATTCTTAAAATTTAATTTTATCGTTATATTTATGCGAGAAAACTAAAATATTCGTTTCTAGTTCCAGAAACATAAAAACATCGTTACTCGTCGGGAAAAAATGCTAGAAACAAATTTATTAAATAAAATCTAATAAACAAATTTAGTTACTCAGGGATATTCTTAAAATTTAATTTTATTGTGATATTTATGCGAGAAAACTAAAATATTCGTTTCTATCTCCAGACAAATAAAAACACAGTATCTCGTCAGGAAAAAATGCTAGAATCAAACTTATTAAATGAAATATAATAAACAAATTAAGTTACTCAGGGATATTCTTAAAATTTAATTTTATCGTGATATTTATGCGAGAAAACTAAAATATTCGTTTCTATTTCCAGACAATTTAAAATATCGAAACTCGTCAGGAAAAAATGCTAGAATCAAACTTATTAAATGAAATATAATAAACAAATTAAGTTACTCAGGGATATTCTTAAAATTTAATTTTATCGTCATATTTATGCGAGAAAACTAAAATATTCGTTTCTAGCTCCAGACAAATAAAAACATCGTTACTCCTCAGGAAAAAATTCTAGAATCAAACTTATTAAAAAAATCTAATAAACAAATAAAGTTACTCAGGGATATTCTTAAAATTAAATTTTATCGTGATATTTATGCGAGAAAACTAAAATATTCGTTTCTATCTCCAGACAAATAAAAACATCGTAACTCGTCAGGAAAAAATGCTAGAATCAAACCTATTAAATGAAATATAATAAACAAATTAAGTTACTCCGGGATATTCTTAAAATTTAATTTTATCGTGATATTTATGTGCGAAAACTAAAATATTCGTTTCTAGGTCCAGAAACATAAAAACATCGTTACTCGTCAGGAAAAAATGCTAGAAACAAATTTATTAAATAAAATCTAATAAACGAATTTTGTTACTCAGGGATATTCTTAAAATTTAATTTTATTGTGATATTTATGCGTGAAAACTAAAATATTCGTTTCTATCTCTAGACAAATAAAAACATAGTATCTCGTCAGGAAAAAATGCTAGAATCAAACTTATTAAATGAAATATAATAAACAAATTAAGTTACTCAGGGATATTCTTAAAATTTAATTTTATCGTGATATTTATGCGAGAAAACTAAAATATTCGTTTCTAGTTCCAGAAGCATAAAAACATCGTTACTCGTCAGGAAAAAATGCTAGAAACAAACTTATTCAATAAAATCTAATAAACAAATTAGTTACTCAGGGATATTCTTAAAATTTAATTTTATCGTGATGTTTATGCGAGAAAACTAAAATATTCGTTTCTATCTCCAGACAAATAAAAACATCGTAACTCGTCATAAAAAAATGCTAGAATCAAACCTATTAAATGAAATATAATAAACAAATTAAGTTACTCAGGGATATTCTTAAAATTTAATTTTATTGTGATATTTATGCGAGAAAACTAAAATATTCGTTTCTATCTCTAGACAAATAAAAACATAGTATCTCGTCAGGAAAAAATGCTAGAATCAAACTTATTAAATGAAATATAATAAACAAATTAAGTTACTCAGGGATATTCTTAAAATTTAATTTTATCGTGATATTTATGCGAGAAAACTAAAATATTCTTTTCTAGCTCCAGACAATTTAAAACATCGTAACTCGACAGGAAAAAATGCTAGATTCAAACTTATTAAATGAATTATAATAAACAAATTAAGTTACTTAGGTATATTCTTAAAATTAAATTTTATCGTGATATTTATGCGAGAAAACTAAAATATTCTTTTCTAGCTCCAGACAATTTAAAACATCGTAACTCGACAGGAAAAAATGCTAGATTTAAACTTATTAAATGAATTATAATAAACAAATTAAGTTACTCAGGGATATTCTTAAAATTAAATTTTATCGTGATATTTATGCGAGAAAACTAAAATATTCGTTTCTAGTTCCACAAACATAAAAACATCGTTACTCGTCAGGAAAAAATGTTAGAAACAAACTTATTAAATAAAATCTAATAAACTAATTTAGTTACTCAGGGATATTCTTAAAATTTAATTTTATCGTGATATTTATGCGAGAAAACTAAAATATTCGTTTCTATTTCCAGAAACATAAAAACATCGTTACTCGTCAGGAAAAAATGCTAGAAACAAACTTATTAAATAAAATCTAATAAACTAATTTAGTTACTCAGGGATATTCTTAAAATTTAATTTTATCGTGATATTTATGCGAGAAAACTAAAATATTCGTTTCTAGTTCCAGAAACATAAAAACATCGTTACTCGTCAGGAAAAAATGCTAGAAACAAACTTATTCAATAAAATCTAATAAACAAATTAAGTTACTCAGGGATATTCTTACAATTTAATTTTATCGTGATATTTATGCGAGAAAACTAAAATATTCGTTTCTAGTTCTAGAAACATAAAAACATCGTAACTCGTCAGGAAAAAATGCTAGAAACAAATTTATTAAATAAAATCTAATAAACAAATTTAGTTACTCAGGGATATTCTTAAAATTTAATTTTATCGTGATATTTATGCGAGAAAACTAAAATATTCCTTTCTAGCTCCAGATAATTTAAAACATCGTAACTCGACAGGAAAAAATGCTACAATCAAACTTATTAAATGAAATATAATAAACAAATTAAGTTACTCAGGGATATTCTTAAAATTTAATTTTATCGTGATATTTATGCGAGAAAACTAAAATATTCTTTTCTAGCTCCAGACAATTTAAAACATCGTAACTCGACAGGAAAAAATGCTAGATTTAAACTTATTAAATGAATTATAATAAACAAATTAAGTTACTCAGGGATATTCTTAAAATTAAATTTTATCGTGATATTTATGCGAGAAAACTAAAATATTCGTTTCTAGTTCCACAAACATAAAAACATCGTTACTCGTCAGGAAAAAATGTTAGAAACAAACTTATTAAATAAAATCTAATAAACTAATTTAGTTACTCAGGGATATTCTTAAAATTTAATTTTATCGTGATATTTATGCGAGAAAACTAAAATATTCGTTTGTATCTCCAGACAAATAAAAACATCGTTACTCGTCAGGAAAAAATGCTAGAAACAAACTTATTAAATAAAATCTAATAAACTAATTTAGTTACTCAGGGATATTCTTAAAATTTAATTTTACCGTGATATTTATGCGAGAAAACTAAAATATTCGTTTCTAGTTCCAGAAACATAAAAACATCGTTACTCGTCAGCAAAAAATGCTAGAAACAAACTTATTCAATAGAATCTAATAAACAAATTTAGTTACTCAGGGATATTCTTAAAATTTAATTTTATCGTGATATTTATGCGAGAAAACTAAAATATTCCTTTCTAGCTCCAGGTAATTTAAAACATCGTAACTCGACAGGAAAAAATGCTAGAAACAAATTTATTAAGTAAAATCTAATAAACAAATTTAGATACTCAGGGATAGTCTTAAAATTTAATTTTATTGAGATATTTATGCGAGAAAACTAAAATATTCGTTACTAGTTCCAGAAACATAAAAACATCGTTACTCGTCAGGAAAAAATGCTAGAAACAAATTTATTAAATAAAATCTAATAAACAAATTTAGTTACTCAGGGATATTCTTAAAATTTAATTTTATCGTGATATTTATGCGAGAAAACTAAAATATTCGTTTCTATCTCCAGACAAATAAAAACATAGTATCTCGTCAGGAAAAAATGCTAGAATCAAATGAAATATAATAAACAAATTAAGTACTCAGGGATATTCTTAAAATTTAATTTTATTGAGATATTTATGCGAGAAAACTAAAATATTCGTTTCTAGTTCCAAAAGCATAAAAACATCGTTACTCGTCAGGAAAAAATGCTAGAAACAAACTTATTAAATAAAATCTAATAAACTAATTTAGTTACTCAGGGATATTCTTAAAATTTAATTTTATCGTGATATTTATGCGAGAAAACTAAAATATTCGTTTCTTGTTCCAGAAAAATAAAAACATCGTTACTCGTCAGGAAAAAATGCTAGAAACAAACTTATTAAATAAAATCTAATAAACTAATTTAGTTACTCTGGGATATTCTTAAAATTTAATTTTATCGTGATATTTATGCGAGAAAACTAAAATATTCGTTTCTAGTTCCAGAAACATAAAAACATCGTTACTCGTCAGGAAAAAATGCTAGAAACAAATTTATTAAATAAAATCTAATAAACAAATTTAGTTACTCAGGGATATTCTTAAAATTTAATTTTATCGTGATATTTATGCGAGAAAACTAAAATATTCCTTTCTAGCTCCAGATAATTTAAAACATCGTAACTCGACAGGAAAAAATGCTAGAATCAAACTTATTAAATGAAATATAATAAACAAATTAAGTTACTCAGGGATATTCTTAAAATTTAATTTTATCGTGATATTTATGCGAGAAAACTAAAATATTCTTTTCTAGCTCCAGACAATTTAAAACATCGTAACTCGACAGGAAAAAATGCTAGATTCAAACTTATTAAATGAATTATAATAAACAAATTCAGTTACTTAGGGATATTCTTAAAATTAAATTTTATCGTGATATTTATGCGAGAAAACTAAAATATTCGTTTCTAGTTCCA
The DNA here is from genome assembly GCA_911728475.2 of Pterostichus madidus. Lineage (NCBI taxonomy): Eukaryota > Metazoa > Arthropoda > Insecta > Coleoptera > Carabidae > Pterostichus > Pterostichus madidus. Next base: position 20,264,181 of record OU452309.1, on the reverse strand, counting down.
CAAACATAAAAACATCGTTATTCGTCAGGAAAAAATGTTAGAAACAAACTTATTAAATAAAATCTAATAAACTAATTTAGTTACTCAGGGATATTCTTAAAATTTAATTTTATCGTGATATTTATGCGAGAAAACTAAAATATTTGTTTCTGTTTCCAGAAAAATAAAAACATCGTTACTCGTCAGGAAAAAAAGCTAGAAACAAACTTATTAAATAAAATCTAATAAACTAATTTAGTTACTCAGGGATATTCTTAAAATTTAATTTTATCGTGATATTTATGCGAGAAAACTAAAATATTCGTTTCTAGTTCCAGAAACATAAAAACATCGTTACTCGTCAGGAAAAAATGCTAGAAACAAACTTATTCAATAAAATCTAATAAACAAATTAAGTTACTCAGGGATATTCTTACAATTTAATTTTATCGTGATATTTATGCGAGAAAACTAAAATATTCGTTTCTAGTTCTAGAAACATAAAAACATCGTAACTCGTCAGGAAAAAATGCTAGAAACAAATTTATTAAATAAAATCTAATAAACAAATTTAGTTACTCAGGGATATTCTTAAAATTTAATTTTATCCTGATATTAATGCGAGAAAACTAAAATATTCGTTTCTAGCTCCAGACAAATAAAAACATCGTAACTCGTCAGGAAAAAATTCTAGAATCAAACTTATTAAATGAAATATAATAAACAAATTAAGTTACTCAGGTATATTCTTAAAATTTAATTTTATCGTGAATTTATGCGAGAAAACTAAAATATTCGTTTCTAGTTCCAGAAACATAAAAACATCGTTACTCGTCAGGAAAAAATGCTAGAAACAAACTTATTCAATAAAATCTAATAAACAAATTTAGTTACTCAGGGATATTCTTAAAATTTAATTTTATCGTGATATTTATGCGAGAAAACTAAAATATTCGTTTCTATCTCCAGACAAATAAAAACATCGTAACTCGTCAGGAAAAAATGCTAGAATCAAACTTATTAAATGAAATATAATAAACAAATTAAGTTACTCCGGGATATTCTTAAAATTTAATTTTATCGTGATATTTATGCGAGAAAACTAAAATATTCGTTTCTAGCTCCAGATAATTTAAAACATCGTAACTCGACAGGAAAAAATGCTAGAATCAAACTTATTAAATGAAATATAATAAACAAATTAAGTTACTCAGGGATATTCTTAAAATTTAATTTTATCGTGATATTTATGCGAGAAAACTAAAATATTCGTTTCTAGTTCCAGAAACATAAAAACATCGTTACTCGTCAGGAAAAAATGCTAGAAACAAACTTATTCAATAAAATCTAATAAACAAATTTAGTTACTCAGGGATATTCTTAAAATTTAATTTTATCGTGATATTTATGCGAGAAAACTAAAATATTCGTTTCTATTTCCAGACAATTTAAAACATCGAAACTCGACAGGAAAAAATGCTAGAATCAAACTTATTAAATGAAATATAATAAACAAATTAAGTTACTCAGGGGTATTCTTACAATTTAATTTTATCGTCATATTTATGCGAGAAAACTAAAATATTCGTTTCTAGCTCCAGACAAATAAAAACATCGTAACTCCTCAGGAAAAAATGCTAGAATGAAACTTATTAAATAAAATCTAATAAACAAATTTAGTTACTCAGGGATATTCTTAAAATTTAATTTTATCCTGATATTTATGCGAGAAAACTAAAATATTCGTTTCTATCTCCAGACTAATAAAAACATCGTAACTCGTCAGGAAAAAATTCTAGAATCAAACTTATTAAATGAAATATAATAAACAAATTAAGTTACTCAGGGATATTCTTAAAATTTAATTTTATCGTTATATTTATGCGAGAAAACTAAAATATTCGTTTCTAGTTCCAGAAACATAAAAACATCGTTACTCGTCGGGAAAAAATGCTAGAAACAAATTTATTAAATAAAATCTAATAAACAAATTTAGTTACTCAGGGATATTCTTAAAATTTAATTTTATTGTGATATTTATGCGAGAAAACTAAAATATTCGTTTCTATCTCCAGACAAATAAAAACACAGTATCTCGTCAGGAAAAAATGCTAGAATCAAACTTATTAAATGAAATATAATAAACAAATTAAGTTACTCAGGGATATTCTTACAATTTAATTTTATCGTGATATTTATGCGAGAAAACTAAAATATTCGTTTCTAGCTCCAGACAATTTAAAACATCGTAACTCGACAGGAAAAAATGCTAGAATCAAACTTATTAAATGAAATATAATAAACAAATTAAGTTACTCAGGGATATTCTTAAAATTTAATTTTATCGTGATATTTATGCGAGAAAACTAAAATATTCGTTTCTATTTCAAGACAATTTAAAATATCGAAACTCGTCAGGAAAAAATGCTAGAATCAAACTTATTAAATGAAATATAATAAACAAATTAAGTTACTCAGGGATATTCTTAAAATTTAATTTTATCGTGATATTTATGCGAGAAAACTAAAATATTCTTTTCTAGCTCCAGACAATTTAAAACATCGTAACTCGACAGGAAAAAATGCTAGATTCAAACTTATTAAATGAATTATAATAAACAAATTAAGTTACTTAGGGATATTCTTAAAATTAAATTTTATCGTGATATTTATGCGAGAAAACTAAAATATTCGTTTCTAGTTCCACAAACATAAAAACATCGTTACTCGTCAGGAAAAAATGTTAGAAACAAACTTATTAAATAAAATCTAATAAACTAATTTAGTTACTCAGGGATATTCTTAAAATTTAATTTTATCGTGATATTTATGCGAGAAAACTAAAATATTCGTTTCTATTTCCAGAAACATAAAAACATCGTTACTCGTCAGGAAAAAATGCTAGAAACAAACTTATTAAATAAAATCTAATAAACTAATTTAGTTACTCAGGGATATTCTTAAAATTTAATTTTATCGTGATATTTATGCGAGAAAACTAAAATATTCGTTTCTAGTTCCAGAAACATAAAAACATCGTTACTCGTCAGGAAAAAATGCTAGAAACAAACTTATTCAATAAAATCTAATAAACAAATTAAGTTACTCAGGGATATTCTTACAATTTAATTTTATCGTGATATTTATGCGAGAAAACTAAAATATTCGTTTCTAGTTCTAGAAACATAAAAACATCGTAACTCGTCAGGAAAAAATGCTAGAAACAAACTTATTAAATAAAATCTAATAAACAAATTTAGTTACTCAGGGATATTCTTAAAATTTAATTTTATCGTGATATTTATGCGAGAAAACTAAAATATTCCTTTCTAGCTCCAGATAATTTAAAACATCGTAACTCGACAGGAAAAAATGCTAGAATCAAACTTATTAAATGAAATATAATAAACAAATTAAGTTACTCAGGGATATTCTTAAAATTTAATTTTATCGTGATATTTATGCGAGAAAACTAAAATATTCGTTTCTAGTTCCAGAAGCTTAAAAAACATCGTTACTCGTCAGGAAAAAATGCTAGAAACAAACTTATTCAATAAAATCTAATAAACAAATTTAGTTACTCAGGGATATTCTTAAAATTTAATTTTATCGTGATATTTATGCGAGAAAAGTAAAATATTCGTTTCTATCTACAGACAAATAAAAACATCGTAACTCGTCAGGAAAAAATGCTAGAATTCAATAAAATTTAATAAACAAATTTAGTTACTCAGGGATATTCTTAAAATTTAATTTTATCGTTATATTTATGCGAGAAAACTAAAATATTCGTTTCTATTTCCAGACAATTTAAAACATCGAAACTCGACAGGAAAAAATGCTAGAATCAAACTTATTAAATGAAATATAATAAACAAATTAAGTTACTCAGGGGTATTCTTACAATTTAATTTTATCGTCATATTTATGCGAGAAAACTAAAATATTCGTTTCTATCTCCAGACAAATAAAAACATAGTATCTCGTCAGGAAAAAATGCTAGAATCAAACTTATTAAATGAAATATAATAAACAAATTAAGTTACTCAATATACTCATAAACTTATTCTTAAAATTTAATTTTATCGTGATATTTATACGAGAAAACTAAAATATTCGTTTCTAGTTCCAGAAACATAAAAACATCGTTACTCGTCAGAAAAAAATGCTAGAAACAAACTTATTCAATAAAATCTAATAAACAAATTTAGTTACTCAGGGATATTCTTAAAATTTAATTTTATCGTGATATTTATGCGAGAAAACTAAAATATTCGTTTCTATCTCCAGACAAATAAAAACATCGTAACTCGTCAGGAAAAAATGCTAGAATCAAACTTATTAAATGAAATATAATAAACAAATTAAGTTACTCCGGGATATTCTTAAAATTTAATTTTATCGTGATATTTATGCGAGAAAACTAAAATATTCGTTTCTAGCTCCAGATAATTTAAAACATCGTAACTCGACAGGAAAAAATGCTAGAATCAAACTTATTAAATGAAATATAATAAACAAATTAAGTTACTCAGGGATATTCTTAAAATTTAATTTTATCGTGATATTTATGCGAGAAAACTAAAATATTCGTTTCTAGTTCCAGAAACATAAAAACATCGTTACTCGTCAGGAAAAAATGCTAGAAACAAACTTATTCAATAAAATCTAATAAACAAATTTAGTTACTCAGGGATATTCTTAAAATTTAATTTTATCGTGATATTTATGCGAGATAACTAAAATATTCGTTTCTATCTCCAGACAATTTAAAACATCGTAACTCGACAGGAAAAAATGCTAGAATCAAACTTATTAAATGAAATATAATAAACAATTTCAGTTACTCAGGGTTATTCTTAAAATTTAATTTTATCGTTATATTTATGCGAGAAAACTAATATATTCGTTTCTATTTCCAGACAATTTAAAATATCGAAACTCGTCAGGAAAAAATGCTAGAATCAAATTTATTAAATGAAATATAATAAACAAATTAAGTTACTCAGGGGTATTCTTACAATTTAATTTTATCGTCATATTTATGCGAGAAAACTAAAATATTCGTTTCTAGCTCCAGACAAATAAAAACATCGTTACTCCTCAGGAAAAAATTCTAGAATCAAACTTATTAAAAAAATCTAATAAACAAATAAAGTTACTCAGGGATATTCTTAAAATTTAATTTTATCGTGATATTTATGCGAGAAAACTAAAATATTCGTTTCTAGTTCCAGACAAACAAAAACATCGTAACTGCTCAGGAAAAAATGCTAGAATGAAACTTATTAAATAAAATCTAATAAACAAATTTAGTTACTCAGGGATATTCTTAAAATTTAATTTTATCCTGATATTTATGCGAGAAAACTAAAATATTCGTTTCTAGCTCCAGACAAATAAAAACATCGTAACTCGTCAGGACAAAACTTCTAGAATCAAACTTATTAAATGAAATATAATAAACAAATTAAGTTACTCAGGTATATTCTTAAAATTTAATTTTATCGTGAATTTATGCGAGAAAACTAAAATATTCGTTTCTAGTTCCAGAAACATAAAAACATCGTTACTCGTCAGGAAAAAATGCTAGAAACAAACTTATTCAATAAAATCTAATAAACAAATTTAGTTACTCAGGGATATTCTTAAAATTTAATTTTATCGTGATATTTATGCGAGAAAACTAAAATATTCGTTTCTATCTCCAGACAAATAAAAACATCGTAACTCGTCAGGAAAAAATGCTAGAATCAAACTTATTAAATGAAATATAATAAACAAATTAAGTTACTCCGGGATATTCTTAAAATTTAATTTTATCGTGATATTTATGCGAGAAAACTAAAATATTCGTTTCTATCTCCAGACAATTTAAAACATCGTAACTCGTCAGGAAAAAATGCTAGAATCAAACTTATTAAATGAAATATAATAAACAAATTCAGTTACTCAGGGATATTCTTAAAATTTAATTTTATCGTGATATTTATGCGAGAAAACTAATATATTCGTTTCTATTTCCAGACAATTTAAAACATCGAAACTCGACAGGAAAAAATGCTAGAATCAAACTTATTAAATGAAATATAATAAACAAATTTAGTTACTCAGGGATATTCTTAAAATTTAATTTTATCGTGATATTTTGTGCGAGGAAACTGAAATATTCGTTTCTACCTCCAGACAAATAAAAACATCGTAACTCGTCAGGAAAAAATGCTAGAATCAAACTTATTAAATAAAATCTAATAAACTAATTTAGTTACTCAGGGATATTCTTAAAATTTAATTTTATCGTGATATTTATGCGAGAAAACTAAAATATTCGTTTCTAGTTCCAGAAACATAAAAACATCGTTACTCGTCAGGAAAAAATGCTAGAAACAAACTTATTCAATAAAATCTAATAAACAAATTTAGTTACTCAGGGATATTCTTAAAATTTAATTTTATCGTGATATTTTGTGCGAGGAAACTGAAATATTCGTTTCTATCTCCAGACAAATAAAAACATCGTAACTCGTCAGGAAAAAATGCTAGAATCAAACCTATTAAATGAAATATAATAAACAAATTAAGTTACTCAGGGATATTCTTAAAATTAAATTTTATCGTGATATTTATGCGAGAAAACTAAAATATTCGTTTCTATCTCCAGACAAATAAAAACACAGTATCTCGTCAGGAAAAAATGCTAAAATCAAACTTATTAAATGAAATATAATAAACAAATTAAGTTACTCAGGGATATTCTTAAAATTAAATTTTATCGTGATATTTATGCGAGAAAACTAAAATATTCGTTTCTAGATCCAGAAACATAAAAACATCGTTACTCGTCAGGAAAAAATGCTAGAAACAAACTTATTAAATAAAATCTAATAAACTAATTTAGTTACTCAGGGATATTCTTAAAATTTAATTTTATCGTGATATTTATGCGAGAAAACTAAAATATTCGTTTCTAGTTCCAGAAACATAAAAACATCGTTACTCGTCAGGAAAAAATGCTAGAAACAAACTTATTCAATAAAATCTAATAAACAAATTTAGTTACTCAGGGACATTCTTAAAATTTAATTTTATCGTGATATTTTGTGCGAGGAAACTGAAATATTCGTTTCTATCTCCAGACAAATAAAAACATCGTAACTCGTCAGGAAAAAATGCTAGAATCAAACCTATTAAATGAAATATAATAAACAAATTAAGTTACTCAGGGATATTCTTAAAATTTAATTTTATCGTGATATTTATGCGAGAAAACTAAAATATTCGTTTCTAGTTCCAGAAACATAAAAACATCGTTACTCGTCAAGAAAAAATGCTAGAAACAAACTTATTCAATAAAATCTAATAAACAAATTTAGTTACTCAGGGATATTCTTAAAATTTAATTTTATCGTGATATTTATGCGAGAAAACTAAAATATTCGTTTCTACCACCAGATAATTTAAAACATCGTAACTCGACAGGAAAAAATGCTAGAATCAAACTTATTAAATGAAATATAATAAACAAATTAAGTTACTCAGGGGTATTCTTACAATTTAATTTTATCGTCATATTTATGCGAGAAAACTAAAATATTCGTTTCTAGCTCCAGACAAATAAAAACATCGTAACTCGTCAGGAAAAAATGCTAGAAACAAACTTATTCAATAAAATCTAATAAACAAATTTAGTTACTCAGGGATATTCTTAAAATTTAATTTTATCGTGATATTTATGCGAGAAAACTAAAATATTCGTTTCTAGTTCCAGAAACATAAAAACATCGTTACTCGTCAGGAAAAAATGCTAGAAACAAACTTATTCAATAAAATCTAATAAACAAATTTAGTTACTCAGGGATATTCTTAAAATTTAATTTTATCGTGATATTTTGTGCGAGGAAACTGAAATATTCGTTTCTATCTCCAGACAAATAAAAACATCGTAACTCGTCAGGAAAAAATGCTAGAATCAAACCTATTAAATGAAATATAATAAACAAATTAAGTTACTCAGGGATATTCTTAAAATTAAATTTTATCGTGATATTTATGCGAGAAAACTAAAATATTCGTTTCTATCTCCAGACAAATAAAAACACAGTATCTCGTCAGGAAAAAATGCTAGAATCAAACTTATTAAATGAAATATAATAAACAAATTAAGTTACTCAGGGATATTCTTAAAATTAAATTTTATCGTGATATTTATGCGAGAAAACTAAAATATTCGTTTCTAGTTCCAGAAACATAAAAACATCGTTACTCGTCAGGAAAAAATGCTAGAAACAAACTTATTAAATAAAATCTAATAAACTAATTTAGTTACTCAGGGATATTCTTAAAATTTAATTTTATCGTGATATTTATGCGAGAAAACTAAAATATTCGTTTCTAGTTCCAGAAACATGAAAACATCGTTACTCGTCAGGAAAAAATGCTAGAAACAAACTTATTCAATAAAATCTAATAAACAAATTTAGTTACTCAGGGACATTCTTAAAATTTAATTTTATCGTGATATTTTGTGCGAGGAAACTGAAATATTCGTTTCTATCTCCAGACAAATAAAAACATCGTAACTCGTCAGGAAAAAATGCTAGAATCAAACCTATTAAATGAAATATAATAAACAAATTAAGTTACTCAGGGATATTCTTAAAATTTAATTTTATCGTGATATTTATGCGAGAAAACTAAAATATTCGTTTCTAGTTCCAGAAACATAAAAACATCGTTACTCGTCAAGAAAAAATGCTAGAAACAAACTTATTCAATAAAATCTAATAAACAAATTTAGTTACTCAGGGATATTCTTAAAATTTAATTTTATCGTGATATTTATGCGAGAAAACTAAAATATTCGTTTCTAGCACCAGATAATTTAAAACATCGTAACTCGACAGGAAAAAATGCTAGAATCAAACTTATTAAATGAAATATAATAAACAAATTAAGTTACTCAGGGGTATTCTTACAATTTAATTTTATCGTCATATTTATGCGAGAAAACTAAAATATTCGTTTCTAGCTCCAGACAAATAAAAACATCGTAACTCGTCAGGAAAAAATGCTAGAAACAAACTTATTCAATAAAATCTAATAAACAAATTTAGTTACTCAGGGATATTCTTAAAATTTAATTTTATCGTGATATTTATGCGAGAAAACTAAAATATTCGTTTCTAGTTCCAGAAACATAAAAACATCGTTACTCGTCAGGAAAAAATGCTAGAAACAAACTTATTCAATAAAATCTAATAAACAAATTTAGTTACTCAGGGATATTCTTAAAATTTAATTTTATCGTGATATTTATGCGAGAAAACTAAAATATTCGTTTCTATCTCCAGACAAATAAAAACATCGTAACTCGTCAGGAAAAAATGCTAGAATCAAACCTTTTAAATGAAATATAATAAACAAATTAAGTTACTCAGGAATATTCTTAAAATTTAATTTTATCGTGATATTTATGCGAGAAAACTAAAATATTCGTTTCTAGCTCCAGACAATTAAAACATCGTAACTCGACAGGAAAAAATGCTAGAATCAAACTTATTAAATGAAATATAATAAACAAATTAAGTTACTCAGGGATATTCTTAAAATTTAATTTTATCGTGATATTTATGCGAGAAAACTAAAATATTCGTTTCTAGTTCCAGAAACATAAAAACATCGTTACTCGTCAGGAAAAAATGCTAGAAACAAACTTATTCAATAAAATCTAATAAACAAATTTAGTTACTCAGGGATATTCTTAAAATTTAATTTTATCGTGATATTTATGCGAGAAAACTAAAATATTCGTTTCTATCTACAGACAAATAAAAACATCGTAACTCGTCAGGAAAAAATGCTAGAATTCAATAAAATTTAATAAACAAATTTAGTTACTCAGTTAAATTAAATGGGACATATTCTTAAAATTTAATTTTATCGTGATATTTATGCGAGAAAACTAAAATATTCGTTTCTATTTCCAGACAATTTAAAACATCGAAACTCGACAGGAAAAAATGCTAGAATCAAACTTATTAAATGAAATATAATAAACAAATTAAGTTACTCAGGGGTATTCTTACAATTTAATTTTATCGTCATATTTATGCGAGAAAACTAAAATATTCGTTTCTAGCTCCAGACAAATAAAAACATCGTAACTCGTCAGGAAAAAATGCTAGAAACAAACTTATTCAATAAAATCTAATAAACAAATTTAGTTACTCAGGGATATTCTTAAAATTTAATTTTATCGTGATATTTATGCGAGAAAACTAAAATATTCGTTTCTAGTTCCAGAAACATAAAAACATCGTTACTCGTCAGGAAAAAATGCTAGAAACAAACTTATTCAATAAAATCTAATAAACAAATTTAGTTACTCAGGGATATTCTTAAAATTTAATTTTATCGTGATATTTTGTGCGAGGAAACTGAAATATTCGTTTCTATCTCCAGACAAATAAAAACATCGTAACTCGTCAGGAAAAAATGCTAGAATCAAACCTATTAAATGAAATATAATAAACAAATTAAGTTACTCAGGGATATTCTTAAAATTAAATTTTATCGTGATATTTATGCGAGAAAACTAAAATATTCGTTTCTATCTCCAGACAAATAAAAACACAGTATCTCGTCAGGAAAAAATGCTAGAATCAAACTTATTAAATGAAATATAATAAACAAATTAAGTTACTCAGGGATATTCTTAAAATTAAATTTTATCGTGATATTTATGCGAGAAAACTAAAATATTCGTTTCTAGTTCCAGAAACATAAAAACATCGTTACTCGTCAGGAAAAAATGCTAGAAACAAACTTATTAAATAAAATCTAATAAACTAATTTAGTTACTCAGGGATATTCTTAAAATTTAATTTTATCGTGATATTTATGCGAGAAAACTAAAATATTCGTTTCTAGTTCCAGAAACATGAAAACATCGTTACTCGTCAGGAAAAAATGCTAGAAACAAACTTATTCAATAAAATCTAATAAACAAATTTAGTTACTCAGGGACATTCTTAAAATTTAATTTTATCGTGATATTTTGTGCGAGGAAACTGAAATATTCGTTTCTATCTCCAGACAAATAAAAACATCGTAACTCGTCAGGAAAAAATGCTAGAATCAAACCTATTAAATGAAATATAATAAACAAATTAAGTTACTCAGGGATATTCTTAAAATTTAATTTTATCGTGATATTTATGCGAGAAAACTAAAATATTCGTTTCTAGTTCCAGAAACATAAAAACATCGTTACTCGTCAAGAAAAAATGCTAGAAACAAACTTATTCAATAAAATCTAATAAACAAATTTAGTTACTCAGGGATATTCTTAAAATTTAATTTTATCGTGATATTTATGCGAGAAAACTAAAATATTCGTTTCTAGCACCAGATAATTTAAAACATCGTAACTCGACAGGAAAAAATGCTAGAATCAAACTTATTAAATGAAATATAATAAACAAATTAAGTTACTCAGGGGTATTCTTACAATTTAATTTTATCGTCATATTTATGCGAGAAAACTAAAATATTCGTTTCTAGCTCCAGACAAATAAAAACATCGTAACTCGTCAGGAAAAAATGCTAGAAACAAACTTATTCAATAAAATCTAATAAACAAATTTAGTTACTCAGGGATATTCTTAAAATTTAATTTTATCGTGATATTTATGCGAGAAAACTAAAATATTCGTTTCTAGTTCCAGAAACATAAAAACATCGTTACTCGTCAGGAAAAAATGCTAGAAACAAACTTATTCAATAAAATCTAATAAACAAATTTAGTTACTCAGGGATATTCTTAAAATTTAATTTTATCGTGATATTTATGCGAGAAAACTAAAATATTCGTTTCTATCTCCAGACAAATAAAAACATCGTAACTCGTCAGGAAAAAATGCTAGAATCAAACCTTTTAAATGAAATATAATAAACAAATTAAGTTACTCAGGAATATTCTTAAAATTTAATTTTATCGTGATATTTATGCGAGAAAACTAAAATATTCGTTTCTAGCTCCAGACAATTAAAACATCGTAACTCGACAGGAAAAAATGCTAGAATCAAACTTATTAAATGAAATATAATAAACAAATTAAGTTACTCAGGGATATTCTTAAAATTTAATTTTATCGTGATATTTATGCGAGAAAACTAAAATATTCGTTTCTAGTTCCAGAAACATAAAAACATCGTTACTCGTCAGGAAAAAATGCTAGAAACAAACTTATTCAATAAAATCTAATAAACAAATTTAGTTACTCAGGGATATTCTTAAAATTTAATTTTATCGTGATATTTATGCGAGAAAACTAAAATATTCGTTTCTATCTACAGACAAATAAAAACATCGTAACTCGTCAGGAAAAAATGCTAGAATTCAATAAAATTTAATAAACAAATTTAGTTACTCAGTTAAATTAAATGGGACATATTCTTAAAATTTAATTTTATCGTGATATTTATGCGAGAAAACTAAAATATTCGTTTCTATTTCCAGACAATTTAAAACATCGAAACTCGACAGGAAAAAATGCTAGAATCAAACTTATTAAATGAAATATAATAAACAAATTAAGTTACTCAGGGGTATTCTTACAATTTAATTTTATCGTCATATTTATGCGAGAAAACTAAAATATTCGTTTCTAGTTCCAGAAACATAAAAACATCGTTACTCGTCAGAAAAAAATGCTAGAAACAAACTTATTCAATAAAATCTAATAAACAAATTTAGTTACTCAGGGATATTCTTAAAATTTAATTTTATCGTGATATTTATGCGAGAAAACTAAAATATTCGTTTCTATCTCCAGACAAATAAAAACATCGTAACTCGTCAGGAAAAAATGCTAGAATCAAACTTATTAAATGAAATATAATAAACAAATTAAGTTACTCCGGGATATTCTTAAAATTTAATTTTATCGTGATATTTATGCGAGAAAACTAATATATTCGTTTCTATTTCCAGACAATTTAAAATATCGAAACTCGTCAGGAAAAAATGCTAGAATCAAATTTATTAAATGAAATATAATAAACAAATTAAGTTACTCAGGGGTATTCTTACAATTTAATTTTATCGTCATATTTATGCGAGAAAACTAAAATATTCGTTTCTAGCTCCAGACAAATAAAAACATCGTTACTCCTCAGGAAAAAATTCTAGAATCAAACTTATTAAAAAAATCTAATAAACAAATAAAGTTACTCAGGGATATTCTTAAAATTTAATTTTATCGTGATATTTATGCGAGAAAACTAAAATATTCGTTTCTAGTTCCAGACAAACAAAAACATCGTAACTGCTCAGGAAAAAATGCTAGAATGAAACTTATTAAATAAAATCTAATAAACAAATTTAGTTACTCAGGGATATTCTTAAAATTTAATTTTATCCTGATATTTATGCGAGAAAACTAAAATATTCGTTTCTAGCTCCAGACAAATAAAAACATCGTAACTCGTCAGGAAAAACTTCTAGAATCAAACTTATTAAATGAAATATAATAAACAAATTAAGTTACTCAGGTATATTCTTAAAATTTAATTTTATCGTGAATTTATGCGAGAAAACTAAAATATTCGTTTCTAGTTCCAGAAACATAAAAACATCGTTACTCGTCAGGAAAAAATGCTAGAAACAAACTTATTCAATAAAATCTAATAAACAAATTTAGTTACTCAGGGATATTCTTAAAATTTAATTTTATCGTGATATTTATGCGAGAAAACTAAAATATTCGTTTCTATCTCCAGACAAATAAAAACATCGTAACTCGTCAGGAAAAAATGCTAGAATCAAACTTATTAAATGAAATATAATAAACAAATTAAGTTACTCCGGGATATTCTTAAAATTTAATTTTATCGTGATATTTATGCGAGAAAACTAAAATATTCGTTTCTATCTCCAGACAATTTAAAACATCGTAACTCGATAGGAAAAAATGCTAGAATCAAACTTATTAAATGAAATATAATAAACAAATTCAGTTACTCAGGGATATTCTTAAAATTTAATTTTATCGTGATATTTATGCGAGAAAACTAATATATTCGTTTCTATTTCCAGACAATTTAAAACATCGAAACTCGACAGGAAAAAATGCTAGAATCAAACTTATTAAATGAAATATAATAAACAAATTTAGTTACTCAGGGATATTCTTAAAATTTAATTTTATCGTGATATTTTGTGCGAGGAAACTGAAATATTCGTTTCTAGCTCCAGACAAATAAAAACATCGTAACTCGTCAGGAAAAAATGCTAGAATCAAACTTATTAAATAAAATCTAATAAACTAATTTAGTTACTCAGGGATATTCTTAAAATTTAATTTTATCGTGATATTTATGCGAGAAAACTAAAATATTCGTTTCTAGTTCCAGAAACATAAAAACATCGTTACTCGTCAGGAAAAAATGCTAGAAACAAACTTATTCAATAAAATCTAATAAACAAATTTAGTTACTCAGGGATATTCTTAAAATTTAATTTTATCGTGATATTTTGTGCGAGGAAACTGAAATATTCGTTTCTATCTCCAGACAAATAAAAACATCGTAACTCGTCAGGAAAAAATGCTAGAATCAAACCTATTAAATGAAATATAATAAACAAATTAAGTTACTCAGGGATATTCTTAAAATTAAATTTTATCGTGATATTTATGCGAGAAAACTAAAATATTCGTTTCTATCTCCAGACAAATAAAAACACAGTATCTCGTCAGGAAAAAATGCTAAAATCAAACTTATTAAATGAAATATAATAAACAAATTAAGTTACTCAGGGATATTCTTAAAATTAAATTTTATCGTGATATTTATGCGAGAAAACTAAAATATTCGTTTCTAGATCCAGAAACATAAAAACATCGTTACTCGTCAGGAAAAAATGCTAGAAACAAACTTATTAAATAAAATCTAATAAACTAATTTAGTTACTCAGGGATATTCTTAAAATTTAATTTTATCGTGATATTTATGCGAGAAAACTAAAATATTCGTTTCTAGTTCCAGAAACATGAAAACATCGTTACTCGTCAGGAAAAAATGCTAGAAACAAACTTATTCAATAAAATCTAATAAACAAATTTAGTTACTCAGGGACATTCTTAAAATTTAATTTTATCGTGATATTTTGTGCGAGGAAACTGAAATATTCGTTTCTATCTCCAGACAAATAAAAACATCGTAACTCGTCAGGAAAAAATGCTAGAATCAAACCTATTAAATGAAATATAATAAACAAATTAAGTTACTCAGGGATATTCTTAAAATTTAATTTTATCGTGATATTTATGCGAGAAAACTAAAATATTCGTTTCTAGTTCCAGAAACATAAAAACATCGTTACTCGTCAAGAAAAAATGCTAGAAACAAACTTATTCAATAAAATCTAATAAACAAATTTAGTTACTCAGGGATATTCTTAAAATTTAATTTTATCGTGATATTTATGCGAGAAAACTAAAATATTCGTTTCTACCACCAGATAATTTAAAACATCGTAACTCGACAGGAAAAAATGCTAGAATCAAACTTATTAAATGAAATATAATAAACAAATTAAGTTACTCAGGGGTATTCTTACAATTTAATTTTATCGTCATATTTATGCGAGAAAACTAAAATATTCGTTTCTAGCTCCAGACAAATAAAAACATCGTAACTCGTCAGGAAAAAATGCTAGAAACAAACTTATTCAATAAAATCTAATAAACAAATTTAGTTACTCAGGGATATTCTTAAAATTTAATTTTATCGTGATATTTATGCGAGAAAACTAAAATATTCGTTTCTAGTTCCAGAAACATAAAAACATCGTTACTCGTCAGGAAAAAATGCTAGAAACAAACTTATTCAATAAAATCTAATAAACAAATTTAGTTACTCAGGGATATTCTTAAAATTTAATTTTATCGTGATATTTTGTGCGAGGAAACTGAAATATTCGTTTCTATCTCCAGACAAATAAAAACATCGTAACTCGTCAGGAAAAAATGCTAGAATCAAACCTATTAAATGAAATATAATAAACAAATTAAGTTACTCAGGGATATTCTTAAAATTAAATTTTATCGTGATATTTATGCGAGAAAACTAAAATATTCGTTTCTATCTCCAGACAAATAAAAACACAGTATCTCGTCAGGAAAAAATGCTAGAATCAAACTTATTAAATGAAATATAATAAACAAATTAAGTTACTCAGGGATATTCTTAAAATTAAATTTTATCGTGATATTTATGCGAGAAAACTAAAATATTCGTTTCTAGTTCCAGAAACATAAAAACATCGTTACTCGTCAGGAAAATATGCTAGAAACAAACTTATTAAATAAAATCTAATAAACTAATTTAGTTACTCAGGGATATTCTTAAAATTTAATTTTATCGTGATATTTATGCGAGAAAACTAAAATATTCGTTTCTAGTTCCAGAAACATGAAAACATCGTTACTCGTCAGGAAAAAATGCTAGAAACAAACTTATTCAATAAAATCTAATAAACAAATTTAGTTACTCAGGGACATTCTTAAAATTTAATTTTATCGTGATATTTTGTGCGAGGAAACTGAAATATTCGTTTCTATCTCCAGACAAATAAAAACATCGTAACTCGTCAGGAAAAAATGCTAGAATCAAACCTATTAAATGAAATATAATAAACAAATTAAGTTACTCAGGGATATTCTTAAAATTTAATTTTATCGTGATATTTATGCGAGAAAACTAAAATATTCGTTTCTAGTTCCAGAAACATAAAAACATCGTTACTCGTCAAGAAAAAATGCTAGAAACAAACTTATTCAATAAAATCTAATAAACAAATTTAGTTACTCAGGGATATTCTTAAAATTTAATTTTATCGTGATATTTATGCGAGAAAACTAAAATATTCGTTTCTAGCACCAGATAATTTAAAACATCGTAACTCGACAGGAAAAAATGCTAGAATCAAACTTATTAAATGAAATATAATAAACAAATTAAGTTACTCAGGGGTATTCTTACAATTTAATTTTATCGTCATATTTATGCGAGAAAACTAAAATATTCGTTTCTAGCTCCAGACAAATAAAAACATCGTAACTCGTCAGGAAAAAATGCTAGAAACAAACTTATTCAATAAAATCTAATAAACAAATTTAGTTACTCAGGGATATTCTTAAAATTTAATTTTATCGTGATATTTATGCGAGAAAACTAAAATATTCGTTTCTAGTTCCAGAAACATAAAAACATCGTTACTCGTCAGGAAAAAATGCTAGAAACAACTTATTCAATAAAATCTAATAAACAAATTTAGTTACTCAGGGATATTCTTAAAATTTAATTTTATCGTGATATTTATGCGAGAAAACTAAAATATTCGTTTCTATCTCCAGACAAATAAAAACATCGTAACTCGTCAGGAAAAAATGCTAGAATCAAACCTTTTAAATGAAATATAATAAACAAATTAAGTTACTCAGGAATATTCTTAAAATTTAATTTTATCGTGATATTTATGCGAGAAAACTAAAATATTCGTTTCTAGCTCCAGACAATTAAAACATCGTAACTCGACAGGAAAAAATGCTAGAATCAAACTTATTAAATGAAATATAATAAACAAATTAAGTTACTCAGGGATATTCTTAAAATTTAATTTTATCGTGATATTTATGCGAGAAAACTAAAATATTCGTTTCTAGTTCCAGAAACATAAAAACATCGTTACTCGTCAGGAAAAAATGCTAGAAACAAACTTATTCAATAAAATCTAATAAACAAATTTAGTTACTCAGGGATATTCTTAAAATTTAATTTTATCGTGATATTTATGCGAGAAAACTAAAATATTCGTTTCTATCTACAGACAAATAAAAACATCGTAACTCGTCAGGAAAAAATGCTAGAATTCAATAAAATTTAATAAACAAATTTAGTTACTCAGTGATATTCTTAAAATTTAATTTTATCGTGATATTTATGCGAGAAAACTAAAATATTCGTTTCTATTTCCAGACAATTTAAAACATCGAAACTCGACAGGAAAAAATGCTAGAATCAAACTTATTAAATGAAATATAATAAACAAATTAAGTTACTCAGGGGTATTCTTACAATTTAATTTTATCGTCATATTTATGCGAGAAAACTAAAATATTCGTTTCTAGCTCCAGATAATTTAAAACATCGTAACTCGACAGGAAAAAATGCTAGAATCAAACTTATTAAATGAAATATAATAAACAAATTAAGTTACTCAGGGATATTCTTAAAATTTAATTTTATCGTGATATTTATGCGAGAAAACTAAAATATTCGTTTCTAGTTCCAGAAACATAAAAACATCGTTACTCGTCAGGAAAAAATGCTAGAAACAAACTTATTCATAAAATCTAATAAACAAATTTAGTTACTCAGGGATATTCTTAAAATTTAATTTTATCGTGATATTTATGCGAGAAAACTAAAATATACATTTCTATCTCCAGACAATTTAAAACATCGTAACTCGACAGGAAAAAATGCTAGAATCAAACTTATTAAATGAAATATAATAAACAAATTAAGTTACTCAGGGTTATTCTTAAAATTTAATTTTATCGTGATATTTATGCGAGAAAACTAATTATATTCGTTTCTATTTCCAGACAATTTAAAATATTGAAACTCGTCAGGAAAAAATGCTAGAATCAAATTTATTAAATAAAATATAATAAACAAATTAAGTTACTCAGGGGTATTCTAACAATTTAATTTTATCGTCATATTTATGCGAGAAAACTAAAATATTCGTTTCTAGCTCCAGACAAATAAAAACATCGTTACTCCTCAGGAAAAAATTCTAGAATCAAACTTATTAAAAAAATCTAATAAACAAATAAAGTTACTCAGGGATATTCTTAAAATTTAATTTTATCGTGATATTTATGCGAGAAAACTAAAATATTCGTTTCTAGTTCCAGACAAACAAAAACATCGTAACTGCTCAGGAAAAAATGCTAGAATGAAACTTATTAAATAAAATCTAATAAACAAATTTAGTTACTCAGGGATATTCTTAAAATTTAATTTTATCCTGATATTAATGCGAGAAAACTAAAATATTCGTTTCTAGCTCCAGACAAATAAAAACATCGTAACTCATCAGGAAAAAATTCTAGAATCAAACTTATTAAATGAAATATAATAAACAAATTAAGTTACTCAGGTATATTCTTAAAATTAAATTTTATCGTGATATTTATGCGAGAAAACTAAAATATTCGTTTCTATCTCCAGACAAATAAAAACACAGTATCTCGTCAGGAAAAAATGCTAAAATCAAACTTATTAAATGAAATATAATAAACAAATTAAGTTACTCAGGGATATTCTTAAAATTAAATTTTATCGTGATATTTATGCGAGAAAACTAAAATATTCGTTTCTAGATCCAGAAACATAAAAACATCGTTACTCGTCAGGAAAAAATGCTAGAAACAAACTTATTAAATAAAATCTAATAAACTAATTTAGTTACTCAGGGATATTCTTAAAATTTAATTTTATCGTGATATTTATGCGAGAAAACTAAAATATTCGTTTCTAGTTCCAGAAACATGAAAACATCGTTACTCGTCAGGAAAAAATGCTAGAAACAAACTTATTCAATAAAATCTAATAAACAAATTTAGTTACTCAGGGACATTCTTAAAATTTAATTTTATCGTGATATTTTGTGCGAGGAAACTGAAATATTCGTTTCTATCTCCAGACAAATAAAAACATCGTAACTCGTCAGGAAAAAATGCTAGAATCAAACCTATTAAATGAAATATAATAAACAAATTAAGTTACTCAGGGATATTCTTAAAATTTAATTTTATCGTGATATTTATGCGAGAAAACTAAAATATTCGTTTCTAGTTCCAGAAACATAAAAACATCGTTACTCGTCAAGAAAAAATGCTAGAAACAAACTTATTCAATAAAATCTAATAAACAAATTTAGTTACTCAGGGATATTCTTAAAATTTAATTTTATCGTGATATTTATGCGAGAAAACTAAAATATTCGTTTCTACCACCAGATAATTTAAAACATCGTAACTCGACAGGAAAAAATGCTAGAATCAAACTTATTAAATGAAATATAATAAACAAATTTAGTTACTCAGGGATATTCTTAAAATTTAATTTTATCGTGATATTTATGCGAGAAAACTAAAATATTCGTTTCTAGTTCCAGAAACATAAAAACATCGTTACTCGTCAGGAAAAAATGCTAGAAACAAACTTATTCAATAAAATCTAATAAACAAATTTAGTTACTCAGGGATATTCTTAAAATTTAATTTTATCGTGATATTTTGTGCGAGGAAACTGAAATATTCGTTTCTATCTCCAGACAAATAAAAACATCGTAACTCGTCAGGAAAAAATGCTAGAATCAAACCTATTAAATGAAATATAATAAACAAATTAAGTTACTCAGGGATATTCTTAAAATTAAATTTTATCGTGATATTTATGCGAGAAAACTAAAATATTCGTTTCTATCTCCAGACAAATAAAAACACAGTATCTCGTCAGGAAAAAATGCTAGAATCAAACTTATTAAATGAAATATAATAAACAAATTAAGTTACTCAGGGATATTCTTAAAATTAAATTTTATCGTGATATTTATGCGAGAAAACTAAAATATTCGTTTCTAGTTCCAGAAACATAAAAACATCGTTACTCGTCAGGAAAAAATGCTAGAAACAAACTTATTAAATAAAATCTAATAAACTAATTTAGTTACTCAGGGATATTCTTAAAATTTAATTTTATCGTGATATTTATGCGAGAAAACTAAAATATTCGTTTCTAGTTCCAGAAACATGAAAACATCGTTACTCGTCAGGAAAAAATGCTAGAAACAAACTTATTCAATAAAATCTAATAAACAAATTTAGTTACTCAGGGACATTCTTAAAATTTAATTTTATCGTGATATTTTGTGCGAGGAAACTGAAATATTCGTTTCTATCTCCAGACAAATAAAAACATCGTAACTCGTCAGGAAAAAATGCTAGAATCAAACCTATTAAATGAAATATAATAAACAAATTAAGTTACTCAGGGATATTCTTAAAATTTAATTTTATCGTGATATTTATGCGAGAAAACTAAAATATTCGTTTCTAGTTCCAGAAACATAAAAACATCGTTACTCGTCAAGAAAAAATGCTAGAAACAAACTTATTCAATAAAATCTAATAAACAAATTTAGTTACTCAGGGATATTCTTAAAATTTAATTTTATCGTGATATTTATGCGAGAAAACTAAAATATTCGTTTCTAGCACCAGATAATTTAAAACATCGTAACTCGACAGGAAAAAATGCTAGAATCAAACTTATTTAATGAAATATAATAAACAAATTAAGTTACTCAGGGGTATTCTTACAATTTAATTTTATCGTCATATTTATGCGAGAAAACTAAAATATTCGTTTCTAGCTCCAGACAAATAAAAACATCGTAACTCGTCAGGAAAAAATGCTAGAAACAAACTTATTCAATAAAATCTAATAAACAAATTTAGTTACTCAGGGATATTCTTAAAATTTAATTTTATCGTGATATTTATGCGAGAAAACTAAAATATTCGTTTCTAGTTCCAGAAACATAAAAACATCGTTACTCGTCAGGAAAAAATGCTAGAAACAACTTATTCAATAAAATCTAATAAACAAATTTAGTTACTCAGGGATATTCTTAAAATTTAATTTTATCGTGATATTTATGCGAGAAAACTAAAATATTCGTTTCTATCTCCAGACAAATAAAAACATCGTAACTCGTCAGGAAAAAATGCTAGAATCAAACCTTTTAAATGAAATATAATAAACAAATTAAGTTACTCAGGAATATTCTTAAAATTTAATTTTATCGTGATATTTATGCGAGAAAACTAAAATATTCGTTTCTAGCTCCAGACAATTAAAACATCGTAACTCGACAGGAAAAAATGCTAGAATCAAACTTATTAAATGAAATATAATAAACAAATTAAGTTACTCAGGGATATTCTTAAAATTTAATTTTATCGTGATATTTATGCGAGAAAACTAAAATATTCGTTTCTAGTTCCAGAAACATAAAAACATCGTTACTCGTCAGGAAAAAATGCTAGAAACAAACTTATTCAATAAAATCTAATAAACAAATTTAGTTACTCAGGGATATTCTTAAAATTTAATTTTATCGTGATATTTTGTGCGAGGAAACTGAAATATTCGTTTCTATCTCCAGACAAATAAAAACATCGTAACTCGTCAGGAAAAAATGCTAGAAACAAACTTATTCAATAAAATCTAATAAACAAATTTAGTTACTCAGGGACATTCTTAAAATTTAATTTTATCGTGATATTTTGTGCGAGGAAACTGAAATATTCGTTTCTATCTCCAGACAAATAAAAACATCGTAACTCGTCAGGAAAAAATGCTAGAATCAAACCTATTAAATGAAATATAATAAACAAATTAAGTTACTCAGGGATATTCTTAAAATTTAATTTTATCGTGATATTTATGCGAGAAAACTAAAATATTCGTTTCTAGTTCCAGAAACATAAAAACATCGTTACTCGTCAAGAAAAAATGCTAGAAACAAACTTATTCAATAAAATCTAATAAACAAATTTAGTTACTCAGGGATATTCTTAAAATTTAATTTTATCGTGATATTTATGCGAGAAAACTAAAATATTCGTTTCTAGCACCAGATAATTTAAAACATCGTAACTCGACAGGAAAAAATGCTAGAATCAAACTTATTTAATGAAATATAATAAACAAATTAAGTTACTCAGGGGTATTCTTACAATTTAATTTTATCGTCATATTTATGCGAGAAAACTAAAATATTCGTTTCTAGCTCCAGACAAATAAAAACATCGTAACTCGTCAGGAAAAAATGCTAGAAACAAACTTATTCAATAAAATCTAATAAACAAATTTAGTTACTCAGGGATATTCTTAAAATTTAATTTTATCGTGATATTTATGCGAGAAAACTAAAATATTCGTTTCTAGTTCCAGAAACATAAAAACATCGTTACTCGTCAGGAAAAAATGCTAGAAACAACTTATTCAATAAAATCTAATAAACAAATTTAGTTACTCAGGGATATTCTTAAAATTTAATTTTATCGTGATATTTATGCGAGAAAACTAAAATATTCGTTTCTATCTCCAGACAAATAAAAACATCGTAACTCGTCAGGAAAAAATGCTAGAATCAAACCTTTTAAATGAAATATAATAAACAAATTAAGTTACTCAGGAATATTCTTAAAATTTAATTTTATCGTGATATTTATGCGAGAAAACTAAAATATTCGTTTCTAGCTCCAGACAATTAAAACATCGTAACTCGACAGGAAAAAATGCTAGAATCAAACTTATTAAATGAAATATAATAAACAAATTAAGTTACTCAGGGATATTCTTAAAATTTAATTTTATCGTGATATTTATGCGAGAAAACTAAAATATTCGTTTCTAGTTCCAGAAACATAAAAACATCGTTACTCGTCAGGAAAAAATGCTAGAAACAAACTTATTCAATAAAATCTAATAAACAAATTTAGTTACTCAGGGATATTCTTAAAATTTAATTTTATCGTGATATTTATGCGAGAAAACTAAAATATTCGTTTCTATCTACAGACAAATAAAAACATCGTAACTCGTCAGGAAAAAATGCTAGAATTCAATAAAATTTAATAAACAAATTTAGTTACTCAGTGATATTCTTAAAATTTAATTTTATCGTGATATTTATGCGAGAAAACTAAAATATTCGTTTCTATTTCCAGACAATTTAAAACATCGAAACTCGACAGGAAAAAATGCTAGAATCAAACTTATTAAATGAAATATAATAAACAAATTAAGTTACTCAGGGGTATTCTTACAATTTAATTTTATCGTCATATTTATGCGAGAAAACTAAAATATTCGTTTCTAGCTCCAGATAATTTAAAACATCGTAACTCGACAGGAAAAAATGCTAGAATCAAACTTATTAAATGAAATATAATAAACAAATTAAGTTACTCAGGGATATTCTTAAAATTTAATTTTATCGTGATATTTATGCGAGAAAACTAAAATATTCGTTTCTAGTTCCAGAAACATAAAAACATCGTTACTCGTCAGGAAAAAATGCTAGAAACAAACTTATTCAATAAAATCTAATAAACAAATTTAGTTACTCAGGGATATTCTTAAAATTTAATTTTATCGTGATATTTATGCGAGAAAACTAAAATATACATTTCTATCTCCAGACAATTTAAAACATCGTAACTCGACAGGAAAAAATGCTAGAATCAAACTTATTAAATGAAATATAATAAACAAATTAAGTTACTCAGGGTTATTCTTAAAATTTAATTTTATCGTGATATTTATGCGAGAAAACTAATTATATTCGTTTCTATTTCCAGACAATTTAAAATATTGAAACTCGTCAGGAAAAAATGCTAGAATCAAATTTATTAAATAAAATATAATAAACAAATTAAGTTACTCAGGGGTATTCTAACAATTTAATTTTATCGTCATATTTATGCGAGAAAACTAAAATATTCGTTTCTAGCTCCAGACAAATAAAAACATCGTTACTCCTCAGGAAAAAATTCTAGAATCAAACTTATTAAAAAAATCTAATAAACAAATAAAGTTACTCAGGGATATTCTTAAAATTTAATTTTATCGTGATATTTATGCGAGAAAACTAAAATATTCGTTTCTAGTTCCAGACAAACAAAAACATCGTAACTGCTCAGGAAAAAATGCTAGAATGAAACTTATTAAATAAAATCTAATAAACAAATTTAGTTACTCAGGGATATTCTTAAAATTTAATTTTATCCTGATATTAATGCGAGAAAACTAAAATATTCGTTTCTAGCTCCAGACAAATAAAAACATCGTAACTCATCAGGAAAAAATTCTAGAATCAAACTTATTAAATGAAATATAATAAACAAATTAAGTTACTCAGGTATATTCTTAAAATTTAATTTTATCGTGAATTTATGCGAGAAAACTAAAATATTCGTTTCTAGTTCCAGAAACATAAAAACATCGTTACTCGTCAGGAAAAAATGCTAGAAACAAACTTATTCAATAAAATCTAATAAAAAAATTTAGTTACTCAGGGATATTCTTAAAATTTAATTTTATCGTGATATTTATGCGAGAAAACTAAAATATTCGTTTCTATCTCCAGACAAATAAAAACATCGTAACTCGTCAGGAAAAAATGCTAGAATCAAACTTATTAAATGAAATATAATAAACAAATTAAGTTACTCCGGGATATTCTTAAAATTTAATTTTATCGTGATATTTATGCGAGAAAACTAAAATATTCGTTTCTAGCTCCAGATAATTTAAAACATCGTAACTCGACAGGAAAAAATGCTTGAATCAAACTTATTAAATGAAATATAATAAACAAATTAAGTTACTCAGGGATATTCTTAAAATTTAATTTTATCGTGATATTTATGCGAGAAAACTAAAATATTCGTTTCTAGTTCCAGAAACATAAAAACATCGTTACTCGTCAGGAAAAAATGCTAGAAACAAACTTATTCAATAAAATCTAATAAACAAATTTAGTTACTCAGGGATATTCTTAAAATTTAATTTTATCGTGATATTTATGCGAGAAAACTAAAATATTCGTTTCTATTTCTAGACAATTTAAAACATCGAAACTCGACAGGAAAAAATGCTAGAATCAAACTTATTAAATGAAATATAATAAACAAATTAAGTTACTCAGGGGTATTCTTACAATTTAATTTTATCGTCATATGTATGCGAGAAAACTAAAATATTCGTTTCTAGCTCCAGACAAATAAAAACATCGTAACTCCTCAGGAAAAAATGCTAGAATGAAACTTATTAAATAAAATCTAATAAACAAATTTAGTTACTCAGGGATATGCTTAAAATTTAATTTTATCCTGATATTTATGCGAGAAAACTAAAATATTCGTTTCTATCTCCAGACTAATAAAAACATCGTAACTCGTCAGGAAAAAATTCTAGAATCAAACTTATTAAATGAAATATAATAAACAAATTAAGTTACTCAGGGATATTCTTAAAATTTAATTTTATCGTTATATTTATGCGAGAAAACTAAAATATTCGTTTCTAGTTCCAGAAACATAAAAACATCGTTACTCGTCGGGAAAAAATGCTAGAAACAAATTTATTAAATAAAATCTAATAAACAAATTTAGTTACTCAGGGATATTCTTAAAATTTAATTTTATTGTGATATTTATGCGAGAAAACTAAAATATTCGTTTCTATCTCCAGACAAATAAAAACACAGTATCTCGTCAGGAAAAAATGCTAGAATCAAACTTATTAAATGAAATATAATAAACAAATTAAGTTACTCAGGGATATTCTTAAAATTTAATTTTATCGTGATATTTATGCGAGAAAACTAAAATATTCGTTTCTATTTCCAGACAATTTAAAATATCGAAACTCGTCAGGAAAAAATGCTAGAATCAAACTTATTAAATGAAATATAATAAACAAATTAAGTTACTCAGGGATATTCTTAAAATTTAATTTTATCGTCATATTTATGCGAGAAAACTAAAATATTCGTTTCTAGCTCCAGACAAATAAAAACATCGTTACTCCTCAGGAAAAAATTCTAGAATCAAACTTATTAAAAAAATCTAATAAACAAATAAAGTTACTCAGGGATATTCTTAAAATTAAATTTTATCGTGATATTTATGCGAGAAAACTAAAATATTCGTTTCTATCTCCAGACAAATAAAAACATCGTAACTCGTCAGGAAAAAATGCTAGAATCAAACCTATTAAATGAAATATAATAAACAAATTAAGTTACTCCGGGATATTCTTAAAATTTAATTTTATCGTGATATTTATGTGCGAAAACTAAAATATTCGTTTCTAGGTCCAGAAACATAAAAACATCGTTACTCGTCAGGAAAAAATGCTAGAAACAAATTTATTAAATAAAATCTAATAAACGAATTTTGTTACTCAGGGATATTCTTAAAATTTAATTTTATTGTGATATTTATGCGTGAAAACTAAAATATTCGTTTCTATCTCTAGACAAATAAAAACATAGTATCTCGTCAGGAAAAAATGCTAGAATCAAACTTATTAAATGACATATAATAAACAAATTAAGTTACTCAGGGATATTCTTAAAATTTAATTTTATCGTGATATTTATGCGAGAAAACTAAAATATTCGTTTCTAGTTCCAGACAATTTAAAACATCGTAACTCGACAGGAAAAAATGCTAGAAACAAACTTATTCAATAAAATCTAATAAACAAATTAGTTACTCAGGGATATTCTTAAAATTTAATTTTATCGTGATATTTATGCGAGAAAACTAAAATATTCGTTTCTATCTCCAGACAAATAAAAACATCGTAACTCGTCATTAAAAAATGCTAGAATCAAACCTATTAAATGAAATATAATAAACAAATTAAGTTACTCAGGGATATTCTTAAAATTTAATTTTATTGTGATATTTATGCGAGAAAACTAAAATATTCGTTTCTATCTCTAGACAAATAAAAACATAGTATCTCGTCAGGAAAAAATGCTAGAATCAAACTTATTAAATGAAATATAATAAACAAATTAAGTTACTCAGGGATATTCTTAAAATTTAATTTTATCGTGATATTTATGCGAGAAAACTAAAATATTCTTTTCTAGCTCCAGACAATTTAAAACATCGTAACTCGACAGGAAAAAATGCTAGATTCAAACTTATTAAATGAATTATAATAAACAAATTAAGTTACTTAGGTATATTCTTAAAATTAAATTTTATCGTGATATTTATGCGAGAAAACTAAAATATTCGTTTCTAGTTCCACAAACATAAAAACATCGTTACTCGTCAGGAAAAAATGTTAGAAACAAACTTATTAAATAAAATCTAATAAACTAATTTAGTTACTCAGGGATATTCTTAAAATTTAATTTTATCGTGATATTTATGCGAGAAAACTAAAATATTCGTTTCTAGTTCCAGAAACATAAAAACATCGTTACTCGTCAGGAAAAAATGCTAGAAACAAACTTATTCAATAAAATCTAATAAACAAATTAAGTTACTCAGGGATATTCTTACAATTTAATTTTATCGTGATATTTATGCGAGAAAACTAAAATATTCGTTTCTAGTTCTAGAAACATAAAAACATCGTAACTCGTCAGGAAAAAATGCTAGAAACAAATTTATTAAATAAAATCTAATAAACAAATTTAGTTACTCAGGGATATTCTTAAAATTTAATTTTATCGTGATATTTATGCGAGAAAACTAAAATATTCCTTTCTAGCTCCAGATAATTTAAAACATCGTAACTCGACAGGAAAAAATGCTACAATCAAACTTATTAAATGAAATATAATAAACAAATTAAGTTACTCAGGGATATTCTTAAAATTTAATTTTATCGTGATATTTATGCGAGAAAACTAAAATATTCTTTTCTAGCTCCAGACAATTTAAGACATCGTAACTCGACAGGAAAAAATGCTAGATTTAAACTTATTAAATGAATTATAATAAACAAATTAAGTTACTCAGGGATATTCTTAAAATTAAATTTTATCGTGATATTTATGCGAGAAAACTAAAATATTCGTTTCTAGTTCCACAAACATAAAAACATCGTTACTCGTCAGGAAAAAATGTTAGAAACAAACTTATTAAATAAAATCTAATAAACTAATTTAGTTACTCAGGGATAGTCTTAAAATTAAATTTTATTGAGATATTTATGCGAGAAAACTAAAATATTCGTTTGTATCTCCAGACAAATAAAAACATCGTTACTCGTCAGGAAAAAATGCTAGAAACAAACTTATTAAATAAAATCTAATAAACTAATTTAGTTACTCAGGGATATTCTTAAAATTTAATTTTACCGTGATATTTATGCGAGAAAACTAAAATATTCGTTTCTAGTTCCAGAAACATAAAAACATCGTTACTCGTCAGCAAAAAATGCTAGAAACAAACTTATTCAATAAAATCTAATAAACAAATTTAGTTACTCAGGGATATTCTTAAAATTTAATTTTATCGTGATATTTATGCGAGAAAACTAAAATATTCCTTTCTAGCTCCAGGTAATTTAAAACATCGTAACTCGACAGGAAAAAATGCTAGAAACAAATTTATTAAGTAAAATCTAATAAACAAATTTAGATACTCAGGGATAGTCTTAAAATTTAATTTTATTGAGATATTTATGCGAGAAAACTAAAATATTCGTTACTAGTTCCAGAAACATAAAAACATCGTTACTCGTCAGGAAAAAATGCTAGAAACAAATTTATTAAATAAAATCTAATAAACAAATTTAGTTACTCAGGGATATTCTTAAAATTTAATTTTATCGTGATATTTATGCGAGAAAACTAAAATATTCGTTTCTATCTCCAGACAAATAAAAACATAGTATCTCGTCAGGAAAAAATGCTAGAATCAAATGAAATATAATAAACAAATTAAGTACTCAGGGATATTCTTAAAATTTAATTTTATTGAGATATTTATGCGAGAAAACTAAAATATTCGTTTCTAGTCCCAAAAGCATAAAAACATCGTTACTCGTCAGGAAAAAATGCTAGAAACAAACTTATTAAATAAAATCTAATAAACTAATTTAGTTACTCAGGGATATTCTTAAAATTTAATTTTATCGTGATATTTATGCGAGAAAACTAAAATATTCGTTTCTTGTTCCAGAAAAATAAAAACATCGTTACTCGTCAGGAAAAAATGCTAGAAACAAACTTATTAAATAAAATCTAATAAACTAATTTAGTTACTCTGGGATATTCTTAAAATTTAATTTTATCGTGATATTTATGCGAGAAAACTAAAATATTCGTTTCTAGTTCCAGAAACATAAAAACATCGTTACTCGTCAGGAAAAAATGCTAGAAACAAATTTATTAAATAAAATCTAATAAACAAATTTAGTTACTCAGGGATATTCTTAAAATTTAATTTTATCGTGATATTTATGCGAGAAAACTAAAATATTCCTTTCTAGCTCCAGATAATTTAAAACATCGTAACTCGACAGGAAAAAATGCTAGAATCAAACTTATTAAATGAAATATAATAAACAAATTAAGTTACTCAGGGATATTCTTAAAATTTAATTTTATCGTGATATTTATGCGAGAAAACTAAAATATTCTTTTCTAGCTCCAGACAATTTAAAACATCGTAACTCGACAGGAAAAAATGCTAGATTCAAACTTATTAAATGAATTATAATAAACAAATTCAGTTATTTTGGGATATTCTTAAAATTAAATTTTATCGTGTTATTTATGCGAGAAAACTAAAATATTCGTTTCTAGTTCCACAAACATAAAAACATCGTTATTTGTCAGGAAAAAATGTTAGAAACAAACTTATTAAATAAAATCTAATAAACTAATTTAGTTACTCAGGGATATTCTTAAAATTTAATTTTATCGTGATATTTATGCGAGAAAACTAAAATATTCGTTTCTAGTTCCAGAAACATAAAAACATCGTTACTCGTCAGGAAAAAATGCTAGAAACAAACTTATTCAATAAAATCTAATAAACAAATTAAGTTACTCAGGGATATTCTTACAATTTAATTTTATCGTGATATTTATGCGAGAAAACTAAAATATTCGTTTCTAGTTCTAGAAACATAAAAACATCGTAACTCGTCAGGAAAAAATGCTAGAAACAAATTTATTAAATAAAATCTAATAAACAAATTTAGTTACTCAGGGATATTCTTAAAATTTAATTTTATCCTGATATTAATGCGAGAAAACTAAAATATTCGTTTCTAGCTCCAGACAAATAAAAACATCGTAACTCGTCAGGAAAAAATTCTAGAATCAAACTTATTAAATGAAATATAATAAACAAATTAAGTTACTCAGGTATATTCTTAAAATTTAATTTTATCGTGAATTTATGCGAGAAAACTAAAATATTCGTTTCTAGTTCCAGAAACATAAAAACATCGTTACTCGTCAGGAAAAAATGCTAGAAACAAACTTATTCAATAAAATCTAATAAACAAATTTAGTTACTCAGGGATATTCTTAAAATTTAATTTTATCGTGATATTTATGCGAGAAAACTAAAATATTCGTTTCTATCTCCAGACAAATAAAAACATCGTAACTCGTCAGGAAAAAATGCTAGAATCAAACTTATTAAATGAAATATAATAAACAAATTAAGTTACTCCGGGATATTCTTAAAATTTAATTTTATCGTGATATTTATGCGAGAAAACTAAAAAATTCGTTTCTAGCTCCAGATAATTTAAAACATCGTAACTCGACAGGAAAAAATGCTAGAATCAAACTTATTAAATGAAATATAATAAACAAATTAAGTTACTCAGGGATATTCTTAAAATTTAATTTTATCGTGATATTTATGCGAGAAAACTAAAATATTCGTTTCTATTTCCAGACAATTTAAAACATCGAAACTCGACAGGAAAAAATGCTAGAATCAAACTTATTAAATGAAATATAATAAACAAATTAAGTTACTCAGGGGTATTCTTACAATTTAATTTTATCGTCATATTTATGCGAGAAAACTAAAATATTCGTTTCTAGCTCCAGACAAATAAAAACATCGTAACTCCTCAGGAAAAAATGCTAGAATGAAACTTATTAAATAAAATCTAATAAACAAATTTAGTTACTCAGGGATATTCTTAAAATTTAATTTAATCCTGATATTTATGCGAGAAAACTAAAATATTCGTTTCTATCTCCAGACTAATAAAAACATCGTAACTCGTCAGGAAAAAAATCTAGAATCAAACTTATTAAATGAAATATAATAAACAAATTAAGTTACTCAGGGATATTCTTAAAATTTAATTTTATCGTTATATTTATGCGAGAAAACTAAAATATTCGTTTCTAGTTCCAGAAACATAAAAACATCGTTACTCGTCGGGAAAAAATGCTAGAAACAAATTTATTAAATAAAATCTAATAAACAAATTTAGTTACTCAGGGATATTCTTAAAATTTAATTTTATTGTGATATTTATGCGAGAAAACTAAAATATTCGTTTCTATCTCCAGACAAATAAAAACACAGTATCTCGTCAGGAAAAAATGCTAGAATCAAACTTATTAAATGAAATATAATAAACAAATTAAGTTACTCAGGGATATTCTTACAATTTAATTTTATCGTGATATTTATGCGAGAAAACTAAAATATTCGTTTCTAGCTCCAGACAATTTAAAACATCGTAACTCGACAGGAAAAAATGCTAGAATCAAACTTATTAAATGAAATATAATAATCAAATTAAGTTACTCAGGGATATTCTTAAAATTTAATTTTATCGTGATATTTATGCGAGAAAACTAAAATATTCGTTTCTATTTCCAGACAATTTAAAATATCGAAACTCGTCAGGAAAAAATGCTAGAATCAAACTTATTAAATGAAATATAATAAACAAATTAAGTTACTCAGGGATATTCTTAAAATTTAATTTTATCGTCATATTTATGCGAGAAAACTAAAATATTCGTTTCTAGCTCCAGACAAATAAAAACATCGTTACTCCTCAGGAAAAAATTCTAGAATCAAACTTATTTAAAAAATCTAATAAACAAATAAAGTTACTCAGGGATATTCTTAAAATTAAATTTTATCGTGATATTTATGCGAGAAAACTAAAATATTCGTTTCTATCTCCAGACAAATAAAAACATCGTAACTCGTCAGGAAAAAATGCTAGAATCAAACCTATTAAATGAAATATAATAAACAAATTAAGTTACTCCGGGATATTCTTAAAATTTAATTTTATCGTGATATTTATGTGCGAAAACTAAAATATTCGTTTCTAGGTCCAGAAACATAAAAACATCGTTACTCGTCAGGAAAAAATGCTAGAAACAAATTTATTAAATAAAATCTAATAAACGAATTTTGTTACTCAGGGATATTCTTAAAATTTAATTTTATTGTGATATTTATGCGAGAAAACTAAAATATTCGTTTCTATCTCTAGACAAATAAAAACATAGTATCTCGTCAGGAAAAAATGCTAGAATCAAACTTATTAAATGAAATATAATAAACAAATTAAGTTACTCAGGGATATTCTTAAAATTTAATTTTATCGTGATATTTATGCGAGAAAACTAAAATATTCGTTTCTAGTTCCAGAAGCATAAAAACATCGTTACTCGTCAGGAAAAAATGCTAGAAACAAACTTATTCAATAAAATCTAAAAAACAAATTAGTTACTCAGGGATATTCTTAAAATTTAATTTTATCGTGATATTTATGCGAGAAAACTAAAATATTCGTTTCTATCTCTAGACAAATAAAAACATAGTATCTCGTCAGGAAAAAATGCTAGAATCAAACTTATTAAATGAAATATAATAAACAAATTAAGTTACTCAGGGATATTCTTAAAATTTAATTTTATCGTGATATTTATGCGAGAAAACTAAAATATTCTTTTCTAGCTCCAGACAATTTAAAACATCGTTACTCCTCAGGAAAAAATTCTAGAATCAAACTTATTAAAAAAATCTAATAAACAAATTAAGTTACTCAGGGATATTCTTAAAATTTAATTTTATCGTTATATTTATGCGAGAAAACTAAAATATTCGTTTCTAGTTCCAGAAACATAAAAACATCGTTACTCGTCGGGAAAAAATGCTAGAAACAAATTTATTAAATAAAATCTAATAAACAAATTTAGTTACTCAGGGATATTCTTAAAATTTAATTTTATTGTGATATTTATGCGAGAAAACTAAAATATTCGTTTCTATCTCCAGACAAATAAAAACACAGTATCTCGTCAGGAAAAAATGCTAGAATCAAACTTATTAAATGAAATATAATAAACAAATTAAGTTACTCAGGGATATTCTTACAATTTAATTTTATCGTGATATTTATGCGAGAAAACTAAAATATTCGTTTCTAGCTCCAGACAATTTAAAACATCGTAACTCGACAGGAAAAAATGCTAGAATCAAACTTATTAAATGAAATATAATAATCAAATTAAGTTACTCAGGGATATTCTTAAAATTTAATTTTATCGTGATATTTATGCGAGAAAACTAAAATATTCGTTTCTATTTCCAGACAATTTAAAATATCGAAACTCGTCAGGAAAAAATGCTAGAATCAAACTTATTAAATGAAATATAATAAACAAATTAAGTTACTCAGGGATATTCTTAAAATTTAATTTTATCGTCATATTTATGCGAGAAAACTAAAATATTCGTTTCTAGCTCCAGACAAATAAAAACATCGTTACTCCTCAGGAAAAAATTCTAGAATCAAACTTATTAAAAAAATCTAATAAACAAATAAAGTTACTCAGGGATATTCTTAAAATTAAATTTTATCGTGATATTTATGCGAGAAAACTAAAATATTCGTTTCTATCTCCAGACAAATAAAAACATCGTAACTCGTCAGGAAAAAATGCTAGAATCAAACTTATTAAATGAAATATAATAAACAAATTAAGTTACTCCGGGATATTCTTAAAATTTAATTTTATCGTGATATTTATGTGCGAAAACTAAAATATTCGTTTCTAGGTCCAGAAACATAAAAACATCGTTACTCGTCAGGAAAAAATGCTAGAAACAAATTTATTAAATAAAATCTAATAAACGAATTTTGTTACTCAGGGATATTCTTAAAATTTAATTTTATTGTGATATTTATGCGAGAAAACTAAAATATTCGTTTCTATCTCTAGACAAATAAAAACATAGTATCTCGTCAGGAAAAAATGCTAGAATCAAACTTATTAAATGAAATATAATAAACAAATTAAGTTACTCAGGGATATTCTTAAAATTTAATTTTATCGTGATATTTATGCGAGAAAACTAAAATATTCGTTTCTAGTTCCAGAAGCATAAAAACATCGTTACTCGTCAGGAAAAAATGCTAGAAACAAACTTATTCAATAAAATCTAAAAAACAAATTAGTTACTCAGGGATATTCTTAAAATTTAATTTTATCGTGATATTTATGCGAGAAAACTAAAATATTCGTTTCTATCTCTAGACAAATAAAAACATAGTATCTCGTCAGGAAAAAATGCTAGAATCAAACTTATTAAATGAAATATAATAAACAAATTAAGTTACTCAGGGATATTCTTAAAATTTAATTTTATCGTGATATTTATGCGAGAAAACTAAAATATTCTTTTCTAGCTCCAGACAATTTAAAACATCGTAACTCGACAGGAAAAAATGCTAGATTCAAACTTATTAAATGAATTATAATAAACAAATTAAGTTACTTAGGGATATTCTTAAAATTAAATTTTATCGTGATATTTATGCGAGAAAACTAAAATATTCGTTTCTAGTTCCACAAACATAAAAACATCGTTACTCGCAGGAAAAAATGTTAGAAACAAACTTATTAAATAAAATCTAATAAACTAATTTAGTTACTCAGGGATATTCTTAAAATTTAATTTTATCGTGATATTTATGCGAGAAAACTAAAATATTCGTTTCTATTTCCAGAAACATAAAAACATCGTTACTCGTCAGGAAAAAATGCTAGAAACAAACTTATTAAATAAAATCTAATAAACTAATTTAGTTACTCAGGGATATTCTTAAAATTTAATTTTATCGTGATATTTATGCGAGAAAACTAAAATATTCGTTTCTAGTTCCAGAAACATAAAAACATCGTTACTCGTCAGGAAAAAATGCTAGAAACAAACTTATTCAATAAAATCTAATAAACAAATTAAGTTACTCAGGGATATTCTTACAATTTAATTTTATCGTGATATTTATGCGAGAAAACTAAAATAT
The DNA here is from genome assembly GCA_911728475.2 of Pterostichus madidus. NCBI lineage: Eukaryota > Metazoa > Arthropoda > Insecta > Coleoptera > Carabidae > Pterostichus > Pterostichus madidus. The sequence goes on along the minus strand of OU452309.1, from coordinate 20,228,193 downwards.
TCGTTTCTAGTTCTAGAAACATAAAAACATCGTAACTCGTCAGGAAAAAATGCTAGAAACAAATTTATTAAATAAAATCTAATAAACAAATTTAGTTACTCAGGGATATTCTTAAAATTTAATTTTATCGTGATATTTATGCGAGAAAACTAAAATATTCCTTTCTAGCTCCAGATAATTTAAAACATCGTAACTCGACAGGAAAAAATGCTAGAATCAAACTTATTAAATGAAATATAATAAACAAATTAAGTTACTCAGGGATATTCTTAAAATTTAATTTTATCGTGATATTTATGCGAGAAAACTAAAATATTCGTTTCTAGTTCCAGAAGCTTAAAAAACATCGTTACTCGTCAGGAAAAAATGCTAGAAACAAACTTATTAAATAAAATCTAATAAACAAATTTAGTTACTCAGGGATATTCTTAAAATTTAATTTTATCGTGATATTTATGCGAGAAAAGTAAAATATTCGTTTCTATCTACAGACAAATAAAAACATCGTAACTCGTCAGGAAAAAATGCTAGAATTCAATAAAATTTAATAAACAAATTTAGTTACTCAGGGATATTCTTAAAATTTAATTTTATCGTTATATTTATGCGAGAAAACTAAAATATTCGTTTCTATTTCCAGACAATTTAAAACATCGAAACTCGACAGGAAAAAATGCTAGAATCAAACTTATTAAATGAAATATAATAAACAAATTAAGTTACTCAGGGGTATTCTTACAATTTAATTTTATCGTCATATTTATGCGAGAAAACTAAAATATTCGTTTCTATCTCCAGACAAATAAAAACATAGTATCTCGTCAGGAAAAAATGCTAGAATCAAACTTATTAAATGAAATATAATAAACAAATTAAGTTACTCAATATACTCATAAACTTATTCTTAAAATTTAATTTTATCGTGATATTTATACGAGAAAACTAAAATATTCGTTTCTAGTTCCAGAAACATAAAAACATCGTTACTCGTCAGAAAAAAATGCTAGAAACAAACTTATTCAATAAAATCTAATAAACAAATTTAGTTACTCAGGGATATTCTTAAAATTTAATTTTATCGTGATATTTATGCGAGAAAACTAAAATATTCGTTTCTATCTCCAGACAAATAAAAACATCGTAACTCGTCAGGAAAAAATGCTAGAATCAAACTTATTAAATGAAATATAATAAACAAATTAAGTTACTCCGGGATATTCTTAAAATTTAATTTTATCGTGATATTTATGCGAGAAAACTAAAATATTCGTTTCTAGCTCCAGATAATTTAAAACATCGTAACTCGACAGGAAAAAATGCTAGAATCAAACTTATTAAATGAAATATAATAAACAAATTAAGTTACTCAGGGATATTCTTAAAATTTAATTTTATCGTGATATTTATGCGAGAAAACTAAAATATTCGTTTCTAGTTCCAGAAACATAAAAACATCGAAACAGGAAAAAATGCTAGAAACAAACTTATTCAATAAAATCTAATAAACAAATTTAGTTACTCAGGGATATTCTTAAAATTTAATTTTATCGTGATATTTATGCGAGATAACTAAAATATTCGTTTCTATCTCCAGACAATTTAAAACATCGTAACTCGACAGGAAAAAATGCTAGAATCAAACTTATTAAATGAAATATAATAAACAATTTCAGTTACTCAGGGTTATTCTTAAAATTTAATTTTATCGTGATATTTATGCGAGAAAACTAATATATTCGTTTCTATTTCCAGACAATTTAAAATATCGAAACTCGTCAGGAAAAAATGCTAGAATCAAATTTATTAAATGAAATATAATAAACAAATTAAGTTACTCAGGGGTATTCTTACAATTTAATTTTATCGTCATATTTATGCGAGAAAACTAAAATATTCGTTTCTAGCTCCAGACAAATAAAAACATCGTTACTCCTCAGGAAAAAATTCTAGAATCAAACTTATTAAAAAAATCTAATAAACAAATAAAGTTACTCAGGGATATTCTTAAAATTTAATTTTATCGTGATATTTATGCGAGAAAACTAAAATATTCGTTTCTAGTTCCAGACAAACAAAAACATCGTAACTGCTCAGGAAAAAATGCTAGAATGAAACTTATTAAATAAAATCTAATAAACAAATTTAGTTACTCAGGGATATTCTTAAAATTTAATTTTATCCTGATATTTATGCGAGAAAACTAAAATATTCGTTTCTAGCTCCAGACAAATAAAAACATCGTAACTCGTCAGGAAAAACTTCTAGAATCAAACTTATTAAATGAAATATAATAAACAAATTAAGTTACTCAGGTATATTCTTAAAATTTAATTTTATCGTGAATTTATGCGAGAAAACTAAAATATTCGTTTCTAGTTCCAGAAACATAAAAACATCGTTACTCGTCAGGAAAATATGCTAGAAACAAACTTATTCAATAAAATCTAATAAACAAATTTAGTTACTCAGGGATATTCTTAAAATTTAATTTTATCGTGATATTTATGCGAGAAAACTAAAATATTCGTTTCTATCTCCAGACAAATAAAAACATCGTAACTCGTCAGGAAAAAATGCTAGAATCAAACTTATTAAATGAAATATAATAAACAAATTAAGTTACTCCGGGATATTCTTAAAATTTAATTTTATCGTGATATTTATGCGAGAAAACTAAAATATTCGTTTCTAGCTCCAGATAATTTAAAACATCGTAACTCGACAGGAAAAAATGCTAGAATCAAACTTATTAAATGAAATATAATAAACAAATTAAGTTACTCAGGGATATTCTTAAAATTTAATTTTATCGGGATATTTATGCGAGAAAACTAAAATATTCGTTTCTAGTTCCAGAAACATAAAAACATCGTTACTCGTCAGGAAAAAATGCTAGAACAAACTTATTCAATAAAATCTAATAAACAAATTTAGTTACTCAGGGATATTCTTAAAATTTAATTTTATCGTGATATTTATGCGAGAAAACTAAAATATTCGTTTCTATCTCCAGACAATTTAAAACATCGTAACTCGACAGGAAAAAATGCTAGAATCAAACTTATAAAATGAAATATAATAAACAAATTCAGTTACTCAGGGATATTCTTAAAATTTAATTTTATCATGATATTTATGCGAGAAAACTAAAATATTCGTTTCTAGTTCCAGAAACATAAAAACATCGTTACTCGTCAGGAAAAAATGCTAGAAACAAACTTATTCATTAAAATCTAATAAACAAATTTAGTTACTCAGGGATATTCTTAAAATTTAATTTTATCGTGAATTTATGCGAGAAAACTAAAATATTCGTTTCTAGTTCCAGAAACATAAAAACATCTTTACTCGTCAGGAAAAAATGCTAGAAACAAATTTATTAAATAAAATCTAATAAACTCAGTGATATTCTTAAAATTTAATTTTATCGTGATATTTATGCGAGAAAACTAAAATATTCGTTTCTAGTTCCAGAAACATAAAAACATCGTAACTCGACAGGAAAAAATGCTAGAATCAAACTTATTAAATGAAATATAATAAACAAATTAAGTTACTCAGGGATATTCTTAAAATTTAATTTTATCGTGATATTTATGCGAGAAAACTAAAATATTCGTTTCTAGCTCCAGATAATTTAAAACATCGTAACTCGACAGGAAAAAATGCTAGAATCAAACTTATTAAATGAAATATAATAAACAAATTAAGTTACTCAGGGATATTCTTAAAATTTAATTTTATCGTGATATTTATGCGAGAAAAGTAAAATATTCGTTTCTATCTACAGACAAATAAAAACATCGTAACTCGTCAGAAAAAAATGCTAGAATTCAATAAAATTTAATAAACAAATTTAGTTACTCAGGGATATTCTTAAAATTTAATTTTATCGTGATATTTATGCGAGAAAACTAAAATATTCGTTTCTATTTCCAGACAATTTAAAACATCGAAACTCGACAGGAAAAAATGCTAGAATCAAACTTATTAAATGAAATATAATAAACAAATTAAGTTACTCAGGGGTATTCTTACAATTTAATTTTATCGTCATATTTATGCGAGAAAACTAAAATATTCGTTTCTATCTCCAGACAAATAAAAACATAGTATCTCGTCAGGAAAAAATGCTAGAATCAAACTTATTAAATGAAATATAATAAACAAATTAAGTTACTCAATATACTCATAAACTTATTCTTAAAATTTAATTTTATCGTGATATTTATGCGAGAAAACTAAAATATTCGTTTCTAGTTCCAGAAACATAAAAACATCGTTACTCGTCAGAAAAAAATGCTAGAAACAAACTTATTCAATAAAATCTAATAAACAAATTTAGTTACTAAGGGATATTCTTAAAATTTAATTTTATCGTGATATTTATGCGAGAAAACTAAAATATTCGTTTCTATCTCCAGACAAAAAAAACATCGTAACTCGTCAGGAAAAAATGCTAGAATCAAACTTATTAAATGAAATATAATAAACAAATTAAGTTACTCCGGGATATTCTTAAAATTTAATTTTATCGTGATATTTATGCGAGAAAACTAAAATATTCGTTTCTAGCTCCAGATAATTTAAAACATCGTAACTCGACAGGAAAAAATGCTAGAATCAAACTTATTTAATGAAATATAATAAACAAATTAAGTTACTCAGGGATATTCTTAAAATTTAATTTTATCGTGATATTTATGCGAGAAAACTAAAATATTCGTTTCTAGTTCCAGAAACATAAAAACATCGTTACTCGTCAGGAAAAAATGCTAGAATCAAACTTATTAAATGAAATATAATAAACAAATTCAGTTACTCAGGGTTATTCTTAAAATTTAATTTTATCGTGATATTTATGCGAGAAAACTAATATATTCGTTTCTATTTCCAGACAATTTAAAATATCGAAACTCGTCAGGAAAAAATGCTAGAATCAAATTTATTAAATGAAATATAATAAACAAATTAAGTTACTCAGGGGTATTCTTACAATTTAATTTTATCGTCATATTTATGCGAGAAAACTAAAATATTCGTTTCTAGCTCCAGACAAATAAAAACATCGTTACTCCTCGGGAAAAAATTCTAGAATCAAACTTATTAAAAAAATCTAATAAACAAATAAAGTTACTCAGGGATATTCTTAAAATTTAATTTTATCGTGATATTTATGCGAGAAAACTAAAATATTCGTTTCTAGTTCCAGACAAACAAAAACATCGTAACTGCTCAGGAAAAAATGCTAGAATGAAACTTATTAAATAAAATCTAATAAACAAATTTAGTTACTCAGGGATATTCTTAAAATTTAATTTTATCCTGATATTTATGCGAGAAAACTAAAATATTCGTTTCTAGCTCCAGACAAATAAAAACATCGTAACTCGTCAGGAAAAAATTCTAGAATCAAACTTATTAAATGAAATATAATAAACAAATTAAGTTACTCAGGTATATTCTTAAAATTTAATTTTATCGTGAATTTATGCGAGAAAACTAAAATATTCGTTTCTAGTTCCAGAAACATAAAAACATCGTTACTCGTCAGGAAAAAATGCTAGAAACAAACTTATTCAATAAAAGCTAATAAACAAATTTAGTTACTCAGGGATATTCTTAAAATTTAATTTTATCGTGATATTTATGCGAGAAAACTAAAATATTCGTTTCTATCTCCAGACAAATAAAAACATCGTAACTCGTCAGGAAAAAATGCTAGAATCAAACTTATTAAATGAAATATAATAAACAAATTAAGTTACTCCGGGATATTCTTAAAATTTAATTTTATCGTGATATTTATGCGAGAAAACTAAAATATTCGTTTCTAGCTCCAGATAATTTAAAACATCGTAACTCGACAGGAAAAAATGCTAGAATCAAACTTATTAAATGAAATATAATAAACAAATTAAGTTACTCAGGGATATTCTTAAAATTTAATTTTATCGTGATATTTATGCGAGAAAACTAAAATATTCGTTTCTAGTTCCAGAAACATAAAAACATCGTTACTCGTCAGGAAAAAATGCTAGAAACAAACTTATTTAATAAAATCTAATAAACAAATTTAGTTACTCAGGGATATTCTTAAAATTTAATTTTATCGTGATATTTATGCGAGAAAACTAAAATATTCGTTTCTATCTCCAGACAATTTAAAACATCGTAACTCGACAGGAAAAAATGCTAGAATCAAACCTATTAAATGAAATATAATAAACAAATTCAGTTACTCAGGGATATTCTTAAAATTAAATTTTATCGTGATATTTATGCGAGAAAACTAATATATTCGTTTCTATTTCCAGACAATTTAAAATATCGAAACTCGTCAGGAAAAAATGCTAGAATCAAACTTATTAAATGAAATATAATAAACAAATTAAGTTACTCAGGGATATTCTTAAAATTTAATTTTATCGTCATACTTATGCGAGAAAACTAAAATATTCGTTTCTAGCTCCAGACAAATAAAAACATCGTTACTCCTCAGGAAAAAAATCTAGAATCAAACTTATTAAAAAAATCTAATAAACAAATAAAGTTACTCAGGGATATTCTTAAAATTTAATTTTAACGTGATATTTATGCGAGAAAACTAAAATATTCGTTTCTAGTTCCAGAAACATAAAAACATCGTTACTCGTCAGGAAAAAATGCTAGAAACAAATTTATTAAATAAAATCTAATAAACAAATTTAGTTACTCAGGGATACTCTTAAAATTTAATTTTATTGTGATATTTATGCGAGAAAACTAAAATATTCGTTTCTATCTCCAGACAAATAAAAACACAGTATCTCGTCAGGAAAAAATGCTAGAATCAAACTTATTAAATGAAATATAATAAACAAATTAAGTTACTCAGGGATATTCTTAAAATTAAATTTTATCGTGATATTTATGCGAGAAAACTAAAATATTCGTTTCTAGTTCCAGAAACATAAAAACATCGTTACTCGTCAGGAAAAAATGCTAGAAACAAACTTATTAAATAAAATCTAATAAACTAATTTAGTTACTCAGGGATATCTTAAAATTTAATTTTATCGTGAATTTATGCGAGAAAACTAAAATATTCGTTTCTAGTTCCAGAAACATAAAAACATCGTTACTCGTCAGGAAAAAATGCTAGAAACAAACTTATTCAATAAAAGCTAATAAACAAATTTAGTTACTCAGGGATATTCTTAAAATTTAATTTTATCGTGATATTTATGCGAGAAAACTAAAATATTCGTTTCTATCTCCAGACAAATAAAAACATCGTAACTCGTCAGGAAAAAATGCTAGAATCAAACTTATTAAATGAAATATAATAAACAAATTAAGTTACTCCGGGATATTCTTAAAATTTAATTTTATCGTGATATTTATGCGAGAAAACTAAAATATTCGTTTCTAGCTCCAGATAATTTAAAACATCGTAACTCGACATGAAAAAATGCTAGAATCAAACTTATTAAATGAAATATAATAAACAAATTAAGTTACTCAGGGGTATTCTTAAAATTTAATTTTATCGTGATATTTATGCGAGAAAACTAAAATATTCGTTTCTAGTTCCAGAAACATAAAAACATCGTTACTCGTCAGGAAAAAATGCTAGAAACAAACTTATTTAATAAAATCTAATAAACAAATTTAGTTACTCAGGGATATTCTTAAAATTTAATTTTATCGTGATATTTATGCGAGAAAACTAAAATATTCGTTTCTAGCTCCAGACAATTTAAAACATCGTAACTCGACAGGAAAAAATGCTAGAATCAAACTTATAAAATGAAATATAATAAACAAATTCAGTTACTCAGGGATATTCTTAAAATTAAATTTTATCGTGATATTTATGCGAGAAAACTAATATATTCGTTTCTATTTCCAGACAATTTAAAATATCGAAACTCGTCAGGAAAAAATGCTAGAATCAAACTTATTAAATGAAATATAATAAACAAATTAAGTTACTCAGGGATATTCTTAAAATTTAATTTTATCGTCATATTTATGCGAGAAAACTAAAATATTCGTTTCTAGCTCCAGACAAATAAAAACATCGTTACTCCTCAGGAAAAAAATCTAGAATCAAACTTATTAAAAAAATCTAATAAACAAATAAAGTTACTCAGGGATATTCTTAAAATTTAATTTTAACGTGATATTTATGCGAGAAAACTAAAATATTCGTTTCTAGTTCCAGAAACATAAAAACATCGTTACTCGTCAGGAAAAAATGCTAGAAACAAATTTATTAAATAAAATCTAATAAACAAATTTAGTTACTCAGGGATACTCTTAAAATTAAATTTTATTGTGATATTTATGCGAGAAAACTAAAATATTCGTTTCTATCTCCAGACAAATAAAAACACAGTATCTCGTCAGGAAAAAATGCTAGAATCAAACTTATTAAATGAAATATAATAAACAAATTAAGTTACTCAGGGATATTCTTAAAATTAAATTTTATCGTGATATTTATGCGAGAAAACTAAAATATTCGTTTCTAGCTCCAGACAAATAAAAACATCGTTACTCCTCAGGAAAAAAATCTAGAATCAAACTTATTAAAAAAATCTAATAAACAAATAAAGTTACTCAGGGATATTCTTAAAATTTAATTTTAACGTGATATTTATGCGAGAAAACTAAAATATTCGTTTCTAGTTCCAGACAAACAAAAACATCGTAACTGCTCAGGAAAAAATGCTAGAATGAAACTTATTAAATAAAATCTAATAAACAAATTTAGTTACTCAGGGATATTCTTAAAATTTAATTTTATCCTGATATTTATGCGAGAAAACTAAAATATTCGTTTCTAGCTCCAGACAAATAAAAACATCGTAACTCGTCAGGAAAAAATTCTAGAATCAAACTTATTAAATGAAATATAATAAACAAATTAAGTTACTCAGGTATATTCTTAAAATTTAATTTTATCGTGAATTTATGCGAGAAAACTAAAATATTCGTTTCTAGTTCCAGAAACATAAAAACATCGTTACTCGTCAGGAAAAAATGCTAGAAACAAACTTATTCAATAAAAGCTAATAAACAAATTTAGTTACTCAGGGATATTCTTAAAATTTAATTTTATCGTGATATTTATGCGAGAAAACTAAAATATTCGTTTCTATCTCCAGACAAATAAAAACATCGTAACTCGTCAGGAAAAAATGCTAGAATCAAACTTATTAAATGAAATATAATAAACAAATTAAGTTACTCCGGGATATTCTTAAAATTTAATTTTATCGTGATATTTATGCGAGAAAACTAAAATATTCGTTTCTAGCTCCAGATAATTTAAAACATCGTAACTCGACAGGAAAAAATGCTAGAATCAAACTTATTAAATGAAATATAATAAACAAATTAAGTTACTCAGGGATATTCTTAAAATTTAATTTTATCGTGATATTTATGCGAGAAAACTAAAATATTCGTTTCTAGTTCCAGAAACATAAAAACATCGTTACTCGTCAGGAAAAAATGCTAGAAACAAACTTATTTAATAAAATCTAATAAACAAATTTAGTTACTCAGGGATATTCTTAAAATTTAATTTTATCGTGATATTTATGCGAGAAAACTAAAATATTCGTTTCTATCTCCAGACAATTTAAAAAATCGTAACTCGACAGGAAAAAATGCTAGAATCAAACTTATAAAATGAAATATAATAAACAAATTCAGTTACTCAGGGATATTCTTAAAATTAAATTTTATCGTGATATTTATGCGAGAAAACTAATATATTCGTTTCTATTTCCAGACAATTTAAAATATCGAAACTCGTCAGGAAAAAATGCTAGAATCAAACTTATTAAATGAAATATAATAAACAAATTAAGTTACTCAGGGATATTCTTAAAATTTAATTTTATCGTCATATTTATGCGAGAAAACTAAAATATTCGTTTCTAGCTCCAGACAAATAAAAACATCGTTACTCCTCAGGAAAAAAATCTAGAATCAAACTTATTAAAAAAATCTAATAAACAAATAAAGTTACTCAGGGATATTCTTAAAATTTAATTTTAACGTGATATTTATGCGAGAAAACTAAAATATTCGTTTCTAGTTCCAGAAACATAAAAACATCGTTACTCGTCAGGAAAAAATGCTAGAAACAAATTTATTAAATAAAATCTAATAAACAAATTTAGTTACTCAGGGATACTCTTAAAATTTAATTTTATTGTGATATTTATGCGAGAAAACTAAAATATTCGTTTCTATCTCCAGACAAATAAAAACACAGTATCTCGTCAGGAAAAAATGCTAGAATCAAACTTATTAAATGAAATATAATAAACAAATTAAGTTACTCAGGGATATTCTTAAAATTAAATTTTATCGTGATATTTATGCGAGAAAACTAAAATATTCGTTTCTAGTTCCAGAAACATAAAAACATCGTTACTCGTCAGGAAAAAATGCTAGAAACAAACTTATTAAATAAAATCTAATAAACTAATTTAGTTACTCAGGGATATCTTAAAATTTAATTTTATCGTGAATTTATGCGAGAAAACTAAAATATTCGTTTCTAGTTCCAGAAACATAAAAACATCGTTACTCGTCAGGAAAAAATGCTAGAAACAAACTTATTCAATAAAAGCTAATAAACAAATTTAGTTACTCAGGGATATTCTTCAAATTTAATTTTATCGTGATATTTATGCGAGAAAACTAAAATATTCGTTTCTATCTCCAGACAAATAAAAACATCGTAACTCGTCAGGAAAAAATGCTAGAATCAAACTTATTAAATGAAATATAATAAACAAATTAAGTTACTCCGGGATATTCTTAAAATTTAATTTTATCGTGATATTTATGCGAGAAAACTAAAATATTCGTTTCTAGCTCCAGATAATTTAAAACATCGTAACTCGACATGAAAAAATGCTAGAATCAAACTTATTAAATGAAATATAATAAACAAATTAAGTTACTCAGGGGTATTCTTAAAATTTAATTTTATCGTGATATTTATGCGAGAAAACTAAAATATTCGTTTCTAGTTCCAGAAACATAAAAACATCGTTACTCGTCAGGAAAAAATGCTAGAAACAAACTTATTTAATAAAATCTAATAAACAAATTTAGTTACTCAGGGATATTCTTAAAATTTAATTTTATCGTGATATTTATGCGAGAAAACTAAAATATTCGTTTCTATCTCCAGACAATTTAAAACATCGTAACTCGACAGGAAAAAATGCTAGAATCAAACTTATAAAATGAAATATAATAAACAAATTCAGTTACTCAGGGATATTCTTAAAATTTAATTTTATCGTCATATTTATGCGAGAAAACTAAAATATTCGTTTCTAGCTCCAGACAAATAAAAACATCGTTACTCCTCAGGAAAAAAATCTAGAATCAAACTTATTAAAAAAATCTAATAAACAAATAAAGTTACTCAGGGATATTCTTAAAATTTAATTTTAACGTGATATTTATGCGAGAAAACTAAAATATTCGTTTCTAGTTCCAGAAACATAAAAACATCGTTACTCGTCAGGAAAAAATGCTAGAAACAAATTTATTAAATAAAATCTAATAAACAAATTTAGTTACTCAGGGATACTCTTAAAATTTAATTTTATTGTGATATTTATGCGAGAAAACTAAAATATTCGTTTCTATCTCCAGACAAATAAAAACACAGTATCTCGTCAGGAAAAAATGCTAGAATCAAACTTATTAAATGAAATATAATAAACAAATTAAGTTACTCAGGGATATTCTTAAAATTAAATTTTATCGTGATATTTATGCGAGAAAACTAAAATATTCGTTTCTAGCTCCAGACAAATAAAAACATCGTTACTCCTCAGGAAAAAAATCTAGAATCAAACTTATTAAAAAAATCTAATAAACAAATAAAGTTACTCAGGGATATTCTTAAAATTTAATTTTAACGTGATATTTATGCGAGAAAACTAAAATATTCGTTTCTAGTTCCAGAAACATAAAAACATCGTTACTCGTCAGGAAAAAATGCTAGAAACAAATTTATTAAATAAAATCTAATAAACAAATTTAGTTACTCAGGGATACTCTTAAAATTTAATTTTATTGTGATATTTATGCGAGAAAACTAAAATATTCGTTTCTATCTCCAGACAAATAAAAACACAGTATCTCGTCAGGAAAAAATGCTAGAATCAAACTTATTAAATGAAATATAATAAACAAATTAAGTTACTCAGGGATATTCTTAAAATTTAATTTTAACGTGATATTTATGCGAGAAAACTAAAATATTCGTTTCTAGTTCCAGAAACATAAAAACATCGTTACTCGTCAGGAAAAAATGCTAGAAACAAATTTATTAAATAAAATCTAATAAACAAATTTAGTTACTCAGGGATACTCTTAAAATTTAATTTTATTGTGATATTTATGCGAGAAAACTAAAATATTCGTTTCTATCTCCAGACAAATAAAAACACAGTATCTCGTCAGGAAAAAATGCTAGAATCAAACTTATTAAATGAAATATAATAAACAAATTAAGTTACTCAGGGATATTCTTAAAATTAAATTTTATCGTGATATTTATGCGAGAAAACTAATATATTCGTTTCTATTTCCAGACAATTTAAAACATCGAAACTCGACAGGAAAAAATGCTAGAATCAAACTTATTAAGTGAAATATAATAAACAAATTTAGTTACTCAGGGATATTCTTAAAATTTAATTTTATCGTGATATTTTGTGCGAGGAAACTGAAATATTCGTTTCTACCTCCAGACAAATAAAAACATCGTAACTCGTCAGGAAAAAATGCTAGAATCAAACTTATTAAATAAAATCTAATAAACAAATAAAGTTACTCAGGGATATTCTTAAAATTTAATTTTAACGTGATATTTATGCGAGAAAACTAAAATATTCGTTTCTAGTTCCAGAAACATAAAAACATCGTTACTCGTCAGGAAAAAATGCTAGAAACAAATTTATTAAATAAAATCTAATAAACAAATTTAGTTACTCAGGGATATTCTTAAAATTTAATTTTATTGTGATATTTATGCGAGAAAACTAAAATATTCGTTTCTATTTCCAGACAAATAAAAACACAGTATCTCGTCAGGAAAAAATGCTAGAATCAAACTTATTAAATGAAATATAATAAACAAATTAAGTTACTCAGGGATATTCTTAAAATTAAATTTTATCGTGATATTTATGCGAGAAAACTAAAATATTCGTTTCTAGTTCCAGAAACATAAAAACATCGTTACTCGTCAGGAAAAAATGCTAGAAACAAACTTATTAAATAAAATCTAATAAACTAATTTAGTTACTCAGGGATATCTTAAAATTTAATTTTATCGTGATATTTATGCGAGAAAACTAAATTATTCGTTTCTAGTTCCAGAAACATAAAAACATCGTTACTCGTCAGGAAAAAATGCTAGAAACAAACTTATTCAATAAAATCTAATAAACAAATTTAGTTACTCAGGGATATTCTTAAAATTTAATTTTATCGTGATATTTATGCGAGAAAACTAAAATATTCGTTTCTATTTCCAGACAATTTAAAACATCGAAACTCGACAGGAAAAAATGCTAGAATCAAACTTATTAAATGAAATATAATAAACAAATTAAGTTACTCAGGGGTATTCTTACAATTTAATTTTATCGTCATATTTATGCGAGAAAACTAAAATATTCGTTTCTAGCTCCAGACAAATAAAAACATCGTAACTCCTCAGGAAAAAATGCTAGAATGAAACTTATTAAATAAAATCTAATAAACAAATTTAGTTACTCAGGGATATTCTTAAAATTTAATTTTATCCTGATATTTATGCGAGAAAACTAAAATATTCGTTTCTATCTCCAGACTAATAAAAACATCGTAACTCGTCAGGAAAAAATTCTAGAATCAAACTTATTAAATGAAATATAATAAACAAATTAAGTTACTCAGGGATATTCTTAAAATTTAATTTTATCGTTATATTTATGCGAGAAAACTAAAATATTCGTTTCTAGTTCCAGAAACATAAAAACATCGTTACTCGTCGGGAAAAAATGCTAGAAACAAATTTATTAAATAAAATCTAATAAACAAATTTAGTTACTCAGGGATATTCTTAAAATTTAATTTTATTGTGATATTTATGCGAGAAAACTAAAATATTCGTTTCTATCTCCAGACAAATAAAAACACAGTATTTCGTCAGGAAAAAATGCTAGAATCAAACTTATTAAATGAAATATAATAAACAAATTAAGTTACTCAGGGATATTCTTACAATTTAATTTTATCGTGATATTTATGTGAGAAAACTAAAATATTCGTTTCTAGCTCCAGACAATTTAAAACATCGTAACTCGACAGGAAAAAATGCTAGAATCAAACTTATTAAATGAAATATAATAAACAAATTAAGTTACTCATGGATATTCTTAAAATTTAATTTTATCGTGATATTTATGCGAGAAAACTAAAATATTCGTTTCTAGTTCCAGAAACATAAAAACATCGTTACTCGTCAGGAATAAATGCTAGAAACAAACTTATTCAATAAAATCTAATAAACAAATTTAGTTACTCAGGGATATTCTTAAAATTTAATTTTATCGTGATATTTTGTGCGAGAAAACTGAAATATTCGTTTCTATCTCCAGACAAATAAAAACATCGTAACTCGTCAGGAAAAAATGCTAGAATCAAACCTATTAAATGAAATATAATAAACAAATTAAGTTACTCAGGGATATTCTTAAAATTTAATTTTATCCTGATATTTATGCGAGAAAACTAAAATATTCGTTTCTAGTTCCAGAAACATAAAAACATCGTTACTCGTCAGGAAAAAATGCTAGAAACAAACTTATTCAATAAAATCTAATAAACAAATTTAGTTACTCAGGGATATTCTTAAAATTTAATTTTATCGTGATATTTATGCGAGAAAACTAAAATATTCGTTTCTATCTCCAGACAATTTAAAACATCGTAACTCGACAGGAAAAAATGCTAGAATCAAACTTATTAAATGAAATATAATAAACAAATTCAGTTACTCAGGGATATTCTTAAAATTTAATTTTATCGTGATATTTATGCGAGAAAACTAATATATTCGTTTCTATTTCCAGACAATTTAAAACATCGAAACTCGACAGGAAAAAATGCTAGAATCAAACTTATTAAATGAAATATAATAAACAAATTTAGTTACTCAGGGATATTCTTAAAATTTAATTTTATCGTGATATTTTGTGCGAGGAAACTGAAATATTCGTTTCTAGTTCCAGAAACATAAAAACATCGTTACTCGTCAGGAAAAAATGCTAGAAACAAATTTATTAAATAAAATCTAATAAACAAATTTAGTTACTCAGGGATACTCTTAAAATTTAATTTTATTGTGATATTTATGCGAGAAAACTAAAATATTCGTTTCTATCTCCAGACAAATAAAAACACAGTATCTCGTCAGGAAAAAATGCTAGAATCAAACTTATTAAATGAAATATAATAAACAAATTAAGTTACTCAGGGATATTCTTAAAATTAAATTTTATCGTGATATTTATGCGAGAAAACTAAAATATTCGTTTCTAGTTCCAGAAACATAAAAACATCGTTACTCGTCAGGAAAAAATGCTAGAAACAAACTTATTAAATAAAATCTAATAAACTAATTTAGTTACTCAGGGATATCTTAAAATTTAATTTTATCGTGAATTTATGCGAGAAAACTAAAATATTCGTTTCTAGTTCCAGAAACATAAAAACATCGTTACTCGTCAGGAAAAAATGCTAGAAACAAACTTATTCAATAAAAGCTAATAAACAAATTTAGTTACTCAGGGATATTCTTAAAATTTAATTTTATCGTGATATTTATGCGAGAAAACTAAAATATTCGTTTCTATCTCCAGACAAATAAAAACATCGTAACTCGTCAGGAAAAAATGCTAGAATCAAACTTATTAAATGAAATATAATAAACAAATTAAGTTACTCCGGGATATTCTTAAAATTTAATTTTATCGTGATATTTATGCGAGAAAACTAAAATATTCGTTTCTAGCTCCAGATAATTTAAAACATCGTAACTCGACAGGAAAAAATGCTAGAATCAAACTTATTAAATGAAATATAATAAACAAATTAAGTTACTCAGGGGTATTCTTAAAATTTAATTTTATCGTGATATTTATGCGAGAAAACTAATATATTCGTTTCTATTTCCAGACAATTTAAAATATCGAAACTCGTCAGGACAAAATGCTAGAATCAAACTTATTAAATGAAATATAATAAACAAATTAAGTTACTCAGGGATATTCTTAAAATTTAATTTTATCGTCATATTTATGCGAGAAAACTAAAATATTCGTTTCTAGCTCCAGACAAATAAAAACATCGTTACTCCTCAGGAAAAAAATCTAGAATCAAACTTATTAAAAAAATCTAATAAACAAATAAAGTTACTCAGGGATATTCTTAAAATTTAATTTTAACGTGTATTTATGCGAGAAAACTAAAATATTCGTTTCTAGTTCCAGAAACATAAAAACATCGTTACTCGTCAGGAAAAAATGCTAGAAACAAACTTATTTAATAAAATCTAATAAACAAATTTAGTTACTCAGGGATATTCTTAAAATTTAATTTTATCGTGATATTTATGCGAGAAAACTAAAATATTCGTTTCTATCTCCAGACAATTTAAAACATCGTAACTCGACAGGAAAAAATGCTAGAATCAAACTTATAAAATGAAATATAATAAACAAATTCAGTTACTCAGGGATATTCTTAAAATTAAATTTTATCGTGATATTTATGCGAGAAAACTAATATATTCGTTTCTATTTCCAGACAATTTAAAATTTAATTTTATTGTGATATTTATGCGAGAAAACTAAAATATTCGTTTCTATCTCCAGACAAATAAAAACACAGTATCTCGTCAGGAAAAAATGCTAGAATCAAACTTATTAAATGAAATATAATAAACAAATTAAGTTACTCAGGGATATTCTTAAAATTAAATTTTATCGTGATATTTATGCGAGAAAACTAAAATATTCGTTTCTAGCTCCAGACAAATAAAAACATCGTTACTCCTCAGGAAAAAAATCTAGAATCAAACTTATTAAAAAAATCTAATAAACAAATAAAGTTACTCAGGGATATTCTTAAAATTTAATTTTAACGTGATATTTATGCGAGAAAACTAAAATATTCGTTTCTAGTTCCAGAAACATAAAAACATCGTTACTCGTCAGGAAAAAATGCTAGAAACAAATTTATTAAATAAAATCTAATAAACAAATTTAGTTACTCAGGGATACTCTTAAAATTTAATTTTATTGTGATATTTATGCGAGAAAACTAAAATATTCGTTTCTATCTCCAGACAAATAAAAACACAGTATCTCGTCAGGAAAAAATGCTAGAATCAAACTTATTAAATGAAATATAATAAACAAATTAAGTTACTCAGGGATATTCTTAAAATTTAATTTTAACGTGATATTTATGCGAGAAAACTAAAATATTCGTTTCTAGTTCCAGAAACATAAAAACATCGTTACTCGTCAGGAAAAAATGCTAGAAACAAATTTATTAAATAAAATCTAATAAACAAATTTAGTTACTCAGGGATACTCTTAAAATTTAATTTTATTGTGATATTTATGCGAGAAAACTAAAATATTCGTTTCTATCTCCAGACAAATAAAAACACAGTATCTCGTCAGGAAAAAATGCTAGAATCAAACTTATTAAATGAAATATAATAAACAAATTAAGTTACTCAGGGATATTCTTAAAATTAAATTTTATCGTGATATTTATGCGAGAAAACTAATATATTCGTTTCTATTTCCAGACAATTTAAAACATCGAAACTCGACAAGAAAAAATGCTAGAATCAAACTTATTAAGTGAAATATAATAAACAAATTTAGTTACTCAGGGATATTCTTAAAATTTAATTTTATCGTGATATTTTGTGCGAGGAAACTGAAATATTCGTTTCTACCTCCAGACAAATAAAAACATCGTAACTCGTCAGGAAAAAATGCTAGAATCAAACTTATTAAATAAAATCTAATAAACAAATAAAGTTACTCAGGGATATTCTTAAAATTTAATTTTAACGTGATATTTATGCGAGAAAACTAAAATATTCGTTTCTAGTTCCAGAAACATAAAAACATCGTTACTCGTCAGGAAAAAATGTTAGAAACAAATTTATTAAATAAAATCTAATAAACAAATTTAGTTACTCAGGGATATTCTTAAAATTTAATTTTATTGTGATATTTATGCGAGAAAACTAAAATATTCGTTTCTATTTCCAGACAAATAAAAACACAGTATCTCGTCAGGAAAAAATGCTAGAATCAAACTTATTAAATGAAATATAATAAACAAATTAAGTTACTCAGGGATATTCTTAAAATTAAATTTTATCGTGATATTTATGCGAGAAAACTAAAATATTCGTTTCTAGTTCCAGAAACATAAAAACATCGTTACTCGTCAGGAAAAAATGCTAGAAACAAACTTATTAAATAAAATCTAATAAACTAATTTAGTTACTCAGGGATACCTTAAAATTTAATTTTATCGTGATATTTATGCGAGAAAACTAAAATATTCGTTTCTAGTTCCAGAAACATAAAAACATCGTTACTCCTCAGGAAAAAAATCTAGAATCAAACTTATTAAAAAAATCTAATAAACAAATAAAGTTACTCAGGGATATTCTTAAAATTTAATTTTAACGTGATATTTATGCGAGAAAACTAAAATATTCGTTTCTAGTTCCAGAAACATAAAAACATCGTTACTCGTCAGGAAAAAATGCTAGAAACAAATTTATTAAATAAAATCTAATAAACAAATTTAGTTACTCAGGGATACTCTTAAAATTTAATTTTATTGTGATATTTATGCGAGAAAACTAAAATATTCGTTTCTATCTCCAGACAAATAAAAACACAGTATCTCGTCAGGAAAAAATGCTAGAATCAAACTTATTAAATGAAATATAATAAACAAATTAAGTTACTCAGGGATATTCTTAAAATTTAATTTTAACGTGATATTTATGCGAGAAAACTAAAATATTCGTTTCTAGTTCCAGAAACATAAAAACATCGTTACTCGTCAGGAAAAAATGCTAGAAACAAATTTATTAAATAAAATCTAATAAACAAATTTAGTTACTCAGGGATACTCTTAAAATTTAATTTTATTGTGATATTTATGCGAGAAAACTAAAATATTCGTTTCTATCTCCAGACAAATAAAAACACAGTATCTCGTCAGGAAAAAATGCTAGAATCAAACTTATTAAATGAAATATAATAAACAAATTAAGTTACTCAGGGATATTCTTAAAATTAAATTTTATCGTGATATTTATGCGAGAAAACTAATATATTCGTTTCTATTTCCAGACAATTTAAAACATCGAAACTCGACAGGAAAAAATGCTAGAATCAAACTTATTAAGTGAAATATAATAAACAAATTTAGTTACTCAGGGATATTCTTAAAATTTAATTTTATCGTGATATTTTGTGCGAGGAAACTGAAATATTCGTTTCTACCTCCAGACAAATAAAAACATCGTAACTCGTCAGGAAAAAATGCTAGAATCAAACTTATTAAATAAAATCTAATAAACAAATAAAGTTACTCAGGGATATTCTTAAAATTTAATTTTAACGTGATATTTATGCGAGAAAACTAAAATATTCGTTTCTAGTTCCAGAAACATAAAAACATCGTTACTCGTCAGGAAAAAATGCTAGAAACAAATTTATTAAATAAAATCTAATAAACAAATTTAGTTACTCAGGGATATTCTTAAAATTTAATTTTATTGTGATATTTATGCGAGAAAACTAAAATATTCGTTTCTATTTCCAGACAAATAAAAACACAGTATCTCGTCAGGAAAAAATGCTAGAATCAAACTTATTAAATGAAATATAATAAACAAATTAAGTTACTCAGGGATATTCTTAAAATTAAATTTTATCGTGATATTTATGCGAGAAAACTAAAATATTCGTTTCTAGTTCCAGAAACATAAAAACATCGTTACTCGTCAGGAAAAAATGCTAGAAACAAACTTATTAAATAAAATCTAATAAACTAATTTAGTTACTCAGGGATATCTTAAAATTTAATTTTATCGTGATATTTATGCGAGAAAACTAAAATATTCGTTTCTAGTTCCAGAAACATAAAAACATCGTTACTCGTCAGGAAAAAATGCTAGAAACAAACTTATTCAATAAAATCTAATAAACAAATTTAGTTACTCAGGGATATTCTTGAAATTTAATTTTATCGTGATATTTATGCGAGAAAACTAAAATATTCGTTTCTATTTCCAGACAATTTAAAACATCGAAACTCGACAGGAAAAAATGCTAGAATCAAACTTATTAAATGAAATATAATAAACAAATTAAGTTACTCAGGGGTATTCTTACAATTTAATTTTATCGTCATATTTATGCGAGAAAACTAAAATATTCGTTTCTAGCTCCAGACAAATAAAAACATCGTAACTCCTCAGGAAAAAATGCTAGAATGAAACTTATTAAATAAAATCTAATAAACAAATTTAGTTACTCAGGGATATTCTTAAAATTTAATTTTATCCTGATATTTATGCGAGAAAACTAAAATATTCGTTTCTATCTCCAGACTAATAAAAACATCGTAACTCGTCAGGAAAAAATTCTAGAATCAAACTTATTAAATGAAATATAATAAACAAATTAAGTTACTCAGGGATATTCTTAAAATTTAATTTTATCGTTATATTTATGCGAGAAAACTAAAATATTCGTTTCTAGTTCCAGAAACATAAAAACATCGTTACTCGTCGGGAAAAAATGCTAGAAACAAATTTATTAAATAAAATCTAATAAACAAATTTAGTTACTCAGGGATATTCTTAAAATTTAATTTTATTGTGATATTTATGCGAGAAAACTAAAATATTCGTTTCTATCTCCAGACAAATAAAAACACAGTATTTCGTCAGGAAAAAATGCTAGAATCAAACTTATTAAATGAAATATAATAAACAAATTAAGTTACTCAGGGATATTCTTACAATTTAATTTTATCGTGATATTTATGCGAGAAAACTAAAATATTCGTTTCTAGCTCCAGACAATTTAAAACATCGTAACTCGACAGGAAAAAATGCTAGAATCAAACTTATTAAATGAAATATAATAAACAAATTAAGTTACTCATGGATATTCTTAAAATTTAATTTTATCGTGATATTTATGCGAGAAAACTAAAATATTCGTTTCTAGTTCCAGAAACATAAAAACATCGTTACTCGTCAGGAATAAATGCTAGAAACAAACTTATTCAATAAAATCTAATAAACAAATTTAGTTACTCAGGGATATTCTTAAAATTTAATTTTATCGTGATATTTTGTGCGAGAAAACTGAAATATTCGTTTCTATCTCCAGACAAATAAAAACATCGTAACTCGTCAGGAAAAAATGCTAGAATCAAACCTATTAAATGAAATATAATAAACAAATTAAGTTACTCAGGGATATTCTTAAAATTTAATTTTATCCTGATATTTATGCGAGAAAACTAAAATATTCGTTTCTAGTTCCAGAAACATAAAAACATCGTTACTCGTCAGGAAAAAATGCTAGAAACAAACTTATTCAATAAAATCTAATAAACAAATTTAGTTACTCAGGGATATTCTTAAAATTTAATTTTATCGTGATATTTTGTGCGAGGAAACTGAAATATTCGTTTCTACCTCCAGACAAATAAAAACATCGTAACTCGTCAGGAAAAAATGCTAGAATCAAACTTATTAAATAAAATCTAATAAACAAATAAAGTTACTCAGGGATATTCTTAAAATTTAATTTTAACGTGATATTTATGCGAGAAAACTAAAATATTCGTTTCTAGTTCCAGAAACATAAAAACATCGTTACTCGTCAGGAAAAAATGCTAGAAACAAATTTATTAAATAAAATCTAATAAACAAATTTAGTTACTCAGGGATATTCTTAAAATTTAATTTTATTGTGATATTTATGCGAGAAAACTAAAATATTCGTTTCTATTTCCAGACAAATAAAAACACAGTATCTCGTCAGGAAAAAATGCTAGAATCAAACTTATTAAATGAAATATAATAAACAAATTAAGTTACTCAGGGATATTCTTAAAATTAAATTTTATCGTGATATTTATGCGAGAAAACTAAAATATTCGTTTCTAGTTCCAGAAACATAAAAACATCGTTACTCGTCAGGAAAAAATGCTAGAAACAAACTTATTAAATAAAATCTAATAAACTAATTTAGTTACTCAGGGATATCTTAAAATTTAATTTTATCGTGATATTTATGCGAGAAAACTAAAATATTCGTTTCTAGTTCCAGAAACATAAAAACATCGTTACTCGTCAGGAAAAAATGCTAGAAACAAACTTATTCAATAAAATCTAATAAACAAATTTAGTTACTCAGGGATATTCTTGAAATTTAATTTTATCGTGATATTTATGCGAGAAAACTAAAATATTCGTTTCTATTTCCAGACAATTTAAAACATCGAAACTCGACAGGAAAAAATGCTAGAATCAAACTTATTAAATGAAATATAATAAACAAATTAAGTTACTCAGGGGTATTCTTACAATTTAATTTTATCGTCATATTTATGCGAGAAAACTAAAATATTCGTTTCTAGCTCCAGACAAATAAAAACATCGTAACTCCTCAGGAAAAAATGCTAGAATGAAACTTATTAAATAAAATCTAATAAACAAATTTAGTTACTCAGGGATATTCTTAAAATTTAATTTTATCCTGATATTTATGCGAGAAAACTAAAATATTCGTTTCTATCTCCAGACTAATAAAAACATCGTAACTCGTCAGGAAAAAATTCTAGAATCAAACTTATTAAATGAAATATAATAAACAAATTAAGTTACTCAGGGATATTCTTAAAATTTAATTTTATCGTTATATTTATGCGAGAAAACTAAAATATTCGTTTCTAGTTCCAGAAACATAAAAACATCGTTACTCGTCAGGAAAAAATGCTAGAAACAAATTTATTAAATAAAATCTAATAAACAAATTTAGTTACTCAGGGATATTCTTAAAATTTAATTTTATTGTGATATTTATGCGAGAAAACTAAAATATTCGTTTCTATCTCCAGACAAATAAAAACACAGTATTTCGTCAGGAAAAAATGCTAGAATCAAACTTAT
The DNA here is from genome assembly GCA_911728475.2 of Pterostichus madidus. NCBI lineage: Eukaryota > Metazoa > Arthropoda > Insecta > Coleoptera > Carabidae > Pterostichus > Pterostichus madidus. Next base: position 20,204,864 of record OU452309.1, on the reverse strand, counting down.
TAAATGAAATATAATAAACAAATTAAGTTACTCAGGGATATTCTTACAATTTAATTTTATCGTGATATTTATGTGAGAAAACTAAAATATTCGTTTCTAGCTCCAGACAATTTAAAACATCGTAACTCGACAGGAAAAAATGCTAGAATCAAACTTATTAAATGAAATATAATAAACAAATTAAGTTACTCATGGATATTCTTAAAATTTAATTTTATCGTGATATTTATGCGAGAAAACTAAAATATTCGTTTCTAGTTCCAGAAACATAAAAACATCGTTACTCGTCAGGAATAAATGCTAGAAACAAACTTATTCAATAAAATCTAATAAACAAATTTAGTTACTCAGGGATATTCTTAAAATTTAATTTTATAGTGATATTTTGTGCGAGAAAACTGAAATATTCGTTTCTATCTCCAGACAAATTAAAACATCGTAACTCGTCAGGAAAAAATGCTAGAATCAAACTTATTAAATGAAATATAATAAACAAATTAAGTTACTCAGGGATATTCTTAAAATTTAATTTTATCCTGATATTTATGCGAGAAAACTAAAATATTCGTTTCTAGTTCCAGAAACATAAAAACATCGTTACTCGTCAGGAAAAAATGCTAGAAACAAACTTATTCAATAAAATCTAATAAACAAATTTAGTTACTCAGGGATATTCTTAAAATTTAATTTTATCGTGATATTTATGCGAGAAAACTAAAATATTCGTTTCTATCTCCAGACAATTTAAAACATCGTAACTCGACAGGAAAAAATGCTAGAATCAAACTTATTAAATGAAATATAATAAACAAATTCAGTTACTCAGGGATATTCTTAAAATTTAATTTTATCGTGATATTTATGCGAGAAAACTAATATATTCGTTTCTATTTCCAGACAATTTAAAACATCGAAACTCGACAGGAAAAAATGCTAGAATCAAACTTATTAAATGAAATATAATAAACAAATTTAGTTACTCAGGGATATTCTTAAAATTTAATTTTATCGTGATATTTTGTGCGAGGAAACTGAAATATTCGTTTCTACCTCCAGACAAATAAAAACATCGTAACTCGTCAGGAAAAAATGCTAGAATCAAACTTATTAAATAAAATCTTATAAACTAATTTAGTTACTCAGGGATATTCTTAAAATTTAATTTTATCGTGATATTTATGCGAGAAAACTAAAATATTCGTTTCTAGTTCCAGAAACATAAAAACATCGTTACTCGTCAGGAAAAAATGCTAGAAACAAACTTATTCAATAAAATCTAATAAACAAATTTAGTTACTCAGGGATATTCTTAAAATTTAATTTTATCGTGATATTTTGTGCGAGGAAACTGAAATATTCGTTTCTATCTCCAGACAAATAAAAACATCGTAACTCGTCAGGAAAAAATGCTAGAATCAAACTTATTAAATGAAATATAATAAACAAATTAAGTTACTCAGGGATATTCTTAAAATTTAATTTTATCGTGATATTTATGCGAGAAAACTAAAATATTCGTTTCTATCTCCAGACAAATAAAAACACAGTATCTCGTCAGGAAAAAATGCTAGAATCAAACTTATTAAATGAAATATAATAAACAAATTAAGTTACTCAGGGATATTCTTAAAATTAAATTTTATCGTGATATTTATGCGAGAAAACTAAAATATTCGTTTCTAGTTCCAGAAACATAAAAACATCGTTACTCGTCAGGAAAAAATGCTAGAAACAAACTTATTAAATAAAATCTAATAAACTAATTTAGTTACTCAGGGATATTCTTAAAATTTAATTTTATCGTGATATTTATGCGAGAAAACTAAAATATTCGTTTCTAGTTCCAGAAACATGAAAACATCGTTACTCGTCAGGAAAAAATGCTAGAAACAAACTTATTCAATAAAATCTAATAAACAAATTTAGTTACTCAGGGACATTCTTAAAATTTAATTTTATCGTGATATTTTGTGCGAGGAAACTGAAATATTCGTTTCTATCTCCAGACAAATAAAAACATCGTAACTCGTCAAGAAAAAATGCTAGAATCAAACCTATTAAATGAAATATAATAAACAAATTAAGTTACTCAGGGATATTCTTAAAATTTAATTTTATCGTGATATTTATGCGAGAAAACTAAAATATTCGTTTCTAGTTCCAGAAACATAAAAACATCGTTACTCGTCAAGAAAAATGCTAGAAACAAACTTATTCAATAAAATCTAATAAACAAATTTAGTTACTCAGGGATATTCTTAAAATTTAATTTTATCGTGATATTTATGCGAGAAAACTAAAATATTCGTTTCTAGCACCAGATAATTTAAAACATCGTAACTCGACAGGAAAAAATGCTAGAATCAAACTTATTAAATGAAATATAATAAACAAATTAAGTTACTCAGGGGTATTCTTACAATTTAATTTTATCGTCATATTTATGCGAGAAAACTAAAATATTCGTTTCTAGCTCCAGACAAATAAAAACATCGTAACTCGTCAGGAAAAAATGCTAGAAACAAACTTATTCAATAAAATCTAATAAACAAATTTAGTTACTCAGGGATATTCTTAAAATTTAATTTTATCGTGATATTTATGCGAGAAAACTAAAATATTCGTTTCTAGTTCCAGAAACATAAAAACATCGTTACTCGTCAGGAAAAAATGCTAGAAACAAACTTATTCAATAAAATCTAATAAACAAATTTAGTTACTCAGGGATATTCTTAAAATTTAATTTTATCGTGATATTTTGTGCGAGGAAACTGAAATATTCGTTTCTATCTCCAGACAAATAAAAACATCGTAACTCGTCAGGAAAAAATGCTAGAATCAAACCTATTAAATGAAATATAATAAACAAATTAAGTTACTCAGGGATATTCTTAAAATTTAATTTTATCCTGATATTTATGCGAGAAAACTAAAATATTCGTTTCTAGTTCCAGAAACATAAAAACATCGTTACTCGTCAGGAAAAAATGCTAGAAACAAACTTATTCAATAAAATCTAATAAACAAATTTAGTTACTCAGGGATATTCTTAAAATTTAATTTTATCGTGATATTTATGCGAGAAAACTAAAATATTCGTTTCTATCTCCAGACAATTTAAAACATCGTAACTCGACAGGAAAAAATGCTAGAATCAAACTTATTAAATGAAATATAATAAACAAATTCAGTTACTCAGGGATATTCTTAAAATTTAATTTTATCGTGATATTTATGCGAGAAAACTAATATATTCGTTTCTATTTCCAGACAATTTAAAACATCGAAACTCGACAGGAAAAAATGCTAGAATCAAACTTATTAAATGAAATATAATAAACAAATTTAGTTACTCAGGGATATTCTTAAAATTTAATTTTATCGTGATATTTTGTGCGAGGAAACTGAAATATTCGTTTCTACCTCCAGACAAATAAAAACATCGTAACTCGTCAGGAAAAAATGCTAGAATCAAACTTATTAAATAAAATCTAATAAACTAATTTAGTTACTCAGGGATATTCTTAAAATTTAATTTTATCGTGATATTTATGCGAGAAAACTAAAATATTCGTTTCTAGTTCCAGAAACATAAAAACATCGTTACTCGTCAGGAAAAAATGCTAGAAACAAACTTATTCAATAAAATCTAATAAACAAATTTAGTTACTCAGGGATATTCTTAAAATTTAATTTTATCGTGATATTTTGTGCGAGGAAACTGAAATATTCGTTTCTATCTCCAGACAAATAAAAACTTCGTAACTCGTCAGGAAAAAATGCTAGAATCAAACTTATTAAATGAAATATAATAAACAAATTAAGTTACTCAGGGATATTCTTAAAATTAAATTTTATCGTGATATTTATGCGAGAAAACTAAAATATTCGTTTCTATCTCCAGACAAATAAAAACACAGTATCTCGTCAGGAAAAAATGCTAGAATCAAACTTATTAAATGAAATATAATAAACAAATTAAGTTACTCAGGGATATTCTTAAAATTTAATTTTATCGTGATATTTATGCGAGAAAACTAAAATATTCGTTTCTGGTTCCAGAAACATAAAAACATCGTTACTCGTCAGGAAAAAATGCTAGAAACAAACTTATTAAATAAAATCTAATAAACTAATTTAGTTACTCAGGGATATTCTTAAAATTTAATTTTATCGTGATATTTATGCGAGAAATCTAAAATATTCGTTTCTAGTTCCAGAAACATGAAAACATCGTTACTCGTCAGGAAAAAATGCTAGAAACAAACTTATTCAATAAAATCTAATAAACAAATTTAGTTACTCAGGGACATTCTTAAAATTTAATTTTATCGTGATATTTTGTGCGAGGAAACTGAAATATTCGTTTCTATCTCCAGACAAATAAAAACATCGTAACTCGTCAGGAAAAAATGCTAGAATCAAACCTATTAAATGAAATATAATAAACAAATTAAGTTACTCAGGGATATTCTTAAAATTTAATTTTATCGTGATATTTATGCGAGAAAACTAAAATATTCGTTTCTAGTTCCAGAAACATAAAAACATCGTTACTCGTCAAGAAAAAATGCTAGAAACAAACTTATTCAATAAAATCTAATAAACAAATTTAGTTACTCAGGGATATTCTTAAAATTTAATTTTATCGTGATATTTATGCGAGAAAACTAAAATATTCGTTTCTAGCACCAGATAATTTAAAACATCGTAACTCGACAGGAAAAAATGCTAGAATCAAACTTATTAAATGAAATATAATAAACAAATTAAGTTACTCAGGGGTATTCTTACAATTTAATTTTATCGTCATATTTATGCGAGAAAACTAAAATATTCGTTTCTAGCTCCAGACAAATAAAAACATCGTAACTCGTCAGGAAAAAATGCTAGAAACAAACTTATTCAATAAAATCTAATAAACAAATTTAGTTACTCAGGGATATTCTTAAAATTTAATTTTATCGTGATATTTATGCGAGAAAACTAAAATATTCGTTTCTAGTTCCAGAAACATAAAAACATCGTTACTCGTCAGGAAAAAATGCTAGAAACAAACTTATTCAATAAAATCTAATAAACAAATTTAGTTACTCAGGGATATTCTTAAAATTTAATTTTATCGTGATATTTTGTGCGAGGAAACTGAAATATTCGTTTCTATCTCCAGACAAATAAAAACATCGTAACTCGTCAGGAAAAAATGCTAGAATCAAACCTATTAAATGAAATATAATAAACAAATTAAGTTACTCAGGGATATTCTTAAAATTTAATTTTATTGTGATATTTATGCGAGAAAACTAAAATATTCGTTTCTATCTCCAGACAAATAAAAACATAGTATCTCGTCAGGAAAAAATGCTAGAATCAAACTTATTCAATAAAATCTAATAAACAAATTTAGTTACTCAGGGATATTCTTAAAATTTAATTTTATCGTGATATTTATGCGAGAAAACTAAAATATTCGTTTCTATCTCCAGACAAATAAAAACACAGTATCTCGTCAGGAAAAAATGCTAGAATCAAACTTATTAAATGAAATATAATAAACAAATTTAGTTACTCAGGGATATTCTTAAAATTTAATTTTATCGTGATATTTTGTGCGAGGAAACTGAAATATTCGTTTCTGGTTCCAGAAACATAAAAACATCGTTACTCGTCAGGAAAAAATGCTAGAAACAAACTTATTAAATAAAATCTAATAAACTAATTTAGTTACTCAGGGATATTCTTAAAATTTAATTTTATCGTGATATTTATGCGAGAAAACTAAAATATTCGTTTCTAGTTCCAGAAACATGAAAACATCGTTACTCGTCAGGAAAAAATGCTAGAAACAAACTTATTCAATAAAATCTAATAAACAAATTTAGTTACTCAGGGACATTCTTAAAATTTAATTTTATCGTGATATTTTGTGCGAGGAAACTGAAATATTCGTTTCTATCTCCAGACAAATAAAAACATCGTAACTCGTCAGGAAAAAATGCTAGAATCAAACCTATTAAATGAAATATAATAAACAAATTAAGTTACTCAGGGATATTCTTAAAATTTAATTTTATCGTGATATTTATGCGAGAAAACTAAAATATTCGTTTCTAGTTCCAGAAACATAAAAACATCGTTACTCGTCAAGAAAAAATGCTAGAAACAAACTTATTCAATAAAATCTAATAAACAAATTTAGTTACTCAGGGATATTCTTAAAATTTAATTTTATCGTGATATTTATGCGAGAAAACTAAAATATTCGTTTCTAGCACCAGATAATTTAAAACATCGTAACTCGACAGGAAAAAATGCTAGAATCAAACTTATTAAATGAAATATAATAAACAAATTAAGTTACTCAGGGGTATTCTTACAATTTAATTTTATCGTCATATTTATGCGAGAAAACTAAAATATTCGTTTCTAGCTCCAGACAAATAAAAACATCGTAACTCGTCAGGAAAAAATGCTAGAAACAAACTTATTCAATAAAATCTAATAAACAAATTTAGTTACTCAGGGATATTCTTAAAATTTAATTTTATCGTGATATTTATGCGAGAAAACTAAAATATTCGTTTCTAGTTCCAGAAACATAAAAACATCGTTACTCGTCAGGAAAAAATGCTAGAAACAAACTTATTCAATAAAATCTAATAAACAAATTTAGTTACTCAGGGATATTCTTAAAATTTAATTTTATCGTGATATTTTGTGCGAGGAAACTGAAATATTCGTTTCTATCTCCAGACAAATAAAAACATCGTAACTCGTCAGGAAAAAATGCTAGAATCAAACCTATTAAATGAAATATAATAAACAAATTAAGTTACTCAGGGATATTCTTAAAATTTAATTTTATCGTGATATTTATGCGAGAAAACTAAAATATTCGTTTCTATCTCCAGACAAATAAAAACATAGTATCTCGTCAGGAAAAAATGCTAGAATCAAACTTATTCAATAAAATCTAATAAACAAATTTAGTTACTCAGGGATATTCTTAAAATTTAATTTTATCGTGATATTTATGCGAGAAAACTAAAATATTCGTTTCTATCTCCAGACAAATAAAAACACAGTATCTCGTCAGGAAAAAATGCTAGAATCAAACTTATTAAATGAAATATAATAAACAAATTTAGTTACTCAGGGATATTCTTAAAATTTAATTTTATCGTGATATTTTGTGCGAGGAAACTGAAATATTCGTTTCTGGTTCCAGAAACATAAAAACATCGTTACTCGTCAGGAAAAAATGCTAGAAACAAACTTATTAAATAAAATCTAATAAACTAATTTAGTTACTCAGGGATATTCTTAAAATTTAATTTTATCGTGATATTTATGCGAGAAAACTAAAATATTCGTTTCTAGTTCCAGAAACATGAAAACATCGTTACTCGTCAGGAAAAAATGCTAGAAACAAACTTATTCAATAAAATCTAATAAACAAATTTAGTTACTCAGGGACATTCTTAAAATTTAATTTTATCGTGATATTTTGTGCGAGGAAACTGAAATATTCGTTTCTATCTCCAGACAAATAAAAACATCGTAACTCGTCAGGAAAAAATGCTAGAATCAAACCTATTAAATGAAATATAATAAACAAATTAAGTTACTCAGGGATATTCTTAAAATTTAATTTTATCGTGATATTTATGCGAGAAAACTAAAATATTCGTTTCTAGTTCCAGAAACATAAAAACATCGTTACTCGTCAAGAAAAAATGCTAGAAACAAACTTATTCAATAAAATCTAATAAACAAATTTAGTTACTCAGGGATATTCTTAAAATTTAATTTTATCGTGATATTTATGCGAGAAAACTAAAATATTCGTTTCTAGCACCAGATAATTTAAAACATCGTAACTCGACAGGAAAAAATGCTAGAATCAAACTTATTAAATGAAATATAATAAACAAATTAAGTTACTCAGGGGTATTCTTACAATTTAATTTTATCGTCATATTTATGCGAGAAAACTAAAATATTCGTTTCTAGCTCCAGACAAATAAAAACATCGTAACTCGTCAGGAAAAAATGCTAGAAACAAACTTATTCAATAAAATCTAATAAACAAATTTAGTTACTCAGGGATATTCTTAAAATTTAATTTTATCGTGATATTTATGCGAGAAAACTAAAATATTCGTTTCTAGTTCCAGAAACATAAAAACATCGTTACTCGTCAGGAAAAAATGCTAGAAACAAACTTATTCAATAAAATCTAATAAACAAATTTAGTTACTCAGGGATATTCTTAAAATTTAATTTTATCGTGATATTTTGTGCGAGGAAACTGAAATATTCGTTTCTATCTCCAGACAAATAAAAACATCGTAACTCGTCAGGAAAAAATGCTAGAATCAAACCTATTAAATGAAATATAATAAACAAATTAAGTTACTCAGGGATATTCTTAAAATTAAATTTTATCGTGATATTTATGCGAGAAAACTAAAATATTCGTTTCTATCTCCAGACAAATAAAAACACAGTATCTCGTCAGGAAAAAATGCTAGAATCAAACTTATTAAATGAAATATAATAAACAAATTAAGTTACTCAGGGATATTCTTAAAATTAAATTTTATCGTGATATTTATGCGAGAAAACTAAAATATTCCTTTCTAGTTCCAGAAACATAAAAACATCGTTACTCGTCAGGAAAAAATGCTAGAAACAAACTTATTAAATAAAATCTAATAAACTAATTTAGTTACTCAGGGATATTCTTAAAATTTAATTTTATCGTGATATTTATGCGAGAAAACTAAAATATTCGTTTCTAGTTCCAGAAACATGAAAACATCGTTACTCGTCAGGAAAAAATGCTAGAAACAAACTTATTCAATAAAATCTAATAAACAAATTTAGTTACTCAGGGACATTCTTAAAATTTAATTTTATCGTGATATTTTGTGCGAGGAAACTGAAATATTCGTTTCTATCTCCAGACAAATAAAAACATCGTAACTCGTCAGGAAAAAATGCTAGAATCAAACCTATTAAATGAAATATAATAAACAAATTAAGTTACTCAGGGATATTCTTAAAATTTAATTTTATCGTGATATTTATGCGAGAAAACTAAAATATTCGTTTCTAGTTCCAGAAACATAAAAACATCGTTACTCGTCAAGAAAAAATGCTAGAAACAAACTTATTCAATAAAATCTAATAAACAAATTTAGTTACTCAGGGATATTCTTAAAATTTAATTTTATCGTGATATTTATGCGAGAAAACTAAAATATTCGTTTCTAGCACCAGATAATTTAAAACATCGTAACTCGACAGGAAAAAATGCTAGAATCAAACTTATTAAATGAAATATAATAAACAAATTAAGTTACTCAGGGGTATTCTTACAATTTAATTTTATCGTCATATTTATGCGAGAAAACTAAAATATTCGTTTCTAGCTCCAGACAAATAAAAACATCGTAACTCGTCAGGAAAAAATGCTAGAAACAAACTTATTCAATAAAATCTAATAAACAAATTTAGTTACTCAGGGATATTCTTAAAATTTAATTTTATCGTGATATTTATGCGAGAAAACTAAAATATTCGTTTCTAGTTCCAGACAAATAAAAACATCGTAACTCGTCAGGAAAAAATGCTAGAATCAAACCTTTTAAATGAAATATAATAAACAAATTAAGTTACTCAGGAATATTCTTAAAATTTAATTTTATCGTGATATTTATGCGAGAAAACTAAAATATTCGTTTCTAGCTCCAGACAATTAAAACATCGTAACTCGACAGGAAAAAATGCTAGAATCAAACTTATTAAATGAAATATAATAAACAAATTAAGTTACTCAGGGATATTCTTAAAATTTAATTTTATCGTGATATTTATGCGAGAAAACTAAAATATTCGTTTCTAGTTCCAGAAACATAAAAACATCGTTACTCGTCAGGAAAAAATGCTAGAAACAAACTTATTCAATAAAATCTAATAAACAAATTTAGTTACTCAGGGATATTCTTAAAATTTAATTTTATCGTGATATTTATGCGAGAAAACTAAAATATTCGTTTCTATCTACAGACAAATAAAAACATCGTAACTCGTCAGGAAAAAATGCTAGAATTCAATAAAATTTAATAAACAAATTTAGTTACTCAGGGATATTCTTAAAATTTAATTTTATCGTGATATTTATGCGAGAAAACTAAAATATTCGTTTCTATTTCCAGACAATTTAAAACATCGAAACTCGACAGGAAAAAATGCTAGAATCAAACTTATTAAATGAAATATAATAAACAAATTAAGTTACTCAGGGGTATTCTTACAATTTAATTTTATCGTCATATTTATGCGAGAAAACTAAAATATTCGTTTCTAGTTCCAGAAACATAAAAACATCGTTACTCGTCAGAAAAAAATGCTAGAAACAAACTTATTCAATAAAATCTAATAAACAAATTTAGTTACTCAGGGATATTCTTAAAATTTAATTTTATCGTGATATTTATGCGAGAAAACTAAAATATTCGTTTCTAGCACCAGATAATTTAAAACATCGTAACTCGACAGGAAAAAATGCTAGAATCAAACTTATTAAATGAAATATAATAAACAAATTAAGTTACTCAGGGGTATTCTTACAATTTAATTTTATCGTCATATTTATGCGAGAAAACTAAAATATTCGTTTCTAGCTCCAGACAAATAAAAACATCGTTACTCGTCAGGAAAAAATGCTAGAAACAAACTTATTCAATAAAATCTAATAAACAAATTTAGTTACTCAGGGATATTCTTAAAATTTAATTTTATCGTGATATTTATGCGAGAAAACTAAAATATTCGTTTCTAGTTCCAGAAACATAAAAACATCGTTACTCGTCAGGAAAAAATGCTAGAAACAAACTTATTCAATAAAATCTAATAAACAAATTTAGTTACTCAGGGATATTCTTAAAATTTAATTTTATCGTGATATTTTGTGCGAGGAAACTGAAATATTCGTTTCTATCTCCAGACAAATAAAAACATCGTAACTCGTCAGGAAAAAATGCTAGAATCAAACCTATTAAATGAAATATAATAAACAAATTAAGTTACTCAGGGATATTCTTAAAATTTAATTTTATCCTGATATTTATGCGAGAAAACTAAAATATTCGTTTCTAGTTCCAGAAACATAAAAACATCGTTACTCGTCAGGAAAAAATGCTAGAAACAAACTTATTCAATAAAATCTAATAAACAAATTTAGTTACTCAGGGATATTCTTAAAATTTAATTTTATCGTGATATTTATGCGAGAAAACTAAAATATTCGTTTCTATCTCCAGACAATTTAAAACATCGTAACTCGACAGGAAAAAATGCTAGAATCAAACTTATTAAATGAAATATAATAAACAAATTCAGTTACTCAGGGATATTCTTAAAATTTAATTTTATCGTGATATTTATGCGAGAAAACTAATATATTCGTTTCTATTTCCAGACAATTTAAAACATCGAAACTCGACAGGAAAAAATGCTAGAATCAAACTTATTAAATGAAATATAATAAACAAATTTAGTTACTCAGGGATATTCTTAAAATTTAATTTTATCGTGATATTTTGTGCGAGGAAACTGAAATATTCGTTTCTACCTCCAGACAAATAAAAACATCGTAACTCGACAGGAAAAAATGCTAGAATCAACTTATTAAATAAAATCTAATAAACTAATTTAGTTACTCAGGGATATTCTTAAAATTTAATTTTATCGTGATATTTATGCGAGAAAACTAAAATATTCGTTTCTAGTTCCAGAAACATAAAAACATCGTTACTCGTCAGGAAAAAATGCTAGAAACAAACTTATTCAATAAAATCTAATAAACAAATTTAGTTACTCAGGGATATTCTTAAAATTTAATTTTATCGTGATATTTTGTGCGAGGAAACTGAAATATTCGTTTCTATCTCCAGACAAATAAAAACTTCGTAACTCGTCAGGAAAAAATGCTAGAATCAAACCTATTAAATGAAATATAATAAACAAATTAAGTTACTCAGGGATATTCTTAAAATTTAATTTTATCGTGATATTTATGCGAGAAAACTAAAATATTCGTTTCTATCTCCAGACAAATAAAAACACAGTATCTCGTCAGGAAAAAATGCTAGAATCAAACTTATTAAATGAAATATAATAAACAAATTAAGTTACTCAGGGATATTCTTAAAATTAAATTTTATCGTGATATTTATGCGAGAAAACTAAAATATTCGTTTCTAGTTCCAGAAACATAAAAACATCGTTACTCGTCAGGAAAAAATGCTAGAAACAAACTTATTAAATAAAATCTAATAAACTAATTTAGTTACTCAGGGATATTCTTAAAATTTAATTTTATCGTGATATTTATGCGAGAAAACTAAAATATTCGTTTCTAGTTCCAGAAACATGAAAACATCGTTACTCGTCAGGAAAAAATGCTAGAAACAAACTTATTCAATAAAATCTAATAAACAAATTTAGTTACTCAGGGACATTCTTAAAATTTAATTTTATCGTGATATTTTGTGCGAGGAAACTGAAATATTCGTTTCTATCTCCAGACAAATAAAAACATCGTAACTCGTCAGGAAAAAATGCTAGAATCAAACCTATTAAATGAAATATAATAAACAAATTAAGTTACTCAGGGATATTCTTAAAATTTAATTTTATCGTGATATTTATGCGAGAAAACTAAAATATTCGTTTCTAGTTCCAGAAACATAAAAACATCGTTACTCGTCAAGAAAAAATGCTAGAAACAAACTTATTCAATAAAATCTAATAAACAAATTTAGTTACTCAGGGATATTCTTAAAATTTAATTTTATCGTGATATTTATGCGAGAAAACTAAAATATTCGTTTCTAGCACCAGATAATTTAAAACATCGTAACTCGACAGGAAAAAATGCTAGAATCAAACTTATTAAATGAAATATAATAAACAAATTAAGTTACTCAGGGGTATTCTTACAATTTAATTTTATCGTCATATTTATGCGAGAAAACTAAAATATTCGTTTCTAGCTCCAGACAAATAAAAACATCGTAACTCGTCAGAAAAAAATGCTAGAAACAAACTTATTCAATAAAATCTAATAAACAAATTTAGTTACTCAGGGATATTCTTAAAATTTAATTTTATCGTGATATTTATGCGAGAAAACTAAAATATTCGTTTCTAGTTCCAGAAACATAAAAACATCGTTACTCGTCAGGAAAAAATGCTAGAAACAAACTTATTCAATAAAATCTAATAAACAAATTTAGTTACTCAGGGATATTCTTAAAATTTAATTTTATCGTGATATTTTGTGCGAGGAAACTGAAATATTCGTTTCTATCTCCAGACAAATAAAAACATCGTAACTCGTCAGGAAAAAATGCTAGAATCAAACCTATTAAATGAAATATAATAAACAAATTAAGTTACTCAGGGATATTCTTAAAATTAAATTTTATCGTGATATTTATGCGAGAAAACTAAAATATTCGTTTCTATCTCCAGACAAATAAAAACACAGTATCTCGTCAGGAAAAAATGCTAGAATCAAACTTATTAAATGAAATATAATAAACAAATTAAGTTACTCAGGGATATTCTTAAAATTAAATTTTATCGTGATATTTATGCGAGAAAACTAAAATATTCGTTTCTAGCTCCAGACAATTAAAACATCGTAACTCGACAGGAAAAAATGCTAGAATCAAACTTATTAAATGAAATATAATAAACAAATTAAGTTACTCAGGGATATTCTTAAAATTTAATTTTATCGTGATATTTATGCGAGAAAACTAAAATATTCGTTTCTAGTTCCAGAAACATAAAAACATCGTTACTCGTCAGGAAAAAATGCTAGAAACAAACTTATTCAATAAAATCTAATAAACAAATTTAGTTACTCAGGGATATTCTTAAAATTTAATTTTATCGTGATATTTATGCGAGAAAACTAAAATATTCGTTTCTAGTTCCAGAAACATAAAAACATCGTTACTCGTCAGAAAAAATGCTAGAAACAAACTTATTCAATAAAATCTAATAAACAAATTTAGTTACTCAGGGATATTCTTAAAATTTAATTTTATCGTGATATTTATGCGAGAAAACTAAAATATTCGTTTCTAGCACCAGATAATTTAAAACATCGTAACTCGACAGGAAAAAATGCTAGAATCAAACTTATTAAATGAAATATAATAAACAAATTAAGTTACTCAGGGGTATTCTTACAATTTAATTTTATCGTCATATTTATGCGAGAAAACTAAAATATTCGTTTCTAGTTCCAGAAACATAAAAACATCGTTACTCGTCAGAAAAAAATGCTAGAAACAAACTTATTCAATAAAATCTAATAAACAAATTTAGTTACTCAGGGATATTCTTAAAATTTAATTTTATCGTGATATTTATGCGAGAAAACTAAAATATTCGTTTCTAGCACCAGATAATTTAAAACATCGTAACTCGACAGGAAAAAATGCTAGAATCAAACTTATTAAATGAAATATAATAAACAAATTAAGTTACTCAGGGGTATTCTTACAATTTAATTTTATCGTCATATTTATGCGAGAAAACTAAAATATTCGTTTCTAGCTCCAGACAAATAAAAACATCGTAACTCGTCAGGAAAAAATGCTAGAAACAAACTTATTCAATAAAATCTAATAAACAAATTTAGTTACTCAGGGATATTCTTAAAATTTAATTTTATCGTGATATTTATGCGAGAAAACTAAAATATTCGTTTCTAGTTCCAGAAACATAAAAACATCGTTACTCGTCAGGAAAAAATGCTAGAAACAAACTTATTCAATAAAATCTAATAAACAAATTTAGTTACTCAGGGATATTCTTAAAATTTAATTTTATCGTGATATTTTGTGCGAGGAAACTGAAATATTCGTTTCTATCTCCAGACAAATAAAAACATCGTAACTCGTCAGGAAAAAATGCTAGAATCAAACCTATTAAATGAAATATAATAAACAAATTAAGTTACTCAGGGATATTCTTAAAATTTAATTTTATCCTGATATTTATGCGAGAAAACTAAAATATTCGTTTCTAGTTCCAGAAACATAAAAACATCGTTACTCGTCAGGAAAAAATGCTAGAAACAAACTTATTCAATAAAATCTAATAAACAAATTTAGTTACTCAGGGATATTCTTAAAATTTAATTTTATCGTGATATTTATGCGAGAAAACTAAAATATTCGTTTCTATCTCCAGACAATTTAAAACATCGTAACTCGACAGGAAAAAATGCTAGAATCAAACTTATTAAATGAAATATAATAAACAAATTCAGTTACTCAGGGATATTCTTAAAATTTAATTTTATCGTGATATTTATGCGAGAAAACTAATATATTCGTTTCTATTTCCAGACAATTTAAAACATCGAAACTCGACAGGAAAAAATGCTAGAATCAAACTTATTAAATGAAATATAATAAACAAATTTAGTTACTCAGGGATATTCTTAAAATTTAATTTTATCGTGATATTTTGTGCGAGGAAACTGAAATATTCGTTTCTACCTCCAGACAAATAAAAACATCGTAACTCGTCAGGAAAAAATGCTAGAATCAAACTTATTAAATAAAATCTAATAAACTAATTTAGTTACTCAGGGATATTCTTAAAATTTAATTTTATCGTGATATTTATGCGAGAAAACTAAAATATTCGTTTCTAGTTCCAGAAACATAAAAACATCGTTACTCGTCAGGAAAAAATGCTAGAAACAAACTTATTCAATAAAATCTAATAAACAAATTTAGTTACTCAGGGATATTCTTAAAATTTAATTTTATCGTGATATTTTGTGCGAGGAAACTGAAATATTCGTTTCTATCTCCAGACAAATAAAAACTTCGTAACTCGTCAGGAAAAAATGCTAGAATCAAACCTATTAAATGAAATATAATAAACAAATTAAGTTACTCAGGGATATTCTTAAAATTAAATTTTATCGTGATATTTATGCGAGAAAACTAAAATATTCGTTTCTATCTCCAGACAAATAAAAACACAGTATCTCGTCAGGAAAAAATGCTAGAATCAAACTTATTAAATGAAATATAATAAACAAATTAAGTTACTCAGGGATATTCTTAAAATTAAATTTTATCGTGATATTTATGCGAGAAAACTAAAATATTCGTTTCTAGTTCCAGAAACATAAAAACATCGTTACTCGTCAGGAAAAAATGCTAGAAACAAACTTATTAAATAAAATCTAATAAACTAATTTAGTTACTCAGGGATATTCTTAAAATTTAATTTTATCGTGATATTTATGCGAGAAAACTAAAATATTCGTTTCTAGTTCCAGAAACATGAAAACATCGTTACTCGTCAGGAAAAAATGCTAGAAACAAACTTATTCAATAAAATCTAATAAACAAATTTAGTTACTCAGGGACATTCTTAAAATTTAATTTTATCGTGATATTTTGTGCGAGGAAACTGAAATATTCGTTTCTATCTCCAGACAAATAAAAACATCGTAACTCGTCAGGAAAAAATGCTAGAATCAAACCTATTAAATGAAATATAATAAACAAATTAAGTTACTCAGGGATATTCTTAAAATTTAATTTTATCGTGATATTTATGCGAGAAAACTAAAATATTCGTTTCTAGTTCCAGAAACATAAAAACATCGTTACTCGTCAAGAAAAAATGCTAGAAACAAACTTATTCAATAAAATCTAATAAACAAATTTAGTTACTCAGGGATATTCTTAAAATTTAATTTTATCGTGATATTTATGCGAGAAAACTAAAATATTCGTTTCTAGCACCAGATAATTTAAAACATCGTAACTCGACAGGAAAAAATGCTAGAATCAAACTTATTAAATGAAATATAATAAACAAATTAAGTTACTCAGGGGTATTCTTACAATTTAATTTTATCGTCATATTTATGCGAGAAAACTAAAATATTCGTTTCTAGCTCCAGACAAATAAAAACATCGTAACTCGTCAGGAAAAAATGCTAGAAACAAACTTATTCAATAAAATCTAATAAACAAATTTAGTTACTCAGGGATATTCTTAAAATTTAATTTTATCGTGATATTTATGCGAGAAAACTAAAATATTCGTTTCTAGTTCCAGAAACATAAAAACATCGTTACTCGTCAGGAAAAAATGCTAGAAACAAACTTATTCAATAAAATCTAATAAACAAATTTAGTTACTCAGGGATATTCTTAAAATTTAATTTTATCGTGATATTTTGTGCGAGGAAACTGAAATATTCGTTTCTATCTCCAGACAAATAAAAACATCGTAACTCGTCAGGAAAAAATGCTAGAATCAAACCTATTAAATGAAATATAATAAACAAATTAAGTTACTCAGGGATATTCTTAAAATTAAATTTTATCGTGATATTTATGCGAGAAAACTAAAATATTCGTTTCTATCTCCAGACAAATAAAAACACAGTATCTCGTCAGGAAAAAATGCTAGAATCAAACTTATTAAATGAAATATAATAAACAAATTAAGTTACTCAGGGATATTCTTAAAATTAAATTTTATCGTGATATTTATGCGAGAAAACTAAAATATTCGTTTCTAGCTCCAGACAATTAAAACATCGTAACTCGACAGGAAAAAATGCTAGAATCAAACTTATTAAATGAAATATAATAAACAAATTAAGTTACTCAGGGATATTCTTAAAATTTAATTTTATCGTGATATTTATGCGAGAAAACTAAAATATTCGTTTCTAGTTCCAGAAACATAAAAACATCGTTACTCGTCAGGAAAAAATGCTAGAAACAAACTTATTCAATAAAATCTAATAAACAAATTTAGTTACTCAGGGATATTCTTAAAATTTAATTTTATCGTGATATTTATGCGAGAAAACTAAAATATTCGTTTCTATCTACAGACAAATAAAAACATCGTAACTCGTCAGGAAAAAATGCTAGAAACAAACTTATTCAATAAAATCTAATAAACAAATTTAGTTACTCAGGGATATTCTTAAAATTTAATTTTATCGTGATATTTATGCGAGAAAACTAAAATATTCGTTTCTAGTTCCAGAAACATAAAAACATCGTTACTCGTCAGGAAAAAATGCTAGAAACAAACTTATTCAATAAAATCTAATAAACAAATTTAGTTACTCAGGGATATTCTTAAAATTTAATTTTATCGTGATATTTATGCGAGAAAACTAAAATATTCGTTTCTATCTCCAGACAAATAAAAACATCGTAACTCGTCAGGAAAAAATGCTAGAATCAAACCTTTTAAATGAAATATAATAAACAAATTAAGTTACTCAGGAATATTCTTAAAATTTAATTTTATCGTGATATTTATGCGAGAAAACTAAAATATTCGTTTCTAGCTCCAGACAATTAAAACATCGTAACTCGACAGGAAAAAATGCTAGAATCAAACTTATTAAATGAAATATAATAAACAAATTAAGTTACTCAGGGATATTCTTAAAATTTAATTTTATCGTGATATTTATGCGAGAAAACTAAAATATTCGTTTCTAGTTCCAGAAACATAAAAACATCGTTACTCGTCAGGAAAAAATGCTAGAAACAAACTTATTCAATAAAATCTAATAAACAAATTTAGTTACTCAGGGATATTCTTAAAATTTAATTTTATCGTGATATTTATGCGAGAAAACTAAAATATTCGTTTCTATCTACAGACAAATAAAAACATCGTAACTCGTCAGGAAAAAATGCTAGAATTCAATAAAATTTAATAAACAAATTTAGTTACTCAGTGATATTCTTAAAATTTAATTTTATCGTGATATTTATGCGAGAAAACTAAAATATTCGTTTCTATTTCCAGACAATTTAAAACATCGAAACTCGACAGGAAAAAATGCTAGAATCAAACTTATTAAATGAAATATAATAAACAAATTAAGTTACTCAGGGGTATTCTTACAATTTAATTTTATCGTCATATTTATGCGAGAAAACTAAAATATTCGTTTCTAGTTCCAGAAACATAAAAACATCGTTACTCGTCAGAAAAAAATGCTAGAAACAAACTTATTCAATAAAATCTAATAAACAAATTTAGTTACTCAGGGATATCCTTAAAATTTAATTTTATCGTGATATTTATGCGAGAAAACTAAAATATTCGTTTCTATCTCCAGACAAATAAAAACATCGTAACTCGTCAGGAAAAAATGCTAGAATCAAACTTATTAAATGAAATATAATAAACAAATTAAGTTACTCCGGGATATTCTTAAAATTTAATTTTATCGTGATATTTATGCGAGAAAACTAAAATATTCGTTTCTAGCTCCAGATAATTTAAAACATCGTAACTCGACAGGAAAAAATGGTAGAATCAAACTTATTAAATTTAATATAATAAACAAATTAAGTTACTCAGGGATATTCTTAAAATTTAATTTTATCGTGATATTTATGCGAGAAAACTAAAATATTCGTTTCTAGTTCCAGAAACATAAAAACATCGTTACTCGTCAGGAAAAAATGCTAGAAACAAACTTATTCAATAAAATCTAATAAACAAATTTAGTTACTCAGGGATATTCTTAAAATTTAATTTTATCGTGATATTTATGCGAGAAAACTAAAATATTCGTTTCTATCTCCAGACAATTTAAAACATCGTAACTCGACAGGAAAAAATGCTAGAATCAAACTTATTAAATGAAATATAATAAACAAATTAAGTTACTCAGGGTTATTCTTAAAATTTAATTTTATCGTGATATTTATGCGAGAAAACTAATATATTCGTTTCTATTTCCAGACAATTTAAAATATCG
Source organism: Pterostichus madidus (assembly GCA_911728475.2). Classification (NCBI taxonomy): domain Eukaryota; kingdom Metazoa; phylum Arthropoda; class Insecta; order Coleoptera; family Carabidae; genus Pterostichus; species Pterostichus madidus. The sequence goes on along the minus strand of OU452309.1, from coordinate 20,184,991 downwards.
AAACTCGTCAGGAAAAAATGCTAGAATCAAATTTATTAAATAAAATATAATAAACAAATTAAGTTACTCAGGGGTATTCTAACAATTTAATTTTATCGTCATATTTATGCGAGAAAACTAAAATATTCGTTTCTAGCTCCAGACAAATAAAAACATCGTAACTCGTCAGGAAAAAATGCTAGAATCAAACCTATTAAATGAAATATAATAAACAAATTAAGTTACTCCGGGATATTCTTAAAATTTAATTTTATCGTGATATTTATGCGAGAAAACTAAAATATTCGTTTCTAGTTCCAGAAACATAAAAACATCGTTACTCGTCAGGAAAAAATGCTAGAAACAAATTTATTAAATAAAATCTAATAAACAAATTTAGTTACTCAGGGATATTCTTAAAATTTAATTTTATCGTGATATTTATGCGAGAAAACTAAAATATTCCTTTCTAGCTCCAGATAATTTAAAACATCGTAACTCGACAGGAAAAAATGCTAGAATCAAACTTATTAAATGAAATATAATAAACAAATTAAGTTACTCAGGGATATTCTTAAAATTTAATTTTATCGTGATATTTATGCGAGAAAACTAAAATATTCGTTTCTAGCTCCAGACAATTTAAAACATCGTAACTCGACAGGAAAAAATGCTAGATTCAAACTTATTAAATGAATTATAATAAACAAATTAAGTTACTCAGGGATATTCTTAAAATTAAATTTTATCGTGATATTTATGCGAGAAAACTAAAATATTCGTTTCTATCTCCAGACAAATAAAAACATCGTAACTCGTCAGGAAAAAATGCTAGAATCAAACCTATTAAATGAAATATAATAAACAAATTAAGTTACTCCGGGATATTCTTAAAATTTAATTTTATCGTGATATTTATGTGAGAAAACTAAAATATTCGTTTCTAGTTCCAGAAACATAAAAACATCGTTACTCGTCAGGAAAAAATGCTAGAAACAAATTTATTAAATAAAATCTAATAAACGAATTTAGTTACTCAGGGATATTCTTAAAATTTAATTTTATTGTGATATTTATGCGAGAAAACTAAAATATTCTTTTCTAGCTCCAGACAATTTATAACATCGTAACTCGACAGGAAAAAATGCTAGATTCAAACTTATTAAATGAATTATAATAAATAAATTAAGTTACTCAGGGATATTCTTAAAATTAAATTTTGTCGTGATATTTATGCGAGAAAACTAAAATATTCGTTTCTAGTTCCACAATCATAAAAACACCGTTACTCGTCAGGAAAAAATGTTAGAAACAAACTTATTAAATAAAATCTAATAAACTAATTTAGTTACTCAGGGATATTCGTAATATTTAATTTTATCGTGATATTTATGCGAGAAAACTAAAATATTCGTTTCAAGTTCCAGAATAATAAAAACATCGTTACTCGTCAGGAAAAAATGCTACAAACAAATTTATTAAATAAAATCTAATAAACGAATTTAGTTACTCAGGGATATTCTTAAAATTTAATTTTATTGTGATATTTATGCGAGAAAACTAAAATATTCGTTTCTATCTCCAGACAAATAAAAACATAGTATCTCGTCAGGTAAAAATGCTAGAATCAAACTTATTAAATGAAATATAATTAACAAATTAAGTTACTCAGGGATAATCTTAAAATTTAATTTTATCGTGATATTTATGCGAGAAAACTAAAATATTCGTTTCTAGTTCCAGAAGCTTAAAAAACATCGTTACTCGTCAGGAAAAAATGCTAGAAACAAACTTATTCAATAAAATCTAATAAACAAATTTAGTTACTCAGGGATATTCTTAAAATTTAATTTTATCGTGATATTTATGCGAGAAAACTAAAATATTCGTTTCTATCTCCAGACAAATAAAAACATCGTAACTCGTCAGGAAAAAATGCTAGAATCAAACCTATTAAATGAAATATAATAAACAAATTAAGTTACTCCGGGATATTCTTAAAATTTAATTTTATCGTGATATTTATGCGAGAAAACTAAAATATTCGTTTCTAGTTCCAGAAACATAAAAACATCGTTACTCGTCAGGAAAAAATGCTAGAAACAAATTTATTAAATAAAATCTAATAAACAAATTTAGTTACTCAGGGATATTCTTAAAATTTAATTTTATCGTGATATTTATGCGAGAAAACTAAAATATTCCTTTCTAGCTCCAGATAATTTAAAACATCGTAACTCGACAGGAAAAAATGCTAGAATCAAACTTATTAAATGAAATATAATAAACAAATTAAGTTACTCAGGGATATTCTTAAAATTTAATTTTATCGTGATATTTATGCGAGAAAACTAAAATATTCTTTTCTAGCTCCAGACAATTTAAAACATCGTAACTCGACAGGAAAAAATGCTAGATTCAAACTTATTAAATGAATTATAATAAACAAATTAAGTTACTCAGGGATATTCTTAAAATTAAATTTTATCGTGATATTTATGCGAGAAAACTAAAATATTCGTTTCTATCTCCAGACAAATAAAAACATCGTAACTCGTCAGGAAAAAATGCTAGAATCAAACCTATTAAATGAAATATAATAAACAAATTAAGTTACTCCGGGATATTCTTAAAATTTAATTTTATCGTGATATTTATGTGAGAAAACTAAAATATTCGTTTCTAGTTCCAGAAACATAAAAACATCGTTACTCGTCAGGAAAAAATGCTAGAAACAAATTTATTAAATAAAATCTAATAAACAAATTTAGTTACTCAGGGATATTCTTAAAATTTAATTTTATCGTGATATTTATGCGAGAAAACTAAAATCTTCCTTTCTAGCTCCAGATAATTTAAAACATCGTAACTCGACAGGAAAAAATGCTAGATTCAAACTTATTAAATGAATTATAATAAACAAATTAAGTTACTCAGGGAAATTCTTAAAATTAAATTTTATCGTGATATTTATGCGAGAAAACTAAAATATTCGTTTCTAGTTCCACAAACATAAAAACATCGTTACTCGTCAGGAAAAAATGTTAGAAACAAACTTATTAAATAAAATCTAATAAACTAATTTAGTTACTCAGGGATATTCTTAATATTTAATTTTATCGTGATATTTATGCGAGAAAACTAAAATATTCGTTTCAAGTTCCAGAATAATAAAAACATCGTTACTCGTCAGGAAAAAATGCTAGAAACAAATTTATTAAATAAAATCTAATAAACGAATTTAGTTACTCAGGGATATTCTTAAAATTTAATTTTATTGTGATATTTATGCGAGAAAACTAAAATATTCGTTTCTATCTCTAGACAAATAAAAACATAGTATCTCGTCAGGAAAAAATGCTAGAATCAAACTTATTAAATGAAATATAATAAACAAATTAAGTTACTCAGGGATATTCTTAAAATTTAATTTTATCGTGATATTTATGCGAGAAAACTAAAATATTCTTTTCTAGCTCCAGACAATTTAAAACATCGTAACTCGACAGGAAAAAATGCTAGATTCAAACTTATTAAATGAATTATAATAAACAAATTAAGTTACTCAGGGATAATCTTAAAATTAAATTTTATCGTGATATTTATGCGAGAAAACTAAAATATTCGTTTCTAGTTCCACAAACATAAAAACATCGTTACTCGTCAGGAAAAAATGTTAGAAACAAACTTATTAAATAAAATCTAATAAACTAATTTAGATACTCAGGGATATTCTTAATATTTAATTTTATCGTGATATTTATGCGAGAAAACTAAAATATTCGTTTCAAGTTCCAGAATAATAAAAACATCGTTACTCGTCAGGAAAAAATGCTAGAAACAAATTTATTAAATAAAATCTAATAAACGAATTTAGTTACTCAGGGATATTCTTAAAATTTAATTTTATTGTGATATTTATGCGAGAAAACTAAAATATTCGTTTCTATCTCCAGACAAATAAAAACATAGTATCTCGTCAGGTAAAAATGCTAGAATCAAACTTATTAAATGAAATATAATAAACAAATTAAGTTACTCAGGGATAATCTTAAAATTTAATTTTATCGTGATATTTATGCGAGAAAACTAAAATATTCGTTTCTAGTTCCTGAAGCTTAAAAAACATCGTTACTCGTCAGGAAAAAATGCTAGAAACAAACTTATTCAATAAAATTTAATAAACAAATTTAGTTACTCAGGGATATTCTTAAAATTTAATTTTATCGTTATATTTATGCGAGAAAACTAAAATATTCGTTTCTATTTCCAGACAATTTAAAACATCGAAACTCGACAGGAAAAAATGCTAGAATCAAACTTATTAAATGAAATATAATAAACAAATTAAGTTACTCAGGGGTATTCTTACAATTTAATTTTATCGTCATATTTATGCGAGAAAACTAAAATATTCGTTTCTATCTCCAGACAAATAAAAACATAGTATCTCGTCAGGAAAAAATGCTAGAATCAAACTTATTAAATGAAATATAATAAACAAATTAAGTTACTCAATATACTCATAAACTTATTCTTAAAATTTAATTTTATCGTGATATTTATACGAGAAAACTAAAAAATTCGTTTCTAGTTCCAGAAACATAAAAACATCGTTACTCGTCAGAAAAAAATGCTAGAAACAAACTTATTCAATAAAATCTAATAAACAAATTTAGTTACTCAGGGATATTCTTAAAATTTAATTTTATCGTGATATTTATGCGAGAAAACTAAAATATTCGTTTCTATCTCCAGACAAATAAAAACATCGTAACTCGTCAGGAAAAAATGCTAGAATCAAACTTATTAAATGAAATATAATAAACAAATTAAGTTACTCCGGGATATTCTTAAAATTTAATTTTATCGTGATATTTATGCGAGAAAACTAAAATATTCGTTTCTAGCTCCAGATAATTTAAAACATCGTAACTCGACAGGAAAAAATGCTAGAATCAAACTTATTAAATGAAATATAATAAACAAATTAAGTTACTCAGGGATATTCTTAAAATTTAATTTTATCGTGATATTTATGCGAGAAAACTAAAATATTCGTTTCTATTTCCAGACAATTTAAAACATCGAAACTCGACAGGAAAAAATGCTAGAATCAAACTTATTAAATGAAATATAATAAACAATTTCAGTTACTCAGGGTTATTCTTAAAATTTAATTTTATCGTGATATTTATGCGAGAAAACTAATATATTCGTTTCTATTTCCAGACAATTTAAAATATCGAAACTCGTCAGGAAAAAATGCTAGAATCAAATTTATTAAATGAAATATAATAAACAAATTAAGTTACTCAGGGGTATTCTTACAATTTAATTTTATCGTCATATTTATGCGAGAAAACTAAAATATTCGTATCTAGCTCCAGACAAATAAAAACATCGTTACTCCTCAGGAAAAAATTCTAGAATCAAACTTATTAAAAAAATCTAATAAACAAATAAAGTTACTCAGGGATATTCTTAAAATTTAATTTTATCGTGATATTTATGTGAGAAAACTAAAATATTCGTTTCTAGTTCCAGACAAACAAAAACATCGTAACTGCTCAGGAAAAAATGCTAGAATGAAACTTATTAAATAAAATCTAATAAACAAATTTAGTTACTCAGGGATATTCTTAAAATTTAATTTTATCCTGATATTTATGCGAGAAAACTAAAATATTCGTTTCTAGCTCCAGACAAATAAAAACATCGTAACTCGTCAGGAAAAACTTCTAGAATCAAACTTATTAAATGAAATATAATAAACAAATTAAGTTACTCAGGTATATTCTTAAAATTTAATTTTATCGTGAATTTATGCGAGAAAACTAAAATATTCGTTTCTAGTTCCAGAAACATAAAAACATCGTTACTCGTCAGGAAAAAATGCTAGAAACAAACTTATTCAATAAAATCTAATAAACAAATTTAGTTACTCAGGGATATTCTTAAAATTTAATTTTATCGTGATATTTATGCGAGAAAACTAAAATATTCGTTTCTATCTCCAGACAAATAAAAACATCGTAACTCGTCAGGAAAAAATGCTAGAATCAAACTTATTAAATGAAATATAATAAACAAATTAAGTTACTCCGGGATATTCTTAAAATTTAATTTTATCGTGATATTTATGCGAGAAAACTAAAATATTCGTTTCTAGCTCCAGATAATTTAAAACATCGTAACTCGACAGGAAAAAATGCTAGAATCAAACTTATTAAATGAAATATAATAAACAAATTAAGTTACTCAGGGATATTCTTAAAATTTAATTTTATCGGGATATTTATGCGAGAAAACTAAAATATTCGTTTCTAGTTCCAGAAACATAAAAACATCGTTACTCGTCAGGAAAAAATGCTAGAACAAACTTATTCAATAAAATCTAATAAACAAATTTAGTTACTCAGGGATATTCTTAAAATTTAATTTTATCGTGATATTTATGCGAGAAAACTAAAATATTCGTTTCTATCTCCAGACAATTTAAAACATCGTAACTCGACAGGAAAAAATGCTAGAATCAAACTTATAAAATGAAATATAATAAACAAATTCAGTTACTCAGGGATATTCTTAAAATTTAATTTTATCGTGATATTTATGCGAGAAAACTAAAATATTCGTTTCTAGTTCCAGAAACATAAAAACATCGTTACTCGTCAGGAAAAAATGCTAGAAACAAACTTATTCATTAAAATCTAATAAACAAATTTAGTTACTCAGGGATATTCTTAAAATTTAATTTTATCGTGAATTTATGCGAGAAAACTAAAATATTCGTTTCTAGTTCCAGAAACATAAAAACATCTTTACTCGTCAGGAAAAAATGCTAGAAACAAATTTATTAAATAAAATCTAATAAACTCAGTGATATTCTTAAAATTTAATTTTATCGTGATATTTATGCGAGAAAACTAAAATATTCGTTTCTAGTTCCAGAAACATAAAAACATCGTAACTCGACAGGAAAAAATGCTAGAATCAAACTTATTAAATGAAATATAATAAACAAATTAAGTTACTCAGGGATATTCTTAAAATTTAATTTTATCGTGATATTTATGCGAGAAAACTAAAATATTCGTTTCTAGCTCCAGATAATTTAAAACATCGTAACTCGACAGGAAAAAATGCTAGAATCAAACTTATTAAATGAAATATAATAAACAAATTAAGTTACTCAGGGATATTCTTAAAATTTAATTTTATCGTGATATTTATGCGAGAAAAGTAAAATATTCGTTTCTATCTACAGACAAATAAAAACATCGTAACTCGACAGAAAAAAATGCTAGAATTCAATAAAATTTAATAAACAAATTTAGTTACTCAGGGATATTCTTAAAATTTAATTTTATCGTGATATTTATGCGAGAAAACTAAAATATTCGTTTCTATTTCCAGACAATTTAAAACATCGAAACTCGACAGGAAAAAATGCTAGAATCAAACTTATTAAATGAAATATAATAAACAAATTAAGTTACTCAGGGGTATTCTTACAATTTAATTTTATCGTCATATTTATGCGAGAAAACTAAAATATTCGTTTCTATCTCCAGACAAATAAAAACATAGTATCTCGTCAGGAAAAAATGCTAGAATCAAACTTATTAAATGAAATATAATAAACAAATTAAGTTACTCAATATACTCATAAACTTATTCTTAAAATTTAATTTTATCGTGATATTTATGCGAGAAAACTAAAATATTCGTTTCTAGTTCCAGAAACATAAAAACATCGTTACTCGTCAGGAAAAAATGCTAGAAACAAACTTATTCAATAAAATCTAATAAACAAATTTAGTTACTCAGGGATATTCTTAAAATTTAATTTTATCGTGATATTTATGCGAGAAAACTAAAATATTCGTTTCTATCTCCAGACAATTTAAAACATCGTAACTCGACAAGAAAAAATGCTAGAATCAAACTTATTAAATGAAATATAATAAACAAATTCAGTTACTCAGGGTTATTCTTAAAATTTAATTTTATCGTGATATTTATGCGAGAAAACTAATATATTCGTTTCTATTTCCAGACAATTTAAAATATCGAAACTCGTCAGGAAAAAATGCTAGAATCAAATTTATTAATTGAAATATAATAAACAAATTAAGTTACTCAGGGGTATTCTTACAATTTAATTTTATCGTCATATTTATGCGAGAAAACTAAAATATTCGTTTCTAGCTCCAGACAAATAAAAACATCGTTACTCCTCAGGAAAAAATTCTAGAATCAAACTTATTAAAAAAATCTAATAAACAAATAAAGTTACTCAGGGATATTCTTAAAATTTAATTTTATCGTGATATTTATGCGAGAAAACTAAAATATTCGTTTCTAGTTCCAGACAAACAAAAACATCGTAACTGCTCAGGAAAAAATGCTAGAATGAAACTTATTAAATAAAATCTAATAAACAAATTTAGTTACTCAGGGATATTCTTAAAATTTAATTTTATCCTGATATTTATGCGAGAAAACTAAAATATTCGTTTCTAGCTCCAGACAAATAAAAACATCGTAACTCCTCAGGAAAAAATTCTAGAATCAAACTTATTAAATGAAATATAATAAACAAATTAAGTTACTCAGGTATATTCTTAAAATTTAATTTTATCGTGAATTTATGCGAGAAAACTAAAATATTCGTTTCTAGTTCCAGAAACATAAAAACATCGTTACTCGTCAGGAAAAAATGCTAGAAACAAACTTATTCAATAAAAGCTAATAAACAAATTTAGTTACTCAGGGATATTCTTAAAATTTAATTTTATCGTGATATTTATGCGAGAAAACTAAAATATTCGTTTCTATCTCCAGACAAATAAAAACATCGTAACTCGTCAGGAAAAAATGCTAGAATCAAACTTATTAAATGAAATATAATAAACAAATTAAGTTACTCCGGGATATTCTTAAAATTTAATTTTATCGTGATATTTATGCGAGAAAACTAAAATATTCGTTTCTAGCTCCAGATAATTTAAAACATCGTAACTCGACAGGAAAAAATGCTAGAATCAAACTTATTAAATGAAATATAATAAACAAATTAAGTTACTCAGGGATATTCTTAAAATTTAATTTTATCGTGATATTTATGCGAGAAAACTAAAATATTCGTTTCTAGTTCCAGAAACATAAAAACATCGTTACTCGTCAGGAAAAAATGCTAGAAACAAACTTATTTAATAAAATCTAATAAACAAATTTAGTTACTCAGGGATATTCTTAAAATTTAATTTTATCGTGATATTTATGCGAGAAAACTAAAATATTCGTTTCTATCTCCAGACAATTTAAAACATCGTAACTCGACAGGAAAAAATGCTAGAATCAAACTTATAAAATGAAATATAATAAACAAATTCAGTTACTCAGGGATATTCTTAAAATTAAATTTTATCGTGATATTTATGTGAGAAAACTAATATATTCGTTTCTATTTCCAGACAATTTAAAATATCGAAACTCGTCAGGAAAAAATGCTAGAATCAAACTTATTAAATGAAATATAATAAACAAATTAAGTTACTCAGGGATATTCTTAAAATTTAATTTTATCGTCATATTTATGCGAGAAAACTAAAATATTCGTTTCTAGCTCCAGACAAATAAAAACATCGTTACTCCTCAGGAAAAAATTCTAGAATCAAAATTATTAAAAAAATCTAATAAACAAATAAAGTTACTCAGGGATATTCTTAAAATTTAATTTTATCGTGATATTTATGCGAGAAAACTAAAATATTCGTTTCTAGTTCCAGACAAACAAAAACATCGTAACTGCTCAGGAAAAAATGCTAGAATGAAACTTATTAAATAAAATCTAATAAACAAATTTAGTTACTCAGGGATATTCTTAAAATTTAATTTTATCCTGATATTTATGCGAGAAAACTAAAATATTCGTTTCTAGCTCCAGACAAATAAAAACATCGTAACTCCTCAGGAAAAAAATCTAGAATCAAACTTATTAAAAAAATCTAATAAACAAATAAAGTTACTCAGGGATACTCTTAAAATTTAATTTTATTGTGATATTTATGCGAGAAAACTAAAATATTCGTTTCTATCTCCAGACAAATAAAAACACAGTATCTCGTCAGCAAAAAATGCTAGAATCAAACTTATTAAATGAAATATAATAAACAAATTAAGTTACTCAGGGATAATCTTAAAATTTAATTTTATCGTGATATTTATGCGAGAAAACTAAAATATTCGTTTCTAGTTCCAGAAGCTTAAAAAACATCGTTACTCGTCAGGAAAAAATGCTAGAAACAAACTTATTCAATAAAATCTAATAAACAAATTTAGTTACTCAGGGATATTCTTAAAATTTAATTTTATCGTGATATTTATGCGAGAAAAGTAAAATATTCGTTTCTATCTACAGACAAATAAAAACATCGTAACTCGTCAGGAAAAAATGCTAGAATTCAATAAAATTTAATAAACAAATTTAGTTACTCAGGGATATTCTTAAAATTTAATTTTATCGTTATATTTATGCGAGAAAACTAAAATATTCGTTTCTATTTCCAGACAATTTAAAACATCGAAACTCGACAGGAAAAAATGCTAGAATAAAACTTATTAAATGAAATATAATAAACAAATTAAGTTACTCAGGGGTATTCTTACAATTTAATTTTATCGTCATATTTATGCGAGAAAACTAAAATATTCGTTTCTATCTCCAGACAAATAAAAACATAGTATCTCGTCAGGAAAAAATGCTAGAATCAAACTTATTAAATGAAATATAATAAACAAATTAAGTTACTCAATATACTCATAAACTTATTCTTAAAATTTAATTTTATCGTGATATTTATACGAGAAAACTAAAATATTCGTTTCTAGTTCCAGAAACATAAAAACATCGTTACTCGTCAGAAAAAAATGCTAGAAACAAACTTATTCAATAAAATCTAATAAACAAATTAGTTACTCAGGGATATTCTTAAAATTTAATTTTATCGTGATATTTATGCGAGAAAACTAAAATATTCGTTTCTATCTCCAGACAAATAAAAACATCGTAACTCGTCAGGAAAAAATGCTAGAATCAAGCTTATTAAATGAAATATAATAAACAAATTAAGTTACTCCGGGATATTCTTAAAATTTAATTTTATCGTGATATTTATGCGAGAAAACTAAAATATTCGTTTCTAGCTCCAGATAATTTAAAACATCGTAACTCGACAGGAAAAAATGCTAGAATCAAACTTATTAAATGAAATATAATAAACAAATTAAGTTACTCAGGGATATTCTTAAAATTTAATTTTATCGTGATATTTATGCGAGAAAACTAAAATATTCGTTTCTAGTTCCAGAAACATAAAAACATCGTTACTCGTCAGGAAAAAATGCTAGAAACAAACTTATTCAATAAAATCTAATAAACAAATTTAGTTACTCAGGGATATTCTTAAAATTTAATTTTATCGTGATATTTATGCGAGAAAACTAAAATATTCGTTTCTATCTCCAGACAATTTAAAACATCGTAACTCGACAGGAAAAAATGCTAGAATCAAACTTATTAAATGAAATATAATAAACAATTTCAGTTACTCAGGGTTATTCTTAAAATTTAATTTTATCGTGATATTTATGCGAGAAAACTAATATATTCGTTTCTATTTCCAGACAATTTAAAATATCAAAACTCGTCAGGAAAAAATGCTAGAATCAAATTTATTAAATGAAATATAATAAACAAATTAAGTTACTCAGGGGTATTCTTACAATTTAATTTTATCGTCATATTTATGCGAGAAAACTAAAATATTCGTTTCTAGCTCCAGACAAATAAAAACATCGTTACTCCTCAGGAAAAAATTCTAGAATCAAACTTATTAAAAAAATCTAATAAACAAATAAAGTTACTCAGGGATATTCTTAAAATTTAATTTTATCGTGATATTTATGCGAGAAAACTAAAATATTCGTTTCTAGTTCCAGACAAACAAAAACATCGTAACTGCTCAGGAAAAAATGCTAGAATGAAACTTATTAAATAAAATCTAATAAACAAATTTAGTTACTCAGGGATATTCTTAAAATTTAATTTTATCCTGATATTTATGCGAGAAAACTAAAATATTCGTTTCTAGCTCCAGACAAATAAAAACATCGTAACTCGTCAGGAAAAACTTCTAGAATCAAACTTATTAAATGAAATATAATAAACAAATTAAGTTACTCAGGTATATACTTAAAATTTAATTTTATCGTGAATTTATGCGAGAAAACTAAAATATTCGTTTCTAGTTCCAGAAACATAAAAACATCGTTACTCGTCAGGAAAAAATGCTAGAAACAAACTTATTCAATAAAATCTAATAAACAAATTTAGTTACTCAGGGATATTCTTAAAATTTAATTTTATCGTGATATTTATGCGAGAAAACTAAAATATTCGTTTCTATCTCCAGACAAATAAAAACATCGTAACTCGTCAGGAAAAAATGCTAGAATCAAACTTATTAAATGAAATATAATAAACAAATTAAGTTACTCCGGGATATTCTTAAAATTTAATTTTATCGTGATATTTATGCGAGAAAACTAAAATATTCGTTTCTAGCTCCAGATAATTTAAAACATCGTAACTCGACAGGAAAAAATGCTAGAATCAAACTTATTAAATGAAATATAATAAACAAATTAAGTTACTCAGGGATATTCTTAAAATTTAATTTTATCGGGATATTTATGCGAGAAAAATAAAATATTCGTTTCTAGTTCCAGAAACATAAAAACATCGTTACTCGTCAGGAAAAAATGCTAGAACAAACTTATTCAATAAAATCTAATAAACAAATTTAGTTACTCAGGGATATTCTTAAAATTTAATTTTATCGTGATATTTATGCGAGAAAACTAAAATATTCGTTTCTATCTCCAGACAATTTAAAACATCGTAACTCGACAGGAAAAAATGCTAGAATCAAACTTATTAAAAAAATCTAATAAACAAATAAAGTTACTCAGGGATATTCTTAAAATTTAATTTTATCGTGATATTTATGCGAGAAAACTAAAATATTCGTTTCTAGTTCCAGAAACATAAAAACATCGTTACTCGTCAGGAAAAAATGCTAGAAACAAATTTATTAAATAAAATCTAATAAACAAATTTAGTTACTCAGGGATACTCTTAAAATTTAATTTTATTGTGATATTTATGCGAGAAAACTAAAATATTCGTTTCTATCTCCAGACAAATAAAAACACAGTATCTCGTCAGGAAAAAATGCTAGAATCAAACTTATTAAATGAAATATAATAAACAAATTAAGTTACTCAGGGATATTCTTAAAATTTAATTTTAACGTGATATTTATGCGAGAAAACTAAAATATTCGTTTCTAGTTCCAGAAACATAAAAACATCGTTACTCGTCAGGAAAAAATGATAGAAACAAATTTATTAAATAAAATCTAATAAACAAATTTAGTTACTCAGGGATACTCTTAAAATTTAATTTTATTGTGATATTTATGCGAGAAAACTAAAATATTCGTTTCTATCTCCAGACAAATAAAAACACAGTATCTCGTCAGGAAAAAATGCTAGAATCAAACTTATTAAATGAAATATAATAAACAAATTAAGTTACTCAGGGATATTCTTAAAATTAAATTTTATCGTGATATTTATGCGAGAAAACTAATATATTCGTTTCTATTTCCAGACAATTTAAAACATCGAAACTCGACAGGAAAAAATGCTAGAATCAAACTTATTAAATGAAATATAATAAACAAATTTAGTTACTCAGGGATATTCTTAAAATTTAATTTTATCGTGATATTTTGTGCGAGGAAACTGAAATATTCGTTTCTACCTCCAGACAAATTAAAACATCGTAACTCGTCAGGAAAAAATGCTAGAATCAAACTTATTAAATAAAATCTAATAAACAAATAAAGTTACTCAGGGATATTCTTAAAATTTAATTTTAACGTGATATTTATGTGAGAAAACTAAAATATTCGTTTCTAGTTCCAGAAACATAAAAACATCGTTACTCGTCAGGAAAAAATGCTAGAAACAAATTTATTAAATAAAATCTAATAAACAAATTTAGTTACTCAGGGATATTCTTAAAATTTAATTTTATTGTGATATTTATGCGAGAAAACTAAAATATTCGTTTCTATTTCCAGACAAATAAAAACACAGTATCTCGTCAGGAAAAAATGCTAGAATCAAACTTATTAAATGAAATATAATAAACAAATTAAGTTACTCAGGGATATTCTTAAAATTAAATTTTATCGTGATATTTATGCGAGAAAACTAAAATATTCGTTTCTAGTTCCAGAAACATAAAAACATCGTTACTCGTCAGGAAAAAATGCTAGAAACAAACTTATTAAATAAAATCTAATAAACTAATTTAGTTACTCAGGGATATCTTAAAATTTAATTTTATCGTGATATTTATGCGAGAAAACTAAAATATTCGTTTCTAGTTCCAGAAACATAAAAACATCGTTACTCGTCAGGAAAAAATGCTAGAAACAAACTTATTCAATAAAATCTAATAAACAAATTTAGTTACTCAGGGATATTCTTAAAATTTAATTTTATCGTGATATTTATGCGAGAAAACTAAAATATTAGTTTCTATTTCCAGACAATTTAAAACATCGAAACTCGACAGGAAAAAATGCTAGAATCAAACTTATTAAATGAAATATAATAAACAAATTAAGTTACTCAGGGGTATTCTTACAATTTAATTTTATCGTCATATTTATGCGAGAAAACTAAAATATTCGTTTCTAGCTCCAGACAAATAAAAACATCGTAACTCCTCAGGAAAAAATGCTAGAATGAAACTTATTAAATAAAATCTAATAAACAAATTTAGTTACTCAGGGATATTCTTAAAATTTAATTTTATCCTGATATTTATGCGAGAAAACTAAAATATTCGTTTCTATCTCCAGACTAATAAAAACATCGTAACTCGTCAGGAAAAAATTCTAGAATCAAACTTATTAAATGAAATATAATAAACAAATTAAGTTACTCAGGGATATTCTTAAAATTTAATTTTATCGTTATATTTATGCGAGAAAACTAAAATATTCGTTTCTAGTTCCAGAAACATAAAAACATCGTTACTCGTCGGGAAAAAATGCTAGAAACAAATTTATTAAATAAAATCTAATAAACAAATTTAGTTACTCAGGGATATTCTTAAAATTTAATTTTATTGTGATATTTATGAGAGAAAACTAAAATATTCGTTTCTATCTCCAGACAAATCAAACTTATTAAATGAAATATAATAAACAAATTAAGTTACTCAAGGATATTCTTAAAATTTAATTTTATCGTGATATTTTGTGCGAGGAAACTGAAATATTCGTTTCTACCTCCAGACAAATAAAAACATCGTAACTCGTCAGGAAAAAATGCTAGAATCAAACTTATTAAATAAAATCTAATAAACTAATTTAGTTACTCAGGGATATTCTTAAAATTTAATTTTATCGTGATATTTATGCGAGAAAACTAAAATATTCGTTTCTAGTTCCAGAAACATAAAAACATCGTTACTCGTCAGGAAAAAATGCTAGAAACAAACTTATTCAATAAAATCTAATAAACAAATTTAGTTACTCAGGGATATTCTTAAAATTTAATTTTATCGTGATATTTTGTGCGAGGAAACTGAAATATTCGTTTCTATCTCCAGACAAATAAAAACATCGTAACTCGTCAGGAAAAAATGCTAGAATCAAACTTATTAAATGAAATATAATAAACAAATTAAGTTACTCAGGGATATTCTTAAAATTAAATTTTATCGTGATATTTATGCGAGAAAACTAAAATATTCGTTTCTATCTCCAGACAAATAAAAACACAGTATCTCGTCAGGAAAAAATGCTAGAATCAAACTTATTAAATGAAATATAATAAACAAATTAAGTTACTCAGGGATATTCTTAAAATTAAATTTTATCGTGATATTTATGCGAGAAAACTAAAATATTCGTTTCTAGTTCCAGAAACATAAAAACATCGTTACTCGTCAGGAAAAAATGCTAGAAACAAACTTATTAAATAAAATCTAATAAACTAATTTAGTTACTCAGGGATATTCTTAAAATTTAATTTTATCGTGATATTTATGCGAGAAAACTAAAATATTCGTTTCTAGTTCCAGAAACATGAAAACATCGTTACTCGTCAGGAAAAAATGCTAGAAACAAACTTATTCAATAAAATCTAATAAACAAATTTAGTTACTCAGGGACATTCTTAAAATTTAATTTTATCGTGATATTTTGTGCGAGGAAACTGAAATATTCGTTTCTATCTCCAGACAAATAAAAACATCGTAACTCGTCAGGAAAAAATGCTAGAATCAAACCTATTAAATGAAATATAATAAACAAATTAAGTTACTCAGGGATATTCTTAAAATTTAATTTTATCGTGATATTTATGCGAGAAAACTAAAATATTCGTTTCTAGTTCCAGAAACATAAAAACATCGTTACTCGTCAAGAAAAAATGCTAGAAACAAACTTATTCAATAAAATCTAATAAACAAATTTAGTTACTCAGGGATATTCTTAAAATTTAATTTTATCGTGATATTTATGCGAGAAAACTAAAATATTCGTTTCTAGCACCAGATAATTTAAAACATCGTAACTCGACAGGAAAAAATGCTAGAATCAAACTTATTAAATGAAATATAATAAACAAATTAAGTTACTCAGGGGTATTCTTACAATTTAATTTTATCGTCATATTTATGCGAGAAAACTAAAATATTCGTTTCTAGCTCCAGACAAATAAAAACATCGTAACTCGTCAGGAAAAAATGCTAGAAACAAACTTATTCAATAAAATCTAATAAACAAATTTAGTTACTCAGGGATATTCTTAAAATTTAATTTTATCGTGTTATTTATGCGAGAAAACTAAAATATTCGTTTCTAGTTCCAGAAACATAAAAACATCGTTACTCGTCAGGAAAAAATGCTAGAAACAAACTTATTCAATAAAATCTAATAAACAAATTTAGTTACTCAGGGATATTCTTAAAATTTAATTTTATCGTGATATTTTGTGCGAGGAAACTGAAATATTCGTTTCTATCTCCAGACAAATAAAAACATCGTAACTCGTCAGGAAAAAATGCTAGAATCAAACCTATTAAATGAAATATAATAAACAAATTAAGTTACTCAGGGATATTCTTAAAATTTAATTTTATCCTGATATTTATGCGAGAAAACTAAAATATTCGTTTCTAGTTCCAGAAACATAAAAACATCGTTACTCGTCAGGAAAAAATGCTAGAAACAAACTTATTCAATAAAATCTAATAAACAAATTTAGTTACTCAGGGATATTCTTAAAATTTAATTTTATCGTGATATTTATGCGAGAAAACTAAAATATTCGTTTCTATCTCCAGACAATTTAAAACATCGTAACTCGACAGGAAAAAATGCTAGAATCAAACTTATTAAATGAAATATAATAAACAATTTCAGTTACTCAGGGTTATTCTTAAAATTTAATTTTATCGTGATATTTATGCGAGAAAACTAATATATTCGTTTCTATTTCCAGACAATTTAAAATATCGAAACTCGTCAGGAAAAAATGCTAGAATCAAATTTATTAAATGAAATATAATAAACAAATTAAGTTACTCAGGGGTATTCTTACAATTTAATTTTATCGTCATATTTATGCGAGAAAACTAAAATATTCGTTTCTAGCTCCAGACAAATAAAAACATCGTTACTCCTCAGGAAAAAATTCTAGAATCAAACTTATTAAAAAAATCTAATAAACAAATAAAGTTACTCAGGGATATTCTTAAAATTTAATTTTATCGTGATATTTATGCGAGAAAACTAAAATATTCGTTTCTAGTTCCAGACAAACAAAAACATCGTAACTGCTCAGGAAAAAATGCTAGAATGAAACTTATTAAATAAAATCTAATAAACAAATTTAGTTACTCAGGGATATTCTTAAAATTTAATTTTATCCTGATATTTATGCGAGAAAACTAAAATATTCGTTTCTAGCTCCAGACAAATAAAAACATCGTAACTCGTCAGGAAAAACTTCTAGAATCAAACTTATTAAATGAAATATAATAAACAAATTAAGTTACTCAGGTATATACTTAAAATTTAATTTTATCGTGAATTTATGCGAGAAAACTAAAATATTCGTTTCTAGTTCCAGAAACATAAAAACATCGTTACTCGTCAGGAAAAAATGCTAGAAACAAACTTATTCAATAAAATCTAATAAACAAATTTAGTTACTCAGGGATATTCTTAAAATTTAATTTTATCGTGATATTTATGCGAGAAAACTAAAATATTCGTTTCTATCTCCAGACAAATAAAAACATCGTAACTCGTCAGGAAAAAATGCTAGAATCAAACTTATTAAATGAAATATAATAAACAAATTAAGTTACTCCGGGATATTCTTAAAATTTAATTTTATCGTGATATTTATGCGAGAAAACTAAAATATTCGTTTCTAGCTCCAGATAATTTAAAACATCGTAACTCGACAGGAAAAAATGCTAGAATCAAACTTATTAAATGAAATATAATAAACAAATTAAGTTACTCAGGGATATTCTTAAAATTTAATTTTATCGGGATATTTATGCGAGAAAAATAAAATATTCGTTTCTAGTTCCAGAAACATAAAAACATCGTTACTCGTCAGGAAAAAATGCTAGAACAAACTTATTCAATAAAATCTAATAAACAAATTTAGTTACTCAGGGATATTCTTAAAATTTAATTTTATCGTGATATTTATGCGAGAAAACTAAAATATTCGTTTCTATCTCCAGACAATTTAAAACATCGTAACTCGACAGGAAAAAATGCTAGAATCAAACTTATTAAAAAAATCTAATAAACAAATAAAGTTACTCAGGGATATTCTTAAAATTTAATTTTAACGTGATATTTATGCGAGAAAACTAAAATATTCGTTTCTAGTTCCAGAAACATAAAAACATCGTTACTCGTCAGGAAAAAATGCTAGAAACAAATTTATTAAATAAAATCTAATAAACAAATTTAGTTACTCAGGGATACTCTTAAAATTTAATTTTATTGTGATATTTATGCGAGAAAACTAAAATATTCGTTTCTATCTCCAGACAAATAAAAACACAGTATCTCGTCAGGAAAAAATGCTAGAATCAAACTTATTAAATGAAATATAATAAACAAATTAAGTTACTCAGGGATATTCTTAAAATTTAATTTTAACGTGATATTTATGCGAGAAAACTAAAATATTCGTTTCTAGTTCCAGAAACATAAAAACATCGTTACTCGTCAGGAAAAAATGCTAGAAACAAATTTATTAAATAAAATCTAATAAACAAATTTAGTTACTCAGGGATACTCTTAAAATTTAATTTTATCGTGATATTTATGCGAGAAAACTAAAATATTCGTTTCTAGTTCCAGACAAACAAAAACATCGTAACTGCTCAGGAAAAAATGCTAGAATGAAACTTATTAAATAAAATCTAATAAACAAATTTAGTTACTCAGGGATATTCTTAAAATTTAATTTTATCCTGATATTTATGCGAGAAAACTAAAATATTCGTTTCTAGCTCCAGACAAATAAAAACATCGTAACTCGTCAGGAAAAACTTCTAGAATCAAACTTATTAAATGAAATATAATAAACAAATTAAGTTACTCAGGTATATACTTAAAATTTAATTTTATCGTGAATTTATGCGAGAAAACTAAAATATTCGTTTCTAGTTCCAGAAACATAAAAACATCGTTACTCGTCAGGAAAAAATGCTAGAAACAAACTTATTCAATAAAATCTAATAAACAAATTTAGTTACTCAGGGATATTCTTAAAATTTAATTTTATCGTGATATTTATGCGAGAAAACTAAAATATTCGTTTCTATCTCCAGACAAATAAAAACATCGTAACTCGTCAGGAAAAAATGCTAGAATCAAACTTATTAAATGAAATATAATAAACAAATTAAGTTACTCCGGGATATTCTTAAAATTTAATTTTATCGTGATATTTATGCGAGAAAACTAAAATATTCGTTTCTAGTTCCAGAAACATAAAAACATCGTTACTCGTCAGGAAAAAATGCTAGAAACAAACTTATTAAATAAAATCTAATAAACTAATTTAGTTACTCAGGGATATCTTAAAATTTAATTTTATCGTGATATTTATGCGAGAAAACTAAAATATTCGTTTCTAGTTCCAGAAACATAAAAACATCGTTACTCGTCAGGAAAAAATGCTAGAAACAAACTTATTCAATAAAATCTAATAAACAAATTTAGTTACTCAGGGATATTCTTAAAATTTAATTTTATCGTGATATTTATGCGAGAAAACTAAAATATTAGTTTCTATTTCCAGACAATTTAAAACATCGAAACTCGACAGGAAAAAATGCTAGAATCAAACTTATTAAATGAAATATAATAAACAAATTAAGTTACTCAGGGGTATTCTTACAATTTAATTTTATCGTCATATTTATGCGAGAAAACTAAAATATTCGTTTCTAGCTCCAGACAAATAAAAACATCGTAACTCCTCAGGAAAAAATGCTAGAATGAAACTTATTAAATAAAATCTAATAAACAAATTTAGTTACTCAGGGATATTCTTAAAATTTAATTTTATCCTGATATTTATGCGAGAAAACTAAAATATTCGTTTCTATCTCCAGACTAATAAAAACATCGTAACTCGTCTGGAAAAAATTCTAGAATCAAACTTATTAAATGAAATATAATAAACAAATTAAGTTACTCAGGGATATTCTTAAAATTTAATTTTATCGTTATATTTATGCGAGAAAACTAAAATATTCGTTTCTAGTTCCAGAAACATAAAAACATCGTTACTCGTCGGGAAAAAATGCTAGAAACAAATTTATTAAATAAAATCTAATAAACAAATTTAGTTACTCAGGGATATTCTTAAAATTTAATTTTATTGTGATATTTATGAGAGAAAACTAAAATATTCGTTTCTATCTCCAGACAAATCAAACTTATTAAATGAAATATAATAAACAAATTAAGTTACTCAGGGATATTCTTAAAATTTAATTTTATCGTGATATTTTGTGCGAGGAAACTGAAATATTCGTTTCTACCTCCAGACAAATAAAAACATCGTAACTCGTCAGGAAAAAATGCTAGAATCAAACTTATTAAATAAAATCTAATAAACTAATTTAGTTACTCAGGGATATTCTTAAAATTTAATTTTATCGTGATATTTATGCGAGAAAACTAAAATATTCGTTTCTAGTTCCAGAAACATAAAAACATCGTTACTCGTCAGGAAAAAATGCTAGAAACAAACTTATTCAATAAAATCTAATAAACAAATTTAGTTACTCAGGGATATTCTTAAAATTTAATTTTATCGTGATATTTTGTGCGAGGAAACTGAAATATTCGTTTCTATCTCCAGACAAATAAAAACATCGTAACTCGTCAGGAAAAAATGCTAGAATCAAACTTATTAAATGAAATATAATAAACAAATTAAGTTACTCAGGGATATTCTTAAAATTAAATTTTATCGTGATATTTATGCGAGAAAACTAAAATATTCGTTTCTATCTCCAGACAAATAAAAACACAGTATCTCGTCAGGAAAAAATGCTAGAATCAAACTTATTAAATGAAATATAATAAACAAATTAAGTTACTCAGGGATATTCTTAAAATTAAATTTTATCGTGATATTTATGCGAGAAAACTAAAATATTCGTTTCTAGTTCCAGAAACATAAAAACATCGTTACTCGTCAGGAAAAAATGCTAGAAACAAACTTATTAAATAAAATCTAATAAACTAATTTAGTTACTCAGGGATATTCTTAAAATTTAATTTTATCGTGATATTTATGCGAGAAAACTAAAATATTCGTTTCTAGTTCCAGAAACATGAAAACATCGTTACTCGTCAGGAAAAAATGCTAGAAACAAAGTTATTCAATAAAATCTAATAAACAAATTTAGTTACTCAGGGACATTCTTAAAATTTAATTTTATCGTGATATTTTGTGCGAGGAAACTGAAATATTCGTTTCTATCTCCAGACAAATAAAAACATCGTAACTCGTCAGGAAAAAATGCTAGAATCAAACCTATTAAATTAAATATAATAAACAAATTAAGTTACTCAGGGATATTCTTAAAATTTAATTTTATCGTGATATTTATGCGAGAAAACTAAAATATTCGTTTCTAGTTCCAGAAACATAAAAACATCGTTACTCGTCAAGAAAAAATGCTAGAAACAAACTTATTCAATAAAATCTAATAAACAAATTTAGTTACTCAGGGATATTCTTAAAATTTAATTTTATCGTGATATTTATGCGAGAAAACTAAAATATTCGTTTCTAGCACCAGATAATTTAAAACATCGTAACTCGACAGGAAAAAATGCTAGAATCAAACTTATTAAATGAAATATAATAAACAAATTAAGTTACTCAGGGGTATTCTTACAATTTAATTTTATCGTCATATTTATGCGAGAAAACTAAAATATTCGTTTCTAGCTCCAGACAAATAAAAACATCGTAACTCGTCAGGAAAAAATGCTAGAAACAAACTTATTCAATAAAATCTAATAAACAAATTTAGTTACTCAGGGATATTCTTAAAATTTAATTTTATCGTGTTATTTATGCGAGAAAACTAAAATATTCGTTTCTAGTTCCAGAAACATAAAAACATCGTTACTCGTCAGGAAAAAATGCTAGAAACAAACTTATTCAATAAAATCTAATAAACAAATTTAGTTACTCAGGGATATTCTTAAAATTTAATTTTATCGTGATATTTTGTGCGAGGAAACTGAAATATTCGTTTCTATCTCCAGACAAATAAAAACATCGTAACTCGTCAGGAAAAAATGCTAGAATCAAACCTATTAAATGAAATATAATAAACAAATTAAGTTACTCAGGGATATTCTTAAAATTTAATTTTATCCTGATATTTATGCGAGAAAACTAAAATATTCGTTTCTAGTTCCAGAAACATAAAAACATCGTTACTCGTCAGGAAAAAATGCTAGAAACAAACTTATTCAATAAAATCTAATAAACAAATTTAGTTACTCAGGGATATTCTTAAAATTTAATTTTATCGTGATATTTATGCGAGAAAACTAAAATATTCGTTTCTATCTCCAGACAATTTAAAACATCGTAACTCGACAGGAAAAAATGCTAGAATCAAACTTATTAAATGAAATATAATAAACAAATTCAGTTACTCAGGGATATTCTTAAAATTTAATTTTATCGTGATATTTATGCGAGAAAACTAATATATTCGTTTCTATTTCCAGACAATTTAAAACATCGAAACTCGACAGGAAAAAATGCTAGAATCAAACTTATTAAATGAAATATAATAAACAAATTTAGTTACTCAGGGATATTCTTAAAATTTAATTTTATCGTGATATTTTGTGCGAGGAAACTGAAATATTCGTTTCTACCTCCAGACAAATAAAAACATCGTAACTCGTCAGGAAAAAATGCTAGAATCAAACTTATTAAATAAAATCTAATAAACTAATTTAGTTACTCAGGGATATTCTTAAAATTTAATTTTATCGTGATATTTATGCGAGAAAACTAAAATATTCGTTTCTAGTTCCAGAAACATAAAAACATCGTTACTCGTCAGGAAAAAATGCTAGAAACAAACTTATTCAATAAAATCTAATAAACAAATTTAGTTACTCAGGGATATTCTTAAAATTTAATTTTATCGTGATATTTTGTGCGAGGAAACTGAAATATTCGTTTCTATCTCCAGACAAATAAAAACTTCGTAACTCGTCAGGAAAAAATGCTAGAATCAAACCTATTAAATGAAATATAATAATCAAATTAAGTTACTCAGGGATATTCTTAAAATTAAATTTTATCGTGATATTTATGCGAGAAAACTAAAATATTCGTTTCTATCTCCAGACAAATAAAAACACAGTATCTCGTCAGGAAAAAATGCTAGAATCAAACTTATTAAATGAAATATAATAAACAAATTAAGTTACTCAGGGATATTCTTAAAATTAAATTTTATCGTGATATTTATGCGAGAAAACTAAAATATTCGTTTCTGGTTCCAGAAACATAAAAACATCGTTACTCGTCAGGAAAAAATGCTAGAAACAAACTTATTAAATAAAATCTAATAAACTAATTTAGTTACTCAGGGATATTCTTAAAATTTAATTTTATCGTGATATTTATGCGAGAAAACTAAAATATTCGTTTCTAGTTCCAGAAACATGAAAACATCGTTACTCGTCAGGAAAAAATGCTAGAAACAAACTTATTCAATAAAATCTAATAAACAAATTTAGTTACTCAGGGACATTCTTAAAATTTAATTTTATCGTGATATTTTGTGCGAGGAAACTGAAATATTCGTTTCTATCTCCAGACAAATAAAAACATCGTAACTCGTCAGGAAAAAATGCTAGAATCAAACCTATTAAATGAAATATAATAAACAAATTTAGTTACTCAGGGATATTCTTAAAATTTAATTTTATCGTGATATTTATGCGAGAAAACTAAAATATTCGTTTCTAGTTCCAGAAACATAAAAACATCGTTACTCGTCAGGAAAAAATGCTAGAAACAAACTTATTCAATAAAATCTAATAAACAAATTTAGTTACTCAGGGATATTCTTAAAATTTAATTTTATCGTGATATTTTGTGCGAGGAAACTGAAATATTCGTTTCTATCTCCAGACAAATAAAAACATCGTAACTCGTCAGGAAAAAATGCTAGAATCAAACCTATTAAATGAAATATAATAAACAAATTAAGTTACTCAGGGATATTCTTAAAATTAAATTTTATCGTGATATTTATGCGAGAAAACTAAAATATTCGTTTCTATCTCCAGACAAATAAAAACACAGTATCTCGTCAGGAAAAAATGCTAGAATCAAACTTATTAAATGAAATATAATAAACAAATTAAGTTACTCAGGGATATTCTTAAAATTAAATTTTATCGTGATATTTATGCGAGAAAACTAAAATATTCGTTTCTAGTTCCAGAAACATAAAAACATCGTTACTCGTCAGGAAAAAATGCTAGAAACAAACTTATTAAATAAAATCTAATAAACTAATTTAGTTACTCAGGGATATTCTTAAAATTTAATTTTATCGTGATATTTATGCGAGAAAACTAAAATATTCGTTTCTAGTTCCAGAAACATGAAAACATCGTTACTCGTCAGGAAAAAATGTTAGAAACAAACTTATTCAATAAAATCTAATAAACAAATTTAGTTACTCAGGGACATTCTTAAAATTTAATTTTATCGTGATATTTTGTGCGAGGAAACTGAAATATTCGTTTCTATCTCCAGACAAATAAAAACATCGTAACTCGTCAGGAAAAAATGCTAGAATCAAACCTATTAAATGAAATATAATAAACAAATTAAGTTACTCAGGGATATTCTTAAAATTTAATTTTATCGTGATATTTATGCGAGAAAACTAAAATATTCGTTTCTAGTTCCAGAAACATAAAAACATCGTTACTCGTCAAGAAAAAATGCTAGAAACAAACTTATTCAATAAAATCTAATAAACAAATTTAGTTACTCAGGGATATTCTTAAAATTTAATTTTATCGTGATATTTATGCGAGAAAACTAAAATATTCGTTTCTAGCACCAGATAATTTAAAACATCGTAACTCGACAGGAAAAAATGCTAGAATCAAACTTATTAAATGAAATATAATAAACAAATTAAGTTACTCAGGGGTATTCTTACAATTTAATTTTATCGTCATATTTATGCGAGAAAACTAAAATATTCGTTTCTAGCTCCAGACAAATAAAAACATCGTAACTCGTCAGGAAAAAATGCTAGAAACAAACTTATTCAATAAAATCTAATAAACAAATTTAGTTACTCAGGGATATTCTTAAAATTTAATTTTATCGTGATATTTATGCGAGAAAACTAAAATATTCGTTTCTAGTTCCAGAAACATAAAAACATCGTTACTCGTCAGGAAAAAATGCTAGAAACAAACTTATTCAATAAAATCTAATAAACAAATTTAGTTACTCAGGGATATTCTTAAAATTTAATTTTATCGTGATATTTATGCGAGAAAACTAAAATATTCGTTTCTATCTCCAGACAAATAAAAACATCGTAACTCGTCAGGAAAAAATGCTAGAATCAAACCTTTTAAATGAAATATAATAAACAAATTAAGTTACTCAGGAATATTCTTAAAATTTAATTTTATCGTGATATTTATGCGAGAAAACTAAAATATTCGTTTCTAGCTCCAGACAATTAAAACATCGTAACTCGACAGGAAAAAATGCTAGAATCAAACTTATTAAATGAAATATAATAAACAAATTAAGTTACTCAGGGATATTCTTAAAATTTAATTTTATCGTGATATTTATGCGAGAAAACTAAAATATTCGTTTCTAGTTCCAGAAACATAAAAACATCGTTACTCGTCAGGAAAAAATGCTAGAAACAAACTTATTAAATAAAATCTAATAAACTAATTTAGTTACTCAGGGATATTCTTAAAATTTAATTTTATCGTGATATTTATGCGAGAAAACTAAAATATTCGTTTCTATCTACAGACAAATAAAAACATCGTAACTCGTCAGGAAAAAATGCTAGAATTCAATAAAATTTAATAAACAAATTTAGTTACTCAGTGATATTCTTAAAATTTAATTTTATCGTGATATTTATGCGAGAAAACTTAAATATTCGTTTCTATTTCCAGACAATTTAAAACATCGAAACTCGACAGGAAAAAATGCTAGAATCAAACTTATTAAATGAAATATAATAAACAAATTAAGTTACTCAGGGGTATTCTTACAATTTAATTTTATCGTCATATTTATGCGAGAAAACTAAAATATTCGTTTCTAGTTCCAGAAACATAAAAACATCGTTACTCGTCAGAAAAAAATGCTAGAAACAAACTTATTCAATAAAATCTAATAAACAAATTTAGTTACTCAGGGATATTCTTAAAATTTAATTTTATCGTGATATTTATGCGAGAAAACTAAAATATTCGTTTCTAGCACCAGATAATTTAAAACATCGTAACTCGACAGGAAAAAATGCTAGATTCAAACTTATTAAATGAAATATAATAAACAAATTAAGTTACTCAGGGGTATTCTTACAATTTAATTTTATCGTCATATTTATGCGAGAAAACTAAAATATTCGTTTCTAGCTCCAGACAAATAAAAACATCGTAACTCGTCAGGAAAAAATGCTAGAAACAAACTTATTCAATAAAATCTAATAAACAAATTTAGTTACTCAGGGATATTCTTAAAATTTAATTTTATCGTGATATTTATGCGAGAAAACTAAAATATTCGTTTCTAGTTCCAGAAACATAAAAACATCGTTACTCGTCAGGAAAAAATGCTAGAAACAAACTTATTCAATAAAATCTAATAAACAAATTTAGTTACTCAGGGATATTCTTAAAATTTAATTTTATCGTGATATTTTGTGCGAGGAAACTGAAATATTCGTTTCTATCTCCAGACAAATAAAAACATCGTAACTCGTCAGGAAAAAATGCTAGAATCAAACCTATTAAATGAAATATAATAAACAAATTAAGTTACTCAGGGATATTCTTAAAATTTAATTTTATCCTGATATTTATGCGAGAAAACTAAAATATTCGTTTCTAGTTCCAGAAACATAAAAACATCGTTACTCGTCAGGAAAAAATGCTAGAAACAAACTTATTCAATAAAATCTAATAAACAAATTTAGTTACTCAGGGATATTCTTAAAATTTAATTTTATCGTGATATTTATGCGAGAAAACTAAAATATTAGTTTCTATCTCCAGACAATTTAAAACATCGTAACTCGACAGGAAAAAATGCTAGAATCAAACTTATTAAATGAAATATAATAAACAAATTCAGTTACTCAGGGATATTCTTAAAATTTAATTTTATCGTGATATTTATGCGAGAAAACTAATATATTCGTTTCTATTTCCAGACAATTTAAAACATCGAAACTCGACAGGAAAAAATGCTAGAATCAAACTTATTAAATGAAATATAATAAACAAATTTAGTTACTCAGGGATATTCTTAAAATTTAATTTTATCGTGATATTTTGTGCGAGGAAACTGAAATATTCGTTTCTACCTCCAGACAAATAAAAACATCGTAACTCGTCAGGAAAAAATGCTAGAATCAAACTTATTAAATAAAATCTAATAAACTAATTTAGTTACTCAGGGATATTCTTAAAATTTAATTTTATCGTGATATTTATGCGAGAAAACTAAAATATTCGTTTCTAGTTCCAGAAACATAAAAACATCGTTACTCGTCAGGAAAAAATGCTAGAAACAAACTTATTCAATAAAATCTAATAAACAAATTTAGTTACTCAGGGATATTCTTAAAATTTAATTTTATCGTGATATTTTGTGCGAGGAAACTGAAATATTCGTTTCTATCTCCAGACAAATAAAAACTTCGTAACTCGTCAGGAAAAAATGCTAGAATCAAACCTATTAAATGAAATATAATAAACAAATTAAGTTACTCAGGGATATTCTTAAAATTAAATTTTATCGTGATATTTATGCGAGAAAACTAAAATATTCGTTTCTATCTCCAGACAAATAAAAACACAGTATCTCGTCAGGAAAAAATGCTAGAATCAAACTTATTAAATGAAATATAATAAACAAATTAAGTTACTCAGGGATATTCTTAAAATTAAATTTTATCGTGATATTTATGCGAGAAAACTAAAATATTCGTTTCTAGTTCCAGAAACATAAAAACATCGTTACTCGTCAGGAAAAAATGCTAGAAACAAACTTATTAAATAAAATCTAATAAACTAATTTAGTTACTCAGGGATATTCTTAAAATTTAATTTTATCGTGATATTTATGCGAGAAAACTAAAATATTCGTTTCTAGTTCCAGAAACATGAAAATATCGTTACTCGTCAGGAAAAAATGCTAGAAACAAACTTATTCAATAAAATCTAATAAACAAATTTAGTTACTCAGGGACATTCTTAAAATTTAATTTTATCGTGATATTTTGTGCGAGGAAACTGAAATATTCGTTTCTATCTCCAGACAAATAAAAACATCGTAACTCGTCAGGAAAAAATGCTAGAATCAAACCTATTAAATGAAATATAATAAACAAATTAAGTTACTCAGGGATATTCTTAAAATTTAATTTTATCGTGATATTTATGCGAGAAAACTAAAATATTCGTTTCTAGTTCCAGAAACATAAAAACATCGTTACTCGTCAAGAAAAAATGCTAGAAACAAACTTATTCAATAAAATCTAATAAACAAATTTAGTTACTCAGGGATATTCTTAAAATTTAATTTTATCGTGATATTTATGCGAGAAAACTAAAATATTCGTTTCTAGCACCAGATAATTTAAAACATCGTAACTCGACAGGAAAAAATGCTAGAATCAAACTTATTAAATGAAATATAATAAACAAATTAAGTTACTCAGGGGTATTCTTACAATTTAATTTTATCGTCATATTTATGCGAGAAAACTAAAATATTCGTTTCTAGCTCCAGACAAATAAAAACATCGTAACTCGTCAGGAAAAAATGCTAGAAACAAACTTATTCAATAAAATCTAATAAACAAATTTAGTTACTCAGGGATATTCTTAAAATTTAATTTTATCGTGATATTTATGCGAGAAAACTAAAATATTCGTTTCTAGTTCCAGAAACATAAAAACATCGTTACTCGTCAGGAAAAAATGCTAGAAACAAACTTATTCAATAAAATCTAATAAACAAATTTAGTTACTCAGGGATATTCTTAAAATTTAATTTTATCGTGATATTTTGTGCGAGGAAACTGAAATATTCGTTTCTATCTCCAGACAAATAAAAACATCGTAACTCGTCAGGAAAAAATGCTAGAATCAAACCTATTAAATGAAATATAATAAACAAATTAAGTTACTCAGGGATATTCTTAAAATTAAATTTTATCGTGATATTTATGCGAGAAAACTAAAATATTCGTTTCTATCTCCAGACAAATAAAAACACAGTATCTCGTCAGGAAAAAATGCTAGAATCAAACTTATTAAATGAAATATAATAAACAAATTAAGTTACTCAGGGATATTCTTAAAATTAAATTTTATCGTGATATTTATGCGAGAAAACTAAAATATTCGTTTCTAGTTCCAGAAACATAAAAACATCGTTACTCGTCAGGAAAAAATGCTAGAAACAAACTTATTAAATAAAATCTAATAAACTAATTTAGTTACTCAGGGATATTCTTAAAATTTAATTTTATCGTGATATTTATGCGAGAAAACTAAAATATTCGTTTCTAGTTCCAGAAACATGAAAACATCGTTACTCGTCAGGAAAAAATGCTAGAAACAAACTTATTCAATAAAATCTAATAAACAAATTTAGTTACTCAGGGACATTCTTAAAATTTAATTTTATCGTGATATTTTGTGCGAGGAAACTGAAATATTCGTTTCTATCTCCAGACAAATAAAAACATCGTAACTCGTCAGGAAAAAATGCTAGAATCAAACCTATTAAATGAAATATAATAAACAAATTAAGTTACTCAGGGATATTCTTAAAATTTAATTTTATCGTGATATTTATGCGAGAAAACTAAAATATTCGT
Organism: Pterostichus madidus; assembly: GCA_911728475.2. Taxonomy (NCBI): domain Eukaryota; kingdom Metazoa; phylum Arthropoda; class Insecta; order Coleoptera; family Carabidae; genus Pterostichus; species Pterostichus madidus. Next base: position 20,154,129 of record OU452309.1, on the reverse strand, counting down.
TTCTAGTTCCAGAAACATAAAAACATCGTTACTCGTCAAGAAAAAATGCTAGAAACAAACTTATTAAATAAAATCTAATAAACAAATTTAGTTACTCAGGGATATTCTTAAAATTTAATTTTATCGTGATATTTATGCGAGAAAACTAAAATATTCGTTTCTAGCACCAGATAATTTAAAACATCGTAACTCGACAGGAAAAAATGCTAGAATCAAACTTATTAAATGAAATATAATAAACAAATTAAGTTACTCAGGGGTATTCTTACAATTTAATTTTATCGTGATATTTATGCGAGAAAACTAAAATATTCGTTTCTAGCTCCAGACAAATAAAAACATCGTAACTCGTCAGGAAAAAATGCTAGAAACAAACTTATTCAATAAAATCTAATAAACAAATTTAGTTACTCAGGGATATTCTTAAAATTTAATTTTATCGTGATATTTATGCGAGAAAACTAAAATATTCGTTTCTAGTTCCAGAAACATAAAAACATCGTTACTCGTCAGGAAAAAATGCTAGAAACAAACTTATTCAATAAAATCTAATAAACAAATTTAGTTACTCAGGGATATTCTTAAAATTTAATTTTATCGTGATATTTTGTGCGAGGAAACTGAAATATTCGTTTCTATCTCCAGACAAATAAAAACATCGTAACTCGTCAGGAAAAAATGCTAGAATCAAACCTATTAAATGAAATATAATAAACAAATTAAGTTACTCAGGGATATTCTTAAAATTAAATTTTATCGTGATATTTATGCAAGAAAACTAAAATATTCGTTTCTATCTCCAGACAAATAAAAACACAGTATCTCGTCAGGAAAAAATGCTAGAATCAAACTTATTAAATGAAATATAATAAACAAATTAAGTTACTCAGGGATATTCTTAAAATTAAATTTTATCGTGATATTTATGCGAGAAAACTAAAATATTCGTTTCTAGCTCCAGACAATTAAAACATCGTAACTCGACAGGAAAAAATGCTAGAATCAAACTTATTAAATGAAATATAATAAACAAATTAAGTTACTCAGGGATATTCTTAAAATTTAATTTTATCGTGATATTTATGCGAGAAAACTAAAATATTCGTTTCTAGTTCCAGAAACATAAAAACATCGTTACTCGTCAGGAAAAAATGCTAGAAACAAACTTATTCAATAAAATCTAATAAACAAATTTAGTTACTCAGGGATATTCTTAAAATTTAATTTTATCGTGATATTTATGCGAGAAAACTAAAATATTCGTTTCTATCTACAGACAAATAAAAACATCGTAACTCGTCAGGAAAAAATGCTAGAAACAAACTTATTCAATAAAATCTAATAAACAAATTTAGGTACTCAGGGATATTCTTAAAATTTAATTTTATCGTGATATTTATGCGAGAAAACTAAAATATTCGTTTCTAGTTCCAGAAACATAAAAACATCGTTACTCGTCAGGAAAAAATGCTAGAAACAAACTTATTCAATAAAATCTAATAAACAAATTTAGTTACTCAGGGATATTCTTAAAATTTAATTTTATCGTGATATTTATGCGAGAAAACTAAAATATTCGTTTCTATCTCCAGACAAATAAAAACATCGTAACTCGTCAGGAAAAAATGCTAGAATCAAACCTTTTAAATGAAATATAATAAACAAATTAAGTTACTCAGGAATATTCTTAAAATTTAATTTTATCGTGATATTTATGCGAGAAAACTAAAATATTCGTTTCTAGCTCCAGACAATTAAAACATCGTAACTCGACAGGAAAAAATGCTAGAATCAAACTTATTAAATGAAATATAATAAACAAATTAAGTTACTCAGGGATATTCTTAAAATTTAATTTTATCGTGATATTTATGCGAGAAAACTAAAATATTCGTTTCTAGTTCCAGAAACATAAAAACATCGTTACTCGTCAGGAAAAAATGCTAGAAACAAACTTATTCAATAAAATCTAATAAACAAATTTAGTTACTCAGGGATATTCTTAAAATTTAATTTTATCGTGATATTTATGCGAGAAAACTAAAATATTCGTTTCTATCTACAGACAAATAAAAACATCGTAACTCGTCAGGAAAAAATGCTAGAATTCAATAAAATTTAATAAACAAATTTAGTTACTCAGTGATATTCTTAAAATTTAATTTTATCGTGATATTTATGCGAGAAAACTAAAATATTCGTTTCTATTTCCAGACAATTTAAAACATCGAAACTCGACAGGAAAAAATGCTAGAATCAAACTTATTAAATGAAATATAATAAACAAATTAAGTTACTCAGGGGTATTCTTACAATTTAATTTTATCGTCATATTTATGCGAGAAAACTAAAATATTCGTTTCTAGTTCCAGAAACATAAAAACATCGTTACTCGTCAGAAAAAAATGCTAGAAACAAACTTATTCAATAAAATCTAATAAACAAATTTAGTTACTCAGGGATATCCTTAAAATTTAATTTTATCGTGATATTTATGCGAGAAAACTAAAATATTCGTTTCTATCTCCAGACAAATAAAAACATCGTAACACGTCAGGAAAAAATGCTAGAATCAAACTTATTAAATGAAATATAATAAACAAATTAAGTTACTCCGGGATATTCTTAAAATTTAATTTTATCGTGATATTTATGCGAGAAAACTAAAATATTCGTTTCTATCTCCAGACAATTTAAAACATCGTAACTCGACAGGAAAAAATGCTAGAATCAAACTTATTAAATGAAATATAATAAACAAATTAAGTTACTCAGGGTTATTCTTAAAATTTAATTTTATCGTGATATTTATGCGAGAAAACTAATATATTCGTTTCTATTTCCAGACAATTTAAAATATCGAAACTCGTCAGGAAAAAATGCTAGAATCAAATTTATTAAATAAAATATAATAAACAAATTAAGTTACTCAGGGGTATTCTAACAATTTAATTTTATCGTCATATTTATGCGAGAAAACTAAAATATTCGTTTCTAGCTCCAGATAATTTAAAACATCGTAACTCGACAGGAAAAAATGGTAGAATCAAACTTATTAAATGAAATATAATAAACAAATTAAGTTACTCAGGGATATTCTTAAAATTTAATTTTATCGTGATATTTATGCGAGAAAACTAAAATATTCGTTTCTAGTTCCAGAAACATAAAAACATCGTTACTCGTCAGGAAAAAATGCTAGAAACAAACTTATTCAATAAAATCTAATAAACAAATTTAGTTACTCAGGGATATTCTTAAAATTTAATTTTATCGTGATATTTATGCGAGAAAACTAAAATATTCGTTTCTATCTCCAGACAATTTAAAACATCGTAACTCGACAGGAAAAAATGCTAGAATCAAACTTATTAAATGAAATATAATAAACAAATTAAGTTACTCAGGGTTATTCTTAAAATTTAATTTTATCGTGATATTTATGCGAGAAAACTAATATATTCGTTTCTATTTCCAGAAAATTTAAAATATCGAAACTCGTCAGGAAAAAATGCTAGAATCAAATTTATTAAATAAAATATAATAAACAAATTAAGTTACTCAGGGGTATTCTAACAATTTAATTTTATCGTCATATTTATGCGAGAAAACTAAAATATTCGTTTCTAGCTCCAGACAAATAAAAACATCGTTACTCCTCAGGAAAAAATTCTAGAATCAAACTTATTAAAAAAATCTAATAAACTAATTTAGTTACTCAGGGATATTCTTAAAATTTAATTTTATCGTGATATTTATGCGAGAAAACTAAAATATTCGTTTCTAGTTCCAGAAACATAAAAACATCGTTACTCGTCAGGAAAAAATGCTAGAAACAAACTTATTCAATAAAATCTAATAAACAAATTTAGTTACTCAGGGATATTCTTAAAATTTAATTTTATCGTGATATTTTGTGCGAGGAAACTGAAATATTCGTTTCTATCTCCAGACTAATAAAAACTTCGTAACTCGTCAGGAAAAAATGCTAGAATCAAACCTATTAAATGAAATATAATAAACAAATTAAGTTACTCAGGGATATTCTTAAAATTTAATTTTATCGTGATATTTATGCGAGAAAACTAAAATATTCGTTTCTATCTCCAGACAAATAAAAACACAGTATCTCGTCAGGAAAAAATGCTAGAATCAAACTTATTAAATGAAATATAATAAACAAATTAAGTTACTCAGGGATATTCTTAAAATTTAATTTTAACGTGATATTTATGCGAGAAAACTAAAATATTCGTTTCTAGTTCCAGAAACATAAAAACATCGTTACTCGTCAGGAAAAAATGCTAGAAACAAATTTATTAAATAAAATCTAATAAACAAATTTAGTTACTCAGGGATACTCTTAAAATTTAATTTTATTGTGATATTTATGCGAGAAAACTAAAATATTCGTTTCTATCTCCAGACAAATAAAAACACAGTATCTCGTCAGGAAAAAATGCTAGAATCAAACTTATTAAATGAAATATAATAAACAAATTAAGTTACTCAGGGATATTCTTAAAATTTAATTTTAACGTGATATTTATCCGAGAAAACTAAAATATTCGTTTCTAGTTCCAGAAACATAAAAACATCGTTACTCGTCAGGAAAAAATGCTAGAAACAAATTTATTAAATAAAATCTAATAAACAAATTTAGTTACTCAGGGATACTCTTAAAATTTAATTTTATTGTGATATTTATGCGAGAAAACTAAAATATTCGTTTCTATCTCCAGACAAATAAAAACACAGTATCTCGTCAGGAAAAAATGCTAGAATCAAACTTATTAAATGAAATATAATAAACAAATTAAGTTACTCAGGGATATTCTTAAAATTAAATTTTATCGTGATATTTATGCGAGAAAACTAATATATTCGTTTCTATTTCCAGACAATTTAAAACATCGAAACTCGACAGGAAAAAATGCTAGAATCAAACTTATTAAATGAAATATAATAAACAAATTTAGTTACTCAGGGATATTCTTAAAATTTAATTTTATCGTGATATTTTGTGCGAGGAAACTGAAATATTCGTTTCTACCTCCAGACAAATAAAAACATCGTAACTCGTCAGGAAAAAATGCTAGAATCAAACTTATTAAATAAAATCTAATAAACAAATAAAGTTACTCAGGGATATTCTTAAAATTTAATTTTAACGTGATATTTATGCGAGAAAACTAAAATATTCGTTTCTAGTTCCAGAAACATAAAAACATCGTTACTCGTCAGGAAAAAATGCTAGAAACAAATTTATTAAATAAAATCTAATAAACAAATTTAGTTACTCAGGGATATTCTTAAAATTTAATTTTATTGTGATATTTATGCGAGAAAACTAAAATATTCGTTTCTATTTCCAGACAAATAAAAACACAGTATCTCGTCAGGAAAAAATGCTAGAATCAAACTTATTAAATGAAATATAATAAACAAATTAAGTTACTCAGGGATATTCTTAAAATTAAATTTTATCGTGATATTTATGCGAGAAAACTAAAATATTCGTTTCTAGTTCCAGAAAAATAAAAACATCGTTACTCGTCAGGAAAAAATGCTAGAAACAAACTTATTAAATAAAATCTAATAAACTAATTTAGTTACTCAGGGATATCTTAAAATTTAATTTTATCGTGATATTTATGCGAGAAAACTAAAATATTCGTTTCTAGTTCCAGAAACATAAAAACATCGTTACTCGTCAGGAAAAAATGCTAGAAACAAACTTATTCAATAAAATCTAATAAACAAATTTAGTTACTCAGGGATATTCTTAAAATTTAATTTTATCGTGATATTTATGCGAGAAAACTAAAATATTCGTTTCTATTTCCAGACAATTTAAAACATCGAAACTCGACAGGAAAAAATGCTAGAATCAAACTTATTAAATGAAATATAATAAACAAATTAAGTTACTCAGGGGTATTCTTACAATTTAATTTTATCGTGATATTTATGTGAGAAAACTAAAATATTCGTTTCTAGCTCCAGACAATTTAAAACATCGTAACTCGACAGGAAAAAATGCTAGAATCAAACTTATTAAATGAAATATAATAAACAAATTAAGTTACTCAGGGATATTCTTAAAATTTAATTTTATCCTGATATTTATGCGAGAAAACTAAAATATTCGTTTCTATCTCCAGACTAATAAAAACATCGTAACTCGTCAGGAAAAAATTCTAGAATCAAACTTATTAAATGAAATATAATAAACAAATTAAGTTACTCAGGGATATTCTTAAAATTTAATTTTAACGTGATATTTATGCGAGAAAACTAAAATATTCGTTTCTAGTTCCAGAAACATAAAAACATCGTTACTCGTCAGGAAAAAATGCTAGAAACAAATTTATTAAATAAAATCTAATAAACAAATTTAGTTACTCAGGGATACTCTTAAAATTTAATTTTATTGTGATATTTATGCGAGAAAACTAAAATATTCGTTTCTATCTCCAGACAAATAAAAACACAGTATCTCGTCAGGAAAAAATGCTAGAATCAAACTTATTAAATGAAATATAATAAACAAATTAAGTTACTCAGGGATATTCTTAAAATTTAATTTTAACGTGATATTTATGCGAGAAAACTAAAATATTCGTTTCTAGTTCCAGAAACATAAAAACATCGTTACTCGTCAGGAAAAAATGCTAGAAACAAATTTATTAAATAAAATCTAATAAACAAATTTAGTTACTCAGGGATACTCTTAAAATTTAATTTTATTGTGATATTTATGCGAGAAAACTAAAATATTCGTTTCTATCTCCAGACAAATAAAAACACAGTATCTCGTCAGGAAAAAATGCTAGAATCAAACTTATTAAATGAAATATAATAAACAAATTAAGTTACTCAGGGATATTCTTAAAATTAAATTTTATCGTGATATTTATGCGAGAAAACTAATATATTCGTTTCTATTTCCAGACAATTTAAAACATCGAAACTCGACAGGAAAAAATGCTAGAATCAAACTTATTAAATGAAATATAATAAACAAATTTAGTTACTCAGGGATATTCTTAAAATTTAATTTTATCGTGATATTTTGTGCGAGGAAACTGAAATATTCGTTTCTACCTCCAGACAAATAAAAACATCGTAACTCGTCAGGAAAAAATGCTAGAATCAAACTTATTAAATAAAATCTAATAAACAAATAAAGTTACTCAGGGATATTCTTAAAATTTAATTTTAACGTGATATTTATGCGAGAAAACTAAAATATTCGTTTCTAGTTCCAGAAACATAAAAACATCGTTACTCGTCAGGAAAAAATGCTAGAAACAAATTTATTAAATAAAATCTAATAAACAAATTTAGTTACTCAGGGATATTCTTAAAATTTAATTTTATTGTGATATTTATGCGAGAAAACTAAAATATTCGTTTCTATTTCCAGACAATTTAAAATATCGAAACTCGTCAGGAAAAAATGCTAGAATCAAATTTATTAAATAAAATATAATAAACAAATTAAGTTACTCAGGGGTATTCTAACAATTTAATTTTATCGTCATATTTATGCGAGAAAACTAAAATATTCGTTTCTAGCTCCAGACAAATAAAAACATCGTTACTCCTCAGGAAAAAATTCTAGAATCAAACTTATTAAAAAAATCTAATAAACTAATTTAGTTACTCAGGGATATTCTTAAAATTTAATTTTATCGTGATATTTATGCGAGAAAACTAAAATATTCGTTTCTAGTTCCAGAAACATAAAAACATCGTTACTCGTCAGGAAAAAATGCTAGAAACAAACTTATTCAATAAAATCTAATAAACAAATTTAGTTACTCAGGGATATTCTTAAAATTTAATTTTATCGTGATATTTTGTGCGAGGAAACTGAAATATTCGTTTCTATCTCCAGACTAATAAAAACTTCGTAACTCGTCAGGAAAAAATGCTAGAATCAAACCTATTAAATGAAATATAATAAACAAATTAAGTTACTCAGTGATATTCTTAAAATTTAATTTTATCGTGATATTTATGCGAGAAAACTAAAATATTCGTTTCTATCTCCAGACAAATAAAAACACAGTATCTCGTCAGGAAAAAATGCTAGAATCAAACTTATTAAATGAAATATATTAAACAAATTAAGTTACTCAGGGATATTCTTAAAATTTAATTTTAACGTGATATTTATGCGAGAAAACTAAAATATTCGTTTCTAGTTCCAGAAACATAAAAACATCGTTACTCGTCAGGAAAAAATGCTAGAAACAAATTTATTAAATAAAATCTAATAAACAAATTTAGTTACTCAGGGATACTCTTAAAATTTAATTTTATTGTGATATTTATGCGAGAAAACTAAAATATTCGTTTCTATCTCCAGACAAATAAAAACACAGTATCTCGTCAGGAAAAAATGCTAGAATCAAACTTATTAAATGAAATATAATAAACAAATTAAGTTACTCAGGGATATTCTTAAAATTTAATTTTAACGTGATATTTATGCGAGAAAACTAAAATATTCGTTTCTAGTTCCAGAAACATAAAAACATCGTTACTCGTCAGGAAAAAATGCTAGAAACAAATTTATTAAATAAAATCTAATAAACAAATTTAGTTACTCAGGGATACTCTTAAAATTTAATTTTATTGTGATATTTATGCGAGAAAACTAAAATATTCGTTTCTATCTCCAGACAAATAAAAACACAGTATCTCGTCAGGAAAAAATGCTAGAATCAAACTTATTAAATGAAATATAATAAACAAATTAAGTTACTCAGGGATATTCTTAAAATTAAATTTTATCGTGATATTTATGCGAGAAAACTAATATATTCGTTTCTATTTCCAGACAATTTAAAACATCGAAACTCGACAGGAAAAAATGCTAGAATCAAACTTATTAAATGAAATATAATAAACAAATTTAGTTACTCAGGGATATTCTTAAAATTTAATTTTATCGTGATATTTTGTGCGAGGAAACTGAAATATTCGTTTCTACCTCCAGACAAATAAAAACATCGTAACTCGTCAGGAAAAAATGCTAGAATCAAACTTATTAAATAAAATCTAATAAACAAATAAAGTTACTCAGGGATATTCTTAAAATTTAATTTTAACGTGATATTTATGCGAGAAAACTAAAATATTCGTTTCTAGTTCCAGAAACATAAAAACATCGTTACTCGTCAGGAAAAAATGCTAGAAACAAATTTATTAAATAAAATCTAATAAACAAATTTAGTTACTCAGGGATATTCTTAAAATTTAATTTTATTGTGATATTTATGCGAGAAAACTAAAATATTCGTTTCTATTTCCAGACAATTTAAAATATCGAAACTCGTCAGGAAAAAATGCTAGAATCAAATTTATTAAATAAAATATAATAAACAAATTAAGTTACTCAGGGGTATTCTAACAATTTAATTTTATCGTCATATTTATGCGAGAAAACTAAAATATTCGTTTCTAGCTCCAGACAAATAAAAACATCGTTACTCCTCAGGAAAAAATTCTAGAATCAAACTTATTAAAAAAATCTAATAAACTAATTTAGTTACTCAGGGATATTCTTAAAATTTAATTTTATCGTGATATTTATGCGAGAAAACTAAAATATTCGTTTCTAGTTCCAGAAACATAAAAACATCGTTACTCGTCAGGAAAAAATGCTAGAAACAAACTTATTCAATAAAATCTAATAAACAAATTTAGTTACTCAGGGATATTCTTAAAATTTAATTTTATCGTGATATTTTGTGCGAGGAAACTGAAATATTCGTTTCTATCTCCAGACTAATAAAAACTTCGTAACTCGTCAGGAAAAAATGCTAGAATCAAACCTATTAAATGAAATATAATAAACAAATTAAGTTACTCAGTGATATTCTTAAAATTTAATTTTATCGTGATATTTATGCGAGAAAACTAAAATATTCGTTTCTATCTCCAGACAAATAAAAACACAGTATCTCGTCAGGAAAAAATGCTAGAATCAAACTTATTAAATGAAATATAATAAACAAATTAAGTTACTCAGGGATATTCTTAAAATTTAATTTTAACGTGATATTTATGCGAGAAAACTAAAATATTCGTTTCTAGTTCCAGAAACATAAAAACATCGTTACTCGTCAGGAAAAAATGCTAGAAACAAATTTATTAAATAAAATCTAATAAACAAATTTAGTTACTCAGGGATACTCTTAAAATTTAATTTTATTGTGATATTTATGCGAGAAAACTAAAATATTCGTTTCTATCTCCAGACAAATAAAAACACAGTATCTCGTCAGGAAAAAATGCTAGAATCAAACTTATTAAATGAAATATAATAAACAAATTAAGTTACTCAGGGATATTCTTAAAATTTAATTTTAACGTGATATTTATGCGAGAAAACTAAAATATTCGTTTCTAGTTCCAGAAACATAAAAACATCGTTACTCGTCAGGAAAAAATGCTAGAAACAAATTTATTAAATAAAATCTAATAAACAAATTTAGTTACTCAGGGATACTCTTAAAATTTAATTTTATTGTGATATTTATGCGAGAAAACTAAAATATTCGTTTCTATCTCCAGACAAATAAAAACACAGTATCTCGTCAGGAAAAAATGCTAGAATCAAACTTATTAAATGAAATATAATAAACAAATTAAGTTACTCAGGGATATTCTTAAAATTAAATTTTATCGTGATATTTATGCGAGAAAACTAATATATTCGTTTCTATTTCCAGACAATTTAAAACATCGAAACTCGACAGGAAAAAATGCTAGAATCAAACTTATTAAATGAAATATAATAAACAAATTTAGTTACTCAGGGATATTCTTAAAATTTAATTTTATCGTGATATTTTGTGCGAGGAAACTGAAATATTCGTTTCTACCTCCAGACAAATAAAAACATCGTAACTCGTCAGGAAAAAATGCTAGAAACAAACTTATTAAATAAAATCTAATAAACAAATAAAGTTACTCAGGGATATTCTTAAAATTTAATTTTAACGTGATATTTATGCGAGAAAACTAAAATATTCGTTTCTAGTTCCAGAAACATAAAAACATCGTTACTCGTCAGGAAAAAATGCTAGAAACAAATTTATTAAATAAAATCTAATAAACAAATTTAGTTACTCAGGGATATTCTTAAAATTTAATTTTATTGTGATATTTATGCGAGAAAACTAAAATATTCGTTTCTATTTCCAGACAATTTAAAATATCGAAACTCGTCAGGAAAAAATGCTAGAATCAAATTTATTAAATAAAATATAATAAACAAATTAAGTTACTCAGGGGTATTCTAACAATTTAATTTTATCGTCATATTTATGCGAGAAAACTAAAATATTCGTTTCTAGCTCCAGACAAATAAAAACATCGTTACTCCTCAGGAAAAAATTCTAGAATCAAACTTATTAAAAAAATCTAATAAACTAATTTAGTTACGCAGGGATATTCTTAAAATTTAATTTTATCGTGATATTTATGCGAGAAAACTAAAATATTCGTTTCTAGTTCCAGAAACATAAAAACATCGTTACTCGTCAGGAAAAAATGCTAGAAACAAACTTATTCAATAAAATCTAATAAACAAATTTAGTTACTCAGGGATATTCTTAAAATTTAATTTTATCGTGATATTTTGTGCGAGGAAACTGAAATATTCGTTTCTATCTCCAGACTAATAAAAACTTCGTAACTCGTCAGGAAAAAATGCTAGAATCAAACCTATTAAATGAAATATAATAAACAAATTAAGTTACTCAGTGATATTCTTAAAATTTAATTTTATCGTGATATTTATGCGAGAAAACTAAAATATTCGTTTCTATCTCCAGACAAATAAAAACACAGTATCTCGTCAGGAAAAAATGCTAGAATCAAACTTATTAAATGAAATATAATAAACAAATTAAGTTACTCAGGGATATTCTTAAAATTTAATTTTAACGTGATATTTATGCGAGAAAACTAATATATTCGTTTCTATTTCCAGACAATTTAAAACATCGAAACTCGTCAGGAAAAAATGCTAGAAACAAATTTATTAAATAAAATCTAATAAACAAATTTAGTTACTCAGGGATACTCTTAAAATTTAATTTTATTGTGATATTTATGCGAGAAAACTAAAATATTCGTTTCTATCTCCAGACAAATAAAAACACAGTATCTCGTCAGGAAAAAATGCTAGAATCAAACTTATTAAATGAAATATAATAAACAAATTAAGTTACTCAGGGATATTCTTAAAATTTAATTTTAACGTGATATTTATGCGAGAAAACTAAAATATTCGTTTCTAGTTCCAGAAACATAAAAACATCGTTACTCGTCAGGAAAAAATGCTAGAAACAAATTTATTAAATAAAATCTAATAAACAAATTTAGTTACTCAGGGATACTCTTAAAATTTAATTTTATTGTGATATTTATGCGAGAAAACTAAAATATTCGTTTCTATCTCCAGACAAATAAAAACACAGTATCTCGTCAGGAAAAAATGCTAGAATCAAACTTATTAAATGAAATATAATAAACAAATTAAGTTACTCAGGGATATTCTTAAAATTAAATTTTATCGTGATATTTATGCGAGAAAACTAATATATTCGTTTCTATTTCCAGACAATTTAAAACATCGAAACTCGACAGGAAAAAATGCTAGAATCAAACTTATTAAATGAAATATAATAAACAAATTTAGTTACTCAGGGATATTCTTAAAATTTAATTTTATCGTGATATTTTGTGCGAGGAAACTGAAATATTCGTTTCTACCTCCAGACAAATAAAAACATCGTAACTCGTCAGGAAAAAATGCTAGAATCAAACTTATTAAATAAAATCTAATAAACAAATAAAGTTACTCAGGGATATTCTTAAAATTTAATTTTAACGTGATATTTATGCGAGAAAACTAAAATATTCGTTTCTAGTTCCAGAAACATAAAAACATCGTTACTCGTCAGGAAAAAATGCTAGAAACAAATTTATTAAATAAAATCTAATAAACAAATTTAGTTACTCAGGGATATTCTTAAAATTTAATTTTATTGTGATATTTATGCGAGAAAACTAAAATATTCGTTTCTATTTCCAGACAAATAAAAACACAGTATCTCGTCAGGAAAAAATGCTAGAATCAAACTTATTAAATGAAATATAATAAACAAATTAAGTTACTCAGGGATATTCTTAAAATTAAATTTTATCGTGATATTTATGCGAGAAAACTAAAATATTCGTTTCTAGTTCCAGAAACATAAAAACATCGTTACTCGTCAGGAAAAAATGCTAGAAACAAACTTATTAAATAAAATCTAATAAACTAATTTAGTTACTCAGGGATATCTTAAAATTTAATTTTATCGTGATATTTATGCGAGAAAACTAAAATATTCGTTTCTAGTTCCAGAAACATAAAAACATCGTTACTCGTCAGGAAAAAATGCTAGAAACAAACTTATTCAATAAAATCTAATAAACAAATTTAGTTACTCAGGGATATTCTTAAAATTTAATTTTATCGTGATATTTATGCGAGAAAACTAAAATATTCGTTTCTATTTCCAGACAATTTAAAACATCGAAACTCGACAGGAAAAAATGCTAGAATCAAACTTATTAAATGAAATATAATAAACAAATTAAGTTACTCAGGGGTATTCTTACAATTTAATTTTATCGTGATATTTATGTGAGAAAACTAAAATATTCGTTTCTAGCTCCAGACAATTTAAAACATCGTAACTCGACAGGAAAAAATGCTAGAATCAAACTTATTAAATGAAATATAATAAACAAATTAAGTTACTCAGGGATATTCTTAAAATTTAATTTTATCCTGATATTTATGCGAGAAAACTAAAATATTCGTTTCTATCTCCAGACTAATAAAAACATCGTAACTCGTCAGGAAAAAATTCTAGAATCAAACTTATTAAATGAAATATAATAAACAAATTAAGTTACTCAGGGATATTCTTAAAATTTAATTTTATCGTTATATTTATGCGAGAAAACTAAAATATTCGTTTCTAGTTCCAGAAACATAAAAACATCGTTACTCGTCGGGAAAAAATGCTAGAAACAAATTTATTAAATAAAATCTAATAAACAAATTTAGTTACTCAGGGATATTCTTAAAATTTAATTTTATTGTGATATTTATGCGAGAAAACTAAAATATTCGTTTCTATCTCCAGACAAATAAAAACACAGTATTTCGTCAGGAAAAAATGCTAGAATCAAACTTATTAAATGAAATATAATAAACAAATTAAGTTACTCAGGGATATTCTTACAATTTAATTTTATCGTGATATTTATGTGAGAAAACTAAAATATTCGTTTCTAGCTCCAGACAATTTAAAACATCGTAACTCGACAGGAAAAAATGCTAGAATCAAACTTATTAAATGAAATATAATAAACAAATTAAGTTACTCAGGGATATTCTTAAAATTTAATTTTATCGTGATATTTATGCGAGAAAACTAAAATATTCGTTTCTAGTTCCAGAAACATAAAAACATCGTTACTCGTCAGGAATAAATGCTAGAAACAAACTTATTCAATAAAATCTAATAAACAAATTTAGTTACTCAGGGATATTCTTAAAATTTAATTTTATCGTGATATTTTGTGCGAGAAAACTGAAATATTCGTTTCTATCTCCAGACAAATAAAAACATCGTAACTCGTCAGGAAAAAATGCTAGAATCAAACCTATTAAATGAAATATAATAAACAAATTAAGTTACTCAGGGATATTCTTAAAATTTAATTTTATCCTGATATTTATGCGAGAAAACTAAAATATTCGTTTCTAGTTCCAGAAACATAAAAACATCGTTACTCGTCAGGAAAAAATGCTAGAAACAAACTTATTCAATAAAATCTAATAAACAAATTTAGTTACTCAGGGATATTCTTAAAATTTAATTTTATCGTGATATTTATGCGAGAAAACTAAAATATTCGTTTCTATCTCCAGACAATTTAAAACATCGTAACTCGACAGGAAAAAATGCTAGAATCAAACTTATTAAATGAAATATAATAAACAAATTCAGTTACTCAGGGATATTCTTAAAATTTAATTTTATCGTGATATTTATGCGAGAAAACTAATATATTCGTTTCTATTTCCAGACAATTTAAAACATCGAAACTCGACAGGAAAAAATGCTAGAATCAAACTTATTAAATGAAATATAATAAACAAATTTAGTTACTCAGGGATATTCTTAAAATTTAATTTTATCGTGATATTTTGTGCGAGGAAACTGAAATATTCGTTTCTACCTCCAGACAAATAAAAACATCGTAACTCGTCAGGAAAAAATGCTAGAATCAAACTTATTAAATAAAATCTAATAAACTAATTTAGTTACTCAGGGATATTCTTAAAATTTAATTTTATCGTGATATTTATGCGAGAAAACTAAAATATTCGTTTCTAGTTCCAGAAACATAAAAACATCGTTACTCGTCAGGAAAAAATGCTAGAAACAAACTTATTCAATAAAATCTAATAAACAAATTTAGTTACTCAGGGATATTCTTAAAATTTAATTTTATCGTAATATTTTGTGCGAGGAAACTGAAATATTCGTTTCTATCTCCAGACAAATAAAAACATCGTAACTCGTCAGGAATAAATGCTAGAATCAAACTTATTAAATGAAATATAATAAACAAATTAAGTTACTCAGGGATATTCTTAAAATTAAATTTTATCGTGATATTTATGCGAGAAAACTAAAATATTCGTTTCTATCTCCAGACAAATAAAAACACAGTATCTCGTCAGGAAAAAATGCTAGAATCAAACTTATTAAATGAAATATAATAAACAAATTAAGTTACTCAGGGATATTCTTAAAATTAAATTTTATCGTGATATTTATGCGAGAAAACTAAAATATTCGTTTCTATCTCCAGACTAATAAAAACATCGTAACTCGTCAGGAAAAAATTCTAGAATCAAACTTATTAAATGAAATATAATAAACAAATTAAGTTACTCAGGGATATTCTTAAAATTTAATTTTATCGTTATATTTATGCGAGAAAACTAAAATATTCGTTTCTAGTTCCAGAAACATAAAAACATCGTTACTCGTCGGGAAAAAATGCTAGAAACAAATTTATTAAATAAAATCTAATAAACAAATTTAGTTACTCAGGGATATTCTTAAAATTTAATTTTATTGTGATATTTATGCGAGAAAACTAAAATATTCGTTTCTATCTCCAGACAAATAAAAACACAGTATTTCGTCAGGAAAAAATGCTAGAATCAAACTTATTAAATGAAATATAATAAACAAATTAAGTTACTCAGGGATATTCTTACAATTTAATTTTATCGTGATATTTATGTGAGAAAACTAAAATATTCGTTTCTAGCTCCAGACAATTTAAAACATCGTAACTCGACAGGAAAAAATGCTAGAATCAAACTTATTAAATGAAATATAATAAACAAATTAAGTTACTCAGGGATATTCTTAAAATTTAATTTTATCGTGATATTTATGCGAGAAAACTAAAATATTCGTTTCTAGTTCCAGAAACATAAAAACATCGTTACTCGTCAGGATAAATGCTAGAAACAAACTTATTCAATAAAATCTAATAAACAAATTTAGTTACTCAGGGATATTCTTAAAATTTAATTTTATCGTGATATTTTGTGCGAGAAAACTGAAATATTCGTTTCTATCTCCAGACAAATAAAAACATCGTAACTCGTCAGGAAAAAATGCTAGAATCAAACCTATTAAATGAAATATAATAAACAAATTAAGTTACTCAGGGATATTCTTAAAATTTAATTTTATCCTGATATTTATGCGAGAAAACTAAAATATTCGTTTCTAGTTCCAGAAACATAAAAACATCGTTACTCGTCAGGAAAAAATGCTAGAAACAAACTTATTCAATAAAATCTAATAAACAAATTTAGTTACTCAGGGATATTCTTAAAATTTAATTTTATCGTGATATTTATGCGAGAAAACTAAAATATTCGTTTCTATCTCCAGACAATTTAAAACATCGTAACTCGACAGGAAAAAATGCTAGAATCAAACTTATTAAATGAAATATAATAAACAAATTCAGTTACTCAGGGATATTCTTAAAATTTAATTTTATCGTGATATTTATGCGAGAAAACTAATATATTCGTTTCTATTTCCAGACAATTTAAAACATCGAAACTCGACAGGAAAAAATGCTAGAATCAAACTTATTAAATGAAATATAATAAACAAATTTAGTTACTCAGGGATATTCTTAAAATTTAATTTTATCGTGATATTTTGTGCGAGGAAACTGAAATATTCGTTTCTATCTCCAGACAAATAAAAACATCGTAACTCGTCAGGAAAAAATGCTAGAATCAAACTTATTAAATAAAATCTAATAAACTAATTTAGTTACTCAGGGATATTCTTAAAATTTAATTTTATCGTGATATTTATGCGAGAAAACTAAAATATTCGTTTCTAGTTCCAGAAACATAAAAACATCGTTACTCGTCAGGAAAAAATGCTAGAAACAAACTTATTCAATAAAATCTAATAAACAAATTTAGTTACTCAGGGATATTCTTAAAATTTAATTTTATCGTAATATTTTGTGCGAGGAAACTGAAATATTCGTTTCTATCTCCAGACAAATAAAAACATCGTAACTCGTCAGGAAAAAATGCTAGAATCAAACTTATTAAATGAAATATAATAAACAAATTAAGTTACTCAGGGATATTCTTAAAATTAAATTTTATCGTGATATTTATGCGAGAAAACTAAAATATTCGTTTCTATCTCCAGACAAATAAAAACACAGTATCTCGTCAGGAAAAAATGCTAGAATCAAACTTATTAAATGAAATATAATAAACAAATTAAGTTACTCAGGGATATTCTTAAAATTAAATTTTATCGTGATATTTATGCGAGAAAACTAAAATATTCGTTTCTAGTTCCAGAAACATAAAAACATCGTTACTCGTCAGGAAAAAATGCTAGAAACAAACTTATTAAATAAAATCTAATAAACTAATTTAGTTACTCAGGGATATTCTTAAAATTTAATTTTATCGTGATATTTATGCGAGAAAACTAAAATATTCGTTTCTAGTTCCAGAAACATGAAAACATCGTTACTCGTCAGGAAAAAATGCTAGAAACAAACTTATTCAATAAAATCTAATAAACAAATTTAGTTACTCAGGGACATTCTTAAAATTTAATTTTATCGTGATATTTTGTGCGAGGAAACTGAAATATTCGTTTCTATCTCCAGACAAATAAAAACATCGTAACTCGTCAGGAAAAAATGCTAGAATCAAACCTATTAAATGAAATATAATAAACAAATTAAGTTACTCAGGGATATTCTTAAAATTTAATTTTATCGTGATATTTATGCGAGAAAACTAAAATATTCGTTTCTAGTTCCAGAAACATAAAAACATCGTTACTCATCAAGAAAAAATGCTAGAAACAAACTTATTCAATAAAATCTAATAAACAAATTTAGTTACTCAGGGATATTCTTAAAATTTAATTTTATCGTGATATTTATGCGAGAAAACTAAAATATTCGTTTCTAGCACCAGATAATTTAAAACATCGTAACTCGACAGGAAAAAATGCTAGAATCAAACTTATTAAATGAAATATAATAAACAAATTAAGTTACTCAGGGGTATTCTTACAATTTAATTTTATCGTCATATTTATGCGAGAAAACTAAAATATTCGTTTCTAGCTCCAGACAAATAAAAACATCGTAACTCGTCAGGAAAAAATGCTAGAAACAAACTTATTCAATAAAATCTAATAAACAAATTTAGTTACTCAGGGATATTCTTAAAATTTAATTTTATCGTGATATTTATGCGAGAAAACTAAAATATTCGTTTCTAGTTCCAGAAACATAAAAACATCGTTACTCGTCAGGAAAAAATGCTAGAAACAAACTTATTCAATAAAATCTAATAAACAAATTTAGTTACTCAGGGATATTCTTAAAATTTAATTTTATCGTGATATTTTGTGCGAGGAAACTGAAATATTCGTTTCTATCTCCAGACAAATAAAAACATCGTAACTCGTCAGGAAAAAATGCTAGAATCAAACCTATTAAATGAAATATAATAAACAAATTAAGTTACTCAGGGATATTCTTAAAATTTAATTTTATCCTGATATTTATGCGAGAAAACTAAAATATTCGTTTCTAGTTCCAGAAACATAAAAACATCGTTACTCGTCAGGAAAAAATGCTAGAAACAAACTTATTCAATAAAATCTAATAAACAAATTTAGTTACTCAGGGATATTCTTAAAATTTAATTTTATCGTGATATTTATGCGAGAAAACTAAAATATTCGTTTCTATCTCCAGACAATTTAAAACATCGTAACTCGACAGGAAAAAATGCTAGAATCAAACTTATTAAATGAAATATAATAAACAAATTCAGTTACTCAGGGATATTCTTAAAATTTAATTTTATCGTGATATTTATCCGAGAAAACTAATATATTCGTTTCTATTTCCAGACAATTTAAAACATCGAAACTCGACAGGAAAAAATGCTAGAATCAAACTTATTAAATGAAATATAATAAACAAATTTAGTTACTCAGGGATATTCTTAAAATTTAATTTTATCGTGATATTTTGTGCGAGGAAACTGAAATATTCGTTTCTACCTCCAGACAAATAAAAACATCGTAACTCGTCAGGAAAAAATGCTAGAATCAAACTTATTAAATAAAATCTAATAAACTAATTTAGTTACTCAGGGATATTCTTAAAATTTAATTTTAACGTGATATTTATGCGAGAAAACTAAAATATTCGTTTCTAGTTCCAGAAACATAAAAACATCGTTACTCGTCAGGAAAAAATGCTAAAAAAACTTATTCAATAAAATCTAATAAACAAATTTAGTTACTCAGGGATATTCTTAAAATTTAATTTTATCGTGATATTTTGTGCGAGGAAACTGAAATATTCGTTTCTATCTCCAGACAAATAAAAACTTCGTAACTCGTCAGGAAAAAATGCTAGAATCAAACCTATTAAATGAAATATAATAAACAAATTAAGTTACTCAGGGATATTCTTAAAATTAAATTTTATCGTGATATTTATGCGAGAAAACTAAAATATTCGTTTCTATCTCCAGACAAATAAAAACACAGTATCTCGTCAGGAAAAAATGCTAGAATCAAACTTATTAAATGAAATATAATAAACAAATTAAGTTACTCAGGGATATTCTTAAAATTAAATTTTATCGTGATATTTATGCGAGAAAACTAAAATATTCGTTTCTGGTTCCAGAAACATAAAAACATCGTTACTCGTCAGGAAAAAATGCTAGAAACAAACTTATTAAATAAAATCTAATAAACTAATTTAGTTACTCAGGGATATTCTTAAAATTTAATTTTATCGTGATATTTATACGAGAAAACTAAAATATTCGTTTCTAGTTCCAGAAACATGAAAACATCGTTACTCGTCAGGAAAAAATGCTAGAAACAAACTTATTCAATAAAATCTAATAAACAAATTTAGTTACTCAGGGACATTCTTAAAATTTAATTTTATCGTGATATTTTGTGCGAGGAAACTGAAATATTCGTTTCTATCTCCAGACAAATAAAAACATCGTAACTCGTCAGGAAAAAATGCTAGAATCAAACCTATTAAATGAAATATAATAAACAAATTAAGTTACTCAGGGATATTCTTAAAATTTAATTTTATCGTGATATTTATGCGAGAAAACTAAAATATTCGTTTCTAGTTCCAGAAACATAAAAACATCGTTACTCGTCAAGAAAAAATGCTAGAAACAAACTTATTCAATAAAATCTAATAAACAAATTTAGTTACTCAGGGATATTCTTAAAATTTAATTTTATCGTGATATTTATGCGAGAAAACTAAAATATTCGTTTCTAGCACCAGATAATTTAAAACATCGTAACTCGACAGGAAAAAATGCTAGAATCAAACTTATTAAATGAAATATAATAAACAAATTAAGTTACTCAGGGGTATTCTTACAATTTAATTTTATCGTCATATTTATGCGAGAAAACTAAAATATTCGTTTCTAGCTCCAGACAAATAAAAACATCGTAACTCGTCAGGAAAAAATGCTAGAAACAAACTTATTCAATAAAATCTAATAAACAAATTTAGTTACTCAGGGATATTCTTAAAATTTAATTTTATCGTGATATTTATGCGAGAAAACTAAAATATTCGTTTCTAGTTCCAGAAACATAAAAACATCGTTACTCGTCAGGAAAAAATGCTAGAAACAAACTTATTCAATAAAATCTAATAAACAAATTTAGTTACTCAGGGATATTCTTAAAATTTAATTTTATCGTGATATTTTGTGCGAGGAAACTGAAATATTCGTTTCTATCTCCAGACAAATAAAAACATCGTAACTCGTCAGGAAAAAATGCTAGAAACAAACTTATTCAATAAAATCTAATAAACAAATTTAGTTACTCAGGGATATTCTTAAAATTTAATTTTATCGTGATATTTATGCGAGAAAACTAAAATATTCGTTTCTAGTTCCAGAAACATAAAAACATCGTTACTCGTCAGGAAAAAATGCTAGAAACAAACTTATTCAATAAAATCTAATAAACAAATTTAGTTACTCAGGGATATTCTTAAAATTTAATTTTATCGTGATATTTTGTGCGAGGAAACTGAAATATTCGTTTCTATCTCCAGACAAATAAAAACATCGTAACTCGTCAGGAAAAAATGCTAGAATCAAACCTATTAAATGAAATATAATAAACAAATTAAGTTACTCAGGGATATTCTTAAAATTTAATTTTATCCTGATATTTATGCGAGAAAACTAAAATATTCGTTTCTAGTTCCAGAAACATAAAAACATCGTTACTCGTCAGGAAAAAATGCTAGAAACAAACTTATTCAATAAAATCTAATAAACAAATTTAGTTACTCAGGGATATTCTTAAAATTTAATTTTATCGTGATATTTATGCGAGAAAACTAAAATATTCGTTTCTATCTCCAGACAATTTAAAACATCGTAACTCGACAGGAAAAAATGCTAGAATCAAACTTATTAAATGAAATATAATAAACAAATTCAGTTACTCAGGGATATTCTTAAAATTTAATTTTATCGTGATATTTATCCGAGAAAACTAATATATTCGTTTCTATTTCCAGACAATTTAAAACATCGAAACTCGACAGGAAAAAATGCTAGAATCAAACTTATTAAATGAAATATAATAAACAAATTTAGTTACTCAGGGATATTCTTAAAATTTAATTTTATCGTGATATTTTGTGCGAGGAAACTGAAATATTCGTTTCTACCTCCAGACAAATAAAAACATCGTAACTCGTCAGGAAAAAATGCTAGAATCAAACTTATTAAATAAAATCTAATAAACTAATTTAGTTACTCAGGGATATTCTTAAAATTTAATTTTAACGTGATATTTATGCGAGAAAACTAAAATATTCGTTTCTAGTTCCAGAAACATAAAAACATCGTTACTCGTCAGGAAAAAATGCTAAAAAAACTTATTCAATAAAATCTAATAAACAAATTTAGTTACTCAGGGATATTCTTAAAATTTAATTTTATCGTGATATTTTGTGCGAGGAAACTGAAATATTCGTTTCTATCTCCAGACAAATAAAAACTTCGTAACTCGTCAGGAAAAAATGCTAGAATCAAACCTATTAAATGAAATATAATAAACAAATTAAGTTACTCAGGGATATTCTTAAAATTAAATTTTATCGTGATATTTATGCGAGAAAACTAAAATATTCGTTTCTATCTCCAGACAAATAAAAACACAGTATCTCGTCAGGAAAAAATGCTAGAATCAAACTTATTAAATGAAATATAATAAACAAATTAAGTTACTCAGGGATATTCTTAAAATTAAATTTTATCGTGATATTTATGCGAGAAAACTAAAATATTCGTTTCTGGTTCCAGAAACATAAAAACATCGTTACTCGTCAGGAAAAAATGCTAGAAACAAACTTATTAAATAAAATCTAATAAACTAATTTAGTTACTCAGGGATATTCTTAAAATTTAATTTTATCGTGATATTTATACGAGAAAACTAAAATATTCGTTTCTAGTTCCAGAAACATGAAAACATCGTTACTCGTCAGGAAAAAATGCTAGAAACAAACTTATTCAATAAAATCTAATAAACAAATTTAGTTACTCAGGGACATTCTTAAAATTTAATTTTATCGTGATATTTTGTGCGAGGAAACTGAAATATTCGTTTCTATCTCCAGACAAATAAAAACATCGTAACTCGTCAGGAAAAAATGCTAGAATCAAACCTATTAAATGAAATATAATAAACAAATTAAGTTACTCAGGGATATTCTTAAAATTTAATTTTATCGTGATATTTATGCGAGAAAACTAAAATATTCGTTTCTAGTTCCAGAAACATAAAAACATCGTTACTCGTCAAGAAAAAATGCTAGAAACAAACTTATTCAATAAAATCTAATAAACAAATTTAGTTACTCAGGGATATTCTTAAAATTTAATTTTATCGTGATATTTATGCGAGAAAACTAAAATATTCGTTTCTAGCACCAGATAATTTAAAACATCGTAACTCGACAGGAAAAAATGCTAGAATCAAACTTATTAAATGAAATATAATAAACAAATTAAGTTACTCAGGGGTATTCTTACAATTTAATTTTATCGTCATATTTATGCGAGAAAACTAAAATATTCGTTTCTAGCTCCAGACAAATAAAAACATCGTAACTCGTCAGGAAAAAATGCTAGAAACAAACTTATTCAATAAAATCTAATAAACAAATTTAGTTACTCAGGGATATTCTTAAAATTTAATTTTATCGTGATATTTATGCGAGAAAACTAAAATATTCGTTTCTAGTTCCAGAAACATAAAAACATCGTTACTCGTCAGGAAAAAATGCTAGAAACAAACTTATTCAATAAAATCTAATAAACAAATTTAGTTACTCAGGGATATTCTTAAAATTTAATTTTATCGTGATATTTTGTGCGAGGAAACTGAAATATTCGTTTCTATCTCCAGACAAATAAAAACATCGTAACTCGTCAGGAAAAAATGCTAGAATCAAACCTATTAAATGAAATATAATAAACAAATTAAGTTACTCAGGGATATTCTTAAAATTAAATTTTATCGTGATATTTATGCGAGAAAACTAAAATATTCGTTTCTATCTCCAGACAAATAAAAACACAGTATCTCGTCAGGAAAAAATGCTAGAATCAAACTTATTAAATGAAATATAATAAACAAATTAAGTTACTCAGGGATATTCTTAAAATTAAATTTTATCGTGATATTTATGCGAGAAAACTAAAATATTCGTTTCTAGTTCCAGAAACATAAAAACATCGTTACTAGTCAGGAAAAAATGCTAGAAACAAACTTATTAAATAAAATCTAATAAACTAATTTAGTTACTCAGGGATATTCTTAAAATTTAATTTTATCGTGATATTTATGCGAGAAAACTAAAATATTCGTTTCTAGTTCCAGAAACATGAAAACATCGTTACTCGTCAGGAAAAAATGCTAGAAACAAACTTATTCAATAAAATCTAATAAACAAATTTAGTTACTCAGGGACATTCTTAAAATTTAATTTTATCGTGATATTTTGTGCGAGGAAACTGAAATATTCGTTTCTATCTCCAGACAAATAAAAACATCGTAACTCGTCAGGAAAAAATGCTAGAATCAAACCTATTAAATGAAATATAATAAACAAATTAAGTTACTCAGGGATATTCTTAAAATTTAATTTTATCGTGATATTTATGCGAGAAAACTAAAATATTCGTTTCTAGTTCCAGAAACATAAAAACATCGTTACTCGTCAAGAAAAAATGCTAGAAACAAACTTATTCAATAAAATCTAATAAACAAATTTAGTTACTCAGGGATATTCTTAAAATTTAATTTTATCGTGATATTTATGCGAGAAAACTAAAATATTCGTTTCTAGCACCAGATAATTTAAAACATCGTAACTCGACAGGAAAAAATGCTAGAATCAAACTTATTCAATAAAATCTAATAAACAAATTTAGTTACTCAGGGATATTCTTAAAATTTAATTTTATCGTGATATTTATGCGAGAAAACTAAAATATTCGTTTCTAGCACCAGATAATTTAAAACATCGTAACTCGACAGGAAAAAATGCTAGAAACAAACTTATTCAATAAAATCTAATAAACAAATTTAGTTACTCAGGGATATTCTTAAAATTTAATTTTATCGTGATATTTATGCGAGAAAACTAAAATATTCGTTTCTAGCACCAGATAATTTAAAACATCGTAACTCGACAGGAAAAAATGCTAGAATCAAACTTATTCAATAAAATCTAATAAACAAATTAAGTTACTCAGGGATATTCTTAAAATTTAATTTTATCGTGATATTTATGCGAGAAAACTAAAATATTCGTTTCTAGTTCCAGAAACATGAAAACATCGTTACTCGTCAGGAAAAAATGCTAGAAACAAACTTATTCAATAAAATCTAATAAACAAATTTAGTTACTCAGGGACATTCTTAAAATTTAATTTTATCGTGATATTTTGTGCGAGGAAACTGAAATATTCGTTTCTATCTCCAGACAAATAAAAACATCGTAACTCGTCAGGAAAAAATGCTAGAATCAAACCTATTAAATGAAATATAATAAACAAATTAAGTTACTCAGGGATATTCTTAAAATTTAATTTTATCGTGATATTTATGCGAGAAAACTAAAATATTCGTTTCTAGTTCCAGAAACATAAAAACATCGTTACTCGTCAAGAAAAAATGCTAGAAACAAACTTATTCAATAAAATCTAATAAACAAATTTAGTTACTCAGGGATATTCTTAAAATTTAATTTTATCGTGATATTTATGCGAGAAAACTAAAATATTCGTTTCTAGCACCAGATAATTTAAAACATCGTAACTCGACAGGAAAAAATGCTAGAATCAAACTTATTAAATGAAATATAATAAACAAATTAAGTTACTCAGGGGTATTCTTACAATTTAATTTTATCGTCATATTTATGCGAGAAAACTAAAATATTCGTTTCTAGCTCCAGACAAATAAAAACATCGTAACTCGTCAGGAAAAAATGCTAGAAACAAACTTATTCAATAAAATCTAATAAACAAATTTAGTTACTCAGGGATATTCTTAAAATTTAATTTTATCGTGATATTTATGCGAGAAAACTAAAATATTCGTTTCTAGTTCCAGAAACATAAAAACATCGTTACTCGTCAGGAAAAAATGCTAGAAACAAACTTATTCAATAAAATCTAATAAACAAATTTAGTTACTCAGGGATATTCTTAAAATTTAATTTTATCGTGATATTTTGTGCGAGGAAACTGAAATATTCGTTTCTATCTCCAGACAAATAAAAACATCGTAACTCGTCAGGAAAAAATGCTAGAATCAAACCTATTAAATGAAATATAATAAACAAATTAAGTTACTCAGGGATATTCTTAAAATTTAATTTTATCCTGATATTTATGCGAGAAAACTAAAATATTCGTTTCTAGTTCCAGAAACATAAAAACATCGTTACTCGTCAGGAAAAAATGCTAGAAACAAACTTATTCAATAAAATCTAATAAACAAATTTAGTTACTCAGGGATATTCTTAAAATTTAATTTTATCGTGATATTTATGCGAGAAAACTAAAATATTCGTTTCTATCTCCAGATAATTTAAAACATCGTAACTCGACAGGAAAAAATGCTAGAATCAAACTTATTAAATGAAATATAATAAACAAATTCAGTTACTCAGGGATATTCTTAAAATTTAATTTTATCGTGATATTTATCCGAGAAAACTAATATATTCGTTTCTATTTCCAGACAATTTAAAACATCGAAACTCGACAGGAAAAAATGCTAGAATCAAACTTATTAAATGAAATATAATAAACAAATTTAGTTACTCAGGGATATTCTTAAAATTTAATTTTATCGTGATATTTTGTGCGAGGAAACTGAAATATTCGTTTCTACCTCCAGACAAATAAAAACATCGTAACTCGTCAGGAAAAAATGCTAGAATCAAACTTATTAAATAAAATCTAATAAACTAATTTAGTTACTCAGGGATATTCTTAAAATTTAATTTTAACGTGATATTTATGCGAGAAAACTAAAATATTCGTTTCTAGTTCCAGAAACATAAAAACATCGTTACTCGTCAGGAAAAAATGCTAAAAAAACTTATTCAATAAAATCTAATAAACAAATTTAGTTACTCAGGGATATTCTTAAAATTTAATTTTATCGTGATATTTTGTGCGAGGAAACTGAAATATTCGTTTCTATCTCCAGACAAATAAAAACTTCGTAACTCGTCAGGAAAAAATGCTAGAATCTAACCTATTAAATGAAATATAATAAACAAATTAAGTTACTCAGGGATATTCTTAAAATTAAATTTTATCGTGATATTTATGCGAGAAAACTAAAATATTCGTTTCTATCTCCAGACAAATAAAAACACAGTATCTCGTCAGGAAAAAATGCTAGAATCAAACTTATTAAATGAAATATAATAAACAAATTAAGTTACTCAGGGATATTCTTAAAATTAAATTTTATCGTGATATTTATGCGAGAAAACTAAAATATTCGTTTCTGGTTCCAGAAACATAAAAACATCGTTACTCGTCAGGAAAAAATGCTAGAAACAAACTTATTAAATAAAATCTAATAAACTAATTTAGTTACTCAGGGATATTCTTAAAATTTAATTTTATCGTGATATTTATGCGAGAAAACTAAAATATTCGTTTCTAGTTCCAGAAACATGAAAACATCGTTACTCGTCAGGAAAAAATGCTAGAAACAAACTTATTCAATAAAATCTAATAAACAAATTTAGTTACTCAGGGACATTCTTAAAATTTAATTTTATCGTGATATTTTGTGCGAGGAAACTGAAATATTCGTTTCTATCTCCAGACAAATAAAAACATCGTAACTCGTCAGGAAAAAATGCTAGAATCAAACCTATTAAATGAAATATAATAAACAAATTAAGTTACTCAGGGATATTCTTAAAATTTAATTTTATCGTGATATTTATGCGAGAAAACTAAAATATTCGTTTCTAGTTCCAGAAACATAAAAACATCGTTACTCGTCAAGAAAAAATGCTAGAAACAAACTTATTCAATAAAATCTAATAAACAAATTTAGTTACTCAGGGATATTCTTAAAATTTAATTTTATCGTGATATTTATGCGAGAAAACTAAAATATTCGTTTCTAGCACCAGATAATTTAAAACATCGTAACTCGACAGGAAAAAATGCTAGAATCAAACTTATTAAATGAAATATAATAAACAAATTAAGTTACTCAGGGGTATTCTTACAATTTAATTTTATCGTCATATTTATGCGAGAAAACTAAAATATTCGTTTCTAGCTCCAGACAAATAAAAACATCGTAACTCGTCAGGAAAAAATGCTAGAAACAAACTTATTCAATAAAATCTAATAAACAAATTTAGTTACTCAGGGATATTCTTAAAATTTAATTTTATCGTGATATTTATGCGAGAAAACTAAAATATTCGTTTCTAGTTCCAGAAACATAAAAACATCGTTACTCGTCAGGAAAAAATGCTAGAAACAAACTTATTCAATAAAATCTAATAAACAAATTTAGTTACTCAGGGATATTCTTAAAATTTAATTTTATCGTGATATTTTGTGCGAGGAAACTGAAATATTCGTTTCTATCTCCAGACAAATAAAAACATCGTAACTCGTCAGGAAAAAATGCTAGAATCAAACCTATTAAATGAAATATAATAAACAAATTAAGTTACTCAGGGATATTCTTAAAATTAAATTTTATCGTGATATTTATGCGAGAAAACTAAAATATTCGTTTCTATCTCCAGACAAATAAAAACACAGTATCTCGTCAGGAAAAAATGCTAGAATCAAACTTATTAAATGAAATATAATAAACAAATTAAGTTACTCAGGGATATTCTTAAAATTAAATTTTATCGTGATATTTATGCGAGAAAACTAAAATATTCGTTTCTAGTTCCAGAAACATAAAAACATCGTTACTAGTCAGGAAAAAATGCTAGAAACAAACTTATTAAATAAAATCTAATAAACTAATTTAGTTACTCAGGGATATTCTTAAAATTTAATTTTATCGTGATATTTATGCGAGAAAACTAAAATATTCGTTTCTAGTTCCAGAAACATGAAAACATCGTTACTCGTCAGGAAAAAATGCTA
The DNA here is from genome assembly GCA_911728475.2 of Pterostichus madidus. NCBI lineage: Eukaryota > Metazoa > Arthropoda > Insecta > Coleoptera > Carabidae > Pterostichus > Pterostichus madidus. Next base: position 20,124,680 of record OU452309.1, on the reverse strand, counting down.
GAAACAAACTTATTCAATAAAATCTAATAAACAAATTTAGTTACTCAGGGACATTCTTAAAATTTAATTTTATCGTGATATTTTGTGCGAGGAAACTGAAATATTCGTTTCTATCTCCAGACAAATAAAAACATCGTAACTCGTCAGGAAAAAATGCTAGAATCAAACCTATTAAATGAAATATAATAAACAAATTAAGTTACTCAGGGATATTCTTAAAATTTAATTTTATCGTGATATTTATGCGAGAAAACTAAAATATTCGTTTCTAGTTCCAGAAACATAAAAACATCGTTACTCGTCAAGAAAAAATGCTAGAAACAAACTTATTCAATAAAATCTAATAAACAAATTTAGTTACTCAGGGATATTCTTAAAATTTAATTTTATCGTGATATTTATGCGAGAAAACTAAAATATTCGTTTCTAGCACCAGATAATTTAAAACATCGTAACTCGACAGGAAAAAATGCTAGAATCAAACTTATTAAATGAAATATAATAAACAAATTAAGTTACTCAGGGGTATTCTTACAATTTAATTTTATCGTCATATTTATGCGAGAAAACTAAAATATTCGTTTCTAGCTCCAGACAAATAAAAACATCGTAACTCGTCAGGAAAAAATGCTAGAAACAAACTTATTCAATAAAATCTAATAAACAAATTTAGTTACTCAGGGATATTCTTAAAATTTAATTTTATCATGATATTTATGCGAGAAAACTAAAATATTCGTTTCTATCTCCAGACAAATAAAAACATAGTATCTCGTCAGGAAAAAATGCTAGAATCAAATGAAATATAATAAACAAATTAAGTACTCAGGGATATTCTTAAAATTTAATTTTATTGTGATATTTATGCGAGAAAACTAAAATATTCGTTTCTAGTTCCAAAAGCATAAAAACATCGTTACTCGTCAGGAAAAAATGCTAGAAACAAACTTATTAAATAAAATCTAATAAACTAATTTAGTTACTCAGGGATATTCTTAAAATTTAATTTTATCGTGATATTTATGCGAGAAAACTAAAATATTCGTTTCTTGTTCCAGAAAAATAAAAACATCGTTACTCGTCAGGAAAAAATGCTAGAAACAAACTTATTCAATAAAATCTAATAAACAAATTTAGTTACTCAGGGATATTCTTAAAATTTAATTTTATCGTGATATTTATGCGAGAAAACTAAAATATTCGTTTCTAGCTCCAGACAATTAAAACATCGTAACTCGACAGGAAAAAATGCTAGAATCAAACTTATTAAATGAAATATAATAAACAAATTAAGTTACTCAGGGATATTCTTAAAATTTAATTTTATCGTGATATTTATGCGAGAAAACTAAAATATTCGTTTCTAGTTCCAGAAACATAAAAACATCGTTACTCGTCAGGAAAAAATGCTAGAAACAAACTTATTCAATAAAATCTAATAAACAAATTTAGTTACTCAGGGATATTCTTAAAATTTAATTTTATCGTGATATTTATGCGAGAAAACTAAAATATTCGTTTCTATCTACAGACAAATAAAAACATCGTAACTCGTCAGGAAAAAATGCTAGAATTCAATAAAATTTAATAAACAAATTTAGTTACTCAGTGATATTCTTAAAATTTAATTTTATCGTGATATTTATGCGAGAAAACTAAAATATTCGTTTCTATTTCCAGACAATTTAAAACATCGAAACTCGACAGGAAAAAATGCTAGAATCAAACTTATTAAATGAAATATAATAAACAAATTAAGTTACTCAGGGGTATTCTTACAATTTAATTTTATCGTCATATTTATGCGAGAAAACTAAAATATTCGTTTCTAGTTCCAGAAACATAAAAACATCGTTACTCGTCAGAAAAAAATGCTAGAAACAAACTTATTCAATAAAATCTAATAAACAAATTTAGTTACTCAGGGATATTCTTAAAATTTAATTTTATCGTGATATTTATGCGAGAAAACTAAAATATTCGTTTCTAGCACCAGATAATTTAAAACATCGTAACTCGACAGGAAAAAATGCTAGAATCAAACTTATTAAATGAAATATAATAAACAAATTAAGTTACTCAGGGGTATTCTTACAATTTAATTTTATCGTCATATTTATGCGAGAAAACTAAAATATTCGTTTCTAGCTCCAGACAAATAAAAACATCGTAACTCGTCAGGAAAAAATGCTAGAAACAAACTTATTCAATAAAATCTAATAAACAAATTTAGTTACTCAGGGATATTCTTAAAATTTAATTTTATCGTGATATTTATGCGAGAAAACTAAAATATTCGTTTCTAGTTCCAGAAACATAAAAACATCGTTACTCGTCAGGAAAAAATGCTAGAAACAAACTTATTCAATAAAATCTAATAAACAAATTTAGTTACTCAGGGATATTCTTAAAATTTAATTTTATCGTGATATTTTGTGCGAGGAAACTGAAATATTCGTTTCTATCTCCAGACAAATAAAAACATCGTAACTCGTCAGGAAAAAATGCTAGAATCAAACCTATTAAATGAAATATAATAAACAAATTAAGTTACTCAGGGATATTCTTAAAATTTAATTTTATCCTGATATTTATGCGAGAAAACTAAAATATTCGTTTCTAGTTCCAGAAACATAAAAACATCGTTACTCGTCAGGAAAAAATGCTAGAAACAAACTTATTCAATAAAATCTAATAAACAAATTTAGTTACTCAGGGATATTCTTAAAATTTAATTTTATCGTGATATTTATGCGAGAAAACTAAAATATTCGTTTCTATCTCCAGACAATTTAAAACATCGTAACTCGACAGGAAAAAATGCTAGAATCAAACTTATTAAATGAAATATAATAAACAAATTCAGTTACTCAGGGATATTCTTAAAATTTAATTTTATCGTGATATTTATGCGAGAAAACTAATATATTCGTTTCTATTTCCAGACAATTTAAAACATCGAAACTCGACAGGAAAAAATGCTAGAATCAAACCTATTAAATGAAATATAATAAACAAATTTAGTTACTCAGGGATATTCTTAAAATTTAATTTTATCGTGATATTTTGTGCGAGGAAACTGAAATATTCGTTTCTACCTCCAGACAAATAAAAACATCGTAACTCGTCAGGAAAAAATGCTAGAATCAAACTTATTAAATAAAATCTAATAAACTAATTTAGTTACTCAGGGATATTCTTAAAATTTAATTTTATCGTGATATTTATGCGAGAAAACTAAAATATTCGTTTCTAGTTCCAGAAACATAAAAACATCGTTACTCGTCAGGAAAAAATGCTAGAAACAAACTTATTCAATAAAATCTAATAAACAAATTTAGTTACTCAGGGATATTCTTAAAATTTAATTTTATCGTGATATTTTGTGCGAGGAAACTGAAATATTCGTTTCTATCTCCAGACAAATAAAAACTTCGTAACTCGTCAGGAAAAAATGCTAGAATCAAACCTATTAAATGATATATAATAAACAAATTAAGTTACTCAGGGATATTCTTAAAATTAAATTTTATCGTGATATTTATGCGAGAAAACTAAAATATTCGTTTCTATCTCCAGACAAATAAAAACACAGTATCTCGTCAGGAAAAAATGCTAGAATCAAACTTATTAAATGAAATATAATAAACAAATTAAGTTACTCAGGGATATTCTTAAAATTAAATTTTATCGTGATATTTATGCGAGAAAACTAAAATATTCGTTTCTAGTTCCAGAAACATAAAAACATCGTTACTCGTCAGGAAAAAATGCTAGAAACAAACTTATTAAATAAAATCTAATAAACTAATTTAGTTACTCAGGGATATTCTTAAAATTTAATTTTATCGTGATATTTATGCGAGAAAACTAAAATATTCGTTTCTAGTTCCAGAAATATGAAAACATCGTTACTCGTCAGGAAAAAATGCTAGAAACAAACTTATTCAATAAAATCTAATAAACAAATTTAGTTACTCAGGGACATTCTTAAAATTTAATTTTATCGTGATATTTTGTGCGAGGAAACTGAAATATTCGTTTCTATCTCCACACAAATAAAAACATCGTAACTCGTCAGGAAAAAATGCTAGAATCAAACCTATTAAATGAAATATAATAAACAAATTAAGTTACTCAGGGATATTCTTAAAATTTAATTTTATCGTGATATTTATGCGAGAAAACTAAAATATTCGTTTCTAGTTCCAGAAACATAAAAACATCGTTACTCGTCAAGAAAAAATGCTAGAAACAAACTTATTCAATAAAATCTAATAAACAAATTTAGTTACTCAGGGATATTCTTAAAATTTAATTTTATCGTGATATTTATGCGAGAAAACTAAAATATTCGTTTCTAGCACCAGATAATTTAAAACATCGTAACTCGACAGGAAAAAATGCTAGAATCAAACTTATTAAATGAAATATAATAAACAAATTAAGTTACTCAGGGGTATTCTTACAATTTAATTTTATCGTCATATTTATGCGAGAAAACTAAAATATTCGTTTCTAGCTCCAGACAAATAAAAACATCGTAACTCGTCAGGAAAAAATGCTAGAAACAAACTTATTCAATAAAATCTAATAAACAAATTTAGTTACTCAGGGATATTCTTAAAATTTAATTTTATCGTGATATTTATGCGAGAAAACTAAAATATTCGTTTCTAGTTCCAGAAACATAAAAACATCGTTACTCGTCAGGAAAAAATGCTAGAAACAAACTTATTCAATAAAATCTAATAAACAAATTTAGTTACTCAGGGATATTCTTAAAATTTAATTTTATCGTGATATTTTGTGCGAGGAAACTGAAATATTCGTTTCTATCTCCAGACAAATAAAAACATCGTAACTCGTCAGGAAAAAATGCTAGAATCAAACCTATTAAATGAAATATAATAAACAAATTAAGTTACTCAGGGATATTCTTAAAATTAAATTTTATCGTGATATTTATGCGAGAAAACTAAAATATTCGTTTCTATCTCCAGACAAATAAAAACACAGTATCTCGTCAGGAAAAAATGCTAGAATCAAACTTATTAAATGAAATATAATAAACAAATTAAGTTACTCAGGGATATTCTTAAAATTAAATTTTATCGTGATATTTATGCGAGAAAACTAAAATATTCGTTTCTAGCTCCAGACAATTAAAACATCGTAACTCGACAGGAAAAAATGGTAGAATCAAACTTATTAAATGAAATATAATAAACAAATTAAGTTACTCAGGGATATTCTTAAAATTTAATTTTATCGTGATATTTATGCGAGAAAACTAAAATATTCGTTTCTAGTTCCAGAAACATAAAAACATCGTTACTCGTCAGGAAAAAATGCTAGAAACAAACTTATTCAATAAAATCTAATAAACAAATTTAGTTACTCAGGGATATTCTTAAAATTTAATTTTATCGTGATATTTATGCGAGAAAACTAAAATATTCGTTTCTATCTACAGACAAATAAAAACATCGTAACTCGTCAGGAAAAAATGCTAGAAACAAACTTATTCAATAAAATCTAATAAACAAATTTAGTTACTCAGGGATATTCTTAAAATTTAATTTTATCGTGATATTTATGCGAGAAAACTAAAATATTCGTTTCTAGTTCCAGAAACATAAAAACATCGTTACTCGTCAGGAAAAAATGCTAGAAACAAACTTATTCAATAAAATCTAATAAACAAATTTAGTTACTCAGGGATATTCTTAAAATTTAATTTTATCGTGATATTTATGCGAGAAAACTAAAATATTCGTTTCTATCTCCAGACAAATAAAAACATCGTAACTCGTCAGGAAAAAATGCTAGAATCAAACCTTTTAAATGAAATATAATAAACAAATTAAGTTACTCAGGAATATTCTTAAAATTTAATTTTATCGTGATATTTATGCGAGAAAACTAAAATATTCGTTTCTAGCTCCAGACAATTAAAACATCGTAACTCGACAGGAAAAAATGCTAGAATCAAACTTATTAAATGAAATATAATAAACAAATTAAGTTACTCAGGGATATTCTTAAAATTTAATTTTATCGTGATATTTATGCGAGAAAACTAAAATATTTGTTTCTAGTTCCAGAAACATAAAAACATCGTTACTCGTCAGGAAAAAATGCTGGAAACAAACTTATTCAATAAAATCTAATAAACAAATTTAGTTACTCAGGGATATTCTTAAAATTTAATTTTATCGTGATATTTATGCGAGAAAACTAAAATATTCGTTTCTATCTACAGACAAATAAAAACATCGTAACTCGTCAGGAAAAAATGCTAGAATTCAATAAAATTTAATAAACAAATTTAGTTACTCAGTGATATTCTTAAAATTTAATTTTATCGTGATATTTATGCGAGAAAACTAAAATATTCGTTTCTATTTCCAGACAATTTAAAACATCGAAACTCGACAGGAAAAAATGCTAGAATCAAACTTATTAAATGAAATATAATAAACAAATTAAGTTACTCAGGGGTATTCTTACAATTTAATTTTATCGTCATATTTATGCGAGAAAACTAAAATATTCGTTTCTAGTTCCAGAAACATAAAAACATCGTTACTCGTCAGAAAAAAATGCTAGAAACAAACTTATTCAATAAAATCTAATAAACAAATTTAGTTACTCAGGGATAACCTTAAAATATAATTTTATCGTGATATTTATGCGAGAAAACTAAAATATTCGTTTCTATCTCCAGACAAATAAAAACATCGTAACTCGTCAGGAAAAAATGCTAGAATCAAACTTATTAAATGAAATATAATAAACAAATTAAGTTACTCCGGGATATTCTTAAAATTTAATTTTATCGTGATATTTATGCGAGAAAACTAAAATATTCGTTTCTAGCTCCAGATAATTTAAAACATCGTAACTCGACAGGAAAAAATGGTAGAATCAAACTTATTAAATGAAATATAATAAACAAATTAAGTTACTCAGGGATATTCTTAAAATTTAATTTTATCGTGATATTTATGCGAGAAAACTAAAATATTCGTTTCTAGTTCCAGAAACATAAAAACATCGGTACTCGTCAGGAAAAAATGCTAGAAACAAACTTATTCAATAAAATCTAATAAACAAATTTAGTTACTCAGGGATATTCTTAAAATTTAATTTTATCGTGATATTTATGCGAGAAAACTAAAATATTCGTTTCTATCTCCAGACAATTTAAAACATCGTAACTCGACAGGAAAAAATGCTAGAATCAAACTTATTAAATGAAATATAATAAACAAATTAAGTTACTCAGGGTTATTCTTAAAATTTAATTTTATCGTGATATTTATGCGAGAAAACTAATATATTCGTTTCTATTTCCAGACAATTTAAAATATCGAAACTCGTCAGGAAAAAATGCTAGAATCAAATTTATTAAATAAAATATAATAAACAAATTAAGTTACTCAGGGGTATTCTAACAATTTAATTTTATCGTCATATTTATGCGAGAAAACTAAAATATTCGTTTCTAGCTCCAGACAAATAAAAACATCGTAACTCGTCAGGAAAAAATGCTAGAATCAAACCTATTAAATGAAATATAATAAACAAATTAAGTTACTCCGGGATATTCTTAAAATTTAATTTTATCGTGATATTTATGCGAGAAAACTAAAATATTCGTTTCTAGTTCCAGAAACATAAAAACATCGTTACTCGTCAGGAAAAAATGCTAGAAACAAATTTATTAAATAAAATCTAATAAACAAATTTAGTTACTCAGGGATATTCTTAAAATTTAATTTTATCGTGATATTTATGCGAGAAAACTAAAATATTCCTTTCTAGCTCCAGATAATTTAAAACATCGTAACTCGACAGGAAAAAATGCTAGAATCAAACTTATTAAATGAAATATAATAAACAAATTAAGTTACTCAGGGATATTCTTAAAATTTAATTTTATCGTGATATTTATGCGAGAAAACTAAAATATTCTTTTCTAGCTCCAGACAATTTAAAACATCGTAACTCGACAGGAAAAAATGCTAGATTCAAACTTATTAAATGAATTATAATAAACAAATTAAGTTACTCAGGGATATTCTTAAAATTAAATTTTATCGTGATATTTATGCGAGAAAACTAAAATATTCGTTTCTATCTCCAGACAAATAAAAACATCGTAACTCGTCAGGAAAAAATGCTAGAATCAAACCTATTAAATGAAATATAATAAACAAATTAAGTTACTCCGGGATATTCTTAAAATTTAATTTTATCGTGATATTTATGTGAGAAAACTAAAATATTCGTTTCTAGTTCCAGAAACATAAAAACATCGTTACTCGTCAGGAAAAAATGCTAGAAACAAATTTATTAAATAAAATCTAATAAACGAATTTAGTTACTCAGGGATATTCTTAAAATTTAATTTTATTGTGATATTTATGCGAGAAAACTAAAATATTCTTTTCTAGCTCCAGACAATTTAAAACATCGTAACTCGACAGGAAAAAATGCTAGATTCAAACTTATTAAATGAATTATAATAAACAAATTAAGTTACTCAGGGATATTCCTAAAATTAAATTTTATCGTGATATTTATGCGAGAAAACTAAAATATTCGTTTCTAGTTCCACAAACATAAAAACACCGTTACTCGTCAGGAAAAAATGTTAGAAACAAACTTATTAAATAAAATCTAATAAACTAATTTAGTTACTCAGGGATATTCTTAAAATTTAATTTTATCGTGATATTTATGCGAGAAAACTAAAATATTCGTTTCTAGTTCCAGAAACATAAAAACATCGTTACTCGTCAGGAAAAAATGCTAGAAACAAATTTATTAAATAAAATCTAATAAACAAATTTAGTTACTCAGGGATATTCTTAAAATTTAATTTTATCGTGATATTTATGCGAGAAAACTAAAATATTCCTTTCTAGCTCCAGATAATTTAAAACATCGTAACTCGACAGGAAAAAATGCTAGAATCAAACTTATTAAATGAAATATAATAAACAAATTAAGTTACTCAGGGATATTCTTAAAATTTAATTTTATCGTGATATTTATGCGAGAAAACTAAAATATTCTTTTCTAGCTCCAGACAATTTAAAACATCGTAACTCGACAGGAAAAAATGCTAGATTCAAACTTATTAAATGAATTATAATAAACAAATTAAGTTACTCAGGGATATTCTTAAAATTAAATTTTATCGTGATATTTATGCGAGAAAACTAAAATATTCGTTTCTATCTCCAGACAAATAAAAACATCGTAACTCGTCAGGAAAAAATGCTAGAATCAAACCTATTAAATGAAATATAATAAACAAATTAAGTTACTCCGGGATATTCTTAAAATTTAATTTTATCGTGATATTTATGTGAGAAAACTAAAATATTCGTTTCTAGTTCCAGAAACATAAAAACATCGTTACTCGTCAGGAAAAAATGCTAGAAACAAATTTATTAAATAAAATCTAATAAACGAATTTAGTTACTCAGGGATATTCTTAAAATTTAATTTTATTGTGATATTTATGCGAGAAAACTAAAATATTCTTTTCTAGCTCCAGGCAATTTAAAACATCGTAACTCGACAGGAAAAAATGCTAGATTCAAACTTATTAAATGAATTATAATAAACAAATTAAGTTACTCAGGGATATTCCTAAAATTAAATTTTATCGTGATATTTATGCGAGAAAACTAAAATATTCGTTTCTAGTTCCACAAACATAAAAACACCGTTACTCGTCAGGAAAAAATGTTAGAAACAAACTTATTAAATAAAATCTAATAAACTAATTTAGTTACTCAGGGATATTCTTAATATTTAATTTTATCGTGATATTTATGCGAGAAAACTAAAATATTCGTTTCAAGTTCCAGAATAATAAAAACATCGTTACTCGTCAGGAAAAAATGCTAGAAACAAACTTATTCAATAAAATCTAATAAACAAATTTAGTTACTCAGGGATATTCTTAAAATTTAATTTTATCGTGATATTTATGCGAGAAAACTAAAATATTCGTTTCTATCTCCAGACAAATAAAAACATCGTAACTCGTCAGGAAAAAATGCTAGAATCAAACCTTTTAAATGAAATATAATAAACAAATTAAGTTACTCAGGAATATTCTTAAAATTTAATTTTATCGTGATATTTATGCGAGAAAACTAAAATATTCGTTTCTAGCTCCAGACAATTAAAACATCGTAACTCGACAGGAAAAAATGCTAGAATCAAACTTATTAAATTAAATATAATAAACAAATTAAGATACTCAGGGATATTCTTAAAATTTAATTTTATCGTGATATTTATGCGAGAAAACTAAAATATTCGTTTCTAGTTCCAGAAACATAAAAACATCGTTACTCGTCAGGAAAAAAATGCTAGAAACAAACTTATTCAATAAAATCTAATAAACAAATTTAGTTACTCAGGGATATTCTTAAAATTTAATTTTATCGTGATATTTATGCGAGAAAACTAAAATATTCGTTTCTATCTACAGACAAATAAAAACATCGTAACTCGTCAGGAAAAAATGCTAGAATTCAATAAAATTTAATAAACAAATTTAGTTACTCAGTGATATTCTTAAAATTTAATTTTATCGTGATATTTATGCGAGAAAACTAAAATATTCGTTTCTATTTCCAGACAATTTAAAACATCGAAACTCGACAGGAAAAAATGCTAGAATCAAACTTATTAAATGAAATATAATAAACAAATTAAGTTACTCAGGGGTATTCTTACAATTTAATTTTATCGTCATATTTATGCGAGAAAACTAAAATATTCGTTTCTAGTTCCAGAAACATAAAAACATCGTTACTCGTCAGAAAAAAATGCTAGAAACAAACTTATTCAATAAAATCTAATAAACAAATTTAGTTACTCAGGGATATCCTTAAAATTTAATTTTATCGTGATATTTATGCGAGAAAACAAAAATATTCGTTTCTATCTCCAGACAAATAAAAACATCGTAACTCGTCAGGAAAAAATGCTAGAATCAAACTTATTAAATGAAATATAATAAACAAATTAAGTTACTCCGGGATATTCTTAAAATTTAGTTTTATCGTGATATTTATGCGAGAAAACTAAAATATTCGTTTCTAGCTCCAGATAATTTAAAACATCGTAACTCGACAGTAAAAAATGGTAGAATCAAACTTATTAAATGAAATATAATAAACAAATTAAGTTACTCAGGGATATTCTTAAAATTAAATTTTATCGTGATATTTATGCGAGAAAACTAAAATATTCGTTTCTAGTTCCAGAAACATAAAAACATCGTTACTCGTCAGGAAAAAATGCTAGAAACAAACTTATTCAATAAAATCTAATAAACAAATTTAGTTACTCAGGGATATTCTTAAAATTTAATTTTATCGTGATATTTATGCGAGAAAACTAAAATATTCGTTTCTATCTCCAGACAATTTAAAACATCGTAACTCGACAGGAAAAAATGCTAGAATCAAACTTATTAAATGAAATATAATAAACAAATTAAGTTACTCAGGGTTATTCTTAAAATTTAATTTTATCGTGATATTTATGCGAGAAAACTAATATATTCGTTTCTATTTCCAGACAATTTAAAATATCGAAACTCGTCAGGAAAAAATGCTAGAATCAAATTTATTAAATAAAATATAATAAACAAATTAAGTTACTCAGGGGTATTCTAACAATTTAATTTTATCGTCATATTTATGCGAGAAAACTAAAATATTCGTTTCTAGCTCCAGACAAATAAAAACATCGTAACTCGTCAGGAAAAAATGCTAGAATCAAACCTATTAAATGAAATATAATAAACAAATTAAGTTACTCCGGGATATTCTTAAAATTTAATTTTATCGTGATATTTATGCGAGAAAACTAAAATATTCGTTTCTAGTTCCAGAAACATAAAAACATCGTTACTCGTCAGGAAAAAATGCTAGAAACAAATTTATTAAATAAAATCTAATAAACAAATTTAGTTACTCAGGGATATTCTTAAAATTTAATTTTATCGTGATATTTATGCGAGAAAACTAAAATATTCCTTTCTAGCTCCAGATAATTTAAAACATCGTAACTCGACAGGAAAAAATGCTAGAATCAAACTTATTAAATGAAATATAATAAACAAATTAAGTTACTCAGGGATATTCTTAAAATTTAATTTTATCGTGATATTTATGCGAGAAAACTAAAATATTCTTTTCTAGCTCCAGACAATTTAAAACATCGTAACTCGACAGGAAAAAATGCTAGATTCAAACTTATTAAATGAATTATAATAAACAAATTAAGTTACTCAGGGATATTCTTAAAATTAAATTTTATCGTGATATTTATGCGAGAAAACTAAAATATTCGTTTCTATCTCCAGACAAATAAAAACATCGTAACTCGTCAGGAAAAAATGCTAGAATCAAACCTATTAAATGAAATATAATAAACAAATTAAGTTACTCCGGGATATTCTTAAAATTTAATTTTATCGTGATATTTATGTGAGAAAACTAAAATATTCGTTTCTAGTTCCAGAAACATAAAAACATCGTTACTCGTCAGGAAAAAATGCTAGAAACAAATTTATTAAATAAAATCTAATAAACGAATTTAGTTACTCAGGGATATTCTTAAAATTTAATTTTATTGTGATATTTATGCGAGAAAACTAAAATATTCGTTTCTAGCTCCAGACAATTTAAAACATCGTAACTCGACAGGAAAAAATGCTAGATTCAAACTTATTAAATGAATTATAATAAACAAATTAAGTTACTCAGGGATATTCCTAAAATTAAATTTTATCGTGATATTTATGCGAGAAAACTAAAATATTCGTTTCTAGTTCCACAAACATAAAAACACCGTTACTCGTCAGGAAAAAATGTTAGAAACAAACTTATTAAATAAAATCTAATAAACTAATTTAGTTACTCAGGGATATTCTTAAAATTTAATTTTATCGTGATATTTATGCGAGAAAACTAAAATATTCGTTTCTAGTTCCAGAAACATAAAAACATCGTTACTCGTCAGGAAAAAATGCTAGAAACAAATTTATTAAATAAAATCTAATAAACAAATTTAGTTACTCAGGGATATTCTTAAAATTTAATTTTATCGTGATATTTATGCGAGAAAACTAAAATATTCCTTTCTAGCTCCAGATAATTTAAAACATCGTAACTCGACAGGAAAAAATGCTAGAATCAAACTTATTAAATGAAATATAATAAACAAATTAAGTTACTCAGGGATATTCTTAAAATTTAATTTTATCGTGATATTTATGCGAGAAAACTAAAATATTCTTTTCTAGCTCCAGACAATTTAAAACATCGTAACTCGACAGGAAAAAATGCTAGATTCAAACTTATTAAATGAATTATAATAAACAAATTAAGTTACTCAGGGATATTCTTAAAATTAAATTTTATCGTGATATTTATGCGAGAAAACTAAAATATTCGTTTCTATCTCCAGACAAATAAAAACATCGTAACTCGTCAGGAAAAAATGCTAGAATCAAACCTATTAAATGAAATATAATAAACAAATTAAGTTACTCCGGGATATTCTTAAAATTTAATTTTATCGTGATATTTATGTGAGAAAACTAAAATATTCGTTTCTAGTTCCAGAAACATAAAAACATCGTTACTCGTCAGGAAAAAATGCTAGAAACAAATTTATTAAATAAAATCTAATAAACGAATTTAGTTACTCAGGGATATTCTTAAAATTTAATTTTATTGTGATATTTATGCGAGAAAACTAAAATATTCTTTTCTAGCTCCAGACAATTTAAAACATCGTAACTCGACAGGAAAAAATGCTAGATTCAAACTTATTAAATGAATTATAATAAACAAATTAAGTTACTCAGGGATATTCCTAAAATTAAATTTTATCGTGATATTTATGCGAGAAAACTAAAATATTCGTTTCTAGTTCCACAAACATAAAAACACCGTTACTCGTCAGGAAAAAATGTTAGAAACAAACTTATTAAATAAAATCTAATAAACTAATTTAGTTACTCAGGGATATTCTTAATATTTAATTTTATCGTGATATTTATGCGAGAAAACTAAAATATTCGTTTCAAGTTCCAGAATAATAAAAACATCGTTACTCGTCAGGAAAAAATGCTAGAAACAAATTTATTAAATAAAATCTAATAAACGAATTTAGTTACTCAGGGATATTCTTAAAATTTAATTTTATTGTGATATTTATGCGAGAAAACTAAAATATTCGTTTCTATCTCCAGACAAATAAAAACATAGTATCTCGTCAGGTAAAAATGCTAGAATCAAACTTATTAAATGAAATATAATAAACAAATTAAGTTACTCAGGGATAATCTTAAAATTTAATTTTATCGTGATATTTATGCGAGAAAACTAAAATATTCGTTTCTAGTTCCAGAAGCTTAAAAAACATCGTTACTCGTCAGGAAAAAATGCTAGAAACAAACTTATTCAATAAAATCTAATAAACAAATTTAGTTACTCAGGGATATTCTTAAAATTTAATTTTATCGTGATATTTATGCGAGAAAACTAAAATATTCCTTTCTAGCTCCAGATAATTTAAAACATCGTAACTCGTCAGGAAAAAATGCTAGAATCAAACTTATTAAATGAAATATAATAAACAAATTAAGTTACTCAGGGATATTCTTAAAATTTAATTTTATCGTGATATTTATGCGAGAAAACTAAAATATTCTTTTCTAGCTCCAGACAATTTAAAACATCGTAACTCGACAGGAAAAAATGCTAGATTCAAACTTATTAAATGAATTATAATAAACAAATTAAGTTACTCAGGGATATTCTTAAAATTAAATTTTATCGTGATATTTATGCGAGAAAACTAAAATATTCGTTTCTATCTCCAGACAAATAAAAACATCGTAACTCGTCAGGAAAAAATGCTAGAATCAAACCTATTAAATGAAATATAATAAACAAATTAAGTTACTCCGGGATATTCTTAAAATTTAATTTTATCGTGATATTTATGTGAGAAAACTAAAATATTCGTTTCTAGTTCCAGAAACATAAAAACATCGTTACTCGTCAGGAAAAAATGCTAGAAACAAATTTATTAAATAAAATCTAATAAACGAATTTAGTTACTCAGGGATATTCTTAAAATTTAATTTTATTGTGATATTTATGCGAGAAAACTAAAATATTCTTTTCTAGCTCCAGACAATTTAAAACATCGTAACTCGACAGGAAAAAATGCTAGATTCAAACTTATTAAATGAATTATAATAAACAAATTAAGTTACTCAGGGATATTCCTAAAATTAAATTTTATCGTGATATTTATGCGAGAAAACTAAAATATTCGTTTCTAGTTCCACAAACATAAAAACACCGTTACTCGTCAGGAAAAAATGTTAGAAACAAACTTATTAAATAAAATCTAATAAACTAATTTAGTTACTCAGGGATATTCTTAAAATTTAATTTTATCGTGATATTTATGCGAGAAAACTAAAATATTCGTTTCTAGTTCCAGAAACATAAAAACATCGTTACTCGTCAGGAAAAAATGCTAGAAACAAATTTATTAAATAAAATCTAATAAACAAATTTAGTTACTCAGGGATATTCTTAAAATTTAATTTTATCGTGATATTTATGCGAGAAAACTAAAATATTCCTTTCTAGCTCCAGATAATTTAAAACATCGTAACTCGACAGGAAAAAATGCTAGAATCAAACTTATTAAATGAAATATAATAAACAAATTAAGTTACTCAGGGATATTCTTAAAATTTAATTTTATCGTGATATTTATGCGAGAAAACTAAAATATTCTTTTCTAGCTCCAGACAATTTAAAACATCGTAACTCGACAGGAAAAAATGCTAGATTCAAACTTATTAAATGAATTATAATAAACAAATTAAGTTACTCAGGGATATTCTTAAAATTAAATTTTATCGTGATATTTATGCGAGAAAACTAAAATATTCGTTTCTATCTCCAGACAAATAAAAACATCGTAACTCGTCAGGAAAAAATGCTAGAATCAAACCTATTAAATGAAATATAATAAACAAATTAAGTTACTCCGGGATATTCTTAAAATTTAATTTTATCGTGATATTTATGTGAGAAAACTAAAATATTCGTTTCTAGTTCCAGAAACATAAAAACATCGTTACTCGTCAGGAAAAAATGCTAGAAACAAATTTATTAAATAAAATCTAATAAACGAATTTAGTTACTCAGGGATATTCTTAAAATTTAATTTTATTGTGATATTTATGCGAGAAAACTAAAATATTCTTTTCTAGCTCCAGACAATTTAAAACATCGTAACTCGACAGGAAAAAATGCTAGATTCAAACTTATTAAATGAATTATAATAAACAAATTAAGTTACTCAGGGATATTCCTAAAATTAAATTTTATCGTGATATTTATGCGAGAAAACTAAAATATTCGTTTCTAGTTCCACAAACATAAAAACACCGTTACTCGTCAGGAAAAAATGTTAGAAACAAACTTATTAAATAAAATCTAATAAACTAATTTAGTTACTCAGGGATATTCTTAATATTTAATTTTATCGTGATATTTATGCGAGAAAACTAAAATATTCGTTTCAAGTTCCAGAATAATAAAAACATCGTTACTCGTCAGGAAAAAATGCTAGAAACAAATTTATTAAATAAAATCTAATAAACGAATTTAGTTACTCAGGGATATTCTTAAAATTTAATTTTATTGTGATATTTATGCGAGAAAACTAAAATATTCGTTTCTATCTCCAGACAAATAAAAACATAGTATCTCGTCAGGTAAAAATGCTAGAATCAAACTTATTAAATGAAATATAATAAACAAATTAAGTTACTCAGGGATAATCTTAAAATTTAATTTTATCGTGATATTTATGCGAGAAAACTAAAATATTCGTTTCTAGTTCCAGAAGCTTAAAAAACATCGTTACTCGTCAGGAAAAAATGCTAGAAACAAACTTATTCAATAAAATCTAATAAACAAATTTAGTTACTCAGGGATATTCTTAAAATTTAATTTTATCGTGATATTTATGCGAGAAAACTAAAATATTCCTTTCTAGCTCCAGATAATTTAAAACATCGTAACTCGACAGGAAAAAATGCTAGAATCAAACTTATTAAATGAAATATAATAAACAAATTAAGTTACTCAGGGATATTCTTAAAATTTAATTTTATCGTGATATTTATGCGAGAAAACTAAAATATTCTTTTCTAGCTCCAGACAATTTAAAACATCGTAACTCGACAGGAAAAAATGCTAGATTCAAACTTATTAAATGAATTATAATAAACAAATTAAGTTACTCAGGGATATTCTTAAAATTAAATTTTATCGTGATATTTATGCGAGAAAACTAAAATATTCGTTTCTATCTCCAGACAAATAAAAACATCGTAACTCGTCAGGAAAAAATGCTAGAATCAAACCTATTAAATGAAATATAATAAACAAATTAAGTTACTCCGGGATATTCTTAAAATTTAATTTTATCGTGATATTTATGTGAGAAAACTAAAATATTCGTTTCTAGTTCCAGAAACATAAAAACATCGTTACTCGTCAGGAAAAAATGCTAGAAACAAATTTATTAAATAAAATCTAATAAACGAATTTAGTTACTCAGGGATATTCTTAAAATTTAATTTTATTGTGATATTTATGCGAGAAAACTTAAATATTCTTTTCTAGCTCCAGACAATTTAAAACATCGTAACTCAACAGGAAAAAATGCTAGATTCAAACTTATTAAATGAATTATAATAAACAAATTAAGTTACTCAGGGATATTCCTAAAATTAAATTTTATCGTGATATTTATGCGAGAAAACTAAAATATTCGTTTCTAGTTCCACAAACATAAAAACACCGTTACTCGTCAGGAAAAAATGTTAGAAACAAACTTATTAAATAAAATCTAATAAACTAATTTAGTTACTCAGGGATATTCTTAAAATTTAATTTTATCGTGATATTTATGCGAGAAAACTAAAATATTCGTTTCTAGTTCCAGAAACATAAAAACATCGTTACTCGTCAGGAAAAAATGCTAGAAACAAATTTATTAAATAAAATCTAATAAACAAATTTAGTTACTCAGGGATATTCTTAAAATTTAATTTTATCGTGATATTTATGCGAGAAAACTAAAATATTCCTTTCTAGCTCCAGATAATTTAAAACATCGTAACTCGACAGGAAAAAATGCTAGAATCAAACTTATTAAATGAAATATAATAAACAAATTAAGTTACTCAGGGATATTCTTAAAATTTAATTTTATCGTGATATTTATGCGAGAAAACTAAAATATTCTTTTCTAGCTCCAGACAATTTAAAACATCGTAACTCGACAGGAAAAAATGCTAGATTCAAACTTATTAAATGAATTATAATAAACAAATTAAGTTACTCAGGGATATTCTTAAAATTAAATTTTATCGTGATATTTATGCGAGAAAACTAAAATACTCGTTTCTATCTCCAGACAAATAAAAACATCGTAACTCGTCAGGAAAAAATGCTAGAATCAAACCTATTAAATGAAATATAATAAACAAATTAAGTTACTCCGGGATATTCTTAAAATTTAATTTTATCGTGATATTTATGTGAGAAAACTAAAATATTCGTTTCTAGTTCCAGAAACATAAAAACATCGTTACTCGTCAGGAAAAAATGCTAGAAACAAATTTATTAAATAAAATCTAATAAACGAATTTAGTTACTCAGGGATATTCTTAAAATTTAATTTTATTGTGATATTTATGCGAGAAAACTAAAATATTCTTTTCTAGCTCCAGACAATTTAAAACATCGTAACTCGACAGGAAAAAATGCTAGATTCAAACTTATTAAATGAATTATAATAAACAAATTAAGTTACTCAGGGATATTCCTAAAATTAAATTTTATCGTGATATTTATGCGAGAAAACTAAAATATTCGTTTCTAGTTCCACAAACATAAAAACACCGTTACTCGTCAGGAAAAAATGTTAGAAACAAACTTATTAAATAAAATCTAATAAACTAATTTAGTTACTCAGGGATATTCTTAATATTTAATTTTATCGTGATATTTATGCGAGAAAACTAAAATATTCGTTTCAAGTTCCAGAATAATAAAAACATCGTTACTCGTCAGGAAAAAATGCTAGAAACAAATTTATTAAATAAAATCTAATAAACGAATTTAGTTACTCAGGGATATTCTTAAAATTTAATTTTATTGTGATATTTATGCGAGAAAACTAAAATATTCGTTTCTATCTCCAGACAAATAAAAACATAGTATCTCGTCAGGTAAAAATGCTAGAATCAAACTTATTAAATGAAATATAATAAACAAATTAAGTTACTCAGGGATAATCTTAAAATTTAATTTTATCGTGATATTTATGCGAGAAAACTAAAATATTCGTTTCTAGTTCCAGAAGCTTAAAAAACATCGTTACTCGTCAGGAAAAAATGCTAGAAACAAACTTATTCAATAAAATCTAATAAACAAATTTAGTTACTCAGGGATATTCTTAAAATTTAATTTTATCGTGATATTTATGCGAGAAAACTAAAATATTCGTTTCTATCTCCAGACAAATAAAAACATCGTAACTCGTCAGGAAAAAATGCTAGAATCAAACCTATTAAATGAAATATAATAAACAAATTAAGTTACTCCGGGATATTCTTAAAATTTAATTTTATCGTGATATTTATGCGAGAAAACTAAAATATTCGTTTCTAGTTCCAGAAACATAAAAACATCGTTACTCGTCAGGAAAAAATGCTAGAAACAAATTTATTAAATAAAATCTAATAAACAAATTTAGTTACTCAGGGATATTCTTAAAATTTAATTTTATCGTGATATTTATGCGAGAAAACTAAAATATTCCTTTCTAGCTCCAGACAATTTAAAACATCGAAACTCGACAGGAAAAAATGCTAGAATTCAATAAAATTTAATAAACAAATTTAGTTACTCAGGGATATTCTTAAAATTTAATTTTATCGTGATATTTATGCGAGAAAACTAAAATATTCGTTTCTATTTCCAGACAATTTAAAACATCGAAACTCGACAGGAAAAAATGCTAGAATCAAACTTATTAAATGAAATATAATAAACAAATTAAGTTACTCAGGGGTATTCTTACAATTTAATTTTATCGTCATATTTATGCGAGAAAACTAAAATATTCGTTTCTATCTCCAGACAAATAAAAACATAGTATCTCGTCAGGAAAAAATGCTAGAATCAAACTTATTAAATGAAAAATAATAAACAAATTAAGTTACTCAATATACTCATAAACTTATTCTTAAAATTTAATTTTATCGTGATATTTATGCGAGAAAACTAAAATATTCGTTTCTAGTTCCAGAAACATAAAAACATCGTTACTCGTCAGGAAAAAATGCTAGAAACAAACTTATTAAATAAAATCTAATAAACTAATTTAGTTACTCAGGGATATCTTAAAATTTAATTTTATCGTGAATTTATGCGAGAAAACTAAAATATTCGTTTCTAGTTCCAGAAACATAAAAACATCGTTACTCGTCAGGAAAAAATGCTAGAAACAAACTTATTCAATAAAAGCTAATAAACAAATTTAGTTACTCAGGGATATTCTTAAAATTTAATTTTATCGTGATATTTATGCGAGAAAACTAAAATATTCGTTTCTATCTCCAGACAAATAAAAACATCGTAACTCGTCAGGAAAAAATGCTAGAATCAAACTTATTAAATGAAATATAATAAACAAATTAAGTTACTCCGGGATATTCTTAAAATTTAATTTTATCGTGATATTTATGCGAGAAAACTAAAATATTCGTTTCTAGCTCCAGATAATTTAAAACATCGTAACTCGACAGGAAAAAATGCTAGAATCAAACTTATTAAATGAAATATAATAAACAAATTAAGTTACTCAGGGATATTCTTAAAATTTAATTTTATCGTGATATTTATGCAAGAAAACTAAAATATTCGTTTCTAGTTCCAGAAACATAAAAACATCGTTACTCGTCAGGAAATATGCTAGAAACAAACTTATTTAATAAAATCTAATAAACAAATTTAGTTACTCAGGGATATTCTTAAAATTTAATTTTATCGTGATATTTATGCGAGAAAACTAAAATATTCGTTTCTATCTCCAGACAATTTAAAACATCGTAACTCGACAGGAAAAAATGCTAGAATCAAACTTATAAAATGAAATATAATAAACAAATTCAGTTACTCAGGGATATTCTTAAAATTAAATTTTATCGTGATATTTATGCGAGAAAACTAATATATTCGTTTCTATTTCCAGACAATTTAAAATATCGAAACTCGTCAGGAAAAAATGCTAGAATCAAACTTATTAAATGAAATATAATAAACAAATTAAGTTACTCAGGGATATTCTTAAAATTTAATTTTATCGTCATATTTATGCGAGAAAACTAAAATATTCGTTTCTAGCTCCAGACAAATAAAAACATCGTTACTCCTCAGGAAAAAAATCTAGAATCAAACTTATTAAAAAAATCTAATAAACAAATAAAGTTACTCAGGGATATTCTTAAAATTTAATTTTAACGTGATATTTATGCGAGAAAACTAAAATATTCGTTTCTAGTTCCAGAAACATAAAAACATCGTTACTCGTCAGGAAAAAATGCTAGAAACAAATTTATTAAATAAAATCTAATAAACAAATTTAGTTACTCAGGGATATTCTTAAAATTTAATTTTATTGTGATATTTATGCGAGAAAACTAAAATATTCGTTTCTATCTCCAGACAAATAAAAACACAGTATCTCGTCAGGAAAAAATGCTAGAATCAAACTTATTAAATGAAATATAATAAACAAATTAAGTTACTCAGGGATATTCTTAAAATTAAATTTTATCGTGATATTTATGCGAGAAAACTAATATATTCGTTTCTATTTCCAGACAATTTAAAACATCGAAACTCGACAGGAAAAAATGCTAGAATCAAACTTATTAAATGAAATATAATAAACAAATTTAGTTACTCAGGGTTATTCTTAAAATTTAATTTTATCGTGATATTTTGTGCGAGGAAACTGAAATATTCGTTTCTACCTCCAGACAAATAAAAACATCGTAACTCGTCAGGAAAAAATGCTAGAATCAAACTTATTAAATAAAATCTAATAAACAAATAAAGTTACTCAGGGATATTCTTAAAATTTAATTTTAACGTGATATTTATGCGAGAAAACTAAAATAATCGTTTCTAGTTCCAGAAACATAAAAACATCGTTACTCGTCAGGAAAAAATGCTAGAAACAAATTTATTAAATAAAATCTAATAAACAAATTTAGTTACTCAGGGATATTCTTAAAATTTAATTTTATTGTGATATTTATGCGAGAAAACTAAAATATTCGTTTCTATTTCCAGACAAATAAAAACACAGTATCTCGTCAGGAAAAAATGCTAGAATCAAACTTATTAAATGAAATATAATAAACAAATTAAGTTACTCAGGGATATTCTTAAAATTAAATTTTATCGTGATATTTATGCGAGAAAACTAAAATATTCGTTTCTAGTTCCAGAAACATAAAAACATCGTTACTCGTCAGGAAAAAATGCTAGAAACAAACTTATTAAATAAAATCTAATAAACTAATTTAGTTACTCAGGGATATCTTAAAATTTAATTTTATCGTGATATTTATGCGAGAAAACTAAAATATTCGTTTCTAGTTCCAGAAACATAAAAACATCGTTACTCGTCAGGAAAAAATGCTAGAAACAAACTTATTCAATAAAATCTAATAAACAAATTTAGTTACTCAGGGATATTCTTAAAATTTAATTTTATCGTGATATTTATGCGAGAAAACTAAAATATTCGTTTCTATTTCCAGACAATTTAAAACATCGAAACTCGACAGGAAAAAATGCTAGAATCAAACTTATTAAATCAAATATAATAATCAAATTAAGTTACTCGGGGGTATTCTTACAATTTAATTTTTTCGTGATATTTATGCGAGAAAACTAAAATATTCGTTTCTAGCTCCAGACAAATAAAAACATCGTTACTCCTCAGAAAAAAATTCTAGAATGAAACTTATTAAATAAAATCTAATAAACAAATTTAGTTACTCAGGGATATTCTTAAAATTTAATTTTATCCTGATATTTATGCGAGAAAACTAAAATATTCGTTTCTATCTCCAGACTAATAAAAACATCGTAACTCGTCAGGAAAAAATTCTAGAATCAAACTTATTAAATGAAATATAATAAACAAATTAAGTTACTCAGGGATATTCTTAAAATTTAATTTTATCGTTATATTTATGCGAGAAAACTAAAATATTCGTTTCTAGTTCCAGAAACATAAAAACATCGTTACTCGTCGGGAAAAAATGCTAGAAACAAATTTATTAAATAAAATCTAATAAACAAATTTAGTTACTCAGGGATATTCTTAAAATTTAATTTTATTGTGATATTTATGCGAGAAAACTAAAATATTCGTTTCTATCTCCAGACAAATAAAAACACAGTATTTCGTCAGGAAAAAATGCTAGAATCAAACTTATTAAATGAAATATAATAAACAAATTAAGTTACTCAGGGATACTCTTACAATTTAATTTTATCGTGATATTTATGTGAGAAAACTAAAATATTCGTTTCTAGCTCCAGACAATTTAAAACATCGTAACTCGACAGGAAAAAATGCTAGAATCAAACTTATTAAATGAAATATAATAAACAAATTAAGTTACTCA
Source organism: Pterostichus madidus (assembly GCA_911728475.2). Lineage (NCBI taxonomy): Eukaryota > Metazoa > Arthropoda > Insecta > Coleoptera > Carabidae > Pterostichus > Pterostichus madidus. The sequence goes on along the minus strand of OU452309.1, from coordinate 20,100,808 downwards.
GGGATATTCTTAAAATTTAATTTTATCGTGATATTTATGCGAGAAAACTAAAATATTCGTTTCTAGTTCCAGAAACATAAAAACATCGTTACTCGTCAGGAATAAATGCTAGAAACAAACTTATTCAATAAAATCTAATAAACAAATTTAGTTACTCAGGGATATTCTTAAAATTTAATTTTATCGTGATATTTTGTGCGAGAAAACTGAAATATTCGTTTCTATCTCCAGACAAATAAAAACATCGTAACTCGTCAGGAAAAAATGCTAGAATCAAACCTATTAAATGAAATATAATAAACAAATTAAGTTACTCAGGGATATTCTTAAAATTTAATTTTATCCTGATATTTATGCGAGAAAACTAAAATATTCGTTTCTAGTTCCAGAAACATAAAAACATCGTTACTCGTCAGGAAAAAATGCTAGAAACAAACTTATTCAATAAAATCTAATAAACAAATTTAGTTACTCAGGGATATTCTTAAAATTTAATTTTATCGTGATATTTATGCGAGAAAACTAAAATATTCGTTTCTATCTCCAGACAATTTAAAACATCGTAACTCGACAGGAAAAAATGCTAGAATCAAACTTATTAAATGAAATATAATAAACAAATTCAGTTACTCAGGGATATTCTTAAAATTTAATTTTATCGTGATATTTATGCGAGAAAACTAATATATTCGTTTTTATTTCCAGACAATTTAAAACATCGAAACTCGACAGGAAAAAATGCTAGAATCAAACTTATTAAATGAAATATAATAAACAAATTTAGTTACTCAGGGATATTCTTAAAATTTAATTTTATCGTGATATTTTGTGCGAGGAAACTGAAATATTCGTTTCTACCTCCAGACAAATAAAAACATCGTAACTCGTCAGGAAAAAATGCTAGAATCAAACCTATTAAATGAAATATAATAAACAAATTAAGTTACTCAGGGATATTCTTAAAATTAAATTTTATCGTGATATTTATGCGAGAAAACTAAAATATTCGTTTCTAGTTCCAGAAACATAAAAACATCGTTACTCGTCAGGAAAAAATGCTAGAAACAAACTTATTCAATAAAATCTAATAAACAAATTTAGTTACTCAGGGATATTCTTAAAATTTAATTTTATCGTGATATTTTGTGCGAGGAAACTGAAATATTCGTTTCTATCTCCAGACAAATAAAAACATCGTAACTCGTCAGGAAAAAATGCTAGAATCAAACCTATTAAATGAAATATAATAAACAAATTAAGTTACTCAGGGATATTCTTAAAATTAAATTTTATCGTGATATTTATGCGAGAAAACTAAAATATTCGTTTCTATCTCCAGACAAATAAAAACACAGTATCTCGTCAGAAAAAAATGCTAGAATCAAACTTATTAAATGAAATATAATAAACAAATTAAGTTACTCAGGGATATTCTTAAAATTAAATTTTATCGTGATATTTATGCGAGAAAACTAAAATATTCGTTTCTAGTTCCAGAAACATAAAAACATCGTTACTCGTCAGGAAAAAATGCTAGAAACAAACTTATTAAATAAAATCTAATAAACTAATTTAGTTACTCAGGGATATTCTTAAAATTTAATTTTATCGTGATATTTATGCGAGAAAACTAAAATATTCGTTTCTAGTTCCAGAAACATGAAAACATCGTTACTCGTCAGGAAAAAATGCTAGAAACAAACTTATTCAATAAAATCTAATAAACAAATTTAGTTACTCAGGGACATTCTTAAAATTTAATTTTATCGTGATATTTTGTGCGAGGAAACTGAAATATTCGTTTCTATCTCCAGACAAATAAAAACATCGTAACTCGTCAGGAAAAAATGCTAGAATCAAACCTATTAAATGAAATATAATAAACAAATTAAGTTACTCAGGGATATTCTTAAAATTTAATTTTATCGTGATATTTATGCGAGAAAACTAAAATATTCGTTTCTAGTTCCAGAAACATAAAAACATCGTTACTCGTCAAGAAAAAATGCTAGAAACAAACTTATTCAATAAAATCTAATAAACAAATTTAGTTACTCAGGGATATTCTTAAAATTTAATTTTATCGTGATATTTATGCGAGAAAACTAAAATATTCGTTTCTAGCACCAGATAATTTAAAACATCGTAACTCGACAGGAAAAAATGCTAGAATCAAACTTATTAAATGAAATATAATAAACAAATTAAGTTACTCAGGGGTATTCTTACAATTTAATTTTATCGTCATATTTATGCGAGAAAACTAAAATATTCGTTTCTAGCTCCAGACAAATAAAAACATCGTAACTCGTCAGGAAAAAATGCTAGAAACAAACTTATTCAATAAAATCTAATAAACAAATTTAGTTACTCAGGGATATTCTTAAAATTTAATTTTATCGTGATATTTATGCGAGAAAACTAAAATATTCGTTTCTAGTTCCAGAAACATAAAAACATCGTTACTCGTCAGGAAAAAATGCTAGAAACAAACTTATTCAATAAAATCTAATAAACAAATTTAGTTACTCAGGGATATTCTTAAAATTTAATTTTATCGTGATATTTTGTGCGAGGAAACTGAAATATTCGTTTCTATCTCCAGACAAATAAAAACATCGTAACTCGTCAGGAAAAAATGCTAGAATCAAACCTATTAAATGAAATATAATAAACAAATTAAGTTACTCAGGGATATTCTTAAAATTTAATTTTATCCTGATATTTATGCGAGAAAACTAAAATATTCGTTTCTAGTTCCAGAAACATAAAAACAGCGTTACTCGTCAGGAAAAAATGCTAGAAACAAACTTATTCAATAAAATCTAATAAACAAATTTAGTTACTCAGGGATATTCTTAAAATTTAATTTTATCGTGATATTTATGCGAGAAAACTAAAATATTCGTTTCTATCTCCAGACAATTTAAAACATCGTAACTCGACAGGAAAAAATGCTAGAATCAAACTTATTAAATGAAATATAATAAACAAATTCAGTTACTCAGGGATATTCTTAAAATTTAATTTTATCGTGATATTTATGCGAGAAAACTAATATATTCGTTTCTATTTCCAGACAATTTAAAACATCGAAACTCGACAGGAAAAAATGCTAGATTCAAACTTATTAAATGAAATATAATAAACAAATTTAGTTACTCAGGGATATTCTTAAAATTTAATTTTATCGTGATATTTTGTGCGAGGAAACTGAAATATTCGTTTCTACCTCCAGACAAATAAAAACATCGTAACTCGTCAGGAAAAAATGCTAGAATCAAACTTATTAAATAAAATCTAATAAACTAATTTAGTTACTCAGGGATATTCTTAAAATTTAATTTTATCGTGATATTTATGCGAGAAAACTAAAATATTCGTTTCTAGTTCCAGAAACATAAAAACATCGTTACTCGTCAGGAAAAAATGCTAGAAACAAACTTATTCAATAAAATCTAATAAACAAATTTAGTTACTCAGGGATATTCTTAAAATTTAATTTTATCGTGATATTTTGTGCGAGGAAACTGAAATATTCGTTTCTATCTCCAGACAAATAAAAACATCGTAACTCGTCAGGAAAAAATGCTAGAATCAAACCTATTAAATGAAATATAATAAACAAATTAAGTTACTCAGGGATATTCTTAAAATTAAATTTTATCGTGATATTTATGCGAGAAAACTAAAATATTCGTTTCTATCTCCAGACAAATAAAAACACAGTATCTCGTCAGGAAAAAATGCTAGAATCAAACTTATTAAATGAAATATAATAAACAAATTAAGTTACTCAGGGATATTCTTAAAATTAAATTTTATCGTGATATTTATGCGAGAAAACTAAAATATTCGTTTCTAGATCCAGAAACATAAAAACATCGTTATTCGTCAGGAAAAAATGCTAGAAACAAACTTATTAAATAAAATCTAATAAACTAATTTAGTTACTCAGGGATATTCTTAAAATTTAATTTTATCGTGATATTTATGCGAGAAAACTAAAATATTCGTTTCTAGTTCCAGAAACATGAAAACATCGTTACTCGTCAGGAAAAAATGCTAGAAACAAACTTATTCAATAAAATCTAATAAACAAATTTAGTTACTCAGGGACATTCTTAAAATTTAATTTTATCGTGATATTTTGTGCGAGGAAACTGAAATATTCGTTTCTATCTCCAGACAAATAAAAACATCGTAACTCGTCAGGAAAAAATGCTAGAATCAAACCTATTAAATGAAATATAATAAACAAATTAAGTTACTCAGGGATATTCTTAAAATTTAATTTTATCGTGATATTTATGCGAGAAAACTAAAATATTCGTTTCTAGTTCCAGAAACATAAAAACATCGTTACTCGTCAAGAAAAAATGCTAGAAACAAACTTATTCAATAAAATCTAATAAACAAATTTAGTTACTCAGGGATATTCTTAAAATTTAATTTTATCGTGATATTTATGCGAGAAAACTAAAATATTCGTTTCTAGCACCAGATAATTTAAAACATCGTAACTCGACAGGAAAAAATGCTAGAATCAAACTTATTAAATGAAATATAATAAACAAATTAAGTTACTCAGGGGTATTCTTACAATTTAATTTTATCGTCATATTTATGCGAGAAAACTAAAATATTCGTTTCTAGCTCCAGACAAATAAAAACATCGTAACTCGTCAGGAAAAAATGCTAGAAACAAACTTATTCAATAAAATCTAATAAACAAATTTAGTTACTCAGGGATATTCTTAAAATTTAATTTTATCGTGATATTTATGCGAGAAAACTAAAATATTCGTTTCTAGTTCCAGAAACATAAAAACATCGTTACTCGTCAGGAAAAAATGCTAGAAACAAACTTATTCAATAAAATCTAATAAACAAATTTAGTTACTCAGGGATATTCTTAAAATTTAATTTTATCGTGATATTTTGTGCGAGGAAACTGAAATATTCGTTTCTATCTCCAGACAAATAAAAACATCGTAACTCGTCAGGAAAAAATGCTAGAATCAAACCTATTAAATGAAATATAATAAACAAATTAAGTTACTCAGGGATATTCTTAAAATTAAATTTTATCGTGATATTTATGCGAGAAAACTAAAATATTCGTTTCTATCTCCAGACAAATAAAAACACAGTATCTCGTCAGGAAAAAATGCTAGAATCAAACTTATTAAATGAAATATAATAAACAAATTAAGTTACTCAGGGATATTCTTAAAATTAAATTTTATCGTGATATTTATGCGAGAAAACTAAAATATTCGTTTCTAGATCCAGAAACATAAAAACATCGTTACTCGTCAGGAAAAAATGCTAGAAACAAACTTATTAAATAAAATCTAATAAACTAATTTAGTTACTCAGGGATATTCTTAAAATTTAATTTTATCGTGATATTTATGCGAGAAAACTAAAATATTCGTTTCTAGTTCCAGAAACATGAAAACATCGTTACTCGTCAGGAAAAAATGCTAGAAACAAACTTATTCAATAAAATCTAATAAACAAATTTAGTTACTCAGGGACATTCTTAAAATTTAATTTTATCGTGATATTTTGTGCGAGGAAACTGAAATATTCGTTTCTATCTCCAGACAAATAAAAACATCGTAACTCGTCAGGAAAAAATGCTAGAATCAAACCTATTAAATGAAATATAATAAACAAATTAAGTTACTCAGGGATATTCTTAAAATTTAATTTTATCGTGATATTTATGCGAGAAAACTAAAATATTCGTTTCTAGTTCCAGAAACATAAAAACATCGTTACTCGTCAAGAAAAAATGCTAGAAACAAACTTATTCAATAAAATCTAATAAACAAATTTAGTTACTCAGGGATATTCTTAAAATTTAATTTTATCGTGATATTTATGCGAGAAAACTAAAATATTCGTTTCTAGCACCAGATAATTTAAAACATCGTAACTCGACAGGAAAAAATGCTAGAATCAAACTTATTAAATGAAATATAATAAACAAATTAAGTTACTCAGGGGTATTCTTACAATTTAATTTTATCGTCATATTTATGCGAGAAAACTAAAATATTCGTTTCTAGCTCCAGACAAATAAAAACATCGTAACTCGTCAGGAAAAAATGCTAGAAACAAACTTATTCAATAAAATCTAATAAACAAATTTAGTTACTCAGGGATATTCTTAAAATTTAATTTTATCGTGATATTTATGCGAGAAAACTAAAATATTCGTTTCTAGTTCCAGAAACATAAAAACATCGTTACTCGTCAGGAAAAAATGCTAGAAACAAACTTATTCAATAAAATCTAATAAACAAATTTAGTTACTCAGGGATATTCTTAAAATTTAATTTTATCGTGATATTTATGCGAGAAAACTAAAATATTCGTTTCTATCTCCAGACAAATAAAAACATCGTAACTCGTCAGGAAAAAATGCTAGAATCAAACCTTTTAAATGAAATATAATAAACAAATTAAGTTACTCAGGAATATTCTTAAAATTTAATTTTATCGTGATATTTATGCGAGAAAACTAAAATATTCGTTTCTAGCTCCAGACAATTAAAACATCGTAACTCGACAGGAAAAAATGCTAGAATCAAACTTATTAAATGAAATATAATAAACAAATTAAGTTACTCAGGGATATTCTTAAAATTTAATTTTATCGTGATATTTATGCGAGAAAACTAAAATATTCGTTTCTAGTTCCAGAAACATAAAAACATCGTTACTCGTCAGGAAAAAATGCTAGAAACAAACTTATTCAATAAAATCTAATAAACAAATTTAGTTACTCAGGGATATTCTTAAAATTTAATTTTATCGTGATATTTATGCGAGAAAACTAAAATATTCGTTTCTATCTACAGACAAATAAAAACATCGTAACTCGTCAGGAAAAAATGCTAGAATTCAATAAAATTTAATAAACAAATTTAGTTACTCAGTGATATTCTTAAAATTTAATTTTATCGTGATATTTATGCGAGAAAACTAAAATATTCGTTTCTATTTCCAGACAATTTAAAACATCGAAACTCGACAGGAAAAAATGCTAGAATCAAACTTATTAAATGAAATATAATAAACAAATTAAGTTACTCAGGGGTATTCTTAAAATTTAATTTTATCGTCATATTTATGCGAGAAAACTAAAATATTCGTTTCTAGTTCCAGAAACATAAAAACATCGTTACTCGTCAGAAAAAAATGCTAGAAACAAACTTATTCAATAAAATCTAATAAACAAATTTAGTTACTCAGGGATATTCTTAAAATTTAATTTTATCGTGATATTTATGCGAGAAAACTAAAATATTCGTTTCTATCTCCAGACAAATAAAAACATCGTAACTCGTCAGGAAAAAATGCTAGAATCAAACTTATTAAATGAAATATAATAAACAAATTAAGTTACTCCGGGATATTCTTAAAATTTAATTTTATCGTGATATTTATGCGAGAAAACTAAAATATTCGTTTCTAGCTCCAGATAATTTAAAACATCGTAACTCGACAGGAAAAAATGCTAGAATCAAACTTATTAAATGAAATATAATAAACAAATTAAGTTACTCAGGGATATTCTTAAAATTTAATTTTATCGTGATATTTATGCGAGAAAACTAAAATATTCGTTTCTAGTTCCAGAAACATAAAAACATCGTTACTCGTCAGGAAAAAATGCTAGAAACAAACTTATTCAATAAAATCTAATAAACAAATTTAGTTACTCAGGGATATTCTTAAAATTTAATTTTATCGTGATATTTATGCGAGAAAACTAAAATATTCGTTTCTATCTCCAGACAATTTAAAACATCGTAACTCGACAGGAAAAAATGCTAGAATCAAACTTATTAAATGAAATATAATAAACAAATTAAGTTACTCAGGGTTATTCTTAAAATTTAATTTTATCGTGATATTTATGCGAGAAAACTAATATATTCGTTTCTATTTCCAGACAATTTAAAATATTGAAACTCGTCAGGAAAAAATGCTAGAATCAAATTTATTAAATAAAATATAATAAACAAATTAAGTTACTCAGGCGTATTCTAACAATTTAATTTTATCGTCATATTTATGCGAGAAAACTAAAATATTCGTTTCTAGCTCCAGACAAATCAAAACATCGTTACTCCTCAGGAAAAAATTCTAGAATCAAACTTATTAAAAAAATCTAATAAACAAATAAAGTTACTCAGGGATATTCTTAAAATTTAATTTTATCGTGATATTTATGCGAGAAAACTAAAATATTCGTTTCTAGTTCCAGACAAACAAAAACATCGTAACTGCTCAGGAAAAAATGCTAGAATGAAACTTATTAAATAAAATCTAATAAACAAATTTAGTTACTCAGGGATATTCTTAAAATTTAATTTTATCCTGATATTAATGCGAGAAAACTAAAATATTCGTTTCTAGCTCCAGACAAATAAAAACATCGTAACTCATCAGGAAAAAATTCTAGAATCAAACTTATTAAATGAAATATAATAAACAAATTAAGTTACTCAGGTATATTCTTAAAATTTAATTTTATCGTGAATTTATGCGAGAAAACTAAAATATTCGTTTCTAGTTCCAGAAACATAAAAACATCGTTACTCGTCAGGAAAAAATGCTAGAAACAAACTTATTCAATAAAATCTAATAAAAAAATTTAGTTACTCAGGGATATTCTTAAAATTTAATTTTATCGTGATATTTATGCGAGAAAACTAAAATATTCGTTTCTATCTCCAGACAAATAAAAACATCGTAACTCGTCAGGAAAAAATGCTAGAATCAAACTTATTAAATGAAATATAATAAACAAATTAAGTTACTCCGGGATATTCTTAAAATTTAATTTTATCGTGATATTTATGCGAGAAAACTAAAATATTCGTTTCTAGCTCCAGATAATTTAAAACATCGTAACTCGACAGGAAAAAATGCTTGAATCAAACTTATTAAATGAAATATAATAAACAAATTAAGTTACTCAGGGATATTCTTAAAATTTAATTTTATCGTGATATTTATGCGAGAAAACTAAAATATTCGTTTCTAGTTCCAGAAACATAAAAACATCGTTACTCGTCAGGAAAAAATGCTAGAAACAAACTTATTCAATAAAATCTAATAAACAAATTTAGTTACTCAGGGATATTCTTAAAATTTAATTTTATCGTGATATTTATGCGAGAAAACTAAAATATTCGTTTCTATTTCTAGACAATTTAAAACATCGAAACTCGACAGGAAAAAATGCTAGAATCAAACTTATTAAATGAAATATAATAAACAAATTAAGTTACTCAGGGGTATTCTTACAATTTAATTTTATCGTCATATTTATGCGAGAAAACTAAAATATTCGTTTCTAGCTCCAGACAAATAAAAACATCGTAACTCCTCAGGAAAAAATGCTAGAATGAAACTTATTAAATAAAATCTAATAAACAAATTTAGTTACTCAGGGATATTCATAAAATTTAATTTTATCCTGATATTTATGCGAGAAAACTAAAATATTCGTTTCTATCTCCAGACTAATAAAAACATCGTAACTCGTCAGGAAAAAATTCTAGAATCAAACTTATTAAATGAAATATAATAAACAAATTAAGTTACTCAGGGATATTCTTAAAATTTAATTTTATCGTTATATTTATGCGAGAAAACTAAAATATTCGTTTCTAGTTCCAGAAACATAAAAACATCGTTACTCGTCGGGAAAAAATGCTAGAAACAAATTTATTAAATAAAATCTAATAAACAAATTTAGTTACTCAGGGATATTCTTAAAATTTAATTTTATTGTGATATTTATGCGAGAAAACTAAAATATTCGTTTCTATCTCCAGACAAATAAAAACACAGTATCTCGTCAGGAAAAAATGCTAGAATCAAACTTATTAAATGAAATATAATAAACAAATTAAGTTACTCAGGGATATTCTTAAAATTTAATTTTATCGTGATATTTATGCGAGAAAACTAAAATATTCGTTTCTATTTCCAGACAATTTAAAATATCGAAACTCGTCAGGAAAAAATGCTAGAATCAAACTTATTAAATGAAATATAATAAACAAATTTAGTTACTCAGGGATATTCTTAAAATTTAATTTTATCGTCATATTTATGCGAGAAAACTAAAATATTCGTTTCTAGCTCCAGACAAATAAAAACATCGTTACACCTCAGGAAAAAATTCTAGAATCAAACTTATTAAAAAAATCTAATAAACAAATAAAGTTACTCAGGGATATTCTTAAAATTAAATTTTATCGTGATATTTATGCGAGAAAACTAAAATATTCGTTTCTATCTCCAGACAAATAAAAACATCGTAACTCGTCAGGAAAAAATGCTAGAATCAAACCTATTAAATGAAATATAATAAACAAATTAAGTTACTCCGGGATATTCTTAAAATTTAATTTTATCGTGATATTTATGTGCGAAAACTAAAATATTCGTTTCTAGGTCCAGAAACATAAAAACATCGTTACTCGTCAGGAAAAAATGCTAGAAACAAATTTATTAAATAAAATCTAATAAACGAATTTTGTTACTCAGGGATATTCTTAAAATTTAATTTTATTGTGATATTTATGCGTGAAAACTAAAATATTCGTTTCTATCTCTAGACAAATAAAAACATAGTATCTCGTCAGGAAAAAATGCTAGAATCAAACTTATTAAATGAAATATAATAAACAAATTAAGTTACTCAGGGATATTCTTAAAATTTAATTTTATCGTGATATTTATGCGAGAAAACTAAAATATTCGTTTCTAGTTCCAGAAGCATAAAAACATCGTTACTCGTCAGGAAAAAATGCTAGAAACAAACTTATTCAATAAAATCTAATAAACAAATTAGTTACTCAGGGATATTCTTAAAATTTAATTTTATCGTGATATTTATGCGAGAAAACTAAAATATTCGTTTCTATCTCCAGACAAATAAAAACATCGTAACTCGTCATTAAAAAATGCTAGAATCAAACCTATTAAATGAAATATAATAAACAAATTAAGTTACTCAGGGATATTCTTAAAATTTAATTTTATTGTGATATTTATGCGAGAAAACTAAAATATTCGTTTCTATCTCTAGACAAATAAAAACATAGTATCTCGTCAGGAAAAAATGCTAGAATCAAACTTATTATATGAAATATAATAAACAAATTAAGTTACTCAGGGATATTCTTAAAATTTAATTTTATCGTGATATTTATGCGAGAAAACTAAAATATTCTTTTCTAGCTCCAGACAATTTAAAACATCGTAACTCGACAGGAAAAAATGCTAGATTCAAACTTATTAAATGAATTATAATAAACAAATTAAGTTACTTAGGTATATTCTTAAAATTAAATTTTATCGTGATATTTATGCGAGAAAACTAAAATATTCGTTTCTAGTTCCACAAACATAAAAACATCGTTACTCGTCAGGAAAAAATGTTAGAAACAAACTTATTAAATAAAATCTAATAAACTAATTTAGTTACTCAGGGATATTCTTAAAATTTAATTTTATCGTGATATTTATGCGAGAAAACTAAAATATTCGTTTCTATTTCCAGAAACATAAAAACATCGTTACTCGTCAGGAAAAAATGCTAGAAACAAACTTATTAAATAAAATCTAATAAACTAATTTAGTTACTCAGGGATATTCTTAAAATTTAATTTTATCGTGATATTTATGCGAGAAAACTAAAATATTCGTTTCTAGTTCCAGAAACATAAAAACATCGTTACTCGTCAGGAAAAAATGCTAGAAACAAACTTATTCAATAAAATCTAATAAACAAATTAAGTTACTCAGGGATATTCTTAAAATTTAATTTTATCGTGATATTTATGCGAGAAAACTAAAATATTCGTTTCTAGTTCTAGAAACATAAAAACATCGTAACTCGTCAGGAAAAAATGCTAGAAACAAATTTATTAAATAAAATCTAATAAACAAATTTAGTTACTCAGGGATATTCTTAAAATTTAATTTTATCGTGATATTTATGCGAGAAAACTAAAATATTCCTTTCTAGCTCCAGATAATTTAAAACATCGTAACTCGACAGGAAAAAATGCTACAATCAAACTTATTAAATGAAATATAATAAACAAATTAAGTTACTCAGGGATATTCTTAAAATTTAATTTTATCGTGATATTTATGCGAGAAAACTAAAATATTCTTTTCTAGCTCCAGACAATTTAAAACATCGTAACTCGACAGGAAAAAATGCTAGATTTAAACTTATTAAATGAATTATAATAAACAAATTAAGTTACTCAGGGATATTCTTAAAATTAAATTTTATCGTGATATTTATGCGAGAAAACTAAAATATTCGTTTCTAGTTCCACAAACATAAAAACATCGTTACTCGTCAGGAAAAAATGTTAGAAACAAACTTATTAAATAAAATCTAATAAACTAATTTAGTTACTCAGGGATATTCTTAAAATTTAATTTTATCGTGATATTTATGCGAGAAAACTAAAATATTCGTTTCTAGTTCCAGAAACATAAAAAATCGTTACTCGTCAGCAAAAAATGCTAGAAACAAACTTATTCAATAAAATCTAATAAACAAATTTAGTTACTCAGGGATATTCTTAAAATTTAATTTTATCGTGATATTTATGCGAGAAAACTAAAATATTCCTTTCTAGCTCCAGGTAATTTAAAACATCGTAACTCGACAGGAAAAAATGCTAGAAACAAATTTATTAAGTAAAATCTAATAAACAAATTTAGATACTCAGGGATAGTCTTAAAATTTAATTTTATTGAGATATTTATGCGAGAAAACTAAAATATTCGTTACTAGTTCCAGAAACATAAAAACATCGTTACTCGTCAGCAAAAAATGCTAGAAACAAACTTATTCAATAAAATCTAATAAACAAATTTAGATACTCAGGGATAGTCTTAAAATTAAATTTTATTGAGATATTTATGCGAGAAAACTAAAATATTCGTTTGTATCTCCAGACAAATAAAAACATCGTTACTCGTCAGGAAAAAATGCTAGAAACAAACTTATTAAATAAAATCTAATAAACTAATTTAGTTACTCAGGGATATTCTTAAAATTTAATTTTACCGTGATATTTATGCGAGAAAACTAAAATATTCGTTTCTAGTTCCAGAAACATAAAAACATCGTTACTCGTCAGCAAAAAATGCTAGAAACAAACTTATTCAATAAAATCTAATAAACAAATTTAGTTACTCAGGGATATTCTTAAAATTTAATTTTATCGTGATATTTATGCGAGAAAACTAAAATATTCGTTTCTATCTCCAGACAAATAAAAACATAGTATCTCGTCAGGAAAAAATGCTAGAATCAAATGAAATATAATAAACAAATTAAGTACTCAGGGATATTCTTAAAATTTAATTTTATTGTGATATTTATGCGAGAAAACTAAAATATTCGTTTCTAGTTCCAAAAGCATAAAAACATCGTTACTCGTCAGGAAAAAATGCTAGAAACAAACTTATTAAATAAAATCTAATAAACTAATTTAGTTACTCAGGGATATTCTTAAAATTTAATTTTATCGTGATATTTATGCGAGAAAACTAAAATATTCGTTTCTTGTTCCAGAAAAATAAAAACATCGTTACTCGTCAGGAAAAAATGCTAGAAACAAACTTATTAAATAAAATCTAATAAACTAATTTAGTTACTCTGGGATATTCTTAAAATTTAATTTTATCGTGATATTTATGCGAGAAAACTAAAATATTCGTTTCTAGTTCCAGAAACATAAAAACATCGTTACTCGTCAGGAAAAAATGCTAGAAACAAATTTATTAAATAAAATCTAATAAACAAATTTAGTTACTCAGGGATATTCTTAAAATTTAATTTTATCGTGATATTTATGCGAGAAAACTAAAATATTCCTTTCTAGCTCCAGATAATTTAAAATATCGTAACTCGACAGGAAAAAATGCTAGAATCAAACTTATTAAATGAAATATAATAAACAAATTAAGTTACTCAGGGATATTCTTAAAATTTAATTTTATCGTGATATTTATGCGAGAAAACTAAAATATTCTTTTCTAGCTCCAGACAATTTAAAACATCGTAACTCGACAGGAAAAAATGCTAGATTCAAACTTATTAAATGAATTATAATAAACAAATTCAGTTACTTAGGGATATTCTTAAAATTAAATTTTATCGTGATATTTATGCGAGAAAACTAAAATATTCGTTACTAGTTCCAGAAACATAAAAACATCGTTACTCGTCAGCAAAAAATGCTAGAAACAAACTTATTCAATAAAATCTAATAAACAAATTTAGATACTCAGGGATAGTCTTAAAATTAAATTTTATTGAGATATTTATGCGAGAAAACTAAAATATTCGTTTGTATCTCCAGACAAATAAAAACATCGTTACTCGTCAGGAAAAAATGCTAGAAACAAACTTATTAAATAAAATCTAATAAACTAATTTAGTTACTCAGGGATATTCTTAAAATTTAATTTTACCGTGATATTTATGCGAGAAAACTAAAATATTCGTTTCTAGTTCCAGAAACATAAAAACATCGTTACTCGTCAGCAAAAAATGCTAGAAACAAACTTATTCAATAAAATCTAATAAACAAATTTAGTTACTCAGGGATATTCTTAAAATTTAATTTTATCGTGATATTTATGCGAGAAAACTAAAATATTCCTTTCTAGCTCCAGGTAATTTAAAACATCGTAACTCGACAGGAAAAAATGCTAGAAACAAATTTATTAAGTAAAATCTAATAAACAAATTTAGATACTCAGGGATAGTCTTAAAATTTAATTTTATTGAGATATTTATGCGAGAAAACTAAAATATTCGTTACTAGTTCCAGAAACATAAAAACATCGTTACTCGTCAGGAAAAAATGCTAGAAACAAATTTATTAAATAAAATCTAATAAACAAATTTAGTTACTCAGGGATATTCTTAAAATTTAATTTTATCGTGATATTTATGCGAGAAAACTAAAATATTCGTTTCTATCTCCAGACAAATAAAAACATAGTATCTCGTCAGGAAAAAATGCTAGAATCAAATGAAATATAATAAACAAATTAAGTACTCAGGGATATTCTTAAAATTTAATTTTATTGTGATATTTATGCGAGAAAACTAAAATATTCGTTTCTAGTTCCAAAAGCATAAAAACATCGTTACTCGTCAGGAAAAAATGCTAGAAACAAACTTATTAAATAAAATCTAATAAACTAATTTAGTTACTCAGGGATATTCTTAAAATTTAATTTTATCGTGATATTTATGCGAGAAAACTAAAATATTCGTT
This sequence comes from Pterostichus madidus, assembly GCA_911728475.2. Classification (NCBI taxonomy): domain Eukaryota; kingdom Metazoa; phylum Arthropoda; class Insecta; order Coleoptera; family Carabidae; genus Pterostichus; species Pterostichus madidus. Next base: position 20,085,446 of record OU452309.1, on the reverse strand, counting down.
TCTTGTTCCAGAAAAATAAAAACATCGTTACTCGTCAGGAAAAAATGCTAGAAACAAACTTATTAAATAAAATCTAATAAACTAATTTAGTTACTCTGGGATATTCTTAAAATTTAATTTTATCGTGATATTTATGCGAGAAAACTAAAATATTCGTTTCTAGTTCCAGAAACATAAAAACATCGTTACTCGTCAGGAAAAAATGCTAGAAACAAATTTATTAAATAAAATCTAATAAACAAATTTAGTTACTCAGGGATATTCTTAAAATTTAATTTTATCGTGATATTTATGCGAGAAAACTAAAATATTCCTTTCTAGCTCCAGATAATTTAAAACATCGTAACTCGACAGGAAAAAATGCTAGAATCAAACTTATTAAATGAAATATAATAAACAAATTAAGTTACTCAGGGATATTCTTAAAATTTAATTTTATCGTGATATTTATGCGAGAAAACTAAAATATTCTTTTCTAGCTCCAGACAATTTAAAACATCGTAACTCGACAGGAAAAAATGCTAGATTCAAACTTATTAAATGAATTATAATAAACAAATTCAGTTACTTAGGGATATTCTTAAAATTAAATTTTATCGTGATATTTATGCGAGAAAACTAAAATATTCGTTTCTAGTTCCACAAACATAAAAACATCGTTATTCGTCAGGAAAAAATGTTAGAAACAAACTTATTAAATAAAATCTAATAAACTAATTTAGTTACTCAGGGATATTCTTAAAATTTAATTTTATCGTGATATTTATGCGAGAAAACTAAAATATTCGTTTCTATTTCCAGAAACATAAAAACATCGTTACTCGTCAGGAAAAAAAGCTAGAAACAAACTTATTAAATAAAATCTAATAAACTAATTTAGTTACTCAGGGATATTCTTAAAATTTAATTTTATCGTGATATTTATGCGAGAAAACTAAAATATTCGTTTCTAGTTCCAGAAACATAAAAACATCGTTACTCGTCAGGAAAAAATGCTAGAAACAAACTTATTCAATAAAATCTAATAAACAAATTAAGTTACTCAGGGATATTCTTACAATTTAATTTTATCGTGATATTTATGCGAGAAAACTAAAATATTCGTTTCTAGTTCTAGAAACATAAAAACATCGTAACTCGTCAGGAAAAAATGCTAGAAACAAATTTATTAAATAAAATCTAATAAACAAATTTAGTTACTCAGGGATATTCTTAAAATTTAATTTTATCCTGATATTAATGCGAGAAAACTAAAATATTCGTTTCTAGCTCCAGACAAATAAAAACATCGTAACTCGTCAGGAAAAAATTCTAGAATCAAACTTATTAAATGAAATATAATAAACAAATTAAGTTACTCAGGTATATTCTTAAAATTTAATTTTATCGTGAATTTATGCGAGAAAACTAAAATATTCGTTTCTAGTTCCAGAAACATAAAAACATCGTTACTCGTCAGGAAAAAATGCTAGAAACAAACTTATTCAATAAAATCTAATAAACAAATTTAGTTACTCAGGGATATTCTTAAAATTTAATTTTATCGTGATATTTATGCGAGAAAACTAAAATATTCGTTTCTATCTCCAGACAAATAAAAACATCGTAACTCGTCAGAAAAAAATGCTAGAATCAAACTTATTAAATGAAATATAATAAACAAATTAAGTTACTCCGGGATATTCTTAAAATTTAATTTTATCGTGATATTTATGCGAGAAAACTAAAATATTCGTTTCTAGCTCCAGATAATTTAAAACATCGTAACTCGACAGGAAAAAATGCTAGAATCAAACTTATTAAATGAAATATAATAAACAAATTAAGTTACTCAGGGATATTCTTAAAATTTAATTTTATCGTGATATTTATGCGAGAAAACTAAAATATTCGTTTCTAGTTCCAGAAACATAAAAACATCGTTACTCGTCAGGAAAAAATGCTAGAAACAAACTTATTCAATAAAATCTAATAAACAAATTTAGTTACTCAGGGATATTCTTAAAATTTAATTTTATCGTGATATTTATGCGAGAAAACTAAAATATTCGTTTCTATTTCCAGACAATTTAAAACATCGAAACTCGACAGGAAAAAATGCTAGAATCAAACTTATTAAATGAAATATAATAAACAAATTAAGTTACTCAGGGGTGTTCTTACAATTTAAGTTTTATCGTCATATTTATGCGAGAAAACTAAAACATACGTTTCTAGCTCCAGACAAATAAAAACATCGTAACTCCTCAGGAAAAAATGCTAGAATGAAACTTATTAAATAAAATCTAATAAACAAATTTAGTTACTCAGGGATATTCTTAAAATTTAATTTTATCCTGATATTTATGCGAGAAAACTAAAATATTCGTTTCTATCTCCAGACTAATAAAAACATCGTAACTCGTCAGGAAAAAATTCTAGAATCAAACTTATTAAATGAAATATAATAAACAAATTAAGTTACTCAGGGATATTCTTAAAATTTAATTTTATCGTTATATTTATGCGAGAAAACTAAAATATTCGTTTCTAGTTCCAGAAACATAAAAACATCGTTACTCGTCGGGAAAAAATGCTAGAAACAAATTTATTAAATAAAATCTAATAAACAAATTTAGTTACTCAGGGATATTCTTAAAATTTAATTTTATTGTGATATTTATGCGAGAAAACTAAAATATTCGTTTCTATCTCCAGACAAATAAAAACACAGTATCTCGTCAGGAAAAAATGCTAGAATCAAACTTATTAAATGAAATATAATAAACAAATTAAGTTACTCAGGGATATTCTTACAATTTAATTTTATCGTGATATTTATGCGAGAAAACTAAAATATTCGTTTCTAGCTCCAGACAATTTAAAACATCGTAACTCGACAGGAAAAAATGCTAGAATCAAACTTTTGAAATGAAATATAATAAACAAATTAAGTTACTCAGGGATATTCTTAAAATTTAATTTTATCGTGATATTTATGCGAGAAAACTAAAATATTCGTTTCTATTTCCAGACAATTTAAAATATCGAAACTCGTCAGGAAAAAATGCTAGAATCAAACTTATTAAATGAAATATAATAAACAAATTAAGTTACTCAGGGATATTCTTAAAATTTAATTTTATCGTCATATTTATGCGAGAAAACTAAAATATTCGTTTCTAGCTCCAGACAAATAAAAACATCGTTACTCCTCAGGAAAAAATTCTAGAATCAAACTTATTAAAAAAATCTAATAAACAAATAAAGTTACTCAGGCATATTCTTAAAATTAAATTTTATCGTGATATTTATGCGAGAAAACTAAAATATTCGTTTCTATCTCCAGACAAATAAAAACATCGTAACTCGTCAGGAAAAAATGCTAGAATCAAACCTATTAAATGAAATATAATAAACAAATTAAGTTACTCCGGGATATTCTTAAAATTTAATTTTATCGTGATATTTATGTGCGAAAACTAAAATATTCGTTTCTAGGTCCAGAAACATAAAAACATCGTTACTCGTCAGGAAAAAATGCTAGAAACAAATTTATTAAATAAAATCTAATAAACGAATTTTGTTACTCAGGGATATTCTTAAAATTTAATTTTATTGTGATATTTATGCGAGAAAACTAAAATATTCGTTTCTATCTCTAGACAAATAAAAACATAGTATCTCGTCAGGAAAAAATGCTAGAATCAAACTTATTAAATGAAATATAATAAACAAATTAAGTTACTCAGGGATATTCTTAAAATTTAATTTTATCGTGATATTTATGCGAGAAAACTAAAATATTCGTTTCTAGTTCCAGAAGCATAAAAACATCGTTACTCGTCAGGAAAAAATGCTAGAAACAAACTTATTCAATAAAATCTAAAAAACAAATTAGTTACTCAGTTATATTCTTAAAATTTAATTTTATCGTGATATTTATGCGAGAAAACTAAAATATTCGTTTCTATCTCTAGACAAATAAAAACATAGTATCTCGTCAGGAAAAAATGCTAGAATCAAACTTATTAAATGAAATATAATAAACAAATTAAGTTACTCAGGGATATTCTTAAAATTTAATTTTATCGTGATATTTATGCGAGAAAACTAAAATATTCTTTTCTAGCTCCAGACAATTTAAAACATCGTAACTCGACAGGAAAAAATGCTAGATTCAAACTTATTAAATGAATTATAATAAACAAATTAAGTTACTTAGGGATATTCTTAAAATTAAATTTTATCGTGATATTTATGCGAGAAAACTAAAATATTCGTTTCTAGTTCCACAAACATAAAAACATCGTTACTCGTCAGGAAAAAATGTTAGAAACAAACTTATTAAATAAAATCTAATAAACTAATTTAGTTACTCAGGGATATTCTTAAAATTTAATTTTATCGTGATATTTATGCGAGAAAACTAAAATATTCGTTTCTATTTCCAGAAACATAAAAACATCGTTACTCGTCAGGAAAAAATGCTAGAAACAAACTTATTAAATAAAATCTAATAAACTAATTTAGTTACTCAGGGATATTCTTAAAATTTAATTTTATCGTGATATTTATGCGAGAAAACTAAAATATTCGTTTCTAGTTCCAGAAACATAAAAACATCGTTACTCGTCAGGAAAAAATGCTAGAAACAAACTTATTCAATAAAATCTAATAAACAAATTAAGTTACTCAGGGATATTCTTACAATTTAATTTTATCGTGATATTTATGCGAGAAAACTAAAATATTCGTTTCTAGTTCTAGAAACATAAAAACATCGTAACTCGTCAGGAAAAAATGCTAGAAACAAATTTATTAAATAAAATCTAATAAACAAATTTAGTTACTCAGGGATATTCTTAAAATTTAATTTTATCGTGATATTTATGCGAGAAAACTAAAATATTCCTTTCTAGCTCCAGATAATTTAAAACATCGTAACTCGACAGGAAAAAATGCTAGAATCAAACTTATTAAATGAAATATAATAAACAAATTAAGTTACTCAGGGATATTCTTAAAATTTAATTTTATCGTGATATTTATGCGAGAAAACTAAAATATTCGTTTCTAGTTCCAGAAGCTTAAAAAACATCGTTACTCGTCAGGAAAAAATGCTAGAAACAAACTTATTCAATAAAATCTAATAAACAAATTTAGTTACTCAGGGATATTCTTAAAATTTAATTTTATCGTGATATTTATGCGAGAAAAGTAAAATATTCGTTTCTATCTACAGACAAATAAAAACATCGTAACTCGTCAGGAAAAAATGCTAGAATTCAATAAAATTTAATAAACAAATTTAGTTACTCAGGGATATTCTTAAAATTTAATTTTATCGTTATATTTATGCGAGAAAACTAAAATATTCGTTTCTATTTCCAGACAATTTAAAACATCGAAACTCGACAGGAAAAAATGCTAGAATCAAACTTATTAAATGAAATATAATAAACAAATTAAGTTACTCAGGGGTATTCTTACAATTTAATTTTATCGTTATATTTATGCGAGAAAACTAAAATATTCGTTTCTATCTCCAGACAAATAAAAACATAGTATCTCGTCAGGAAAAAATGCTAGAATCAAACTTATTAAATGAAATATAATAAACAAATTAAGTTACTCAATATACTCATAAACTTATTCTTAAAATTTAATTTTATCGTGATATTTATACGAGAAAACTAAAATATTCGTTTCTAGTTCCAGAAACATAAAAACATCGTTACTCGTCAGAAAAAAATGCTAGAAACAAACTTATTCAATAAAATCTAATAAACAAATTTAGTTACTCAGGGATATTCTTAAAATTTAATTTTATCGTGATATTTATGCGAGAAAACTAAAATATTCGTTTCTATCTCCAGACAAATAAAAACATCGTAACTCGTCAGGAAAAAATGCTAGAATCAAACTTATTAAATGAAATATAATAAACAAATTAAGTTACTCCGGGATATTCTTAAAATTTAATTTTATCGTGATATTTATGCGAGAAAACTAAAATATTCGTTTCTAGCTCCAGATAATTTAAAACATCGTAACTCGACAGGAAAAAATGCTAGAATCAAACTTATTAAATGAAATATAATAAACAAATTAAGTTACTCAGGGATATTCTTAAAATTTAATTTTATCGTGATATTTATGCGAGAAAACTAAAATATTCGTTTCTAGTTCCAGAAACATAAAAACATCGTTACTCGTCAGGAAAAAATGCTAGAAACAAACTTATTCAATAAAATCTAATAAACAAATTTAGTTACTCAGGGATATTCTTAAAATTTAATTTTATCGTGATATTTATGCGAGATAACTAAAATATTCGTTTCTATCTCCAGACAATTTAAAACATCGTAACTCGACAGGAAAAAATGCTAGAATCAAACTTATTAAATGAAATATAATAAACAATTTCAGTTACTCAGGGTTATTCTTAAAATTTAATTTTATCGTGATATTTATGCGAGAAAACTAATATATTCGTTTCTATTTCCAGACAATTTAAAATATCGAAACTCGTCAGGAAAAAATGCTAGAATCAAATTTATTAAATGAAATATAATAAACAAATTAAGTTACTCAGGGGTATTCTTACAATTTAATTTTATCGTCATATTTATGCGAGAAAACTAAAATATTCGTTTCTAGCTCCAGACAAATAAAAACATCGTTACTCCTCAGGAAAAAATTCTAGAATCAAACTTATTAAAAAAATCTAATAAACAAATAAAGTTACTCAGGGATATTCTTAAAATTTAATTTTATCGTGATATTTATGCGAGAAAACTAAAATATTCGTTTCTAGTTCCAGACAAACAAAAACATCGTAACTGCTCAGGAAAAAATGCTAGAATGAAACTTATTAAATAAAATCTAATAAACAAATTTAGTTACTCAGGGATATTCTTAAAATTTAATTTTATCCTGATATTTATGCGAGAAAACTAAAATATTCGTTTCTAGCTCCAGACAAATAAAAACATCGTAACTCGTCAGGAAAAACTTCTAGAATCAAACTTATTAAATGAAATATAATAAACAAATTAAGTTACTCAGGTATATTCTTAAAATTTAATTTTATCGTGAATTTATGCGAGAAAACTAAAATATTCGTTTCTAGTTCCAGAAACATAAAAACATCGTTACTCGTCAGGAAAAAATGCTAGAAACAAACTTATTCAATAAAATCTAATAAACAAATTTAGTTACTCAGGGATATTCTTAAAATTTAATTTTATCGTGATATTTATGCGAGAAAACTAAAATATTCGTTTCTATCTCCAGACAAATAAAAACATCGTAACTCGTCAGGAAAAAATGCTAGAATCAAACTTATTAAATGAAATATAATAAACAAATTAAGTTACTCCGGGATATTCTTAAAATTTAATTTTATCGTGATATTTATGCGAGAAAACTAAAATATTCGTTTCTATCTCCAGACAATTTAAAACATCGTAACTCGACAGGAAAAAATGCTAGAATCAAACTTATTAAATGAAATATAATAAACAAATTCAGTTACTCAGGGATATTCTTAAAATTTAATTTTATCGTGATATTTATGCGAGAAAACTAATATATTCGTTTCTATTTCCAGACAATTTAAAACATCGAAACTCGACAGGAAAAAATGCTAGAATCAAACTTATTAAATGAAATATAATAAACAAATTTAGTTACTCAGGGATATTCTTAAAATTTAATTTTATCGTGATATTTTGTGCGAGGAAACTGAAATATTCGTTTCTACCTCCAGACAAATAAAAACATCGTAACTCGTCAGGAAAAAATGCTAGAATCAAACTTATTAAATAAAATCTAATAAACTAATTTAGTTACTCAGGGATATTCTTAAAATTTAATTTTATCGTGATATTTATGCGAGAAAACTAAAATATTCGTTTCTAGTTCCAGAAACATAAAAACATCGTTACTCGTCAGGAAAAAATGCTAGAAACAAACTTATTCAATAAAATCTAATAAACAAATTTAGTTACTCAGGGATATTCTTAAAATTTAATTTTATCGTGATATTTTGTGCGAGGAAACTGAAATATTCGTTTCTATCTCCAGACAAATAAAAACATCGTAACTCGTCAGGAAAAAATGCTAGAATCAAACCTATTAAATGAAATATAATAAACAAATTAAGTTACTCAGGGATATTCTTAAAATTAAATTTTATCGTGATATTTATGCGAGAAAACTAAAATATTCGTTTCTATCTCCAGACAAATAAAAACACAGTATCTCGTCAGGAAAAAATGCTAGAATCAAACTTATTAAATGAAATATAATAAACAAATTAAGTTACTCAGGGATATTCTTAAAATTAAATTTTATCGTGATATTTATGCGAGAAAACTAAAATATTCGTTTCTAGATCCAGAAACATAAAAACATCGTTACTCGTCAGGAAAAAATGCTAGAAACAAACTTATTAAATAAAATCTAATAAACTAATTTAGTTACTCAGGGATATTCTTAAAATTTAATTTTATCGTGATATTTATGCGAGAAAACTAAAATATTCGTTTCTAGTTCCAGAAACATGAAAACATCGTTACTCGTCAGGAAAAAATGCTAGAAACAAACTTATTCAATAAAATCTAATAAACAAATTTAGTTACTCAGGGACATTCTTAAAATTTAATTTTATCGTGATATTTTGTGCGAGGAAACTGAAATATTTGTTTCTATCTCCAGACAAATAAAAACATCGTAACTCGTCAGGAAAAAATGCTAGAATCAAACCTATTAAATGAAATATAATAAACAAATTAAGTTACTCAGGGATATTCTTAAAATTTAATTTTATCGTGATATTTATGCGAGAAAACTAAAATATTCGTTTCTAGTTCCAGAAACATAAAAACATCGTTACTCGTCAAGAAAAAATGCTAGAAACAAACTTATTCAATAAAATCTAATAAACAAATTTAGTTACTCAGGGATATTCTTAAAATTTAATTTTATCGTGATATTTATGCGAGAAAACTAAAATATTCGTTTCTAGCACCAGATAATTTAAAACATCGTAACTCGACAGGAAAAAATGCTAGAATCAAACTTATTAAATGAAATATAATAAACAAATTAAGTTACTCAGGGGTATTCTTACAATTTAATTTTATCGTCATATTTATGCGAGAAAACTAAAATATTCGTTTCTAGCTCCAGACAAATAAAAACATCGTAACTCGTCAGGAAAAAATGCTAGAAACAAACTTATTCAATAAAATCTAATAAACAAATTTAGTTACTCAGGGATATTCTTAAAATTTAATTTTATCGTGATATTTATGCGAGAAAACTAAAATATTCGTTTCTAGTTCCAGAAACATAAAAACATCGTTACTCGTCAGGAAAAAATGCTAGAAACAAACTTATTCAATAAAATCTAATAAACAAATTTAGTTACTCAGGGATATTCTTAAAATTTAATTTTATCGTGATATTTTGTGCGAGGAAACTGAAATATTCGTTTCTATCTCCAGACAAATAAAAACATCGTAACTCGTCAGGAAAAAATGCTAGAATCAAACCTATTAAATGAAATATAATAAACAAATTAAGTTACTCAGGGATATTCTTAAAATTAAATTTTATCGTGATATTTATGCGAGAAAACTAAAATATTCGTTTCTATCTCCAGACAAATAAAAACACAGTATCTCGTCAGGAAAAAATGCTAGAATCAAACTTATTAAATGAAATATAATAAACAAATTAAGTTACTCAGGGATAGTCTTAAAATTAAATTTTATCGTGATATTTATGCGAGAAAACTAAAATATTCGTTTCTAGTTCCAGAAACATAAAAACATCGTTACTCGTCAGGAAAAAATGCTAGAAACAAACTTATTAAATAAAATCTAATAAACTAATTTAGTTACTCAGGGATATTCTTAAAATTTAATTTTATCGTGATATTTATGCGAGAAAACTAAAATATTCGTTTCTAGTTCCAGAAACATGAAAACATCGTTACTCGTCAGGAAAAAATGCTAGAAACAAACTTATTCAATAAAATCTAATAAACAAATTTAGTTACTCAGGGACATTCTTAAAATTTAATTTTATCGTGATATTTTGTGCGAGGAAACTGAAATATTCGTTTCTATCTCCAGACAAATAAAAACATCGTAACTCGTCAGGAAAAAATGCTAGAATCAAACCTATTAAATGAAATATAATAAACAAATTAAGTTACTCAGGGATATTCTTAAAATTTAATTTTATCGTGATATTTATGCGAGAAAACTAAAATATTCGTTTCTAGTTCCAGAAACATAAAAACATCGTTACTCGTCAAGAAAAAATGCTAGAAACAAACTTATTCAATAAAATCTAATAAACAAATTTAGTTACTCAGGGATATTCTTAAAATTTAATTTTATCGTGATATTTATGCGAGAAAACTAAAATATTCGTTTCTAGCACCAGATAATTTAAAACATCGTAACTCGACAGGAAAAAATGCTAGAATCAAACTTATTAAATGAAATATAATAAACAAATTAAGTTACTCAGGGGTATTCTTACAATTTAATTTTATCGTCATATTTATGCGAGAAAACTAAAATATTCGTTTCTAGCTCCAGACAAATAAAAACATCGTAACTCGTCAGGAAAAAATGCTAGAAACAAACTTATTCAATAAAATCTAATAAACAAATTAAGTTACTCAGGGATATTCTTAAAATTTAATTTTATCGTGATATTTATGCGAGAAAACTAAAATATTCGTTTCTAGTTCCAGAAACATAAAAACATCGTTACTCGTCAGGAAAAAATGCTAGAAACAAACTTATTCAATAAAATCTAATAAACAAATTTAGTTACTCAGGGATATTCTTAAAATTTAATTTTATCGTGATATTTATGCGAGAAAACTAAAATATTCGTTTCTATCTCCAGACAAATAAAAACATCGTAACTCGTCAGGAAAAAATGCTAGAATCAAACCTTTTAAATGAAATATAATAAACAAATTAAGTTACTCAGGAATATTCTTAAAATTTAATTTTATCGTGATATTTATGCGAGAAAACTAAAATATTCGTTTCTAGCTCCAGACAATTAAAACATCGTAACTCGACAGGAAAAAATGCTAGAATCAAACTTATTAAATGAAATATAATAAACAAATTAAGTTACTCAGGGATATTCTTAAAATTTAATTTTATCGTGATATTTATGCGAGAAAACTAAAATATTCGTTTCTAGTTCCAGAAACATAAAAACATCGTTACTCGTCAGGAAAAAATGCTAGAAACAAACTTATTCAATAAAATCTAATAAACAAATTTAGTTACTCAGGGATATTCTTAAAATTTAATTTTATCGTGATATTTATGCGAGAAAACTAAAATATTCGTTTCTATCTACAGACAAATAAAAACATCGTAACTCGTCAGGAAAAAATGCTAGAATTCAATAAAATTTAATAAACAAATTTAGTTACTCAGTGATATTCTTAAAATTTAATTTTATCGTGATATTTATGCGAGAAAACTAAAATATTCGTTTCTATTTCCAGACAATTTAAAACATCGAAACTCGACAGGAAAAAATGCTAGAATCAAACTTATTAAATGAAATATAATAAACAAATTAAGTTACTCAGGGGTATTCTTACAATTTAATTTTATCGTCATATTTATGCGAGAAAACTAAAATATTCGTTTCTAGTTCCAGAAACATAAAAACATCGTTACTCGTCAGGAAAAAATGCTAGAAACAAACTTATTCAATAAAATCTAATAAACAAATTTAGTTACTCAGGGATATTCTTAAAATTTAATTTTATCGTGATATTTATGCGAGAAAACTAAAATATTCGTTTCTATCTCCAGACAAATAAAAACATCGTAACTCGTCAGGAAAAAATGCTAGAATCAAACTTATTAAATGAAATATAATAAACAAATTAAGTTACTCCGGGATATTCTTAAAATTTAATTTTATCGTGATATTTATGCGAGAAAACTAAAATATTCGTTTCTAGCTCCAGATAATTTAAAACATCGTAACTCGACAGGAAAAAATGCTAGAATCAAACTTATTAAATGAAATATAATAAACAAATTAAGTTACTCAGGGATATTCTTAAAATTTAATTTTATCGTGATATTTATGCGAGAAAACTAAAATATTCGTTTCTAGTTCCAGAAACATAAAAACATCGTTACTCGTCAGGAAAAAATGCTAGAAACAAACTTATTCAATAAAATCTAATAAACAAATTTAGTTACTCAGGGATATTCTTAAAATTTAATTTTATCGTGATATTTATGCGAGAAAACTAAAATATTCGTTTCTATCTCCAGACAATTTAAAACATCGTAACTCGACAGGAAAAAATGCTAGAATCAAACTTATTAAATGAAATATAATAAACAAATTAAGTTACTCAGGGTTATTCTTAAAATTTAATTTTATCGTGATATTTATGCGAGAAAACTAATATATTCGTTTCTATTTCCAGACAATTTAAAATATTGAAACTCGTCAGGAAAAAATGCTAGAATCAAATTTATTAAATAAAATATAATAAACAAATTAAGTTACTCAGGGGTATTCTAACAATTTAATTTTATCGTCATATTTATGCGAGAAAACTAAAATATTCGTTTCTAGCTCCAGACAAATAAAAACATCGTTACTCCTCAGGAAAAAATTCTAGAATCAAACTTATTAAAAAAATCTAATAAACAAATAAAGTTACTCAGGGATATTCTTAAAATTTAATTTTATCGTGATATTTATGCGAGAAAACTAAAATATTCGTTTCTAGTTCCAGACAAACAAAAACATCGTAACTGCTCAGGAAAAAATGCTAGAATGAAACTTATTAAATAAAATCTAATAAACAAATTTAGTTACTCAGGGATATTCTTAAAATTTAATTTTATCCTGATATTAATGCGAGAAAACTAAAATATTCGTTTCTAGCTCCAGACAAATAAAAACATCGTAACTCATCAGGAAAAAATTCTAGAATCAAACTTATTAAATGAAATATAATAAACAAATTAAGTTACTCAGGTATATTCTTAAAATTTAATTTTATCGTGAATTTATGCGAGAAAACTAAAATATTCGTTTCTAGTTCCAGAAACATAAAAACATCGTTACTCGTCAGGAAAAAATGCTAGAAACAAACTTATTCAATAAAATCTAATAAAAAAATTTAGTTACTCAGGGATATTCTTAAAATTTAATTTTATCGTGAGAAAACTAAAATATTCGTTTCTATCTCCAGACAAATAAAAACATCGTAACTCGTCAGGAAAAAATGCTAGAATCAAACTTATTAAATGAAATATAATAAACAAATTAAGTTACTCCGGGATATTCTTAAAATTTAATTTTATCGTGATATTTATGCGAGAAAACTAAAATATTCGTTTCTAGCTCCAGATAATTTAAAACATCGTAACTCGACAGGAAAAAATGCTTGAATCAAACTTATTAAATGAAATATAATAAACAAATTAAGTTACTCAGGGATATTCTTAAAATTTAATTTTATCGTGATATTTATGCGAGAAAACTAAAATATTCGTTTCTAGTTCCAGAAACATAAAAACATCGTTACTCGTCAGGAAAAAATGCTAGAAACAAACTTATTCAATAAAATCTAATAAACAAATTTAGTTACTCAGGGATATTCTTAAAATTTAATTTTATCGTGATATTTATGCGAGAAAACTAAAATATTCGTTTCTATTTCTAGACAATTTAAAACATCGAAACTCGACAGGAAAAAATGCTAGAATCAAACTTATTAAATGAAATATAATAAACAAATTAAGTTACTCGGGGGTATTCTTACAATTTAATTTTATCGTCATATTTATGCGAGAAAACTAAAATATTCGTTTCTAGCTCCAGACAAATAAAAACATCGTAACTCCTCAGGAAAAAATGCTAGAATGAAACTTATTAAATAAAATCTAATAAACAAATTTAGTTACTCAGGGATATTCTTAAAATTTAATTTTATCCTGATATTTATGCGAGAAAACTAAAATATTCGTTTCTATCTCCAGACTAATAAAAACATCGTAACTCGTCAGGAAAAAATTCTAGAATCAAACTTATTAAATGAAATATAATAAACAAATTAAGTTACTCAGGGATATTCTTAAAATTTAATTTTATCGTTATATTTATGCGAGAAAACTAAAATATTCGTTTCTAGTTCCAGAAACATAAAAACATCGTTACTCGTCGGGAAAAAATGCTAGAAACAAATTTATTAAATAAAATCTAATAAACAAATTTAGTTACTCAGGGATATTCTTAAAATTTAATTTTATTGTGATATTTATGCGAGAAAACTAAAATATTCGTTTCTATCTCCAGACAAATAAAAACACAGTATCTCGTCAGGAAAAAATGCTAGAATCAAACTTATTAATTGAAATATAATAAACAAATTAAGTTACTCAGGGATATTCTTAAAATTTAATTTTATCGTGATATTTATGCGAGAAAACTAAAATATTCGTTTCTATTTCCAGACAATTTAAAATATCGAAACTCGTCAGGAAAAAATGCTAGAATCAAACTTATTAAATGAAATATAATAAACAAATTAAGTTACTCAGGGATATTCTTAAAATTTAATTTTATCGTCATATTTATGCGAGAAAACTAAAATATTCGTTTCTAGCTCCAGACAAATAAAAACATCGTTACTCCTCAGGAAAAAATTCTAGAATCAAACTTATTAAAAAAATCTAATAAACAAATAAAGTTACTCAGGGATATTCTTAAAATTAAATTTTATCGTGATATTTATGCGAGAAAACTAAAATATTCGTTTCTATCTCCAGACAAATAAAAACATCGTAACTCGTCAGGAAAAAATGCTAGAATCAAACCTATTAAATGAAATATAATAAACAAATTAAGTTACTCCGGGATATTCTTAAAATTTAATTTTATCGTGATATTTATGTGCGAAAACTAAAATATTCGTTTCTAGGTCCAGAAACATAAAAACATCGTTACTCGTCAGGAAAAAATGCTAGAAACAAATTTATTAAATAAAATCTAATAAACGAATTTTGTTACTCAGGGATATTCTTAAAATTTAATTTTATTGTGATATTTATGCGTGAAAACTAAAATATTCGTTTCTATCTCTAGACAAATAAAAACATAGTATCTCGTCAGGAAAAAATGCTAGAATCAAACTTATTAAATGAAATATAATAAACAAATTAAGTTACTCAGGCATATTCTTAAAATTTAATTTTATCGTGATATTTATGCGAGAAAACTAAAATATTCGTTTCTAGTTCCAGAAGCATAAAAACATCGTTACTCGTCAGGAAAAAATGCTAGAAACAAACTTATTCAATAAAATCTAATAAACAAATTAGTTACTCAGGGATATTCTTAAAATTTAATTTTATCGTGATATTTATGCGAGAAAACTAAAATATTCGTTTCTATCTCCAGACAAATAAAAACATCGTAACTCGTCATTAAAAAATGCTAGAATCAAACCTATTAAATGAAATATAATAAACAAATTAAGTTACTCAGGGATATTCTTAAAATTTAATTTTATTGTGATATTTATGCGAGAAAACTAAAATATTCGTTTCTATCTCTAGACAAATAAAAACATAGTATCTCGTCAGGAAAAAATGCTAGAATCAAACTTATTAAATGAAATATAATAAACAAATTAAGTTACTCAGGGATATTCTTAAAATTTAATTTTATCGTGATATTTATGCGAGAAAACTAAAATATTCTTTTCTAGCTCCAGACAATTTAAAACATCGTAACTCGACAGGAAAAAATGCTAGATTCAAACTTATTAAATGAATTATAATAAACAAATTAAGTTACTTAGGTATATTCTTAAAATTAAATTTTATCGTGATATTTATGCGAGAAAACTAAAATATTCGTTTCTAGTTCCACAAACATAAAAACATCGTTACTCGTCAGGAAAAAATGTTAGAAACAAACTTATTAAATAAAATCTAATAAACTAATTTAGTTACTCAGGGATATTCTTAAAATTTAATTTTATCGTGATATTTATGCGAGAAAACTAAAATATTCGTTTCTATTTCCAGAAACATAAAAACATCGTTACTCGTCAGGAAAAAATGCTAGAAACAAACTTATTAAATAAAATCTAATAAACTAATTTAGTTACTCAGGGATATTCTTAAAATTTAATTTTATCGTGATATTTATGCGAGAAAACTAAAATATTCGTTTCTAGTTCCAGAAACATAAAAACATCGTTACTCGTCAGGAAAAAATGCTAGAAACAAACTTATTCAATAAAATCTAATAAACAAATTAAGTTACTCAGGGATATTCTTACAATTTAATTTTATCGTGATATTTATGCGAGAAAACTAAAATATTCGTTTCTAGTTCTAGAAACATAAAAACATCGTAACTCGTCAGGAAAAAATGCTAGAAACAAATTTATTAAATAAAATCTAATAAACAAATTTAGTTACTCAGGGATATTCTTAAAATTTAATTTTATCGTGATATTTATGCGAGAAAACTAAAATATTCCTTTCTAGCTCCAGATAATTTAAAACATCGTAACTCGACAGGAAAAAATGCTACAATCAAACTTATTAAATGAAATATAATAAACAAATTAAGTTACTCAGGGATATTCTTAAAATTTAATTTTATCGTGATATTTATGCGAGAAAACTAAAATATTCTTTTCTAGCTCCAGACAATTTAAAACATCGTAACTCGACAGGAAAAAATGCTAGATTTAAACTTATTAAATGAATTATAATAAACAAATTAAGTTACTCAGGGATATTCTTAAAATTAAATTTTATCGTGATATTTATGCGAGAAAACTAAAATATTCGTTTCTAGTTCCACAAACATAAAAACATCGTTACTCGTCAGGAAAAAATGTTAGAAACAAACTTATTAAATAAAATCTAATAAACTAATTTAGTTACTCAGGGATAGTCTTAAAATTAAATTTTATTGAGATATTTATGCGAGAAAACTAAAATATTCGTTTGTATCTCCAGACAAATAAAAACATCGTTACTCGTCAGGAAAAAATGCTAGAAACAAACTTATTAAATAAAATCTAATAAACTAATTTAGTTACTCAGGGATATTCTTAAAATTTAATTTTACCGTGATATTTATGCGAGAAAACTAAAATATTCGTTTCTAGTTCCAGAAACATAAAAACATCGTTACTCGTCAGCAAAAAATGCTAGAAACAAACTTATTCAATAAAATCTAATAAACAAATTTAGTTACTCAGGGATATTCTTAAAATTTAATTTTATCGTGATATTTATGCGAGAAAACTAAAATATTCCTTTCTAGCTCCAGGTAATTTAAAACATCGTAACTCGACAGGAAAAAATGCTAGAAACAAATTTATTAAGTAAAATCTAATAAACAAATTTAGATACTCAGGGATAGTCTTAAAATTTAATTTTATTGAGATATTTATGCGAGAAAACTAAAATATTCGTTACTAGTTCCAGAAACATAAAAACATCGTTACTCGTCAGGAAAAAATGCTAGAAACAAATTTATTAAATAAAATCTAATAAACAAATTTAGTTACTCAGGGATATTCTTAAAATTTAATTTTATCGTGATATTTATGCGAGAAAACTAAAATATTCGTTTCTATCTCCAGACAAATAAAAACATAGTATCTCGTCAGGAAAAAATGCTAGAATCAAATGAAATATAATAAACAAATTAAGTACTCAGGGATATTCTTAAAATTTAATTTTATTGAGATATTTATGCGAGAAAACTAAAATATTCGTTTCTAGTTCCAAAAGCATAAAAACATCGTTACTCGTCAGGAAAAAATGCTAGAAACAAACTTATTAAATAAAATCTAATAAACTAATTTAGTTACTCTGGGATATTCTTAAAATTTAATTTTATCGTGATATTTATGCGAGAAAACTAAAATATTCGTTTCTAGTTCCAGAAACATAAAAACATCGTTACTCGTCAGGAAAAAATGCTAGAAACAAACTTATTCAATAAAATCTAATAAACAAATTAAGTTACTCAGGGATATTCTTACAATTTAATTTTATCGTGATATTTATGCGAGAAAACTAAAATATTCGTTTCTAGTTCTAGAAACATAAAAACATCGTAACTCGTCAGGAAAAAATGCTAGAAACAAATTTATTAAATAAAATCTAATAAACAAATTTAGTTACTCAGGGATATTCTTAAAATTTAATTTTATCCTGATATTAATGCGAGAAAACTAAAATATTCGTTTCTAGCTCCAGACAAATAAAAACATCGTAACTCGTCAGGAAAAAATTCTAGAATCAAACTTATTAAATGAAATATAATAAACAAATTAAGTTACTCAGGTATATTCTTAAAATTTAATTTTATCGTGAATTTATGCGAGAAAACTAAAATATTCGTTTCTAGTTCCAGAAACATAAAAACATCGTTACTCGTCAGGAAAAAATGCTAGAAACAAACTTATTCAATAAAATCTAATAAACAAATTTAGTTACTCAGGGATATTCTTAAAATTTAATTTTATCGTGATATTTATGCGAGAAAACTAAAATATTCGTTTCTATCTCCAGACAAATAAAAACATCGTAACTCGTCAGGAAAAAATGCTAGAATCAAACTTATTAAATGAAATATAATAAACAAATTAAGTTACTCCGGGATATTCTTAAAATTTAATTTTATCGTGATATTTATGCGAGAAAACTAAAATATTCGTTTCTAGCTCCAGATAATTTAAAACATCGTAACTCGACAGGAAAAAATGCTAGAATCAAACTTATTAAATGAAATATAATAAACAAATTAAGTTACTCAGGGATATTCTTAAAATTTAATTTTATCGTGATATTTATGCGAGAAAACTAAAATATTCGTTTCTAGTTCCAGAAACATAAAAACATCGTTACTCGTCAGGAAAAAATGCTAGAAACAAACTTATTCAATAAAATCTAATAAACAAATTTAGTTACTCAGGGATATTCTTAAAATTTAATTTTATCGTGATATTTATGCGAGAAAACTAAAATATTCGTTTCTATTTCCAGACAATTTAAAACATCGAAACTCGACAGGAAAAAATGCTAGAATCAAACTTATTAAATGAAATATAATAAACAAATTAAGTTACTCAGGGGTATTCTTACAATTTAATTTTATCGTCATATTTATGCGAGAAAACTAAAATATTCGTTTCTAGCTCCAGACAAATAAAAACATCGTAACTCCTCAGGAAAAAATGCTAGAATGAAACTTATTAAATAAAATCTAATAAACAAATTTAGTTACTCAGGGATATTCTTAAAATTTAATTTTATCCTGATATTTATGCGAGAAAACTAAAATATTCGTTTCTATCTCCAGACTAATAAAAACATCGTAACTCGTCAGGAAAAAATTCTAGAATCAAACTTATTAAATGAAATATAATAAACAAATTAAGTTACTCAGGGATATTCTTAAAATTTAATTTTATCGTTATATTTATGCGAGAAAACTAAAATATTCGTTTCTAGTTCCAGAAACATAAAAACATCGTTACTCGTCGGGAAAAAATGCTAGAAACAAATTTATTAAATAAAATCTAATAAACAAATTTAGTTACTCAGGGATATTCTTAAAATTTAATTTTATTGTGATATTTATGCGAGAAAACTAAAATATTCGTTTCTATCTCCAGACAAATAAAAACACAGTATCTCGTCAGGAAAAAATGCTAGAATCAAACTTATTAAATGAAATATAATAAACAAATTAAGTTACTCAGGGATATTCTTACAATTTAATTTTATCGTGATATTTATGCGAGAAAACTAAAATATTCGTTTCTAGCTCCAGACAATTTAAAACATCGTAACTCGACAGGAAAAAATGCTAGAATCAAACTTATTAAATGAAATATAATAAACAAATTAAGTTACTCAGGGATATTCTTAAAATTTAATTTTATCGTGATATTTATGCGAGAAAACTAAAATATTCGTTTCTATTTCCAGACAATTTAAAATATCGAAACTCGTCAGGAAAAAATGCTAGAATCAAACTTATTAAATGAAATATAATAAACAAATTAAGTTACTCAGGGATATTCTTAAAATTTAATTTTATCGTCATATTTATGCGAGAAAACTAAAATATTCGTTTCTAGCTCCAGACAAATAAAAACATCGTTACTCCTCAGGAAAAAATTCTAGAATCAAACTTATTTAAAAAATCTAATAAACAAATAAAGTTACTCAGGGATATTCTTAAAATTAAATTTTATCGTGATATTTATGCGAGAAAACTAAAATATTCGTTTCTATCTCCAGACAAATAAAAACATCGTAACTCGTCAGGAAAAAATGCTAGAATCAAACCTATTAAATGAAATATAATAAACAAATTAAGTTACTCCGGGATATTCTTAAAATTTAATTTTATCGTGATATTTATGTGCGAAAACTAAAATATTCGTTTCTAGGTCCAGAAACATAAAAACATCGTTACTCGTCAGGAAAAAATGCTAGAAACAAATTTATTAAATAAAATCTAATAAACGAATTTTGTTACTCAGGGATATTCTTAAAATTTAATTTTATTGTGATATTTATGCGAGAAAACTAAAATATTCGTTTCTATCTCTAGACAAATAAAAACATAGTATCTCGTCAGGAAAAAATGCTAGAATCAAACTTATTAAATGAAATATAATAAACAAATTAAGTTACTCAGGGATATTCTTAAAATTTAATTTTATCGTGATATTTATGCGAGAAAACTAAAATATTCGTTTCTAGTTCCAGAAGCATAAAAACATCGTTACTCGTCAGGAAAAAATGCTAGAAACAAACTTATTCAATAAAATCTAAAAAACAAATTAGTTACTCAGGGATATTCTTAAAATTTAATTTTATCGTGATATTTATGCGAGAAAACTAAAATATTCGTTTCTATCTCTAGACAAATAAAAACATAGTATCTCGTCAGGAAAAAATGCTAGAATCAAACTTATTAAATGAAATATAATAAACAAATTAAGTTACTCAGGGATATTCTTAAAATTTAATTTTATCGTGATATTTATGCGAGAAAACTAAAATATTCTTTTCTAGCTCCAGACAATTTAAAACATCGTAACTCGACAGGAAAAAATGCTAGATTCAAACTTATTAAATGAATTATAATAAACAAATTAAGTTACTTAGGGATATTCTTAAAATTAAATTTTATCGTGATATTTATGCGAGAAAACTAAAATATTCGTTTCTAGTTCCACAAACATAAAAACATCGTTACTCGTCAGGAAAAAATGATAGAAACAAACTTATTAAATAAAATCTAATAAACTAATTTAGTTACTCAGGGATATTCTTAAAATTTAATTTTATCGTGATATTTATGCGAGAAAACTAAAATATTCGTTTCTATTTCCAGAAACATAAAAACATCGTTACTCGTCAGGAAAAAATGCTAGAAACAAACTTATTAAATAAAATCTAATAAACTAATTTAGTTACTCAGGGATATTCTTAAAATTTAATTTTATCTTGATATTTATGCGAGAAAACTAAAATAATCGTTTCTAGTTCCAGAAACATAAAAACATCGTTACTCGTCAGGAAAAAATGCTAGAAACAAACTTATTCAATAAAATCTAATAAACAAATTAAGTTACTCAGGGATATTCTTACAATTTAATTTTATCGTGATATTTATGCGAGAAAACTAAAATATTCGTTTCTAGTTCTAGAAACATAAAAACATCGTAACTCGTCAGGAAAAAATGCTAGAAACAAATTTATTAAATAAAATCTAATAAACAAATTTAGTTACTCAGGGATATTCTTAAAATTTAATTTTATCGTGATATTTATGCGAGAAAACTAAAATATTCCTTTCTAGCTCCAGATAATTTAAAACATCGTAACTCGACAGGAAAAAATGCTAGAATCAAACTTATTAAATGAAATATAATAAACAAATTAAGTTACTCAGGGATATTCTTAAAATTTAATTTTATCGTGATATTTATGCGAGAAAACTAAAATATTCGTTTCTAGTTCCAGAAGCTTAAAAAACATCGTTACTCGTCAGGAAAAAATGCTAGAAACAAACTTATTCAATAAAATCTAATAAACAAATTTAGTTACTCAGGGATATTCTTAAAATTTAATTTTATCGTGATATTTATGCGAGAAAAGTAAAATATTCGTTTCTATCTACAGACAAATAAAAACATCGTAACTCGTCAGGAAAAAATGCTAGAATTCAATAAAATTTAATAAACAAATTTAGTTACTCAGGGATATTCTTAAAATTTAATTTTATCGTTATATTTATGCGAGAAAACTAAAATATTCGTTTCTATTTCCAGACAATTTAAAACATCGAAACTCGACAGGAAAAAATGCTAGAATCAAACTTATTAAATGAAATATAATAAACAAATTAAGTTACTCAGGGGTATTCTTACAATTTAATTTTATCGTCATATTTATGCGAGAAAACTAAAATATTCGTTTCTATCTCCAGACAAATAAAAACATAGTATCTCGTCAGGAAAAAATGCTAGAATCAAACTTATTAAATGAAATATAATAAACAAATTAAGTTACTCAATATACTCATAAACTTATTCTTAAAATTTAATTTTATCGTGATATTTATACGAGAAAACTAAAATATTCGTTTCTAGTTCCAGAAACATAAAAACATCGTTACTCGTCAGAAAAAAATGCTAGAAACAAACTTATTCAATAAAATCTAATAAACAAATTTAGTTACTCAGGGATATTCTTAAAATTTAATTTTATCGTGATATTTATGCGAGAAAACTAAAATATTCGTTTCTATCTCCAGACAAATAAAAACATCGTAACTCGTCAGGAAAAAATGCTAGAATCAAACTTATTAAATGAAATATAATAAACAAATTAAGTTACTCCGGGATATTCTTAAAATTTAATTTTATCGTGATATTTATGCGAGAAAACTAAAATATTCGTTTCTAGCTCCAGATAATTTAAAACATCGTAACTCGACAGGAAAAAATGCTAGAATCAAACTTATTAAATGAAATATAATAAACAAATTAAGTTACTCAGGGATATTCTTAAAATTTAATTTTATCGTGATATTTATGCGAGAAAACTAAAATATTCGTTTCTAGTTCCAGAAACATAAAAACATCGTTACTCGTCAGGAAAAAATGCTAGAAACAAACTTATTCAATAAAATCTAATAAACAAATTTAGTTACTCAGGGATATTCTTAAAATTTAATTTTATCGTGATATTTATGCGAGATAACTAAAATATTCGTTTCTATCTCCAGACAATTTAAAACATCGTAACTCGACAGGAAAAAATGCTAGAATCAAACTTATTAAATGAAATATAATAAACAATTTCAGTTACTCAGGGTTATTCTTAAAATTTAATTTTATCGTGATATTTATGCGAGAAAACTAGTATATTCGTTTTTATTTCCAGACAATTTAAAATATCGAAACTCGTCAGGAAAAAATGCTAGAATCAAATTTATTAAATGAAATATAATAAACAAATTAAGTTACTCAGGGGTATTCTTACAATTTAATTTTATCGTCATATTTATGCGAGAAAACTAAAATATTCGTTTCTAGCTCCAGACAAATAAAAACATCGTTACTCCTCAGGAAAAAATTCTAGAATCAAACTTATTAAAAAAATCTAATAAACAAATAAAGTTACTCAGGGATATTCTTAAAATTTAATTTTATCGTGATATTTATGCGAGAAAACTAAAATATTCGTTTCTAGTTCCAGACAAACAAAAACATCGTAACTGCTCAGGAAAAAATGCTAGAATGAAACTTATTAAATAAAATCTAATAAACAAATTTAGTTACTCAGGGATATTCTTAAAATTTAATTTTATCCTGATATTTATGCGAGAAAACTAAAATATTCGTTTCTAGCTCCAGACAAATAAAAACATCGTAACTCGTCAGGAAAAACTTCTAGAATCAAACTTATTAAATGAAATATAATAAACAAATTAAGTTACTCAGGTATATTCTTAAAATTTAATTTTATCGTGAATTTATGCGAGAAAACTAAAATATTCGTTTCTAGTTCCAGAAACATAAAAACATCGTTACTCGTCAGGAAAAAATGCTAGAAACAAACTTATTCAATAAAATCTAATAAACAAATTTAGTTACTCAGGGATATTCTTAAAATTTAATTTTATCGTGATATTTATGCGAGAAAACTAAAATATTCGTTTCTATCTCCAGACAAATAAAAACATCGTAACTCGTCAGGAAAAAATGCTAGAATCAAACTTATTAAATGAAATATAATAAACAAATTAAGTTACTCCGGGATATTCTTAAAATTTAATTTTATCGTGATATTTATGCGAGAAAACTAAAATATTCGTTTCTAGCTCCAGATAATTTAAAACATCGTAACTCGACAGGAAAAAATGCTAGAATCAAACTTATTAAATGAAATATAATAAACAAATTAAGTTACTCAGGGATATTCTTAAAATTTAATTTTATCGGGATATTTATGCGAGAAAACTAAAATATTCGTTTCTAGTTCCAGAAACATAAAAACATCTTTACTCGTCAGGAAAAAATGCTAGAAACAAATTTATTAAATAAAATCTAATAAACTCAGTGATATTCTTAAAATTTAATTTTATCGTGATATTTATGCGAGAAAACTAAAATATTCGTTTCTAGTTCCAGAAACATAAAAACATCGTAACTCGACAGGAAAAAATGCTAGAATCAAACTTATTAAATGAAATATAATAAACAAATTAAGTTACTCAGGGATATTCTTAAAATTTAATTTTATCGTGATATTTATGCGAGAAAAGTAAAATATTCGTTTCTATCTACAGACAAATAAAAACATCGTAACTCGTCAGAAAAAAATGCTAGAATTCAATAAAATTTAATAAACAAATTTAGTTACTCAGGGATATTCTTAAAATTTAATTTTATCGTGATATTTATGCGAGAAAACTAAAATATTCGTTTCTATTTCCAGACAATTTAAAACATCGAAACTCGACAGGAAAAAATGCTAGAATCAAACTTATTAAATGAAATATAATAAACAAATTAAGTTACTCAGGGGTATTCTTACAATTTAATTTTATCGTCATATTTATGCGAGAAAACTAAAATATTCGTTTCTATCTCCAGACAAATAAAAACATAGTATCTCGTCAGGAAAAAATGCTAGAATCAAACTTATTAAATGAAATATAATAAACAAATTAAGTTACTCAATATACTCATAAACTTATTCTTAAAATTTAATTTTATCGTGATATTTATGCGAGAAAACTAAAATATTCGTTTCTAGTTCCAGAAACATAAAAACATCGTTACTCGTCAGAAAAAAATGCTAGAAACAAACTTATTCAATAAAATCTAATAAACAAATTTAGTTACTAAGGGATATTCTTAAAATTTAATTTTATCGTGATATTTATGCGAGAAAACTAAAATATTCGTTTCTATCTCCAGACAAATAAAAACATCGTAACTCGTCAGGAAAAAATGCTAGAATCAAACTTATTAAATGAAATATAATAAACAAATTAAGTTACTCCGGGATATTCTTAAAATTTAATTTTATCGTGATATTTATGCGAGAAAACTAAAATATTCGTTTCTAGCTCCAGATAATTTAAAACATCGTAACTCGACAGGAAAAAATGCTAGAATCAAACTTATTTAATGAAATATAATAAACAAATTAAGTTACTCAGGGATATTCTTAAAATTTAATTTTATCGTGATATTTATGCGAGAAAACTAAAATATTCGTTTCTAGTTCCAGAAACATAAAAACATCGTTACTCGTCAGGAAAAAATGCTAGAATCAAACTTATTAAATGAAATATAATAAACAAATTCAGTTACTCAGCGTTATTCTTAAAATTTAATTTTATCGTGATATTTATGCGAGAAAACTAATATATTCGTTTCTATTTCCAGACAATTTAAAATATCGAAACTCGTCAGGAAAAAATGCTAGAATCAAATTTATTAAATGAAATATAATAAACAAATTAAGTTACTCAGGGGTATTCTTACAATTTAATTTTATCGTCATATTTATGCGAGAAAACTAAAATATTCGTTTCTAGCTCCAGACAAATAAAAACATCGTTACTCCTCAGGAAAAAATTCTAGAATCAAACTTATTAAAAAAATCTAATAAACAAATAAAGTTACTCAGGGATATTCTTAAAATTTAATTTTATCGTGATATTTATGCGAGAAAACTAAAATATTCGTTTCTAGTTCCAGACAAACAAAAACATCGTAACTGCTCAGGAAAAAATGCTAGAATGAAACTTATTAAATAAAATCTAATAAACAAATTTAGTTACTCAGGGATATTCTTAAAATTTAATTTTATCCTGATATTTATGCGAGAAAACTAAAATATTCGTTTCTAGCTCCAGACAAATAAAAACATCGTAACTCGTCAGGAAAAAATTCTAGAATCAAACTTATTAAATGAAATATAATAAACAAATTAAGTTACTCAGGTATATTCTTAAAATTTAATTTTATCGTGAATTTATGCGAGAAAACTAAAATATTCGTTTCTAGTTCCAGAAACATAAAAACATCGTTACTCGTCAGGAAAAAATGCTAGAAACAAACTTATTCAATAAAAGCTAATAAACAAATTTAGTTACTCAGGGATATTCTTAAAATTTAATTTTATCGTGATATTTATGCGAGAAAACTAAAATATTCGTTTCTATCTCCAGACAAATAAAAACATCGTAACTCGTCAGGAAAAAATGCTAGAATCAAACTTATTAAATGAAATATAATAAACAAATTAAGTTACTCCGGGATATTCTTAAAATTTAATTTTATCGTGATATTTATGCGAGAAAACTAAAATATTCGTTTCTAGCTCCAGATAATTTAAAACATCGTAACTCGACAGGAAAAAATGCTAGAATCAAACTTATTAAATGAAATATAATAAACAAATTAAGTTACTCAGGGATATTCTTAAAATTTAATTTTATCGTGATATTTATGCGAGAAAACTAAAATATTCGTTTCTAGTTCCAGAAACATAAAAACATCGTTACTCGTCAGGAAAAAATGCTAGAAACAAACTTATTTAATAAAATCTAATAAACAAATTTAGTTACTCAGGGATATTCTTAAAATTTAATTTTATCGTGATATTTATGCGAGAAAACTAAAATATTCGTTTCTATCTCCAGACAATTTAAAACATCGTAACTCGACAGGAAAAAATGCTAGAATCAAACTTATAAAATGAAATATAATAAACAAATTCAGTTACTCAGGGATATTCTTAAAATTAAATTTTATCGTGATATTTATGCGAGAAAACTAATATATTCGTTTCTATTTCCAGACAATTTAAAATATCGAAACTCGTCAGGAAAAAATGCTAGAATCAAACTTATTAAATGAAATATAATAAACAAATTAAGTTACTCAGGGATATTCTTAAAATTTAATTTTATCGTCATATTTATGCGAGAAAACTAAAATATTCGTTTCTAGCTCCAGACAAATAAAAACATCGTTACTCCTCAGGAAAAAAATCTAGAATCAAACTTATTAAAAAAATCTAATAAACAAATAAAGTTACTCAGGGATATTCTTAAAATTTAATTTTAACGTGATATTTATGCGAGAAAACTAAAATATTCGTTTCTAGTTCCAGAAACATAAAAACATCGTTACTCGTCAGGAAAAAATGCTAGAAACAAATTTATTAAATAAAATCTAATAAACAAATTTAGTTACTCAGGGATACTCTTAAAATTTAATTTTATTGTGATATTTATGCGAGAAAACTAAAATATTCGTTTCTATCTCCAGACAAATAAAAACACAGTATCTCGTCAGGAAAAAATGCTAGAATCAAACTTATTAAATGAAATATAATAAACAAATTAAGTTACTCAGGGATATTCTTAAAATTAAATTTTATCGTGATATTTATGCGAGAAAACTAAAATATTCGTTTCTATTTCCAGAAACATAAAAACATCGTTACTCGTCAGGAAAAAATGCTAGAAACAAACTTATTAAATAAAATCTAATAAACTAATTTAGTTACTCAGGGATATCTTAAAATTTAATTTTATCGTGAATTTATGCGAGAAAACTAAAATATTCGTTTCTAGTTCCAGAAACATAAAAACATCGTTACTCGTCAGGAAAAAATGCTAGAAACAAACTTATTCAATAAAAGCTAATAAACAAATTTAGTTACTCAGGGATATTCTTAAAATTTAATTTTATCGTGATATTTATGCGAGAAAACTAAAATATTCGTTTCTATCTCCAGACAAATAAAAACATCGTAACTCGTCAGGAAAAAATGCTAGAATCAAACTTATTAAATGAAATATAATAAACAAATTAAGTTACTCAGGGATATTCTTAAAATTTAATTTTATCGTCATATTTATGCGAGAAAACTAAAATATTCGTTTCTAGCTCCAGACAAATAAAAACATCGTTACTCCTCAGGAAAAAAATCTAGAATCAAACTTATTAAAAAAATCTAATAAACAAATTTAGTTACTCAGGGATATTCTTAAAATTTAATTTTATCGTGATATTTATGCGAGAAAACTAAAATATTCGTTTCTATCTCCAGACAAATAAAAACATCGTAACTCGTCAGGAAAAAATGCTAGAATCAAACTTATTAAATGAAATATAATAAACAAATTAAGTTACTCAGGGATATTCTTAAAATTTAATTTTATCGTGATATTTATGCGAGAAAACTAAAATATTCGTTTCTAGTTCCAGAAACATAAAAACATCGTTACTCGTCAGGAAAAAATGCTAGAAACAAACTTATTTAATAAAATCTAATAAACAAATTTAGTTACTCAGGGATATTCTTAAAATTTAATTTTATCGTGATATTTATGCGAGAAAACTAAAATATTCGTTTCTATCTCCAGACAATTTAAAACATCGTAACTCGACAGGAAAAAATGCTAGAATCAAACTTATAAAATGAAATATAATAAACAAATTCAGTTACTCAGGGATATTCTTAAAATTAAATTTTATCGTGATATTTATGCGAGAAAACTAATATATTCGTTTCTATTTCCAGACAATTTAAAATATCGAAACTCGTCAGGAAAAAATGCTAGAATCAAACTTATTAAATGAAATATAATAAACAAATTAAGTTACTCAGGGATATTCTTAAAATTTAATTTTATCGTCATATTTATGCGAGAAAACTAAAATATTCGTTTCTAGCTCCAGACAAATAAAAACATCGTTACTCCTCAGGAAAAAAATCTAGAATCAAACTTATTAAAAAAATCTAATAAACAAATAAAGTTACTCAGGGATATTCTTAAAATTTAATTTTATCGTGATATTTATGCGAGAAAACTAAAATATTCGTTTCTAGTTCCAGAAACATAAAAACATCGTTACTCGTCAGGAAAAAATGCTAGAAACAAATTTATTAAATAAAATCTAATAAACAAATTTAGTTACTCAGGGATACTCTTAAAATTTAATTTTATTGTGATATTTATGCGAGAAAACTAAAATATTCGTTTCTATCTCCAGACAAATAAAAACACAGTATCTCGTCAGGAAAAAATGCTAGAATCAAACTTATTAAATGAAATATAATAAACAAATTAAGTTACTCAGGGATATTCTTAAAATTAAATTTTATCGTGATATTTATGCGAGAAAACTAAAATATTCGTTTCTAGCTCCAGACAAATAAAAACATCGTTACTCCTCAGGAAAAAAATCTAGAATCAAACTTATTAAAAAAATCTAATAAACAAATAAAGTTACTCAGGGATATTCTTAAAATTTAATTTTATCGTGATATTTATGCGAGAAAACTAAAATATTCGTTTCTAGTTCCAGAAACATAAAAACATCGTTACTCGTCAGGAAAAAATGCTAGAAACAAATTTATTAAATAAAATCTAATAAACAAATTTAGTTACTCAGGGATACTCTTAAAATTTAATTTTATTGTGATATTTATGCGAGAAAACTAAAATATTCGTTTCTATCTCCAGACAAATAAAAACACAGTATCTCGTCAGGAAAAAATGCTAGAATCAAACTTATTAAATGAAATATAATAAACAAATTAAGTTACTCAGGGATATTCTTAAAATTTAATTTTAACGTGATATTTATGCGAGAAAACTAAAATATTCGTTTCTAGTTCCAGAAACATAAAAACATCGTTACTCGTCAGGAAAAAATGCTAGAAACAAATTTATTAAATAAAATCTAATAAACAAATTTAGTTACTCAGGGATACTCTTAAAATTTAATTTTATTGTGATATTTATGCGAGAAAACTAAAATATTCGTTTCTATCTCCAGACAAATAAAAACACAGTATCTCGTCAGGAAAAAATGCTAGAATCAAACTTATTAAATGAAATATAATAAACAAATTAAGTTACTCAGGGATATTCTTAAAATTAAATTTTATCGTGATATTTATGCGAGAAAACTAATATATTCGTTTCTATTTCCAGACAATTTAAAACATCGAAACTCGACAGGAAAAAATGCTAGAATCAAACTTATTAAATGAAATATAATAAACAAATTTAGTTACTCAGGGATATTCTTAAAATTTAATTTTATCGTGATATTTTGTGCGAGGAAACTGAAATATTCGTTTCTACCTCCAGACAAATAAAAACATCGTAACTCGTCAGGAAAAAATGCTAGAATCAAACTTATTAAATAAAATCTAATAAACAAATAAAGTTACTCAGGGATATTCTTAAAATTTAATTTTAACGTGATATTTATGCGAGAAAACTAAAATATTCGTTTCTAGTTCCAGAAACATAAAAACATCGTTACTCGTCAGGAAAAAATGCTAGAAACAAATTTATTAAATAAAATCTAATAAACAAATTTAGTTACTCAGGGATATTCGTAAAATTTAATTTTATTGTGATATTTATGCGAGAAAACTAAAATATTCGTTTCTATTTCCAGACAAATAAAAACACAGTATCTCGTCAGGAAAAAATGCTAGAATCAAACTTATTAAATGAAATATAATAAACAAATTAAGTTACTCAGGGATATTCTTAAAATTAAATTTTATCGTGATATTTATGCGAGAAAACTAAAATATTCGTTTCTAGTTCCAGAAACATAAAAACATCGTTACTCGTCAGGAAAAAATGCTAGAAACAAACTTATTAAATAAAATCTAATAAACTAATTTAGTTACTCAGGGATATCTTAAAATTTAATTTTATCGTGATATTTATGCGAGAAAACTAAAATATTCGTTTCTAGTTCCAGAAACATAAAAACATCGTTACTCGTCAGGAAAAAATGCTAGAAACAAACTTATTCAATAAAATCTAATAAACAAATTTAGTTACTCAGGGATATTCTTAAAATTTAATTTTATCGTGATATTTATGCGAGAAAACTAAAATATTCGTTTCTATTTCCAGACAATTTAA
This sequence comes from Pterostichus madidus, assembly GCA_911728475.2. Taxonomy (NCBI): domain Eukaryota; kingdom Metazoa; phylum Arthropoda; class Insecta; order Coleoptera; family Carabidae; genus Pterostichus; species Pterostichus madidus. The sequence goes on along the minus strand of OU452309.1, from coordinate 20,053,877 downwards.
AACATCGAAACTCGACAGGAAAAAATGCTAGAATCAAACTTATTAAATGAAATATAATAAACAAATTAAGTTACTCAGGGGTATTCTTACAATTTAATTTTATCGTCATATTTATGCGAGAAAACTAAAATATTCGTTTCTAGCTCCAGACAAATAAAAACATCGTAACTCCTCAGGAAAAAATGCTAGAATGAAACTTATTAAATAAAATCTAATAAACAAATTTAGTTACTCAGGGATATTCTTAAAATTTAATTTTATCCTGATATTTATGCGAGAAAACTAAAATATTCGTTTCTATCTCCAGACTAAAAAAACATCGTAACTCGTCAGGAAAAAATTCTAGAATCAAACTTATTAAATGAAATATAATAAATAAATTAAGTTACTCAGGGATATTCTTAAAATTTAATTTTATCGTTATATTTATGCGAGAAAACTAAAATATTCGTTTCTAGTTCCAGAAACATAAAAACATCGTTACTCGTCGGGAAAAAATGCTAGAAACAAATTTATTAAATAAAATCTAATAAACAAATTTAGTTACTCAGGGATATTCTTAAAATTTAATTTTATTGTGATATTTATGCGAGAAAACTAAAATATTCGTTTCTATCTCCAGACAAATAAAAACACAGTATTTCGTCAGGAAAAAATGCTAGAATCAAACTTATTAAATGAAATATAATAAACAAATTAAGTTACTCAGGGATATTCTTACAATTTAATTTTATCGTGATATTTATGTGAGAAAACTAAAATATTCGTTTCTAGCTCCAGACAATTTAAAACATCGTAACTCGACAGGAAAAAATGCTAGAATCAAACTTATTAAATGAAATATAATAAACAAATTAAGTTACTCAGTGATATTCTTAAAATTTAATTTTATCGTTATATTTATGCGAGAAAACTAAAATATTCGTTTCTAGTTCCAGAAACATAAAAACATCGTTACTCGTCAGGAATAAATGCTAGAAACAAACTTATTCAATAAAATCTAATAAACAAATTTAGTTACTCAGGGATATTCTTAAAATTTAATTTTATCGTGATATTTTGTGCGAGAAAACTGAAATATTCGTTTCTATCTCCAGACAAATAAAAACATCGTAACTCGTCAGGAAAAAATGCTAGAATCAAACCTATTAAATGAAATATAATAAACAAATTAAGTTACTCAGGGATATTCTTAAAATTTAATTTTATCCTGATATTTATGCGAGAAAACTAAAATATTCGTTTCTAGTTCCAGAAACATAAAAACATCGTTACTCGTCAGGAAAAAATGCTAGAAACAAACTTATTCAATAAAATCTAATAAACAAATTTAGTTACTCAGGGATATTCTTAAAATTTAATTTTATCGTGATATTTATGCGAGAAAACTAAAATATTCGTTTCTATCTCCAGACAATTTAAAACATCGTAACTCGACAGGAAAAAATGCTAGAATCAAACTTATTAAATGAAATATAATAAACAAATTCAGTTACTCAGGGATATTCTTAAAATTTAATTTTATCGTGATATTTATGCGAGAAAACTAATATATTCGTTTCTATTTCCAGACAATTTAAAACATCGAAACTCGTCAGGAAAAAATGCTAGAATCAAACTTATTAAATGAAATATAATAAACAAATTAAGTTACTCAGGGATATTCTTAAAATTTAATTTTATCGTGATATTTTGTGCGAGGAAACTGAAATATTCGTTTCTACCTCCAGACAAATAAAAACATCGTAACTCGTCAGGAAAAAATGCTAGAATCAAACTTATTAAATAAAATCTAATAAACTAATTTAGTTACTCAGGGATATTCTTAAAATTTAATTTTATCGTGATATTTATGCGAGAAAACTAAAATATTCGTTTCTAGTTCCAGAAACATAAAAACATCGTTACTCGTCAGGAAAAAATGCTAGAAACAAACTTATTCAATAAAATCTAATAAACAAATTTAGTTACTCAGGGATATTCTTAAAATTTAATTTTATCGTGATATTTTGTGCGAGGAAACTGAAATATTCGTTTCTATCTCCAGACAAATAAAAACATCGTAACTCGTCAGGAAAAAATGCTAGAATCAAACTTATTAAATGAAATATAATAAACAAATTAAGTTACTCAGGGATATTCTTAAAATTAAATTTTATCGTGATATTTATGCGAGAAAACTAAAATATTCGTTTCTATCTCCAGACAAATAAAAACACAGTATCTCGTCAGGAAAAAATGCTAGAATCAAACTTATTAAATGAAATATAATAAACAAATTAAGTTACTCAGGGATATTCTTAAAATTAAATTTTATCGTAATATTTATGCGAGAAAACTAAAATATTCGTTTCTAGTTCCAGAAACATAAAAACATCGTTACTCGTCAGGAAAAAATGCTAGAAACAAACTTATTAAATAAAATCTAATAAACTAATTTAGTTACTCAGGGATATTCTTAAAATTTAATTTTATCGTGATATTTATGCGAGAAAACTAAAATATTCGTTTCTAGTTCCAGAAACATGAAAACATCGTTACTCGTCAGGAAAAAATGCTAGAAACAAACTTATTCAATAAAATCTAATAAACAAATTTAGTTACTCAGGGACATTCTTAAAATTTAATTTTATCGTGATATTTTGTGCGAGGAAACTGAAATATTCGTTTCTATCTCCAGACAAATAAAAACATCGTAACTCGTCAGGAAAAAATGCTAGAATCAAACCTATTAAATGAAATATAATAAACAAATTAAGTTACTCAGGGATATTCTTAAAATTTAATTTTATCGTGATATTTATGCGAGAAAACTAAAATATTCGTTTCTAGTTCCAGAAACATAAAAACATCGTCACTCGTCAAGAAAAAATGCTAGAAACAAACTTATTCAATAAAATCTAATAAACAAATTTAGTTACTCAGGGATATTCTTAAAATTTAATTTTATCGTGATATTTATGCGAGAAAACTAAAATATTCGTTTCTAGCACCAGATAATTTAAAACATCGTAACTCGACAGGAAAAAATGCTAGAATCAAACTTATTAAATGAAATATAATAAACAAATTAAGTTACTCAGGGGTATTCTTACAATTTAATTTTATCGTCATATTTATGCGAGAAAACTAAAATATTCGTTTCTAGCTCCAGACAAATAAAAACATCGTAACTCGTCAGGAAAAAATGCTAGAAACAAACTTATTCAATAAAATCTAATAAACAAATTTAGTTACTCAGGGATATTCTTAAAATTTAATTTTATCGTGATATTTATGCGAGAAAACTAAAATATTCGTTTCTAGTTCCAGAAACATAAAAACATCGTTACTCGTCAGGAAAAAATGCTAGAAACAAACTTATTCAATAAAATCTAATAAACAAATTTAGTTACTCAGGGATATTCTTAAAATTTAATTTTATCGTGATATTTTGTGCGAGGAAACTGAAATATTCGTTTCTATCTCCAGACAAATAAAAACATCGTAACTCGTCAGGAAAAAATGCTAGAATCAAACCTATTAAATGAAATATAATAAACAAATTAAGTTACTCAGGGATATTCTTAAAATTTAATTTTATCTTGATATTTATGCGAGAAAACTAAAATATTCGTTTCTAGTTCCAGAAACATAAAAACATCGTTACTCGTCAGGAAAAAATGCTAGAAACAAACTTATTCAATAAAATCTAATAAACAAATTTAGTTACTCAGGGATATTCTTAAAATTTAATTTTATCGTGATATTTATGCGAGAAAACTAAAATATTCGTTTCTATCTCCAGACAATTTAAAACATCGTAACTCGACAGGAAAAAATGCTAGAATCAAACTTATTAAATGAAATATAATAAACAAATTCAGTTACTCAGGGATATTCTTAAAATTTAATTTTATCGTGATATTTATGCGAGAAAACTAATATATTCGTCTCTATTTCCAGACAATTTAAAACATCGAAACTCGACAGGAAAAAATGCTAGAATCAAACTTATTAAATGAAATATAATAAACAAATTTAGTTACTCAGGGATATTCTTAAAATTTAATTTTATCGTGATATTTTGTGCGAGGAAACTGAAATATTCGTTTCTACCTCCAGACAAATAAAAACATCGTAACTCGTCAGGAAAAAATGCTAGAATCAAACTTATTAAATAAAATCTAATAAACTAATTTAGTTACTCAGGGATATTCTTAAAATTTAATTTTATCGTGATATTTATGCGAGAAAACTAAAATATTCGTTTCTAGTTCCAGAAACATAAAAACATCGTTACTCGTCAGGAAAAAATGCTAGAAACAAACTTATTCAATAAAATCTAATAAACAAATTTAGTTACTCAGGGATATTCTTAAAATTTAATTTTATCGTGATATTTTGTGCGAGGAAACTGAAATATTCGTTTCTATCTCCAGACAAATAAAAACTTCGTAACTCGTCAGGAAAAAATGCTAGAATCAAACCTATTAAATGAAATATAATAAACAAATTAAGTTACTCAGGGATATTCTTAAAATTAAATTTTATCGTGATATTTATGCGAGAAAACTAAAATATTCGTTTCTATCTCCAGACAAATAAAAACACAGTATCTCGTCAGGAAAAAATGCTAGAATCAAACTTATTAAATGAAATATAATAAACAAATTAAGTTACTCAGGGATATTCTTAAAATTAAATTTTATCGTGATATTTATGCGAGAAAACTAAAATATTCGTTTCTGGTTCCAGAAACATAAAAACATCGTTACTCGTCAGGAAAAAATGCTAGAAACAAACTTATTAAATAAAATCTAATAAACTAATTTAGTTACTCAGGGATATTCTTAAAATTTAATTTTATCGTGATATTTATGCGAGAAAACTAAAATATTCGTTTCTAGTTCCAGAAACATAAAAACATCGTTACTCGTCAGGAAAAAATGCTAGAAACAAACTTATTCAATAAAATCTAATAAACAAATTTAGTTACTCAGGGACATTCTTAAAATTTAATTTTATCGTGATATTTTGTGCGAGGAAACTGAAATATTCGTTTCTATCTCCAGACAAATAAAAACATCGTAACTCGTCAGGAAAAAATGCTAGAATCAAACCTATTAAATGAAATATAATAAACAAATTAAGTTACTCAGGGATATTCTTAAAATTTAATTTTATCGTGATATTTATGCGAGAAAACTAAAATATTCGTTTCTAGTTCCAGAAACATAAAAACATCGTTACTCGTCAAGAAAAAATGCTAGAAACAAACTTATTCAATAAAATCTAATAAACAAATTTAGTTACTCAGGGATATTCTTAAAATTTAATTTTATCGTGATATTTATGCGAGAAAACTAAAATATTCGTTTCTAGCACCAGATAATTTAAAACATCGTAACTCGACAGGAAAAAATGCTAGAATCAAACTTATTAAATGAAATATAATAAACAAATTAAGTTACTCAGGGGTATTCTTACAATTTAATTTTATCGTCATATTTATGCGAGAAAACTAAAATATTCGTTTCTAGCTCCAGACAAATAAAAACATCGTAACTCGTCAGGAAAAAATGCTAGAAACAAACTTATTCAATAAAATCTAATAAACAAATTTAGTTACTCAGGGATATTCTTAAAATTTAATTTTATCGTGATATTTATGCGAGAAAACTAAAATATTCGTTTCTAGTTCCAGAAACATAAAAACATCGTTACTCGTCAGGAAAAAATGCTAGAAACAAACTTATTCAATAAAATCTAATAAACAAATTTAGTTACTCAGGGATATTCTTAAAATTTAATTTTATCGTGATATTTTGTGCGAGGAAACTGAAATATTCGTTTCTATCTCCAGACAAATAAAAACATCGTAACTCGTCAGGAAAAAATGCTAGAATCAAACCTATTAAATGAAATATAATAAACAAATTAAGTTACTCAGGGATATTCTTAAAATTAAATTTTATCGTGATATTTATGCGAGAAAACTAAAATATTCGTTTCTATCTCCAGACAAATAAAAACACAGTATCTCGTCAGGAAAAAATGCTAGAATCAAACTTATTAAATGAAATATAATAAACAAATTAAGTTACTCAGGGATATTCTTAAAATTAAATTTTATCGTGATATTTATGCGAGAAAACTAAAATATTCGTTTCTAGTTCCAGAAACATAAAAACATCGTTACTCGTCAGGAAAAAATGCTAGAAACAAACTTATTAAATAAAATCTAATAAACTAATTTAGTTACTCAGGGATATTCTTAAAATTTAATTTTATCGTGATATTTATGCGAGAAAACTAAAATATTCGTTTCTAGTTCCAGAAACATGAAAACATCGTTACTCGTCAGGAAAAAATGCTAGAAACAAACTTATTCAATAAAATCTAATAAACAAATTTAGTTACTCAGGGACATTCTTAAAATTTAATTTTATCGTGATATTTTGTGCGAGGAAACTGAAATATTCGTTTCTATCTCCAGACAAATAAAAACATCGTAACTCGTCAGGAAAAAATGCTAGAATCAAACCTATTAAATGAAATATAATAAACAAATTAAGTTACTCAGGGATATTCTTAAAATTTAATTTTATCGTGATATTTATGCGAGAAAACTAAAATATTCGTTTCTAGTTCCAGAAACATAAAAACATCGTTACTCGTCAAGAAAAAATGCTAGAAACAAACTTATTCAATAAAATCTAATAAACAAATTTAGTTACTCAGGGATATTCTTAAAATTTAATTTTATCGTGATATTTATGCGAGAAAACTAAAATATTCGTTTCTAGCACCAGATAATTTAAAACATCGTAACTCGACAGGAAAAAATGCTAGAATCAAACTTATTAAATGAAATATAATAAACAAATTAAGTTACTCAGGGGTATTCTTACAATTTAATTTTATCGTCATATTTATGCGAGAAAACTAAAATATTCGTTTCTAGCTCCAGACAAATAAAAACATCGTAACTCGTCAGGAAAAAATGCTAGAAACAAACTTATTCAATAAAATCTAATAAACAAATTTAGTTACTCAGGGATATTCTTAAAATTTAATTTTATCGTGATATTTATGCGAGAAAACTAAAATATTCGTTTCTAGTTCCAGAAACATAAAAACATCGTTACTCGTCAGGAAAAAATGCTAGAAACAAACTTATTCAATAAAATCTAATAAACAAATTTAGTTACTCAGGGATATTCTTAAAATTTAATTTTATCGTGATATTTATGCGAGAAAACTAAAATATTCGTTTCTATCTCCAGACAAATAAAAACATCGTAACTCGTCAGGAAAAAATGCTAGAATCAAACCTTTTAAATGAAATATAATAAACAAATTAAGTTACTCAGGAATATTCTTAAAATTTAATTTTATCGTGATATTTATGCGAGAAAACTAAAATATTCGTTTCTAGCTCCAGACAATTAAATCATCGTAACTCGACAGGAAAAAATGCTAGAATCAAACTTATTAAATGAAATATAATAAACAAATTAAGTTACTCAGGGATATTCTTAAAATTTAATTTTATCGTGATATTTATGCGAGAAAACTAAAATATTCGTTTCTAGTTCCAGAAACATAAAAACATCGTTACTCGTCAGGAAAAAATGCTAGAAACAAACTTATTCAATAAAATCTAATAAACAAATTTAGTTACTCAGGGATATTCTTAAAATTTAATTTTATCGTGATATTTATGCGAGAAAACTAAAATATTCGTTTCTATCTACAGAGAAATAAAAACATCGTAACTCGTCAGGAAAAAATGCTAGAATTCAATAAAATTTAATAAACAAATTTAGTTACTCAGTGATATTCTTAAAATTTAATTTTATCGTGATATTTATGCGAGAAAACTAAAATATTCGTTTCTATTTCCAGACAATTTAAAACATCGAAACTCGACAGGAAAAAATGCTAGAATCAAACTTATTAAATGAAATATAATAAACAAATTAAGTTACTCAGGGGTATTCTTACAATTTAATTTTATCGTCATATTTATGCGAGAAAACTAAAATATTCGTTTCTAGCTCCAGACAAATAAAAACATCGTAACTCGTCAGGAAAAAATGCTAGAAACAAACTTATTCAATAAAATCTAATAAACAAATTTAGTTACTCAGGGATATTCTTAAAATTTAATTTTATCGTGATATTTATGCGAGAAAACTAAAATATTCGTTTCTAGTTCCAGAAACATAAAAACATCGTTACTCGTCAGGAAAAAATGCTAGAAACAAACTTATTCAATAAAATCTAATAAACAAATTTAGTTACTCAGGGATATTCTTAAAATTTAATTTTATCGTGATATTTTGTGCGAGGAAACTGAAATATTCGTTTCTATCTCCAGACAAATAAAAACATCGTAACTCGTCAGGAAAAAATGCTAGAATCAAACCTATTAAATGAAATATAATAAACAAATTAAGTTACTCAGGGATATTCTTAAAATTTAATTTTATCCTGATATTTATGCGAGAAAACTAAAATATTCGTTTCTAGTTCCAGAAACATAAAAACATCGTTACTCGTCAGGAAAAAATGCTAGAAACAAACTTATTCAATAAAATCTAATAAACAAATTTAGTTACTCAGGGATATTCTTAAAATTTAATTTTATCGTGATATTTATGCGAGAAAACTAAAATATTCGTTTCTATCCCCAGACAATTTAAAACATCGTAACTCGACAGGAAAAAATGCTAGAATCAAACTTATTAAATGAAATATAATAAACAAATTCAGTTACTCAGGGATATTCTTAAAATTTAATTTTATCGTGATATTTATGCGAGAAAACTAATATATTCGTTTCTATTTCCAGACAATTTAAAACATCGAAACTCGACAGGAAAAAATGCTAGAATCAAACTTATTAAATGAAATATAATAAACAAATTTAGTTACTCAGGGATATTCTTAAAATTTAATTTTATCGTGATATTTTGTGCGAGGAAACTGAAATATTCGTTTCTACCTCCAGACAAATAAAAACATCGTAACTCGTCAGGAAAAAATGCTAGAATCAAACTTATTAAATAAAATCTAATAAACTAATTTAGTTACTCAGGGATATTCTTAAAATTTAATTTTATCGTGATATTTATGCGAGAAAACTAAAATATTCGTTTCTAGTTCCAGAAACATAAAAACATCGTTACTCGTCAGGAAAAAATGCTAGAAACAAACTTATTCAATAAAATCTAATAAACAAATTTAGTTACTCAGGGATATTCTTAAAATTTAATTTTATCGTGATATTTTGTGCGAGGAAACTGAAATATTCGTTTCTATCTCCAGACAAATAAAAACTTCGTAACTCGTCAGGAAAAAATGCTAGAATCAAACCTATTAAATGAAATATAATAAACAAATTAAGTTACTCAGGGATATTCTTAAAATTAAATTTTATCGTGATATTTATGCGAGAAAACTAAAATATTCGTTTCTATCTCCAGACAAATAAAAACACAGTATCTCGTCAGGAAAAAATGCTAGAATCAAACTTATTAAATGAAATATAATAAACAAATTAAGTTACTCAGGGATATTCTTAAAATTAAATTTTATCGTGATATTTATGCGAGAAAACTAAAATATTCGTTTCTAGTTCCAGAAACATAAAAACATCGTTACTCGTCAGGAAAAAATGCTAGAAACAAACTTATTCAATAAAATCTAATAAACAAATTTAGTTACTCAGGGATATTCTTAAAATTTAATTTTATCGTGATATTTATGCGAGAAAACTAAAATATTCGTTTCTAGTTCCAGAAACATAAAAACATCGTTACTCGTCAGGAAAAAATGCTAGAAACAAACTTATTCAATAAAATCTAATAAACAAATTTAGTTACTCAGGGATATTCTTAAAATTTAATTTTATCGTGATATTTTGTGCGAGGAAACTGAAATATTCGTTTCTATCTCCAGACAAATAAAAACATCGTAACTCGTCAGGAAAAAATGCTAGAATCAAACCTATTAAATGAAATATAATAAACAAATTAAGTTACTCAGGGACATTCTTAAAATTAAATTTTATCGTGATATTTATGCGAGAAAACTAAAATATTCGTTTCTATCTCCAGACAAATAAAAACACAGTATCTCGTCAGGAAAAAAATGCTAGAATCAAACTTATTAAATGAAATATAATAAACAAATTAAGTTACTCAGGGATATTCTTAAAATTAAATTTTATCGTGATATTTATGCGAGAAAACTAAAATATTCGTTTCTAGCTCCAGACAATTAAAACATCGTAACTCGACAGGAAAAAATGCTAGAATCAAACTTATTAAATGAAATATAATAAACAAATTAAGTTACTCAGGGATATTCTTAAAATTTAATTTTATCGTGATATTTATGCGAGAAAACTAAAATATTCGTTTCTAGTTCCAGAAACATAAAAACATCGTTACTCGTCAGGAAAAAATGCTAGAAACAAACTTATTCAATAAAATCTAATAAACAAATTTAGTTACTCAGGGATATTCTTAAAATTTAATTTTATCGTGATATTTATGCGAGAAAACTAAAATATTCGTTTCTATCTACAGACAAATAAAAACATCGTAACTCGTCAGGAAAAAATGCTAGAAACAAACTTATTCAATAAAATCTAATAAACAAATTTAGTTACTCAGGGATATTCTTAAAATTTAATTTTATCGTGATATTTATGCGAGAAAACTAAAATATTCGTTTCTAGTTCCAGAAACATAAAAACATCGTTACTCGTCAGGAAAAAATGCTAGAAACAAACTTATTCAATAAAATCTAATAAACAAATTTAGTTACTCAGGGATATTCTTAAAATTTAATTTTATCGTGATATTTATGCGAGAAAACTAAAATATTCGTTTCTATCTCCAGACAAATAAAAACATCGTAACTCGTCAGGAAAAAATGCTAGAATCAAACCTTTTAAATGAAATATAATAAACAAATTAAGTTACTCAGGAATATTCTTAAAATTTAATTTTATCGTGATATTTATGCGAGAAAACTAAAATATTCGTTTCTAGCTCCAGACAATTAAAACATCGTAACTCGACAGGAAAAAATGCTAGAATCAAACTTATTAAATGAAATATAATAAACAAATTAAGTTACTCAGGGATATTCTTAAAATTTAATTTTTTCGTGATATTTATGCGAGAAAACTAAAATATTCGTTTCTAGTTCCAGAAACATAAAAACATCGTTACTCGTCAGGAAAAAATGCTAGAAACAAACTTATTCAATAAAATCTAATAAACAAATTTAGTTACTCAGGGATATTCTTAAAATTTAATTTTATCGTGATATTTATGCGAGAAAACTAAAATATTCGTTTCTATCTACAGACAAATAAAAACATCGTAACTCGTCAGGAAAAAATGCTAGAATTCAATAAAATTTAATAAACAAATTTAGTTACTCAGTGATATTCTTAAAATTTAATTTTATCGTGATATTTATGCGAGAAAACTAAAATATTCGTTTCTATTTCCAGACAATTTAAAACATCGAAACTCGACAGGAAAAAATGCTAGAATCAAACTTATTAAATGAAATATAATAAACAAATTAAGTTACTCAGGGGTATTCTTACAATTTAATTTTATCGTCATATTTATGCGAGAAAACTAAAATATTCGTTTCTATCTCCAGACAAATAAAAACATCGTAACTCGTCAGGAAAAAATGCTAGAATCAAACTTATTAAATGAAATATAATAAACAAATTAAGTTACTCCGGGATATTCTTAAAATTTAATTTTATCGTGATATTTATGCGAGAAAACTAAAATATTCGTTTCTAGCTCCAGATAATTTAAAACATCGTAACTCGACAGGAAAAAATGCTAGAATCAAACTTATTAAATGAAATATAATAAACAAATTAAGTTACTCAGGGATATTCTTAAAATTTAATTTTATCGTGATATTTATGCGAGAAAACTAAAATATTCGTTTCTAGTTCCAGAAACATAAAAACATCGTTACTCGTCAGGAAAAAATGCTAGAAACAAACTTATTCAATAAAATCTAATAAACAAATTTAGTTACTCAGGGATATTCTTAAAATTTAATTTTATCGTGATATTTATGCGAGAAAACTAAAATATTCGTTTCTATCTCCAGACAATTTAAAACATCGTAACTCGACAGGAAAAAATGCTAGAATCAAACTTATTAAATGAAATATAATAAACAAATTAAGTTACTCAGGGTTATTCTTAAAATTTAATTTTATCGTGATATTTATGCGAGAAAACTAATATATTCGTTTCTATTTCCAGACAATTTAAAATATCGAAACTCGTCAGGAAAAAATGCTAGAATCAAATTTATTAAATAAAATATAATAAACAAATTAAGTTACTCAGGGGTATTCTAACAATTTAATTTTATCGTCATATTTATGCGAGAAAACTAAAATATTCGTTTCTAGCTCCAGACAAATAAAAACATCGTTACTCCTCAGGAAAAAATTCTAGAATCAAACTTATTAAAAAAATCTAATAAACAAATAAAGTTACTCAGGGATATTCTTAAAATTTAATTTTATCGTGATATTTATGCGAGAAAACTAAAATATTCGTTTCTAGTTCCAGACAAACAAAAACATCGTAACTGCTCAGGAAAAAATGCTAGAATGAAACTTATTAAATAAAATCTAATAAACAAATTTAGTTACTCAGGGATATTCTTAAAATTTAATTTTATCGTGATATTTATGCGAGAAAACTAAAATATTCGTTTCTAGCACCAGATAATTTAAAACATCGTAACTCGACAGGAAAAAATGCTAGAATCAAACTTATTAAATGAAATATAATAAACAAATTAAGTTACTCAGGGGTATTCTTACAATTTAATTTTATCGTCATATTTATGCGAGAAAACTAAAATATTCGTTTCTAGCTCCAGACAAATAAAAACATCGTAACTCGTCAGGAAAAAATGCTAGAAACAAACTTATTCAATAAAATCTAATAAACAAATTTAGTTACTCAGGGATATTCTTAAAATTTAATTTTATCGTGATATTTATGCGAGAAAACTAAAATATTCGTTTCTATCTACAGACAAATAAAAACATCGTAACTCGTCAGGAAAAAATGCTAGAATTCAATAAAATTTAATAAACAAATTTAGTTACTCAGTGATATTCTTAAAATTTAATTTTATCGTGATATTTATGCGAGAAAACTAAAATATTCGTTTCTATTTCCAGACAATTTAAAACATCGAAACTCGACAGGAAAAAATGCTAGAATCAAACTTATTAAATGAAATATAATAAACAAATTAAGTTACTCAGGGGTATTCTTACAATTTAATTTTATCGTCATATTTATGCGAGAAAACTAAAATATTCGTTTCTAGTTCCAGAAACATAAAAACATCGTTACTCGTCAGGAAAAAATGCTAGAATCAAACTTATTAAATGAAATATAATAAACAAATTAAGTTACTCCGGGATATTCTTAAAATTTAATTTTATCGTGATATTTATGCGAGAAAACTAAAATATTCGTTTCTAGCTCCAGATAATTTAAAACATCGTAACTCGACAGGAAAAAATGCTAGAATCAAACTTATTAAATGAAATATAATAAACAAATTAAGTTACTCAGGGATATTCTTAAAATTTAATTTTATCGTGATATTTATGCGAGAAAACTAAAATATTCGTTTCTAGTTCCAGAAACATAAAAACATCGTTACTCGTCAGGAAAAAATGCTAGAAACAAACTTATTCAATAAAATCTAATAAACAAATTTAGTTACTCAGGGATATTCTTAAAATTTAATTTTATCGTGATATTTATGCGAGAAAACTAAAATATTCGTTTCTATCTCCAGACAATTTAAAACATCGTAACTCGACAGGAAAAAATGCTAGAATCAAACTTATTAAATGAAATATAATAAACAAATTAAGTTACTCAGGGTTATTCTTAAAATTTAATTTTATCGTGATATTTATGCGAGAAAACTAATATATTCGTTTCTATTTCCAGACAATTTAAAATATCGAAACTCGTCAGGAAAAAATGCTAGAATCAAATTTATTAAATAAAATATAATAAACAAATTAAGTTACTCAGGGGTATTCTAACAATTTAATTTTATCGTCATATTTATGCGAGAAAACTAAAATATTCGTTTCTAGCTCCAGACAAATAAAAACATCGTTACTCCTCAGGAAAAAATTCTAGAATCAAACTTATTAAAAAAATCTAATAAACAAATAAAGTTACTCAGGGATATTCTTAAAATTTAATTTTATCGTGATATTTATGCGAGAAAACTAAAATATTCGTTTCTAGTTCCAGACAAACAAAAACATCGTAACTGCTCAGGAAAAAATGCTAGAATGAAACTTATTAAATAAAATCTAATAAACAAATTTAGTTACTCAGGGATATTCTTAAAATTTAATTTTATCCTGATATTAATGCGAGAAAACTAAAATATTCGTTTCTAGCTCCAGACAAATAAAAACATCGTAACTCATCAGGAAAAAATTCTAGAATCAAACTTATTAAATGAAATATAATAAACAAATTAAGTTACTCAGGTATATTCTTAAAATTTAATTTTATCGTGAATTTATGCGAGAAAACTAAAATATTCGTTTCTAGTTCCAGAAACATAAAAACATCGTTACTCGTCAGGAAAAAATGCTAGAAACAAACTTATTCAATAAAATCTAATAAACAAATTTAGTTACTCAGGGATATTCTTAAAATTTAATTTTATCGTGATATTTATGCGAGAAAACTAAAATATTCGTTTCTATCTCCAGACAAATAAAAACATCGTAACTCGTCAGGAAAAAATGCTAGAATCAAACTTATTAAATGAAATATAATAAACAAATTAAGTTACTCCGGGATATTCTTAAAATTTAATTTTATCGTGATATTTATGCGAGAAAACTAAAATATTCGTTTCTAGCTCCAGATAATTTAAAACATCGTAACTCGACAGGAAAAAATGCTTGAATCAAACTTATTAAATGAAATATAATAAACAAATTAAGTTACTCAGGGATATTCTTAAAATTTAATTTTATCGTGATATTTATGCGAGAAAACTAAAATATTCGTTTCTAGTTCCAGAAACATAAAAACATCGTTACTCGTCAGGAAAAAATGCTAGAAACAAACTTATTCAATAAAATCTAATAAACAAATTTAGTTACTCAGGGATATTCTTAAAATTTAATTTTATCGTGATATTTATGCGAGAAAACTAAAATATTCGTTTCTATTTCTAGACAATTTAAAACATCGAAACTCGACAGGAAAAAATGCTAGAATCAAACTTATTAAATGAAATATAATAAACAAATTAAGTTACTCAGGGGTATTCTTACAATTTAATTTTATCGTCATATTTATGCGAGAAAACTAAAATATTCGTTTCTAGCTCCAGACAAATAAAAACATCGTAACTCCTCAGGAAAAAATGCTAGAATGAAACTTATTAAATAAAATCTAATAAACAAATTTAGTTACTCAGGGATATTCTTAAAATTTAATTTTATCCTGATATTTATGCGAGAAAACTAAAATATTCGTTTCTATCTCCAGACTAATAAAAACATCGTAACTCGTCAGGAAAAAATTCTAGAATCAAACTTATTAAATGAAATATAATAAACAAATTAAGTTACTCAGGGATATTCTTAAAATTTAATTTTATCGTCATATTTATGCGAGAATACTAAAATATTCGTTTCTAGCTCCAGACAAATAAAAACATCGTTACTCCTCAGGAAAAAATTCTAGAATCAAACTTATTAAAAAAATCTAATAAACAAATAAAGTTACTCAGGGATATTCTTAAAATTAAATTTTATCGTGATATTTATGCGAGAAAACTAAAATATTCGTTTCTATCTCCAGACAAATAAAAACATCGTAACTCGTCAGGAAAAAATGCTAGAATCAAACCTATTAAATGAAATATAATAAACAAATTAAGTTACTCCGGGATATTCTTAAAATTTAATTTTATCGTGATATTTATGTGCGAAAACTAAAATATTCGTTTCTAGGTCCAGAAACATAAAAACATCGTTACTCGTCAGGAAAAAATGCTAGAAACAAATTTATTAAATAAAATCTAATAAACGAATTTTGTTACTCAGGGATATTCTTAAAATTTAATTTTATTGTGATATTTATGCGTGAAAACTAAAATATTCGTTTCTATCTCTAGACAAATAAAAACATAGTATCTCGTCAGGAAAAAATGCTAGAATCAAACTTATTAAATGAAATATAATAAACAAATTAAGTTACTCAGGCATATTCTTAAAATTTAATTTTATCGTGATATTTATGCGAGAAAACTAAAATATTCGTTTCTAGTTCCAGAAGCATAAAAACATCGTTACTCGTCAGGAAAAAATGCTAGAAACAAACTTATTCAATAAAATCTAATAAACAAATTAGTTACTCAGGGATATTCTTAAAATTTAATTTTATCGTGATATTTATGCGAGAAAACTAAAATATTCGTTTCTATCTCCAGACAAATAAAAACATCGTAACTCGTCATTAAAAAATGCTAGAATCAAACCTATTAAATGAAATATAATAAACAAATTAAGTTACTCAGGGATATTCTTAAAATTTAATTTTATTGTGATATTTATGCGAGAAAACTAAAATATTCGTTTCTATCTCTAGACAAATAAAAACATAGTATCTCGTCAGGAAAAAATGCTAGAATCAAACTTATTAAATGAAATATAATAAACAAATTAAGTTACTCAGGGATATTCTTAAAATTTAATTTTATCGTGATATTTATGCGAGAAAACTAAAATATTCTTTTCTAGCTCCAGACAATTTAAAACATCGTAACTCGACAGGAAAAAATGCTAGATTCAAACTTATTAAATGAATTATAATAAACAAATTAAGTTACTTAGGTATATTCCTAAAATTAAATTTTATCGTGATATTTATGCGAGAAAACTAAAATATTCGTTTCTAGTTCCACAAACATAAAAACATCGTTACTCGTCAGGAAAAAATGTTAGAAACAAACTTATTAAATAAAATCTAATAAACTAATTTAGTTACTCAGGGATATTCTTAAAATTTAATTTTATCGTGATATTTATGCGAGAAAACTAAAATATTCGTTTCTATTTCCAGAAACATAAAAACATCGTTACTCGTCAGGAAAAAATGCTAGAAACAAACTTATTAAATAAAATCTAATAAACTAATTTAGTTACACAGGGATATTCTTAAAATTTAATTTTATCGTGATATTTATGCGAGAAAACTAAAATATTCGTTTCTAGTTCCAGAAACATAAAAACATCGTTACTCGTCAGGAAAAAATGCTAGAAACAAACTTATTCAATAAAATCTAATAAACAAATTAAGTTACTCAGGGATATTCTTACAATTTAATTTTATCGTGATATTTATGCGAGAAAACTAAAATATTCGTTTCTAGTTCTAGAAACATAAAAACATCGTAACTCGTCAGGAAAAAATGCTAGAAACAAATTTATTAAATAAAATCTAATAAACAAATTTAGTTACTCAGGGATATTCTTAAAATTTAATTTTATCGTGATATTTATGCGAGAAAACTAAAATATTCCTTTCTAGCTCCAGATAATTTAAAACATCGTAACTCGACAGGAAAAAATGCTAGAATCAAACTTATTAAATGAAATATAATAAACAAATTAAGTTACTCAGGGATATTCTTAAAATTTAATTTTATCGTGATATTTATGCGAGAAAACTAAAATATTCTTTTCTAGCTCCAGACAATTTAAAACATCGTAACTCGACAGGAAAAAATGCTAGATTTAAACTTATTAAATGAATTATAATAAACAAATTAAGTTACTCAGGGATATTCTTAAAATTAAATTTTATCGTGATATTTATGCGAGAAAACTAAAATATTCGTTTCTAGTTCCACAAACATAAAAACATCGTTACTCGTCAGGAAAAAATGTTAGAAACAAACTTATTAAATAAAATCTAATAAACTAATTTAGTTACTCAGGGATATTCTTAAAATTTAATTTTATCGTGATATTTATGCGAGAAAACTAAAATATTCGTTTCTAGTTCCAGAAACATAAAAAATCGTTACTCGTCAGGAAAAAATGCTAGAAACAAATTTATTAAGTAAAATCTAATAAACAAATTTAGATACTCAGGGATAGTCTTAAAATTTAATTTTATTGAGATATTTATGCGAGAAAACTAAAATATTCGTTTGTATCTCCAGACAAATAAAAACATCGTTACTCGTCAGGAAAAAATGCTAGAAACAAACTTATTAAATAAAATCTAATAAACTAATTTAGTTACTCAGGGATATTCATAAAATTTAATTTTACCGTGATATTTATGCGAGAAAACTAAAATATTCGTTTCTAGTTCCAGAAACATAAAAACATCGTTACTCGTCAGCAAAAAATGCTAGAAACAAACTTATTCAATAAAATCTAATAAACAAATTTAGTTACTCAGGGATATTCTTAAAATTTAATTTTATCGTGATATTTATGCGAGAAAACTAAAATATTCCTTTCTAGCTCCAGGTAATTTAAAACATCGTAACTCGACAGGAAAAAATGCTAGAAACAAATTTATTAAGTAAACTCTAATAAACAAATTTAGATACTCAGGGATAGTCTTAAAATTTAATTTTATTGAGATATTTATGCGAGAAAACTAAAATATTCGTTACTAGTTCCAGAAACATAAAAACATAGTATCTCGTCAGGAAAAAATGCTAGAATCAAACTTATTAAATGAAATATAATAAACAAATTAAGTACTCAGGGATATTCTTAAAATTTAATTTTATTGAGATATTTATGCGAGAAAACTAAAATATTCGTTTCTAGTTCCAAAAGCATAAAAACATCGTTACTCGTCAGGAAAAAATGCTAGAAACAAACTTATTAAATAAAATCTAATAAACTAATTTAGTTACTCAGGGATATTCTTAAAATTTAATTTTATCGTGATATTTATGCGAGAAAACTAAAATATTCGTTTCTTGTTCCAGAAAAATAAAAACATCGTTACTCGTCAGGAAAAAATGCTAGAAACAAACTTATTAAATAAAATCTAATAAACTAATTTAGTTACTCTGGGATATTCTTAAAATTTAATTTTATCGTGATATTTATGCGAGAAAACTAAAATATTCGTTTCTAGTTCCAGAAACATAAAAACATCGTTACTCGTCAGGAAAAAATGCTAGAAACAAATTTATTAAATAAAATCTAATAAACAAATTTAGTTACTCAGGGATATTCTTAAAATTTAATTTTATCGTGATATTTATGCGAGAAAACTAAAATATTCCTTTCTAGCTCCAGATAATTTAAAACATCGTAACTCGACAGGAAAAAATGCTAGAATCAAACTTATTAAATGAAATATAATAAACAAATTAAGTTACTCAGGGATATTCTTAAAATTTAATTTTATCGTGATATTTATGCGAGAAAACTAAAATATTCTTTTCTAGCTCCAGACAATTTAAAACATCGTAACTCGACAGGAAAAAATGCTAGATTCAAACTTATTAAATGAATTATAATAAACAAATTAAGTTACTTAGGGATATTCTTAAAATTAAATTTTATCGTGATATTTATGCGAGAAAACTAAAATATTCGTTTCTAGTTCCACAAACATAAAAACATCGTTATTCGTCAGGAAAAAATGTTAGAAACAAACTTATTAAATAAAATCTAATAAACTAATTTAGTTACTCAGGGATATTCTTAAAATTTAATTTTATCGTGATATTTATGCGAGAAAACTAAAATATTCGTTTCTATTTCCAGAAACATAAAAACATCGTTACTCGTCAGGAAAAAAAGCTAGAAACAAACTTATTAAATAAAATCTAATAAACTAATTTAGTTACTCAGGGATATTCTTAAAATTAAATTTTATCGTGATATTTATGCGAGAAAACTAAAATATTCGTTTCTAGTTCCAGAAACATAAAAACATCGTTACTCGTCAGGAAAAAATGCTAGAAACAAACTTATTCAATAAAATCTAATAAACAAATTAAGTTACTCAGGGATATTCTTACAATTTAATTTTATCGTGATATTTATGCGAGAAAACTAAAATATTCGTTTCTAGTTCTAGAAACATAAAAACATCGTAACTCGTCAGGAAAAAATGCTAGAAACAAATTTATTAAATAAAATCTAATAAACAAATTTAGTTACTCAGGGATATTCTTAAAATTTAATTTTATCCTGATATTAATGCGAGAAAACTAAAATATTCGTTTCTAGCTCCAGACAAATAAAAACATCGTAACTCGTCAGGAAAAAATTCTAGAATCAAACTTATTAAATGAAATATAATAAACAAATTAAGTTACTCAGGAATATTCTTAAAATTTAATTTTATCGTGAATTTATGCGAGAAAACTAAAATATTCGTTTCTAGTTCCAGAAACATAAAAACATCGTTACTCGTCAGGAAAAAATGCTAGAAACAAACTTATTCAATAAAATCTAATAAACAAATTTAGTTACTCAGGGATATTCTTAAAATTTAATTTTATCGTGATATTTATGCGAGAAAACTAAAATATTCGTTTCTATCTCCAGACAAATAAAAACATCGTAACTCGTCAGGAAAAAATGCTAGAATCAAACTTATTAAATGAAATATAATAAACAAATTAAGTTACTCCGGGATATTCTTAAAATTTAATTTTATCGTGATATTTATGCGAGAAAACTAAAATATTCGTTTCTAGCTCCAGATAATTTAAAACATCGTAACTCGACAGGAAAAAATGCTAGAATCAAACTTATTAAATGAAATATAATAAACAAATTAAGTTACTCAGGGATATTCTTAAAATTTAATTTTATCGTGATATTTATGCGAGAAAACTAAAATATTCGTTTCTAGTTCCAGAAACATAAAAACATCGTTACTCGTCAGGAAAAAATGCTAGAAACAAACTTATTCAATAAAATCTAATAAACAAATTTAGTTACTCAGGGATATTCTTAAAATTTAATTTTATCGTGATATTTATGCGAGAAAACTAAAATATTCGTTTCTATTTCCAGACAATTTAAAACATCGAAACTCGACAGGAAAAAATGCTAGAATCAAAATTATTAAATGAAATATAATAAACAAATTAAGTTACTCAGGGGTATACTGACAATTTAATTTTATCGTCATATTTATGCGAGAAAACTAAAATATTCGTTTCTAGCTCCAGACAAATAAAAACATCGTAACTCCTCAGGAAAAAATGCTAGAATGAAACTTATTAAATAAAATCTAATAAACAAATTTAGTTACTCAGGGATATTCTTAAAATTTAATTTTATCCTGATATTTATGCGAGAAAACTAAAATATTCGTTTCTATCTCCAGACTAATAAAAACATCGTAACTCGTCAGGAAAAAATTCTAGAATCAAACTTATTAAATGAAATATAATAAACAAATTAAGTTACTCAGGGATATTCTTAAAATTTAATTTTATCGTTATATTTATGCGAGAAAACTAAAATATTCGTTTCTAGTTCCAGAAACATAAAAACATCGTTACTCGTCGGGAAAAAATGCTAGAAACAAATTTATTAAATAAAATCTAATAAACAAATTTAGTTACTCAGGGATATTCTTAAAATTTAATTTTATTGTGATATTTATGCGAGAAAACTAAAATATTCGTTTCTATCTCCAGACAAATAAAAACACAGTATCTCGTCAGGAAAAAATGCTAGAATCAAACTTATTAAATGAAATATAATAAACAAATTAAGTTACTCAGGGATATTCTTACAATTTAATTTTATCGTGATATTTATGCGAGAAAACTAAAATATTCGTTTCTAGCTCCAGACAATTTAAAACATCGTAACTCGACAGGAAAAAATGCTAGAATCAAACTTATTAAATGAAATATAATAAACAAATTAAGTTACTCAGGGATATTCTTAAAATTTAATTTTATCGTGATATTTATGCGAGAAAACTAAAATATTCGTTTCTATTTCCAGACAATTTAAAATATCGAAACTCGTCAGGAAAAAATGCTAGAATCAAACTTATTAAATGAAATATAATAAACAAATTAAGTTACTTAGGGATATTCTTAAAATTTAATTTTATCGTCATATTTATGCGAGAAAACTAAAATATTCGTTTCTAGCTCCAGACAAATAAAAACATCGTTACTCCTCAGGAAAAAATTCTAGAATCAAACTTATTAAAAAAATCTAATAAACAAATAAAGTTACTCAGGGATATTCTTAAAATTAAATTTTATCGTGATATTTATGCGAGAAAACTAAAATATTCGTTTCTATCTCCAGACAAATAAAAACATCGTAACTCGTCAGGAAATAATGCTAGAATCAAACCTATTAAATGAAATATAATAAACAAATTAAGTTACTCCGGGATATTCTTAAAATTTAATTTTATCGTGATATTTATGTGCGAAAACTAAAATATTCGTTTCTAGGTCCAGAAACATAAAAACATCGTTACTCGTCAGGAAAAAATGCTAGAAACAAATTTATTAAATAAAATCTAATAAACGAATTTTGTTACTCAGGGATATTCTTAAAATTTAATTTTATTGTGATATTTATGCGAGAAAACTAAAATATTCGTTTCTATCTCTAGACAAATAAAAACATAGTATCTCGTCAGGAAAAAATGCTAGAATCAAACTTATTAAATGAAATATAATAAACAAATTAAGTTACTCAGGGATATTCTTAAAATTTAATTTTATCGTGATATTTATGCGAGAAAACTAAAATATTCGTTTCTAGTTCCAGAAGCATAAAAACATCGTTACTCGTCAGGAAAAAATGCTAGAAACAAACTTATTCAATAAAATCTAAAAAACAAATTAGTTACTCAGGGATATTCTTAAAATTTAATTTTATCGTGATATTTATGCGAGAAAACTAAAATATTCGTTTCTATCTCTAGACAAATAAAAACATAGTATCTCGTCAGGAAAAAATGCTAGAATCAAACTTATTAAATGAAATATAATAAACAAATTAAGTTACTCAGGGATATTCTTAAAATTTAATTTTATCGTGTTATTTATGCGAGAAAACTAAAATATTCTTTTCTAGCTCCAGACAATTTAAAACATCGTAACTCGACAGGAAAAAATGCTAGATTCAAACTTATTAAATGAATTATAATAAACAAATTAAGTTACTTAGGGATATTCTTAAAATTAAATTTTATCGTGATATTTATGCGAGAAAACTAAAATATTCGTTTCTAGTTCCACAAACATAAAAACATCGTTACTCGTCAGGAAAAAATGTTAGAAACAAACTTATTAAATAAAATCTAATAAACTAATTTAGTTACTCAGGGATATTCTTAAAATTTAATTTTATCGTGATATTTATGCGAGAAAACTAAAATATTCGTTTCTATTTCCAGAAACATAAAAACATCGTTACTCGTCAGGAAAAAATGCTAGAAACAAACTTATTAAATAAAATCTAATAAACTAATTTAGTTACTCAGGGTTATTCTTAAAATTTAATTTTATCGTGATATTTATGCGAGAAAACTAAAATATTCGTTTCTAGTTCCAGAAACATAAAAACATCGTTACTCGTCAGGAAAAAATGCTAGAAACAAACTTATTCAATAAAATCTAATAAACAAATTAAGTTACTCAGGGATATTCTTACAATTTAATTTTATCGTGATATTTATGCGAGAAAACTAAAATATTCGTTTCTAGTTCTAGAAACATAAAAACATCGTAACTCGTCAGGAAAAAATGCTAGAAACAAATTTATTAAATAAAATCTAATAAACAAATTTAGTTACTCAGGGATATTCTTAAAATTTAATTTTATCGTGATATTTATGCGAGAAAACTAAAATATTCCTTTCTAGCTCCAGATAATTTAAAACATCGTAACTCGACAGGAAAAAATGCTAGAATCAAACTTATTAAATGAAATATAATAAACAAATTAAGTTACTCAGGGATATTCTTAAAATTTAATTTTATCGTGATATTTATGCGAGAAAACTAAAATATTCTTTTCTAGCTCCAGACAATTTAAAACATCGTAACTCGACAGGAAAAAATGCTAGATTCAAACTTATTAAATGAATTATAATAAACAAATTAAGTTACTCAGGGATATTCTTAAAATTAAATTTTATCGTGATATTTATGCGAGAAAACTAAAATATTCGTTTCTAGTTCCACAAACATAAAAACATCGTTACTCGTCAGGAAAAAATGTTAGAAACAAACTTATTAAATAAAATCTAATAAACTAATTTAGTTACTCAGGGATATTCTTAAAATTTAATTTTATCGTGATATTTATGCGAGAAAACTAAAATATTAGTTTCTAGTTCCAGAAACATAAAAAATCGTTACTCGTCAGGAAAAAATGCTAGAAACAAATTTATTAAGTAAAATCTAATAAACAAATTTAGATACTCAGGGATAGTCTTAAAATTTAATTTTATTGAGATATTTATGCGAGAAAACTAAAATATTCGTTTGTATCTCCAGACAAATAAAAACATCGTTACTCGTCAGGAAAAAATGCTAGAAACAAACTTATTAAATAAAATCTAATAAACTAATTTAGTTACTCAGGGATATTCTTAAAATTTAATTTTACCGTGATATTTATGCGAGAAAACTAAAATATTCGTTTCTAGTTCCAGAAACATAAAAACATCGTTACTCGTCAGCAAAAAATGCTAGAAACAAACTTATTCAATAAAATCTAATAAACAAATTTAGTTACTCAGGGATATTCTTAAAATTTAATTTTATCGTGATATTTATGCGAGAAAACTAAAATATTCCTTTCTAGCTCCAGGTAATTTAAAACATCGTAACTCGACAGGAAAAAATGCTAGAAACAAATTTATTAAGTAAAATCTAATAAACAAATTTAGATACTCAGGGATAGTCTTAAAATTTAATTTTATTGAGATATTTATGCGAGAAAACTAAAATATTCGTTACTAGTTCCAGAAACATAAAAAATCGTTACTCGTTAGGAAAAAATGCTAGAAACAAATTTATTAAGTAAAATCTAATAAACAAATTTAGATACTCAGGGATAGTCTTAAAATTTAATTTTATTGAGATATTTATGCGAGAAAACTAAAATATTCGTTTGTATCTCCAGACAAATAAAAACATCGTTACTCGTCAGGAAAAAATGCTAGAAACAAACTTATTAAATAAAATCTAATAAACTAATTTAGTTACTCAGGGATATTCTTAAAATTTAATTTTATCGTGATATTTATGCGAGAAAACTAAAATATTCGTTTCTATCTCCAGACAAATAAAAACATAGTATCTCGTCAGGAAAAAATGCTAGAATCAAACTTATTAAATGAAATATAATAAACAAATTAAGTACTCAGGGATATTCTTAAAATTTAATTTTATCGTGATATTTATGCGAGAAAACTAAAATATTCGTTTCTAGTTCAAAAAGCATAAAAACATCGTTACTCGTCAGGAAAAAATGCTAGAAACAAACTTATTAAATAAAATCTAATAAACTAATTTAGTTACTCAGGGATATTCTTAAAATTTAATTTTATCGTGATATTTATGCGAGAAAACTAAAATATTCGTCTCTTGTTCCAGAAAAATAAAAACATCGTTACTCGTCAGGAAAAAATGCTAGAAACAAACTTATTAAATAAAATCTAATAAACTAATTTAGTTACTCAGGGATAATCTTAAAATTTAATTTTATCGTGATATTTATGCGAGAAAACTAAAATATTCGTTTCTAGTTCCAGAAACATAAAAACATCGTTACTCGTCAGGAAAAAATGCTAGAAACAAATTTATTAAATAAAATCTAATAAACAAATTTTAGTTACTCAGGGATATTCTTAAAATTTAATTTTATCGTGATATTTATGCGAGAAAACTAAAATATTCCTTTCTAGCTCCAGATAATTTAAAACATCGTAACTCGACAGGAAAAAATGCTAGAATCAAACTTATTAAATGAAATATAATAAACAAATTAAGTTACTCAGGGATATTCTTAAAATTTAATTTTATCGTGATATTTATGCGAGAAAACAAAAATATTCTTTTCTAGCTCCAGACAATTTAAAACATCGTAACTCGACAGGAAAAAATGCTAGATTCAAACTTATTAAATGAATTATAATAAACAAATTAAGTTACTTAGGGATATTCTTAAAATTAAATTTTATCGTGATATTTATGCGAGAAAACTAAAATATTCGTTTCTAGTTCCACAAACATAAAAACATCGTTATTCGTCAGGAAAAAATGTTAGAAACAAACTTATTAAATAAAATCTAATAAACTAATTTAGTTACTCAGGGATATTCTTAAAATTTAATTTTATCGTGATATTTATGCGAGAAAACTAAAATATTCGTTTCTATTTCCAGAAACATAAAAACATCGTTACTCGTCAGGAAAAAAAGCTAGAAACAAACTTATTAAATAAAATCTAATAAACTAATTTAGTTACTCAGGGATATTCTTAAAATTTAATTTTATCGTGATATTTATGCGAGAAAAACTAAAATATTCGTTTCTAGTTCCAGAAACATAAAAACATCGTTACTCGTCAGGAAAAAATGCTAGAAACAAACTTATTCAATAAAATCTAATAAACAAATTAAGTTACTCAGGGATATTCTTACAATTTAATTTTATCGTGATATTTATGCGAGAAAACTAAAATATTCGTTTCTAGTTCTAGAAACATAAAAACATCGTAACTCGTCAGGAAAAAATGCTAGAAACAAATTTATTAAATAAAATCTAATAAACAAATTTAGTTACTCAGGGATATTCTTAAAATTTAATTTTATCGTGATATTTATGCGAGAAAACTAAAATATTCCTTTCTAGCTCCAGATAATTTAAAACATCGTAACTCGACAGGAAAAAATGCTAGAATCAAACTTATTAAATGAAATATAATAAACAAATTAAGTTACTCAGGGATATTCTTAAAATTTAATTTTATCGTGATATTTATGCGAGAAAACTAAAATATTCTTTTCTAGCTCCAGACAATTTAAAACATCGTAACTCGACAGGGAAAAATGCTAGATTCAAACTTATTAAATGAATTATAATAAACAAATTAAGTTACTCAGGGATATTCTTACAATTTAATTTTATCGTGATATTTATGCGAGAAAACTAAAATATTCGTTTCTAGTTCCACAAACATAAAAACATCGTTACTCGTCAGGAAAAATGCTAGAAACAAATTTATTAAGTAAAATCTAATAAACAAATTTAGATACTCAGGGATAGTCTTAAAATTTAATTTTATTGAGATATTTATGCGAGAAAACTAAAATATTCGTTTGTATCTCCAGACAAATAAAAACATCGTTACTCGTCAGGAAAAAATGCTAGAAACAAACTTATTAAATAAAATTTAATAAACTAATTTAGTTACTCAGGGATATTCTTAAAATTTAATTTTACCGTGATATTTATGCGAGAAAACTAAAATATTCGTTTCTAGTTCCAGAAACATAAAAACATCGTTACTCGTCAGCAAAAAATGCTAGAAACAAACTTATTCAATAAAATCTAATAAACAAATTTAGTTACTCAGGGATATTCTTAAAATTTAATTTTATCGTGATATTTATGCGAGAAAACTAAAATATTCCTTTCTAGCTCCAGATAATTTAAAACATCGTAACTCGACAGGAAAAAATGCTAGAAACAAATTTCATAAGTAAAATCTAATAAACAAATTTATATACTCAGGGATAGTCTTAAAATTTAATTTTATTGAGATATTTATGCGAGAAAACTAAAATATTCGTTTCTAGTTCCAGAAACATAAAAACATCGTTACTCGTCAGGAAAAAATGCTAGAAACAAATTTATTAAATAAAATCTAATAAACAAATTTAGTTACTCAGGGATATTCTTAAAATTTAATTTTATCGTGATATTTATGCGAGAAAACTAAAATATTCCTTTCTAGCTCCAGATAATTTAAAACATCGTAAGTCGACAGGAAAAAATGCTAGAATCAAACTTATTAAATGAAATATAATAAACAAATTTAGTTACTCAGGGATATTCTTAAAATTTAATTTTATCGTGATATTTATGCGAGAAAACTAAAATATTCATTTCTAGTTCCAGAAACATAAAAACATCGTTACTCGTCAGGAAAAAATGCTAGAAACAAATTTATTAAATAAAATCTAATAAACAAATTTAGTTACTCAGCGATATTCTTAAAATTTAATTTTATCGTGATATTTATGCGAGAAAACTAAAATATTCCTTTCTAGCTCCAGATAATTTAAAACATCGTAAGTCGACAGGAAAAAATGCTAGAATCAAACTTATTAAATGAAATATAATAAACAAATTAAGTTACTCAGGGATATTCTTAAAATTTAATTTTATCGTGATATTTATGCGAGAAAACTAAAATATTCATTTCTAGTTCCAGAAACATAAAAACATCGTTACTCGTCAGGAAAAAATGCTAGAAACAAATTTATTAAATAAAATCTAATAAACGAATTTAGTTACTCAGGGATATTCTTAAAATTTAATTTTATCGTGATATTTATGCGAGAAAACTAAAATATTCGTTTCTATCTCCAGACAAATAAAAACATAGTATCTCGTCAGGAAAAAATGCTAGAATCAAACTTATTAAATGAAATATAATAAACAAATTAAGTTACTCAGGGATATTCTTAAAATTTAATTTTATCGTGATATTTATGCGAGAAAACTAAAATATTCCTTTCTAGCTCCAGATAATTTAAAACATCGTAACTCGACAGGAAAAAATGCTAGATTCAAACTTATTAAATAAAATCTAATAAACTAATTTAGTTACTCAGGGATATTCTTAAAATTTAATTTTATCGTGATATTTATGCGAGAAAACTAAAATATTCGTTTCTATCTCCAGACAAATAAAAACATAGTATCTCGTCAGGAAAAAATGCTAGAATCAAACTTATTAAATGAAATATAATAAACAAATTAAGTACTCAGGGATATTCTTAAAATTTAATTTTATCGTGATATTTATGCGAGAAAACTAAAATATTCGTTTCTAGTTCAAAAAGCATAAAAACATCGTTACTCGTCAGGAAAAAATGCTAGAAACAAACTTATTAAATAAAATCTAATAAACTAATTTAGTTACTCAGGGATATTCTTAAAATTTAATTTTATCGTGATATTTATGCGAGAAAACTAAAATATTCGTCTCTTGTTCCAGAAAAATAAAAACATCGTTACTCGTCAGGAAAAAATGCTAGAAACAAACTTATTAAATAAAATCTAATAAACTAATTTAGTTACTCAGGGATAATCTTAAAATTTAATTTTATCGTGATATTTATGCGAGAAAACTAAAATATTCGTTTCTAGTTCCAGAAACATAAAAACATCGTTACTCGTCAGGAAAAAATGCTAGAAACAAATTTATTAAATAAAATCTAATAAACAAATTTAGTTACTCAGGGATATTCTTAAAATTTAATTTTATCGTGATATTTATGCGAGAAAACTAAAATATTCCTTTCTAGCTCCAGATAATTTAAAACATCGTAACTCGACAGGAAAAAATGCTAGAATCAAACTTATTAAATGAAATATAATAAACAAATTAAGTTACTCAGGGATATTCTTAAAATTTAATTTTATCGTGATATTTATGCGAGAAAACAAAAATATTCTTTTCTAGCTCCAGACAATTTAAAACATCGTAACTCGACAGGAAAAAATGCTAGATTCAAACTTATTAAATGAATTATAATAAACAAATTAAGTTACTTAGGGATATTCTTAAAATTAAATTTTATCGTGATATTTATGCGAGAAAACTAAAATATTCGTTTCTAGTTCCACAAACATAAAAACATCGTTATTCGTCAGGAAAAAATGTTAGAAACAAACTTATTAAATAAAATCTAATAAACAAATTTAGTTACTCAGGGATATTCTTAAAATTTAATTTTATCGTGATATTTATGCGAGAAAACTAAAATATTCGTTTCTAGTTCCAGAAACATAAAAACATCGTTACTCGTCAGGAAAAAAAGCTAGAAACAAACTTATTAAATAAAATCTAATAAACTAATTTAGTTACTCAGGGATATTCTTAAAATTTAATTTTATCGTGATATTTATGCGAGAAAACTAAAATATTCGTTTCTAGTTCCAGAAACATAAAAACATCGTTACTCGTCAGGAAAAAATGCTAGAAACAAACTTATTCAATAAAATCTAATAAACAAATTAAGTTACTCAGGGATATTCTTACAATTTAATTTTATCGTGATATTTATGCGAGAAAACTAAAATATTCGTTTCTAGTTCTAGAAACATAAAAACATCGTAACTCGTCAGGAAAAAATGCTAGAAACAAATTTATTAAATAAAATCTAATAAACAAATTTAGTTACTCAGGGATATTCTTAAAATTTAATTTTATCGTGATATTTATGCGAGAAAACTAAAATATTCCTTTCTAGCTCCAGATAATTTAAAACATCGTAACTCGACAGGAAAAAATGCTAGAATCAAACTTATTAAATGAAATATAATAAACAAATTAAGTTACTCAGGGATATTCTTAAAATTTAATTTTATCGTGATATTTATGCGAGAAAACTAAAATATTCTTTTCTAGCTCCAGACAATTTAAAACATCGTAACTCGACAGGGAAAAATGCTAGATTCAAACTTATTAAATGAATTATAATAAACAAATTAAGTTACTCAGGGATATTCTTACAATTTAATTTTATCGTGATATTTATGCGAGAAAACTAAAATATTCGTTTCTAGTTCCACAAACATAAAAACATCGTTACTCGTCAGGAAAAATGCTAGAAACAAATTTATTAAGTAAAATCTAATAAACAAATTTAGATACTCAGGGATAGTCTTAAAATTTAATTTTATTGAGATATTTATGCGAGAAAACTAAAATATTCGTTTGTATCTCCAGACAAATAAAAACATCGTTACTCGTCAGGAAAAAATGCTAGAAACAAACTTATTAAATAAAATTTAATAAACTAATTTAGTTACTCAGGGATATTCTTAAAATTTAATTTTACCGTGATATTTATGCGAGAAAACTAAAATATTCGTTTCTAGTTCCAGAAACATAAAAACATCGTTACTCGTCAGCAAAAAATGCTAGAAACAAACTTATTCAATAAAATCTAATAAACAAATTTAGTTACTCAGGGATATTCTTAAAATTTAATTTTATCGTGATATTTATGCGAGAAAACTAAAATATTCCTTTCTAGCTCCAGATAATTTAAAACATCGTAACTCGACAGGAAAAAATGCTAGAAACAAATTTCATAAGTAAAATCTAATAAACAAATTTATATACTCAGGGATAGTCTTAAAATTTAATTTTATTGAGATATTTATGCGAGAAAACTAAAATATTCGTTTCTAGTTCCAGAAACATAAAAACATCGTTACTCGTCAGGAAAAAATGCTAGAAACAAATTTATTAAATAAAATCTAATAAACAAATTTAGTTACTCAGGGATATTCTTAAAATTTAATTTTATCGTGATATTTATGCGAGAAAACTAAAATATTCCTTTCTAGCTCCAGATAATTTAAAACATCGTAAGTCGACAGGAAAAAATGCTAGAATCAAACTTATTAAATGAAATATAATAAACAAATTAAGTTACTCAGGGATATTCTTAAAATTTAATTTTATCGTGATATTTATGCGAGAAAACTAAAATATTCATTTCTAGTTCCAGAAACATAAAAACATCGTTACTCGTCAGGAAAAAATGCTAGAAACAAATTTATTAAATAAAATCTAATAAACAAATTTAGTTACTCAGCGATATTCTTAAAATTTAATTTTATCGTGATATTTATGCGAGAAAACTAAAATATTCCTTTCTAGCTCCAGATAATTTAAAACATCGTAAGTCGACAGGAAAAAATGCTAGAATCAAACTTATTAAATGAAATATAATAAACAAATTAAGTTACTCAGGGATATTCTTAAAATTTAATTTTATCGTGATATTTATGCGAGAAAACTAAAATATTCATTTCTAGTTCCAGAAACATAAAAACATCGTTACTCGTCAGGAAAAAATGCTAGAAACAAATTTATTAAATAAAATCTAATAAACGAATTTAGTTACTCAGGGATATTCTTAAAATTTAATTTTATCGTGATATTTATGCGAGAAAACTAAAATATTCGTTTCTATCTCCAGACAAATAAAAACATAGTATCTCGTCAGGAAAAAATGCTAGAATCAAACTTATTAAATGAAATATAATAAACAAATTAAGTTACTCAGGGATATTCTTAAAATTTAATTTTATCGTGATATTTATGCGAGAAAACTAAAATATTCCTTTCTAGCTCCAGATAATTTAAAACATCGTAACTCGACAGGAAAAAATGCTAGATTCAAACTTATTAAATAAAATCTAATAAACAAATTTAGTTACTCAGGGATATTCTTAAAATTTAATTTTATCGTGATATTTATGCGAGAAAACTAAAATATTCGTTTCTAGTTCCAGAAACATAAAAACATCGTTACTCGTCAGGAAAAAATGCTAGAAACAAATTTATTAAATAAAATCTAATAAACAAATTTAGTTACTCAGGGATATTCTTAAAATTTAATTTTATCGTGATATTTATGCGAGAAAACTAAAATATTCCTTTCTAGCTCCAGATAATTTAAAACATCGTAACTCGACAGGAAAAAATGCTAGAATCAAACTTATTAAATGAAATATAATAAACAAATTAAGTTACTCAGGGATATTCTTAAAATTTAATTTTATCGTGATATTTATGCGAGAAAACTAAAATATTCTTTTCTAGCTCCAGACAATTTAAAACATCGTAACTCGACAGGAAAAAATGCTAGATTCAAACTTATTAAATGAATTATAATAAACAAATTAAGTTACTTAGGGATATTCTTAAAATTAAATTTTATCGTGATATTTATGCGAGAAAACTAAAATATTCGTTTCTAGTTCCACAAACATAAAAACATCGTTACTCGTCAGGAAAAAATGTTAGAAACAAACTTATTAAATAAAATCTAATAAACTAGTTTAGTTACTCAGGGATATTCTTAAAATTTAATTTTATCGTGATATTTATGCGAGAAAACTAAAATATTCGTTTCTATTTCCAGAAACATAAAAACATCGTTACTCGTCAGGAAAAAATGCTAGAAACAAATTTATTAAGTAAAATCTAATAAACAAATTTAGATACTCAGGGATAGTCTTAAAATTTAATTTTATTGAGATATTAATGCGAGAAAACTAAAATATTCGTTTCTATCTCCAGACAAATAAAAACATCGTTACTCGTCAGGAAAAAATGCTAGAAACAAACTTATTCAATAAAATCTAATAAACAAATTTAGTTACTCAGGGATATTCTTAAAATTAAATTTTATCGTGATATTTATGCGAGAAAACTAAAATATTCGTTTCTATCTCCAGACAAATAAAAACATCGTAACTCGTCAGGAAAAAATGCTAGAATCAAACCTATTAAATGAAATATAATAAACAAATTAAGTTACTCCGGGATATTCTTAAAATTTAATTTTATCGTGATATTTATGTGAGAAAACTAAAATATTCGTTTCTAGGTCCAGAAACATAAAAACATCGTTACTCGTCAGGAAAAAATGCTAGAAACAAATTTATTAAATAAAATCTAATAAACGAATTCTGTTACTCAGGGATATTCTTAAAATTTAATTTTATTGTGATATTTATGCGAGAAAACTAAAATATTCGTTTCTATCTCTAGACAAATAAAAACATAGTATCTCGTCAGGAAAAAATGCTAGAATCAAACTTATTAAATGAAATATAATAAACAAATTAAGTTACTCAGGGATATTCTTAAAATTTAATTTTATCGTGATATTTATGCGAGAAAACTAAAATATTCGTTTCTAGTTCCAGAAGCATAAAAACATCGTTACTCGTCAGGAAAAAATGCTAGAAACAAACTTATTCAATAAAATCTAATAAACAAATTAGTTACTCAGGGATATTCTTAAAATTTAATTTTATCGTGATATTTATGCGAGAAAACTAAAATATTCGTTTCTATCTCCAGACAAATAAAAACATCGTAACTCGTCAGGAAAAAATGCTAGAATCAAACCTATTAAATGAAATATAATAAACAAATTAAGTTACTCAGGGATATTCTTAAAATTTAATTTTATTGTGATATTTATGCGAGAAAACTAAAATATTCGTTTCTATCTCTAGACAAATAAAACCATAGTATCTCGTCAGGAAAAAATGCTAGAATCAAACTTATTAAATGAAATATAATAAACAAATTAAGTTACTCAGGGATATTCTTAAAATTTAATTTTATCGTGATATTTATGCGAGAAAACTAAAATATTCTTTTCTAGCTCCAGACAATTTAAAACATCGTAACTCGACAGGAAAAAATGCTAGATTCAAACTTATTAAATGAATTATAATAAACAAATTAAGTTACTTAGGGATATTCTTAAAATTAAATTTTATCGTGATTTTATGCGAGAAAACTAAAATATTCGTTTCTATCTCCAGACAAATAAAAACATCGTAACTCGTCAGGAAAAAATGCTAGAATCAAACCTATTAAATGAAATATAATAAACAAATTAAGTTACTCAGGGATATTCTTAAAATTTAATTTTATTGTGATATTTATGCGAGAAAACTAAAATATTCGTTTCTATCTCTAGACAAATAAAAACATAGTATCTCGTCAGGAAAAAATGCTAGAATCAAACTTATTAAATGAAATATAATAAACAAATTAAGTTACTCAGGGATATTCTTAAAATTTAATTTTATCGTGATATTTATGCGAGAAAACTAAAATATTCGTTTCTAGTTCCAGAAGCATAAAAACATCATTACTCGTCAGGAAAAAATGCTAGAAACAAACTTATTCAATAAAATATAATAAACAAATTTAGTTACTCAGGGATATTCTTAAAATTAAATTTTATCGTGATATTTATGCGAGAAAACTAAAATATTCGTTTCTATCTCCAGACAAATAAAAACATCGTAACTCGTCAGGAAAAAATGCTAGAATCAAACCTATTAAATGAAATATAATAAACAAATTAAGTTACTCCGGGATATTCTTAAAATTTAATTTTATCGTGATATTTATGTGAGAAAACTAAAATATTCGTTTCTAGGTCCAGAAACATAAAAACATCGTTACTCGTCAGGAAAAAATGCTAGAAACAAATTTATTAAATAAAATCTAATAAACGAATTTTATACTCAGGGATATTCTTAAAATTTAATTTTATTGTGATATTTATGCGAGAAAACTAAAATATTCGTTTCTATCTCTAGACAAATAAAAACATAGTATCTCGTCAGGAAATAATGCTAGAATCAAACTTATTAAATGAAATATAATAAACAAATTAAGTTACTCAGGGATATTCTTAAAATTTAATTTTATCGTGATATTTATGCGAGAAAACTAAAATATTCGTTTCTAGTTCCAGAAGCATAAAAACATCGTTACTCGTCAGGAAAAAATGCTAGAAACAAACTTATTCAATAAAATCTAATAAACAAATTAGTTACTCAGGGATATTCTTAAAATTTAATTTTATCGTGATATTTATGCGAGAAAACTAAAATATTCGTTTCTATCTCCAGACAAATAAAAACATCGTAACTCGTCAGGAAAAAATGCTAGAATCAAACCTATTAAATGAAATATAATAAACAAATTAAGTTACTCAGGGATATTCTTAAAATTTAATTTTATTGTGATATTTATGCGAGAAAACTAAAATATTCGTTTCTATCTCTAGACAAATAAAAACATAGTATCTCGTCAGGAAAAAATGCTAGAATCAAACTTATTAAATGAAATATAATAAACAAATTAAGTTACTCAGGGATATTCTTAAAATTTAATTTTATCGTGATATTTATGCGAGAAAACTAAAATATTCTTTTCTAGCTCCAGACAATTTAAAACATCGTAACTCGACAGGAAAAAATGCTAGATTCAAACTTATTAAATGAATTATAATAAACAAATTAAGTTACTTAGGGATATTCTTAAAATTAAATTTTATCGTGATATTTATGCGAGAAAACTAAAATATTCGTTTCTAGTTCCACAAACATAAAAACATCGTTACTCGTCAGGAAAAAATGTTAGAAACAAACTTATTAAATAAAATCTAATAAACTAATTTAGTTACTCAGGGATATTCTTAAAATTTAATTTTATCGCGATATTTATGCGAGAAAACTAAAATATTCGTTTCTATTTCCAGAAACATAAAAACATCGTTACTCGTCAGGAAAAAATGCTAGAAACAAATTTATTAAATAAAATCTAATAAACTAATTTAGTTACTCAGGGATATTCTTAAAATTTAATTTTATCGTGATATTTATGCGAGAAAACTAAAATATTCGTTTCTAGTTCCAGAAACATAAAAACATCGTTACTCGTCAGGAAAAAATGCTAGAAACAAACTTATTCAATAAAATCTAATAAACAAATTAAGTTACTCAGGGATATTCTTACAATTTAATTTTATCGTGATATTTATGCGAGAAAACTAAAATATTCGTTTCTAGTTCTAGAAACATAAAAACATCGTAACTCGTCAGGAAAAAATGCTAGAAACAAATTTATTAAATAAAATCTAATAAACAAATTTAGTTACTCAGGGATATTCTTAAAATTTAATTTTATCGTGATATTTATGCGAGAAAACTAAAATATTCCTTTCTAGCTCCAGATAATTTAAAACATCGTAACTCGACAGGAAAAAATGCTAGAATCAAACTTATTAAATGAAATATAATAAACAAATTAAGTTACTCAGGGATATTCTTAAAATTTAATTTTATCGTGATATTTATGCGAGAAAACTAAAATATTCTTTTCTAGCTCCAGACAATTTAAAACATCGTAACTCGACAGGAAAAAATGCTAGATTCAAACTTATTAAATGAATTATAATAAACAAATTAAGTTACTCAGGGATATTCTTAAAATTAAATTTTATCGTGATATTTATGCGAGAAAACTAAAATATTCGTTTCTAGTTCCACAAACATAAAAACATCGTTACTCGTCAGGAAAAAATGTTAGAAACAAACTTATTAAATAAAATCTAATAAACTAATTTAGTTACTCAGGGATATTCTTAAAATTTAATTTTATCGTGATATTTATGCGAGAAAACTAAAATATTCGTTTCTAGTTCCAGAAACATAAAAAATCGTTACTCGTCAGGAAAAAATGCTAGAAACAAATTTATTAAGTAAAATCTAATAAACAAATTTAGATACTCAGGGATAGTCTTAAAATTTAATTTTATTGAGATATTTATGCGAGAAAACTAAAATATTCGTTTGTATCTCCAGACAAATAAAAACATCGTTACTCGTCAGGAAAAAATGCTAGAAACAAACTTATTAAATAAAATCTAATAAACTAATTTAGTTACTCAGGGATATTCTTAAAATTTAATTTTACCGTGATATTTATGCGAGAAAACTAAAATATTCGTTTCTAGTTCCAGAAACATAAAAACATCGTTACTCGTCAGCAAAAAATGCTAGAAACAAACTTATTCAATAAAATCTAATAAACAAATTTAGTTACTCAGGGATATTCTTAAAATTTAATTTTATCGTGATATTTATGCGAGAAAACTAAAATATTCCTTTCTAGCTCCAGGTAATTTAAAACATCGTAACTCGACAGGAAAAAATGCTAGAAACAAATTTATTAAGTAAAATCTAATAAACAAATTTAGATACTCAGGGATAGTCTTAAAATTTAATTTTATTGAGATATTTATGCGAGAAAACTAAAATATTCGTTTCTAGTTCCAGAAACATAAAAACATCGTTACTCGTCAGGAAAAAATGCTAGAAACAAATTTATTAAATAAAATCTAATAAACAAATTTAGTTACTCAGGGATATTCTTAAAATTTAATTTTATCGTGATATTTATGCGAGAAAACTAAAATATTCCTTTCTAGCTCCAGATAATTTAAAACATCGTAAGTCGACAGGAAAAAATGCTAGAATCAAACTTATTAAATGAAATATAATAAACAAATTAAGTTACTCAGGGATATTCTTAAAATTTAATTTTATCGTGATATTTATGCGAGAAAACTAAAATATTCATTTCTAGTTCCAGAAACATAAAAACATCGTTACTCGTCAGGAAAAAATGCTAGAAACAAATTTATTAAATAAAATCTAATAAACAAATTTAGTTACTCAGGGATATTCTTAAAATTTAATTTTATCGTGATATTTATGCGAGAAAACTAAAATATTCCTTTCTAGCTCCAGATAATTTAAAACATCGTAAGTCGACAGGAAAAAATGCTAGAATCAAACTTATTAAATGAAACATAATAAACAAATTAAGTTACTCAGGGATATTCTTAAAATTTAATTTTATCGTGATATTTATGCGAGAAAACTAAAATATTCATTTCTAGTTCCAGAAACATAAAAACATCGTTACTCGTCAGGAAAAAATGCTAGAAACAAATTTATTAAATAAAATCTAATAAACGAATTTAGTTACTCAGGGATATTCTTAAAATTTAATTTTATCGTGATATTTATGCGAGAAAACTAAAATATTCGTTTCTATCTCCAGACAAATAAAAACATAGTATCTCGTCAGGAAAAAATGCTAGAATCAAACTTATTAAATGAAATATAATAAACAAATTAAGTTACTCAGGGATATTCTTAAAATTTAATTTTATCGTGATATTTATGCGAGAAAACTAAAATATTCCTTTCTAGCTCCAGATAATTTAAAACATCGTAACTCGACAGGAAAAAATGCTAGATTCAAACTTATTAAATAAAATCTAATAAACTAATTTAGTTACTCAGGGATATTCTTAAAATTTAATTTTATCGTGATATTTATGCGAGAAAACTAAAATATTCGTTTCTAGTTCCAGAAACATAAAAACATCGTTACTCGTCAGGAAAAAATGCTAGAAACAAATTTATTAAATAAAATCTAATAAACAAATTAAGTTACTCAGGGATATTCTTAAAATTTAATTTTATCGTGATATTTATGCGAGAAAACTAAAATATTCTTTTCTAGCTCCAGACAATTTAAAACATCGTAACTCGACAGGAAAAAATGCTAGATTCAAACTTATTAAATGAATTATAATAAACAAATTAAGTTACTTAGGGATATTCTTAAAATTAAATTTTATCGTGATATTTATGCGAGAAAACTAAAATATTCGTTTCTAGTTCCACAAACATAAAAACATCGTTACTCGTCAGGAAAAAATGTTAGAAACAAACTTATTAAATAAAATCTAATAAACTAATTTAGTTACTCAGGGATATTCTTAAAATTTAATTTTATCGTGATATTTATGCGAGAAAACTAAAATATTCGTTTCTATTTCCAGAAACATAAAAACATCGTTACTCGTCAGGAAAAAATGCTAGAAACAAATTTATTAAGTAAAATCTAATAAACAAATTTAGATACTCAGGGATAGTCTTAAAATTTAATTTTATTGAGATATTAATGCGAGAAAACTAAAATATTCGTTTCTATCTCCAGACAAATAAAAACATCGTTACTCGTCAGGAAAAAATGCTAGAAACAAACTTATTAAATAAAATCTAATAAACTAATTTAGTTACTCAGGGATATTCTTAAAATTTAATTTTACCGTGATATTTATGCGAGAAAACTAAATTATTCGTTTCTAGTTCCAGAAACATAAAAACATCGTTACTCGTCAGGAAAAAATGCTACAAACAAACTTATTAAATAAAATCTAATAAACTAATTTAGTTACTCAGGGATATTCTTAAAATTTAATTTTGTCGTGATATTTATGCGAGAAAACTAAAATATTCGTTTCTAGTTCCAGAAACATAAAAAGATCGTTACTCGTCAGGAAAAAATGCTAGAAACAAAAACATATTCAATAAAATCTAATAAACAAATTTAGTTACTCAGGGATATTCTTAAAATTAAATTTTATCGTGATTTTATGCGAGAAAACTAAAATATTCGTTTCTATCTCCAGACAAATAAAAACATCGTAACTCGTCAAGAAAAAATGCTAGAATCAAACCTATTAAATGAAATATAATAAACAAATTAAGTTACTCAGGGATATTCTTAAAATTTAATTTTATTGTGATATTTATGCGAGAAAACTAAAATATTCGTTTCTATCTCTAGACAAATAAAAACATAGTATCTCGTCAGGAAAAAATGCTAGAATCAAACTTATTAAATGAAATATAATAAACAAATTAAGTTACTCAGGGATATTCTTAAAATTTAATTTTATCGTGATATTTATGCGAGAAAACTAAAATATTCGTTTCTAGTTCCAGAAGCATAAAAACATCGTTACTCGTCAGGAAAAAATGCTAGAAACAAACTTATTCAATAAAATCTAATAAACAAATTTAGTTACTCAGGGATATTCTTAAAATTAAATTTTATCGTGATATTTATGCGAGAAAACTAAAATATTCGTTTCTATCTCCAGACAAATAAAAACATCGTAACTCGTCAGGAAAAAATGCTAGAATCAAACCTATTAAATGAAATATAATAAACAAATTAAGTTACTCCGGGATATTCTTAAAATTTAATTTTATCGTGATATTTATGTGAGAAAACTAAAATATTCGTTTCTAGGTCCAGAAACATAAAAACATCGTTACTCGTCAGGAAAAAATGCTAGAAACAAATTTATTAAATAAAATCTAATAAACGAATTTTGTTACTCAGGGATATTCTTAAAATTTAATTTTATTGTGATATTTATGCGAGAAAACTAAAATATTCGTTTCTATCTCTAGACAAATAAAAACATAGTATCTCGTCAGGAAAAAATGCTAGAATCAAACTTATTAAATGAAATATAATAAACAAATTAAGTTACTCAGGGATATTCTTAAAATTTAATTTTATCGTGATATTTATGTGAGAAAACTAAAATATTCGTTTCTAGTTCCAGAAACATAAAAACATCGTTACTCGTCAGGAAAAAATGCTAGAAACAAATTTATTAAGTAAAATCTAATAAACAAATTTAGATACTCAGGGATAGTCTTAAAATTTAATTTTATTGAGATATTTATGCGAGAAAACTAAAATATTCGTTTCTATCTCCAGACAAATAAAATCATCGTTACTCGTCAGGAAAAAATGCTAGAAACAAACTTATTAAATAAAATCTAATAAACTAATTTAGTTACTCAGGGATATTCTTAAAATTTAATTTTACCGTGATATTTATGCGAGAAAACTAATATATTCGTTTCTATCTCTAGACAAATAAAAACATAGTATCTCGTCAGGAAAAAATGCTAGAATCAAACTTATTAAATGAAATATAATAAACAAATTAAGTTACTCAGGGATATTCTTAAAATTTAATTTTATCGTGATATTTATGCGAGAAAACTAAAATATTCGTTTCTAGTTCCAGAAGCATAAAAACATCGTTACTCGTCAGGAAAAAATGCTAGAAACAAACTTATTCAATAAAATCTAATAAACAAATTAGTTACTCAGGGCTATTCTTAAAATTTAATTTTATCGTGATATTTATGCGAGAAAACTAAAATATTCGTTGTTATCTCCAGACAAATAAAAACATCGTAACTCGTCAGGAAAAAATGCTAGAATCAAACCTATTAAATGAAATATAATAAACAAATTAAGTTACTGCGGGATATTCTTAAAATTTAATTTTATCGTGATATTTATGTGAGAAAACTAAAATATTCGTTTCTAGTTCCAGAAACATAAAAACATCGTTACTCGTCAGGAAAAAATGCTAGAAACAAATTTATTAAATAAAATCTAATAAACGAATTTAGTTACTCAGGGATATTCTTAAAATTTAATTTTATTGTGATATTTATGCGAGAAAACTAAAATATTCGTTTCTATCTCTAGACATATAAAAACATAGTATATCGTCAGGAAAAAATGCTAGAATCAAACTTATTAAATGAAATATAATAAACAAATTAAGTTACTCAGGGATATTCTTAAAATTTAATTTTATCGTGATATTTATGCGAGAAAACTAAAATATTCGTTTCTAGTTCCAGAAACATAAAAACATCGTTACTCGTCAGGAAAAAATGCTAGAAACAAATTTATTAAGTAAAATCTAATAAACAAATTTAGATACTCAGGGATAGTCTTAAAATTTAATTTTATTGAGATATTTATGCGAGAAAACTAAAATATTCGTTTCTATCTCCAGACAAATAAAAACATCGTTACTCGTCAGGAAAAAATGCTAGAAACAAACTTATTAAATAAAATCTAATAAACTAATTTAGTTACTCAGGGATATTCTTAAAATTTAATTTTACCGTGATATTTATGCGAGAAAACTAAAATATTCGTTTCTAGTTCCAGAAACATAAAAACATCGTTACTCGTCAGGAAAAAATGCTAGAAACAAACTTATTAAATAAAATCTAATAAACTAATTTAGTTACTCAGGGATATTCTTAATATTTAATTTTATCGTGATATTTATGCGAGAAAACTAAAATATTCGTTTAATAATAATAGAATAATAAAAACATCGTTACTCGTCAGAAAAAAATGCTAGAAACAAATTTATTAAATAAAATCTAATAAACGAATTTAGTTACTCAGGGATATTCTTAAAATTTAATTTTATTGTGATATTTATGCGAGAAAACTAAAATATTCGTTTCTATCTCCAGACAAATAAAAACATAGTATCTCGTCAGGAAAAAATACTAGAATCAAACTTATTAAATGAAATATAATAAACAAATTAAGTTACTCAGGGATAGTCTTAAAATTTAATTTTATCGTGATATTTATG
Source organism: Pterostichus madidus (assembly GCA_911728475.2). NCBI lineage: Eukaryota > Metazoa > Arthropoda > Insecta > Coleoptera > Carabidae > Pterostichus > Pterostichus madidus. The sequence continues at coordinate 20,010,819 of OU452309.1, read as the reverse complement.
CGAGAAAACTAAAATATTCGTTTCTAGTTCCAGAAGCATAAAAACATCGTTACTCGTCAGGAAAAAATGCTAGAAACAAACTTATTCAATAAAATCTAATAAACAAATTTAGTTACTCACGGATATTCTTAAAATTAAATTTTATCGTGATATTTATGCGAGAAAACTAAAATATTCGTTTCTATCTCCAGACAAATAAAAACATCGTAACTCGTCAGGAAAAAATGCTAGAATCAAACCTATTAAATGAAATATAATAAACAAATTAAGTTACTCCGGGATATTTTTAAAATTTAATTTTATCGTGATATTTATGTGAGAAAACTAAAATATTCGTTTCTAGTTCCAGAAACTTAAAAACATCGTTACTCGTCAGGAAAAAATGCTAGAAACAAATTTATTAAATAAAATCTAATAAACAAATTTAGTTACTCAGGGATATTCTTAAAATTTAATTTTATCGTGATATTTATGCGAGAAAACTAAAATATTCCTTTCTAGCTCCAGATAATTTAAAACATCGTAACTCGACAGGAAAAAATGCTAGAATCAAACTTATTAAATGAAATATAATAAACAAATTAAGTTACTCAGGGATATTCTTAAAATTTAATTTTATCGTGATATTTATGCGAGAAAACTAAAATATTCTTTTCTAGGTCCAGACAATTTAAAACATCGTAACTCGACAGGAAAAAATGCTAGATTCAAACTTATTAAATGAATTATAATAAACAAATTAAGTTACTCAGGGATATTCTTAAAATTAAATTTTATCGTGATATTTATGCGAGAAAACTAAAATATTCGTTTCTAGTTCCACAAACATAAAAACATCGTTACTCGTCAGGAAAAAATGTTAGAAACAAACTTATTAAATAAAATCTAATACACTAATTTAGTTACTCAGGGATATTCTTAAAATTTAATTTTATCGTGATATTTATGCGAGAAAACTAAAATATTCGTTTCTAGTTCCAGAAACATAAAAACATCGTTACTCGTCAGGAAAAAATGCTAGAAACAAATTTATTAAGTAAAATCTAATAAACAAATTTAGATACTCAGGTATTCTTAAAATTTAATTTTATCGTGATATTTAAGCGAGAAAAATAAAATATTCGTTTCTAGTTCCAGAAACATAAAAACATCGTTACTCGTAAGGAAAAAATGCTAGAAACAAATTTATTAAATAAAATCTAATAAACGAATTTAGTTACTCAGGGATATTCTTAAAATTTAATTTTATTGTGATATTTATGCGAGAAAACTAAAATATTCGTTTCTATCTCCAGACAAATAAAAACATCGTTACTCGTCAGGAAAAAATGCTAGAAACAAACTTATTAAATAAAATCTAATAAACTAATTTAGTCACTCAGGGATATTCTTAAAATTTAATTTTACAGTGATATTTATGCGAGAAAACTAAAATATTCGTTTCTAGTTCCAGAAACATAAAAACATCGTTACTCGTCAGGAAAAAATGCTAAAAACAAACTTATTAAATAAAATCTAATAAACTAATTTAGTTACTCAGGGATATTCTTAAAATTTAATTTTATCGTGATATTTATGCGAGAAAACTAAAATATTCGTTTCTAGTTCCAGAAACATAAAAAGATCGTTACTCGTCAGGCACAAATGCTAGAAACAAATTTATTAAGTAAAATCTAATACACAAATTTAGATACTCAGGGATATTCTTAATATTTAATTTTATCGTGATATTTATGCGAGAAAACTAAAATATTCGTTTCAAGTTCCAGAATAATAAAAACATCGTTACTCGTCAGGAAAAAATGCTAGAAACAAATTTATTAAATAAAATCTAATAAACGAATTTAGTTACTCAGGGATATTCTTAAAATTTAATTTTATTGTGATATTTATGCGAGAAAACTAAAATATTCGTTTCTATCTCCAGACAAATAAAAACATAGTATCTCGTCAGGAAAAAATGCTAGAATCAAACTTATTAAATGAAATATAATAAACAAATTAAGTTACTCAGGGATGTTCTTAAAATTTAATTTTATCGTGATATTTATGCGAGAAAACTAAAATATTCGTTTCTAGTTCCAGAAGCATAAAAAACATCGTTACTCGTCAGGACAAAATGCTAGAAACAAACTTATTCAATAAAATCTAATAAACAAATTTAGTTACTCAGGGATATTCTTAAAATTTAATTTTATCGTGATATTTATGCGAGAAAACTAAAATATTCGTTTCTATCTCCAGACAAATAAAAACATCGTAACTCGTCAGGAAAAAATGCTAGAATCAAACCTATTAAATGAAATATAATAAACAAATTAAGTTACTCCGGGATATTCTTAAAATTTAATTTTATCGTGATATTTATGCGAGAAAACTAAAATATTCGTTTCTAGTTCCAGAAACATAAAAACATCGTAACTCGTCAGGAAACAATGCTAGAAACAAATTTATTAAATAAAATCTAATAAACGAATTTAGTTACTCAGGGATATTCTTAAAATTTAATTTTATCGTGATATTTATGCGAGAAAACTAAAATATTCGTTTCTAGTTCCAGAAGCATAAAAAACATCGTTACTCGTCAGGACAAAATGCTAGAAACAAACTTATTCAATAAAATCTAATAAACAAATTTAGTTACTCAGGGATATTCTTAAAATTTAATTTTATCGTGATATTTATGCGAGAAAACTAAAATATTCCTTTCTAGCTCCAGATAATTTAAAACATCGTAACTCGACAGGAAAAAATGCTAGAATCAAACTTATTAAATGAAATATAATAAACAAATTAAGTTACTCCGGGATATTCTTAAAATTTAATTTTATCGTGATATTTATGCGAGAAAACTAAAATATTCATTTCTAGTTCCAGAAACATAAAAACATCGTTACTCGTCAGGAAAAAATGCTAGAAACAAATTTATTAAATAAAATCTAATAAACGAATTTAGTTACTCAGGGATATTCTTAAAATTTAATTTTATCGTGATATTTATGCGAGAAAACTAAAATATTCGTTTCTATCTCCAGACAAATAAAAACATAGTATCTCGTCAGGAAAAAATGCTAGAATCAAACTTATTAAATGAAATATAATAAACAAATTAAGTTACTCAGGGATATTCTTAAAATTTAATTTTATCGTGATATTTATGCGAGAAACCTAAAATATTCGTTTCTAGTTCCAAAAGCATAAAAACATCGTTACTCGTCAGGAAAAAATGCTAGAAACAAACTTATTAAATAAAATCTAATAAACTAATTTAGTTACTCAGGGATATTCTTAAAATTTAATTTTATCGTGATATTTATGCGAGAAAACTAAAATATTCGTTTCTAGTTCCAGAAACATAAAAACATCGTTACTCGTCAGGAAAAAATGCTAGAAACAAATTTATTAAACAAAATCTAATAAACAAATTTAGTTACTCAGGGATATTCTTAAAATTTAATTTTATCGTGATATTTATGCGAGAAAACTAAAATATTCCTTTCTAGCTCCAGATAATTTAAAACATCGTAACTCAACAGGAAAAAATGCTAGAATCAAACTTATTAAATGAAATATAATAAACAAATTAAGTTACTCAGGGATATTCTTAAAATTTAATTTTATCGTGATATTTATGCGAGAAAACTAAAATATTCGTTTCTAGTTCCAAAAGCATAAAAACATCGTTACTCGTCAGGAAAAAATGCTAGAAACAAACTTATTAAATAAAATCTAATAAACTAATTTAGTTACTCAGGGATATTCTTAAAATTTAATTTTATCGTGATATTTATGCGAGAAAACTAAAATATTCGTTTCTAGTTCCAGAAACATAAAAACATCGTAACTCGTCAGGAAACAATGCTAGAAACAAATTTATTAAATAAAATCTAATAAACGAATTTAGTTACTCAGGGATATTCTTAAAATTTAATTTTATCGTGATATTTATGCGAGAAAACTAAAATATTCGTTTCTAGTTCCAGAAGCATAAAAAACATCGTTACTCGTCAGGACAAAATGCTAGAAACAAACTTATTCAATAAAATCTAATAAACAAATTTAGTTACTCAGGGATATTCTTAAAATTTAATTTTATCGTGATATTTATGCGAGAAAACTAAAATATTCCTTTCTAGCTCCAGATAATTTAAAACATCGTAACTCGACAGGAAAAAATGCTAGAATCAAACTTATTAAATGAAATATAATAAACAAATTAAGTTACTCCGGGATATTCTTAAAATTTAATTTTATCGTGATATTTATGCGAGAAAACTAAAATATTCATTTCTAGTTCCAGAAACATAAAAACATCGTTACTCGTCAGGAAAAAATGCTAGAAACAAATTTATTAAATAAAATCTAATAAACGAATTTAGTTACTCAGGGATATTCTTAAAATTTAATTTTATCGTGATATTTATGCGAGAAAACTAAAATATTCGTTTCTATCTCCAGACAAATAAAAACATAGTATCTCGTCAGGAAAAAATGCTAGAATCAAACTTATTAAATGAAATATAATAAACAAATTAAGTTACTCAGGGATATTCTTAAAATTTAATTTTATCGTGATATTTATGCGAGAAAACTAAAATATTCGTTTCTATCTCCAGACAAATAAAAACATAGTATCTCGTCAGGAAAAAATGCTAGAATCAAACTTATTAAATGAAATATAATAAACAAATTAAGTTACTCAGGGATATTCTTAAAATTTAATTTTATCGTGATATTTATGCGAGAAAACTAAAATATTCGTTTCTTGTTCCAGAAACATAAAAACATCGTTACTCGTCAGGAAAAAATGCTAGAAACAAACTTATTAAATAAAATCTAATAAACTAATTTAGTTACTCACGGATATTCTTAAAATTTAATTTTATCGTGATATTTATGCGAGAAAACTAAAATATTCGTTTCTAGTTCCAGAAACATAAAAACATCGTTACTCGTCAGGAAAAAATGCTAGAAACAAACTTATTCAATAAAATCTAATAAACAAATTAAGTTACTCAGGGATATTCTTACAATTTAATTTTATCGTGATATTTATGCGAGAAAACTAAAATATTCGTTTCTAGTTCTAGAAACATAAAAACATCGTAACTCGTCAGGAAAAAATGCTAGAAACAAATATATTAAATAAGATCTAATAAACAAATTTAGTTACTCAGGGATATTCTTAAAATTTAATTTTATCGTGATATTTATGCGAGAAAACTAAAATATTCCTTTCTAGCTCCAGATAATTTAAAACATCGTAACTCGACAGGAAAAAATGCTAGAATCAAACTTATTAAATGAAATATAATAAACAAATTAAGTTACTCAGGAATATTCTTAAAATTTAATTTTATCGTGATATTTATGCGAGAAAACTAAAATATTCTTTTCTAGCTCCAGACAATTTAAAACATCGTAACTCGACAGGAAAAAATGCTAGATTCAAACTTATTAAATGAATTATAATAAACAAATTAAGTTACTTAGGGATATTCTTAAAATTAAATTTTATCGTGATATTTATGCGAGAAAACTAAAATATTCGTTTCTAGTTCCACAAACATAAAAACATCGTTACTCGTCAGGAAAAAATGTTAGAAACAAACTTATTAAATAAAATCTAATAAACTAATTTAGTTACTAAGGGATATTCTTAAAATTTAATTTTATCGTGATATTTATGCGAGAAAACTAAAATATTCGTTTCTAGTTCCAAAAGCATAAAAACATCGTTACTCGTCAGGAAAAAATGCTAGAAACAAACATATTAAATAAAATCTAATAAACTAATTTAGTTACTCAGGGATATTCTTAAAATTAAATTTTATCGTGATATTTATGCGAGAAAACTAAAATATTCGTTTCTAGTTCCACAAACATAAAAACATCGTTACTCGTCAGGAAAAAATGTTAGAAACAAACTTATTAAATAAAATCTAATAAACTAATTTAGTTACTCAGGGATATTCTTAAAATTTAATTTTATCGTGATATTTATGCGAGAAAACTAAAATATTCGTTTCTAGTTCCAGAAACATAAAAAATCGTTACTCGTCAGGAAAAAATGCTAGAAACAAATTTATTAAGTAAAATCTAATAAACAAAATTAGATACTCAGGGATAGTCTTAAAATTTAATTTTATTGAGATATTTATGCGAGAAAACTAAAATATTCGTTTCTATCTCCAGACAAATAAAAACAACGTTACTCGTCAGGAAAAAATGCTAGAAACAAACTTATTAAATAAAATCTAATAAACTAATTTAGTTACTCAGGGATATTCTTAAAATTTAATTTTACCGTGATATTTATGCGAGAAAACTAAAATATTCGTTTCTAGATCCAGAAACATAAAAACATCGTTACTCGTCAGCAAAAAATGCTAGAAACAAACTTATTCAATAAAATCTAATAAACAAATTAAGTTACTCAGGGATATTCTTACAATTTAATTTTATCGTGATATTTATGCGAGAAAACTAAAATATTCGTTTCTAGTTCCACAAACATAAAAACATCGTTACTCGTCAGGAAAAAATGCTAGAAACAAACTTATTAAATAAAATCTAATAAACTAATTTAGTTACTCAGGGATATTCTTAAAATTTAATTTTACCGTGATATTTATGCGAGAAAACTAAAATATTCGTTTCTAGTTCCAGAAACATAAAAACATCGTTACTCGTCAGGAAAAAATGCTAGAAACAAATTTATTAAGTAAAATCTAATAAACAAATTTAGATACTCAGGGATAGTCTTAAAATTTAATTTTATTGAGATATTTATGCGAGAAAACTAAAATATTCGTTTCTATCTCCAGACAAATAAAAACATAGTATCTCGTCAGGAAAAAATGCTAGAATCAAACTTATTAAATGAAATATAATAAACAAATTAAGTTACTCAGGGATATTCTTAAAATTTAATTTTATCGTGATATTTATGCGAGAAAACTAAAATATTCGTTTCTATCTCCAGACAAATAAAAACATCGTAACTCGTCAGGAAAAAATGCTAGAATCAAACCTATTAAATGAAATATAATAAACAAATTAAGTTACTCCGGGATATTCTTAAAATTTAATTTTATCGTGATATTTATGTGAGAAAACTAAAATATTCGTTTCTAGTTCCAGAAACATAAAAACATCGTTACTCGTCAGGAAAAAATGCTAGAAACAAATTTATTAAATAACATCTAATAAACGAATTTAGGTACTCAGGGATATTCTTAAAATTTAATTTTATTGTGATATTTATGCGAGAAAACTAAAATATTCGTTTCTATCTCTAGACAAATAAAAACATAGTATCTCGTCAGGAAAAAATGCTAGAATCAAACTTATTAAATGAAATATAATAAACAAATTAAGTTACTCAGGGATATTCTTAAAATTTAATTTTATCGTGATATTTATGCGAGAAAACTAAAATATTCGTTTCTAGTTCCAGAAGCATAAAAACATCGTTACTCGTCAGGAAAAAATGCTAGAAACAAACTTATTCAATAAAATCTAATAAACAAATTTAGTTACTCAGGGATATTCTTAAAATTAAATTTTATCGTGATATTTATGCGAGAAAACTAAAATATTCGTTTCTATCTCCAGACAAATAAAAACATCGTAACTCGTCAGGAAAAAATGCTAGAATCAAACCTATTAAATGAAATTAAGTTACTCCGGGATATTCTTAAAATTTAATTTTATCGTGATATTTATGCGAGAAAACTAAAATATTCATTTCTAGTTCCAGAAACAAAAACATCGTTACTCGTCAGGAAAAAATGCTAGAAACAAATTTATTAAATAAAATCTAATAAACGAATTTAGTTACTCAGGGATATTCTTAAAATTTAATTTTATCGTGATATTTATGCGAGAAAACTAAAATATTCGTTTCTATCTCCAGACAAATAAAAACATAGTATCTCGTCAGGAAAAAATGCTAGAATCAAACTTATGAAATGAAATATAATAAACAAATTAAGTTACTCAGGGATATTCTTAAAATTTAATTTTATCGTGATATTTATGCGAGAAAACTAAAATATTCGTTTCTAGTTCCAAAAGCATAAAAACATCGTAACTCGACAGGAAAAAATGCTAGATTCAAACTTATTAAATGAATTATAATAAACAAATTAAGTTACTTAGGGATATTCTTAAAATTAAATTTTATCGTGATATTTATGCGAGAAAACTAAAATATTCGTTTCTAGTTCCACAAACATAAAAACATCGTTACTCGTCAGGAAAAAATGTTAGAAACAAACTTATTAAATAAAATCTAATAAACTAATTTAGTTACTCAGGGATATTCTTAAAATTTAATTTTATCGTGATATTTATGCGAGAAAACTAAAATATTCGTTTCTAGTTCCAAAAGCATAAAAACATCGTTACTCGTCAGGAAAAAATGCTAGAAACAAACATATTAAATAAAATCTAATAAACTAATTTAGTTACTCAGGGATATTCTTAAAATTAAATTTTATCGTGATATTTATGCGAGAAAACTAAAATATTCGTTTCTAGTTCCACAAACATAAAAACATCGTTACTCGTCAGGAAAAAATGTTAGAAACAAACTTATTAAATAAAATCTAATAAACTAATTTAGTTACTCAGGGATATTCTTAAAATTTAATTTTATCGTGATATTTATGCGAGAAAACTAAAATATTCGTTTCTAGTTCCAGAAACATAAAAAATCGTTACTCGTCAGGAAAAAATGCTAGAAACAAATTTATTAAGTAAAATCTAATAAACAAAATTAGATACTCAGGGATAGTCTTAAAGTTTAATTTTATTGAGATATTTATGCGAGAAAACTAAAATATTCGTTTCTATCTCCAGACAAATAAAAAAAACGTTACTCGTCAGGAAAAAATGCTAGAAACAAACTTATTAAATAAAATCTAATAAACTAATTTAGTTACTCAGGGATATTCTTAAAATTTAATTTTACCGTGATATTTATGCGAGAAAACTAAAATATTCGTTTCTAGTTCCAGAAACATAAAAACATCGTTACTCGTCAGCAAAAAATGCTAGAAACAAACTTATTCAATAAAATCTAATAAACAAATTAAGTTACTCAGGGATATTCTTACAATTTAATTTTATCGTGATATTTATGCGAGAAAACTAAAATATTCGTTTCTAGTTCCACAAACATAAAAACATCGTTACTCGTCAGGAAAAAATGCTAGAAACAAACTTATTAAATAAAATCTAATAAACTAATTTAGTTACTCAGGGATATTCTTAAAATTTAATTTTACCGTGATATTTATGCGAGAAAACTAAAATATTCGTTTCTAGTTCCAGAAACATAAAAACATCGTTACTCGTCAGGAAAAAATGCTAGAAACAAATTTATTAAGTAAAATCTAATAAACAAATTTAGATACTCAGGGATAGTCTTAAAATTTAATTTTATTGAGATATTTATGCGAGAAAACTAAAATATTCGTTTCTATCTCCAGACAAATAAAAACATAGTATCTCGTCAGGAAAAAATGCTAGAATCAAACTTATTAAATGAAATATAATAAACAAATTAAGTTACTCAGGGATATTCTTAAAATTTAATTTTATCGTGATATTTATGCGAGAAAACTAAAATATTCGTTTCTATCTCCAGACAAATAAAAACATCGTAACTCGTCAGGAAAAAATGCTAGAATCAAACCTATTAAATGAAATATAATAAACAAATTAAGTTACTCCGGGATATTCTTAAAATTTAATTTTATCGTGATATTTATGTGAGAAAACTAAAATATTCGTTTCTAGTTCCAGAAACATAAAAACATCGTTACTCGTCAGGAAAAAATGCTAGAAACAAATTTATTAAATAACATCTAATAAACGAATTTAGTTACTCAGGGATATTCTTAAAATTTAATTTTATTGTGATATTTATGCGAGAAAACTAAAATATTCGTTTCTATCTCTAGACAAATAAAAACATAGTATCTCGTCAGGAAAAAATGCTAGAATCAAACTTATTAAATGAAATATAATAAACAAATTAAGTTACTCAGGGATATTCTTAAAATTTAATTTTATCGTGATATTTATGCGAGAAAACTAAAATATTCGTTTCTAGTTCCAGAAGCATAAAAACATCGTTACTCGTCAGGAAAAAATGCTAGAAACAAACTTATTCAATAAAATCTAATAAACAAATTTAGTTACTCAGGGATATTCTTAAAATTAAATTTTATCGTGATATTTATGCGAGAAAACTAAAATATTCGTTTCTATCTCCAGACAAATAAAAACATCGTAACTCGTCAGGAAAAAATGCTAGAATCAAACCTATTAAATGAAATTAAGTTACTCCGGGATATTCTTAAAATTTAATTTTATCGTGATATTTATGCGAGAAAACTAAAATATTCATTTCTAGTTCCAGAAACAAAAACATCGTTACTCGTCAGGAAAAAATGCTAGAAACAAATTTATTAAATAAAATCTAATAAACGAATTTAGTTACTCAGGGATATTCTTAAAATTTAATTTTATCGTGATATTTATGCGAGAAAACTAAAATATTCGTTTCTATCTCCAGACAAATAAAAACATAGTATCTCGTCAGGAAAAAATGCTAGAATCAAACTTATGAAATGAAATATAATAAACAAATTAAGTTACTCAGGGATATTCTTAAAATTTAATTTTATCGTGATATTTATGCGAGAAAACTAAAATATTCGTTTCTAGTTCCAAAAGCATAAAAACATCGTTACTCGTCAGGAAAAAATGCTAGAAACAAACTTATTAAATAAAATCTAATAAACTAATTTAGTTACTCAGGGATATTCTTAAAATTTAATTTTATCGTGATATTTATGCGAGAAAACTAAAATATTCGTTTCTTGTTCCAGAAACATAAAAACATCGTTACTCGTCAGGAAAAAATGCTAGAAACAAACTTATTAAATAAAATCTAATAAACTAATTTAGTTACTCAGGGATATTCTTAAAATTTAATTTTATCGTGATATTTATGCGAGAAAACTAAAATATTCGTTTCTAGTTCCAGAAACATAAAAACATCGTTACTCGTCAGGAAAAAATGCTAGAAACAAATTTATTAAACAAAATCTAATAAACAAATTTAGTTACTCAGGGATATGCTTAAAATTTAATTTTATCGTGATATTTATGCGAGAAAACTAAAATATTCCTTTCTAGCTCCAGATAATTTAAAACATCGTAACTCGACAGGAAAAAATGCTAGAATCAAACTTATTAAATGAAATATAATAAACAAATTAAGTTACTCAGGGATATTCCTAAAATTTAATTTTATCGTGATATTTATGCGAGAAAACTAAAATATTCATTTCTAGTTCCAGAAACAAAAACATCGTTACTCGTCAGGAAAAAATGCTAGAAACAAATTTATTAAATAAAATCTAATAAACGAATTTAGTTACTCAGGGATATTCTTAAAATTTAATTTTATCGTGATATTTATGCGAGAAAACTAAAATATTCGTTTCTATCTCCAGACAAATAAAAACATAGTATCTCGTCAGGAAAAAATGCTAGAAACAAACTTATTCAATAAAATCTAATAAACAAATTTAGTTACTCAGGGATATTCTTAAAATTAAATTTTATCGTGATATTTATGCGAGAAAACTAAAATATTCGTTTCTATCTCCAGACAAATAAAAACATCGTAACTCGTCAGGAAAAAATGCTAGAATCAAACCTATTAAATGAAATTAAGTTACTCCGGGATATTCTTAAAATTTAATTTTATCGTGATATTTATGCGAGAAAACTAAAATATTCATTTCTAGTTCCAGAAACAAAAACATCGTTACTCGTCAGGAAAAAATGCTAGAAACAAATTTATTAAATAAAATCTAATAAACGAATTTAGTTACTCAGGGATATTCTTAAAATTTAATTTTATCGTGATATTTATGCGAGAAAACTAAAATATTCGTTTCTATCTCCAGACAAATAAAAACATAGTATCTCGTCAGGAAAAAATGCTAGAATCAAACTTATGAAATGAAATATAATAAACAAATTAAGTTACTCAGGGATATTCTTAAAATTTAATTTTATCGTGATATTTATGCGAGAAAACTAAAATATTCGTTTCTAGTTCCAAAAGCATAAAAACATCGTAACTCGACAGGAAAAAATGCTAGATTCAAACTTATTAAATAAATTATAATAAACAAATTAAGTTACTTAGGGATATTCTTAAAATTAAATTTTATCGTGATATTTATGCGAGAAAACTAAAATAATCGTTTCTAGTTCCACAAACATAAAAACATCGTTACTCGTCAGGAAAAAATGTTAGAAACAAACTTATTAAATAAAATCTAATAAACTAATTTAGTTACTCAGGGATATTCTTAAAATTTAATTTTATCGTGATATTTATGCGAGAAAACTAAAATATTCGTATCTAGTTCCAAAAGCATAAAAACATCGTTACTCGTCAGGAAAAAATGCTAGAAACAAACATATTAAATAAAATCTAATAAACTAATTTAGTTACTCAGGGATATTCTTAAAATTAAATTTTATCGTGATATTTATGCGAGAAAACTAAAATATTCGTTTCTAGTTCCACAAACATAAAAACATCGTTACTCGTCAGGAAAAAATGTTAGAAACAAACTTATTAAATAAAATCTAATAAACTAATTTAGTTACTCAGGGATATTCTTAAAATTTAATTTTATCGTGATATTTATGCGAGAAAACTAAAATATTCGTTTCTAGTTCCAGAAACATAAAAAATCGTTACTCGTCAGGAAAAAATGCTAGAAACAAATTTATTAAGTAAAATCTAATAAACAAAATTAGATACTCAGGGATAGTCTTAAAATTTAATTTTATTGAGATATTTATGCGAGAAAACTAAAATATTCGTTTCTATCTCCAGACAAATAAAAAAAACGTTACTCGTCAGGAAAAAATGCTAGAAACAAACTTATTAAATAAAATCTAATAAACTAATTTAGTTACTCAGGGATATTCTTAAAATTTAATTTTACCGTGATATTTATGCGAGAAAACTAAAATATTCGTTTCTAGTTCCAGAAACATAAAAACATCGTTACTCGTCAGCAAAAAATGCTAGAAACAAACTTATTCAATAAAATCTAATAAACAAATTAAGTTACTCAGGGATATTCTTACAATTTAATTTTATCGTGATATTTATGCGAGAAAACTAAAATATTCGTTTCTAGTTCCACAAACATAAAAACATCGTTACTCGTCAGGAAAAAATGCTAGAAACAAACTTATTAAATAAAATCTAATAAACTAATTTAGTTACTCAGGGATATTCTTAAAATTTAATTTTACCGTGATATTTATGCGAGAAAACTAAAATATTCGTTTCTAGTTCCAGAAACATAAAAACATCGTTACTCGTCAGGAAAAAATGCTAGAAACAAATTTATTAAGTAAAATCTAATAAACAAATTTAGATACTCAGGGATAGTCTTAAAATTTAATTTTATTGAGATATTTATGCGAGAAAACTAAAATATTCGTTTCTATCTCCAGACAAATAAAAACATAGTATCTCGTCAGGAAAAAATGCTAGAATCAAACTTATTAAATGAAATATAATAAACAAATTAAGTTACTCAGGGATATTCTTAAAATTTAATTTTATCGTGATATTTATGCGAGAAAACTAAAATATTCGTTTCTATCTCCAGACAAATAAAAACATCGTAACTCGTCAGGAAAAAATGCTAGAATCAAACCTATTAAATGAAATATAATAAACAAATTAAGTTACTCCGGGATATTCTTAAAATTTAATTTTATCGTGATATTTATGTGAGAAAACTAAAATATTCGTTTCTAGTTCCAGAAACATAAAAACATCGTTACTCGTCAGGAAAAAATGCTAGAAACAAATTTATTAAATAACATCTAATAAACGAATTTAGTTACTCAGGGATATTCTTAAAATTTAATTTTATTGTGATATTTATGCGAGAAAACTAAAATATTCGTTTCTATCTCTAGACAAATAAAAACATAGTATCTCGTCAGGAAAAAATGCTAGAATCAAACTTATTAAATGAAATATAATAAACACATTAAGTTACTCAGGGATATTCTTAAAATTTAATTTTATCGTGATATTTATGCGAGAAAACTAAAATATTCGTTTCTAGTTCCAGAAGCATAAAAACATCGTTACTCGTCAGGAAAAAATGCTAGAAACAAACTTATTCAATAAAATCTAATAAACAAATTTAGTTACTCAGGGATATTCTTAAAATTAAATTTTATCGTGATATTTATGCGAGAAAACTAAAATATTCGTTTCTAGCTCCAGACAAATAAAAACATCGTAACTCGTCAGGAAAAAATGCTAGAATCAAACCTATTAAATGAAATTAAGTTACTCCGGGATATTCTTAAAATTTAATTTTATCGTGATATTTATGCGAGAAAACTAAAATATTCATTTCTAGTTCCAGAAACAAAAACATCGTTACTCGTCAGGAAAAAATGCTAGAAACAAATTTATTAAATAAAATCTAATAAACGAATTTAGTTACTCAGGGATATTCTTAAAATTTAATTTTATCGTGATATTTATGCGAGAAAACTAAAATATTCGTTTCTATCTCCAGACAAATAAAAACATAGTATCTCGTCAGGAAAAAATGCTAGAATCAAACTTATGAAATGAAATATAATAAACAAATTAAGTTACTCAGGGATATTCTTAAAATTTAATTTTATCGTGATATTTATGCGAGAAAACTAAAATATTCGTTTCTAGTTCCAAAAGCATAAAAACATCGTTACTCGTCAGGAAAAAATGCTAGAAACAAACTTATTAAATAAAATCTAATAAACTAATTTAGTTACTCAGGGATATTCTTAAAATTTAATTTTATCGTGATATTTATGCGAGAAAACTAAAATATTCGTTTCTTGTTCCAGAAACATAAAAACATCGTTACTCGTCAGGAAAAAATGCTAGAAACAAACTTATTAAATAAAATCTAATAAACTAATTTAGTTACTCAGGGATATTCTTAAAATTTAATTTTATCGTGATATTTATGCGAGAAAACTAAAATATTCGTTTCTAGTTCCAGAAACATAAAAACATCGTTACTCGTCAGGAAAAAATGCTAGAAACAAATTTATTAAACAAAATCTAATAAACAAATTTAGTTACTCAGGGATATTCTTAAAATTTAATTTTATCGTGATATTTATGCGAGAAAACTAAAATATTCCTTTCTAGCTCCAGATAATTTAAAACATCGTAACTCGACAGGAAAAAATGCTAGAATCAAACTTATTAAATGAAATATAATAAACAAATTAAGTTACTCAGGGATATTCCTAAAATTTAATTTTATCGTGATATTTATGCGAGAAAACTAAAATATTCATTTCTAGTTCCAGAAACAAAAACATCGTTACTCGTCAGGAAAAAATGCTAGAAACAAATTTATTAAATAAAATCTAATAAACGAATTTAGTTACTCAGGGATATTCTTAAAATTTAATTTTATCATGATATTTATGCGAGAAAACTAAAATATTCGTTTCTATCTCCAGACAAATAAAAACATAGTATCTCGTCAGGAAAAAATGCTAGAATCAAACTTATTAAATGAAATATAATAAACAAATTAAGTTACTCAGGGATATTCTTAAAATTTAATTTTATCGTGATATTTATGCGAGAAAACTAAAATATTCGTTTCTAGTTCCAAAAGCATAAAAACATCGTTACTCGTCAGGAAAAAATGCTAGAAACAAACTTATTAAATAAAATCTAATAAACTAATTTAGTTACTCAGGGATATTCTTAAAATTTAATTTTATCGTGATATTTATGCGAGAAAACTAAAATATTCGTTTCTAGTTCCAGAAACATAAAAACATCGTTACTCGTCAGGAAAAAATGCTAGAAACAAATTTATTAAACAAAATCTAATAAACAAATTTAGTTACTCAGGGATATTCTTAAAATTTAATTTTATCGTGATATTTATGCGAGAAAACTAAAATATTCTTTTCTAGCTCCAGATAATTTAAAACATCGTAACTCAACAGTAAAGAATGCTAGAATCAAACTTATTAAATGAAATATAATAAACAAATTAAGTTACTCAGGGATATTCTTAAAATTTAATTTTATCGTGATATTTATGCGAGAAAACTAAAATATTCATTTCTAGTTCCAGAAACAAAAACATCGTTACTCGTCAGGAAAAAATGCTAGAAACAAATTTATTAAATAAAATCTAATAAACGAATTTAGTTACTCAGGGATATTCTTAAAATTTTATTTTATCGTGATATTTATGCGAGAAAACTAAAATATTCGTTTCTATCTCCAGACAAATAAAAACATAGTATCTCGTCAGGAAAAAATGCTAGAATCAAACTTATTAAATGAAATATAATAAACAAATTAAGTTACTCAGGGATATTCTTAAAATTTAATTTTATCGTGATATTTATGCGAGAAAACTAAAATATTCGTTTCTAGTTCCAAAAGCATAAAAACATCGTTACTCGTCAGGAAAAAATGCTAGAAACAAACTTATTAAATAAAATCTAATAAACTAATTTAGTTACTCAGGGATATTCTTACAATTTAATTTTATCGTGATATTTATGCGAGAAAACTAAAATATTCGTTTCTAGTTCTAGAAACATAAAAACATCGTAACTCGTCAGGAAAAAATGCTAGAAAGAAATATATTAAATAAGATCTAATAAACAAATTTAGTTACTCAGGGATATTCTTAAAATTTAATTTTATCGTGATATTTATGCGAGAAAACTAAAATATTCCTTTCTAGCTCCAGATAATTTAAAACATCGTAACTCGACAGGAAAAAATGCTAGAATCAAACTTATTAAATGAAATATAATAAACAAATTAAGTTACTCAGGAATATTCTTAAAATTTAATTTTATCGTGATATTTATGCGAGAAAACTAAAATATTCTTTTCTAGCTCCAGACAATTTAAAACATCGTAACTCGACAGGAAAAAATGCTAGATTCAAACTTATTAAATGAATTATAATAAACAAATTAAGTTACTTAGGGATATTCTTAAAATTAAATTTTATCGTGATATTTATGCGAGAAAACTAAAATATTCGTTTCTAGTTCCACAAACATAAAAACATCGTTACTCGTCAGGAAAAAATGTTAGAAACAAACTTATT
Source organism: Pterostichus madidus (assembly GCA_911728475.2). Lineage (NCBI taxonomy): Eukaryota > Metazoa > Arthropoda > Insecta > Coleoptera > Carabidae > Pterostichus > Pterostichus madidus. The sequence continues at coordinate 19,993,579 of OU452309.1, read as the reverse complement.
AAATAAAATCTAATAAACTAATTTAGTTACTCAGGGATATTCTTAAAATTTAATTTTATCGTGATATTTATGCGAGAAAACTAAAATATTCGTTTCTAGTTCCAAAAGCATAAAAACATCGTTACTCGTCAGGAAAAAATGCTAGAAACAAACATATTAAATAAAATCTAATAAACTAATTTAGTTACTCAGGGATATTCTTAAAATTAAATTTTATCGTGATATTTATGCGAGAAAACTAAAATATTCGTTTCTAGTTCCACAAACATAAAAACATCGTTACTCGTCAGGAAAAAATGTTAGAAACAAACTTATTAAATAAAATCTAATAAACTAATTTAGTTACTCAGGGATATTCTTAAAATTTAATTTTATCGTGATATTTATGCGAGAAAACTAAAATATTCGTTTCTAGTTCCAGAAACATAAAAAATCGTTACTCGTCAGGAAAAAATGCTAGAAACAAATTTATTAAGTAAAATCTAATAAACAAAATTAGATACTCAGGGATAGTCTTAAAATTTAATTTTATTGAGATATTTATGCGAGAAAACTAAAATATTCGTTTCTATCTCCAGACAAATAAAAACAACGTTACTCGTCAGGAAAAAATGCTAGAAACAAACTTATTAAATAAAATCTAATAAACTAATTTAGTTACTCAGGGATATTCTTAAAATTTAATTTTACCGTGATATTTATGCGAGAAAACTAAAATATTCGTTTCTAGTTCCAGAAACATAAAAACATCGTTACTCGTCAGCAAAAAATGCTAGAAACAAACTTATTCAATAAAATCTAATAAACAAATTAAGTTACTCAGGGATATTCTTACAATTTAATTTTATCGTGATATTTATGCGAGAAAACTAAAATATTCGTTTCTAGTTCCACAAACATAAAAACATCGTTACTCGTCAGGAAAAAATGCTAGAAACAAACTTATTAAATAAAATCTAATAAACTAATTTAGTTACTCAGGGATATTCTTAAAATTTAATTTTACCGTGATATTTATGCGAGAAAACTAAAATATTCGTTTCTAGTTCCAGAAACATAAAAACATCGTTACTCGTCAGGAAAAAATGCTAGAAACAAATTTATTAAGTAAAATCTAATAAACAAATTTAGATACTCAGGGATAGTCTTAAAATTTAATTTTATTGAGATATTTATGCGAGAAAACTAAAATATTCGTTTCTATCTCCAGACAAATAAAAACATAGTATCTCGTCAGGAAAAAATGCTAGAATCAAACTTATTAAATGAAATATAATAAACAAATTAAGTTACTCAGGGATATTCTTAAAATTTAATTTTATCGTGATATTTATGCGAGAAAACTAAAATATTCGTTTCTATCTCCAGACAAATAAAAACATAGTATCTCGTCAGGAAAAAATGCTAGAATCAAACTTATTAAATGAAATATAATAAACAAATTAAGTTACTCAGGGATAATCTTAAAATTTAATTTTATCGTGATATTTATGCGAGAAAACTAAAATATTCGTTTCTATCTCTAGACAAATAAAAACATAGTATCTCGTCAGGAAAAAATGCTAGAATCAAACTTATTAAATGAAATATAATAAACAAATTAAGTTACTCAGGAATATTCTTAAAATTTAATTTTATCGTGATATTTATGCGAGAAAACTAAAATATTCTTTTCTAGCTCCAGACAATTTAAAACATCGTAACTCGACAGGAAAAAATGCTAGATTCAAACTTATTAAATGAATTATAATAAACAAATTAAGTTACTTAGGGATATTCTTAAAATTAAATTTTATCGTGATATTTATGCGAGAAAACTAAAATATTCGTTTCTAGTTCCACAAACATAAAAACATCGTTACTCGTCAGGAAAAAATGTTAGAAACAAACTTATTAAATAAAATCTAATAAACTAATTTAGTTACTCAGGGATATTCTTAAAATTTAATTTTATCGTGATATTTATGCGAGAAAACTAAAATATTCGTTTCTAGTTCCAAAAGTATAAAAACATCGTTACTCGTCAGGAAAAAATGCTAGAAACAAACATATTAAATAAAATCTAATAAACTAATTTAGTTACTCAGGGATATTCTTAAAATTAAATTTTATCGTGATATTTATGCGAGAAAACTAAAATATTCGTTTCTAGTTCCACAAACATAAAAACATCGTTACTCGTCAGGAAAAAATGTTAGAAACAAACTTATTAAATAAAATCTAATAAACTAATTTAGTTACTCAGGGATATTCTTAAAATTTAATTTTATCGTGATATTTATGCGAGAAAACTAAAATATTCGTTTCTAGTTCCAGAAACATAAAAAATCGTTACTCGTCAGGAAAAAATGCTAGAAACAAACTTATTCAATAAAATCTAATAAACAAAATTAGATACTCAGGGATAGTCTTAAAATTTAATTTTATTGAGATATTTATGCGAGAAAACTAAAATATTCGTTTCTATCTCCAGACAAATAAAAACAACGTTACTCGTCAGGAAAAAATGCTAGAAACAAACTTATTAAATAAAATCTAATAAACTAATTTAGTTACTCAGGGATATTCTTAAAATTTAATTTTATCGTGATATTTATGCGAGAAAACTAAAATATTCGTTTCTAGTTCCAGAAACATAAAAACATCGTTACTCGTCAGCAAAAAATGCTAGAAACAAACTTATTCAATAAAATCTAATAAACAAATTAAGTTACTCAGGGATATTCTTACAATTTAATTTTATCGTGATATTTATGCGAGAAAACTAAAATATTCGTTTCTAGTTCCACAAACATAAAAACATCGTTACTCGTCAGGAAAAAATGCTAGAAACAAACTTATTAAATAAAATCTAATAAACTAATTTAGTTACTCAGGGATATTCTTAAAATTTAATTTTACCGTGATATTTATGCGAGAAAACTAAAATATTCGTTTCTAGTTCCAGAAACATAAAAACATCGTTACTCGTCAGGAAAAAATGCTAGAAACAAATTTATTAAGTAAAATCTAATAAACAAATTTAGATACTCAGGGATAGTCTTAAAATTTAATTTTATTGAGATATTTATGCGAGAAAACTAAAATATTCGTTTCTATCTCCAGACAAATAAAAACATAGTATCTCGTCAGGAAAAAATGCTAGAATCAAACTTATTAAATGAAATATAATAAACAAATTTAGTTACTCAGGGATATTCTTAAAATTTAATTTTATCGTGATATTTATGCGAGAAAACTAAAATATTCGTTTCTATCTCCAGACAAATAAAAACATCGTAACTCGTCAGGAAAAAATGCTAGAATCAAACCTATTAAATGAAATATAATAAACAAATTAAGTTACTCCGGGATATTCTTAAAATTTAATTTTATCGTGATATTTATGTGAGAAAACTAAAATATTCGTTTCTAGTTCCAGAAACATAAAAACATCGTTACTCGTCAGGAAAAAATGCTAGAAACAAATTTATTAAATAACATCTAATAAACGAATTTAGTTACTCAGGGATATTCTTAAAATTTAATTTTATTGTGATATTTATGCGAGAAAACTAAAATATTCGTTTCTATCTCTAGACAAATAAAAACATCGTTACTCGTCAGGAAAAAATGCTAGAAACAAATTTATTAAACAAAATCTAATAAACAAATTTAGTTACTCAGGGATATTCTTAAAATTTAATTTTATCGTGATATTTATGCGAGAAAACTAAAATATTCCTTTCTAGCTCCAGATAATTTAAAACATCGTAACTCAACAGGAAAAAATGCTAGAATCAAACTTATTAAATGAAATATAATAAACAAATTAAGTTACTCAGGGATATTCTTAAAATTTAATTTTATCGTGATATTTATGCGAGAAAACTAAAATATTCATTTCTAGTTCCAGAAACAAAAACATCGTTACTCGTCAGGAAAAAATGCTAGAAACAAATTTATTAAATAAAATCTAATAAACGAATTTAGTTACTCAGGGATATTCTTAAAATTTTATTTTATCGTGATATTTATGCGAGAAAACTAAAATATTCGTTTCTATCTCCAGACAAATAAAAACATAGTATCTCGTCAGGAAAAAATGCTAGAATCAAACTTATTAAATGAAATATAATAAACAAATTAAGTTACTCAGGGATATTCTTAAAATTTAATTTTATCGTGATATTTATGCGAGAAAACTAAAATATTCGTTTCTAGTTCCAAAAGCATAAAAACATCGTTACTCGTCAGGAAAAAATGCTAGAAACAAACTTATTAAATAAAATCTAATAAACTAATTTAGTTACTCAGGGATATTCTTACAATTTAATTTTATCGTGATATTTATGCGAGAAAACTAAAATATTCGTTTCTAGTTCTAGAAACATAAAAACATCGTAACTCGTCAGGAAAAAATGCTAGAAAGAAATATATTAAATAAGATCTAATAAACAAATTTAGTTACTCAGGGATATTCTTAAAATTTAATTTTATCGTGATATTTATGCGAGAAAACTAAAATATTCCTTTCTAGCTCCAGATAATTTAAAACATCGTAACTCGACAGGAAAAAATGCTAGAATCAAACTTATTAAATGAAATATAATAAACAAATTAAGTTACTCAGGAATATTCTTAAAATTTAATTTTATCGTGATATTTATGCGAGAAAACTAAAATATTCTTTTCTAGCTCCAGACAATTTAAAACATCGTAACTCGACAGGAAAAAATGCTAGATTCAAACTTATTAAATGAATTATAATAAACAAATTAAGTTACTTAGGGATATTCTTAAAATTAAATTTTATCGTGATATTTATGCGAGAAAACTAAAATATTCGTTTCTAGTTCCACAAACATAAAAACATCGTTACTCGTCAGGAAAAAATGTTAGAAACAAACTTATTAAATAAAATCTAATAAACTAATTTAGTTACTCAGGGATATTCTTAAAATTTAATTTTATCGTGATATTTATGCGAGAAAACTAAAATATTCGTTTCTAGTTCCAAAAGCATAAAAACATCGTTACTCGTCAGGAAAAAATGCTAGAAACAAACATATTAAATAAAATCTAATAAACTAATTTAGTTACTCAGGGATATTCTTAAAATTAAATTTTATCGTGATATTTATGCGAGAAAACTAAAATATTCGTTTCTAGTTCCACAAACATAAAAACATCGTTACTCGTCAGGAAAAAATGTTAGAAACAAACTTATTAAATAAAATCTAATAAACTAATTTAGTTACTCAGGGATATTCTTAAAATTTAATTTTATCGTGATATTTATGCGAGAAAACTAAAATATTCGTTTCTAGTTCCAGAAACATAAAAAATCGTTACTCGTCAGGAAAAAATGCTAGAAACAAATTTATTAAGTAAAATCTAATAAACAAAATTAGATACTCAGGGATAGTCTTAAAATTTAATTTTATTGAGATATTTATGCGAGAAAACTAAAATATTCGTTTCTATCTCCAGACAAATAAAAACAACGTTACTCGTCAGGAAAAAATGCTAGAAACAAACTTATTAAATAAAATCTAATAAACTAATTTAGTTACTCAGGGATATTCTTAAAATTTAATTTTACCGTGATATTTATGCGAGAAAACTAAAATATTCGTTTCTAGTTCCAGAAACATAAAAACATCGTTACTCGTCAGCAAAAAATGCTAGAAACAAACTTATTCAATAAAATCTAATAAACAAATTAAGTTACTCAGGGATATTCTTACAATTTAATTTTATCGTGATATTTATGCGAGAAAACTAAAATATTCGTTTCTAGTTCCACAAACATAAAAACATCGTTACTCGTCAGGAAAAAATGCTAGAAACAAACTTATTAAATAAAATCTAATAAACTAATTTAGTTACTCAGGGATATTCTTAAAATTTAATTTTACCGTGATATTTATGCGAGAAAACTAAAATATTCGTTTCTAGTTCCAGAAACATAAAAACATCGTTACTCGTCAGGAAAAAATGCTAGAAACAAATTTATTAAGTAAAATCTAATAAACAAATTTAGATACTCAGGGATAGTCTTAAAATTTAATTTTATTGAGATATTTATGCGAGAAAACTAAAATATTCGTTTCTATCTCCAGACAAATAAAAACATAGTATCTCGTCAGGAAAAAATGCTAGAATCAAACCTATTAAATGAAATATAATAAACAAATTAAGTTACTCAGGGATATTCTTAAAATTTAATTTTATCGTGATATTTATGCGAGAAAACTAAAATATTCGTTTCTATCTCCAGACAAATAAAAACATAGTATCTCGTCAGGAAAAAATGCTAGAATCAAACTTATTAAATGAAATATAATAAACAAATTAAGTTACTCAGGGATAATCTTAAAATTTAATTTTATCGTGATATTTATGCGAGAAAACTAAAATATTCGTTTCTATCTCTAGACAAATAAAAACATAGTATCTCGTCAGGAAAAAATGCTAGAATCAAACTTATTAAATGAAATATAATAAACAAATTAAGTTACTCAGGAATATTCTTAAAATTTAATTTTATCGTGATATTTATGCGAGAAAACTAAAATATTCTTTTCTAGCTCCAGACAATTTAAAACATCGTAACTCGACAGGAAAAAATGCTAGATTCAAACTTATTAAATGAATTATAATAAACAAATTAAGTTACTTAGGGATATTCTTAAAATTAAATTTTATCGTGATATTTATGCGAGAAAACTAAAATATTCGTTTCTAGTTCCACAAACATAAAAACATCGTTACTCGTCAGGAAAAAATGTTAGAAACAAACTTATTAAATAAAATCTAATAAACTAATTTAGTTACTCAGGGATATTCTTAAAATTTAATTTTATCGTGATATTTATGCGAGAAAACTAAAATATTCGTTTCTAGTTCCAAAAGTATAAAAACATCGTTACTCGTCAGGAAAAAATGCTAGAAACAAACATATTAAATAAAATCTAATAAACTAATTTAGTTACTCAGGGATATTCTTAAAATTAAATTTTATCGTGATATTTATGCGAGAAAACTAAAATATTCGTTTCTAGTTCCACAAACATAAAAACATCGTTACTCGTCAGGAAAAAATGTTAGAAACAAACTTATTAAATAAAATCTAATAAACTAATTTAGTTACTCAGGGATATTCTTAAAATTTAATTTTATCGTGATATTTATGCGAGAAAACTAAAATATTCGTTTCTAGTTCCAGAAACATAAAAAATCGTTACTCGTCAGGAAAAAATGCTAGAAACAAACTTATTCAATAAAATCTAATAAACAAAATTAGATACTCAGGGATAGTCTTAAAATTTAATTTTATTGAGATATTTATGCGAGAAAACTAAAATATTCGTTTCTATCTCCAGACAAATAAAAACAACGTTACTCGTCAGGAAAAAATGCTAGAAACAAACTTATTAAATAAAATCTAATAAACTAATTTAGTTACTCAGGGATATTCTTAAAATTTAATTTTACCGTGATATTTATGCGAGAAAACTAAAATATTCGTTTCTAGTTCCAGAAACATAAAAACATCGTTACTCGTCAGCAAAAAATGCTAGAAACAAACTTATTCAATAAAATCTAATAAACAAATTAAGTTACTCAGGGATATTCTTACAATTTAATTTTATCGTGATATTTATGCGAGAAAACTAAAATATTCGTTTCTAGTTCCACAAACATAAAAACATCGTTACTCGTCAGGAAAAAATGCTAGAAACAAACTTATTAAATAAAATCTAATAAACTAATTTAGTTACTCAGGGATATTCTTAAAATTTAATTTTACCGTGATATTTATGCGAGAAAACTAAAATATTCGTTTCTAGTTCCAGAAACATAAAAACATCGTTACTCGTCAGGAAAAAATGCTAGAAACAAATTTATTAAGTAAAATCTAATAAACAAATTTAGATACTCAGGGATAGTCTTAAAATTTAATTTTATTGAGATATTTATGCGAGAAAACTAAAATATTCGTTTCTATCTCCAGACAAATAAAAACATAGTATCTCGTCAGGAAAAAATGCTAGAATCAAACTTATTAAATGAAATATAATAAACAAATTTAGTTACTCAGGGATATTCTTAAAATTTAATTTTATCGTGATATTTATGCGAGAAAACTAAAATATTCGTTTCTATCTCCAGACAAATAAAAACATCGTAACTCGTCAGGAAAAAATGCTAGAATCAAACCTATTAAATGAAATATAATAAACAAATTAAGTTACTCCGGGATATTCTTAAAATTTAATTTTATCGTGATATTTATGTGAGAAAACTAAAATATTCGTTTCTAGTTCCAGAAACATAAAAACATCGTTACTCGTCAGGAAAAAATGCTAGAAACAAATTTATTAAATAACATCTAATAAACGAATTTAGTTACTCAGGGATATTCTTAAAATTTAATTTTATTGTGATATTTATGCGAGAAAACTAAAATATTCGTTTCTATCTCTAGACAAATAAAAACATAGTATCTCGTCAGGAAAAAATGCTAGAATCAAACTTATTAAATGAAATATAATAAACAAATTAAGTTACTCAGGGATATTCTTAAAATTTAATTTTATCGTGATATTTATGCGAGAAAACTAAAATATTCGTTTCTAGTTCCAGAAGCATAAAAACATCGTTACTCGTCAGGAAAAAATGCTAGAAACAAACTTATTCAATAAAATCTAATAAACAAATTTAGTTACTCAGGGATATTCTTAAAATTAAATTTTATCGTGATATTTATGCGAGAAAACTAAAATATTCGTTTCTATCTCCAGACAAATAAAAACATCGTAACTCGTCAGGAAAAAATGCTAGAATCAAACCTATTAAATGAAATTAAGTTACTCCGGGATATTCTTAAAATTTAATTTTATCGTGATATTTATGCGAGAAAACTAAAATATTCATTTCTAGTTCCAGAAACAAAAACATCGTTACTCGTCAGGAAAAAATGCTAGAAACAAATTTATTAAATAAAATCTAATAAACGAATTTAGTTACTCAGGGATATTCTTAAAATTTAATTTTATCGTGATATTTATGCGAGAAAACTAAAATATTCGTTTCTATCTCCAGACAAATAAAAACATAGTATCTCGTCAGGAAAAAATGCTAGAATCAAACTTATGAAATGAAATATAATAAACAAATTAAGTTACTCAGGGATATTCTTAAAATTTAATTTTATCGTGATATTTATGCGAGAAAACTAAAATATTCGTTTCTAGTTCCAAAAGCATAAAAACATCGTTACTCATCAGGAAAAAATGCTAGAAACAAACTTATTAAATAAAATCTAATAAACTAATTTAGTTACTCAGGGATATTCTTAAAATTTAATTTTATCGTGATATTTATGCGAGAAAACTAAAATATTCGTTTCTTGTTCCAGAAACATAAAAACATCGTTACTCGTCAGGAAAAAATGCTAGAAACAAACTTATTAAATAAAATCTAATAAACTAATTTAGTTACTCAGGGATATTCTTAAAATTTAATTTTATCGTGATATTTATGCGAGAAAACTAAAATATTCGTTTCTAGTTCCAGAAACATAAAAACATCGTTACTCGTCAGGAAAAAATGCTAGAAACAAATTTATTAAACAAAATCTAATAAACAAATTTAGTTACTCAGGGATATTCTTAAAATTTAATTTTATCGTGATATTTATGCGAGAAAACTAAAATATTCCTTTCTAGCTCCAGATAATTTAAAACATCGTAACTCGACAGGACAAAATGCTAGAATCAAACTTATTAAATGAAATATAATAAACAAATTAAGTTACTCAGGGATATTCCTAAAATTTAATTTTATCGTGATATTTATGCGAGAAAACTAAAATATTCATTTCTAGTTCCAGAAACAAAAACATCGTTACTCGTCAGGAAAAAATGCTAGAAACAAATTTATTAAATAAAATCTAATAAACGAATTTAGTTACTCAGGGATATTCTTAAAATTTAATTTTATCGTGATATTTATGCGAGAAAACTTAAATATTCGTTTCTATCTCCAGACAAATAAAAACATAGTATCTCGTCAGGAAAAAATGCTAGAATCAAACTTATTAAATGAAATATAATAAACAAATTAAGTTACTCAGGGATATTCTTAAAATTTAATTTTATCGTGATATTTATGCGAGAAAACTAAAATATTCGTTTCTAGTTCCAAAAGCATAAAAACATCGTTACTCGTCAGGAAAAAATGCTAGAAACAAACTTATTAAATAAAATCTAATAAACTAATTTAGTTACTCAGGGATATTCTTAAAATTTAATTTTATCGTGATATTTATGCGAGAAAACTAAAATATTCGTTTCTAGTTCCAGAAACATAAAAACATCGTTACTCGTCAGGAAAAAATGCTAGAAACAAATTTATTAAACAAATTTAGTTACTCAGGGATATTCTTAAAATTTAATTTTATCGTGATATTTATGCGAGAAAACTAAAATATTCCTTTCTAGCTCCAGATAATTTAAAACATCGTAACTCAACAGGAAAAAATGCTAGAATCAAACTTATTAAATGAAATATAATAAACAAATTAAGTTACTCAGGGATATTCTTAAAATTTAATTTTATCGTGATATTTATGCGAGAAAACTAAAATATTCATTTCTAGTTCCAGAAACAAAAACATCGTTACTCGTCAGGAAAAAATGCTAGAAACAAATTTATTAAATAAAATCTAATAAACGAATTTAGTTACTCAGGGATATTCTTAAAATTTAATTTTATCGTGATATTTATGCGAGAAAACTAAAATATTCGTTTCTATCTCCAGACAAATAAAAACATCGTAACTCGTCAGGAAAAAATGCTAGAATCAAACTTATTAAATGAAATATAATAAACAAATTTAGTTACTCAGGGATATTCTTAAAATTTAATTTTATCGTGATATTAATGCGAGAAAACTAAAATATTCGTTTCTAGCTCCAGACAAATAAAAACATCGTAACTCGTCAGGAAAAAATTCTAGAATCAAACTTATTAAATGAAATATAATAAACAAATTAAGTTACTCAGGTATATTCTTAAAATTTAATTTTATCGTGAATTTATGCGAGAAAACTAAAATATTCGTTTCTAGTTCCAGAAACATAAAAACATCGTTACTCGTCAGGAAAAAATGCTAGAAACAAACTTATTCAATAAAATCTAATAAACAAATTTAGTTACTCAGGGATATTCTTAAAATTTAATTTTATCGTGATATTTATGCGAGAAAACTAAAATATTCGTTTCTATCTCCAGACAAATAAAAACATCGTAACTCGTCAGGAAAAAATGCTAGAATCAAACTTATTAAATGAAATATAATAAACAAATTAAGTTACTCCGGGATATTCTTAAAATTTTATTTTATCGTGATATTTATGCGAGAAAACTAAAATATTCGTTTCTAGCTCCAGATAATTTAAAACATCGTAACTCGACAGGAAAAAATGCTAGAATCAAACTTATTAAATGAAATATAATAAACAAATTAAGTTACTCAGGGATATTCTTAAAATTTAATTTTATCGTGATATTTATGCGAGAAAACTAAAATATTCGTTTCTAGTTCCAGAAACATAAAAACATCGTTACTCGTCAGGAAAAAATGCTAGAAACAAACTTATTCAATAAAATCTAATAAACAAATTTAGTTACTCAGGGATATTCTTAAAATTTAATTTTATCGTGATATTTATGCGAGAAAACTAAAATATTCGTTTCTATCTCCAGACAATTTAAAACATCGTAACTCGACAGGAAAAAATGCTAGAATCAAACTTATAAAATGAAATATAATAAACAAATTCAGTTACTCAGGGATATTCTTAAAATTTAATTTTATCGTGATATTTATGCGAGAAAACTAATATATTCGTTTCTATTTCCAGACAATTTAAAATATCGAAACTCGTCAGGAAAAAATGCTAGAATCAAACTTATTAAATGAAATATAATAAACAAATTAAGTTACTCAGGGATGTTCTTAAAATTTAATTTTATCGTCATATTTATGCGAGAAAACTAAAATTTTCGTTTCTAGCTCCAGACAAATAAAAACATCGTTACTCCTCAGGAAAAAATTCTAGAATCAAACTTATTAAAAAAATCTAATAAACAAATAAAGTTACTCAGGGATATTCTTAAAATTTAATTTTAACGTGATATTTATGCGAGAAAACTAAAATATTCGTTTCTAGTTCCAGAAACATAAAAACATCGTTACTCGTCAGGAAAAAATGCTAGAAACAAATTTATTAAATAAAATCTAATAAACAAATTTAGTTACTCAGGGATATTCTTAAAATTTAATTTTATTGTGATATTTATGCGAGAAAACTAAAATATTCGTTTCTATCTCCAGACAAATAAAAACACAGTATCTCGTCAGGAAAAAATGCTAGAATCAAACTTATTAAATGAAATATAATAAACAAATTAAGTTACTCAGGGATATTCTTAAAATTAAATTTTATCGTGATATTTATGCGAGAAAACTAAAATATTCGTTTCTAGCTCCAGACAAATAAAAACATCGTTACTCCTCAGGAAAAAATTCTAGAATCAAACTTATTAAAAAAATCTAATAAACAAATAAAGTTACTCAGGGATATTCTTAAAATTTAATTTTAACGTGATATTTATGCGAGAAAACTAAAATATTCCTTTCTAGTTCCAGAAACATAAAAACATCGTTACTCGTCAGGAAAAAATGCTAGAAACAAATTTATTAAATAAAATCTAATAAACAAATTTAGTTACTCAGGGATATTCTTAAAATTTAATTTTATCGTGATATTTATGCGAGAAAACTAAAATATTCGTTTCTATCTCCAGACAAATAAAAACACAGTATCTCGTCAGGAAAAAATGCTAGAATCAAACTTATTAAATGAAATATAATAAACAAATTAAGTTACTCAGGGATATTCTTAAAATTAAATTTTATCGTGATATTTATGCGAGAAAACTAAAATATTCGTTTCTAGTTCCAGAAACATAAAAACATCGTTACTCGTCAGGAAAAAATGCTAGAAACAAACTTATTAAATAAAATCTAATAAACTGATTTAGTTACTCAGGGATATCTTAAAATTTAATTTTATCGTGATATTTATGCGAGAAAACTAAAATATTCGTTTCTAGTTCCAGAAACATAAAAACATCGTTACTCGTCAGGAAAAAATGCTAGAAACAAACTTATTCAATAAAATCTAATAAACAAATTTAGTTACTCAGGGATATTCTTAAAATTTAATTTTATCGTGATATTTATGCGAGAAAACTAAAATATTCGTTTCTATTTCCAGACAATTTAAAACATCGAAACTCGACAGGAAAAAATGCTAGAATCAAACTTATTAAATGAAATATAATAAACAAATTAAGTTACTCAGGGGTATTCTTACAATTTAATTTTATCGTCATATTTAAGCGAGAAAACTAAAATATTCGTTTCTAGCTCCAGACAAATAAAAACATCGTAACTCCTCAGGAAAAAATGCTAGAATGAAACTTATTAAATAAAATCTAATAAACAAATTTAGTTACTCAGGGATATTCTTAAAATTTAATTTTATCCTGATATTTATGCGAGAAAACTAAAATATTCGTTTCTATCTCCAGACTAATAAAAACATCGTAACTCGTCAGGAAAAAATTCTAGAATCAAACTTATTAAATGAAATATAATAAACAAATTAAGTTACTCAGGGATATTCTTAAAATTTAATTTTATCGTTATATTTATGCGAGAAAACTAAAATATTCGTTTCTAGTTCCAGAAACATATAAACATCGTTACTCGTCGGGAAAAAATGCTAGAAACAAATTTATTAAATAAAATCTAATAAACAAATTTAGTTACTCAGGGATATTCTTAAAATTTAATTTTATTGTGATATTTATGCGAGAAAACTAAAATATTCGTTTCTATCTCCAGACAAATAAAAACACAGTATCTCGTCAGGAAAAAATGCTAGAATCAAACTTATTAAATGAAATATAATAAACAAATTAAGTTACTCAGGGATATTCTTACAATTTAATTTTATCGTGATATTTATGCGAGAAAACTAAAATATTCGTTTCTAGCTCCAGACAATTTAAAACATCGTAACTCGACAGGAAAAAATGCTAGAATCAAACTTATTAAATGAAATATAATAAACAAATTAAGTTACTCAGGGATATTCTTAAAATTTAATTTTATCGTGATATTTATGCGAGAAAACTAAAATATTCGTTTCTATTTCCAGACAATTTAAAATATCGAAACTCGTCAGGAAAAAATGCTAGAATCAAACTTATTAAATGAAATATAATAAACAAATTAAGTTACTCAGGGATATTCTTAAAATTTAATTTTATCGTCATATTTATGCGAGAAAACTAAAATATTCGTTTCTAGCTCCAGACAAATAAAAACATCGTTACTCCTCAGGAAAAAATTCTAGAATCAAACTTATTAAAAAAATCTAATAAACAAATAAAGTTACTCAGGGATATTCTTAAAATTTAATTTTAACGTGATATTTATACGAGAAAACTAAAATATTCGTTTCTAGTTCCAGAAACATAAAAACATCGTTACTCGTCAGGAAAAAATGCTAGAAACAAATTTATTAAATAAAATCTAATAAACAAATTTAGTTACTCAGGGATATTCTTAAAATTTAATTTTATTGTAATATTTATGCGAGAAAACTAAAATATTCGTTTCTATCTCCAGACAAATAAAAACACAGTATCTCGTCAGGAAAAAATGCTAGAATCAAACTTATTAAATGAAATATAATAAACAAATTAAGTTACTCAGGGATATTCTTAAAATTAAATTTTATCGTGATATTTATGCGAGAAAACTAAAATATTCGTTTCTAGCTCCAGACAAATAAAAACATCGTTACTCCTCAGGAAAAAATTCTAGAATCAAACTTATTAAAAAAATCTAATAAACAAATAAAGTTACTCAGGGATATTCTTAAAATTTAATTTTAACGTGATATTTATGCGAGAAAACTAAAATATTCGTTTCTAGTTCCAGAAACATAAAAACATCGTTACTCGTCAGGAAAAAATGCTAGAAACAAATTTATTAAATAAAATCTAATAAACAAATTTAGTTACTCAGGGATATTCTTAAAATTTAATTTTATTGTGATATTTATGCGAGAAAACTAAAATATTCGTTTCTATCTCCAGACAAATAAAAACACAGTATCTCGTCAGGAAAAAATGCTAGAATCAAACTTATTAAATGAAATATAATAAACAAATTAAGTTACTCAGGGATATTCTTAAAATTAAATTTTATCGTGATATTTATGCGAGAAAACTAAAATATTCGTTTCTAGTTCCAGAAACATAAAAACATCGTTACTCGTCAGGAAAAAATGCTAGAAACAAACTTATTAAATAAAATCTAATAAACTAATTTAGTTACTCAGGGATATCTTAAAATTTAATTTTATCGTGATATTTATGCGAGAAAACTAAAATATTCGTTTCTAGTTCCAGAAACATAAAAACATCGTTACTCGTCAGGAAAAAATGCTAGAAACAAACTTATTCAATAAAATCTAATAAACAAATTTAGTTACTCAGGGATATTCTTAAAATTTAATTTTATCGTGATATTTATGCGAGAAAACTAAAATATTCGTTTCTAGTTCCAGAAACATAAAAACATCGTTACTCGTCAGGAAAAAATGCTAGAAACAAACTTATTCAATAAAATCTAATAAACAAATTTAGTTACTCAGGGACATTCTTAAAATTTAATTTTATCGTGATATTTTGTGCGAGGAAACTGAAATATTCGTTTCTATCTCCAGACAAATAAAAACATCGTAACTCGTCAGGAAAAAATGCTAGAATCAAACCTATTAAATGAAATATAATAAACAAATTAAGTTACTCAGGGATATTCTTAAAATTTAATTTTATCGTGATATTTATGCGAGAAAACTAAAATATTCGTTTCTAGTTCCAGAAACATAAAAACATCGTTACTCGTCAGGAAAAAATGCTAGAAACAAACTTATTCAATAAAATCTAATAAACAAATTTAGTTACTCAGTGTCTTAAAATTTAATTTTATCGTGATATTTATGCGAGAAAACTAAAATATTCGTTTCTAGCACCAGATAATTTAAAACATCGTAACTCGACAGGAAAAAATGCTAGAATCAAACTTATTAAATGAAATATAATAAACAAATTAAGTTACTCAGGGGTATTCTTACAATTTAATTTTATCGTGATATTTATGCGAGAAAACTAAAATATTCGTTTCTATCTCCAGACAAATAAAAACATCGTAACTCGTCAGGAAAAAATGCTAGAATCAAACCTTTTAAATGAAATATAATAAACAAATTAAGTTACTCAGGAATATTCTTAAAATTTAATTTTATCGTGATATTTATGCGAGAAAACTAAAATATTCGTTTCTAGCTCCAGACAATTAAAACATCGTAACTCGACAGGAAAAAATGCTAGAATCAAACTTATTAAATGAAATATAATAAACAAATTAAGTTACTCAGGGATATTCTTAAAATTTAATTTTATCGTGATATTTATGCGAGAAAACTAAAATATTCGTTTCTAGTTCCAGAAACATAAAAACATCGTTACTCGTCAGGAAAAAATGCTAGAAACAAACTTATTCAATATAATCTAATAAACAAATTTAGTTACTCAGGGATATTCTTAAAATTTAATTTTATCGTGATATTTATGCGAGAAAACTAAAATATTCGTTTCTATCTACAGACAAATAAAAACATCGTAACTCGTCAGGAAAAAATGCTAGAATTCAATAAAATTTAATAAACAAATTTAGATACTCAGGGATATTCTTAAAATTTAATTTTATCGTGATATTTATGCGAGAAAACTAAAATATTCGTTTCTATTTCCAGACAATTTAAAACATCGAAACTCGACAGGAAAAAATGCTAGAATCAAACTTATTAAATGAAATATAATAAACAAATTAAGTTACTCAGGGGTATTCTTACAATTTAATTTTATCGTCATATTTATGCGAGAAAACTAAAATATTCGTTTCTAGCTCCAGACAAATAAAAACATCGTTACACCTCAGGAAAAAATTCTAGAATCAAACTTATTAAAAAAATCTAATAAACAAATAAAGTTACTCAGGGATATTCTTAAAATTAAATTTTATAGTGATATTTATGCGTGAAAACTAAAATATTCGTTTCTATCTCCAGACAAATAAAAACATAGTATCTCGTCAGGAAAAAATGCTAGAATCAAACTTATTAAATGAAATATAATAAACAAATTAAGTTACTCAGGGTTATTCTTAAAATTTAATTTTATCGTGATATTTATGCGAGAAAACTAAAATATTCGTTTCTAGTTCCAGAAACATAAAAACATCGTTACTCGTCAGGAAAAAATGCTAGAAACAAACTTATTCAATAAAATCTAATAAACAAATTTAGTTACTCAGGGATATTCTTAAAATTTAATTTTATCGTGATATTTATGCGAGAAAACTAAAATATTCGTTTCTATCTCCAGACAAATAAAAACATCGTAACTCGTCAGGAAAAAATGCTCGAATCAAACTTATTAAATGAAATATAATAAACAAATTAAGTTACTCCGGGATATTCTTAAAATTTAATTTTATCGTGATATTTATGCGAGAAAACTAAAATATTCGTTTCTAGCTCCAGATAATTTAAAACATCGTAACTCGACAGGAAAAAATGCTAGAATCAAACTTATTAAATGAAATATAATAAACAAATTCAGTTACTCAGGGATATTCTTAAAATTTAATTTTATCGTGATATTTATGCGAGAAAACTAATATATTCGTTTCTATTTCCAGACAATTTAAAACATCGAAACTCGACAGGAAAAAATGCTAGAATCAAACTTATTAAATGAAATATAATAAACAAACTTAGTTACTCAGGGATATTCTTAAAATTTAATTTTATCGTGATATTTTGTGCGAGGAAACTGAAATATTCGTTTCTACCTCCAGACAAATAAAAACATCGTAACTCGTCAGGAAAAAATGCTAGAATCAAACTTATTAAATAAAATCTAATAAACTAATTTAGTTACTCAGGGATATTCTTAAAATTTAATTTTATCGTGATATTTATGCGAGAAAACTAAAATATTCGTTTCTAGTTCCAGAAATATAAAAACATCGTTACTCGTCAGGAAAAAATGCTAGAAACAAACTTATTCAATAAAATCTAATAAACAAATTTAGTTACTCAGGGATATTCTTAAAATTTAATTTTATCGTGATATTTTGTGCGAGGAAACTGAAATATTCGTTTCTATCTCCAGACAAATAAAAACATCGTAACTCGTCAGGAAAAAATGCTAGAATCAAACCTATTAAATGAAATATAATAAACAAATTAAGTTACTCAGGGATATTCTTAAAATTTAATTTTATCGTGATATTTATGCGAGAAAACTAAAATATTCGTTTCTAGTTCCAGAAACATAAAAACATCGTTACTCGTCAGGAAAAAATGCTAGAAACAAATTTATTAAATAAAATCTAATAAACAAATTTAGTTACTCAGGGATATTCTTAAAATTTAATTATATTATGATATTTATGCGAGAAAACTAAAATATTCGTTTCTATCTCCAGACAAATAAAAACACAGTATCTCGTCAGGAAAAAATGCTAGAATCAAACTTATTAAATGAAATATAATAAACAAATTAAGTTACTCAGGGATATTCTTAAAATTAAATTTTATCGTGATATTTATGCGAGAAAACTAAAATATTCGTTTCTATCTCCAGACAAATAAAAACACAGTATCTCGTCAGGAAAAAATGCTAGAATCAAACTTATTAAATGAAATATAATAAACAAATTAAGTTACTCAGGGATATTCTTAAAATTAAATTTTATCGTGATATTTATGCGAGAAAACTAAAATATTCGTTTCTAGTTCCAGAAACATAAAAACATCGTTACTCGTCAGGAAAAAATGCTAGAAACAAACTTATTAAATAAAATCTAATAAACTATTTTAGTTACTCAGGGATATTCTTAAAATTTAATTTTATCGTGATATTTATGCGAGAAAACTAAAATATTCGTTTCTAGTTCCAGAAACATAAAAACATCGTTACTCGTCAGGAAAAAATGCTAGAAACAAACTTATTCAATAAAATCTAATAAACAAATTTAGTTACTCAGGGACATTCTTAAAATTTAATTTTATCGTGATATTTTGTGCGAGGAAACTGAAATATTCGTTTCTATCTCCAGACAAATAAAAACATCGTAACTCGTCAGGAAAAAATGCTAGAATCAAACCTATTAAATGAAATATAATAAACAAATTAAGTTACTCAGGGATATTCTTAAAATTTAATTTTATCGTGATATTTATGCGAGAAAACTAAAATATTCGTTTCTAGTTCCAGAAACATAAAAACATCGTTACTCGTCAGGAAAAAATGCTAGAAACAAACTTATTCAATAAAATCTAATAAACAAATTTAGTTACTCAGTGTCTTAAAATTTAATTTTATCGTGATATTTATGCGAGAAAACTAATATATTCGTTTCTAGCACCAGATAATTTAAAACATCGTAACTCGACAGGAAAAAATGCTAGAATCAAACTTATTAAATGAAATATAATAAACAAATTAAGTTACTCAGGGGTATTCTTACAATTTAATTTTATCGTGATATTTATGCGAGAAAACTAAAATATTCGTTTCTATCTCCAGACAAATAAAAACATCGTAACTCGTCAGGAAAAAATGCTAGAATCAAACCTTTTAAATGAAATATAATAAACAAATTAAGTTACTCAGGAATATTCTTAAAATTTAATTTTATCGTGATATTTATGCGAGAAAACTAAAATATTCGTTTCTAGCTCCAGACAATTAAAACATCGTAACTCGACAGGAAAAAATGCTAGAATCAAACTTATTAAATGAAATATAATAAACAAATTAAGTTACTCAGGGATATTCTTAAAATTTAATTTTATCGTGATATTTATGCGAGAAAACTAAAATATTCGTTTCTAGTTCCAGAAACATAAAAACATCGTTACTCGTCAGGAAAAAATGCTAGAAACAAACTTATTCAATATAATCTAATAAACAAATTTAGTTACTCAGGGATATTCTTAAAATTTAATTTTATCGTGATATTTATGCGAGAAAACTAAAATATTCGTTTCTATCTACAGACAAATAAAAACATCGTAACTCGTCAGGAAAAAATGCTAGAATTCAATAAAATTTAATAAACAAATTTAGATACTCAGGGATATTCTTAAAATTTAATTTTATCGTGATATTTATGCGAGAAAACTAAAATATTCGTTTCTATTTCCAGACAATTTAAAACATCGAAACTCGACAGGAAAAAATGCTAGAATCAAACTTATTAAATGAAATATAATAAACAAATTAAGTTACTCAGGGGTATTCTTACAATTTAATTTTATCGTCATATTTATGCGAGAAAACTAAAATATTCGTTTCTAGCTCCAGACAAATAAAAACATCGTTACACCTCAGGAAAAAATTCTAGAATCAAACTTATTAAAAAAATCTAATAAACAAATAAAGTTACTCAGGGATATTCTTAAAATTAAATTTTATAGTGATATTTATGCGTGAAAACTAAAATATTCGTTTCTATCTCCAGACAAATAAAAACATAGTATCTCGTCAGGAAAAAATGCTAGAATCAAACTTATTAAATGAAATATAATAAACAAATTAAGTTACTCAGGGTTATTCTTAAAATTTAATTTTATCGTGATATTTATGCGAGAAAACTAAAATATTCGTTTCTAGTTCCAGAAACATAAAAACATCGTTACTCGTCAGGAAAAAATGCTAGAAACAAACTTATTCAATAAAATCTAATAAACAAATTTAGTTACTCAGGGATATTCTTAAAATTTAATTTTATCGTGATATTTATGCGAGAAAACTAAAATATTCGTTTCTATCTCCAGACAAATAAAAACATCGTAACTCGTCAGGAAAAAATGCTCGAATCAAACTTATTAAATGAAATATAATAAACAAATTAAGTTACTCCGGGATATTCTTAAAATTTAATTTTATCGTGATATTTATGCGAGAAAACTAAAATATTCGTTTCTAGCACCAGATAATTTAAAACATCGTAACTCGACAGGAAAAAATGCTAGAATCAAACTTATTAAATGAAATATAATAAACAAATTAAGTTACTCAGGGGTATTCTTACAATTTAATTTTATCGTGATATTTATGCGAGAAAACTAAAATATTCGTTTCTATCTCCAGACAAATAAAAACATCGTAACTCGTCAGGAAAAAATGCTAGAATCAAACCTTTTAAATGAAATATAATAAACAAATTAAGTTACTCAGGAATATTCTTAAAATTTAATTTTATCGTGATATTTATGCGAGAAAACTAAAATATTCGTTTCTAGCTCCAGACAATTAAAACATCGTAACTCGACAGGAAAAAATGCTAGAATCAAACTTATTAAATGAAATATAATAAACAAATTAAGTTACTCAGGGATATTCTTAAAATTTAATTTTATCGTGATATTTATGCGAGAAAACTAAAATATTCGTTTCTAGTTCCAGAAACATAAAAACATCGTTACTCGTCAGGAAAAAATGCTAGAAACAAACTTATTCAATATAATCTAATAAACAAATTTAGTTACTCAGGGATATTCTTAAAATTTAATTTTATCGTGATATTTATGCGAGAAAACTAAAATATTCGTTTCTAGCTCCAGACAATTAAAACATCGTAACTCGACAGGAAAAAATGCTAGAATCAAACTTATTAAATGAAATATAATAAACAAATTAAGTTACTCAGGGATATTCTTAAAATTTAATTTTATCGTGATATTTATGCGAGAAAACTAAAATATTCGTTTCTAGTTCCAGAAACATAAAAACATCGTTACTCGTCAGGAAAAAATGCTAGAAACAAACTTATTCAATATAATCTAATAAACAAATTTAGTTACTCAGGGATATTCTTAAAATTTAATTTTATCGTGATATTTATGCGAGAAAACTAAAATATTCGTTTCTATTTCCAGACAATTTAAAACATCGAAACTCGACAGGAAAAAATGCTAGAATCAAACTTATTAAATGAAATATAATAAACAAATTAAGTTACTCAGGGGTATTCTTACAATTTAATTTTATCGTCATATTTATGCGAGAAAACTAAAATATTCGTTTCTAGCTCCAGACAAATAAAAACATCGTTACACCTCAGGAAAAAATTCTAGAATCAAACTTATTAAAAAAATCTAATAAACAAATAAAGTTACTCAGGGATATTCTTAAAATTAAATTTTATAGTGATATTTATGCGTGAAAACTAAAATATTCGTTTCTATTTCCAGACAAATAAAAACATAGTATCTCGTCAGGAAAAAATGCTAGAATCAAACTTATTAAATGAAATATAATAAACAAATTAAGTTACTCAGGGTTATTCTTAAAATTTAATTTTATCGTGATATTTATGCGAGAAAACTAAAATATTCGTTTCTAGTTCCAGAAACATAAAAACATCGTTACTCGTCAGGAAAAAATGCTAGAAACAAACTTATTCAATAAAATCTAATAAACAAATTTAGTTACTCAGGGATATTCTTAAAATTTAATTTTATCGTGATATTTATGCGAGAAAACTAAAATATTCGTTTCTATCTCCAGACAAATAAAAACATCGTAACTCGTCAGGAAAAAATGCTCGAATCAAACTTATTAAATGAAATATAATAAACAAATTAAGTTACTCCGGGATATTCTTAAAATTTAATTTTATCGTGATATTTATGCGAGAAAACTAAAATATTCGTTTCTAGCTCCAGATAATTTAAAACATCGTAACTCGAATGGAAAAAATGCTAGAATCAAACTTATTAAATGAAATATAATAAACAAATTAAGTTACTCAGGGATATTCTTAAAATTTAATTTTATCTTGATATTTATGCGAGAAAACTAAAATATTCGTTTCTAGTTCCAGAAACATAAAAACATCGTTACTCGTCAGGAAAAAATGCTAGAAACAAACTTATTAAATGAAATATAATAAACAAATTTAGTTACTCAGGGATATTCTTAAAATTTAATTTTATCGTGATATTTTGTGCGAGGAAACTGAAATATTCGTTTCTATCTCCAGACAAATAAAAACATCGTAACTCGTCAGGAAAAAATGCTAGAATCAAACCTATTAAATGAAATATAATAAACAAATTAAGTTACTCAGGGATATTCTTAAAATTTAATTTTATCCTGATATTTATGCGAGAAAACTAAACTATTCGTTTCTAGTTCCAGAAACATAAAAACATCGTTACTCGTCAGGAAAAAATGCTAGAAACAATCTTATTCAATAAAATCTAATAAACAAATTTAGTTACTCAGGGATATTCTTAAAATTTAATTTTATCGTGATATTTATGCGAGAAAACTAAAATATTCGTTTCTATCTCCAGACAATTTAAAACATCGTAACTCGACAGGAAAAAATGCTAGAATCAAACTTATTAAATGAAATATAATAAACAAATTCAGTTACTCAGGGATATTCTTAAAATTTAATTTTATCGTGATATTTATGCGAGAAAACTAATATATTCGTTTCTATTTCCCGACAATTTAAAACATCGAAACTCGACAGGAAAAAATGCTAGAATCAAACTTATTAAATGAAATATAATAAACAAATTTAGTTACTCAGGGATATTCTTAAAATTTAATTTTATCGTGATATTTTGTGCGAGGAAACTGAAATATTCGTTTCTACCTCCAGACAAATAAAAACATCGTAACTCGTCAGGAAAAAATGCTAGAATCAAACTTATTAAATAAAATCTAATAAACAAATTAAGATACTCAGGGATATTCTTAAAATTTAATTTTATCGTGATATTTATGCGAGAAAACTAAAATATTCGTTTCTAGCTCCAGACAATTTAAAACATCGAAACTCGACAGGAAAAAATGCTAGAATCAAACTTATTAAATAAAATCTAATAAACAAATTAAGTTACTCAGGGATATTCTTAAAATTTAATTTTATCGTTATATTTATGCGAGAAAACTAAAATATTCGTTTCTAGTTCCAGAAACATAAAAACATCGTTACTCGTCGGGAAAAAATGCTAGAAACAAATTTATTAAATAAAATCTAATAAACAAATTAAGATACTCAGGGATATTCTTAAAATTTAATTTTATCGTGATATTTATGCTAGAAAACTAAAATATTCGTTTCTAGTTCCAGAAACATAAAAACATCGTTACTCGTCAGCAATAAATGCTAGAAACAAACTTATTCAATAAAATCTAATAAACAAATTTAGTTACTCAGGGATATTCTTAAAATTTAATTTTATCGTGATATTTATGCGAGAAAACTAAAATATTCGTTTCTATCTCCAGACAAATAAAAACATCGTAACTCGTCAGGAAAAAATGCTAGAATCAAACCTATTAAATGAAATATAATAAACAAATTAAGTTACTCAGGGATATTCTTAAAATTTAATTTTATCCTGATATTTATGCGAGAAAACTAAAATATTCGTTTCTAGTTCCAGAAACATAAAAACATCGTTACTCGTCAGGAAAAAATGCTAGAAACAAACTTATTCAATAAAATCTAATAAACAAATTTAGTTACTTAGGGATATTCTTAAAATTTAATTTTATCGTGATATTTATGCGAGAAAACTAAAATATTCGTTTCTGTCTCCAGACAATTTAAAACATCGTAACTCGACAGGAAAAAATGCTAGAATCAAACTTATTAAATGAAATATAATAAACAAATTAAGATACTCAGGGATATTCTTAAAATTTAATTTTATCGTGATATTTTGTGCGAGGAAACTGAAATATTCGTTTCTACCTCCAGACAAATAAAAACATCGTAACTCGTCAGGAAAAAATGCTAGAATCAAACTTATTAAATAAAATCTAATAAACAAATTAAGATACTCAGGGATATTCTTAAAATTTAATTTTATCGTGATATTTATGCGAGAAAACTAAAATATTCGTTTCTAGCTCCAGACAATTTAAAACATCGAAACTCGACAGGAAAAAATGCTAGAATCAAACTTATTAAATAAAATCTAATAAACTAGAATCAAACCTTTTAAATGAAATATAATAAACAAATTAAGTTACTCAGGAATATTCTTAAAATTTAATTTTATCGTGATATTTATGCGAGAAAACTAAAATATTCGTTTCTAGCTCCAGACAATTAAAACATCGTAACTCGACAGGAAAAAATGCTAGAATCAAACCTTTTAAATGAAATATAATAAACAAATTAAGTTACTCAGGAATATTCTTAAAATTTAATTTTATCGTGATATTTATGCGAGAAAACTAAAATATTCGTTTCTAGCTCCAGACAATTAAAACATCGTAACTCGACAGGAAAAAATGCTAGAATCTAACCTTTTAAATGAAATATAATAAACAAATTAAGTTACTCAGGAATATTCTTAAAATTTAATTTTATCGTGATATTTATGCGAGAAAACTAAAATATTCGTTTCTAGCTCCAGACAATTAAAACATCGTTACTCGTCAGGAAAAAATGCTAGAAACAAACTTATTCAATAAAATCTAATAAACAAATTTAGTTACTCAGCGATATTCTTAAAATTTAATTTTATCGTGATATTTATGCGAGAAAACTAAAATATTCGTTTCTATCTACAGACAAATAAAAACATCGTAACTCGTCAGGAAAAAATGCTAGAATTCAATAAAATTTAATTAACAAATTTAGTTACTCAGGGATATTCTTAAAATTTAATTTTATCGTGATATTTATGCGAGAAAACTAAAATATTCGTTTCTATTTCCAGACAATTTAAAACATCGAAACTCGACAGGAAAAAATGCTAGAATCAAACTTATTAAATGAAATATAATAAACAAATTAAGTTACTCAGGGGTATTCTTACAATTTAATTTCATCGTCATATTTATGCGAGAAAACTAAAATATTCGTTTCTAGCTCCAGACAAATAAAAACATCGTTACACCTCAGGAAAAAATTCTAGAATCAAACTTATTAAAAAAATCTAATAAACAAATAAAGTTACTCAGGGATATTCTTAAAATTAAATTTTATCGTGATATTTATGCGTGAAAACTAAAATATTCGTTTCTATCTCCAGACAAATAAAAACATAGTATCTCGTCAGGAAAAAATGCTAGAATCAAACTTATTAAATGAAATATAATAAACAAATTAAGTTACTCAGGGTTATTCTTAAAATTTAATTTTATCGTGATATTTATGCGAGAAAACTAAAATATTCGTTTCTAGTTCCAGAAACATAAAAACATCGTTACTCGTCAGGAAAAAATGCTAGAAACAAACTTATTCAATAAAATCTAATAAACAAATTTAGTTACTCAGGGATATTCTTAAAATTTAATTTTATCGTGATATTTATGCGAGAAAACTAAAATATTCGTTTCTATCTCCAGACAAATAAAAACATCGTAACTCGTCAGGAAAAAATGCTAGAATCAAACTTATTAAATGAAATATAATAAACAAATTAAGTTACTCCGGGATATTCTTAAAATTTAATTTTATCGTGATATTTATGCGAGAAAACTAAAATATTCGTTTCTAGCTCCAGATAATTTAAAACATCGTAACTCGACAGGAAAAAATGCTAGAATCAAACTTATTAAATGAAATATAATAAACAAATTAAGTTACTCAGGGATATTCTTAAAATTTAATTTTATCTTGATATTTATGCGAGAAAACTAAAATATTCGTTTCTAGTTCCAGAAACATAAAAACATCGTTACTCGTAAGGAAAAAATGCTAGAAACAAACTTATTAAATGAAATATAATAAACAAATTTAGTTACTCAGGGATATTCTTAAAATTTAATATTATCGTGATATTTTGTGCGAGGAAACTGAAATATTCGTTTCTATCTCCAGACAAATAAAAACATCGTAACTCGTCAGGAAAAAATGCTAGAATCAAACTTATTAAATAAAATCTAATAAACTAATTTAGTTACTCAGGGATATTCTTAAAATTTAATTTTATCGTGATATTTATGCGAGAAAACTAAAATATTCGTTTCTAGTTCCAGAAACATAAAAACATCGTTACACGTCAGGAAAAAATGTTAGAAACAAACTTATTCAATAAAATCTAATAAACAAATTTAGTTACTCAGGGATATTCTTAAAATTTAATTTTATCGTGATATTTTGTGCGAGGAAACTGAAATATTCGTTTCTATCTCCAGACAAATAAAAACATCGTAACTCGTCAGGAAAAAATGCTAGAATCAAACCTATTAAATGAAATATAATAAACAAATTAAGTTACTCAGGGATATTCTTAAAATTAAATTTTATCGTGATATTTTGTGCGAGGAAACCGAAATATTCGTTTCTATCTCCAGACAAATAAAAACAAAATATTCGTTTCTAGTTCCAGAAACATAAAAACATCGTTACTCGTCAGGAAAAAATGCTAGAAACAAACTTATTCAATAAAATCTAATAAACAAATTTAGTTACTCAGGGATATTCTTAAAATTTAATTTTATCGTGATATTTATGCGAGAAAACTAAAATATTCGTTTCTATTTCCAGACAATTTAAAACATCGAAACTCCTCAGGAAAAAATGCTAGAATGAAACTTATTAAATAAAATCTAATAAACAAATTTAGTTACTCAGGGATATTCTTAAAATTTAATTTTATCCTGATATTTATGCGAGAAAACTAAAATATTCGTTTCTATCTCCAGACTAATAAAAACATCGTAACTCGTCAGGAAAAAATTCTAGAATCAAACTTATTAAATGAAATATAATAAACAAATTAAGTTACTCAGGGATATTCTTAAAATTTAATTTTATCGTTATATATATGCGAGAAAACTAAAATATTCGTTTCTAGCTCCAGACAATTTAAAACATCGTAACTCGACAGGAAAAAATGCTAGATTCAAACTTATTAAAAGAAATATAATAAACAAATTAACTTATTCAGGGATATTCTTAAAATTTAATTTTATCGTGATATTTATGCGAGAAAACTAAAATATTCGTTTCTAGCTCCAGACAATTTAAAACATCGTATCTCGACAGGAAAAAATGCTAGATTCAAACTTATTAAATGAAATATTATAAACAAATTAAGTTACTCAGGGATATTCTTAAAATTAAATTTTATCGTGATATTTATGCGAGAAAACTAAAATATTCGTTTCTAGCTCCAGATAATTTAAAACATCGTAACTCGACAGGAAAAAATGCTAGAATCAAACTTATTAAATGAAATATAATAAACAAATTAAGTTACTCAGGGATATTCTTAAAATTTAATTTTATTGTGATATTTATGCGAGAAAACTAAAATATTCGTTTCTATCTCCAGACAAATAAAAACACAGTATTTCGTCAGGAAAAAATGCTAGAATCAAACTTATTAAATGAAATATAATAAACAAATTAAGTTACTCAGGAATATTCTTACAATTTAATTTTATCGTGATATTTATGCGAGAAAACTAAAATATTCGTTTCTAGTTCCAGAAACATAAAAACATCGTTACTCGTCAGGAAAAAATGCTAGAAACAAACTTATTCAATAAAATCTAATAAACAAATTTAGTTACTCAGGGATATTCTTAAAATTTAATTTTATCGTGATATTTTGTGCGAGAAAACTGAAATATTCGTTTCTATCTCCAGACAAATAAAAACATCGTAACTCGTCAGGAAAAAATGCTAGAATCAAACCTATTAAATGAAATATAATAAACAAATTAAGTTACTCAGGGATATTCTTAAAATTTAATTTTATCCTGATATTTATGCGAGAAAACTAAAATATTCGTTTCTAGTTCCAGAAACATAAAAACATCGTTACTCGTCAGGAAAAAATGCTAGAAACAAACTTATTCAATAAAATCTAATAAACAAATTTAGTTACTCAGGGATATTCTTAAAATTTAATTTTATCGTGATATTTATGCGAGAAAACTAAAATATTCGTTTCTATCTCCAGACAATTTAAAACTTCGTAACTCGACAGGAAAAAATGCTAGAATCAAACTTATTAAATGAAATATAATAAACAAATTCAGTTACTCAGGGATATTCTTAAAATTTAATTTTATCGTGATATTTATGCGAGAAAACTAATATATTCGTTTCTATTTCCAGACAATTTAAAACATCGAAACTCGACAGGAAAAAATGCTAGAATCAAACTTATTAAATGAAATATAATAAACAAATTTAGTTACTCACGGATATTCTTAAAATTTAATTTTATCGTGATATTTTGTGCGAGGAAACTGAAATATTCGTTTCTACCTCCAGACAAATAAAAACATCGTAACTCGTCAGGAAAAAATGCTAGAATCAAACTTATTAAATAAAATCTAATAAACAAATTAAGATACTCAGGGATATTCTTAAAATTTAATTTTATCGTTATATTTATGCGAGAAAACTAAAATATTCGTTTCTAGCTCCAGACAATTTAAAATATCGAAACTCGACAGGAAAAAATGCTAGAATCAAACTTATTAAATAAAATCTAATAAACAAATTAAGTTACTCAGGGATATTCTTAAAATTTAATTTTATCGTTATATTTATGCGAGAAAACTAAAATATTCGTTTCTAGTTCCAGAAGCATAAAAACATCGTTACTCGTCAGGAAAAAATGCTAGAAACAAACTTATTCAATAAAATCTAATAAACAAATTTAGTTACTCAGGGATATTCTTAAAATTTAATTTTATCGTGATATTTATGCGAGAAAACTAAAATATTCGTTTCTATCTCCAGACAAATAAAAACATCGTAACTCGTCAGGAAAAAATGCTAGAATCAAACCTATTAAATGAAATATAATAAACAAATTAAGTTACTCAGGTATATTCTTAAAATTTAATTTTATCGTGATATTTATGCGAGAAACCTAAATATTCGTTTCTAGTTCCAGGAACATAAAAACATCGTTACTCGTCAGGAAAAAATGCTAGAAACAAATTTATTAAATAAAATCTAATAAACAAATTTAGTTACTCAGGGATATTCTTAAAATTTAATTTTATCGTGATATTTATGCGAGAAAACTAAAATATTCGTTTCTAGTTCCAGAAACATAAAAACATCGTTACTCGTCAGGAAAAAATGCTAGAAACAAACTTATTCAAAAAAATCTAATAAACAAATTTAGTTACTCAGGGATATTCTTAAAATTTAATTTTATCGTGATATTTATGCGAGAAAACTAAAATATTCGTTTCTATCTCTCCAGACAAATAAAAACATCGTTACTCGTCGGGGAAAAATGCTAGAATCAAACCTATTAAATGAAATATAATAAACAAATTAAGTTACTCAGGGATATTCTTAAAATTTAATTTTATCGTGATATTTATGCGAGAAAACTAAAATATTAGTTTCTAGTTCCAGAAACATAAAAACATCGTAACTCGACAGGAAAAAATGCTAGAATCAAACTTATTATATGAAATATAATAAACAAATTAAGATACTCAGGGATATTCTTAAAATTTAATTTTATATTGATATTTATGCGAGAAAACTAAAATATTCGTTTCTAGCTCCAGACAATTTAAAACATCGAAACTCGACAGGAAAAAATGCTAGAATCAAACTTATTAAATAAAATCTAATAAACTAATTTAGTTACTCAGGGATATTCTTAAAATTTAATTTTATCGTGATATTTATGCGAGAAAACTAAAATATTCGTTTCTAGTTCCAGAAACATAAAAACATCGTTACTCGTCAGGAAGAAATGCTAGAAACAAACTTATTCAATAAAATTTAATAAGCAAATATAGTTACTCAGGGATATTCTTAAAATTTAATTTTATCGTGATATTTATGCGAGAAAACTAAAATATTCGTTACTAGTTCGAGAAACATAAAAACATCGTAACTCGACAGGAAAAAATGCTAGAATCAAACTTATTAAATGAAATATAATAAACAAATTAAGTTACTCATGGATATTCTTAAAATTTAATTTTATCGTGATATTTAAGCGAGAAAACTAAAATATTCGTTTCTAGCTCCAGATAATTTAAAACATCGTAACTCGACAGGAAAAAATGCTAGAATCAAACTTATTAAATGAAATATAATAAACAAATTAAGTTACTCGGGGGTATTCTTACAATTTAATTTTATCGTGATATTTATGCGAGAAAACTAAAATATTCGTTTCTATCTCCAGACAAATAAAAACATCGTTTCTCCTCAGGAAAAAATTCTAGAATCAAACTTATTAAAAAAATCTAATAAACAAATAAAGTTACTCAGGGATATACTTAAAATTTAATTTGATCGTGATATTTATGCGAGAAAACTAAAATATTCGTTTCTAGTTCCAGACAAACAAAAACATCGTAACTGCTCAGGAAAAAATGCTAGAATGAAACTTATTAAATAAAATCTAATAAAAAAATTTAGTTACTCGGAAAAAATTCTAGAATCAAACTTATTAAAAAAATCTAATAAACAAATAAAGTTACTCAGGGATATTCTTAAAAATTAATTTTATCGTGATATTTATGCGAGAAAACTAAAATATTCGGTTCTATCTCCAGACAAATAAAAACATCGTAACTCGTCAGGAAAAAATGCTAGAATCAAACTTATTAAATGAAATATAATAAACAAATTAAGTTACTCAGGGATATTCTTAAAATTTAATTTTATCGTGATATTTATGCGAGAAAACTAAAATATTCGTTTCTAGTTCCAGACAAACAAAAACATCGTAACTGCTCAGGAAAAAATGCTAGAATGAAACTTATTAAATAAAATCTAATAAACAAATTTAGATACTCAGGGATATTCTTAAAATTTAATTTTATCGTGATATTTATGCGAGAAAACTAAAATATTCGTTTCTAGCTCCAGACAATTTAAAACATCGTAACTCGACAGGAAAAAATGCTAGATTCAAACTTATTAAATAAAATCTAATAAACTAATTTAGTTACTCAGGGATATTCTTAAAATTAAATTTTATCGTGATATTTATGCGAGAAAACTAAAATATTCGTTTCTAGTTCCAGAAACATAAAAACATCGTTACTCGTCAGGAAAAAATGCTAGAAACAAACTTATTCTATAAAATCTAATAAACAAATTTAGTTACTCAGGGATATTCTTAAAATTTAATTTTATCGTGATATTTATGCGAGAAAACTAAAATATTCGTTTCTATCTATAGACAAATAAAAACATCGTAACTCGTCAGGAAAAAATGCTAGAATCAAACTTATTAAATGAAATATAATAAACAAATCATGTTACTCAGGGATATTCTTACAATTTAATTTTATCGTGATATTTATGCGAGAAAACTAAAATATTCGTTTCTAGTTCCAGAAACATAAAAACATCGTTACTCGTCAGGAAAAAATGCTAGAAACAAACTTATTCAATAAAATCTAATAAACAAATTTAGTTACTCAGGGATATTCTTAAAATTTAATTTTATCGTGATATTTGTGCGAGAAAACTAAAATATTCGTTTCTATCTCCAGACAATTTAAAACATCGTAACTCGACAGGAAAAAATGCTAGAATCAAACTTATTAAATGAAATATAATAAACAAATTAAGTTACTCAGGGATATTCTTAAAATTTAATTTTATCGTGATATTTATGCGAGAAAACTAAAATATACGTTTCTATTTCCAGACAATTTAAAACATCGAAACTCGACAGGAAAAAATGCTAGAATCAAACTTATTAAATGAAATATAATAAACAAATTAAGTTACTCAGGGGTATTCTTACAATTTAATTTTATCGTCATATTTATGCGAGAAAACTAAAATATTCGTTTCTAGCTCCAGACAAATAAAAACATCGTAACTCGTCAGGAAAAAATGCTAGAATCAAACTTATTAAATGAAATATAATAAACAAATTAAGTTACTCAGGGATATTCTTAAAATTTAATTTTATCGTGATATTTATGCTAGAAAACTAAAATATTCGTTTCTAGGTCCAGAAACATAAAAACATCGTTACTCGTCAGGAAAAAATGCTAGAAACAAATTTATTAAATAAAATCTAATAAACAAATTTAGTTACTCAGGGATATTCTTAAAATTTAATTTTATTGTGATATATATATGCGAGAAAACTAAAATATTCGTTTCTATCTCCAGACAAATAAAAACATAGTATCTCGTCAGGAAAAAATGCTAGAAACAAATTTATTAAATAAAATCTAATTAACAAATTTAGTTACTCAAGGATATTCTTAAAATTTAATTTTATCGTGATATTTATGCGAAAAAACAAAAAAATTCGTTTCTAGCTCCAGATAATTTAAAACATCGTAACTCGACAGGAAAAAATGCTAGAATCAAACTTATTAAATGAAATATAATAAACAAATTCAGTTACTCAGGGATATTCTTATAATTTAATTTTATCGTGATATTTATGCGAGAAAACTAATATATTCGTTTCTATTTCCAGACAATTTAAAACATCGAAACTCGACAGGAAAAAATGCTAGAATCAAACTTATTAAATGAAATATAATAAACAAATTTAGTTACTCAGGGGTATTCTTACAATTTAATTTTATCGTCATATTTATGCGAGAAAACTAAAATATTCGTTTCTAGTTCCAGAAACATAAAAACATCGTTACTCGTCAGGAAAAAATGCTAGAAACAAACTTATTCAATAAAATCTAATAAACAAATTTAGTTACTCAGGGATATTCTTAAAATTTAATTTTATCGTGATATTTATGCGAGAAAACTAAAATATTCGTTTCTATCTCCAGACAAATAAAAACATCGTAACTCGTCAGGAAAAAATGCTAGAATCAAACCTATTAAATGAAATATAATAAACAAATTAAGTTACTCAGGGATATTCTTAAAATTTAATTTTATCGTGATATTTATGCGAGAAAACTAAAATATTCGTTTTTAGTTCCAGGAACATAAAAACATCGTTACTCGTCAGGAAAAAATGCTAGAAACAAATTTATTAAATAAAATCTAATAAACAAATTTAGTTACTCAAGGATATTCTTAAAATTTAATTTTATCGTGATATTTATGCGAAAAAACTAAAAAATTCGTTTCTAGCTCCAGATAATTTAAAACATCGTAACTCGACAGGAAAAAATGCTAGAATCAAACTTATTAAATGAAATATAATAAACAAATTCAGTTACTCAGGGATATTCTTAAAATTTAATTTTATCGTGATATTTATGCGAGAAAACTAATATATTCGTTTCTATTTCCAGACAATTTAAAACATCGAAACTCGACAGGAAAAAATGCTAGAATCAAACTTATTAAATGAAATATAATAAACAAATTTAGTTACTCAGGGGTATTCTTACAATTTAATTTTATCGTCATATTTATGCGAGAAAACTAAAATATTCGTTTCTAGTTCCAGAAACATAAAAACATCGTTACTCGTCAGGAAAAAATGCTAGAAACAAACTTATTAAATAAAATCTAATAAACAAATTTAGTTACTCAGGGATATTCTTAAAATTTAATTTTATCGTGATATTTATGCGAGAAAACTAAAATATTCGTTTCTATCTCCAGACAAATAAAAACATCGTAACTCGTCAGGAAAAAATGCTAGAATCAAACCTATTAAATGAAATATAATAAACAAATTAAGTTACTCAGGGATATTCTTAAAATTTAATTTTATCGTGATATTTATGCGAGAAAACTAAAATATTAGTTTCTAGTTCCAGACTAATAAAAACATCGTTACTCGTCAGGAAAAAATGCTAGAAACAAACTTATTCAATAAAATCTAATAAACAAATTTAGTTACTCAGGGATATTCTTAAAATTTAATTTTATCGTGATATTTATGCGAGAAAACTAAAATATTCGTTTCTAGCTCCAGATAATTTAAAACATCGTAACTCGACAGGAAAAAATGCTAGAATCAAACTTATTAAATGAAATATAATAAACAAATTAAGTTACTCAGGGATATTCTTAAAATTTAATTTTATCGTGATATTTATGCGAGAAAACTAAAATATTCGTTTCTAGTTCCAGAAACATAAAAACATCGTTATTCGTCAGGAAAAAATGCTAGAAACAAATTTATTAAATAAAATCTAATAAACAAATTTAGTTACTCAGGGATATTCTTAAAATTTAATTTTATTGTGATATTTATGCGAGAAAACTAAAATATTCGTTTCTATCTCCAGACAAATAAAAACAAAGTATCTCGTCAGGAAAAAATGCTAGAATCAAACTTATTAAATGAAATATAATAAACAAATTAAGTTACTCAGGGATATTCTTAAAATTTAATTTTATCGTGATATTTATGCGAGAAAACTAAAATATTCGTTTCTAGTTCCAGAAACATAAAAACATCGTAACTCGACAGGAAAAAATGCTAGAATCAAACTTATTCAATAAAATCTAATAAACAAATTTAGTTATTCAGGGATATTCTTAAAATTTAATTTACTCGTCAGGCAAAAATGCTAGAAACAAACATATTCAATAAAATCTAATAAGCAAATTTAGTTACTCAGGGATATTCTTAAAATTTAATTTTATCGTGATATTTATGCGAGAAAACTAAAATATTCGTTTCTAGTTCCAGAAACATAAAAACATCGTAACTCGACAGGAAAAAATGCTAGAATCAAACTTATTAAATGAAATATAGTAAACAAATTAAGTTACTCAGGGATATTCTTAAAATTTAATTTTATCGTGATATTTATGCGAGAAAACTAACATATTCGTTTCTAGCTCCAGATAATTTAAAACATCGTAACTCGACAGGTAAAAATGCTAGAATCAAACTTATTAAATGAAATATAATAAACAAATTAAGTTACTCGGGGGTATTCTTACAATTTAATTTTATCGTGATATTTATGCGAGAAAACTAAAATATTCGTTTCTAGTTCCAGAAACATAAAAACATCGTTACTCCTCAGGAAAAAATGCTAGAAACAATCTTATTCAATAAAATCTAATAAACAAATTTAGTTACTCAGGGATATTCTTAAAATTTAATTTTATTGTGATATTTATGCGAGAAAACTAAAATATTCGTTTCTATCTCCAGACAAATAAAAACACAGTATCTCGTCAGGAAAAAATGCTAGAATCAAACTTATTAAATGAAATATAATAAACAAATTAAGTTACTCAGGGATATTCTTAAAATTTAATTTTATCGTGATATTTATGCGAGAAAACTAAAATATTCGTTTCTAGTTCCAGAAACATAAAAACATCGTTACTCGTCAGGAAAAAATGCTAGAAACAAACTTATTCAATAAAATCTAATAAACAAATTTAGTTACTCAGGGATATTCTTAAAATTTAATTTTATCGTGATATTTATGCGAGAAAACTAAAATATTCGTTTCTATCTACAGACAAATAAAAACATAGTAACTCGTCAGGAAAAAATGCTAGAATTCAATAAAATTTAATAAACAAATTTAGTTACTCAGGGATATTCTTAAAATTTAATTTTATATTGATATTTATGCGAGAAAACTAAAATATTCGTTTCTAGTACCAGACAAACAAAAACATTGTAACTGCTCAGGAAAAAGTTCTAGAATCAAACTTATTAAAAAAATCTAATAAACAAATAAAGTTACTCAGGGATATTCTTAAAATTTAATTTTATCGTGATATTTATGCGAGAAACCTAAATATTCGTTTCTAGTTCCAGGAACATAAAAACATCGTTACTCGTCAGGAAAAAATGCTAGAAACAAATTTATTAAATAAAATCTAATAAACAAATTTATTTACTCAGGGATATTCTTAAAATTTAATTTTATCGTGATATTTATGCGAGAAAACTAAAATATTCGTTTCTAGTTCCAGAAACATAAAAACATCGTTACTCGTCAGGAAAAAATGCTAGAAACAAATTTATTCAATAAAATCTAATAAACAAATTTAGTTACTCAAGGATATTCTTAAAATTTAATTTTATCGTGATATTTATGCGAGAAAACTAAAATATTCGTTTCTATCTGTCCAGACAAATAAAAACATCGTTACTCGTCAGAAAAAAATGCTAGAATCAAACCTATTAAATGAAATATAATAAACAAATTAAGTTACTCAGGGATATTCTTAAAATTTAATTTTATCGTGATATTTATGCGAGAAAACTAAAATATTCGTTTCTAGTTCCAGAAACATAAAAACATCGTAACTCGACAGGAAAAAATGCTAGAATCAAACTTATTAAATGAAATATAATAATCAAATTAAGTTACTCGGGGGTATTCTTACAATTTAATTTTATCGTGATATTTATGCGAGAAAACTAAAATATTCGTTTCTAGCTCCAGACAAATAAAAACATCGTTACACCTCAGGAAAAAATTCTAGAATCAAACTTATTAAAAAAATCTAATAAACAAATAAAGTTACTCAGGGATATTCTTAAAATTTAATTTTATCGTGATATTTATGCTAGAAAACTAAAATATTCGTTTCTAGTTCCAGAAACATAAAAACATCGTTACTCGTCAGGAAAAAATGCTAGAAACAAACTTATTCAATAAAATCTAATAAACAATTTTAGTTACTCAGGGATATTCTTAAAATTTAATTTTATCGTGATATTTATGCGAGAAAACTAAAATTTTCGTTTCTATCTCCAGACAAATAAAAACATCGTAACTCGTCAGGAAAAAATGCTAGAATCAAACCTATTAAATGAAATATAATAAACAAATTAAGTTACTCACGAATATTCTTAAAATTTAATTTTATCGTGATATTTATGCGAGAAACCTAAATATTCGTTTCTAGTTCCAGGAACATAAAAACATCGTTACTCGTCAGGAAAAAATGCTAGAAACAAATTTATTAAATAAAATCTAATAAACAAATTTAGTTACTCAGGGATATTCTTAAAATTTAATTTTATCGTGATATTTATGCGAGAAAACTAAAATATTCGTTTCTATTTCCAGACAATTTAAAACATCGAAACTCGGTAGGAAAAAATGCTAGAATCAAACTTATTAAATGAAATATAATAAACAAATTAAGTTACTCAGGGGTATTCTTACAAATTAATTTTATCGTCATATTTATGCGAGAAAACTAAAATATTCGTTTCTAGCTCCAGACAAATAAAAACATCGTAACTCGTCAGGAAAAAATGCTAGAATCAAACTTATTAAATGAAATATAATAAACAAATTAAGTTACTCAGTTATATTCTTAAAATTTAATTTTATCGTGATATTTATGCTTGAAAACTAAAATATTCGTTTCTAGTTCCAGAAACATAAAAACATCGTTACTCGTCAGGAAAAAATGCTAGAAACAAACTTATTCCATAAAATCTAATAAACAAATTTAGTTACTCAGGGATAATCTTAAAATTTAATTTTATCGTGATATTTATGCGAGAAACCTAAATATTCGTTTCTAGTTCCAGGAACATAAAAACATCGTTACTCGTCAGGAAAAAATGCTAGAAACAAATTTATTAAATAAAATCTAATAAACAAATTTAGTTACTCAGGGATATTCTTAAAATTTAATTTTATCGTGATATTTATGCGACAAAACTAAAATATTCGTTTCTAGTTCCAGAAACATAAAAACATCGTTACTCGTCAGGAAAAAATGCTAGAAACAAATTTATTCAATAAAATCTAATAAACAAATTTAGTTACTCAAGGATATTCTTAAAATTTAATTTTATCGTGATATTTATGCGAGAAAACTAAAATATTCGTTTCTATCTGTCCAGACAAATAAAAACATCGTTACTCGTCAGGAAAAAATGCTAGAATCAAACCTATTAAATGAAATATAATAAACAAATTAAGTTACTCAGGGATATTCTTAAAATTTAATTTTATCGTGATA
Organism: Pterostichus madidus; assembly: GCA_911728475.2. NCBI lineage: Eukaryota > Metazoa > Arthropoda > Insecta > Coleoptera > Carabidae > Pterostichus > Pterostichus madidus. The sequence goes on along the minus strand of OU452309.1, from coordinate 19,954,515 downwards.
TTTATGCGAGAAAACTAAAATATTCGTTTCTAGTTCCAGAAACATAAAAACATCGTAACTCGACAGGAAAAAATGCTAGAATCAAACTTATTAAATGGAATATAATAAACAAATTAAGATACTCAGGGATAGTCTTAAAATTTAATTTTATCGTGATATTTATGCGAGAAAACTAAAATATTCGTTTCTAGGTCCAGATAATTTAAAACATCGTAACTCGACAGGCAAAAATGCTAGAATCAAACTTATTAAATGAAATATAATAATCAAATTAAGTTACTCGGGGGTATTCTTACAATTTAATTTTATCGTGATATTTATGCGAGAAAACTAAAATATTCGTTTCTAGCTCCAGACAAATAAAAACATCGTTACACCTCAGGAAAAAATTCTAGAATCAAACTTATTAAAAAAATCTAATAAACAAATAAAGTTACTCAGGGATATTCTTAAAATTTAATTTTATCGTGATATTTATACGAGAAAACTAAAATATTCGTTTCTAGTTCCAGAAACATAAAAACATCGTTACTCGTCAGGAAAAAATGCTAGAAACAAATTTATTAAATAAAATCTAATAAACAAATTTAGTTACTCAGGGATATTCTTAAAATTTAATTTTATTGTGATATTTATGCGAGAAAACTAAAATATTCGTTTCTATCTACAGACAAATAAAAACATCGTAACTCGTCAGGAAAAAATGCTAGAATCAAACTTATTAAATGAAATATAATAAACAAATTAAGTTACTCAGGGATATTCTTAAAATTTAATTTTATCGTGATATTTATGCGAGAAAACTAAAATATTCGTTTCTATCTCCAGACAAATAAAAACATCGTAACTCGTCAAGAAAAAATGCTAGAATCAAACTTATTAAATGAAATATAATAAACAAATTAAGTTACTCAGGGATATTCTTACAATTTAATTTTATCGTGATATTTATACGAGAAAACTAAAATATTCGTTTCTAGTTCCAGAAACATAAAAACATCGTTACTCGTCAGGAAAAAATGCTAGAAACAAACTTATTCAATAAAATCTAATAAACAAATTTAGTTACTCAGGGATATTCTTAAAATTTAATTTTATCGTGCGAGAAAACTAAAATATTCGTTTCTAGTTCCAGACAAACAAAAACATCGTAACTGCTCAGGAAAAAATGCTAGAATGAAACTTATTAAATGAAATATAATAATCAAATTAAGTTACTCGGGGGTATTCTTACAATTTAATTTTATCGTGATATTTATGCGAGAAAACTAAAATATTCGTTTCTAGTACCAGACAAACAAAAACATTGTAACTGCTCAGGAAAAAGTTCTAGAATCAAACTTATTAAAAAAATCTAATAAACAAATAAAGTTACTCAGGGATATTCTTAAAATTTAATTTTATCGTGATATTTATGCGAGAAACCTAAATATTCGTTTCTAGTTCCAGGAACATAAAAACATCGTTACTCGTCAGGAAAAAATGCTAGAAACAAATTTATTAAATAAAATCTAATAAACAAATTTATTTACTCAGGGATATTCTTAAAATTTAATTTTATCGTGATATTTATGCGAGAAAACTAAAATATTCGTTTCTAGTTCCAGAAACATAAAAACATCGTTACTCGTCAGGAAAAAATGCTAGAAACAAATTTATTCAATAAAATCTAATAAACAAATTTAGTTACTCAAGGATATTCTTAAAATTTAATTTTATCGTGATATTTATGCGAGAAAACTAAAATATTCGTTTCTATCTGTCCAGACAAATAAAAACATCGTTACTCGTCAGAAAAAAATGCTAGAATCAAACCTATTAAATGAAATATAATAAACAAATTAAGTTACTCAGGGATATTCTTAAAATTTAATTTTATCGTGATATTTATGCGAGAAAACTAAAATATTCGTTTCTAGTTCCAGAAACATAAAAACATCGTAACTCGACAGGAAAAAATGCTAGAATCAAACTTATTAAATGAAATATAATAATCAAATTAAGTTACTCGGGGGTATTCTTACAATTTAATTTTATCGTGATATTTATGCGAGAAAACTAAAATATTCGTTTCTAGCTCCAGACAAATAAAAACATCGTTACACCTCAGGAAAAAATTCTAGAATCAAACTTATTAAAAAAATCTAATAAACAAATAAAGTTACTCAGGGATATTCTTAAAATTTAATTTTATCGTGATATTTATGCTAGAAAACTAAAATATTCGTTTCTAGTTCCAGAAACATAAAAACATCGTTACTCGTCAGGAAAAAATGCTAGAAACAAACTTATTCAATAAAATCTAATAAACAATTTTAGTTACTCAGGGATATTCTTAAAATTTAATTTTATCGTGATATTTATGCGGGAAAACTAAAATTTTCGTTTCTATCTCCAGACAAATAAAAACATCGTAACTCGTCAGGAAAAAATGCTAGAATCAAACCTATTAAATGAAATATAATAAACAAATTAAGTTACTCACGAATATTCTTAAAATTTAATTTTATCGTGATATTTATGCGAGAAACCTAAATATTCGTTTCTAGTTCCAGGAACATAAAAACATCGTTACTCGTCAGGAAAAAATGCTAGAAACAAATTTATTAAATAAAATCTAATAAACAAATTTAGTTACTCAGGGATATTCTTAAAATTTAATTTTATCGTGATATTTATGCGAGAAAACTAAAATATTCGTTTCTATTTCCAGACAATTTAAAACATCGAAACTCGGTAGGAAAAAATGCTAGAATCAAACTTATTAAATGAAATATAATAAACAAATTAAGTTACTCAGGGGTATTCTTACAAATTAATTTTATCGTCATATTTATGCGAGAAAACTAAAATATTCGTTTCTAGCTCCAGACAAATAAAAACATCGTAACTCGTCAGGAAAAAATGCTAGAATCAAACTTATTAAATGAAATATAATAAACAAATTAAGTTACTCAGTTATATTCTTAAAATTTAATTTTATCGTGATATTTATGCTTGAAAACTAAAATATTCGTTTCTAGTTCCAGAAACATAAAAACATCGTTACTCGTCAGGAAAAAATGCTAGAAACAAACTTATTCCATAAAATCTAATAAACAAATTTAGTTACTCAGGGATAATCTTAAAATTTAATTTTATCGTGATATTTATGCGAGAAACCTAAATATTCGTTTCTAGTTCCAGGAACATAAAAACATCGTTACTCGTCAGGAAAAAATGCTAGAAACAAATTTATTAAATAAAATCTAATAAACAAATTTAGTTACTCAGGGATATTCTTAAAATTTAATTTTATCGTGATATTTATGCGACAAAACTAAAATATTCGTTTCTAGTTCCAGAAACATAAAAACATCGTTACTCGTCAGGAAAAAATGCTAGAAACAAATTTATTCAATAAAATCTAATAAACAAATTTAGTTACTCAAGGATATTCTTAAAATTTAATTTTATCGTGATATTTATGCGAGAAAACTAAAATATTCGTTTCTATCTGTCCAGACAAATAAAAACATCGTTACTCGTCAGGAAAAAATGCTAGAATCAAACCTATTAAATGAAATATAATAAACAAATTAAGTTACTCAGGGATATTCTTAAAATTTAATTTTATCGTGATATTTATGCGAGAAAACTAAAATATTCGTTTCTAGTTCCAGAAACATAAAAACATCGTAACTCGACAGGAAAAAATGCTAGAATCAAACTTATTAAATGGAATATAATAAACAAATTAAGATACTCAGGGATAGTCTTAAAATTTAATTTTATCGTGATATTTATGCGAGAAAACTAAAATATTCGTTTCTAGGTCCAGATAATTTAAAACATCGTAACTCGACAAACAAAAATGCTAGAATCAAACTTATTAAATGAAATATAATAATCAAATTAAGTTACACGGGGGTATTCTTACAATTTAATTTTATCGTGATATTTATGCGAGAAAACTAAAATATTCGTTTCTAGCTCCAGACAAATAAAAACATCGTTACACCTCAGGAAAAAATTCTAGAATCAAACTTATTAAAAAAATCTAATAAACAAATAAAGTTACTCAGGGATATTCTTAAAATTTAATTTTATCGTGATATTTATACGAGAAAACTAAAATATTCGTTTCTAGTTCCAGAAACATAAAAACATCGTTACTCGTCAGGAAAAAATGCTAGAAACAAATTTATTAAATAAAATCTAATAAACAAATTTAGTTACTCAGGGATATTCTTAAAATTTAATTTTATTGTGATATTTATGCGAGAAAACTAAAATATTCGTTTCTATCTACAGACAAATAAAAACATCGTAACTCGTCAGGAAAAAATGCTAGAATCAAACTTATTAAATGAAATATAATAAACAAATTAAGTTACTCAGGGATATTCTTAAAATTTAATTTTATCGTGATATTTATGCGAGAAAACTAAAATATTCGTTTCTATCTCCAGACAAATAAAAACATCGTAACTCGTCAAGAAAAAATGCTAGAATCAAACTTATTAAATGAAATATAATAAACAAATTAAGTTACTCAGGGATATTCTTACAATTTAATTTTATCGTGATATTTATACGAGAAAACTAAAATATTCGTTTCTAGTTCCAGAAACATAAAAACATCGTTACTCGTCAGGAAAAAATGCTAGAAACAAACTTATTCAATAAAATCTAATAAACAAATTTAGTTACTCAGGGATATTCTTAAAATTTAATTTTATCGTGCGAGAAAACTAAAATATTCGTTTCTAGTTCCAGACAAACAAAAACATCGTAACTGCTCAGGAAAAAATGCTAGAATGAAACTTATTAAATGAAATATAATAATCAAATTAAGTTACTCGGGGGTATTCTTAAAATTTAATTTTATCGTGATATTTATGCGAGAAAACTAAAATATTCGTTTCTAGCACAGACAAATAAAAACATCGTTACTCCTCAGGAAAAAATTCTAGAATCAAACTTATTAAAAAAATCTAATAAACAAATAAAGTTACTCAGGGATATTCTTAAAATTTAATTTTATCGTGATATTTATGCGAGAAAACTAAAATATTCGTTTCTAGTTCCAGACCAACAAAAACATCGTAACTGCTCAGGAAAAAATGCTAGAATGAAACTTATTAAATAAAATCTAATAAACAAATTTAGTTACTCAGGGATATTCTTAAAATTTAATTTTATCGTGATATTTATGAGAGAAAACTAAAATATTCGTTTCTATCTCCAGACAAATAAAAACATCGTAACTCGTCAAGAAAAAATGCTAGAATCAAACTTATTAAATGAAATATAATAAACAAATTAAGTTACTCAGGGATATTCTTAAAATTTAATTTTATCGTGATATTTATGCGAGAAAACTAAAATATTCGTTTCTATCTCCAGACAAATAAAAACATCGTAACTCGTCAAGAAAAAATGCTAGAATCAAACTTATTAAATGAAATATAATAAACAAATTAAGTTACTCAGGGATATTCTTACAATTTAATTTTATCGTGATATTTATGCGAGAAAACTAAAATATTCGTTTCTAGTTCCAGAAACATAAAAACATCGTTACTCGTCAGGAAAAAATGCTAGAAACAAACTTATTCAATAAAATCTAATAAACAAATTTAGTTACTCAGGGATATTCTTAAAATTTAATTTTATCGTGATATTTGTGCGAGAAAACTAAAATATTCGTTTCTATCTCCAGACAATTTAAAACATCGTAACTCGAAAGGAAAAAATGCTAGAATCAAACTTATTAAATGAAATATAATAAACAAATTAAGTTACTCAGGGATATACTTAAAATTTAATTTTATCGTGATATTTATGCGAGAAAACTAAAATATTCGTTTCTATTTCCAGACAATTTAAAACATCGAAACTCGACAGGAAAAAATGCTAGAATCAAACTTATTAAATGAAATATAATAAACAAATTAAGTTACTCGGGGGTATTCTTACAATTTAATTTTATCGTCATATTTATGCGAGAAAACTAAAATATTCGTTTCTAGCTCCAGACAAATAAAAACATCGTAACTCGTCAGGAAAAAATGCTAGAATCAAACTTATTCAATAAAATCTAATAAACAAATTTAGTTACTCAGGGATATTCTTAAAATTTAATTTTATCGTGATATTTATGCTAGAAAACTAAAATATTCGTTTCTAGTTCCAGAAACATAAAAACATCGTTACTCGTCAGGAAAAAATGCTAGAAACAAATTTATTCAATAAAATCTAATAAACAAATTTAGTTACTCAGGGATATTCTTAACATTTAATTTTATCGTGATATTTATGCGAGAAAACTGAAATATTCGTTTCTAGTTCCAGAAACATAAAAACATCGTAACTCGACAGGAAAAAATGCTAGAATCAAACTTATTAATTGAAATATAATAAAAAAATTAAGTTACTCAGGGATATTCTTAAAATTTAATTTTATCGTGATATTTATGCGAGAAAACTAAAATATTCGTTTCTAGCTCCAGATAATTTAAAACATCGTAACTCGACAGGAAAAAATGCTAGAATCAAACTTATTAAATGAAATATGATAAACAAATTAAGTTACTCAGGGATATTCTTAAAATTTAATTTTATCGTGATATTTATGCGAGAAAACTAAAATATTCGTTTCTATTTCCAGACAATTTAAAACATCGAAACTCGACAGGAAAAAATGCTAGAATCAAACTTATTAAATGAAATATAATAAACAAATTAAGTTACTCAGGGGTATTCTTAAAATTTAATTTTATCGTGATATTTATGCGAGAAAACTAAAATATTCGTTTCTAGCTCCAGATAATTTAAAACATCGTAACTCGTCAGGAAAAAATGCTAGAATCAAACTTATTAAATCAAATATAATAATCAAATTAAGTTACTCGGGGGTATTCTTACAATTTAATTTTATCGTGATATTTATGCGAGAAAACTAAAATATTCGTTTCTAGCTCCAGACAAATAAAAACATCGTAACTCGTCAAGAAAAAATGCTAGAATCAAACCTATTAAATGAAATATAATAAACAAATTAAGTTACTCAGGGATATTCTTAAAATTTAATTTTATCGTGATATTTATGCGAGAAAACTAAAATATTCGTTTCTAGTTCCAGAAACATAAAAACATCGTATCTCGACAGGAAAAAATGCTAGAATCAAACTTATTAAATCAAATATAATAATCAAATTAAGTTACTCGGGGGTATTCTTACAATTTAATTTTTTCGTGATATTTATGCGAGAAAACTAAAATATTCGTTTCTAGCTCCAGACAAATAAAAACATCGTTACTCCTCAGAAAAAAATTCTAGAATCAAACTTATTAAAAAAATCTAATAAACAAATTTAGTTACTCAGGGATATTCTTAAAATTTAATTTTATCGTGATATTTATGCGAGAAAACTAAAATATTCGTTTCTAGTTCCAGAAACATAAAAACATCGTTACTCGTCAGGAAAAAATGCTAGAAACAAACTTATTCAATAAAATCTAATAAACATATTTAGTAACTCAGGGATATTCTTAAAATTTAATTTTATCGTGATATTTATGCGAGAAAACTAAAATATTCGTTTCTAGCTCCAGATAATTTAAAACATCGTAACTCGACAGGAAAAAATGCTAGAATCAAACTTATTAAATGAAATATAATAAACAAATTAAGTTACTCGGGGGTATTCTTACAATTTAATTTTATCGTGATATTTATGCGAGAAAACTAAAATATTCGTTTCTAGCTCCAGACAAATAAAAACATCGTTTCTCCTCAGGAAAAAATTCTAGAATCAAACTTATTAAAAAAATCTAATAAACAAATAAAGTTACTCAGGGATATACTTAAAATTTAATTTTATCGTGATATTTATGCGAGAAAACTAAAATATTCGTTTCTAGTTCCAGACAAACAAAAACATCGTAACTGCTCAGGAAAAAATGCTAGAATGAATCTTATTAAATAAAATCTAATAAACAAATTTAGTTACTCAGGGATATTCTTAAAATTTAATTTTATCGTGATATTTGTGCGAGAAAACTAAAATATTCGTTTCTATCTCCAGACAATTTAAAACATCGTAACTCGACAGGAAAAAATGCTAGAATCAAACTTATTAAATGAAATATAATAAACAAATTAAGTTACTCAGGGATATACATAAAATTTAATTTTATCGTGATATTTATGCGAGAAAACTAAAATATTCGTTTCTATTTCCAGACAATTTAAAACATCGAAACTCGACAGGAAAAAATGCTAGAATCAAACTTATTAAATGAAATATAATAAACAAATTAAGTTACTCAGGGGTATTCTTACAATTTAATTTTATCGTCATATTTATGCGAGAAAACTAAAATACTCGTTTCTAGCTCCAGACAAATAAAAACATCGTAACTCGTCAGGAAAAAATGCTAGAATCAAACCTATTGAACGAAATATAATAAACAAATTAAGTTACTCAGGAATATTCTTAAAATTTAATTTTATCGTGATATTTATGCGAGAAACCTAAATATTCGTTTCTAGTTCCAGGAACATAAAAACATCGTTACTCGTCAGGAAAAAATGCTAGAAACAAATTTATTAAATAAAATCTAATAAACAAATTTAGTTACTCAGGGATATTCTTAAAATTTAATTTTATCGTGATATTTATGCGAGAAAACTAAAATATTCGTTTCTAGTTCCAGAAACATAAAAACATCGTAACTCGACAGGAAAAAATGCTAGAATCAAACTTATTAAATGGAATATAATAAACAAATTAAGATACTCAGGGATATTCTTAAAATTTAATTTTATCGTGATATTTATGCGAGAAAACTAAAATATTCGTTTCTATCTCCAGACAAATAAAAACATCGTAACTCGTCAAGAAAAAATGCTAGAATCAAACTTATTAAATGAAATATAATAAACAAATTAAGTTACTCAGGGATATTCTTAAAATTTAATTTTATCGTGATATTTATGCGAGAAAACTAAAATATTCGTTTCTAGTTCCAGAAACATAAAAACATCGTTACTCGTCAGGAAAAAATGCTAGAAACAAACTTATTCAATAAAAGCTAATAAACAAATTTAGTTACTCAGGGATATTCTTAAAATTTAATTTTATCGTGATATTTATGCGAGAAAACTAAAATATTCGTTTCTAGTTCCAGAAACATAAAAACATCGTTACTCGTCAGGAAAAAATGCTAGAAACAAACTTATTCAATAAAATCTAATAAACATATTTAGTAACTCAGGGATATTCTTAAAATTTAATTTTATCGTGATATTTATGCGAGAAAACTAAAATATTCGTTTCTAGCTCCAGATAATTTAAAACATCGTAACTCGACAGGAAAAAATGCTAGAATCAAACTTATTAAATGAAATATAATAAACAAATTAAGTTACTCGGGGGGTATTCTTACAATTTAATTTTATCGTGATATTTATGCGAGAAAACTAAAATATTCGTTTCTAGCTCCAGACAAATAAAAACATCGTTTCTCCTCAGGAAAAAATTCTAGAATCAAACTTATTAAAAAAATCTAATAAACAAATAAAGTTACTCAGGGATATACTTAAAATTTAATTTTATCGTGATATTTATGCGAGAAAACTAAAATATTCGTTTCTAGTTCCAGACAAACAAAAACATCGTAACTGCTCAGGAAAAAATGCTAGAATGAATCTTATTAAATAAAATCTAATAAACAAATTTAGTTACTCAGGGATATTCTTAAAATTTAATTTTATCGTGATATTTGTGCGAGAAAACTAAAATATTCGTTTCTATCTCCAGACAATTTAAAACATCGTAACTCGACAGGAAAAAATGCTAGAATCAAACTTATTAAATGAAATATAATAAACAAATTAAGTTACTCAGGGATATACATAAAATTTAATTTTATCGTGATATTTATGCGAGAAAACTAAAATATTCGTTTCTATTTCCAGACAATTTAAAACATCGAAACTCGACAGGAAAAAATGCTAGAATCAAACTTATTAAATGAAATATAATAAACAAATTAAGTTACTCAGGGGTATTCTTACAATTTAATTTTATCGTCATATTTATGCGAGAAAACTTAAATACTCGTTTCTAGCTCCAGACAAATAAAAACATCGTAACTCGTCAGGAAAAAATGCTAGAATCAAACCTATTGAACGAAATATAATAAACAAATTAAGTTACTCAGGAATATTCTTAAAATTTAATTTTATCGTGATATTTATGCGAGAAACCTAAATATTCGTTTCTAGTTCCAGGAACATAAAAACATCGTTACTCGTCAGGAAAAAATGCTAGAAACAAATTTATTAAATAAAATCTAATAAACAAATTTAGTTACTCAGGGATATTCTTAAAATTTAATTTTATCGTGATATTTATGCGAGAAAACTAAAATATTCGTTTCTAGTTCCAGAAACATAAAAACATCGTAACTCGACAGGAAAAAATGCTAGAATCAAACTTATTAAATGGAATATAATAAACAAATTAAGATACTCAGGGATATTCTTAAAATTTAATTTTATCGTGATATTTATGCGAGAAAACTAAAATATTCGTTTCTATCTCCAGACAAATAAAAACATCGTAACTCGTCAAGAAAAAATGCTAGAATCAAACTTATTAAATGAAATATAATAAACAAATTAAGTTACTCAGGGATATTCTTAAAATTTAATTTTATCGTGATATTTATGCGAGAAAACTAAAATATTCGTTTCTAGTTCCAGAAACATAAAAACATCGTTACTCGTCAGGAAAAAATGCTAGAAACAAACTTATTCAATAAAAGCTAATAAACAAATTTAGTTACTCAGGGATATTCTTAAAATTTAATTTTATCGTGATATTTATGCGAGAAAACTAAAATATTCGTTTCTATCTCCAGACAATTTAAAGCATCCTAACTCTACAGGAAAAAATGCTAGAATCAAACTTATTAAATGAAATATAATAAACAAATTAAGTTACTCAGGGATATACTTAAAATTTAATTTTATCGTGATATTTATGCGAGAAAACTAAAATATTCATTTCTATTTCCAGACAATTTAAAACATCGAAACTCGACAGGAAAAAATGCTAGAATCAAACTTATTAAATGAAATATAATAAACAAATTAAGTTACTCAGGGGTATTCTTACAATTTAATTTTATCGACATATTTATGCGAGAAAACTAAAATATTCGTTTCTAGCTCCAGACAAATAAAAACATCGTAACTCGTCAGGAAAAAATGCTAGAATCAAACTTATTAAATGAAATATAATAAACAAATTAAGTTACTCAGGGGTATTCTTACAATTTAATTTTATCGTCATATTTATGCGAGAAAACTAAAATACTCGTTTCTAGCTCCAGACAAATAAAAACATCGTAACTCGTCAGGAAAAAATGCTAGAATCAAACCTATTGAACGAAATATAATAAACAAATTAAGTTACTCAGGAATATTCTTAAAATTTAATTTTATCGTGATATTTATGCGAGAAACCTAAATATTCGTTTCTAGTTCCAGGAACATAAAAACATCGTTACTCGTCAGGAAAAAATGCTAGAAACAAATTTATTAAATAAAATCTAATAAACAAATTTAGTTACTCAGGGATATTCTTAAAATTTAATTTTATCGTGATATTTATGCGAGAAAACTAAAATATTCGTTTCTAGTTCCAGAAACATAAAAACATCGTAACTCGACAGGAAAAAATGCTAGAATCAAACTTATTAAATGGAATATAATAAACAAATTAAGATACTCAGGGATATTCTTAAAATTTAATTTTATCGTGATATTTATGCGAGAAAACTAAAATATTCGTTTCTATCTCCAGACAAATAAAAACATCGTAACTCGTCAAGAAAAAATGCTAGAATCAAACTTATTAAATGAAATATAATAAACAAATTAAGTTACTCAGGGATATTCTTAAAATTTAATTTTATCGTGATATTTATGCGAGAAAACTAAAATATTCGTTTCTAGTTCCAGAAACATAAAAACATCGTTACTCGTCAGGAAAAAATGCTAGAAACAAACTTATTCAATAAAAGCTAATAAACAAATTTAGTTACTCAGGGATATTCTTAAAATTTAATTTTATCGTGATATTTATGCGAGAAAACTAAAATATTCGTTTCTAGTTCCAGAAACATAAAAACATCGTTACTCGTCAGGAAAAAATGCTAGAAACAAACTTATTAAATGAAATATAATAAACAAATTAAGTTACTCGGGGGTATTCTTACAATTTAATTTTATCGTGATATTTATGCGAGAAAACTAAAATATTCGTTTCTTGCTCCAGATAATTTAAAACATCGTAACTCGACAGGAAAAAATGCTAGAATCAAACTTATTAAATGAAATATAATAAACAAATTAAGTTACTCGGGGGTATTCTTACAATTTAATTTTATCGTGATATTTATGCGAGAAAACTAAAATATTCGTTTCTAGCTCCAGACAAATAAAAACATCGTTTCTCCTCAGGAAAAAATTCTAGAATCAAACTTATTAAAAAAATCTAATAAACAAATAAAGTTACTCAGGGATATACTTAAAATTTAATTTTATCGTGATATTTATGCGAGAAAACTAAAATATTCGTTTCTAGTTCCAGACAAACAAAAACATCGTAACTGCTCAGGAAAAAATGCTAGAATGAATCTTATTAAATAAAATCTAATAAATAAATTTAGTTACTCAGGGATATTCTTAAAATTTAATTTTATCGTGATATTTGTGCGAGAAAACTAAAATATTCGTTTCTATCTCCAGACAATTTAAAACATCGTAACTCGACAGGAAAAAAATGCTAGAATCAAACTTATTAAATGAAATATAATAAACAAATTAAGTTACTCAGGGATATACATAAAATTTAATTTTATCGTGATATTTATGCGAGAAAACTAAAATATTCGTTTCTATTTCCAGACAATTTAAAACATCGAAACTCGACAGGAAAAAATGCTAGAATCAAACTTATTAAATGAAATATAATAAACAAATTAAGTTACTCAGGGATATTCTTAAAATTTAATTTTATCGTGATATTTATGCGAGAAAACTAAAATATTCGTTTCTAGTTCCAGAAACATAAAAACATCGTTACTCGTCAGGAAAAAATGCTAGAAACAAACTTATTCAATAAAAGCTAATAAACAAATTTAGTTACTCAGGGATATTCTTAAAATTTAATTTTATCGTGATATTTATGCGAGAAAACTAAAATATTCGTTTCTATCTCCAGACAATTTAAAGCATCCTAACTCTACAGGAAAAAATGCTAGAATCAAACTTATTAAATGAAATATAATAAACAAATTAAGTTACTCAGGGATATACTTAAAATTTAATTTTATCGTGATATTTATGCGAGAAAACTAAAATATTCATTTCTATTTCCAGACAATTTAAAACATCGAAACTCGACAGGAAAAAATGCTAGAATCAAACTTATTAAATGAAATATAATAAACAAATTAAGTTACTCAGGGGTATTCTTACAATTTAATTTTATCGTCATATTTATGCGAGAAAACTAAAATATTCGTTTCTAGCTCCAGACAAATAAAAACATCGTAACTCGTCAGGAAAAAATGCTAGAATCAAACTTATTAAATGAAATATAATAAACAAATTAAGTTACTCAGGGATATTCTTAAAATTTAATTTTATCGTGATATTTATGCTAGAAAACTAAAATATTCGTTTCTAGTTCCAGAAACATAAAAACATCGTTACTCGTCAGGAAAAAATGCTAGAAACAAACTTATTCAATAAAATCTAATAAACAAATTTAGTTACTCAGGGATATTCTTAAAATTTAATTTTATCGTGATATTTATGCGAGAAAACTAAAATATTCGTTTCTATCTCCAGACAAATAAAAACATCGTAACTCGTCAGGAAAAAATGCTAGAATCAAACCTATTAAATGAAATATAATAAACAAATTAAGTTACTCAGGAATATTCTTAAAATTTAATTTTATCGTGATATTTATGCGAGAAACCTAAATATTCGTTTCTAGTTCCAGGAACATAAAAACATCGTTACTCGTCAGGAAAAAATGCTAGAAACAAATTTATTAAATAAAATCTAATAAACAAATTTAGTTACTCAGGGATATTCTTAAAATTTAATTTTATCGTGATATTTATGCGAGAAAACTAAAATATTCGTTTCTAGTTCCAGAAACATAAAAACATCGTTACTCGTCAGGAAAAAATGCTAGAAACAAACTTATTCAAAAAAATCTAATAAACAAATTTAGTTACTCAGGGATATTCTTAAAATTTAATTTTATCGTGATATTTATGCGAGAAAACTAAAATATTCGTTTCTATCTCTCCAGACAAATAAAAACATCGTTACTCGTCTTAAAAAAATGCTAGAATCAAACCTATTAAATGAAATATAATAAACAAATTAAGTTACTCAGGGATATTCTTAAAATTTAATTTTATCGTGATATTTATGCGAGAAAACTAAAATATTAGTTTCTAGTTCCAGAAACATAAAAACATCGTAACTCGACAGGAATAAATGCTAGAATCAAACTTATTAAATGAAATATAATAAACAAATTAAGATACTCAGGGATATTCTTAAAATTTAATTTTATCGTCATATTTATGCGAGAAAACTAAAATATTCGTTTCTAGCTCCAGACAAATAAAAACATCGTAACTCGTCAGGAAAAAATGCTAGAATCAAACTTATTAAATGAAATATAATAAACAAATTAAGTTACTCAGGGATATTCTTAAAATTTAATTTTATCGTGATATTTATGCTAGAAAACTAAAATATTCGTTTCTAGTTCCAGAAATATAAAAACATCGTTACTCGTCAGGAAAAAATGCTAGAAACAAACTTATTCAATAAAATCTAATAAACAAATTTAGTTACTCAGGGATATTCTTAAAATTTAATTTTATCGTGATATTTATGCGAGAAAACTAAATTATTCGTTTCTATCTCCAGACAAATAAAAACATCGTAACTCGTCAGGAAAAAATGCTAGAATCAAACCTATTAAATGAAATATAATAAACAAATTAAGTTACTCAGGAATATTCTTAAAATTTAATTTTATCGTGATATTTATGCGAGAAACCTAAATATTCGTTTCTAGTTCCAGGAACATAAAAACATCGTTACTCGTCAGGAAAAAATGCTAGAAACAAATTTATTAAATAAAATCTAATAAACAAATTTAGTTACTCAGGGATATTCTTAAAATTTAATTTTATCGTGATATTTATGCGAGAAAACTAAAATATTCGTTTCTAGCTCCAGACAATTTAAAACATCGAAACTCGACAGGAAAAAATGCTAGAATCAAACTTATTAAATAAAATCTAATAAACTAATTTAGTTACTCAGGGATATTCTTAAAATTTAATTTTATCGTGATTTTATGCGAGAAAACTAAAATATTCGTTTCTAGTTCCAGAAACATAAAAACATCGTTACTCGTCAGGAAAAAATGCTAGAAACAAACTTATTCAATAAAATCTAATAAGCAAATTTAGTTACTCAGGGATATTCTTAAAATTTAATTTTATTGTGATATTTATGCGAGAAAACTAAAATATTCGTTTCTAGTTCCAGAAACATAAAAACATCGTAACTCGACAGGAAAAAATGCTAGAATCAAACTTATTAAATGAAATATAATAAACAAATTAAGTTACTCAGGGATATTCTTAAAATTTAATTTTATCGTGATATTTATGCGAGAAAACTAAAATATTCGTTTCTAGTTCCAGAAACATAAAAACATCGTAACTCGACAGGAAAAAATGCTAGAATCAAACTTATTAAATGAAATATAAAAAACAAATTAAGTTACTCAGGGATATTCTTAAAATTTAATTTAATCGTGATATTTATGCGAGAAAACTAAAATATTCGTTTCTAGCTCCAGATAATTTAAAACATCGTAACTCGACAGGAAAAAATGCTAGAATCAAACTTATTAAATGAAATATAATAAACAAATTAAGTTACTCGGGGGTATTCTTACAATTTAATTTTATCGTGATATTTATGCGAGAAAACTAAAATATTCGTTTCTAGCTCCAGACAAATAAAAACATCGTTTCTCTTCAGGAAAAAATTCTAGAATCAAACTTATTAATAAAATCTAATAAACAAATAAAGTTACTCAGGGATATACTTAAAATTTAATTTTATCGTGATATTTAAACGAGAAAACTAAAATATTCGTTTCTAGTTCCAGACAAACAAAAACATCGTAACTGCTCAGGAAAAAATGCTAGAATGAAACTTATTAAATAAAATCTAATAAACAAATTTAGTTACTCAGGGATATTCTTAAAAATTAATTTTATCGTGATATTTATGCGAGAAAACTAAAATATTCGTTTCTATCTCCAGACAAATAAAAACATCGTAACTCGTCAGGAAAAAATGCTAGAATCAAACTTATTAAATGAAATATAATAAACAAATTAAGTTACTCAGGGATATTCTTAAAATTTAATTTTATCGTGATATTTATGCGAGAAAACTAAAATATTCGTTTCTAGTTCCAGACAAACAAAAACATCGTAACTGCTCAGGAAAAAATGCTAGAATGAAACTTATTAAATAAAATCTAATAAACAAATTTAGATACTCAGGGATATTCTTAAAATTTAATTTTATCGTGATATTTATGCGAGAAAACTAAAATATTCGTTTCTAGTTCCAGAAACATAAAAACATCGTTACTCGTCAGGAAAAAATGCTAGAAACAAACTTATTCAATAAAATCTAATAAACAAATTTAGTTACTCAGGGATATTCTTAAAATTTAATTTTAACGTGATATTTGTGCGAGAAAACTAAAATATTCGTTTCTATCTCCAGACAATTTAAAACATCGTAACTCGACAGGAAAAAATGCTAGAATCAAACTTATTAAATGAAATATAATAAACAAATTAAGTTACTCATGGATATTCTTAAAATTTAATTTTATCGTGATATTTATGCGAGAAAACTAAAATATTCGTTTCTATTTCCAGCCAATTTAAAACATCGAAACTCGACAGGAAAAAATGCTAGAATCAAACTTATTAAATGAAATATAATAAACAAATTAAGTTACTCAGGGGTATTCTTACAATTTAATTTTATAGTCATATTTATGCGAGAAAACTAAAATATTCGTTTCTAGCTCCAGACAAATAAAAACATCGTAACTCGTCAGGAAAAAATGCTAGAATCAAACTTATTAAATGAAATATAATAAACAAATTAAGTTACTCAGGGATATTCTTAAAATTTAATTTTATCGTGATATTTATGCTAGAAAACTAAAATATTCGTTTCTAGTTCCAGAAACATAAAAACATCGTTACTCGTCAGGAAAAAATGCTAGAAACAAATTTATTAAATAAAATCTAATAAACAAATTTAGTTACTCAGGGATATTCTTAAAATTTAATTTTATTGTGATATATATGCGAGAAAACTAAAATATTCGTTTCTATCTCCAGACAAATAAAAACATAGTATCTCGTCAGGAAAAAATGCTAGAAACAAATTTATTAAATAAAATCTAATAAACAAATTTAGTTACTCAAGGATATTCTTAAAATATAATTTTATCGTGATATTTATGCGAAAAAACTAAAAAATTCGTTTCTAGCTCCAGATAATTTAAAATATCGTAACTCGACAGGAAAAAATGCTAGAATCAAACTTATTAAATGTAATATAATAAACAAATTAAGTTACTCAGGGATATTCTTAAAATTTAATTTTATCGTGATATTTATGCGAGAAAACTAAAATATTCGTTTCTAGCTCCAGACAATTTAAAACATCGTAACTCGACAGGAAAAAATGCTAGAATCAAACTTATTAAATGAAATATAATAAACAAATTAAGTTACTCAGGGATATTCTTAAAATTTAATTTTATCGTGATATTTATGCGAGAAAACTAAAATATTCGTTTCTAGTTCCAGAAACATAAAAACATCGTTACTTGTCAGGAAAAAATGCTAGAAACAAACTTATTCAATAAAATCTAATAAACTAATTTAGTTACTCAGGGATATCCTTAAAATTTAATTTTATCGTGATATTTATGCGAGAAAACTAAAATATTCGTTTCTATCTCCAGACAAATAAAAACATCGTAACTCGTCAGGAAAAAATGCTAGAATCAAACCTATTAAATGAAATATAATAAACAAATTAAGTTACTCAGGAATATTCTTAAAATTTAATTTTATCGTGATATTTATGCGAGAAAACTAAAATATTCGTTTCTAGTTCCAGGAACATAAAAACATCGTAACTCGACAGGAAAAATGCTAGAATCAAACTTATTAAATGAAATATAATAAACAAATTAAGTTACTCAGGTATATTCTTAAAATTTAATTTTATCGTGATATTTATGCGAGAAAACTAAAATATTCGTTTCTAGTTCCAGAAACATAAAAACATCGTTACTCGTCAGGAAAAAATGCTAGAAACAAATTTATTAAATAAAATCTAATAAACAAATTTAGTTACTCAAGGATATTCTTAAAATTTAATTTTATCGTGATATTTATGCGAAAAAACTAAAAAATTCGTTTCTAGCTCCAGATAATTTAAAACATCGTAACTCGACAGGAAAAAATGCTAGAATCAAACTTATTAAATGAAATATAATAAACAAATTAAGTTACTCAGGGATATTCTTAAAATTTAATTTTATCGTGATATTTATGCGAGAAAACTAAAATATTCGTTTCTAGCTCCAGACAATTTAAAACATCGTAACTCGACAGGAAAAAATGCTAGAATCAAACTTATTAAATGAAATATAATAAACAAATTAAGTTACTCAGGGATATTCTTAAAATTTAATTTTATCGTGATATTTATGCGAGAAAACTAAAATATTCGTTTCTAGTTCCAGAAACATAAAAACATCGTTACTCGTCAGGAAAAAATGCTAGAAACAATCTTATTCAATATAATCTAATAAACAAATTTAGTTACTCAGGGATATTCTTAAAATTTAATTTTATCGTGATATTTATGCAAGAAAACTAAAATATTCGTTTCTAGCTCCAGATAATTTAAAACATAGTATCTCGTCAGGAAAAAATGCTAGAATCAAACTTATTAAATGAAATATAATAAACAAATTAAGTTACTCAGGGATATTCTTACAATTTAATTTTATCGTGATATTTATGCGAAAAAACTAAAATATTCGTTTCTAGCTCCAGACAATTTAAAACATCGTAACTCGACAGGAAAAAATGCTAGAATCAAACTTATTAAATGAAATATAATAAACAAATTAAGTTACTCAGGGATATTCTTAAAATTTAATTTTATCGTGATATTTATGCGAGAAAACTAAAATATTCGTTTCTAGTTCCAGAAACATAAAAACATCGTTACTCGTCAGGAAAAAATGCTAGAAACAAACTTATTCAATAAAATCTAATAAACAAATTTAGTTACTCAGGGATATTCTTAAAATTTAATTTTATCGTGATATTTATGCGAGAAAACTAAAATATTCGTTTCTATCTCCAGACAAATAAAAAAATCGTAACTCGACAGGAAAAAATGCTAGAATCAAACTTATTAAATGAAATATAATAAACAAATTAAGTTACTCAGGGATATTCTTAAAATTTAATTTTATCGTGATATTTATGCGAGAAAACTAAAATATTCGTTTCTAGTTCCAGAAACATAAAAACATCGTTACTCGTCAGGAAAAAATGCTAGAAACAATCTTATTCAATAAAATCTAATAAACAAATTTAGTTACTCAGGGATATTCTTAAAATTTAATTTTATCGTGATATTTATGCGAGAAAACTAAAATATTCGTTTCTAGCTCCAGATAATTTAAAACATAGTATCTCGTCAGGAAAAAATGCTAGAATCAAACTTATTAAATGAAATATAATAAACAAATTAAGTTACTCAGGGATATTCTTACAATTTAATTTTATCGTGATATTTATGCGAAAAAACTAAAATATTCGTTTCTAGCTCCAGACAATTTAAAACATCGTAACTCGACAGGAAAAAATGCTAGAATCAAACTTATTAAATGAAATATAATAAACAAATTAAGTTACTCAGGGATATTCTTAAAATTTAATTTTATCGTGATATTTATGCGAGAAAACTAAAATATTCGTTTCTAGCTCCAGACAATTTAAAACATCGTAACTCGACAGCAAAAAATGCTAGAATCAAACTTATTAAATGAAATATAATAAACAAATTAAGTTACTCAGGGATATTCTTAAAATTTAATTTTATCGTGATATTTATGCGAGAAAACTAAAATATTCGTTTCTAGTTCCAGGAACATAAAAACATCGTTATTCGTCAGGAAAAAATGCTAGAAACAAATTTATTAAATAAAATCTAATAAACAAATTTAGTTACTCAGGGATATTCTTAAAATTTAATTTTATCGTGATATTTATGCGAGAAAACTAAAATATTCGTTTCTAGTTCCAGAAACATAAAAACATCGTTACTCGTCAGGAAAAAATGCTAGAAACAAACTTATTCAATAAAATCTAATAAACAAATTTAGTTACTCAGGGATATTCTTAAAATTTAATTTTATCGTGATATTTATGCGAGAAAACTAAAATATTCGTTTCTATCTATAGACAAATAAAAACATCGTAACTCGTCAGGAAAAAATGCTAGAATCAAACTTATTAAATGAAATATAATAAACAAATCATGTTACTCAGGGATATTCTTACAATTTAATTTAATCGTGATATTTATGCGAGAAAACTAAAATATTCGTTTCTAGTTCCAGAAACATAAAAACATCGTTACTCGTCAGGAAAAAATGCTAGAAACAAACTTATTCAATAAAATCTAATAAACAAATTTAGTTACTCAGGGATATTCTTAAAATTTAATTTTATCGTGATATTTGTGCGAGAAAACTAAAATATTCGTTTCTATCTCCAGACAATTTAAAACATCGTAACTCGACAGGAAAAAATGCTAGAATCAAACTTATTAAATGAAATATAATAAACAAATTAAGTTACTCAGGGATATTCTTAAAATTTAATTTTATCGTGATATTTATGCGAGAAAACTAAAATATTCGTTTCTATTTCCAGCCAAATTAAAACATCGAAACTCGACAGGAAAAAATGCTAGAATCAAACTTATTAAATGAAATATAATAAACAAATTAAGTTACTCAGGGGTATTCTTACAATTTAATTTTATCGTCATATTTATGCGAGAAAACTAAAATATTCGTTTCTAGCTCCAGACAAATAAAAACATCGTAACTCGTCAGGAAAAAATGCTAGAATCAAACTTATTAAATGAAATATAATAAACAAATTAAGTTACTCAGGGATATTCTTAAAATTTAATTTTATCGTGATATTTATGCTAGAAAACTAAAATATTCGTTTCTAGTTCCAGAAACATAAAAACATCGTTACCCGTCAGGAAAAAATGCTAGAAACAAATTTATTAAATAAAATCTAATAAACAAATTTAGTTACTCAGGGATATTCTTAAAATTTAATTTTATTGTGATATATATGCGAGAAAACTAAAATATTCGTTTCTATCTCCAGACAAATTAAAACATAGTATCTCGTCAGGAAAAAATGCTAGAAACAAATTTATTAAATAAAATCTAATAAACAAATTTAGTTACTCAAGGATATTCTTAAAATTTAATTTTATCGTGATATTTATGCGAAAAAACTAAAAAATTCGTTTCTAGCTCCAGATAATTTAAAACATCGTAACTCGACAGGAAAAAATGCTAGAATCAAACTTATTAAATGTAATATAATAAACAAATTAAGTTACTCAGGGATATTCTTAAAATTTAATTTTATCGTGATATTTATGCGAGAAAACTAAAATATTCGTTTCTAGCTCCAGACAATTTAAAACATCGTAACTCGACAGGAAAAAATGCTAGAATCAAACTTATTAAATGAAATATAATAAACAAATTAAGTTACTCAGGGATATTCTTAAAATTTAATTTTATCGTGATATTTATGCGAGAAAACGAAAATATTCGTTTCTAGTTCCAGAAACATAAAAACATCGTTACTCGTCAGGAAAAAATGCTAGAAACAAACTTATTCAATAAAATCTAATAAACTAATTTAGTTACTCAGGGATATTCTTAAAATTTAATTTTATCGTGATATTTATGCGAGAAAACTAAAATATTCGTTTCTATCTCCAGACAAATAAAAACATCGTAACTCGTCAGGAAAAAATGCTAGAATCAAACCTATTAAATGAAATATAATAAACAAATTAAGTTACTCAAGAATATTCTTAAAATTTAATTTTATCGTGATATTTATGCGAGAAAACTAAAATATTCGTTTCTAGTTCCAGGAACATAAAAACATCGTAACTCGACAGGAAAAAATGCTAGAATCAAACTTATTAAATGAAATATAATAAACAAATTAAGTTACTCAGGTATATTCTTAAAATTTAATTTTATCGTGATATTTATGCGTGAAAACTAAAATATTCGTTTCTAGTTCCAGAAACATAAAAACATCGTTACTCGTCAGGAAAAAATGCTAGAAACAAATTTATTAAATAAAATCTAATAAACAAATTTAGTTACTCAAGGATATTCTTAAAATTTAATTTTATCGTGATATTTATGCGAAAAAACTAAAAAATTCGTTTCTAGCTCCAGATAATTTAAAACATCGTAACTCGACAGGAAAAAATGCTAGAATCAAACTTATTAAATGAAATATAATAAACAAATTAAGTTACTCAGGGATATTCTTAAAATTTAATTTTATCGTGATATTTATGCGAGAAAACTAAAATATTCGTTTCTAGCTCCAGACAATTTAAAACATCGTAACTCGACAGGAAAAAATGCTAGAATCAAACTTATTAAATGAAATATAATAAACAAATTAAGTTACTCAGGGATATTCTTAAAATTTAATTTTATCGTGATATTTATGCGAGAAAACTAAAATATTCGTTTCTAGTTCCAGAAACATAAAAACATCGTTACTCGTCAGGAAAAAATGCTAGAAACAATCTTATTCAATAAAATGTAATAAACAAATTTAGTTACTCAGGGATATTCTTAAAATTTAATTTTATCGTGATATTTATGCGAGAAAACTAAAATATTCGTTTCTAGCTCCAGATAATTTAAAACATAGTATCTCGTCAGGAAAAAATGCTAGAATCAAACTTATTAAATGAAATATAATAAACAAATTAAGTTACTCAGGGATATTCTTACAATTTAATTTTATCGTGATATTTATGTGAAAAAACTAAAATATTCGTTTCTAGCTCCAGACAATTTAAAACATCGTAACTCGACAGGAAAAAATGCTAGAATCAAACTTATTAAATGAAATATAATAAACAAATTAAGTTACTCAGGGATATTCTTAAAATTTAATTTTATCGTGATATTTATGCGAGAAAACTAAAATATTCGTTTCTAGTTCCAGAAACATAAAAACATTGTTACTCGTCAGGAAAAAATGCTAGAAACAAACTTATTCAATAAAATCTAATAAACAAATTTAGTTACTCAGGGATATTCTTAAAATTTAATTTTATCGTGATATTTATGCGAGAAAACTAAAATATTCGTTTCTATCTCCAGGCAAATAAAAAAATCGTAACTCGACAGGAAAAAATGCTAGAATCAAACTTATTAAATGAAATATAATAAACAAATTAAGTTACTCAGGGATATTCTTAAAATTTAATTTTATCGTGATATTTATGCGAGAAAACTAAAATATTCGTTTCTAGTTCCAGAAACATAAAAACATCGTTACTCGTCAGGAAAAAATGCTAGAAACAATCTTATTCAATAAAATCTAATAAACAAATTTAGTTACTCAGGGATATTCTTAAAATTTAATTTTATCGTGATATTTATGCGAGAAAACTAAAATATTCGTTTCTAGCTCCAGATAATTTAAAACATAGTATCTCGTCAGGAAAAAATGCTAGAATCAAACTTATTAAATGAAATATAATAAACAAATTAAGTTACTCAGGGATATTCTTACAATTTAATTTTATCGTGATATTTATGCGAAAAAACTAAAATATTCGTTTCTAGCTCCAGACATTTTAAAACATCGTAACTCGACAGGAAAAAATGCTAGAATCAAACTTATTAAATGAAATATAATAAACAAATTAAGTTACTCAGGGATATTCTTAAAATTTAATTTTATCGTGATATTTATGCGAGAAAACTAAAATATTCGTTTCTAGTTCCAGAAACATAAAAACATCGTTACTCGTCAGGAAAAAATGCTAGAAACAAACTTATTCAATAAAATCTAATAAACAAATTTAGTTACTCAGGGATATTCTTAAAATTTAAATTTATCGTGATATTTATGCGAGAAAACTAAAATATTCGTTTCTAGTTCCAGAAACATAAAAACTCGACAGGAAAAAATGCTAGAAACTAATTTATTAAATAAAATCTAATAAACAAATTTAGTTACTGAGGGATATTCTTAAAATTTAATTTTATTGTGATATTTATGCGAGAAAACTAAAATATTCGTTTCTAACTCCAGACAAATAAAAACATAGTATCTCGTCAGGAAAAAATGCTAGAATCAAACTTATTAAATGAAATATAATAAACAAATTAAGTTACTCAGGGATATTCTTACAATTTAATTTTATCGTGATATTTATGCGAGAAAACTAAAATATTCGTTTCTAGCTCCAGACAATTTAAAACATCGTAACTCGACAGCAAAAAATGCTAGAATCAAACTTATTAAATGAAATATAATAAACAAATTAAGTTACTCAGGGATATTCTTAAAATTTAATTTTATCGTGATATTTATGCGAGAAAACTAAAATATTCGTTTCTAGTTCCAGGAACATAAAAACATCGTTACTCGTCAGGAAAAAATGCTAGAAACAAATTTATTAAATAAAATCTAATAAACAAATTTAGTTACTCAGGGATATTCTTAAAATTTAATTTTATCGTGATATTTATGCGAGAAAACTAAAATATTCGTTTCTAGTTCCAGAAACATAAAAACATCGTTACTCGTCAGGAAAAAATGCTAGAAACAAACTTATTCAATAAAATCTAATAAACAAATTTAGTTACTCAGGGATATTCTTAAAATTTAATTTTATCGTGATATTTATGCGGGAAAACTAAAATATTCGTTTCTATCTATAGACAAATAAAAACATCGTAACTCGTCAGGAAAAAATGCTAGAATCAAACTTATTAAATGAAATATAATAAACAAATCATGTTACTCAGGGATATTCTTACAATTTAATTTAATCGTGATATTTATGCGAGAAAACTAAAATATTCGTTTCTAGTTCCAGAAACATAAAAACATCGTTACTCGTCAGGAAAAAATGCTAGAAACAAACTTATTCAATAAAATCTAATAAACAAATTTAGTTACTCAGGGATATTCTTAAAATTTAATTTTATCGTGATATTTGTGCGAGAAAACTAAAATATTCGTTTCTATCTCCAGACAATTTAAAACATAGTAACTCGACAGGAAAAAATGCTAGAATCAAACTTATTAAATGAAATATAATAAACAAATTAAGTTACTCAGGTATATTCTTAAAATTTAATTTTATCGTGATATTTATGCGAGAAAACTAAAATATTCGTTTCTATTTCCAGCCAAATTAAAACATCGAAACTCGACAGGAAAAAATGCTAGAATCAAACTTATTAAATGAAATATAATAAACAAATTAAGTTACTCAGGGGTATTCTTACAATTTAATTTTATCGTCATATTTATGCGAGAAAACTAAAATATTCGTTTCTAGCTCCAGACAAATAAAAACATCGTAACTCGTCAGGAAAAAATGCTAGAATCAAACTTATTAAATGAAATATAATAAACAAATTAAGTTACTCAGGGATATTCTTAAAATTTAATTTTATCGTGATATTTATGCTAGAAAACTAAAATATTCGTTTCTAGTTCCAGAAACATAAAAACATCGTTACTCGTCAGGAAAAAAGGCTAGAAACAAATTTATTAAATAAAATCTAATAAACAAATTTAGTTACTCAGGGATATTCTTAAAATTTAATTTTATTGTGATATATATGCGAGAAAACTAAAATATTCGTTTCTATCTCCAGACAAATTAAAACATAGTATCTCGTCAGGAAAAAATGCTAGAAACAAATTTATTAAATAAAATCTAATAAACAAATTTAGTTACTCAAGGATATTCTTAAAATTTAATTTTATCGTGATATTTATGCGAAAAAACTAAAAAATTCGTTTCTAGCTCCAGATAATTTAAAACATCGTAACTCGACAGGAAAAAATGCTAGAATCAAACTTATTAAATGTAATATAATAAACAAATTAAGTTACTCAGGGATATTCTTAAAATTTAATTTTATCGTGATATTTATGCGAGAAAACTAAAATATTCGTTTCTAGCTCCAGACAATTTAAAACATCGTAACTCGACAGGAAAAAATGCTAGAATCAAACTTATTAAATGAAATATAATAAACAAATTAAGTTACTCAGGGATATTCTTAAAATTTAATTTTATCGTGATATTTATGCGAGAAAACTAAAATATTCGTTTCTAGTTCCAGAAACATAAAAACATCGTTACTCGTCAGGAAAAAATGCTAGAAACAAACTTATTCAATAAAATCTAATAAACTAATTTAGTTACTCAGGGATATTCTAAAAATTTAATTTTATCGTGATATTTATGCGAGAAAACTAAAATATTCGTTTCTATCTCCAGACAAATAAAAACATCGTAACTCGTCAGGAAAAAATGCTAGAATCAAACCTATTAAATGAAATATAATAAACAAATTAAGTTACTCAGGGATATTCTTAAAATTTAATTTTATCGTGATATTTATGCGAGAAAACTAAAATATTCGTTTCTAGTTCCAGGAACATAAAAACATCGTAACTCGACAGGAAAAAATGCTAGAATCAAACTTATTAAATGAAATATAATAAACAAATTAAGTTACTCAGGTATATTCTTAAAATTTAATTTTATCGTGATATTTATGCGAGAAAACTAAAATATTCGTTTCTAGTTCCAGAAACATAAAAACATCGTTACTCGTCAGGAAAAAATGCTAGAATCAAACTTATTAAATGAAATATAATAAACAAACTAAGTTACTCAGGGATATTCTTAAAATTTAATTTTATCGTGATATTTATGCGAGAAAACTAAAATATTCGTTTCTAGTTCCAGAAACATAAAAACATCGTTACTCGTCAGGAAAAAATGCTAGAAACAATCTTATTCAATAAAATCTAATAAACAAATTTAGTTACTCAGGGATATTCTTAAAATTTAATTTTATCGTGATATTTATGCGAGAAAACTAAAATATTCGTTTCTAGCTCAAGATAATTTAAAACATAGTATCTCGTCAGGAAAAAATGCTAGAATCAAACTTATTAAATGAAATATAATAAACAAATTAAGTTACTCAGGGATATTCTTACAATTTAATTTTATCGTGATATTTATGCGAAAAAACTAAAATATTCGTTTCTAGCTCCAGACAATTTAAAACATCGTAACTCGACAGGAAAAAATGCTAGAATCAAACTTATTAAATGAAATATAATAAACAAATTAAGTTACTCAGGGATATTCTTAAAATTTAATTTTATCGTGATATTTATGCGAGAAAACTAAAATATTCGTTTCTAGTTCCAGAAACATAAAAACATCGTTACTCGTCAGGAAAAAATGCTAGAAACAAACTTATTCAATAAAATCTAATAAACAAATTTAGTTACTCAGGGATATTCTTAAAATTTAATTTTATCGTGATATTTATGCGAGAAAACTAAAATATTCGTTTCTATCTCCAGACAAATAAAAAAATCGTAACTCGACAGGAAAAAATGCTAGAATCAAACTTATTAAACGAAATATAATAAACAAATTAAGTTACTCAGGGATATTTTTAAAATTTAATTTTATCGTGATATTTATGCGAGAAAACTAAAATATTCGTTTCTAGTTCCAGAAACATAAAAACATCGTTACTCGTCAGGAAAAAATGCTAGAAACAATCTTATTCAATAAAATCTAATAAACAAATTTAGTTACTCAGGGATATTCTTAAAATTTAATTTTATCGTGATATTTATGCGAGAAAACTAAAATATTCGTTTCTAGCTCCAGATAATTTAAAACATAGTATCTCGTCAGGAAAAAATGCTAGAATCAAACTTATTAAATGAAATATAATAAACAAATTAAGTTACTCAGGGATATTCTTACAATTTAATTTTATCGTGATATTTATGCGAAAAAACTAAAATATTCGTTTCTAGCTCCAGACATTTTAAAACATCGTAACTCGACAGGAAAAAATGCTAGAATCAAACTTATTAAATGAAATATAATAAACAAATTAAGTTACTCAGGGATATTCTTAAAATTTAATTTTATCGTGATATTTATGCGAGAAAACTAAAATATTCGTTTCTAGTTCCAGAAACATAAAAACTCGACAGGAAAAAATGCTAGAAACTAATTTATTAAATAAAATCTAATAAACAAATTTAGTTACTGAGGGATATTCTTAAAATTTAATTTTATTGTGATATTTATGCGAGAAAACTAAAATATTCGTTTCTAACTCCAGACAAATAAAAACATAGTATCTCGTCAGGAAAAAATGCTAGAATCAAACTTATTAAATGAAATATAATAAACAAATTAAGTTACTCAGGGATATTCTTACAATTTAATTTTATCGTGATATTTATGCGAGAAAACTAAAATATTCGTTTCTAGCTCCAGACAATTTAAAACATCGTAACTCGACAGCAAAAAATGCTAGAATCAAACTTATTAAATGAAATATAATAAACAAATTAAGTTACTCAGGGATATTCTTAAAATTTAATTTTATCGTGATATTTATGCGAGAAAACTAAAATATTCGTTTCTAGTTCCAGGAACATAAAAACATCGTTACTCGTCAGGAAAAAATGCTAGAAACAAATTTATTAAATAAAATCTAATAAACAAATTTAGTTACTCAGGGATATTCTTAAAATTTAATTTTATCGTGATATTTATGCGAGAAAACTAAAATATTCGTTTCTAGTTCCAGAAACATAAAAACATCGTTACTCGTCAGGAAAAAATGCTAGAAACAAACTTATTCAATAAAATCTAATAAACAAATTTAGTTACTCAGGGATATTCTTAAAATTTAATTTTATCGTGATATTTATGCGAGAAAACTAAAATATTCGTTTCTATCTATAGACAAATAAAAACATCGTAACTCGTCAGGAAAAAATGCTAGAATCAAACTTATTAAATGAAATATAATAAACAAATCATGTTACTCAGGGATATTCTTACAATTTAATTTAATCGTGATATTTATGCGAGAAAACTAAAATATTCGTTTCTAGTTCCAGAAACATAAAAACATCGTTACTCGTCAGGAAAAAATGCTAGAAACAAACTTATTCAATAAAATCTAATAAACAAATTTAGTTACTCAGGGATATTCTTAAAATTTAATTTTATCGTGATATTTGTGCGAGAAAACTAAAATATTCGTTTCTATCTCCAGACAATTTAAAACATAGTAACTCGACAGGAAAAAATGCTAGAATCAAACTTATTAAATGAAATATAATAAACAAATTAAGTTACTCAGGGATATTCTTAAAATTTAATTTTATCGTGATATTTATGCGAGAAAACTAAAATATTCGTTTCTATTTCCAGCCAAATTAAAACATCGAAACTCGACAGGAAAAAATGCTAGAATCAAACTTATTAAATGAAATATAATAAACAAATTAAGTTACTCAGGGGTATTCTT
This sequence comes from Pterostichus madidus, assembly GCA_911728475.2. Lineage (NCBI taxonomy): Eukaryota > Metazoa > Arthropoda > Insecta > Coleoptera > Carabidae > Pterostichus > Pterostichus madidus. The sequence goes on along the minus strand of OU452309.1, from coordinate 19,924,564 downwards.
ACAATTTAATTTTATCGTCATATTTATGCGAGAAAACTAAAATATTCGTTTCTAGCTCCAGACAAATAAAAACATCGTAACTCGTCAGGAAAAAATGCTAGAATCAAACTTATTAAATGAAATATAATAAACAAATTAAGTTACTCAGGGATATTCTTAAAATTTAATTTTATCGTGATATTTATGCTAGAAAACTAAAATATTCGTTTCTAGTTCCAGAAACATAAAAACATCGTTACTCGTCAGGAAAAAATGCTAGAAACAAATTTATTAAATAAAATCTAATAAACAAATTTAGTTACTCAGGGATATTCTTAAAATTTAATTTTATTGTGATATATATGCGAGAAAACTAAAATATTCGTTTCTATCTCCAGACAAATTAAAACATAGTATCTCGTCAGGAAAAAATGCTAGAAACAAATTTATTAAATAAAATCTAATAAACAAATTTAGTTACTCAACGATATTCTTAAAATTTAATTTTATCGTGATATTTATGCGAAAAAACTAAAAAATTCGTTTCTAGCTCCAGATAATTTAAAACATCGTAACTCGACAGGAAAAAATGCTAGAATCAAACTTATTAAATGTAATATAATAAACAAATTAAGTTACTCAGGGATATTCTTAAAATTTAATTTTATCGTGATATTTATGCGAGAAAACTAAAATATTCGTTTCTAGCTCCAGACAATTTAAAACATCGTAACTCGACAGGAAAAAATGCTAGAATCAAACTTATTAAATGAAATATAATAAACAAATTAAGTTACTCAGGGATATTCTTAAAATTTAATTTTATCGTGATATTTATGCGAGAAAACTAAAATATTCGTTTCTAGTTCCAGAAACATAAAAACATCGTTACTCGTCAGGAAAAAATGCTAGAAACAATCTTATTCAATAAAATCTAATAAACAAATTTAGTTACTCAGGGATATTCTTAAAATTTAATTTTATCGTGATATTTATGCGAGAAAACTAAAATATTCGTTTCTAGCTCCAGATAATTTAAAACATAGTATCTCGTCAGGAAAAAATGCTAGAATCAAACTTATTAAATGAAATATAATAAACAAATTAAGTTACTCAGGGATATTCTTAAAATTTAATTTTATCGTGATATTTATGCGAAAAAACTAAAATATTCGTTTCTAGCTCCAGACATTTTAAAACATCGTAACTCGACAGGAAAAAATGCTAGAATCAAACTTATTAAATGAAATATAATAAACAAATTAAGTTACTCAGGGATATTCTTAAAATTTAATTTTATCGTGATATTTATGCGAGAAAACTAAAATATTCGTTTCTAGTTCCAGAAACATAAAAACTCGACAGGAAAAAATGCTAGAAACTAATTTATTAAATAAAATCTAATAAACAAATTTAGTTACTGAGGGATATTCTTAAAATTTAATTTTATTGTGATATTTATGCGAGAAAACTAAAATATTCGTTTCTAACTCCAGACAAATAAAAACATAGTATCTCGTCAGGAAAAAATGCTAGAATCAAACTTATTAAATGAAATATAATAAACAAATTAAGTTACTCAGGGATATTCTTACAATTTAATTTTATCGTGATATTTATGCGAGAAAACTAAAATATTCGTTTCTAGCTCCAGACAATTTAAAACATCGTAACTCGACAGCAAAAAATGCTAGATTTAAACTTATTAAATGAAATATAATAAACAAATTAAGTTACTCAGGGATATTCTTAAAATTTAATTTTATCGTGATATTTATGCGAGAAAACTAAAATATTCGTTTCTAGTTCCAGGAACATAAAAACATCGTTACTCGTCAGGAAAAAATGCTAGAAACAAATTTATTAAATAAAATCTAATAAACAAATTTAGTTACTCAGGGATATTCTTAAAATTTAATTTTATCGTGATATTTATGCGAGAAAACTAAAATATTCGTTTCTAGTTCCAGAAACATAAAAACATCGTTACTCGTCAGGAAAAAATGCTAGAAACAAACTTATTCAATAAAATCTAATAAACAAATTTAGTTACTCAGGGATATTCTTAAAATTTAATTTTATCGTGATATTTATGCGAGAAAACTAAAATATTCGTTTCTATCTATAGACAAATAAAAACATCGTAACTCGTCAGGAAAAAATGCTAGAATCAAACTTATTAAATGAAATATAATAAACAAATCATGTTACTCAGGGATATTCTTACAATTTAATTTAATCGTGATATTTATGCGAGAAAACTAAAATATTCGTTTCTAGTTCCAGAAACATAAAAACATCGTTACTCGTCAGGAAAAAATGCTAGAAACAAACTTATTCAATAAAATCTAATAAACAAATTTAGTTACTCAGGGATATTCTTAAAATTTAATTTTATCGTGATATTTGTGCGAGAAAACTAAAATATTCGTTTCTATCTCCAGACAATTTAAAACATAGTAACTCGACAGGAAAAAATGCTAGAATCAAACTTATTAAATGAAATATAATAAACAAATTAAGTTACTCAGGGATATTCTTAAAATTTAATTTTATCGTGATATTTATGCGAGAAAACTAAAATATTCGTTTCTATTTCCAGCCAAATTAAAACATCGAAACTCGACAGGAAAAAATGCTAGAATCAAACTTATTAAATGAAATATAATAAACAAATTAAGTTACTCAGGGGTATTCTTACAATTTAATTTTATCGTCATATTTATGCGAGAAAACTAAAATATTCGTTTCTAGCTCCAGACAAATAAAAACATCGTAACTCGTCAGGAAAAAATGCTAGAATCAAACTTATTAAATGAAATATAATAAACAAATTAAGTTACTCAGGGATATTCTTAAAATTTAATTTTATCGTGATATTTATGCTAGAAAACTAAAATATTCGTTTCTAGTTCCAGAAACATAAAAACATCGTTACTCGTCAGGAAAAAATGCTAGAAACAAATTTATTAAATAAAATCTAATAAACAAATTTAGTTACTCAGGGATATTCTTAAAATTTAATTTTATTGTGATATATATGCGAGAAAACTAAAATATTCGTTTCTATCTCCAGACAAATTAAAACATAGTATCTCGTCAGGAAAAAATGCTAGAAACAAATTTATTAAATAAAATCTAATAAACAAATTTAGTTACTCAAGGATATTCTTAAAATTTAATTTTATCGTGATATTTATGCGAAAAAACTAAAAAATTCGTTTCTAGCTCCAGATAATTTAAAACATCGTAACTCGACAGGAAAAAATGCTAGAATCAAACTTATTAAATGTAATATAATAAACAAATTAAGTTACTCAGGGATATTCTTAAAATTTAATTTTATCGTGATATTTATGCGAGAAAACTAAAATATTCGTTTCTAGCTCCAGACAATTTAAAACATCGTAACTCGACAGGAAAAAATGCTAGAATCAAACTTATTAAATGAAATATAATAAACAAATTAAGTTACTCAGGGATATTCTTAAAATTTAATTTTATCGTGATATTTATGCGAGAAAACTAAAATATTCGTTTCTAGTTCCAGAAACATAAAAACATCGTTACTCGTCAGGAAAAAATGCTAGAAACAAACTTATTCAATAAAATCTAATAAACTAATTTAGTTACTCAGGGATATTCTAAAAATTTAATTTTATCGTGATATTTATGCGAGAAAACTAAAATATTCGTTTCTATCTCCAGACAAATAAAAACATCGTAACTCGTCAGGAAAAAATGCTAGAATCAAACCTATTAAATGAAATATAATAAACAAATTAAGTTACTCAGGGATATTCTTAAAATTTAATTTTATCGTGATATTTATGCGAGAAAACTAAAATATTCGTTTCTAGTTCCAGGAACATAAAAACATCGTAACTCGACAGGAAAAAATGCTAGAATCAAACTTATTAAATGAAATATAATAAACAAACTAAGTTACTCAGGGATATTCTTAAAATTTAATTTTATCGTGATATTTATGCGAGAAAACTAAAATATTCGTTTCTAGTTCCAGAAACATAAAAACATCGTTACTCGTCAGGAAAAAATGCTAGAAACAATCTTATTCAATAAAATCTAATAAACAAATTTAGTTACTCAGGGATATTCTTAAAATTTAATTTTATCGTGATATTTATGCGAGAAAACTAAAATATTCGTTTCTAGCTCAAGATAATTTAAAACATAGTATCTCGTCAGGAAAAAATGCTAGAATCAAACTTATTAAATGAAATATAATAAACAAATTAAGTTACTCAGGGATATTCTTACAATTTAATTTTATCGTGATATTTATGCGAAAAAACTAAAATATTCGTTTCTAGCTCCAGACAATTTAAAACATCGTAACTCGACAGGAAAAAATGCTAGAATCAAACTTATTAAATGAAATATAATAAACAAATTAAGTTACTCAGGGATATTCTTAAAATTTAATTTTATCGTGATATTTATGCGAGAAAACTAAAATATTCGTTTCTAGTTCCAGAAACATAAAAACATCGTTACTCGTCAGGAAAAAATGCTAGAAACAAACTTATTCAATAAAATCTAATAAACAAATTTAGTTACTCAGGGATATTCTTAAAATTTAATTTTATCGTGATATTTATGCGAGAAAACTAAAATATTCGTTTCTAGTTCCAGAAACATAAAAACATCGTTACTCGTCAGGAAAAAATGCTAGAAACAAACTTATTCAATAAAATCTAATAAACAAATTAAGTTACTCAGGGATATTCTTACAATTTAATTTTATCGTGATATTTATGCGAAAAAACTAAAATATTCGTTTCTAGTTCCAGACAAATTAAAACATCGTAACTCGACAGCAAAAAATGCTAGAATCAAACTTATTAAATGAAATATAATAAACAAATTAAGTTACTCAGGGATATTCTTAAAATTTAATTTTATCGTGATATTTATGCGAGAAAACTAAAATATTCGTTTCTAGTTCCAGAAACATAAAAACATCGTTACTCGTCAGGAAAAAATGCTAGAAACAATCTTATTCAATAAAATCTAATAAACAAATTTAGTTACTCAGGGATATTCTTAAAATTTAATTTTATCGTGATATTTATGCGAGAAAACTAAAATATTCGTTTCTATCTCCAGACAAATAAAAAAATCGTAACTCGTCAGGAAAAAATGCTAGAATCAAACCTATTAAATGAAATATAATAAACAAATTATGTTACTCAGGAATATTCTTAAAATTTAATTTTATCGTGATATTTATGCGAGAAAACTATATTCGTTTCTAGTTCCAGGAACATAAAAACATCGTTACTCGTCAGGAAAAAATGCTAGAAACAAATTTATTAAATAAAATCTAATAAACAAATTTAGTTACTCAGGGATATTCTTAAAATTTAATTTTATCGTGATATTTATGCGAGAAAACTAAAATATTCGTTTCTAGTTCCAGAAACAAAAAACATCGTTACTCGTCAGGAAAAAATGCTAGAAACAAACTTATTCAATAAAATCTAATAAACAAATTTAGTTACTCAGGGATATTCTTAAAATTTAATTTTATCGTGATATTTATGCGAGAAAACTAAAATATTCGTTTCTAGTTCCAGAAACATAAAAACATCGTAACTCGACAGGAAAAAATGCTAGAATCAAACTTATTAAATGAAATATAATAAACAAATTAAGATACTCAGGGATATTCTTAAAATTTAATTTTATCGTGATATTTATGCGAGAAAACTAAAATATTCGTTTCTAGCTCCAGATAATTTAAAACATCGTAACTCGACAGGAAAAAATGCTAGAATCAAACTTATTAAATGAAATATAATAAACAAATTAAGTTACTCGGGGGTATTCTTACAATTTAATTTTATCGTGATATTTATGCGAGAAAACTAAAATATTCGTTTCTAGCTCCAGACAAATAAAAACATCGTTACTCCTCAGGAAAAAATTCTAGAATCAAACTTATTAAAAAAATCTAATAAACAAATAAAGTTACTCAGCGATATTCTTAAAATTAAATTTTATCGTGATATTTATGCGAGAAAACTAAAATATTCGTTTCTAGCTCCAGATAATTTAAAACATAGTATCTCGTCAGGAAAAAATGCTAGAATCAAACTTATTAAATGAAATATAATAAACAAATTAAGTTACTCAGGGATATTCTTACAATTTAATTTTATCGTGATATTTATGCGAAAAAACTAAAATATTCGTTTCTAGCTCCAGACAATTTAAAACATCGTAACTCGACAGGAAAAAATGCTAGAATCAAACTTATTAAATGAAATATAATAAACAAATTAAGTTACTGAGGGATATTCTTAAAATTTAATTTTATCGTGATATTTATGCGAGAAAACTAAAATATTCGTTTCTAGTTCCAGAAACATAAAAACATCGTTACTCGTCAGGAAAAAATGCTAGAAACAAACTTATTCAATAAAATCTAATAAACAAATTTAGTTACTAAGGGATATTCTTAAAATTTAATTTTATCGTGATATTTATGCGAGAAAACTAAAATTTTCGTTTCAATCTCTCCAGACAAATAAATACATCGTTACTCGTCAGGAAAAAATGCTAGAATCAAACCTATTAAATGAAATATAATAAACAAATTAAGTTACTCAGGGATATTCTTAAAATTTAATTTTATCGTGATATTTATGCGAGAAAACTAAAATATTCGTTTCTAGCTCCAGATAATTTAAAACATCGTAACTCGACAGGAAATAATGCTAGAATCAAACTTATCAAATGAAATATAATAAACAAATTAAGTTACTCGGGGGTATTCTTACAATTTAATTTTATCGTGATATTTATGCGAGAAAACTAAAATATTCGTTTCTAGCTCCAGACAAATAAAAACATCGTTACTCCTCAGGAAAAAATTCTAGAATCAAACTTATTAAAAAAATCTAATAAACAAATAAAGTTACTCAGCGATATTCTTAAAATTAAATTTTATCGTGATATTTATGCGAGAAAACTAAAATATTCGTTTCTAGCTCCAGATAATTTAAAACATAGTATCTCGTCAGGAAAAAATGCTAGAATCAAACTTATTAAATGAAATATAATAAACAAATTAAGTTACTCAGGGATATTCTTACAATTTAATTTTATCGTGATATTTATGCGAAAAAACTAAAATATTCGTTTCTAGCTCCAGACAATTTAAAACATCGTAACTCGACAGGAAAAAATGCTAGAATCAAACTTATTAAATGAAATATAATAAACAAATTAAGTTACTGAGGGATATTCTTAAAATTTAATTTTATCGTGATATTTATGCGAGAAAACTAAAATATTCGTTTCTAGTTCCAGAAACATAAAAACATCGTTACTCGTCAGGAAAAAATGCTAGAAACAAACCTATTAAATGAAATATAATAAACAAATTAAGTTACTCAGGGATATTCTTAAAATTTAATTTTATCGTGATATTTATGCGAGAAAACTAAAATATTCGTTTCTAGTTCCAGAAATATAAAAACATCGTAACTCGACAGGAAAAAATGCTAGAATCAAACTTATTAAATGAAATATAATAAACAAATTAAGATACTCAGGGATATTCTTAAAATTTAATTTTATCGTGATATTTATGCGAGAAAACTAAAATATTCGTTTCTAGCTCCAGATAATTTAAAACATCGTAACTCGACAGGAAAACATGCTAGAATCAAACTTATTAAATGAAATATAATAAACAAATTAAGTTACTCGGGGGTATTCTTACAATTTAATTTTATCGTGATATTTATGCGAGAAAACTAAAATATTCGTTTCTAGCTCCAGACAAATAAAAACATCGTTACTCCTCAGGAAAAAATTCTAGAATCAAACTTATTAAAAAAATCTAATAAACAAATAAAGTTACTCAGCGATATTCTTAAAATTTAATTTTATCGTGATATTTATGCGAGAAAACTAAAATATTCGTTTCTAGTTCCAGACAAACAAAAACATCGTAACTGCTCAGGAAAAAATGCTAGAATGAAACTTATTAAATAAAATCTAATAAACAAATTTAGTTACTCAGGGATATTCATAAAATTTAATTTTATCGTGATATTTATGCGAGAATACTAAAATATTCGTTTCTATCTCTAGACAATTTAAAACATCGTAACTCGACAGGAAAAAATGCTAGATTCAAACTTATTAAATGAAATATAATAAAAAAATTAAGTTACTCAGGGATATTCTTAAAATTTAATTTTATCGTGATATTTATGCGAGAAAACTAAAATATTCGTTTCTAGCTCCAGACAAATAAAAACATCGTTACTCCTCAGGAAAAAATTCTAGAATCAAACTTATTAAAAAAATCTAATAAACAAATAAAGTTACTCAGCGATATTCTTAAAATTAAATTTTATCGTGATATTTATGCGAGAAAACTAAAATATTCGTTTCTAGCTCCAGATAATTTAAAACATAGTATCTCGTCAGGAAAAAATGCTAGAATCAAACTTATTAAATGAAATATAATAAACAAATTAAGTTACTCAGGGATATTCTTACAATTTAATTTTATCGTGATATTTATGCGAAAAAACTAAAATATTCGTTTCTAGCTCCAGACAATTTAAAACATCGTAACTCGACAGGAAAAAATGCTAGAATCAAACTTATTAAATGAAATATAATAAACAAATTAAGTTACTGAGGGATATTCTTAAAATTTAATTTTATCGTGATATTTATGCGAGAAAACTAAAATATTCGTTTCTAGTTCCAGAAACATAAAAACATCGTTACTCGTCAGGAAAAAATGCTAGAAACAAACTTATTCAATAAAATCTAATAAACAAATTTAGTTACTAAGGGATATTCTTAAAATTTAATTTTATCGTGATATTTATGCGAGAAAACTAAAATTTTCGTTTCAATCTCTCCAGACAAATAAATACATCGTTACTCGTCAGGAAAAAATGCTAGAATCAAACCTATTAAATGAAATATAATAAACAAATTAAGTTACTCAGGGATATTCTTAAAATTTAATTTTATCGTGATATTTATGCGAGAAAACTAAAATATTCGTTTCTAGCTCCAGATAATTTAAAACATCGTAACTCGACAGGAAAAAATGCTAGAATCAAACTTATTAAATGAAATATAATAAACAAATTAAGATACTCGGGGGTATTCTTACAATTTAATTTTATCGTGATATTTATGCGAGAAAACTAAAATATTCTTTTCTAGCTCCAGACAAATAAAAACATCGTTACTCCTCAGGAAAAAATTCTAGAATCAAACTTATTAAAAAAATCTAATAAACAAATATAGTTACTCAGCGATATTCTTAAAATTAAATTTTATCGTGATATTTATGCGAGAAAACTAAAATATTCGTTTCTAGCTCCAGATAATTTAAAACATAGTATCTCGTCAGGACAAAATGCTAGAATCAAACTTATTAAATGAAATATAATAAACAAATTAAGTTACTCAGGGATATTCTTACAATTTAATTTTATGGTGATATTTATGCGAAAAAACTAAAATATTCGTTTCTAGCTCCAGACAATTTAAAACATCGTAACTCGACAGGAAAAAATGCTAGAATCAAACTTATTAAATGAAATATAATAAACAAATTAAGTTACTGAGGGATATTCTTAAAATTTAATTTTATCGTGATATTTATGCGAGAAAACTAAAATATTCGTTTCTAGTTCCAGAAACATAAAAACATCGTTACTCGTCAGGAAAAAATGCTAGAAACAAACTTATTCAATAAAATCTAATAAACAAATTTAGTTACTAAGGGATATTCTTAAAATTTAATTTTATCGTGATATTTATGCGAGAAAACTAAAATTTTCGTTTCAATCTCTCCAGACAAATAAATACATCGTTACTCGTCAGGAAAAAATGCTAGAATCAAACCAATTAAATGAAATATAATAAACAAATTAAGTTACTCAGGGATATTCTTAAAATTTAATTTTATCGTGATATTTATGCGAGAAATCTAAAATATTCGTTTCTAGTTCCAGAAATATAAAAACATCGTAACTCGACAGGAAAAAATGCTAGAATCAAACTTATTAAATGAAATATAATAAACAAATTAAGATACTCAGGGATATTCTTAAAATTTAATTTTATCGTGATATTTATGCGAGAAAACTAAAATATTCGTTTCTAGCTCCAGATAATTTAAAACATCGTAACTCGACAGGAAAACATGCTAGAATCAAACTTATTAAATGAAATATAATAAACAAATTAAGTTACTCGGGGGTATTCTTACAATTTAATTTTATCGTGATATTTATGCGAGAAAACTAAAATATTCGTTTCTAGCTCCAGACAAATAAAAACATCGTTACTCCTCAGGAAAAAATTCTAGAATCAAACTTATTAAAAAAATCTAATAAACAAATAAAGTTACTCAGCGATATTCTTAAAATTTAATTTTATCGTGATATTTATGCGAGAAAACTAAAATATTCGTTTCTAGTTCCAGACAAACAAAAACATCGTAACTGCTCAGGAAAAAATGCTAGAATGAAACTTATTAAATAAAATCTAATAAACAAATTTAGTTACTCAGGGATATTCATAAAATTTAATTTTATCGTGATATTTATGCGAGAATACTAAAATATTCGTTTCTATCTCTAGACAATTTAAAACATCGTAACTCGACAGGAAAAAATGCTAGATTCAAACTTATTAAATGAAATATAATAAACAAATTAAGTAACTCAGGGATATTCTTAAAATTAAATTTTATCGTGATATTTATGCGAGAAAACTAAAATATTCGTTTCTGTTCCAGAAACATAAAAACATCGTTACTCGTCAGGAAAAAATGCTAGAAACAAACTTATTAAATAAAATCTAATAAACTAATTTAGTTACTCAGGGATATTCTTAAAATTTAATTTTATCGTGATATTTATGCGAGAAAACTAAAATAATCGTTTCTAGTTCCAGAAACATAAAAACATCGTTACTCGTCAGGAAAAAATGCTAGAAACAAATTTATTAAATAAAATCTAATAAACAAATTTAGTTACTCAGGTATATTCTTAAAATTTAATTTTATCGTGATATTTATGCGAGAAAACTAAAATATTCGTTTCTAGTTCCAGAAATATAAAAACATCGTTACTCGTCAGGAAAAAACGCTAGAAACAAACTTATTTAATAAAATCTAATAAACAAATTTAGTTACTCAGGGATATTCTTAAAATTTAATTTTATCGTGATATTTATGCGAGAAAACTAAAATATTCGTTTCTAGCTCTAGATAATTTAAAACATCGTAACTCGACAGGAAAAAATGCTAGAATCAAACTTATTAAATGAAATATAATAAACAAATTAAGTTACTCAGGGATATTCTTACAATTTAATTTTATCGTGATATTTATGCGTGAAAACTAAAATATTCGTTTCTAGTTCCAGAAACATAAAAACATCGTTACTCGTCAGGAAAAAATGCTAGAAACAAACTTATTCAACAAAATCTAATAAACAAATTTAGTTACTCAGGGATATTCTTAAAATTTAATTTTATCGTGATATTTGTGCGAGAAAACTAAAATATTCGTTTCTATCTCCAGACAATTTAAAACATCGTAACTCGACAGGAAAAAATGCTAGAATCAAACTTATTAAATGAAATATAATAAACAAATTAAGATACTCAGGGATATTCTTAAAATTTAATTTTATCGTGATATTTATGCGAGAAAACTAAAATATTCGTTTCTAGCTCCAGATAATTTAAAACATCGTAACTCGACAGGAAAAAATGCTAGAATCAAACTTATTAAATGAAATATAATAAACAAATTAAGTTACTCGGGGGTATTCTTACAATTTAATTTTATCGTGATATTTATGCGAGAAAACTAAAATATTCGTTTCTAGCTCCAGACAAATAAAAACATCGTTACTCCTCAGGAAAAAATTCTAGAATCAAACTTATTAAAAAAATCTAATAAACAAATTTAGTTACTCAGGGATATTCTTAAAATTTAATTTTATCGTGATATTTATGCGAGAAAACTAAAATATTCGTTTCTAGCTCCAGATAATTTAAAACATCGTAACTCGACAGGAAAAAATGCTAGAATCAAACTTATTAAATGAAATATAATAAACAAATTAAGTTACTCAGGGATATTCTTAAAATTTAATTTTATCGTGATATTTATGCGAGAAAACTAAAATATTCGTTTCTAGTTCCAGAAACATGAAAACATCGTTACTCGTCAGGAAAAAATGCTAGAAACAAATTTATTAAATAAAATCTAATAAACTAATTTAGTTACTCAAGGATATTCTTAAAATTTAATTTTATTGTGATATTTATGTGAGAAAACTAAAAAATTCGTTTCTATCTCCAGACAAATAAAAACATAGTATCTCGTCAGGAAAAAATGCTAGAATCAAACTTATTAAATGAAATATAATAAACAAATTAAGTTACTCAGGGATATTCTTACAATTTAATTTTATCGTGATATTTATGCGAGAAAACTAAAATATTCGTTTCTAGCTCCAGACTATTTAAAACATCGTAACTCGACAGCAAAAAAAGCTAGAATCAAACTTATTAAATGAAATATAATAAACAAATTAAGTTACTCAGGGATATTCTTAAAATTTAATTTTATCGTGATATTTATGCGAGAAAACTAAAATATTCGTTTCTAGTTCCTGAAACATAAAAACATCGTTACTCGTCAGGAAAAAATGCTAGAAACAAACTTATTCAATAAAAAATAAACAAATTAAGTTACTCAGGGATATTCTTAAAATTTAATTTTATCGTGATATTTATGCGAGAAAACTAAAATATTCGTTTCTAGTTCCAGAAACATAAAAACATCGTTACTCGTCAGGAAAAAATGCTAGAAACAAACTTATTCAATAAAAAATAAACAAATTTAGTTACTCAGGGATATTCTTAAAATTTAATTTTATCGTGATATTTGTGCGAGAAAACTAAAATATTCGTTTCTATCTCCAGACAATTTAAAACATCGTAACTCGACAGGAAAAAATGCTAGAATCAAACTTATTAAATGAAATATAATAAACAAATTAAGTTTCTCAGGGATATTCTTAAAATTTAATTTTATCGTGATATTTATGCGAGAAAACTAAAATGTTCGTTTCTAGCTCCAGACAAATAAAAACATCGTTACTCCTCAGAAAAAAATTCTAGAATCAAAATTATTAAAAAAATCTAATAAACAAATAAAGTTACTCAGGGATATTCTTAAATTTTAATTTTATCGTGATATTTATGTGAGAAAACTAAAATATTCGTTTCTAGTTCCAGACAAATAAAAACATCGTAACTCCTCAGGAAAAAATGCTAGAATGAAACTTATTAAATAAAATCTAATAAACAAATATAGTTACTCAGGGATATTCTTAAAATTTAATTTTATCGTGATATTTATGCGAGAAAACTAAAATATTCGTTTCTATCTCCAGACAAATAAAAACATCGTAATTCGTCAGGAAAAAATGCTAGAATGAAACTTATTAAATGAAATATAATAAACAAATTAAGTTACTCAGGGATATTCTTAAAATTTAATTTTATCGTGATATTTATGCGAGAAAACTAAAATATTCGTTTCTAGTTCCAGAAACATAAAGACATCGTTACTCGTCAGGAAGAAATGCTAGAAACAAATTTATTAAATAAAATCTAATAAACAAATTTAGTTACTCAGGGATATTCTTAAAATTTAATTTTATTGTGATATTTATGCGAGAAAACTAAAATATTCGTTTCTATCTCCAGACAAATAAAAACATAGTATCTCGTCAGGAAAAAATGCTAGAATCAAACTTATTAAATGAAATATAATAAACAAATTAAGTTACTCAGGGATATTCTTACAATTTAATTTTATCGTGATATTTATGCGAGAAAACTAAAATATTCGTTTCTAGCTCCAGACTATTTAAAACATCGTAACTCGACAGCAAAAAAAGCTAGAATCAAACTTATTAAATGAAATATAATAAACAAATTAAGTTACTCAGGGATATTCTTAAAATTTAATTTTATCGTGATATTTATGCGAGAAAACTAAAATATTCGTTTCTAGTTCCTGAAACATAAAAACATCGTTACTCGTCAGGAAAAAATGCTAGAAACAAACTTATTCAATAAAATCTAATAAACAAATTTAGTTACTCAGGGATATTCTTAAAATTTAATTTTATCGTGATATTTATGCGAGAAAACTAAAATATTCGTTTCTATCTCCAGACAAATAAAAACATCGTAACTCGTCAGGAAAAAATGCTAGAATCAAACCTATTAAATGAAATATAATAAACAAATTTAGTTACTCAGGGATATTCTTAAAATTTAATTTTATCGTGATATTTATGCGAGAAAACTAAAATATTCGTTTCTAGTTCCAGGAACATAAAAACTACGTTACTCGTCAGGAAAAAATGCTAGAAACAAATTTATTAAATAAAATCTAATAAACCAATTTAGTTACTCAGGGATATTCTTAAAATTTAATTTTATCGTGATATTTATGCGAGAAAACTAAAATATTCGTTTCTAGTTCCAGAAACATAAAAACATCGTTACTCGTCAGGAAAAAATGCTAGAAACAAACTTATTCAATAAAATCTAATAAACAAATTTAGTTACTCAGGGATATTCTTAAAATTTAATTTTATCGTGATATTTATGCGAGAAAACTAAAATATTCGTTTCTAGCTCCAGATAATTTAAAACATCGTAACTCGACAGGAAAAAATGCTAGAATCAAACTTATTAAATGAAATATAATAAACAAATTAAGTTACTCAGGGTTATACTTAAAATTTAATTTTATAGTGATATTTATGCGAGAAAACTAAAATATTCGTTTCTATTTCCAGACAATTTAAAACATCGAAACTCGACAGGACAAAATGCTAGAATCAAACTTATTAAATGAAATATAATAAACAAATTAAGTTACTCAGGGGTATTCTTACAATTTAATTTTATCGTCATATTTATGCGAGAAAACTAAAATATTCGTTTCTAGCTCCAGACAAATAAAAACATCGTAACTCGTCAGGAAAAAATGCTAGAATCAAACTTTTAAAATGAAATATAATAAACAAATTAAGTTACTCAGGGGTATTCTTACAATTTAATTTTTTCGTCATATTTATGCGAGAAAACTAAAATATTCGTTTCTAGCTCCAGACAAATAAAAACATCGTAACTCGTCAGGAAAAAATGCTAGAATCAAACTTATTAAATGAAATATAATAAACAAATTAAGTTACTCAGGGATATTCTTAAAATTTAATTTTATCGTGATATTTATGCTAGAAAACTAAAATATTCGTTTCTAGTTCCAGAAACATAAAAACATCGTTACTCGTCAGGAAAAAATGCAAGAAACAAACTTATTCAATAAAATCTAATAAACAAATTTAGTTACTCAGGGATATTCTTAAAATTTAATTTTATCGTGATATTTATGCGAGAAAACTAAAATATTCGTTTCTATCTCCAGACAAATAAAAACATCGTAACTCGTCAGGAAAAAATGCTAGAATCAAACCTATTAAATGAAATATAATAAACAAATTTAGTTACTCAGGAATATTCTTAAAATTTAATTTTATCGTGATATTTATGCGAGAAAACTAAAATATTCGTTTCTAGTTCCAGAAACATAAAAACATCGTTACTCGTCAGGAAAAAATGCAAGAAACAAACTTATTATTATTTATGCGAGAAAACTAAAATATTCGTTTCTAGCTCCAGACAAATAAAAACATCGTTACTCGTCAGGAAAAAATGCTAGAAACAAATTTATTAAATAAAATCTAATAAACAAATTTAGTTACTCAGGGATATTCTTAAAATTTAATTTTATCGTGATATTTATGCGAGAAAACTAAAATATTCGTTTCTAGTTCCAGAAACATAAAAACAACGTTACTCGTCAGGAAAAAATGCTAGAAACAAACTTATTCAATAAAATCTAATAAACAAATTTAGTTACTCAGGGATATTCTTAAAATTTAATTTTATCGTGATATTTATGCGAGAAAACTAAAATATTCGTTTCTATCTCTCCAGACAAATATAAACATCGTTACTCGTCAGGAAAAAATGCTAGAATCAAACCTATTAAATGAAATATAATAAACAAATTAAGTTACTCAGGGATATTCTTAAAATTTAATTTTATCGTGATATTTATGCGAGAAAACTAAAATATTCGTTTCTAGTTCCAGAAACATAAAAACATCGTAACTCGACAGGAAAAAATGCTAGAATCAAACTTATTAAATGAAATATAATAAACAAATTAAGATACTCGGGGGTATTCTTACAATTTAATTTTATCGTGATATTTATGCGAGAAAACTAAAATATTCGTTTCTAGTTCCAGATAATTTAAAACATCGTAACTCGACAGGAAAAAATGCTAGAATCAAACTTATTAAATGAAATATAATAAACAAATTAAGTTACTCGGGGGTATTCTTACAATTTAATTTTATCGTGATATTTATGCGAGAAAACTAAAATATTCGTTTCTAGCTCCAGACAAATAAAAACATCGTTACTCCTCAGGAAAAAATTCTAGAATCAAACTTATTAAAAAAATCTAATAAACAAATAAAGTTACTCAGGGATATTCTTAAAATTTAATTTTATCGTGATATTTATGTGAGAAAACTAAAATATTCGTTTCTAGTTCCAGACAAATAAAAACATCGTAACTCGTCAAGAACAAATGCTAGAATCAAACTTATTAAATGAAATATAATAAACAAATTAAGTTACTCAGGGATATTCTTAAAATTTAATTTTATCGTGATATTTATGCGAGAAAACTAAAATATTCGTTTCTAGTTCCAGACAAACAAAAACATCGTAACTGCTCAGGAAAAAATGCTAGAATGAAACTTATTAAATAAAATCTAATAACCAAATTTAGTTACTCAGGGATATTCTTAAAATTTAATTTTATCGTGATATTTATGCGACAAAACTAAAATATTCGTTTCTAGTTCCAGAAACATAAAAACATCGTTACTCGTCAGGAAAAAATGCTAGAAACAAATTTATTAAATAAAATCTAATAAACAAATTTAGTTACTCAGGGATATTCTTAAAATTTAATTTTATCGTGATATTTATGCGAGAAAACTAAAAAAATCGTTTCTAGCTCCAGATAATTTAAAACATCGTAACTCGACAGGAAAAAATGCTAGAATCAAACTTATTAAATGAAATATAACAAACAAATTAAGTTTCTCAGGTATATTCTTAAAATTTAATTTTATCGTGATATTTATGCGAGAAAACTAAAATATTCGTTTCTATTTCCAGACAATTTAAAACATCGAAACTCGACAGGAAAAAATGCTAGAATCAAACTTATTAAATGAAATATAATAAAAAAATTAAGTTACTCAGGGGTATTCTTACAATTTAATTTTATCGTGATATTTATGCGTGAAAACTAAAATATTCGTTTCTAGTTCCAGAAACATAAAAACATCGTTACTCGTCAGGAAAAAATGCTAGAAACAAACTTATTCAATAAAATCTAATAAACAAATTTAGTTACTCAGGGATATTCTTAAAATTTAATTTTATCGTGATATTTGTGCGAGAAAACTAAAATATTCGTTTCTATCTCCAGACAATTTAAAACATCGTAACTCGACAGGAAAAAATGCTAGAATCAAACTTATTAAATGAAATATAATAAACAAATTAAGTTTCTCAGGGATATTCTTAAAATTTAATTTTATCGTGATATTTATGCGAGAAAACTAAAATATTCGTTTCTATTTCCAGACAATTTAAAACATCGAAACTCGACAGGAAAAAATGCTAGAATCAAACTTATTAAATGAAATATAATAAACAAATTAAGTTACTCAGGGGTATTCTTACAATTTAATTTTATCGTCATATTTATGCGAGAAAACTAAAATGTTCGTTTCTAGCTCCAGACAAATAAAAACATCGTTACTCCTCAGGAAAAAATTCTAGAATCAAACTTATTAAAAAAATCTAATAAACAAATAAAGTCACTCAGGGATATTCTTAAAATTTAATTTTATCGTGATATTTATGCGAGAAAACTAAAATATTCGTTTCTAGTTCCAGACAAATAAAAACATCGTAACTCCTCAGGAAAAAATGCTAGAATAAAACTTATTAAATAAAATCTAATAAACAAATCTAGTTACTCAGGGATATTCTAAAAATTTAATTTTATCGTGATATTTATGCGAGAAAACTAAAATATTCGTTTCTATCTCCAGACAAATAAAAACATCGTAACTCGTCAGGAAAAAATGCTAGAATCAAACTTATTAAATGAAATATAATAAACAAATTAAGTTACTCAGGGATATTCGTAAATTTAATTTTATCGTGGTATTTATGCGAGAAAACTAAAATATTCGTTTCTAGTTCCAGAAACATAAAAACATCGTTACTCGTCAGGAAAAAATGCTAGAAACAAATTTATTAATAAAATCTAATAAACAAATTTAGTTACTCAGGGATATTCTTAAAATTTAATTTTATTGTGATATTTATGCGAGAAAACTAAAATATTCGTTTCTATCTCCAGACAAATAAAAACATAGTATCTCGTCAGGAAAAAATGCTAGAATCAAACTTATTAAATGAAATATAATAAACAAATTAAGTTACTCAGGGATTTTCTTGCAATTTAATTTTATCGTGATATTTATGCGAGAAAAGTAAAATATTCCTTTCTAGCTCCAGACAATTTAAAACATCGTAACTCGACAACAAAAAATGCTAGAATCAAACTTATTAAATGAAATATAATAAACAAATTAAGTTATTCAGGGATATTCTTAAAATTTAATTTTATCGTGATATTTATGCGAGAAAACTAAAATATTCGTTTCTAGTTCCTGAAACATATAAACATCGTTACTCGTCAGGAAAAAATGCTAGAAACAAACTTATTCAATAAAATCTAATAAACAAATTTAGTTACTCAGGGATATTCTTAAAATTTAATTTTATCGTGATATTTATGCGAGAAAACTAAAATATTCGTTTCTATCTCCAGACAAATAAAAACATCGTAACTCGTCAGGAAAAAATGCTAGAATCAAACCTATTAAATGAAATATAATAAACAAATTAAGTTACTCAGGGATATTCTTAAAATTTAATTTTATCGTGATATTTATGTGAGAAAACTAAAATATTCGTTTCTAGTTCCAGACAAATAAAAACATCGTAACTCGTCAAGAACAAATGCTAGAATCAAACTTATTAAATGAAATATAATAAACAAATTAAGTTACTCAGGGATATTCTTAAAATTTAATTTTATCGTGATATTTATGCGAGAAAACTAAAATATTCGTTTCTAGTTCCAGACAAACAAAAACATCGTAACTGCTCAGGAAAAAATGCTAGAATGAAACTTATTAAATAAAATCTAATAACCAAATTTAGTTACTCAGGGATATTCTTAAAATTTAATTTTATCGTGATATTTATGCGACAAAACTAAAATATTCGTTTCTAGTTCCAGAAACATAAAAACATCGTTACTCGTCAGGAAAAAATGCTAGAAACAAATTTATTAAATAAAATCTAATAAACAAATTTAGTTACTCAGGGATATTCTTAAAATTTAATTTTATCGTGATATTTATGCGAGAAAACTAAAAAAATCGTTTCTAGCTCCAGATAATTTAAAACATCGTAACTCGACAGGAAAAAATGCTAGAATCAAACTTATTAAATGAAATATAACAAACAAATTAAGTTTCTCAGGGATATTCTTAAAATTTAATTTCATCGTGATATTTATGCGAGAAAACTAAAATATTCGTTTCTATTTCCAGACAATTTAAAACATCGAAACTCGACAGGAAAAAATGCTAGAATCAAACTTATTAAATGAAATATAATAAAAAAATTAAGTTACTCAGGGGTATTCTTACAATTTAATTTTATCGTGATATTTATGCGTGAAAACTAAAATATTCGTTTCTAGTTCCAGAAACATAAAAACATCGTTACTCGTCAGGAAAAAATGCTAGAAACAAACTTATTCAATAAAATCTAATAAACAAATTTAGTTACTCAGGGATATTCTTAAAATTTAATTTTATCGTGATATTTGTGCGAGAAAACTAAAATATTCGTTTCTATCTCCAGACAATTTAAAACATCGTAACTCGACAGGAAAAAATGCTAGAATCAAACTTATTAAATGAAATATAATAAACAAATTAAGTTTCTCAGGGATATTCTTAAAATTTAATTTTATCGTGATATTTATGCGAGAAAACTAAAATATTCGTTTCTATTTCCAGACAATTTAAAACATCGAAACTCGACAGGAAAAAATGCTAGAATCAAACTTATTAAATGAAATATAATAAACAAATTAAGTTACTCAGGGGTATTCTTACAATTTAATTTTATCGTCATATTTATGCGAGAAAACTAAAATGTTCGTTTCTAGCTCCAGACAAATAAAAACATCGTTACTCCTCAGGAAAAAATTCTAGAATCAAACTTATTAAAAAAATCTAATAAACAAATAAAGTCACTCAGGGATATTCTTAAAATTTAATTTTATCGTGATATTTATGCGAGAAAACTAAAATATTCGTTTCTAGTTCCAGACAAATAAAAACATCGTAACTCCTCAGGAAAAAATGCTAGAATAAAACTTATTAAATAAAATCTAATAAACAAATCTAGTTACTCAGGGATATTCTAAAAATTTAATTTTATCGTGATATTTATGCGAGAAAACTAAAATATTCGTTTCTATCTCCAGACAAATAAAAACATCGTAACTCGTCAGGAAAAAATGCTAGAATCAAACTTATTAAATGAAATATAATAAACAAATTAAGTTACTCAGGGATATTCGTAAATTTAATTTTATCGTGGTATTTATGCGAGAAAACTAAAATATTCGTTTCTAGTTCCAGAAACATAAAAACATCGTTACTCGTCAGGAAAAAATGCTAGAAACAAATTTATTAATAAAATCTAATAAACAAATTTAGTTACTCAGGGATATTCTTAAAATTTAATTTTATTGTGATATTTATGCGAGAAAACTAAAATATTCGTTTCTATCTCCAGACAAATAAAAACATAGTATCTCGTCAGGAAAAAATGCTAGAATCAAACTTATTAAATGAAATATAATAAACAAATTAAGTTACTCAGGGATTTTCTTGCAATTTAATTTTATCGTGATATTTATGCGAGAAAAGTAAAATATTCCTTTCTAGCTCCAGACAATTTAAAACATCGTAACTCGACAACAAAAAATGCTAGAATCAAACTTATTAAATGAAATATAATAAACAAATTAAGTTATTCAGGGATATTCTTAAAATTTAATTTTATCGTGATATTTATGCGAGAAAACTAAAATATTCGTTTCTAGTTCCTGAAACATATAAACATCGTTACTCGTCAGGAAAAAATGCTAGAAACAAACTTATTCAATAAAATCTAATAAACAAATTTAGTTACTCAGGGATATTCTTAAAATTTAATTTTATCGTGATATTTATGCGAGAAAACTAAAATATTCGTTTCTATCTCCAGACAAATAAAAACATCGTAACTCGTCAGGAAAAAATGCTAGAATCAAACCTATTAAATGAAATATAATAAACAAATTAAGTTACTCAGGGATATTCTTAAAATTTAATTTTATCGTGATATTTATGCGAGAAAACTAAAATATTCGTTTCTAGTTCCAGAAACATAAAAACATCGTTACTCGTCAGGAAAAAATGCTAGAAACAAACTTATTCAATAAAATCTAATAAACAAATTTAGTTACTCAGGGATATACTTAAAATTTAATTTTATCGTGATATTTATGCGAGAAAACTAAAATATTCGTTTCTAGCTCCAGATAATTTAAAACATCGTAACTCGACAGGAAAAAATGCTAGAATCAAACTTATTAAATGAAATATAATAAACAAATTAAGTTACTCAGGGATATTCTTAAAATTTAATTTTATCGTGATATTTATGCGAGAAAACTAAAATATTCGTTTCTAGTTCCAGAAACATAAAAACATCGTTACTCGTCAGGAAAAAATGCTAGAGACAAATTTATTAAATAAACTCTAATAAACAAATTTAGTTACTCAGGGATATTCTTAAAATTTAATTTTATTGTGATATTTATGCGAGAAAACTAAAATATTCGTTTCTATCTCCAGACAAATAAAAACATAGTATCTCGTCAGGAAAAAATGCTAGAAACAAACTTATTAAATGAAATATAATAAACAAATTAAGTTACTCAGGGATATTCTTACAATTTAACTTTATCGTGATATTTATGCGAGAAAACTAAAATAATCGTTTCTAGCTCCAAACAATTTAAAACATCGTAACTCGACAGGAAAAAATGCTAGAATCAAACTTATTAAATGAAATATAATAAACAAATTAAGTTACTCTTAAAATTTAATTTTATCGCGATATTTATGCGAGAAAACTAAAATATTCGTTTCTAGTTCCAGAAACATAAAAACATCGTTACTCGTCAATAAAAAATGCTAGAAACAAACTTATTCAATAAAATCTAATAAACAAATTAAGTTACTTAGGGATATTCTTAAAATTTAATTTTATCGAGATATTTATGCGAGAAAACTAAAATATTCGTTTCTAGCTCCAGATAATTTAAAACATCGTAACTCGACAGGAAAAAATGCTAGAATCAAACTTATTAAATGAAATATAATAAACAAATTAAGTTACTCGGGGGTATTCTTACAATTTAATTTTATCGTGTTATTTATGCGAGAAAACTAAAATATTCGTTTCTAGCTCCAGACAAATAAAAACATCGTTACTCCTCAGGAAAAAATTCTAAAATCAAACTTATTCAATAAAAACTAATAAGCAAATTTAGTTACTCAGGGATATTCTTAAAATTTAATTTTATCGTGATATTTATGCGAGAAAACTAAAATATTCGTTTCTAGTTCCAGAAACATAAAAACATCGTAACTCGACAGGAAAAAATGCTAGAATCAAACTTATTAAATGAAATATAATAAACAAATTAAGTTACTCAGGGATATTCTTAAAATTTAATTTTGTCGTGATATTTATGCGAGAAAACTAAAATATTCGTTTCTAGCTCCAGATAATTTAAAACATCGTAACTCGACAGGAAAAAATGCTAGAATCAAACTTATTAAATGAAATATAATAAACAAATTAAGTTACCCGGGGGTATTCTTACAATTTAATTTTATCGTGATATTTATGCGAGAAAACTAAAATATTCGTTTCTGGCTCCAGACAAATAAAAACATAGTTACTCCTCAGGAAAAAATTCTAGAATCAAACTTATTAAAAAAATCTAATAAACAAATAAAGTTACTCAGGGATATACTTAAAATTTAATTTTATCGTGATATTTATGCGAGAAAACTAAAATATTCGTTTCTAGTTCCAGACAAACAAAAACATCGTAACTGCTCAGGAAAAAATGCTAGAATGAAACTTATTAAATAAAATCTAATAAACAAATTTAGTTACTCAGGGATATTCTTAAAAATTAATTTTATCGTGATATTTATGCGAGAAAACTAAAATATTCGTTTCTATCTCCAGACAAATAAAAACATCGTAACTCGTCAGGAAAAAATGCTAGAATCAAACTTATTAAATGAAATATAATAAACAAATTAAGTTACTCAGGGATATTCTTAAAATTTAATTTTATCGTGATATTTATGCGAGAAAACTAAAATATTCGTTTCAAGTTCCAGACAAACAAAAACATCGTAACTGCTCAGGAAAAAATGCTAGAATGAAACTTATTAAATAAAATCTAATAAACAAATTTAGATACTCAGGGATATTCTTAAAATTTAATTTTATCGTGATATTTATGCGAGAAAACTAAAATATTCGTTTCTAGCTCCAGACAATTTAAAACATCGTGACTCGACAGGAAAAAATGCTAGATTCAAACTTATTAAATGAAATATAATAAACAAATTAAGTTACTCAGGGATATTCTTATAATTAAATTTTATCGTGATATTTATGTGTGAAAACTAAAATATTCGTTTCTAGTTCCAGAAACATAAAAACATCGTTACTCGTCAGGAAAAAATGCTAGAAACAAACTTATTAAATAAAATCTAATAAACTAATTTAGTTACTCAGGGATATTCTTAAAATTTAATTTTATCGTGATATTTATGCGAGAAAACTTAAATATTCGTTTCTAGTTCCAGAAACGTAAAAACATCGTAACTCGTCAGGAAAAAATGCTAGAAACAAACTTATTCAATAAAATCTAATAAACAAATTTAGTTACTCAGGGATATTCTTAAAATTTAATTTTATCGTGATATTTATGCGAGAAAACTAAAATATTCGTTTCTATCTATAGACAAATAAAAACATCGTAACTCGTCAGGAAAAAATGCTAGAATCAAACTTATTAAATGAAATATAATAAACAAATCATGTTACTCAGGGATATTCTTACAATTTAATTTTATCGTGATATTTATGCGAGAAAACTAAAATATTCCTTTCTAGTTCCAGAAACATAAAAACATCGTTACTCGTCAGGAAAAAATGCTAGAAACAAACTTATTCAATAAAATCTAATAAACAAATTTAGTTACTCAGGGATATTCTAAAAATTTAATTTTATCGTGATATTTGTGCGAGAAAACTAAAATATTCGTTTCTATCTCCAGACAATTTAAAACATCGTAACTCGACAGGAAAAAATGCTAGAATCAAACTTATTAAATGAAATATAATAAACAAATTAAGTTACTCAGGGATATTCTTAAAATTTAATTTTATCGTGATATTTATGCGAGAAAACTAAAATATTCGTTTCTATTTCCAGACAAACAAAAACATCGTAACTGCTCACGAAAAAATGCTAGAATGAAACTTATTAAATAAAATCTAATAAACAAATTTAGATACTCAGGGATATTCTTAAAATTTAATTTTATCGTGATATTTATGCGAGAAAACTAAAATATTCGTTTCTAGCTCCAGACAATTTAAAACATCGTAACTCGACAGGAAAAAATGCTAGATTCAAACTTATTAAATGAAATATAATAAACAAATTAAGTTACTCAGGGATATTCTTAAAATTAAATTTTATCGTGATATTTATGCGAGAAAACTAAAATATTCGTTTCTAGTTCCAGAAACATAAAAACATCGTTACTCGTCAGGAAAAAATGCTAGAAACAAACTTATTAAATAAAATCTAATAAACTAATTTAGTTACTCAGGGATATTCTTAAAATTTAATTTTATCGTGATATTTATGCGAGAGAACTAAAATATTCGTTTCTAGTTCCAGAAACATAAAAACATCGTAACTCGACAGGAAAAAATGCTAGAATCAAACTTATTAAATGAAATATAATAAACAAATTAAGTTACTCAGGGATATTCTTAAAATTTAATTTTATCGTGATATTTATGCGAGAAAACTAAAATATTCGTTTCTATCTATAGACAAATAAAAACATCGTAACTCGTCAGGAAAAAATGCTAGAATCAAACTTATTAAATGAAATATAATAAACAAATCATGTTACTCAGGGATATTCTTACAATTTAATTTTATCGTGATATTTATGCGAGAAAACTAAAATATTCCTTTCTAGTTCCAGAAACATAAAAACATCGTTACTCGTCAGGAAAAAATGCTAGAAACAAACTTATTCAATAAAATCTAATAAACAAATTTAGTTACTCAGGGATATTCTAAAAATTTAATTTTATCGTGATATTTGTGCGAGAAAACTAAACTATTCGTTTCTATCTCTAGACAATTTAAAACATCGTAACTCGACAGGAAAAAATGCTAGAATCAAACTTATTAAATGAAATATAATAAACAAATTAAGTTACTCAGGGATATTCTTAAAATTTAATTTTATCGTGATATTTATGCGAGAAAACTAAAATATTCGTTTCTATTTCCAGACAAACAAAAACATCGTAACTGCTCACGAAAAAATGCTAGAATGAAACTTATAAAATAAAATCTAATAAACAAATTTAGATACTCAGGGATATTCTTAAAATTTAATTTTATCGTGATATTTATGCGAGAAAACTAAAATATTCGTTTCTAGCTCCAGACAATTTAAAACATCGTAACTCGACAGGAAAAAATGCTAGATTCAAACTTATTAAATGAAATATAATAAACAAATTAAGTTACTCAGGGATATTCTTAAAATTAAATTTTATCGTGATATTTATGCGAGAAAACTAAAATATTCGTTTCTAGTTCCAGAAACATAAAAACATCGTAACTCGTCAGGAAAAAATGCTAGAAACAAACTTATTCAATAAAATCTAATAAACAAATTTAGTTACTCAGGGATATTCTTAAAATTTAATTTTATCGTGATATTTATGCGAGGAAACTAAAATATTCGTTTCTAGCTATAGACAAATAAAAACATCGTAACTCGTCAGGAAAAAATGCTAGAATCAAACTTATTAAATGAAATATAATAAACAAATCATGTTACTCAGGGATATTC
The DNA here is from genome assembly GCA_911728475.2 of Pterostichus madidus. NCBI lineage: Eukaryota > Metazoa > Arthropoda > Insecta > Coleoptera > Carabidae > Pterostichus > Pterostichus madidus. The sequence continues at coordinate 19,897,963 of OU452309.1, read as the reverse complement.
TTACAATTTAATTTTATCGTGATATTTATGCGAGAAAACTAAAATATTCGTTTCTAGTTCCAGAAACATAAAAACATCGTTACTCGTCAGGAAAAAATGCTAGAAACAAACTTATTCAATAAAATCTAATAAACAAATTTAGTTACTCAGGGATATTCTAAAAATTTAATTTTATCGTGATATTTGTGCGAGAAAACTAAAATATTCGTTTCTATCTCCAGACAATTTAAAACATCGTAACTCAACAGGAAAAAATGCTAGAATCAAACTTATTAAATGAAATATAATAAACAAATTAAGTTACTCAGGGATATTCTTAAAATTTAATTTTATCGTGATATTTATGCGAGAAAACTAAAATATTCGTTTCTATTTCCAGACAATTTAAAACATCGAAACTCGACAGGAAAAAATGCTAGAATCAAACTTATTAAATGAAATATAATAAACAAATTAAGTTACTCAGGGGTATTCTTACAATTTAATTTTATCGTCATATTTATGCGAGAAAACTAAAATATTCGTTTCTAGCTCCAGACAAATAAAAACATCGTAACTCGTTAGGAAAAAATGCTAGAATCAAACTTATTAAATGAAATATAATAAACAAATTAAGTTACTCGGGGGTATTCTTACAATTTAATTTTATCGTGATATTTATGCGAGAAAACTAAAATATTCGTTTCTAGCTCCAGATAAATAAAAACATCGTTACTCCTCAGGAAAAAATTCTAGAATCAAACATAAAAAAATCTAATAAACAAATAAAGTTACTCAGGGATATTCTTAAAATTTAATTTTATCGTGATATTTATGCGAGAAAACTAAAATATTCGTTTCTAGTTCCAGACAAACAAAAACATCGTAACTGCTCAGGAAAAAATGCTAGAATGAAACTTATTAAATAAAATCTAATAAACAAATTTAGATACTCAGGGATATTCTTAAAATTTAATTTTATCGTGATATTTATGCGAGAAAACTAAAATATTCGTTTCTAGCTCCAGACAATTTAAAACATCGTAACTCGTCAAGAAAAAATGCTAGAATCAAACTTATTAAATGAAATATAATAAACAAATTAAGTTACTCAGGGATATTCTTAAAATTTAATTTTATCGTGATATTTATGCGAGAAAACTAAAATATTCGTTTCTATCTCCAGACAAATAAAAACATCGTAACTCGTCAAGAAAAAATGCTAGAATCAAACTTATTAAATGAAATATAATAAACAAATTAAGTTACTCAGGGATATTCTTACAATTTAATTTTATCGTGATATTTATGCGAGAAAACTAAAATATTCGTTTCTAGTTTCAGAAACATAAAAACATCGTTACTCGTCAGGAAAAAATGCTAGAATCAAACCTATTAAATGAAATATAATAAACAAATTAAGTTAATCAGGGATATTCTTAAAATTAAATTTTATCGTGATATTTATGCGAGAAAACTAAAATATTCGTTTCTATTTCCAGACAATTTAAACCATCGAAACTCGACAGGAAAAAATGCTAGAATCAAACTTATTAAATGTAATATAATAAACAAATTAAGTTACTCAGGGGTATTCTTACAATTTAATTTTATCGTCATATTTATGCGAGAAAACTAAAATATTCGTTTCTAGTTCCAGAAACATAAAAACATCGTTACTCGTCAGGAAAAAATGCTAGAAACAAATTTATTAAATAAAATCTAATAAACAAATTTAGTTACTCAGGGATATTCTTAAAATTTAATTTTATTGTGTTATTTATGCGAGAAAACTAAAATATTCGTTTCTATCTCCAGACAAATAAAAACACAGTATCTCGTCAGGAAAAAATGCTAGAATCAAACTTATTAAATGAAATATAATAAACAAATTAAGTTACTCAGGGATATTCTTACAATTTAATTTTATCGTGATATTTATGCGAGAAAACTAAAATATTCGTTTCTAGTTCCAGAAACATAAAAACATCGTTACTCGTCAGGAAAAAATGCTAGAATCAAACCTATTAAATGAAATATAATAAACAAATTAAGTTAATCAGGGATATTCTTAAAATTAAATTTTATCGTGATATTTATGTGAGAAAACTAAAATATTCGTTTCTATTTCCAGACAATTTAAAACATCGAAACTCGACAGGAAAAAATGCTAGAATCAAACTTATTAAATGAAATATAATAAACAAATTAAGTTACTCAGGGGTATTCTTACAATTTAATTTTATCGTCATATTTATGCGAGAAAACTAAAATATTCGTTTCTATCTCTCCAGACAAATAAAAACATCGTTACTCATCAGGAAAAAATGCTAGAATCAAACCTATTAAATGAAATATAATAAACAAATTAAGTTAATCAGGGATATTCTTAAAATTAAATTTTATCGTGATATTTATGCGAGAAAACTAAAATATTCGTTTCTAGTTCCAGACAAACAAAAACATCGTAACTGCTCAGGAAAAAATGCTAGAATGAAACTTATTAAATAAAATCTAATAAACAAATTTAGTTACTCAGGGATATTCTTAAAATTTAATTTTATCCTGATATTTATGCGAGAAAACTAAAATATTCGTTTCTATCTCCAGACAAATAAAAACATCGTAACTCGTCAGGAAAAAATTCTAGAATCAAACTTATTAAATGAAATATAATAAACAAATTAAGTTACTCAGGGATATTCTTAAAATTTAATTTTATCGTGATATTTATGCGAGAAAACTAAAATATTCGTTTCTAGTTCCAGAAACATAAAAACATCGTTACTCGTCAGGAAAAAATGCTAGAAACAAATTTATTAAATAAAATCTAATAAACAAATTTAGTTACTCAGGGATATTCTTAAAATTTAATTTTATTGTGTTATTTATGCGAGAAAACTAAAATATTCGTTTCTATCTCCAGACAAATAAAAACACAGTATCTCGTCAGGAAAAAATGCTAGAATCAAACTTATTAAATGAAATATAATAAACAAATTAAGTTACTCAGGGATATTCTTAAAATTAAATTTTATCGTAATATTTATGCGAGAAAACTAAAATATTCGTTTCTATCTCCAGACAAATAAAAACACAGTATCTCGTCAGGAAAAAATGCTAGAATCAAACTTATTAAATGAAATATAATAAACAAATTAAGTTACTCAGGGATGTTCTTAAAATTAAATTTTATCGTGATATTTATGCGAGAAAACTAAAATATTCGTTTCTAGTTCCAGAAACATAAAAACATCGTTACTCGTCAGGAAAAAATGCTAGAAACAAACTTATTAAATAAAATCTAATAAACTAATTTAGTTACTCAGGGATATTCTTAAAATTTAATTTTATCGTGATATTTATGCGAGAAAACTTAAATATTCGTTTCTAGTTCCAGAAACGTAAAAACATCGTAACTCGTCAGGAAAAAATGCTAGATTCAAACTTATTAAATGAAATATAATAAACAAATTTAGTTACTCAGGGATATTCTTAAAATTTAATTTTATCGTGATATTTATGCGAGAAAACTAAAATATTCGTTTCTATCTCCAGACAAATAAAAACATCGTAACTCGTCAAGAAAAAATGCTAGAATCAAACTTATTAAATGAAATATAATAAACAAATTAAGTTACTCAGGGATATTCTTAAAATTTAATTTTATCGTGATATTTATGCGAGAAAACTAAAATATTCGTTTCTACTCCAGACAAATAAAAACATCGTAACTCGTCAGGAAAAGATGCTAGAATCAAACTTATTAAATGAAATATAATAAACAAATTAAGCTACTCAGGGATATTCTTAAAATTTAATTTTATCGTGATATTTATGCTAGAAAACTAAATATTCGTTTCTAGTTCCAGAAACATAAAAACATCGTTACTCGTCAGGAAAAAATGCTAGAAACAAATTTATTAAATAAAATCTAATAAACAAATTTAGTTACTCAGGAATATTCTTAAAATTTAATTTTATTGTGATATTTATGCGAGAAAACTAAAATATTCGTTTCTATCTCCAGACAAATAAAAACATAGTACCTCGACAGGAAAAAATGCTAGAATGAAACTTATTAAATGAAATATAATAAACAAATTAAGTTACTCAGGGATATTCTTACAATTTAATTTTATCGTGATATTTATGCGTGAAAACTAAAATATTTGTTTCTAGCTCCAGACAATTTAAAACATCGTAACTCGACAGCAAAAAATGCTAGAATCAAACTTATTAAATGAAATATAATAAACAATTTAAGTTACTCAGGGATATTCTTACAATCTAATTTTATCGTGATATTTATGCGAGAAAACTAAAATATTCGTTTCTAGTTCCAGAAACATAAAAACATCGTTACTCGTCAGGACAAAATGCTAGAAACAAACTTATTCAATAAAATCTAATAAACAAATTTAGTTACTCAGGGATATTCTTAAAATTTAATTTTATCGTGATATTTATGCGAGAAAACTAAAATATTCGTTTCTATCTCCAGACAAATAAAAAAATCGTAACTCGTCAGGAAAAAATGCTAGAATCAAACCTATTAAATGAAATATAATAAACAAATTAAGTTACTCAGGAATATTCTTAAAATTTAATTTTATCGTGATATTTATGCGAGAAAACTAAAATATTCGTTTCTAGTTCCAGGAACATAAAAATATCGTTACTCGTCAGGAAAAAATGCTAGAAACAAATTTATTAAATAAAATCTAATAAACAAATTTAGTTACTCAGGGATATTCTTAAAATTTAATTTTATCGTGATATTTATGCGAGAAAACTAAAATATTCGTTTCTAGCTCCAGATAATTTATAACATCGTAACTCGACAGGAAAAAATGCTAGAATCAAACTTATTAAATGAAATATAATAAACAAATTAAGTTACTCAGGGGTATTCTTACAATTTAATTTTATCGTGATATTTATGCGTGAAAACTAAAATATTCGTTTCTAGTTCCAGAAACATAAAAACATCGTTACTCGTCAGGAAAAAATGCTAGAAACAAACTTATTCAATAAAATCTAATAAACAAATTTAGTTACTCAGGGATATTCTTAAAATTTAATTTTATCGTGATATTTATGCGAGAAAACTAAAATATTCGTTTCTAGCTCCAGATAATTTATAACATCGTAACTCGACAGGAAAAAATGCTAGAATCAAACTTATTAAATGAAATATAATAAACAAATTAAGTTACTCAGGGGTATTCTTACAATTTAATTTTATCGTGATATTTATGCGAGAAAACTAAAATATTCGTTTCTAGCTCCAGACAAATAAAAACATCGTTACTCCTCAGGAAAAAATTCTAGAATCAAACTTATTAAATGAAATATAATAAACAAATAAAGTTACTCAGGGATATTCTTAAAATTTAATTTTATCGTGATATTTATGCGAGAAAACTAAAATATTCGTTTCTAGCTCCAGACAAACAAAAACATCGTAACTGCTCAGGAAAAAATGCTAGAATGAAACTTATTAAATAAAATCTAATAAACAAATTTAGTTACTCAGGGATATTCTTAAAATTTAATTTTATCGTGATATTTATGCGAGAAAACTAAAATATTCGTTTCTATCTCCAGACAAATAAAAACATCGTAACTCGTCAAGAAAAAATGCTAGAATCAAACTTATTAAATGAAATATAATAAACAAATTAAGTTACTCAGGGATATTCTTAAAATTTAATTTTATCGTAATATTTATGCGAGAAAACTAAAATATTCGTTTCTATCTCCAGACAAATAAAAACATCGTAACTCGTCAAGAAAAAATGCTAGAATCAAACTTATTAAATGAAATATAATAAACATATTAAGTTACTCAGGGATATTCTTACAATTTAATTTTATCGTGATATTTATGCGAGAAAACTAAAATATTCGTTTCTAGTTCCAGAAACATAAAAACATCGTTACTCGTCAGGAAAAAATGCTAGAAACAAACTTATTCAATAAAATCTAATAAACAAATTTAGTTACTCAGGGATATTCTTAAAATTTAATTTTATCGTGATATTTGTGCGAGAAAACTAAAATATTCGTTTCTATCTCCAGACAATTTAAAACATCGTAACTCGACAGGAAAAAATGCTAGAATCAAACTTATTAAATGAAATATAATAAACAAATTAAGTTACTCAGGGATATACTTAAAATTTAATTTTATCGTGATATTTATGCGAGAAAACTAAAATATTCGTTTCTATTTCCAGACAATTTAAAACATCGAAACTCGACAGGAAAAAATGCTAGAATCAAACTTATTAAATGAAATATAATAAACAAATTAAGTTACTCAGGGGTATTCTTACAATTTAATTTTATCGTCATATTTATGCGAGAAAACTAAAATATTCGTTTCTAGCTCCAGACAAATAAAAACATCGTAACTCGTCAGGAAAAAATGCTAGAATCAAACTTATTAAATGAAATATAATAAACAAATTAAGTTACTCAGGGATATTCTTAAAATTTAATTTTATCGTGATATTTATGCTAGAAAACTAAAATATTCGTTTCTAGTTCCAGAAACATAAAAACATCGTTACTCGTCAGGAAAAAATGCTAGAAACAAACTTATTCAATAAAATCTAATAAACAAATTTAGTTACTCAGGGATATTCTTAAAATTTAATTTTATCGTGATATTTATGCGAGAAAACTAAAATATTCGTTTCTATCTCCAGACAAATAAAAACATCGTAACTCGTCAGGAAAAAATATTAGAATCAAACCTATTAAAAGAAATATAATAAACAAATTAAGTTACTCAGGAATATTCTTAAAATGTAATTTTATCGTGATATTTATGCGAGAAAACTAAAATATTCGTTTCTAGTTCCAGGAACATAAAAACATCGTTACTCGTCAGGAAAAAATGCTAGAAACAAATTTATTAAATAAAATTAATAAACAAATTTAGTTACTCAGGGATATTCTTAAAATTTAATTTTATCGTGATATTTATGCGAGAAAACTAAAATATTCGTTTCTAGTTCCAGAAACATAAAAACATCGTTACTCGTCAGGAAAAAATGCTAGAAAAAAACTTATTCAATAAAATCTAATAAACAAATTTAGTTACTCAGGGACATTCTTAAAATTTAATTTTATCGTCATATTTATGCGAGAAAACTAAAATATTCGTTTCTATCTCTCCAGACAAATAAAAACATCGTTACTCATCAGGAAAAAATGCTAGAATCAAACCTATTAAATAAAATATAATAAACAAATTAAGTTACTCAGGGATATTCTTAAAATTAAATTTTATCATGATATTTATGCGAGAAAACTAAAATATTCGTTTCTAGTTCCAGACAAACAAAAACATCGTAACTGCTCAGGAAAAAATGCTAGAATGAAACTTATTAAATAAAATCTAATAAACAAATTTAGTTACTCAGGGATATTCTTAAAATTTAATTTTATCCTGATATTTATGCGAGAAAACTAAAATATTCGTTTCTATCTCCAGACAAATAAAAACATCGTAACTCGTCAGGAAAAAATTCTAGAATCAAACTTATTAAATGAAATATAATAAACAAATTAAGTTACTCAGGGATATTCTTAAAATTTAATTTTATCGTGATATTTATGCGAGAAAACTAAAATATTCGTTTCTAGTTCCAGAAACATGAAAACATCGTTACTCGTCAGGAAAAAATGCTAGAAACAAATTTATTAAATAAAATCTAATAAACAAATTTAGTTACTCAGGGATATTCTTAAAATTTAATTTTATTGTGATATTTATGCGAGAAAACTAAAATATTCGTTTCTATCTCAAATAAAAACACAGTATCTCGTCAGGAAAAAATGCTAGAATCAAACTTATTAAATGAAATATAATAAACAAATTAAGTTACTCAGGGATATTCTTAAAATTAAATTTTATCGTGATATTTATGCGAGAAAACTAAAATATTCGTTTCTATCTCCAGACAAATAAAAACACAGTATCTCGTCAGGAAAAAATGCTAGAATCAAACTTATTAAATGAAATATAATAAACAAATTAAGTTACTCAGGGATATTCTTAAAATTTAATTTTATCGTGATATTTATGCGAGAAAACTAAAATATTCGTTTCTAGTTCCAGACACATAAAAACATCGTTACTCGTCAGGAAAAAATGCTAGAAACAAATTTATTAAATAAAATCTAATAAACAAATTTAGTTACTCAGGGATATTCTTAAAATTTAATTTTATTGTGATATTTATGCGAGAAAACTAAAATATTCGTTTCTATCTCAAATAAAAACACAGTATCTCGTCAGGAAAAAATGCTAGAATCAAACTTATTAAATGAAATATAATAAACAAATTAAGTTACTCAGGGATATTCTTAAAATTTAATTTTATCGTGATATTTATGCGAGAAAATTAAAATATTCGTTTCTAGCTCCAGATAATTTATAACATCGTAACTCGACAGGAAAAAATGCTAGAATCAAACTTATTAAATGAAATATAATAAACAAATTAAGTTACTCGGGGGTATTCGTACAATTTAATTTTATCGTGATATTTATGCGAGAAAACTAAAATATTCGTTTCTAGCTCCAGACAATTAAAAACATCGTTACTCCTCAGGAAAAAATTCTAGAATCAAACTTATAAAAAAATCTAATAAACAAATAAAGTTACTCAGGGATATTCTTAAAATTTAATTTTATCGTGATATTTATGCGAGAAAACTAAAATATTCGTTTCTAGCTCCAGACAAACAAAAACATCGTAACTGCTCAGGAAAAAATGCTAGAATGAAACTTATTAAATAAAATCTAATAAACAAATTTAGTTACTCAGGGATATTCTTAAAATTTAATTTTATCGTGATATTTATGCGAGAAAACTAAAATATTCGTTTCTATCTCCAGACAAATAAAAACATCGTAACTCGTCAAGAAAAAATGCTAGAATCAAACTTATTAAATGAAATATAATAAACAAATTAAGTTACTCAGGGATATTCTTAAAATTTAATTTTATCGTAATATTTATGCGAGAAAACTAAAATATTCGTTTCTATCTCCAGACAAATAAAAACATCGTAACTCGTCAAGAAAAAATGCTAGAATCAAACTTATTAAATGAAATATAATAAACATATTAAGTTACTCAGGGATATTCTTACAATTTAATTTTATCGTGATATTTATGCGAGAAAACTAAAATATTCGTTTCTAGTTCCAGAAACATAAAAACATCGTTACTCGTCAGGAAAAAATGCTAGAAACAAACTTATTCAATAAAATCTAATAAACAAATTTAGTTACTCAGGGATATTCTTAAAATTTAATTTTATCGTGATATTTATGCGAGAAAACTAAAATATTCGTTTCTATTTCCAGACAATTTAAAACATCGAAACTCGACAGGAAAAAATGCTAGAATCAAACTTATTAAATGAAATATAATAAACAAATTAAGTTACTCAGGGGTATTCTTACAATTTAATTTTATCGTCATATTTATGCGAGAAAACTAAAATATTCGTTTCTAGCTCCAGACAAATAAAAACATCGTAACTCGTCAGGAAAAAATGCTAGAATCAAACTTATTAAATGAAATATAATAAACAAATTAAGTTACTCAGGGATATTCTTAAAATTTAATTTTATCGTGATATTTATGCTAGAAAACTAAAATATTCGTTTCTAGTTCCAGAAACATAAAAACATCGTTACTCGTCAGGAAAAAATGCTAGAAATAAACTTATTCAATAAAATCTAATAAACAAATTTAGTTACTCAGGGATATTCTTAAAATTTAATTTTATCGTGATATTTATGCGAGAAAACTAAAATATTCGTTTCTATCTCCAGACAAATAAAAACATCGTAACTCGTCAGGAAAAAATACTAGAATCAAACCTATTAAATGAAATATAATAAACAAATTAAGTTACTCAGGAATATTCTTAAAATTTAATTTTATCGTGATATTTATGCGAGAAAACTAAAATATTCGTTTCTAGTTCCAGGAACATAAAAACATCGTTACTCGTCAGGAAAAAATGCTAGAAACAAATTTATTAAATAAAATTAATAAACAAATTTAGTTACTCAGGGATATTCTTAAAATTTAATTTTATCGTGATATTTATGCGAGAAAACTAAAATATTCGTTTCTAGTTCCAGACACATAAAAACATCGTTACTCGTCAGGAAAAAATGCTAGAAAAAAACTTATTCAATAAAATCTAATAAACAAATTTAGTTACTCAGGGACATTCTTAAAATTTAATTTTATCGTCATATTTATGCGAGAAAACTAAAATATTCGTTTCTATCTCTCCAGACAAATAAAAACATCGTTACTCATCAGGAAAAAATGCTAGAATCAAACCTATTAAATGAAATATAATAAACAAATTAAGTTACTCAGGGATATTCTTAAAATTAAATTTTATCGTTATATTTATGCGAGAAAACTAAAATATTCGTTTCTAGTTCCAGACAAACAAAAACATCGTAACTGCTCAGGAAAAAATGCTAGAATGAAACTTATTAAATAAAATCTAATAAACAAATTTAGTTACTCAGGGATATTCTTAAAATTTAATTTTATCCTGATATTTATGCGAGAAAACTAAAATATTCGTTTCTATCTCCAGACAAATAAAAACATCGTAACTCGTCAAGAAAAAATGCTAGAATCAAACTTATTAAATGAAATATAATAAACAAATTAAGTTACTCAGGGATATTCTTAAAATTTAATTTTATCGTGATATTTATGCGAGAAAACTAAAATATTCGTTTCTAGCTCCAGACAAATAAAAACATCGTAACTCGTCAGGAAAAAATGCTAGAATCAAACTTATTAAATGAAATATAATAAACAAATTAAGTTACTCAGGGATATTCTTACAATTTAATTTTATCGTGATATTTTTGCGAGAAAACTAAAATATTCGTTTCTAGTTCCAGAAACATAAAAACATCGTTACTCGTCAGGAAAAAATGCTAGAAACAAATTTATTAAATAAAATCTAATAAACAAATTTAGTTACTCAGGGATATTCTTAAAATTTAATTTTATCGTGATATTTATGCGAGAAAACTAAAATATTCGTTTCTAGTTCCAGACACATAAAAACATCGTTACTCGTCAGGAAAAAATGCTAGAAAAAAACTTATTCAATAAAATCTAATAAACAAATTTAGTTACTCAGGGACATTCTTAATATTTAATTTTATCGTCATATTTATGCGAGAAAACTAAAATATTCGTTTCTATCTCTCCAGACAAATAAAAACATCGTTACTCATCAGGAAAAAATGCTAGAATCAAACCTATTAAATGCAATATAATAAACAAATTAAGTTACTCAGGGATATTCTTAAAATTAAATTTTATCGTGATATTTATGCGAGAAAACTAAAATATTCGTTTCTAGTTCCAGACAAACAAAAACATCGTAACTGCTCATAAAAAAATGCTAGAATGAAACTTATTAAATAAAATCTAATAAACAAATTTAGTTACTCAGGGATATTCTTAAAATTTAATTTTATCCTGATATTTATGCGAGAAAACTAAAATATTCGTTTCTATCTCCAGACAAATAAAAACATCGTAACTCGTCAGGAAAAAATTCTAGAATCAAACTTATTAAACGAAATATAATAAACAAATTAAGTTACTCAGGGATATTCTTAAAATTTAATTTTATCGTGATATTTATGCGAGAAAACTAAAATATTCGTTTCTAGTTCCAGAAACATAAAAACATCGTTACTCGTCAGGAAAAAATGCTAGAAACAAATTTATTAAATAAAATCTAATAAACAAATTTAGTTACTCAGGGATATTCTTAAAATTTAATTTTATTGTGATATTTATGCGAGAAAACTAAAATATTCGTTTCTATCTCAAATAAAAACACAGTATCTCGTCAGGAAAAAATGCTAGAATCAAACTTATTAAATGAAATATAATAAACAAATTAAGTTACTCAGGGATATTCTTAAAATTAAATTTTATCGTGATATTTATGCGAAAAAACTAAAATATTCGTTTCTATCTCCAGACAAATAAAAACACAGTATCTCGTCAGGAAAAAATGCTAGAATCAAACTTATTAAATGAATTATAATAAACAAATTAAGTTACTCAGGGATATTCTTAAAATTTAATTTTATCCTGATATTTATGCGAGAAAACTAAAATATTCGTTTCTAGTTCCAGAATTATAAAAACATCGTTACTCGTCAGGAAAAAATGCTAGAAACAAACTTATTAAATAAAATCTAATAAACTAATTTAGTTACTCAGGGATATTCTTAAAATTTAATTTTATCGTGATATTTATGCGAGAAAACTTAAATATTCGTTTCTAGTGCCAGAAACGTAAAAACATCGTAACTCGTCAGGAAAAAATGCTAGAAACAAATTTATTAAATAAAATTAATAAACAAATTTAGTTACTCAGGGATATTCTTAAAATTTAATTTTATCGTGATATTTATGCGAGAAAACTAAAATATTCGTTTCTAGTTCCAGAAACATAAAAACATCGTTACTCGTCAGGAAAAAATGCTAGAAAAAAACTTATTCAATAAAATCTAATAAACAAATTTAGTTACTCAGGGACATTCTTAAAATTTAATTTTATCGTGATATTTATGCGAGAAAACTAAAATATTCGTTTCTATCTCTCCAGACAAATAAAAACATCGTTACTGCTCAGGAAAAAATGCTAGAATGAAACTTATTAAATAAAATCTAATAAACAAATTTAGTTACTCAGGGATATTCTTAAAATTTAATTTTATCCTGATATTTATGCGAGAAAACTAAAATATTCGTTTCTATCTCCAGACAAATAAAAACATCGTAACTCGTCAGGAAAAAATTCTAGAATCAAACTTATTAAATGAAATATAATAAACAAATTAAGTTACTCAGGGATATTCATAAAATTTAATTTTATCGTGATATTTATGCGAGAAAACTAAAATATTCGTTTCTAGTTCCAGAAACATAAAAACATCGTTACTCGTCAGGAAAAAATGCTAGAAACAAATTTATTAAATAAAATCTAATAAACAAATTTAGTTACTCAGGGATATTCTTAAAATTTAATTTTATTGAGATATTTATGCGAGAAAACTAAAATATTCGTTTCTATCTCAAATAAAAACACAGTATCTCGTCAGGAAAAAATGCTAGAATCAAACTTATTAAATGAAATATAATAAACAAATTAAGTTACTCAGGGATATTCTTAAAATTAAATTTTATCGTGATATTTATGCGAGAAAACTAAAATATTCGTTTCTATCTCCAGACAAATAAAAACACAGTATCTCGTCAGGAAAAAATGCTAGAATCAAACTTATTAAATGAAATATAATAAACAAATTAAGTTACTCAGGGATATTCTTAAAATTTAATTTTATCCTGATATTTATGCGAGAAAACTAAAATATTCGTTTCTAGTTCCAGAAACATAAAAACATCGTAACTCGTCAGGAAAAAATGCTAGAAACAAACTTATTAAATAAAATCTAATAAACTAATTTAGTTACTCAGGGATATTCTTAAAATTTAATTTTATCGTGATATTTATGCGAGAAAACTTAAATATTCGTTTGTAGTTCCAGAAACGTAAAAACATCGTAACTCGTCAGGAAAAAATGCTAGAAACAAACTTATTTAATAAAATCTAATAAACAAATTTAGTTACTCAGGGATATTCTTAAAATTTAATTTTATCGTGATATTTATGCGAGAAAACTAAAATATTCGTTTCTATCTATAGACAAATAAAAACATCGTAACTCGTCAGGAAAAAATGCTAGAATCAAACTTATTAAATGAAATATAATAAACAAATCATGTTACTCAGGGATATTCTTAAAATTTAATTTTATCGTGATATTTATGCGAGAAAACTAAAATATTCGTTTCTATCTCTCCAGACAAATAAATACATCGTTACTCGTCAGGAAAAAATGCTAGAATCAAACCTATTAAATGAAATATAATAAACAAATTAAGTTACTCAGGGATATTCTTAAAATTTAATTTTATCGTGATATTTATGCGAGAAAACTAAAATATTCGTTTCTAGTTCCAGAAACATAAAAACATCGTAACTCGACAGGAAAAAATGCTAGAATCAAACTTATTAAATGAAATATAATAAACAAATTAAGTTACTCTGGGGTATTCTTACAATTTAATTTTATCGTGATATTTATGCGAGAAAACTAAAATATTCGTTTCTAGCTCCAGACAAATAAAAACATCGTTACTCCTCAGGAAAAAATTCTAGAATCAAACTTATAAAAAAATCTAATAAACAAATAAAGTTACTCAGGGATATTCTTAAAATTTAATTTTATCGTGATATTTATGCGAGAAAACTAAAATATTCGTTTCTAGTTCCAGACAAACAAAAACATCGTAACTGCTCAGGAAAAAATGCTAGAATGAAACTTATTAAATAAAATCTAATAAACAAATTTAGTTACTCAGGGATATTCTTAAAATTTAATTTTATCGTGATATTTATGCGAGAAAACTAAAATATTCGTTTCTATCTCCAGACAAATAAAAACATCGTAACTCGTCAAGAAAAAATGCTAGAATCAAACTTATTAAATGAAATATAATAAACAAATTAAGTTACTCAGGGATATTCTTAAAATTTAATTTTATCGTGATATTTAAGCGAGAAAACTAAAATATTCGTTTCTATCTCCAGACAAATAAAAACATCGTAACTCGTCAAGAAAAAATGCTAGAATCAAACTTATTAAATGAAATATAATAAACAAATTAAGTTACTCAGGGATATTCTTACAATTTAATTTTATCGTGATATTTATGCGAGAAAACTAAAATATACGTTTCTAGTTCCAGAAACATAAAAACATCGTTACTCGTCAGGAAAAAATGCTAGAAACAAACTTATTCAATAAAATCTAATAAACAAATTTAGTTACTCAGGGATATTCTTAAAATTTAATTTTATCGTGATATTTGTGCGAGAAAACTAAAATATTCGTTTCTATCTCCAGACAATTTAAAACATCGTAACTCGACAGGAAAAAATGCTAGAAACAAACTTATTCAATAAAATCTAATAAACAAATTTAGTTACTCAGGGATATTCTTAAAATTTAATTTTATCGTCATATTTATGCGAGAAAACTAAAATATTCGTTTCTATCTCCAGACAAATAAAAACATCGTAACTCGTCAGGAAAAAATACTAGAATCAAACCTATTAAATGAAATATAATAAACAAATTAAGTTACTCAGGAATATTCTTAAAATTTAATTTTATCGTGATATTTATGCGAGAAAACTAAAATATTCGTTTCTATTTCCAGACAATTTAAAACATCGAAACTCGACAGGAAAAAATGCTAGAATCAAACTTATTAAATGAAATATAATAAACAAATTAAGTTACTCAGGGGTATTCTTACAATTTAATTTTATCGTCATATTTATGCGAGAAAACTAAAATATTCGTTTCTAGCTCCAGACAAATAAAAACATCGTAACTCGTCAGGAAAAAATGCTAGAATCAAACTTATTAAATGAAATATAATAAACAAATTAAGTTACTCAGGGATATTCTTAAAATTTAATTTTATCGTGATATTTATGCTAGAAAACTAAAATATTCGTTTCTAGTTCCAGAAACATAAAAACATCGTTACTCGTCAGGAAAAAATGCTAGAAACAAACTTATTCAATAAAATCTAATAAACAAATTTAGTTACTCAGGGATATTCTTAAAATTTAATTTTATCGTGATATTTATGCGAGAAAACTAAAATATTCGTTTCTATCTCCAGACAAATAAAAACATCGTAACTCGTCAGGAAAAAATACTAGAATCAAACCTATTAAATGAAATATAATAAACAAATTAAGTTACTCAGGAATATTCTTAAAATTTAATTTTATCGTGATATTTATGCGAGAAAACTAAAATATTCGTTTCTAGTTCCAGGAACATAAAAACATCGTTACTCGTCAGGAAAAAATGCTAGAAACAAA
The DNA here is from genome assembly GCA_911728475.2 of Pterostichus madidus. Classification (NCBI taxonomy): domain Eukaryota; kingdom Metazoa; phylum Arthropoda; class Insecta; order Coleoptera; family Carabidae; genus Pterostichus; species Pterostichus madidus. Next base: position 19,881,916 of record OU452309.1, on the reverse strand, counting down.
TTTATTAAATAAAATTAATAAACAAATTTAGTTACTCAGGGATATTCTTAAAATTTAATTTTATCGTGATATTTATGCGAGAAAACTAAAATATTCGTTTCTAGCTCCAGATAATTTAAAACATCGTAACTCGACAGGAAAAAAGGCTAGAATCAAACTTATTAAATGAAATATAATAAACAAATTAAGTTACTCAGGGATATTCTTAAAATTTAATTTTATCGTGATATTTATGCTAGAAAACTAAAATATTCGTTTCTAGTTCCAGAAACATAAAAACATCGTTAGTCGTCAGGAAAAAATGCTAGAAACAAACTTATTCAATAAAATCTAATAAACAAATTTAGTTACTCAGGGATATTCTTAAAATTTAATTTTATCGTGATATTTATGCGAGAAAACTAAAATATTCGTTTCTATCTCCAGACAAATAAAAACATCGTAACTCGTCAGGAAAAAATACTAGAATCAAACCTATTAAATGAAATATAATAAACAAATTAAGTTACTCAGGAATATTCTTAAAATTTAATTTTATCGTGATATTTATGCGAGAAAACTAAAATATTCGTTTCTAGTTCCAGGAACATAAAAACATCGTTACTCGTCAGGAAAAAATGCTAGAAACAAATTTATTAAATAAAATTAATAAACAAATTTAGTTACTCAGGGATATTCTTAAAATTTAATTTTATCGTGATATTTGTGCGAGAAAACTAAAATATTCGTTTCTAGTTCCAGAAACATAAAAACATCGTTACTCGTCAGGAAAAAATGCTAGAAAAAAACTTATTCAATAAAATCTAATAAACAAATTTAGTTACTCAGGGACATTCTGAAAATTTAATTTTATCGTGATATTTATGCGAGAAAACTAAAATATTCGTTTCTATCTCTCCAGACAAATAAAAACATCGTTACTCATCAGGAAAAAATGCTAGAATCAAACCTATTAAATGAAATATAATAAACAAATTAAGTTACTCAGGGATATTCTTAAAATTAAATTTTATCGTGTTATTTATGCGAGAAAACTAAAATATTCGTTTCTATCTCTCCAGACAAATAAAAACATCGTTACTCATCAGGAAAAAATGCTAGAATCAAACCTATTAAATGAAATATAATAAACAAATTAAGTTACTCAGGGATATTCTTAAAATTAAATTTTATCGTTATATTTATGCGAGAAAACTAAAATATTCGTTTCTAGTTCCAGACAAACAAAAACATCGTAACTGCTCAGGAAAAAATGCTAGAATGAAACTTATTAAATAAAATCTAATAAACAAATTTAGTTACTCAGGGATATTCTTAAAATTTAATTTTATCCTGATATTTATGCGAGAAAACTAAAATATTCGTTTCTATCTCCAGACAAATAAAAACATCGTAACTCGTCAAGAAAAAATGCTAGAATCAAACTTATTAAATGAAATATAATAAACAAATTAAGTTACTCAGGGATATTCTTAAAATTTAATTTTATCGTGATATTTATGCGAGAAAACTAAAATATTCGTTTCTAGCTCCAGACAAATAAAAACATCGTAACTCGTCAGGAAAAAATGCTAGAATCAAACTTATTAAATGAAATATAATAAACAAATTAAGTTACTCAGGGATATTCTTACAATTTAATTTTATCGTGATATTTTTGCGAGAAAACTAAAATATTCGTTTCTAGTTCCAGAAACATAAAAACATCGTTACTCGTCAGGAAAAAATGCTAGAAACAAATTTATTAAATAAAATCTAATAAACAAATTTAGTTACTCAGGGATATTCTTAAAATTTAATTTTATCGTGATATTTATGCGAGAAAACTAAAATATTCGTTTCTATCTCCAGACAATTTAAAACATCGTAACTCGACAGGAAAAAATGCTAGAAACAAACTTATTCAATAAAATCTAATAAACAAATTTAGTTACTCAGGGATATTCTTAAAATTTAATTTTATCGTCATATTTATGCGAGAAAACTAAAATATTCGTTTCTATCTCCAGACAAATAAAAACATCGTAACTCGTCAGGAAAAAATACTAGAATCAAACCTATTAAATGAAATATAATAAACAAATTAAGTTACTCAGGAATATTCTTAAAATTTAATTTTATCGTGATATTTATGCGAGAAAACTAAAATATTCGTTTCTATTTCCAGACAATTTAAAACATCGAAACTCGACAGGAAAAAATGCTAGAATCAAACTTATTAAATGAAATATAATAAACAAATTAAGTTACTCAGGGGTATTCTTACAATTTAATTTTATCGTCATATTTATGCGAGAAAACTAAAATATTCGTTTCTAGCTCCAGACAAATAAAAACATCGTAACTCGTCAGGAAAAAATGCTAGAATCAAACTTATTAAATGAAATATAATAAACAAATTAAGTTACTCAGGGATATTCTTAAAATTTAATTTTATCGTGATATTTATGCTAGAAAACTAAAATATTCGTTTCTAGTTCCAGAAACATAAAAACATCGTTACTCGTCAGGAAAAAATGCTAGAAACAAACTTATTCAATAAAATCTAATAAACAAATTTAGTTACTCAGGGATATTCTTAAAATTTAATTTTATCGTGATATTTATGCGAGAAAACTAAAATATTCGTTTCTATCTCCAGACAAATAAAAACATCGTAACTCGTCAGGAAAAAATACTAGAATCAAACCTATTAAATGAAATATAATAAACAAATTAAGTTACTCAGGAATATTCTTAAAATTTAATTTTATCGTGATATTTATGCGAGAAAACTAAAATATTCGTTTCTAGTTCCAGGAACATAAAAACATCGTTACTCGTCAGGAAAAAATGCTAGAAACAAATTTATTAAATAAAATTAATAAACAAATTTAGTTACTCAGGGATATTCTTAAAATTTAATTTTATCGTGATATTTATGCGAGAAAACTAAAATATTCGTTTCTAGCTCCAGATAATTTAAAACATCGTAACTCGACAGGAAAAAAGGCTAGAATCAAACTTATTAAATGAAATATAATAAACAAATTAAGTTACTCAGGGATATTCTTAAAATTTAATTTTATCGTGATATTTATGCTAGAAAACTAAAATATTCGTTTCTAGTTCCAGAAACATAAAAACATCGTTAGTCGTCAGGAAAAAATGCTAGAAACAAACTTATTCAATAAAATCTAATAAACAAATTTAGTTACTCAGGGATATTCTTAAAATTTAATTTTATCGTGATATTTATGCGAGAAAACTAAAATATTCGTTTCTATCTCCAGACAAATAAAAACATCGTAACTCGTCAGGAAAAAATACTAGAATCAAACCTATTAAATGAAATATAATAAACAAATTAAGTTACTCAGGAATATTCTTAAAATTTAATTTTATCGTGATATTTATGCGAGAAAACTAAAATATTCGTTTCTAGTTCCAGGAACATAAAAACATCGTTACTCGTCAGGAAAAAATGCTAGAAACAAATTTATTAAATAAAATTAATAAACAAATTTAGTTACTCAGGGATATTCTTAAAATTTAATTTTATCGTGATATTTGTGCGAGAAAACTAAAATATTCGTTTCTAGTTCCAGAAACATAAAAACATCGTTACTCGTCAGGAAAAAATGCTAGAAAAAAACTTATTCAATAAAATCTAATAAACAAATTTAGTTACTCAGGGACATTCTGAAAATTTAATTTTATCGTGATATTTATGCGAGAAAACTAAAATATTCGTTTCTATCTCTCCAGACAAATAAAAACATCGTTACTCATCAGGAAAAAATGCTAGAATCAAACCTATTAAATGAAATATAATAAACAAATTAAGTTACTCAGGGATATTCTTAAAATTAAATTTTATCGTGTTATTTATGCGAGAAAACTAAAATATTCGTTTCTATCTCTCCAGACAAATAAAAACATCGTTACTCATCAGGAAAAAATGCTAGAATCAAACCTATTAAATGAAATATAATAAACAAATTAAGTTACTCAGGGATATTCTTAAAATTAAATTTTATCGTTATATTTATGCGAGAAAACTAAAATATTCGTTTCTAGTTCCAGACAAACAAAAACATCGTAACTGCTCAGGAAAAAATGCTAGAATGAAACTTATTAAATAAAATCTAATAAACAAATTTAGTTACTCAGGGATATTCTTAAAATTTAATTTTATCCTGATATTTATGCGAGAAAACTAAAATATTCGTTTCTATCTCCAGACAAATAAAAACATCGTAACTCGTCAAGAAAAAATGCTAGAATCAAACTTATTAAATGAAATATAATAAACAAATTAAGTTACTCAGGGATATTCTTAAAATTTAATTTTATCGTGATATTTATGCGAGAAAACTAAAATATTCGTTTCTAGCTCCAGACAAATAAAAACATCGTAACTCGTCAGGAAAAAATGCTAGAATCAAACTTATTAAATGAAATATAATAAACAAATTAAGTTACTCAGGGATATTCTTACAATTTAATTTTATCGTGATATTTTTGCGAGAAAACTAAAATATTCGTTTCTAGTTCCAGAAACATAAAAACATCGTTACTCGTCAGGAAAAAATGCTAGAAACAAATTTATTAAATAAAATCTAATAAACAAATTTAGTTACTCAGGGATATTCTTAAAATTTAATTTTATCGTGATATTTATGCGAGAAAACTAAAATATTCGTTTCTAGTTCCAGACACATAAAAACATCGTTACTCGTCAGGAAAAAATGCTAGAAAAAAACTTATTCAATAAAATCTAATAAACAAATTTAGTTACTCAGGGACATTCTTAATATTTAATTTTATCGTCATATTTATGCGAGAAAACTAAAATATTCGTTTCTATCTCTCCAGACAAATAAAAACATCGTTACTCATCAGGAAAAAATGCTAGAATCAAACCTATTAAATGAAATATAATAAACAAATTAAGTTACTCAGGGATATTCTTAAAATTAAATTTTATCGTGATATTTATGCGAGAAAACTAAAATATTCGTTTCTAGTTCCAGACAAACAAAAACATCGTAACTGCTCAGGAAAAAATGCTAGAATGAAACTTATTAAATAAAATCTAATAAACAAATTTAGTTACTCAGGGATATTCTTAAAATTTAATTTTATCCTGATATTTATGCGAGAAAACTAAAATATTCGTTTCTATCTCCAGACAAATAAAAACATCGTAACTCGTCAGGAAAAAATTCTAGAATCAAACTTATTAAACGAAATATAATAAACAAATTAAGTTACTCAGGGATATTCTTAAAATTTAATTTTATCGTGATATTTATGCGAGAAAACTAAAATATTCGTTTCTAGTTCCAGAAACATAAAAACATCGTTACTCGTCAGGAAAAAATGCTAGAAACAAATTTATTAAATAAAATCTAATAAACAAATTTAGTTACTCAGGGATATTCTTAAAATTTAATTTTATTGTGATATTTATGCGAGAAAACTAAAATATTCGTTTCTATCTCAAATAAAAACACAGTATCTCGTCAGGAAAAAATGCTAGAATCAAACTTATTAAATGAAATATAATAAACAAATTAAGTTACTCAGGGATATTCTTAAAATTAAATTTTATCGTGATATTTATGCGAAAAAACTAAAATATTCGTTTCTATCTCCAGACAAATAAAAACACAGTATCTCGTCAGGAAAAAATGCTAGAATCAAACTTATTAAATGAAATATAATAAACAAATTAAGTTACTCAGGGATATTCTTAAAATTTAATTTTATCCTGATATTTATGCGAGAAAACTAAAATATTCGTTTCTAGTTCCAGAATTATAAAAACATCGTTACTCGTCAGGAAAAAATGCTAGAAACAAACTTATTAAATAAAATCTAATAAACTAATTTAGTTACTCAGGGATATTCTTAAAATTTAATTTTATCGTGATATTTATGCGAGAAAACTTAAATATTCGTTTCTAGTGCCAGAAACGTAAAAACATCGTAACTCGTCAGGAAAAAATGCTAGAAACAAATTTATAAAATAAAATTAATAAACAAATTTAGTTACTCAGGGATATTCTTAAAATTTAATTTTATCGTGATATTTATGCGAGAAAACTAAAATATTCGTTTCTAGTTCCAGAAACATAAAAACATCGTTACTCGTCAGGAAAAAATGCTAGAAAAAAACTTATTCAATAAAATCTAATAAACAAATTTAGTTACTCAGGGACATTCTTAAAATTTAATTTTATCGTGATATTTATGCGAGAAAACTAAAATATTCGTTTCTATCTCTCCAGACAAATAAAAACATCGTTACTGCTCAGGAAAAAATGCTAGAATGAAACTTATTAAATAAAATCTAATAAACAAATTTAGTTACTCAGGGATATTCTTAAAATTTAATTTTATCCTGATATTTATGCGAGAAAACTAAAATATTCGTTTCTATCTCCAGACAAATAAAAACATCGTAACTCGTCAGGAAAAAATTCTAGAATCAAACTTATTAAATGAAATATAATAAACAAATTAAGTTACTCAGGGATATTCATAAAATTTAATTTTATCGTGATATTTATGCGAGAAAACTAAAATATTCGTTTCTAGTTCCAGAAACATAAAAACATCGTTACTCGTCAGGAAAAAATGCTAGAAACAAATTTATTAAATAAAATCTAATAAACAAATTTAGTTACTCAGGGATATTTTTAAAATTTAATTTTATTGAGATATTTATGCGAGAAAACTAAAATATTCGTTTCTATCTCAAATAAAAACACAGTATCTCGTCAGGAAAAAATGCTAGAATCAAACTTATTAAATGAAATATAATAAACAAATTAAGTTACTCAGGGATATTCTTAAAATTAAATTTTATCGTGATATTTATGCGAGAAAACTAAAATATTCGTTTCTATCTCCAGACAAATAAAAACACAGTATCTCGTCAGGAAAAAATGCTAGAATCAAACTTATTAAATGAAATATAATAAACAAATTAAGTTACTCAGGGATATTCTTAAAATTTAATTTTATCCTGATATTTATGCGAGAAAACTAAAATATTCGTTTCTAGTTCCAGAAACATAAAAACATCGTTACTCGTCAGGAAAAAATGCTAGAAACAAACTTATTAAATAAAATCTAATAAACTAATTTAGTTACTCAGGGATATTCTTAAAATTTAATTTTATCGTGATATTTATGCGAGAAAACTTAAATATTCGTTTCTAGTTCAAGAAACGTAAAAACATCGTAACTCGTCAGGAAAAAATGCTAGAAACAAACTTATTTAATAAAATCTAATAAACAAATTTAGTTACTCAGGGATATTCTTAAAATTTAATTTTATCGTGATATTTATGCGAGAAAACTAAAATATTCGTTTCTATCTATAGACAAATAAAAACATCGTAACTCGTCAGGAAAAAATGCTAGAATCAAACTTATTAAATGAAATATAATAAACAAATCATGTTACTCAGGGATATTCTTAAAATTTAATTTTATCGTGATATTTATGCGAGAAAACTAAAATATTCGTTTCTATCTCTCCAGACAAATAAATACATCGTTACTCGTCAGGAAAAAATGCTAGAATCAAACCTATTAAATGAAATATAATAAACAAATTAAGTTACTCAGGGATATTCTTAAAATTTAATTTTATCGTGATATTTATGCGAGAAAACTAAAATATTCGTTTCTAGATCCAGAAACATAAAAACATCGTAACTCGACAGGAAAAAATGCTAGAATCAAACTTATTAAATGAAATATAATAAACAAATTAAGTTACTCTGGGGTATTCTTACAATTTAATTTTATCGTGATATTTATGCGAGAAAACTAAAATATTCGTTTCTAGCTCCAGACAAATAAAAACATCGTTACTCCTCAGGAAAAAATTCTAGAATCAAACTTATAAAAAAATCTAATAAACAAATAAAGTTACTCAGGGATATTCTTAAAATTTAATTTTATCGTGATATTTATGCGAGAAAACTAAAATATTCGTTTCTAGTTCCAGACAAACAAAAACATCGTAACTGCTCAGGAAAAAATGCTAGAATGAAACTTATTAAATAAAATCTAATAAACAAATTTAGTTACTCAGGGATATTCTTAAAATTTAATTTTATCGTGATATTTATGCGAGAAAACTAAAATATTCGTTTCTATCTCCAGACAAATAAAAACATCGTAACTCGTCAAGAAAAAATGCTAGAATCAAACTTATTAAATGAAATATAATAAACAAATTAAGTTACTCAGGGATATTCTTAAAATTTAATTTTATCGTGATATTTAAGCGAGAAAACTAAAATATTCGTTTCTATCTCCAGACAAATAAAAACATCGTAACTCGTCAAGAAAAAATGCTAGAATCAAACTTATTAAATGAAATATAATAAACAAATTAAGTTACTCAGGGATATTCTTACAATTTAATTTTATCGTGATATTTATGCGAGAAAACTAAAATATACGTTTCTAGTTCCAGAAACATAAAAACATCGTTACTCGTCAGGAAAAAATGCTAGAAACAAACTTATTCAATAAAATCTAATAAACAAATTTAGTTACTCAGGGATATTCTTAAAATTTAATTTTATCGTGATATTTGTGCGAGAAAACTAAAATATTCGTTTCTATCTCCAGACAATTTAAAACATCGTAACTCGACAGGAAAAAATGCTAGAAACAAACTTATTCAATAAAATCTAATAAACAAATTTAGTTACTCAGGGATATTCTTAAAATTTAATTTTATCGTCATATTTATGCGAGAAAACTAAAATATTCGTTTCTATCTCCAGACAAATAAAAACATCGTAACTCGTCAGGAAAAAATACTAGAATCAAACCTATTAAATGAAATATAATAAACAAATTAAGTTACTCAGGAATATTCTTAAAATTTAATTTTATCGTGATATTTATGCGAGAAAACTAAAATATTCGTTTCTATTTCCAGACAATTTAAAACATCGAAACTCGACAGGAAAAAATGCTAGAATCAAACTTATTAAATGAAATATAATAAACAAATTAAGTTACTCAGGGGTATTCTTACAATTTAATTTTATCGTCATATTTATGCGAGAAAACTAAAATATTCGTTTCTATCTCCAGACAAATAAAAACATCGTAACTCGTCAGGAAAAAATGCTAGAATCAAACTTATTAAATGAAATATAATAAACAAATTAAGTTACTCAGGGATATTCTTAAAATTTAATTTTATCGTGATATTTATGCTAGAAAACTAAAATATTCGTTTCTAGTTCCAGAAACATAAAAACATCGTTACTCGTCAGGAAAAAATGCTAGAAACAAACTTATTCAATAAAATCTAATAAACAAATTTAGTTACTCAGGGATATTCTTAAAATTTAATTTTATCGTGATATTTATGCGAGAAAACTAAAATATTCGTTTCTATCTCCAGACAAATAAAAACATCGTAACTCGTCAGGAAAAAATACTAGAATCAAACCTATTAAATGAAATATAATAAACAAATTAAGTTACTCAGGTATATTCTTAAAATTTAATTTTATCGTGATATTTATGCGAGAAAACTAAAATATTCGTTTCTAGTTCCAGGAACATAAAAACATCGTTACTCGTCAGGAAAAAATGCTAGAAACAAATTTATTAAATAAAATTAATAAACAAATTTAGTTACTCAGGGATATTCTTAAAATTTAATTTTATCGTGATATTTATGCGAGAAAACTAAAATATTCGTTTCTAGTTCCAGAAACATAAAAACATCGTTACTCGTCAGGAAAAAATGCTAGAAAAAAACTTATTCAATAAAATCTAATAAACAAATTTAGTTACTCAGGGACATTCTGAAAATTTAATTTTATCGTGATATTTATGCGAGAAAACTAAAATATTCGTTTCTATCTCTCCAGACAAATAAAAACATCGTTACTCATCAGGAAAAAATGCTAGAATCAAACCTATTAAATGAAATATAATAAACAAATTAAGTTACTCAGGGATATTCTTAAAATTAAATTTTATCGTGTTATTTATGCGAGAAAACTAAAATATTCGTTTCTATCTCCAGACAAATAAAAACATCGTAACTCGTCAGGAAAAAATTCTAGAATCAAACTTATTAAATGAAATATAATAAACAAATTAAGTTACTCAGGGATATTCTTAAAATTTAATTTTATCGTGATATTTATGCGAGAAAACTAAAATATTCGTTTCTATCTTCAGACAAATAAAAACATCGTAACTCGTCAGGAAAAAATGCTAGAATCAAACTTATTAAATGAAATATAATAAACAAATTAAGTTACTCAGGGATATTCTTACAATTTAATTTTATCGTGATATTTATGCGAAAAAACTAAAATATTTGTTTCTAGCTCCAGACAATTTAAAACATCGTAACTCGACAGGAAAAAATGCTAGAATCAAACTTATTAAATGAAATATAATAAACAAATTAAGTTACTCAGGGATATTCTTAAAATCTAATTTTATCGTGATATTTATGCGAGAAAACTAAAATATTCGTTTTTAGTTCCAGAAACATAAAAACATCGTTACTCGTCAGGAAAAAATGCTAGAAACAAACTTATTAAATAAAATCTAATAAACAAATTTAGTTACTCAGGGATATTCTTAAAATTTAATTTTATCCTGATATTTATGCGAGAAAACTAAAATATTCGTTTCTATCTTCAGACAAATAAAAACATCGTAACTCGTCAGGAAAAAATGCTAGAATCAAACTTATTAAATGAAATATAATAAACAAATTAAGTTACTCAGGGATATTCTTACAATTTAATTTTATCGTGATATTTATGCGAAAAAACTAAAATATTTGTTTTTAGCTCCAGACAATTTAAAACATCGTAACTCGACAGGAAAAAATGCTAGAATCAAACTTATTAAATGAAATATAATAAACAAATTAAGTTACTCAGGGATATTCTTAAAATTTAATTTTATCGTGATATTTATGCGAGAAAACTAAAATATTCGTTTCTAGTTCCAGAAACATAAAAACATCGTTACTCGTCAGGAAAAAATGCTAGAAACAAACTTATTCAATAAAATCTAATAAACAAATTTAGTTACTCAGGGATATTCTTAAAATTTAATTTTATCGTGATATTTATGCGAGAAAACTAAAATATTCGTTTCTATCTCCAGACAAATAAAAAAATCGTAACTCGTCAGGAAAAAATGCTAGAATCAAACCAATTAAATGAAATATAATAAACAAATTAAGTTACTCAGGAATATTCTTAAAATTTAATTTTATCGTGATATTTATGCGAGAAAACTAAAATATTCGTTTCTAGTTCCAGAAACATAAAAATATCGTTACTCGTCAGGAAAAAATGCTAGAAACAAATTTATTAAATAAAATCTAATAAACAAATTTAGTTACTCAGGGATATTCTTAAAATTTAATTTTATCGTGATATTTATGCGAGAAAACTAAAATATTCGTTTCTAGTTCCAGAAACATAAAAACATCGTTACTCGTCAAGAAAAAATGCTAGAAACAAACTTATTCAATAAAATCTAATAAACAAATTTAGTTACTCAGTGATATTCTTAAAATTTAATTTTATCGTGATATTTATGCGAGAAAACTAAAATATTCGTTTCTATCTCTCCAGACAAATAAATACATCGTTACTCGTCACGAAAAAATGCTAGAATCAAACCTATTAAATGAAATATAATAAACAAATTAAGTTACTCAGGGATATTCTTAAAATTTAATTTTATCGTGATATTTATGCGAGAAAACTAAAATATTCGTTTCTAGTTCCAGAAACATAAAAACATCGTAACTCGACAGGAAAAAATGCTAGAATCAAACTTATTAAATGAAATATAATAAACAAATTAAGTTACTCTGGGGTATTCTTACAATTTAATTTTATCGTGATATTTATGCGAGAAAACTAAAATATTCGTTTCTAGCTCCAGACAAATAAAAACATCGTTACTCCTCAGGAAAAAATTCTAGAATCAAACTTATAAAAAAATCTAATAAACAAATAAAGTTACTCAGGGATATTCTTAAAATTTAATTTTATCGTGATATTTATGCGAGAAAACTAAAATATTCGTTTCTAGTTCCAGACAAACAAAAACATCGTAACTGCTCAGGAAAAAATGCTAGAATGAAACTTATTAAATAAAATCTAATAAACAAATTTAGTTACTCAGGGATATTCTTAAAACTTAATTTTATCGTGATATTTATGCGAGAAAACTAAAATATTCGTTTCTATCTCCAGACAAATAAAAACATCGTAACTCGTCAAGAAAAAATGCTAGAATCAAACTTATTAAATGAAATATAATAAACAAATTAAGTTACTCAGGGATATTCTTAAAATTTAATTTTATCGTGATATTTAAGCGAGAAAACTAAAATATTCGTTTCTATCTCCAGACAAATAAAAACATCGTAACTCGTCAAGAAAAAATGCTAGAATCAAACTTATTAAATGAAATATAATAAACAAATTAAGGTACTCAGGGATATTCTTACAATTTAATTTTATCGTGATATTTATGCGAGAAAACTAAAATATTCGTTTCTAGTTCCAGAAACATAAAAACATCGTTACTCGTCAGGAAAAAATGCTAGAAACAAACTTATTCAATAAAATCTAATAAACAAATTTAGTTACTCAGGGATATTCTTAAAATTTAATTTTAAAGTGATATTTGTGCGAGAAAACTAAAATATTCGTTTCTATCTCCAGACAATTTAAAACATCGTAACTCGACAGGAAAAAATGCTAGAATCAAACTTATTAAATGAAATTTAATAAACAAATTAAGTTACTCAGGGATATACTTAAAATTTAATTTTATCGTGATATTTATGCGAGAAAACTAAAATATTCGTTTCTATTTCCAGACAATTTAAAACATCGAAACTCGACAGGAAAAAATGCTAGAATCAAACTTATTAAATGAAATATAATAAACAAATTAAGTTACTCAGGGGTATTCTTACAATTTAATTTTATCGTCATATTTATGCGAGAAAACTAAAATATTCGTTTCTAGCTCCAGACTAATAAAAACATCGTAACTCGTCAGGAAAAAATGCTAGAATCAAACTTATTCAATGAAATATAATAAACAAATTAAGTTACTCAGGGATATTCTTAAAATTTAATTTTATCGTGATATTTATGCTAGAAAACTAAAATATTCGTTTCTAGTTCCAGAAACATAAAAACATCGTTACTCGTCAGGAAAAAATGCTAGAAACAAACTTATTCAATAAAATCTAAAAACAAATTTAGTTACTCAGGGATATTCTTAAAATTTAATTTTATCGTGATATTTATGCGAGAAAACTAAAATATTCGTTTCTATCTCCAGACAAATAAAAACATCGTAACTCGTCAGGAAAAAATACTAGAATCAAACCTATTAAATGAAATATAATAAACAAATTAAGTTACTCAGGAATATTCTTAAAATTTAATTTTATCGTGATATTTATGCGAGAAAACTAAAATATTCGTTTCTAGTTCCAGGAACATAAAAACATCGTTACTCGTCAGGAAAAAATGCTAGAAACAAATTTATTAAATAAAATTAATAAACAAATTTAATTACTCAGGGATATTCTTAAAATTTAATTTTATCGTGATATTTATGCGAGAAAACTAAAATATTCGTTTCTAGTTCCAGAAACATAAAAACATCGTTACTCGTCAGGAAAAAATGCTAGAAAAAAACTTATTCAATAAAATCTAATAAACAAATTTAGTTACTCAGGGATATTCTTAAAATTTAATTTTATTGTGATATTTATGCGAGAAAACTAAAATATTCGTTTCTATCTCCAGACAAATAAAAACACAGTATCTCGTCAGGAAAAAATGCTAGAATCAAACTTATTAAATGAAATATAATAAACAAATTAAGTTACTCAGGGATATTCTTAAAATTAAATTTTATCGTGATATTTATGCGAGAAAACTAAAATATTCGTTTCTATCTCCAGACAAATAAAAACACAGTATCTCGTCAGGAAAAAATGCTAGAATCAAACTTATTAAATGAAATATAATAAACAAATTAAGTTACTCAGGGATATTATTAAAATTAAATTTTATCGTGATATTTATGCGAGAAAACTAAAATATTCGTTTCTAGTTCCAGAAACATAAAAACATCGTTACTCGTCAGGAAAAAATGCTAGAAACAAACTTATTAAATAAAATCTAATAAACTAATTTAGTTACTCAGGGATATTCTTAAAATTTAATTTTATCGTGATATTTATGCGAGAAAACTTAAATATTCGTTTCTAGTTCCAGAAACGTAAAAACATCGTAACTCGTCAGGAAAAAATGCTAGAAACAAACTTATTCAATAAAATCTAATAAACAAATTTAGTTACTCAGGGATATTCTTAAAATTTAATTTTATCGTGATATTTATGCGAGAAAACTAAAATATTCGTTTCTATCTATAGACAAATAAAAACATCGTAACTCGTCAGGAAAAATTGCTAGAATCAAACTTATTAAAAGAAATATAATAAACAAATTAAGTTACTCAGGGATATTCTTAAAATTTTATTTTATCGTGATATTTATGCGAGAAAACTAAAATATTCGTTTCTAGTTCCAGAAACATAAAAACATCGTTACTCGTCAGGAAAAAATGCTAGAAACAAATTTAATAAATAAAATCTAATAAACAAATTTAGTTACTCAGGGATATTCTTAAAATTTAATTTTATTGTGATATTTATGCGAGAAAACTAAAATATTCGTTTCTATCTCCAGACAAATAAAAACACAGTATCTCGTCAGGAAAAAATGCTAGAATCAAACTTATTAAATGAAATATAATAAACAAATTAAGTTACTCAGGGATATTCTTAAAATTAAATTTTATCGTGATATTTATGCGAGAAAACTAAAATATTCGTTTCTATCTCCAGACAAATAAAAACACAGTATCTCGTCAGGAAAAAATGCTAGAATCAAACTTATTAAATGAAATATAATAAACAAATTAAGTTACTCAGGGATATTCTTAAAATTAAATTTTATCGTGATATTTATGCGAGAAAACTAAAATATTCGTTTCTAGTTCCAGAAAAATAAAAACATCGTTACTCGTCAGGAAAAAATGCTAGAAACAAACTTATTAAATAAAATCTAATAAACTAATTTAGTTACTCAGGGATATTCTTAAAATTTAATTTTATCGTGATATTTATGCGAGAAAACTTAAATATTCGTTTCTAGTTCCAGAAACGTAAAAACATCGTAACTCGTCAGGAAAAAATGCTAGAAACAAACTTATTCAATAAAATCTAATAAACAAATTTAGTTACTCAGGGATATTCTTAAAATTTAATTTTATCGTGATATTTATGCGAGAAAACTAAAATATTCGTTTCTATCTATAGACAAATAAAAACATCGTAACTCGTCAGGAAAAAATGCTAGAATCAAACTTATTAAATGAAATATAATAAACAAATCATGTTACTCAGGGATAATCTTACAATTTAATTTTATCGTGATATTTATGCGAGAAAACTAAAATATTCGTTTCTAGTTCCAGAAACATAAAAACATCGTTACTCGTCAGGAAAAAATGCTAAATTCAAACTTATTAAATGAAATATAATAAACAAATTTAGTTACTCAGGGATATTCTTAAAATTTAATTTTATCGTGATATTTATGCGAGAAAACTAAAATATTCGTTTCTATCTCCAGACAAATAAAAACATCGTAACTCGTCAAGAAAAAATGCTAGAATCAAACTTATTAAATGAAATATAATAAACAAATTAAGTTACTCAGGGATATTCTTAAAATTTAATTTTATCGTGATATTTATGCGAGAAAACTAAAATACGCGTTTCTAGCTCCAGACAAATAAAAACATCGTAACTCGTCAGGAAAAAATGCTAGAATCAAACTTATTAAATGAAATATAATAAACAAATTAAGTTACTCAGGGATATTCTTAAAATTTAATTTTATCGTGATATTTATGCTAGAAAACTAAAATATTCGTTTCTAGTTCCAGAAACATAAAAACATCGTTATTCGTCAGGAAAAAATGCTAGAAACAAATTTATTAAATAAAATCTAATAAAAAAATTTAGTTACTCAGGGATATTCTTAAAATTTAATTTTATTGTGATATTTATGCGAGAAAACTTAAATATTCGTTTCTATCTCCAGACAAATAAAAACATAGTATCTCGTCAGGAAAAAATGATAGAATCAAACTTATTAAATGGAATATAATAAACAAATTAAGTTACTCAGGGATATTCTTACAATTTAATTTTATCGTGATATTTATGCGAGAAAACTAAAATATTCGTTTCTAGCTCCAGACAATTTAAAACATCGTAACTCGACAGCAAAAAATGCTAGAATCAAACTTATTAAATGAAATATAATAAACAAATTAAGTTACTCAGGGATATTCTTACAATCTAATTTTATCGTGATATTTATGCGAGAAAACTAAAATATTCGTTTCTAGTTCCAGAAACATAAAAACTTCGTTACTCGTCAGGAAAAAATGCTAGAAACAAACTTATTAAATAAAATCTAATAAACAAATTTAGTTACTCAGGGATATTCTTAAAATTTAATTTTATCCTGATATTTATGCGAGAAAACTAAAATATTCGTTTCTATCTTCAGACAAATAAAAACATCGTAACTCGTCAGGAAAAAATGCTAGAATCAAACTTATTAAATGAAATATAATAAACAAATTAAGTTACTCAGGGATATTCTTACAATTTAATTTTATCGTGATATTTATGCGAAAAAACTAAAATATTCGTTTCTAGCTCCAGACAATTTAAAACATCGTAACTCGACAGGAAAAAATGCTAGAATCAAACTTATTAAATGAAATATAATAAACAAATTAAGTTACTCAGGGATATTCTTAAAATTTAATTTTATCGTGATATTTATGCGAGAAAACTAAAATATTCGTTTCTAGTTCCAGAAACATAAAAACATCGTTACTCGTCAGGAAAAAATGCTAGAAACAAACTTATTCAATAAAATCTAATAAACAAATTTAGTTACTCAGGGATATTCTTAAAATTTAATTTTATCGTGATATTTATGCGAGAAAACTAAAATATTCGTTTCTATCTCCAGACAAATAAAAAAATCGTAACTCGTCAGGAAAAAATGCTAGAATCAAACCTATTAAATGAAATATAATAAACAAATTAAGTTACTCAGGAATATTCTTAAAATTTAATTTTATCGTGATATTTATGCGAGAAAACTAAAATATTCGTTTCTAGTTCCAGGAACATAAAAATATCGTTACTCGTCAGGAAAAAATGCTAGAAACAAATTTATTAAATAAAATTTTATAAACAAATTTAGTTACTCAGGGATATTCTTAAAACTTAATTTTATCGTGCTATTTATGCGAGAAAAATAAAATGTTCGTTTCTAGTTCCAGAAACATAAAAACATCGTTACTCGTCAAGAAAAAATGCTAGAAACAAACTTATTCAATAAAATCTAATAAACAAATTTAGTTACTCAGGGATATTCTTAAAATTTAATTTTATCGTGATATTTATGCGAGAAAACTAAAATATTCGTTTCTATCTCTCCAGACAAATAAATACATCGTTACTCGTCAGGAAAAAATGCTAGAATCAAACCTATTAAATGAAATATAATAAACAAATTAAGTTACTCAGGGATATTCTTAAAATTTAATTTTATCGTGATATTTATGCGAGAAAACTAAAATATTCGTTTCTAGTTCCAGAAACATAAAAACATCGTAACTCGACAGGAAAAAATGCTAGAATCAAACTTATTAAATGAAATATAATAAACAAATTAAGATACTCAGGGATATTCTTAAAATTTAATTTTATCGTGATATTTATGCGAGAAAACTAAAATATTCGTTTCTAGCTCCAGATAATTTAAAACATCGTTACTCCTCAGGAAAAAATTCTAGAATCAAACTTATAAAAAAATCTAATAAACAAATAAAGTTACTCAGGGATATTCTTACAATTTAATTTTATCCTGATATTTATGCGAGAAAACTAAAATATTCGTTTCTAGTTCCAGAAACATAAAAACATCGTTACTCGTCAGGAAAAAATGCTAGAAACAAATTTATTAAATAAAATGAATAAACAAATTTAGTTACTCAGGGATATTCTTAAAATTTAATTTTATCGTGATATTTATGCGAGAAAACTAAAATATTCGTTTCTAGTTCCAGAAACATAAAAACATCGTTACTCGTCAGGAAAAAATGCTAGAAAAAAACTTATTCAATAAAATCTAATAAACAAATTTAGTTACTCAGGGACATTCTTAAAATTTAATTTTATCGTGATATTTATGCGAGAAAACTAAAATATTCGTTTCTATCTCTCCAGACAAATAAAAACATCGTTACTCATCAGGAAAAAATGCTAGAATCAAACCTATTAAATGAAATAAAATAAACAAATTAAGTTACTCAGGGATATTCTTAAAATTAAATTTTATCGTGATATTTATGCGAGAAAACTAAAATATTCGTTTCTAGTTCCAGACAAACAAAAACATCGTAACTGCTCAGGAAAAAATGCTAGAATGAAACTTATTAAATAAAATCTAATAAACAAATTTAGTTACTCAGGGATATTCTTAAAATTTAATTTTATCCTGATATTTATGCGAGAAAACTAAAATATTCGTTTCTATCTCCAGACAAATAAAAACATCGTAACTCGTCAGGAAAAAATTCTAGAATCTAACTTATTAAATGAAATATAATAAACAAATTAAGTTACTCAGGGAAATTCTTAAAATTTAATTTTATCGTGATATTTGTGCGAGAAAACTAAAATATTCGTTTCTAGTTCCAGAAACATAAAAACATCGTTACTCGTCAGGAAAAAATGCTAGAATCAAACTTATTAATTGAAATATAATAAACAAATTAAGTTACTCAGAGATATTCTTAAAATTAAATTTTATCGTGATATTTATGCGAGAAAACTAAAATATTCGTTTCTAGTTCCAGACAAACAAAAACATCGTAACTGCTCAGGAAAAAATGCTAGAATCAAACTTATTAAATGAAATATAATAAACAAATTAAGTTACTCAGGGATATTCTTAAAATTAAATTTTATCGTGATATTTATGCGAGAAAACTAAAATATTCGTTTCTATCTCCAGACAAATAAAAACACAGTATCTCGTCAGGAAAAAATGCTAGAATCAAACTTATTAAATGAAATATAATAAACAAATTAAGTTACTCAGGGATATTCTTAAAATTAAATTTTATCGTGATATTTATGCGAGAAAACTAAAATATTCGTTTCTAGTTCCAGAAACATAAAAACATCGTTACTCGTCAGGAAAAAATGCTAGAAACAAATTTATTAAATAAAATCTAATAAACTAATTTAGTTACTCAGGGATATTCTTAAAATTTAATTTTATCGTGATATTTATGCGAGAAAACTTAAATATTCGTTTCTAGTTCCAGAAACGTAAAAACATCGTAACTCGTCAGGAAAAAATGCTAGAAACAAACTTATTGAATAAAATCTAATAAACAAATTTAGTTACTCAGGGATATTCTTAAAATTTAATTTTATCGTGATATTTATGCGAGAAAACTAAAATATTCGTTTCTATCTATAGACAAATAAAACATCGTAACTCGTCAGGAAAAAATGCTAGAATCAAACTTATTAAATGAAATATAATAAACAAATCATGTTACTCAGGGATATTCTTACAATTTAATTTTATCGTGATATTTATGCGAGAAAACTAAAATATTCGTTTCTAGTTCCAGAAACATAAAAACATCGTTACTCGTCAGGAAAAAATGCTAGATTCAAACTTATTAAATGAAATATAATAAACAAATTTAGTTACTCAGGGATATTCTTAAAATTTAATTTTATCGTGATATTTATGCGAGAAAACTAAAATATTCGTTTCTATCTCCAGACAAATAAAAACATCGTAACTCGTCAAGAAAAAATGCTAGAATCAAACTTATTAAATGAAATATAATAAACAAATTAAGTTACTCAGGGATATTCTTAAAATTTAATTTTATCGTGATATTTATGCGAGAAAACTAAAATATTCGTTTCTACCTCCAGACAAATAAAAACATCGTAACTCGTCAGGAAAAAATGCTAGAATCAAACTTATTAAATGAAATATAATAAACAAATTAAGTTACTCAGGGGTATTCTTACAATTTAATTTTATCGTGATATTTATGCTAGAAAACTAAAATATTCGTTTCTAGTTCCAGAAACATAAAAACATCGTTACTCGTCAGGAAAAAATGCTAGAATCAAATTTATTAAATAAAATCTAATAAACAAATTTAGTTACTCAGGGATATTCTTAAAATTTAATTTTATTGTGATATTTATGCGAGAAAACTAAAATATTCGTTTCTATCTCCAGACAAATAAAAACATAGTATCTCGTCAGGAAAAAATGCTAGAATCAAACTTATTAAATGAAATATAAATAAATAAATAAATATATCATCACGCCTTCTACCCATTACTGGGTGTGGCACTCTGCTGAAGCAGATCTCGGTAAGTGATATATTTTTCGCGTGAAGTGCGGTTACCAGTCGTCAAATCACGGCCCTCAAACATGTTAGTGGTGGAGGAGCCACAGGGATAGCTTTTTCAAATTATGAAAATTTGTCGCCTGTGGGAATCGAACCAGGGACCTCAGGATCCACAGGCCGACTTCATACCACTGAGCTAGCCATCCCATGAAATATAATAAACAAATTAAGTTACTCAGGGATATTCTTACAATTTAATTTTATCGTGATATTTATGCGAGAGAACTAAAATATTCGTTTCTAGCTCCAGACAATTTAAAACATCGTAACTCGACAGCAAAAAATGCTAGAATCAAACTTATTAAATGAAATATAATAAACAAATTAAGTTACTCAGGGATATTCTTACAATCTAATTTTATCGTGATATTTATGCGAGAAAACTAAAATATTCGTTTCTAGTTCCAGAAACATAAAAACATCGTTACTCGTCAGGAAAAAATGCTAGAAACAAACTTATTAAATAAAATCTAATAAACAAATTTAGTTACTCAGGGATATTCTTCAAATTTAATTTTATCCTAATATTTATACGAGAAAACTAAAATATTCGTTTCTATCTTCAGACAAATAAAAACATCGTAACTCGTCAGGAAAAAATTCTAGAATCAAACTTATTAAATGAAATATAATAAACAAATTAAGTTACTCAGGGATATTCTTACAATTTAATTTTATCGTGATATTTATGCGAAAAAACTAAAATATTCGTTTCTAGCTCCAGACAATTTAAAACATCGTAACTCGACAGGAAAAATAGCTAGAATCAAACTTATTAAATGAAATATAATAAACAAATTAAGTTACTCAGGGATATTCTTAAAATTTAATTTTATCGTGATATTTATGCGAGAAAACTAAAATATTCGTTTCTAGTTCCAGAAACATAAAAACAACGTTACTCGTCAGGAAAAAATGCTAGAAACAAACTTATTCAATAAAATCTAATAAACAAATTTAGTTACTCAGGGATATTCTTATTAATTTTATCGTGATATTTATGCGAGAAAACTAAAATATTCGTTTCTAGTTCCAGGAACATAAAAATAACGTTACTCGTCAGGAAAAAATGCTAGAAACAAATTTATTAAATAAAATCTAATAAACAAATTTAGTTACTCAGGGATATTCTTAAAATTTAATTTTATCGTGATATTTATGCGAGAAAACTAAAATATTCGTTTCTAGTTCCAGAAACATAAAAACATCGTTACTCGTCAAGAAAAAATGCTAGAAACAAACTTATTCAATAAAATCTAATAAACAAATTTAGTTACTCAGGGATATTCTTAAAATTTAATTTTATCGTGATATTTATGCGAGAAAACTAAAATATTCGTTTCTAGCTCCAGACAATTTAAAACATCGTAACTCGACAGCAAAAAATGCTAGAATCAAACTTATTAAATGAAATATAATAAACAAATTAAGTTACTCAGGGATATTCTTACAATCTAATTTTATCGTGATATTTATGCGAGAAAACTAAAATATTCGTTTCTAGTTCCAGAAACATAAAAACATCGTTACTCGTCAGGAAAAAATGCTAGAAACAAACTTATTAAATAAAATCTAATAAACAAATTTAGTTACTCAGGGATATTCTTAAAATTTAATTTTATCCTGATATTTATGCGAGAAAACTAAAATATTCGTTTCTATCTTCAGACAAATAAAAACATCGTAACTCGTCAGGAAAAAATGCTAGAATCAAACTTATTAAATGAAATATAATAAACAAATTAAGTTACTCAGGGATATTCTTACAATTTAATTTTATCGTGATATTTATGCGAAAAAACTAAAATATTCGTTTCTAGCTCCAGACAATTTAAAACATCGTAACTCGACAGGAAAAAATGCTAGAATCAAACTTATTAAATGAAATATAATAAACAAATTAAGTTACTCAGGGATATTCTTAAAATTTAATTTTATCGTGATATTTATGCAAGAAAACTAAAATATTCGTTTCTAGTTCCAGAAACATAAAAACATCGTTACTCGTCAGGAAAAAATGCTAGAAACAAACTTATTCAATAAAATCTAATAAACAAATTTAGTTACTCAGGGATATTCTTAAAATTTAATTTTATCGTGATATTTATGCGAGAAAACTAAAATATTCGTTTCTATCTCCAGACAAATAAAAAAATCGTAACTCGTCAGGAAAAAATGCTAGAATCAAACCTATTAAATGAAATATAATAAACAAATTAAGTTACTCAGGAATATTCTTAAAATTTAATTTTATCGTGATATTTATGCGAGAAAACTAAAATATTCGTTTCTAGTTCCAGGAACATAAAAATATCGTTACTCGTCAGGAAAAAATGCTAGAAACAAATTTATTAAATAAAATTTTATAAACAAATTTAGTTACTCAGGGATATTCTTAAAACTTAATTTTATCGTGCTATTTATGCGAGAAAAATAAAATGTTCGTTTCTAGTTCCAGAAACATAAAAACATCGTTACTCGTCAAGAAAAAATGCTAGAAACAAACTTATTCAATAAAATCTAATAAACAAATTTAGTTACTCAGGGATATTCTTAAAATTTAATTTTATCGTGATATTTATGCGAGAAAACTAAAATATTCGTTTCTATCTCTCCAGACAAATAAATACATCGTTACTCGTCAGGAAAAAATGCTAGAATCAAACTTATTAAATGAAATATAATAAACAAATTAAGATACTCAGGGATATTCTTAAAATTTAATTTTATCGTGATATTTATGCGAGAAAACTAAAATATTCGTTTCTAGCTCCAGATAATTTAAAACATCGTTACTCCTCAGGAAAAAATTCTAGAATCAAACTTATAAAAAAATCTAATAAACAAATAAAGTTACTCAGGGATATTCTTACAATTTAATTTTATCCTGATATTTATGCGAGAAAACTAAAATATTCGTTTCTAGTTCCAGAAACATAAAAACATCGTTACTCGTCAGGAAAAAATGCTAGAAACAAATTTATTAAATAAAATGAATAAACAAATTTAGTTACTCAGGGATATTCTTAAAATTTAATTTTATCGTGATATTTATGCGAGAAAACTAAAATATTCGTTTCTAGTTCCAGAAACATAAAAACATCGTTACTCGTCAGGAAAAAATGCTAGAAAAAAACTTATTCAATAAAATCTAATAAACAAATTTAGTTACTCAGGGACATTCTTAAAATTTAATTTTATCGTGATATTTATGCGAGAAAACTAAAATATTCGTTTCTATCTCTCCAGACAAATAAAAACATCGTTACTCATCAGGAAAAAATGCTAGAATCAAACCTATTAAATGAAATAAAATAAACAAATTAAGTTACTCAGGGATATTCTTAAAATTAAATTTTATCGTGATATTTATGCGAGAAAACTAAAATATTCGTTTCTAGTTCCAGACAAACAAAAACATCGTAACTGCTCAGGAAAAAATGCTAGAATGAAACTTATTAAATAAAATCTAATAAACAAATTTAGTTACTCAGGGATATTCTTAAAATTTAATTTTATCCTGATATTTATGCGAGAAAACTAAAATATTCGTTTCTATCTCCAGACAAATAAAAACATCGTAACTCGTCAGGAAAAAATTCTAGAATCTAACTTATTAAATGAAATATAATAAACAAATTAAGTTACTCAGGGAAATTCTTAAAATTTAATTTTATCGTGATATTTGTGCGAGAAAACTAAAATATTCGTTTCTAGTTCCAGAAACATAAAAACATCGTTACTCGTCAGGAAAAAATGCTAGAATCAAACTTATTAATTGAAATATAATAAACAAATTAAGTTACTCAGGGATATTCTTAAAATTAAATTTTATCGTGATATTTATGCGAGAAAACTAAAATATTCGTTTCTAGTTCCAGACAAACAAAAACATCGTAACTGCTCAGGAAAAAATGCTAGAATCAAACTTATTAAATGAAATATAATAAACAAATTAAGTTACTCAGGGATATTCTTAAAATTAAATTTTATCGTGATATTTATGCGAGAAAACTAAAATATTCGTTTCTATCTCCAGACAAATAAAAACACAGTATCTCGTCAGGAAAAAATGCTAGAATCAAACTTATTAAATGAAATATAATAAACAAATTAAGTTACTCAGGGATATTCTTAAAATTAAATTTTATCGTGATATTTATGCGAGAAAACTAAAATATTCGTTTCTAGTTCCAGAAACATAAAAACATCGTTACTCGTCAGGAAAAAATGCTAGAAACAAACTTATTAAATAAAATCTAATAAACTAATTTAGTTACTCAGGGATATTCTTAAAATTTAATTTTATCGTGATATTTATGCGAGAAAACTTAAATATTCGTTTCTAGTTCCAGAAACGTAAAAACATCGTAACTCGTCAGGAAAAAATGCTAGAAACAAACTTATTGAATAAAATCTAATAAACAAATTTAGTTACTCAGGGATATTCTTAAAATTTAATTTTATCGTGATATTTATGCGAGAAAACTAAAATATTCGTTTCTATCTATAGACAAATAAAACATCGTAACTCGTCAGGAAAAAATGCTAGAATCAAACTTATTAAATGAAATATAATAAACAAATCATGTTACTCAGGGATATTCTTACAATTTAATTTTATCGTGATATTTATGCGAGAAAACTAAAATATTCGTTTCTAGTTCCAGAAACATAAAAACATCGTTACTCGTCAGGAAAAAATGCTAGATTCAAACTTATTAAATGAAATATAATAAACAAATTTAGTTACTCAGGGATATTCTTAAAATTTAATTTTATCGTGATATTTATGCGAGAAAACTAAAATATTCGTTTCTATCTCCAGACAAATAAAAACATCGTAACTCGTCAAGAAAAAATGCTAGAATCAAACTTATTAAATGAAATATAATAAACAAATTAAGTTACTCAGGGATATTCTTAAAATTTAATTTTATCGTGATATTTATGCGAGAAAACTAAAATATTCGTTTCTACCTCCAGACAAATAAAAACATCGTAACTCGTCAGGAAAAAATGCTAGAATCAAACTTATTAAATTAAATATAATAAACAAATTAAGTTACTCAGGGGTATTCTTACAATTTAATTTTATCGTGATATTTATGCTAGAAAACTAAAATATTCGTTTCTAGTTCCAGAAACATAAAAACATCGTTACTCGTCAGGAAAAAATGCTAGAATCAAATTTATTAAATAAAATCTAATAAACAAATTTAGTTACTCAGGGATATTCTTAAAATTTAATTTTATTGTGATATTTATGCGAGAAAACTAAAATATTCGTTTCTATCTCCAGACAAATAAAAACATAGTATCTCGTCAGGAAAAAATGCTAGAATCAAACTTATTAAATGAAATATAAATAAATAAATAAATATATCATCACGCCTTCTACCCATTACTGGGTGTGGCACTCTGCTGAAGCAGATCTCGGTAAGTGATATATTTTTCGCGTGAAGTGCGGTTACCAGTCGTCAAATCACGGCCCTCAAACATGTTAGTGGTGGAGGAGCCACAGGGATAGCTTTTTCAAATTATGAAAATTTGTCGCCTGTGGGAATCGAACCAGGGACCTCAGGATCCACAGGCCGACTTCATACCACTGAGCTAGCCATCCCATGAAATATAATAAACAAATTAAGTTACTCAGGGATATTCTTACAATTTAATTTTATCGTGATATTTATGCGAGAGAACTAAAATATTCGTTTCTAGCTCCAGACAATTTAAAACATCGTAACTCGACAGCAAAAAATGCTAGAATCAAACTTATTAAATGAAATATAATAAACAAATTAAGTTACTCAGGGATATTCTTACAATCTAATTTTATCGTGATATTTATGCGAGAAAACTAAAATATTCGTTTCTAGTTCCAGAAACATAAAAACATCGTTACTCGTCAGGAAAAAATGCTAGAAACAAACTTATTAAATAAAATCTAATAAACAAATTTAGTTACTCAGGGATATTCTTAAAATTTAATTTTATCCTAATATTTATACGAGAAAACTAAAATATTCGTTTCTATCTTCAGACAAATAAAAACATCGTAACTCGTCAGGAAAAAATGCTAGAATCAAACTTATTAAATGAAATATAATAAACAAATTAAGTTACTCAGGGATATTCTTACAATTTAATTTTATCGTGATATTTATGCGAAAAAACTAAAATATTCGTTTCTAGCTCCAGACAATTTAAAACATCGTAACTCGACAGGAAAAATAGCTAGAATCAAACTTATTAAATGAAATATAATAAACAAATTAAGTTACTCAGGGATATTCTTAAAATTTAATTTTATCGTGATATTTATGCGAGAAAACTAAAATATTCGTTTCTAGTTCCAGAAACATAAAAACATCGTTACTCGTCAGGAAAAAATGCTAGAAACAAACTTATTCAATAAAATCTAATAAACAAATTTAGTTACTCAGGGATATTCTTAAAATTTAATTTTATCGTGATATTTATGCGAGAAAACTAAAATATTCGTTTCTAGTTCCAGGAACATAAAAATAACGTTACTCGTCAGGAAAAAATGCTAGAAACAAATTTATTAAATAAAATCTAATAAACAAATTTAGTTACTCAGGGATATTCTTAAAATTTAATTTTATCGTGATATTTATGCGAGAAAACTAAAATATTCGTTTCTAGTTCCAGAAACATAAAAACATCGTTACTCGTCAAGAAAAAATGCTAGAAACAAACTTATTCAATAAAATCTAATAAACAAATTTAGTTACTCAGGGATATTCTTAAAATTTAATTTTATCGTGATATTTATGCGAGAAAACTAAAATAATCGTTTCTATCTCCAGACAAATAAATACATCGTTACTCGTCAGGAAAAAATGCTAGAAACAAACTTATTCAATAAAATCTAATAAACAAATTTAGTTACTCAGGGATATTCTTAAAATTTAATTTTATCGTGATATTTATGCGAGAAAAGTAAAATATTCGTTTCTATCTCCAGACAAATAAAAAAATCGTAACTCGTCAGGAAAAAATGCTAGAATCAAACCTATTAAATGTAATATAATAAACAAATTAAGTTACTCAGGAATATTCTTAAAATTTAATTTTATCGTGATATTTATGCGAGAAAACTAAAATATTCGTTTCTAGTTCCAGGAACATAAAAATATCGTTACTCGTCAGGAAAAATTGCTAGAAACAAATTTATTAAATAAAATCTAATAAACAAATTTAGTTACTCAGGGATATTCTTAAAATTTAATTTTATCGTGATATTTATGCGAGAAAACTAAAATATTCGTTTCTAGTTCCAGAAAAAAAAAAACATCGTTACTCGTCAAGAAAAAATGCTAGAAACAAACTTATTCAATAAAATCTAATAAACAAATTTAGTTACTCAGGGATATTCTTAAAATTTAATTTTATCGTGATATTTATGCGAGAAAAGTAAAATATTCGTTTCTATCTCCAGACAAATAAATACATCGTTACTCGTCAGGAAAAAATGCTAGAATCAAACCTATTAAATGAAATATAATAAACAAATTAAGTTACTCAGGGATATTCTTAAAATTTAATTTTATCGTGATATTTATGCGAGAAAACTAAAATATTCGTTTCTAGTTCCAGAAAAATAAAAACATCGTAACTCGACAGGAAAAAATGCTAGAATCAAACTTATTAAATGAAATATAATAAACAAATTAAGATACTCAGGGATATTCTTAAAATTTAATTTTATCGTGATATTTATGCGAGAAAACTAAAATATTCGTTTCTAGCTCCAGATAATTTAAAACATCGTAACTCGACAGGAAAAAATGCTAGAATCAAACTTATTAAATGAAAAATAATAAACAAATTAAGTTACTCGGGGGTATTCTTACAATTTAATTTTATCGTGATATTTATGCGAGAAAACTAAAATATTCGTTTCTAGCTCCAGACAAATAAAAACATCGTTACTCCTCAGGAAAAAATGCTAGAATCAAACTTATTAAATGAAATATAATAAACAAATAAAGTTACTCAGGGATATTCTTAAAATTTAATTTTATCGTGATATTTATGCTAGAAAACTAAAATATTCGTTTCTAGTTCCAGACAAACAAAAACATCGTAACTGCTCAGGAAAAAATGCTAGAATGAAACTTATTAAATAAAATCTAATAAACAAATTAAGTTACTCAGGGATATTCTTAAAATTTAATTTTATCGTGATATTTATGCGAGAAAACTAAAATATTCGTTTCTATCTCCAGACAAATAAAAACATCGTAACTCGTCAAGAAAAAATGCTAGAATCAAACTTATTAAATGAAATATAATAAACAAATTAAGTTACTCAGGGATATTCTTAAAATTTAATTTTATCGTGATATTTATGCGAGAAAACTAAAATATTCGTTTCTAGTTCCAGAAACATAAAAACATCGTTACTCGTCAGGAAAAAATGCTAGAAACAAATTTATTAAATAAAATCTAATAAACAAATTTAGTTACTCAGGGATATTCTTAAAATTTAATTTTATTGTGATATTTATGCAAGAAAACTAAAATATTCGTTTCTATCTCCAGACAAATAAAAACACAGTATCTCGTCAGGAAAAAATGCTAGAATCAAACTTATTAAATGAAATATAATAAACAAATTAAGTTACTCAGGGATATTCGTAAAATTAAATTTTATCGTGATATTTATGCGAGAAAACTAAAATATTCGTTTCTATCTCCAGACAAATAAAAACACAGTATCTCGTCAGGAAAAAATGCTAGAATCAAACTTATTAAATGAAATATAATAAACAAATTAAGTTACTCAGGGATATTCTTAAAATTAAATTTTATCGTGATTTTTATGCGAGAAAACTTAAATATTCGTTTCTAGTTCCAGACAAACAAAAACATCGTAACTGCTCAGGAAAAAATTCTAGAATCAAACTTATTAAATGAAATATAATAAACAAATTAAGTTACTCAGGGATATTCTTAAAATTTAATTTTATCGTGATATTTATGCGAGAAAACTAAAATATTCGTTTCTAGTTCCAGAAACATAAAAACATCGTTACTCGTCAGGAAAAAATGCTAGAAACAAATTTATTAAATAAAATCTAATAAACAAATTTAGTTACTCAGGGATATTCTTAAAATTAAATTTTATCGTGATATTTATGCGAGAAAACTAAAATATTCGTTTCTATCTCCAGACAAATAAAAACACAGTATCTCGTCAGG
The DNA here is from genome assembly GCA_911728475.2 of Pterostichus madidus. Classification (NCBI taxonomy): domain Eukaryota; kingdom Metazoa; phylum Arthropoda; class Insecta; order Coleoptera; family Carabidae; genus Pterostichus; species Pterostichus madidus. Next base: position 19,852,021 of record OU452309.1, on the reverse strand, counting down.
AAAAAATGCTAGAATCAAACTTATTAAATGAAATATAATAAACAAATTAAGTTACTCGGGGATATTCTTAAAATTAAATTTTATCGTGATATTTATGCGAGAAAACTAAAATATTCGTTTCTAGTTCCAGAAACATAAAAACATCGTTACTCGTCAGGAAAAAATGCTAGAAACAAATTTATTAAATAAAATCTAATAAACAAATTTAGTTACTCAGGGATATTCTTAAAATTTAATTTTATCGTGATATTTATGCGTGAAAACTAAAATATTCGTTTCTAGTTCCAGAAACATAAAAACATCGTAACTCGACAGGAAAAAATGCTAGAATCAAACTTATTAAATGAAATATAATAAACAAATTAAGTTACTCGGGGGTATTCTTACAATTTAATTTTATCGTGATATTTATGCGAGAAAACTAAAATATTCGTTTCTAGCTCCAGACAAATAAAAACATCGTTACACCTCATGAAAAAATTCTAGAATCAAACTTATAAAAAAATCTAATAAACAAATAAAGTTACTCAGGGATATTCTTAAAATTTAATTTTATCGTGATATTTATGCGAGAAAACTAAAATATTCGTTTCTAGTTCCAGACAAACAAAAACATCGTAACTGCTCAGGAAAAAATGCTAGAATGAAACTTATTAAATAAAATCTAATAAACAAATTTAGTTACTCAGGGATATTCTTAAAATTTAATTTTATCGTGATATTTATGCGAGAAAACTAAAATATTCGTTTCTATCTCCAGACAAATAAAAACATCGTAACTCGTCAAGAAAAAATGCTAGAATCAAACTTATTAAATGAAATATAATAAACAAATTAAGTTACTCAGGGATATTCTTAAAATTTAATTTTATCGTGATATTTATGCGAGAAAACTAAAATATTCGTTTCTATCTCCAGACAAATAAAAACATCGTAACTCGTCAAGAAAAAATGCTTGAATCAAACTTATTAAATGAAATAAAATAAACAAATTAAGTTACTCAGGGATATTCTTACAATTTAATTTTATCGTGATATTTATGCGAGAAAACTAAAATATTCGTTTCTAGTTCCAGAAACATAAAAACATCGTTACTCGTCAGGAAAAAATGCTAGAAACAAACTTATTCAATAAAATCTAATAAACAAATTTAGTTACTCAGGGCTATTCTTAAAATTTAATTTTATCGTGATATTTGTGCAAGAAAACTAAAATATTCGTTTCTATCTCCAGACAATTTAAAACATCGTAACTCGACAGGAAAAAATGCTAGAATCAAACTTATTAAATGAAATATAATAAACAAATTAAGTTACTCAGGGATATACTTAAAATTTAATTTTATCGTGATATTTATGCGAGAAAACTAAAATATTCGTTTCTATTTCCAGACAATTTAAAACATCGAAACTCGACAGGAAAAAATGCTAGAATCAAACTTATTAAATGAAATATAATAAACAAATTAAGTTACTCAGGGGTATTCTTACAATTTAATTTTATCGTCATATTTATGCGAGAAAACTAAAATATTCGTTTCTAGCTCCAGACAAATAAAAACATCGTAACTCGTCAGGAAAAAATGCTAGAATCAAACTTATTAAATGAAATATAATAAACAAATTAAGTTACTCAGGGATATTCTTAAAATTTAATTTTATCGTGATATTTATGCTAGAAAACTAAAATATTCGTTTCTAGTTCCAGAAACATAAAAACATCGTTACTCGTCAGGAAAAAATGCTAGAAACAAACTTATTCAATAAAATCTAATAAACAAATTTAGTTACTCAGGGATATTCTTAAAATTAAATTTTATCGTGATATTTATGCGAGAAAACTAAAATATTCGTTTCTATCTCCAGACAAATAAAAACACAGTATCTCGTCAGGAAAAAATGCTAGAATCAAACTTATTAAATGAAATATAATAAACAAATTAAGTTACTCAGGGATATTCTTAAAATTAAATTTTATCGTGATATTTATGCGAGAAAACTAAAATATTCGTTTCTAGTTCCAGAAACATAAAAACATCGTTACTCGTCAGGAAAAAATGCTAGAAACAAACTTATTAAATAAAATCTAATAAACTAATTTAGTTACTCAGGGATATTCTTAAAATTTAATTTTATCGTGATATTTATGCGAGAAAACTAAAATATTCGTTTCTAGCTCCAGACAAATAAAAACATCGTAACTCGTCAGGAAAAAATGCTAGAATCAAACTTATTAAATGAAATAAAATAAACAAATTAAGTTACTCAGGGATATTCTTAAAATTTAATTTTATCGTGATATTTATGCTAGAAAACTAAAATATTCGTTTCTAGTTCCAGAAACATAAAAACATCGTTACTCGTCAGGAAAAAATGCTAGAAACAAATTTATTAAGTAAAATCTAATAAACAAATTTAGTTACTCAGGGATATTCTTAAAATTTAATTTTATTGTGATATTTATGCGAGAAAACTAAAATATTCGTTTCTATCTCCAGACAAATAAAAACATAGTATCTCGTCAGGAAAAAATGCTAGAATCAAACTTATTAAATGAAATATAATAAACAAATTAAGGTACTCAGGGATATTCTTACAATTTAATTTTATCGTGATATTTATGCGAGAAAACTAAAATATTCGTTTCTAGCTCCAGACAATTTAAAACATCGTAACTCGACAGCAAAAAATGCTAGAATCAAACTTATTAAATGAAATATAATAAACAAATTAAGTTACTCAGGGATATTCTTACAATCTAATTTTATCGTGATATTTATGCGAGAAAACTAAAATATTCGTTTCTAGTTCCAGAAACATAAAAACATCGTTACTCGTCAGGAAAAAATGCTAGAAACAAACTTATTAAATAAAATCTAATAAACAAATTTAGTTACTCAGGGATATTCTTAAAATTTAATTTTATCCTGATATTTATGCGAGAAAACTAAAATATTCGTTTCTATCTTCAGACAAATAAAAACATCGTAACTGGTCAGGAAAAAATGCTAGAATCAAACTTATTAAATGAAATATAATAAACAAATTAAGTTACTCAGGGATATTCTTACAATTTAATTTTATCGTGATATTTATGCGAAAAAACTAAAATATTCGTTTCTAGCTCCAGACAATTTAAAACATCGTAACTCGACAGGAAAAAATGCTAGAATCAAACTTATTAAATGAAATATAATAAACAAATTTAGTTACTCAGGGATATTCTTAAAATTTAATTTTATCGTGATATTTATGCGAGAAAACTAAAATATTCGTTTCTATCTCTCCAGACAAATAAATACATCGTTACTCGTCAGGAAAAAATTCTAGAATCAAACTTATAAAAAAATCTAATAAACAAATAAAGTTACTCAGGGATATTCTTAAAATTTAATTTTATCGTGATATTTATGCGAGAAAACTAAAATATTCGTTTCTAGTTCCAGACAAACAAAAACATCGTAACTGCTCAGGAAAAAATGCTAGAATGAAACTTATTAAACAAAATCTAATAAACAAATTTAGTTACTCAGGGATATTCTTAAAATTTAATTTTATCGTGATATTTATGCGAGAAAACTAAAATATTCGTTTCTATCTCCAGACAAATAAAAACATCGTAACTCGTCAAGAAAAAATGCTAGAATCAAACTTATTAAATGAAATATAATAAACAAATTAAGTTACTCAGGGATATTCTTAAAATTTAATTTTATCGTGATATTAATGCGAGAAAACTAAAATATTCGTTTCTATCTCCAGACAAATAAAAACATCGTAACTCGTCAAGAAAAAATGCTAGAATCAAACTTATTAAATGAAATATAATAAACAAATTAAGTTACTCAGGGATATTCTTACAATTTAATTTTATCGTGATATTTATGCGAGAAAACTAAAATATTCGTTTCTAGTTCCAGAAACATAAAAACATCGTTACTCGTCAGGAAAAAATGCTAGAAACAAACTTATTCAATAAAATCTAATAAACAAATTTAGTTACTCAGGGATATTCTTAAAATTTAATTTTATCGTGATATTTGTGCGAGAAAACTAAAATATTCGTTTCTATCTACAGACAATTTAAAACATCGTAACTCGACAGGAAAAAATGCTAGAATCAAACTTATTAAATGAAATATAATAAACAAATTAAGATACTCAGGGATATTCTTAAAATTTAATTTTATCGTGATATTTATGCGAGAAAACTAAAATATTCGTTTCTAGCTCCAGATAATTTAAAACATCGTAACGCGACAGGAAAAAATGCTAGAATCAAACTTATTAAATGAAATATAATAAACAAATTAAGTTACTCGGGGGTATTCTTACAATTTAATTTTATCGTGGTATTTATGCGAGAAAACTAAAATATTCGTTTCTAGCTCCAGACAAATAAAAACATCGTTACTCCTCAGGAAAAAATTCTAGAATCAAACTTATAAAAAAATCTAATAAACAAATAAAGTTACTCAGGGATATTCTTAAAATTTAATTTTATCGTGATATTTATGCGAGAAAACTAAAATATTCGTTTCTAGTTCCAGACAAACAAAAACATCGTAACTGCTCAGGAAAAAATGCTAGAATGAAACTTATTAAATAAAATCTAATAAACAAATTTAGTTACTCAGGGATATTCTTAAAATTTAATTTTATCGTGATATTTATGCGAGAAAACTAAAATATTCGTTTCTATCTCCAGACAAATAAAAACATCGTAACTCGTCAAGAAAAAATGCTAGAATCAAACTTATTAAATGAAATATAATAAACAAATTAAGTTACTCAGGGATATTCTTAAAATTTAATTTTATCGTGATATTTATGCGAGAAAACTAAAATATTCGTTTCTATCTCCAGACAAATAAAAACATCGTAACTCGTCAAGAAAAAATGCTAGAATCAAACTTATTAAATGAAATATAATAAACAAATTAAGTTACTCAGGGATATTCTTACAATTTAATTTTATCGTGATATTTATGCGAGAAAACTAAAATATTCGTTTCTAGTTCCAGAAACATAATAACATCGTTACTCGTCAGGAAAAAATGCTAGAAACAAACTTATTCAATAAAATCTAATAAACAAATTTAGTTACTCAGGGATATTCTTAAAATTTAATTTTATCGTGATATTTGTGCGAGAAAACTAAAATATTCGTTTCTATCTCCAGACAATTTAAACATCGTAACTCGACAGGAAAAAATGCTAGAATCAAACTTATTAAATGAAATATAATAAACAAATTAAGTTACTCAGGGATATACTTAAAATTTAATTTTATCGTGATATTTATGCGAGAAAACTAAAATATTCGTTTCTATTTCCAGCCAATTTAAAACATCGAAACTCGACAGGAAAAAATGCTAGAATCAAACTTATTAAATGAAATATAATAAACAAATTAAGTTACTCAGGGGTATTCTTACAATTTAATTTTATCGTCATATTTATGCGAGAAAACTAAAATATTCGTTTCTAGCTCCAGACAAATAAAAACATCGTAACTCGTCAGGAAAAAATGCTAGAATCAAACCTATTAAATGAAATATAATAAACAAATTAAGTTACTCAGGAATATTCTTAAAATTTAATTTTATCGTGATATTTATGCGAGAAAACTAAAATATTCGTTTCTAGTTCCAGGAACATAAAAACATCGTTACTCGTCAGGAAAAAATGCTAGAAACAAATTTATTAAATAAAATTAATAAACAAATTTAGTTACTCAGGGATATTCTTAAAATTTAATTTTATCGTGATATTTATGCGAGAAAACTAAAATATTCGTTTCTAGTTCCAGAAACATAAAAACATCGTTACTCGTCAGGAAAAAATGCTAGAAAAAAACTTATTCAATAAAATCTAATAAACAAATTTAGTTACTCAGGGACATTCTTAAAATTTAATTTTATCGTGATATTTATGCGAGAAAAATAAAATATTCGTTTCTATCTCTCCAGACAAATAAAAACTTCGTTACTCATCAGGAAAAAATGCTAGAATCAAACCTATTAAATGAAATATAATAAACAAATTATGTTACTTAGGAATATTCTTAAAATTAAATTTTATCGTGGTATATATGCGAGAAAACTAAAATATTCGTTTCTAGTTCCAGACAAACAAAAACATCGTAACTGCTCAGGAAAAAATGCTAGAATGAAACTTATTAAATAAAATCTAATAAACAAATTTAGTTACTCAGGGATATTCTTAAAATTTAATTTTAACCTGATATTTATGCGAGAAAACTAAAATATTCGTTTCTATCTCCAGACAAATAAAAACATCGTAACTCGTCAGGAAAAAATTCTAGAATCAAACTTATTAAATGAATTATAATAAACAAATTAAGTTACTCAGGGATATTCTTAAAATTTAATTTTATCGTGATATTTATGCGAGAAAACTAAAATATTCGTTTCTAGTTCCAGAAACATAAAAACATCGTTACTCGTCAGGAAAAAATGCTAGAAACAAATTTATTAAATAAAATCTAATAAACAAATTTAGTTACTCAGGGATATTCTTAAAATTTAATTTTATTGTGTTATTTATGCGAGAAAACTAAAATATTCGTTTCTATCTCCAGACAAATAAAAACACAGTATCTCGTCAGGAAAAAATGCTAGAATCAAACTTATTACATGAAATATAATAAACAAATTAAGTTACTCAGGGATATTTTTAAAATTTAATTTTATCGTGATATTTATGCTAGAAAACTAAAATATTCGTTTCTAGTTCCAGAAACATAAAAACATCGTTACTCGTCAGGAAAAAATGCTAGAAACAAACTTATTCAATAAAATCTAATAAACAAATTTAGTTACTCAGGGATATTCTTAAAATTTAATTTTATCGTGATATTTATACGAGAAAACTAAAATATTCGTTTCTATCTCCAGACAAATAAAAACATCGTAACTCGTCAGGAAAAAATACTAGAATCAAACCTATTAAATGAAATATAATAAACAAATTAAGTTACTCAGGAATATTCTTAAAATTTAATTTTATCGTGATATTTATGCGAGAAAACTAAAATATTCGTTTCTAGTTCCAGGAACATAAAAACATCGTTACTCGTCAGGAAAAAATGCTAGAAACAAATTTATTAAATAAAATTAATAAACAAATTTAGTTACTCAGGGATATTCTTAAAATTTAATTTTATCGTGATATTTATGCGAGAAAACTAAAATATTCGTTTCTAGTTCCAGAAACATAAAAACATCGTTACTCGTCAGGAAAAAATGATAGAAAAAAACTTATTCAATAAAATCTAATAAACAAATTTAGTTACTCAGGGACATTCTTAAAATTTAATTTTATCGTGATATTTATGCGAGAAAACTAAAATATTCGTTTCTATCTCTCCAGACAAATAAAAACATCGTTACTCATCAGGAAAAAATGCTAGAATCAAACCTATTAAATGAAATATAATAAACAAATTTAGTTACTCAGGGATATTCTTAAAATTTAATTTTATCGTGATATTTATGCGAGAAAACTAAAATATTCGTTTCTATCTCCAGACAAATAAAAACATCGTAACTCGTCAAGAATAAATGCTAGAATCAAACTTATTAAATGAAATATAATAAACAAATTAAGTTACTCAGGGATATTCTTAAAATTTAATTTTATCGTGATATTTATGCGAGAAAACTAAAATATTCGTTTCTATCTCCAGACAAATAAAAACATCGTAACTCGTCAAGAAAAAATGCTAGAATCAAACTTATTAAATGAAATATAATAAACAAATTAAGTTACTCAGGGATATTCTTACAATTTAATTTTATCGTGATATTTATGCGAGAAAACTAAAATATTCGTTTCTAGTTCCAGAAACAAAAAAACATCGTTACTCGTCAGGAAAAAATGCTAGAAACAAACTTATTCAATAAAATCTAATAAACAAATTTAGTTACTCAGGGATATTCTTAAAATTTAATTTTATCGTGATATTTGTGCGAGAAAACTAAAATATTCGTTTCTATCTCCAGACAATTTAAAACATCGTAACTCGACAGGAAAAAATGCTAGAATCAAACTTATTAAATGAAATATAATAAACAAATTAAGTTACTCAGGGATATACTTAAAATTTAATTTTATCGTGATATTTATGCGAGAAAACTAAAATATTCGTTTCTATTTCCAGACAATTTAAAACATCGAAACTCGACAGGAAAAAATGCTAGAATCAAACTTATTAAATGAAATATAATAAACAAATTAAGTTACTCAGGGGTATTCTTACAATTTAATTTTATCGTGATATTTATGCGAGAAAACTAAAATATTCGTTTCTATCTCCAGACAATTTAAAACATCGTAACTCGACAGGAAAAAATGCTAGAATCAAACTTATTAAATAAAATATAATAAACAAATTAAGTTACTCAGGGATATACTTAAAATTTAATTTTATCGTGATATTTATGCGAGAAAACTAAAATATTCGTTTCTATTTCCAAGCAAATTTAAAACATCGAAACTCGACAGGAAAAAATGCTAGAATCAAACTTATTAAATGAAATATAATAAACAAATTAAGTTACTCAGGGGTATTCTTACAATTTAATTTTATCGTCATATTTATGCGAGAAAACTAAAATATTCGTTTCTAGCTCCAGACAAATAAAAACATCGTAACTCGTCAGGAAAAAATGCTAGAATCAAACCTATTAAATGAAATATAATAAACAAATTAAGTTACTCAGGAATATTCTTAAAATTTAATTTTATCGTGATATTTATGCGAGAAAACTAAAATATTCGTTTCTAGTTCCAGGAACATAAAAACATCGTTACTCGTTAGGAAAAAATGCTAGAAACAAATTTATTAAATAAAATTAATAAACAAATTTAGTTACTCAGGGATATTCTTAAAATTTAATTTTATCGTGATATTTATGCGAGAAAACTAAAATATTCGTTTCTAGTTCCAGAAACATAAAAACATCGTTACTCGTCAGGACAAAATGCTAGAAAAAAACTTATTCAATAAAATCTAATAAACAAATTTAGTTACTCAGGGACATTCTTAAAATTTAATTTTATCGTGATATTTATGCGAGAAAAATAAAATATTCGTTTCTATCTCTCCAGACAAATAAAAACATCGTTACTCATCAGGAAAAAATGCTAGAATCAAACCTATTAAATGAAATATAATAAACAAATTATGTTACTTAGGGATATTCTTAAAATTAAATTTTATCGTGATATTTATGCGAGAAAACTAAAATATTCGTTTCTAGTTCCAGACAAACAAAAACATCGTAACTGCTCAGGAAAAAATGCTAGAATGAAACTTATTAAATAAAATCTAATAAACAAATTTAGTTACTCAGGGATATTCTTAAAATTTAATTTTATCCTGATATTTATGCGAGAAAACTAAAATATTCGTTTCTATCTCCAGACAAATAAAAACATCGTAACTCGTCAGGAAAAAATTCTAGAATCAAACTTATTAAATGCATTATAATAAACAAATTAAGTTACTCAGGGATATTCTTAAAATTTAATTTTATCGTGATATTTATGCGAGAAAACTAAAATATTCGTTTCTAGTTCCAGAAACATAAAAACATCGTTACTCGTCAGGAAAAAATGCTAGAAACAAATTTATTAAATAAAATCTAATAAACAAATTTAGTTACTCAGGGATATTCTTAAAATTTAATTTTATTGTGATATTTATGCGAGAAAACTAAAATATTCGTTTCTATCTCCAGACAAATAAAAACACAGTATCTCGTCAGGAAAAAATGCTAGAATCAAACTTATTACATGAAATATAATAAACAAATTAAGTTACTCAGGGATATTTTTAAAATTTAATTTTATCGTGATATTTATGCTAGAAAACTAAAATATTCGTTTCTAGTTCCAGAAACATAAAAACATCGTTACTCGTCAGGAAAAAATGCTAGAAACAAACTTATTCAATAAAATCTAATAAACAAATTTAGTTACTCAGGGATATTCTTAAAATTTAATTTTATCGTGATATTTATACGAGAAAACTAAAATATTCGTTTCTATCTCCAGACAAATAAAAACATCGTAACTCGTCAGGAAAAAATACTAGAATCAAACCTATTAAATGAAATATAATAAACAAATTAAGTTACTCAGGAATATTCTTAAAATTTAATTTTATCGTGATATTTATGCGAGAAAACTAAAATATTCGTTTCTAGTTCCAGGAACATAAAAACATCGTTACTCGTCAGGAAAAAATGCTAGAAACAAATTTATTAAATAAAATTAATAAACAAATTTAGTTACTCAGGGATATTCTTAAAATTTAATTTTATCGTGATATTTATGCGAGAAAACTAAAATATTCGTTTCTAGTTCCAGAAACATAAAAACATCGTTACTCGTCAGGAAAAAATGCTAGAAAAAAACTTATTCAATAAAATCTAATAAACAAATTTAGTTACTCAGGGACATTCTTAAAATTTAATTTTATCGTGATATTTATGCGAGAAAACTAAAATATTCGTTTCTATCTCTCCAGACAAATAAAAACATCGTAACTCGTCAAGAATAAATGCTAGAATCAAACTTATTAAATGAAATATAATAAACAAATTAAGTTACTCAGGGATATTCTTAAAATTTAATTTTATCGTGATATTTATGCGAGAAAACTAAAATATTCGTTTCTATCTCCAGACAAATAAAAACATCGTAACTCGTCAAGAAAAAATGCTAGAATCAAACTTATTAAATGAAATATAATAAACAAATTAAGTTACTCAGGGATATACTTAAAATTTAATTTTATCGTGATATTTATGCGAGAAAACTAAAATATTCGTTTCTATTTCCAGACAATTTAAAACATCGAAACTCGACAGGAAAAAATGCTAGAATCAAACTTATTAAATGAAATATAATAAACAAATTAAGTTACTCAGGGGTATTCTTACAATTTAATTTTATCGTCATATTTATGCGAGAAAACTAAAATATTCGTTTCTATTTCCAGACAATTTAAAACATCGAAACTCGACAGGAAAAAATGCTAGAATCAAACTTATTAAATGAAATATAATAAACAAATTAAGTTACTCACGGGTATTCTTACAATTTAATTTTATCGTGATATTTATGCGAGAAAACTAAAATATTCGTTTCTATCTCCAGACAATTTAAAACATCGTAACTCGACAGGAAAAAATGCTAGAATCAAACTTATTAAATAAAATATAATAAACAAATTAAGTTACTCAGGGATATACTTAAAATTTAATTTTATCGTGATATTTATGCGAGAAAACTAAAATATTCGTTTCTATTTCCAGACAATTTAAAACATCGAAACTCGACAGGAAAAAATGCTAGAATCAAACTTATTAAATGAAATATAATAAACAAATTAAGTTACTCAGGGGTATTCTTACAATTTAATTTTATCGTCATATTTATGCGAGAAAACTAAAATATTCGTTTCTAGCTCCAGACAAATAAAAACATCGTAACTCGTCAGGAAAAAATGCTAGAATCAAACCTATTAAATGAAATATAATAAACAAATTAAGTTACTCAGGAATATTCTTAAAATTTAATTTTATCGTGATATTTATGCGAGAAAACTAAAATATTCGTTTCTAGTTCCAGGAACATAAAAACATCGTTACTCGTCAGGAAAAAATGCTAGAAACAAATTTATTAAATAAAATTAATAAACAAATTTAGTTACTCAGGGATATTCTTAAAATTTAATTTTATCGTGATATTTATGCGAGAAAACTAAAATATTCGTTTCTAGTTCCAGAAACATAAAAACATCGTTACTCGTCAGGACAAAATGCTAGAAAAAAACTTATTCAATAAAATCTAATAAACAAATTTAGTTACTCAGGGACATTCTTAAAATTTAATTTTATCGTGATATTTATGCGAGAAAAATAAAATATTCGTTTCTATCTCTCCAGACAAATAAAAACATCGTTACTCATCAGGAAAAAATGCTAGAATCAAACCTATTAAATGAATTATAATAAACAAATTATGTTACTTAGGGATATTCTTAAAATTAAATTTTATCGTGATATTTATGCGAGAAAACTAAAATATTCGTTTCTAGTTCCAGACAAACAAAAACATCGTAACTGCTCAGGAAAAAATGCTAGAATGAAACTTATTAAATAAAATCTAATAAACAAATTTAGTTACTCAGGGATATTCTTAAAATTTAATTTTATCCTGATATTTATGCGAGAAAACTAAAATATTCGTTTCTATCTCCAGACAAATAAAAACATCGTAACTCGTCAGGAAAAAATTCTAGAATCAAACTTATTAAATGAAATATAATAAACAAATTAAGTTACTCAGGGATATTCTTAAAATTTAATTTTATCGTGATATTTGTGCGAGAAAACTAAAATATTCGTTTCTAGTTCCAGAAACATAAAAACATCGTTACTCGTCAGGAAAAAATGCTAGAAACAAATTTATTAAATAAAATCTAATAAACAAATTTAGTTACTCAGGGATATTCTTAAAATTTAATTTTATTGTGATATTTATGCGAGAAAACTAAAATATTCGTTTCTATCTCCAGACAAATAAAAACACAGTATCTCGTCAGGAAAAAATGCTAGAATCAAACTTATTACATGAAATATAATAAACAAATTAAGTTACTCAGGGATATTTTTAAAATTTAATTTTATCGTGATATTTATGCTAGAAAACTAAAATATTCGTTTCTAGTTCCAGAAACATAAAAACATCGTTACTCGTCAGGAAAAAATGCTAGAAACAAACTTATTCAATAAAATCTAATAAACTAATTTAGTTACTCAGGGATATTCTTAAAATTTAATTTTATCGTGATATTTATGCGAGAAAACTAAAATATTCGTTTCTAGTTCCAGGAACATAAAAACATCGTTACTCGTCAGGAAAAAATGCTAGAAACAAATTTATTAAATAAAATTAATAAACAAATTTAGTTACTCAGGGTTATTCTTAAAATTTAATTTTATCGTGATATTTATGCGAGAAAACTAAAATATTCGTTTCTAGTTCCAGAAACATAAAAACATCGTTACTCGTCAGGAAAAAATGCTAGAAACAAATTTATTAAATAAAATTAATAAACAAATTTAGTTACTCAGGGACATTCTTAAAATTTAATTTTATCGTGATATTTATGCAAAAAAAATAAAATATTCGTTTCTATCTCTCCAGACAAATAAAAACATCGTTACTCATCAGGAAAAAATGCTAGAATCAAACCTATTAAATGAAATATAATAAACAAATTATGTTACTTAGGGATATTCTTAAAATTAAATTTTATCTTGATATTTATGCGAGAAAACTAAAATATTCGTTTCTAGTTCCAGACAAACAAAAACATCGTAACTGCTCAGGAAAAAATGCTAGAATGAAACTTATTAAATAAAATCTAATAAACAAATTTAGTTACTCAGGGATATTCTTAAAATTTAATTTTATCCTGATAAATATGCGAGAAAACTAAAATATTCGTTTCTATCTCCAGACAAATAAAAACATCGTAACTCGTCAGGAAAAAATTCTAGAATCAAACTTATTAAATGAAATATAATAAACAAATTAAGTTACTCAGGGATCTTCGTAAAATTAAATTTTATCGTGATATTTATGCGAGAAAACTAAAATATTCGTTTCTATCTCCAGACAAATAAAAACACAGTATCTCGTCAGGAAAAAATGCTAGAATCAAACTTATTAAATGAAATATAATAAACAAATTAAGTTACTCAGGGATATTCTTAAAATTAAATTTTATCGTGATATTTATGCGAGAAAACTAAAATATTCGTTTCTAGTTCCAGAAACATAAAAACATCGTTACTCGTCAGGAAAAAATGCTAGAAACAAACTTATTAAATAAAATCTTATAAACTAATTTAGTTACTCAGGGATATTCTTAAAATTTAATTTTATCGTGATATTTATGCGAGAAAACTTAAATATTCGTTTCTAGTTCCAGAAACGTAAAAACATCGTAACTCGTCAGGAAAAAATGCTAGAAACAAACTTATTCAATAAAATCTAATAAACAAATTTAGTTACTCAGGAATATTCTTAAAATTTAATTTTATCGTGATATTTATGCGAGAAAACTAAAATATTCGTTTCTATCTATAGACAAATAAAAACATCGTAACTCGTCAGGAAAAAAAGCTAGAATCAAACTTATTAAATGAAATATAATAAACAAATCATGTTACTCAGGGATATTCTTACAATTTAATTTTATCGTGATATTTATGCGAGAAAACTAAAATATTCGTTTCTAGTTCCAGAAACATAAAAACATCGTTACTCGTCAGGAAAAAATGCTAGATTCAAACTTATTAAATGAAATATAATAAACAAATTTAGTTACTCAGGGATATTCTTAAAATTTAATTTTATCCTGATATTTATGCGAGAAAACTAAAATATTCGTTTCTATCTCCAGACAAATAAAAACATCGTAACTCGTCAAGAAAAAATGCTAGAATCAAACTTATTAAATGAAATATAATAAACAAATTAAGTTACTCAGGGATATTCTTACAATTTAATTTTATCGTGATATTTATGCGAGAAAACTAAAATATTCGTTTCTAGCTCCAGACAAATAAAAACATCGTAACTCGTCAGGAAAAAATGCTAGAATCAAACTTATTAAATGAAATATAATAAACAAATTAAGTTACTCAGGGATATTCTTAAAATTTAATTTTATCGTGATATTTATGCTAGAAAACTAAAATATTCGTTTCTAGTTCCAGAAACATAAAAACATCGTTACTCGTCAGGAAAAAATGCTAGAAACAAATTTATTAAATAAAATCTAATAAACAAATTTAGTTACTCAGGGATATTCTTAAAATTTAATTTTATTGTGATATTTATGCGAGAAAACTAAAATATTCGTTTCTATCTCCAGACAAATAAAAACATAGTATCTCGTCAGGAAAAAATGCTAGAATCAAACTTATTAAAGAAATATAATAAACAATTTAAGTTACTCAGGGATATTCTTAAAATTTAATTTTATCGTGATATTTATGCTAGAAAACTAAAATATTCGTTTCTAGTTCCAGAAACATAAAAACATCGTTACTCGTCAGGAAAAAATGCTAGTAACAAATTTATTAAATAAAATCTAATAAACAAATTTAGTTACTCAGGAATATTCTTAAAATTTAATTTTATTGTGATATTTATGCGAGAAAACTAAAATATTCGTTTCTATCTCCAGACAAATAAAAACATAGTATCTCGTCAGGAAAAAATGCTAGAATCAAACTTATTAAATGAAATATAATAAACAAATTAAGTTACTCAGGGATATTCTTACAATTTAATTTTATCGTGATATTTATGCGAAAAAACTAAAATATTCGTTTCTAGCTCCAGACAATTTAAAACATCGTAACTCGACAGGATAAAATGCTAGAATCAAACTTATTAAATGAAATATAATAAACAAATTAAGTTACTCAGGTATATTCTTAAAATTTAATTTTATCGTGATATTTATGCGAGAAAACTAAAATATTCGTTTCTAGTTCCAGAAACATAAAAACATCGTTACTCGTCAGGAAAAAATGCTAGAAACAAACTTATTCAATAAAATCTAATAAACAAATTTAGTTACTCAGGGATATTCTTAAAATTTTATTTTAACGTGATATTTATGCGAGAAAACTAAAATATTCGTTTCTAGTTCCAGAAACATAAAAACATCGTTACTCGTCAAAAAAAAATGCTAGAAACAAACTTATTCAATAAAATTTAATAAACAAATTTAGTTACTCAGGGATATTCTTAAAATTTAATTTTATCGTGATATTTATGCGAGAAAACTAAAATATTCGTTTCTATCTCTCCAGACAAATAAATACATCGTTACTCGTCAGGAAAAAATGCTAGAATCAAACCTATTAAATGAAATATAATAAACAAATTAAGTTACTCAGGGATATTCTTAAAATTTAATTTTATCGTGATATTTATGCGAGAAAACTAAAATATTCGTTTCTAGTTCCAGAAACATAAAAACATCGTAACTCGACAGGAAAAATTGCTAGAATCAAACTTATTAAATGAAATATAATAAACAAATTAAGATACTCAGGGATATTCTTAAAATTTAATTTTATCGTGATATTTATGCGAGAAAACTAAAATATTCGTTTCTAGCTCCAGATAATTTAAAACATCGTAACTCGACAGGAAAAAATGCTAGAATCAAACTTATTAAATGAAATATAATAAACAAATTAAGTTACTCGGGGGTATTCTTACAATTTAATTTTATCGTGATATTTATGCGAGAAAACTAAAATATTCGTTTCTAGCTCCAGGCAAATAAAAACATCGTTACTCCTCAGGAAAAAATTCTAGAATCAAACTTATAAAAAAATCTAATAAACAAATAAAGTTACTCAGGGATATTCTTAAAATTTAATTTTATCGTGATATTTATGCGAGAAAACTAAAATATTCGTTTCTAGTTCCAGACAAACAAAAACATCGTAACTGCTCAGGAAAAAATGCTAGAATGAAACTTATTAAATAAAATCTAATAAACAAATTTAGTTACTCAGGGATATTCTTAAAATTTAATTTTATCGTGATATTTATGCGAGAAAACTAAAATATTCGTTTCTATCTCCAGACAAATAAAAACATCGTAACTCGTCAAGAAAAAATGCTAGAATCAAACTTATTAAATGAAATATAATAAACAAATTAAGTTACTCAGGGATATTCTTAAAATTGAATTTTATCGTGATATTTATGCGAGAAAACTAAAATATTCGTTTCTATCTCCAGACAAATAAAAACATCGTAACTCGTCAAGAAAAAATGCTAGAATCAAACTTATTAAATGAAATATAATAAACAAATTAAGTTACTCAGGGATATTCTTACAATTTAATTTTATCGTGATATTTATGCGAGAAAACTAAAATATTCGTTTCTATCTCCAGACAATTTAAAACATCGTAACTCGACAGGAAAAAATGCTAGAATCAAACTTATTAAATGAAATATAATAAACAAATTAAGTTACTCAGGGATATACTTAAAATTTAATTTTATCGTGATATTTATGCGAGAAAACTAAAATATTCGTTTCTATTTCCAGACAATTTAAAACATCGAAACTCGACAGGAAAAAATGCTAGAATCAAACTTATTAAATGAAATATAATAAACAAATTAAGTTACTCAGGGGGGTATTCTTACAATTTAATTTTATCGTCATATTTATGCGAGAAAACTAAAATATTCGTTTCTAGCTCCAGACAAATAAAAACATCGTAACTCGTCAGGAAAAAATGCTAGAATCAAACTTATTAAATGAAATATAATAAACAAATTAAGTTACTCAGGGATATTCTTAAAATTTAATTTTATCGTGATATTTATGCTAGAAAACTAAAATATTCGTTTCTAGTTCCAGAAACATAAAAACATCGTTACTCGTCAGGAAAAAATGCTAGAAACAAACTTATTCAATAAAATCTAATAAACAAATTTAGTTACTCAGGGATATTCTTAAAATTTAATTTTATCGTGATATTTATGCGAGAAAACTAAAATATTCGTTTCTATCTCCAGACAATTAAAAACATCGTAACTCGTCAGGAAAAAATACTAGAATCAAACCTTTTAAATGAAATATAATAAACAAATTAAGTTACTCAGGAATATTCTTAAAATTTAATTTTATCGTGATATTTATGCGAGAAAACTAAAATATTCGTTTCTAGTTCCAGGAACATAAAAACATCGTTACTCATCAGAAAAAAATGCTAGAATCAAACCTATTAAATGAAATATAATAAACAAATTAAGTTACTCAGGGATATTCTTAAAATTTAATTTTATCGTGATATTTATGCGAGAAAACTAAAATATTCGTTTCTAGTTCCAGAAACATAAAAACATCGTTACTCGTCAGGAAAAAATGCTAGAAACAAATTTATTAAATAAAATCTAATAAACAAATTTAGTTACTCAGGGATATTCTTAAAATTTAATTTTATTGTGATATTTATGCGAGAAAACTAAAATATTCGTTTCTATCTCTAGACAAATAAAAACACAGTATCTCGTCAGGAAAAAATGCTAGAATCAAACTTATTAAATGAAATATAATAAACAAATTAAGTTACTCAGGGATATTCTTAAAATTAAATTTTATCGTGATATTTATGCGAGAAAACTAAAATATTCGTTTCTATCTCCAGACAAATAAAAACACGGTATCTCGTCAGGAAAAAATGCTAGAATCAAACTTATTAAATGAAATATAATAAACAAATTAAGTTACTCAGGGATATTCTTAAAATTAAATTTTATCGTGATATTTATGCGAGAAAACTAAAATATTCGTTTCTAGTTCCAGAAACATAAAAACATCGTTACTCGTCAGGAAAAAATGCTAGAAACAAACTTATTAAATAAAATCTAATAAACTAATTTAGTTACTCAGGGATATTCTTAAAATTTAATTTTATCGTGATATTTATGCGAGAAAACTTAAATATTCGTTTCTAGTTCCAGAAACGTAAAAACATCGTAACTCGTCAGGAAAAAATGCTAGAAACAAACTTATTCAATAAAATCTAATAAACAAATTTAGTTACTCAGGGATATTCTTAAAATTTAATTTTATCGTGATATTTATGCGAGAAAACTAAAATATTCGTTTCTATCTATAGACAAATAAAAACATCGTAACTCGTCAGGAAAAAATGCTAGAATCAAACTTATTAAATGAAGTATAATAAACAAATCATGTTACTCAGGGATATTCTTACAATTTAATTTTATCGTGATATTTATGCGAGAAAACTAAAATATTCGTTTCTAGTTCCAGAAACATAAAAACATCGTTACTCGTCAAGAAAAAATGCTACAAACAAACTTATTCAATAAAATCTAATAAACAAATTTAGTTACTCAGGGATATTCTTAAAATTTAATTTTATCGTGATATTTATGCGAGAAAACTAAAATATTCGTTTCTATCTCTCCAGACAAATAAATACATCGTTACTCGTCAGGAAAAAATGCTAGAATCAAACCTATTAAATGAAATATAATAAACAAATTAAGTTACTCAGGGATATTCTTAAAATTTAATTTTATGCGAGAAAACTAAAATATTCGTTTCTAGTTCCAGAAACATAAAAACATCGTAACTCGACAGGAAAAAATGCTAGAATCAAACTTATTAAATGAAATATAATAAACAAATTAAGATACTCAGGGATATTCTTAAAATTTAATTTTATCGTGATATTTATGCGAGAAAACTAAAATATTCGTTTCTAGCTCCAGATAATTTAAAACATCGTAACTCGACAGGAAAAAATGCTAGAATCAAACTTATTAAATGAAATATAATAAACAAATTAAGTTACTCGGGGGTATTCTTACAATTTAATTTTATCGTGATATTTATGCGAGAAAACTAAAATATTCGTTTCTAGCTCCAGACAAATAAAAACATCGTTACTCCTCAGGAAAAAATTCTAGAATCAAACTTATAAAAAAATCTAATAAACAAATAAAGTTACTCAGGGATATTCTTAAAATTTAATTTTATCGTGATATTTATGCGAGAAAACTAAAATATTCGTTTCTAGTTCCAGACAAACAAAAACATCGTAACTGCTCAGGAAAAAATGCTAGAATGAAACTTATTAAATAAAATCTAATAAACAAATTTAGTTACTCAGGGATATTCTTAAAATTTAATTTTATCGTGATATTTATGCGAGAAAACTAAAATATTCGTTTCTATCTCCAGACAAATAAAAACATCGTAACTCGTCAAGAAAAAATGCTAGAATCAAACTTATTAAATGAAATATAATAAACAAATTAAGTTACTCAGGGATATTCTTAAAATTTAATTTTATCGTGATATTTATGCGAGAAAACTAAAATATTCGTTTCTATCTCCAGACAAATAAAAACATCGTAACTCGTCAAGAAAAAATGCTAGAATCAAACTTATTAAATGAAATATAATAAACAAATTAAGTTACTCAGGGATATTCTTACAATTTAATTTTATCGTGATATTTATGCGAGAAAACTAAAATATTCGTTTCTAGTTCCAGAAACATAAAAACATCGTTACTCGTCAGGAAAAAATGCTAGAAACAAATTTATTAAATAAAATTAATAAACAAATTTAGTTACTCAGGGATATTCTTAAAATTTAATTTTATCGTGATATTTATGCGAGAAAACTAAAATATTCGTTTCTAGTTCCAGAAACATAAAAACATCGTTACTCGTCAGGAAGAAATGCTAGAAACAAATTTATTAAAGAAAATCTAATAAACAAATTTAGTTACTCAGGGATATTCTTAAAATTTAATTTTATTGTGATATTTATGCGAGAAAACTAAAATATTCGTTTCTATCTCCAGACAAATAAAAACACAGTATCTCGTCAGGAAAAAATGCTAGAATCAAACTTATTAAATGAAATATAATAAACAAATTAAGTTACTCAGGGATATTCTTAAAATTAAATTTTATCGTGATATTTATGCGAGAAAACTAGAATATTCGTTTCTATCTCCAGACAAATAAAAACACAGTATCTCGTCAGGAAAAAATGCTAGAATCAAACTTATTAAATGAAATATAATAAACAAATTAAGTTACTCAGGGATATTCTTAAAATTAAATTTTATCGTGATATTTATGCGAGAAAACTAAAATATTCGTTTCTAGTTCCAGAAACATAAAAACATCGTTACTCGTCAGGAAAAAATGCTAGAAACAAACTTATTAAATAAAATCTAATAAACTAATTTAGTTACTCAGGGATATTCTTAAAATTTAATTTTATCGTGATATTTATCCGAGAAAACTTAAATATTCGTTTCTAGTTCCAGAAACGTAAAAACATCGTAACTCGTCAGGAAAAAATGCTAGAAACAAACTTATTCAATAAAATCTAATAAACAAATTTAGTTACTCAGGGATATTCTTAAATTTTAATTTTATCGTGATATTTATGCGAGAAAACTAAAATATTCGTTTCTATCTATAGACAAATAAAAACATCGTAACTCGTCAGGAAAAAATGCTAGAATCAAACTTATTAAATGAAATATAATAAACAAATCATGTTACTCAGGGATATTCTTACAATTTAATTTTATCGTGATATTTATGCGAGAAAACTAAAATATTCGTTTCTAGTTCCAGAAACATAAAAACATCGTTACTCGTCAGGAAAAAATGCTAGATTCAAACTTATTAAATGAAATATAATAAACAAATTTAGTTACTCAGGGATATTCTTAAAATTTAATTTTATCGTGGTATTTATGCGAGAAAACTAAAATATTCGTTTCTATCTCCAGACAAATAAAAACATCGTAACTCGTCAAGAAAAAATGCTAGAATCAAACTTATTAAATGAAATATAATAAACAAATTAAGTTACTCAGGGATATTCTTAAAATTTAATTTTATCGTGATATTTATGCGAGAAAACTAAAATATTCGTTTCTAGCAGCAGACAAATAAAAACATCGTAACTCGTCAGGAAAAAATAAAATAAATAAATAAATAAATATATCATCACGCCTTCTACCCAATACTGGGTGTGGCACTCTGCTGAAGCAGATCTCGGTAAGTGATATATTTTGCGCGTGAAGTGCGGTTACCAGTCGTCAAATCACGGCCCCCAAACATGTTTGTGGTGGAGGAGCCACAGGGATAGCTTTTTCAAATTATGAAAATTTGTCGCCTGTGGGAATCGAACCAGGGACCTCAGGATCCCCAGGCCGACTTCATACCACTGAGCTAGGCCATCGTCAGGAAAAAATGCTAGAAACAAATTTATTAAATAAAATCTAATAAACAAATTTAGTTACTCAGGGATATTCTTAAAATTTAATTTTATTGTGATATTTATTCGAGAAAACTAAAATATTCGTTTCTATCTCCAGACAAATAAAAACATAGTATCTCGTCAGGAAAAAATGCTAGAATCAAACTTATTAAATGAAATATAATAAACAAATTAAGTTACTCAGGAATATTCTTACAATTTAATTTTATCGTGATATTTATGCGAGAAAACTAAAATATTCGTTTCTAGCTCCAGACAATTTAAAACATCGTAACTCGACAGCAAAAAATGCTAGAATCAAACTTATTAAATGAAATATAATAAACAAATTAAGTTACTCAGGGATATTCTTACAATCTAATTTTATCGTGATATTTATACGAGAAAACTAAAATATTCGTTTCTAGTTCCAGAAACATAAAAACTCGTCAGGAAAAAATGCTAGAAACAAACTTATTAAATAAAATCTAATAAACAAATTTAGTTACTCAGGGATATTCTTAAAATTTAATTTTTTCCTGATATTTATGCGAGAAAACTAAAATATTCGTTTCTATCTTCAGACAAATAAAAACATCGTAACTCGTCAGGAAAAAATGCTAGAATCAAACTTATTAAATGAAATATAATAAACAAATTAAGTTACTCAGGGATATTCTTACAATTTAATTTTATCGTGATATTTATGCGAAAAAACTAAAATATTCGTTTCTAGCTCCAGACAATTTAAAGCATCGTAACTCGACAGGAAAAAATGCTAGAATCAAACTTATTAAATGAAATATAATAAACAAATTAAGTTACTCAGGGATATTCTTAAAATTTAATTTTATCCTGATATTTATGCGAGAAAACTAAAATATTCGTTTCTAGTTCCAGAAACATAAAAACATCGTTACTCGTCAGGAAAAAATGCTAGAAACAAACTTATTCAATAAAATCTAATAAACAAATTTAGTTACTCAGGGATATTCTTAAAATTTAATTTTATCGTGATATTTATGCGAGAAAACTAAAATATTCGTTTCTATCTCCAGACAAATAAAAAAATCGTAACTCGTCAGGAAAAAATGCTAGAATCAAACCTATTAAATGAAATATAATAAACAAATTAAGTTACTCAGGAATATTCTTAAAATTTAATTTTATCGTGATATTTATGCGAGAAAACTAAAATATTCGTTTCTAGTTCCAGGAACATAAAAATATCGTTACTCGTCAGGAAAAAATGCTAGAAACAAATTTATTAAATAAAATCTAATAAACAAATTTAGTTACTCAGGGATATTCTAAAAATTTAATTTTATCGTGATATTTATGCGAGAAAACTAAAATATTCGTTTCTAGTTCCAGAAACATAAAAACATCGTTACTCGTCAAGAAAAAATGCTAGAAACAAACTTATTCAATAAAATCTAATAAACAAATTTAGTTACTCAGGGATATTCTTAAAATTTAATTTTATCGTGATATTTATGCGAGAAAACTAAAATATTCGTTTCTATCTCTCCAGACAAATAAATACATCGTTACTCGTCAGGAAAAAATGCTAGAATCAAACTTATTAAATGAAATATAATAAACAAATTAAGATACTCAGGGATATTCTTAAAATTTAATTTTATCGTGATATTTATGCGAGAAAACTAAAATATTCGTTCCTAGTTCCAGAAACATAAAAACATCGTAACTCGACAGGAAAAAATGCTAGAATCAAACTTATTAAATGAAATATAATAAACAAATTAAGATACTCAGGGATATTCTTAAAATTTAATTTTATCGTGATATTTATGCGAGAAAACTAAAATATTCGTTTCTAGCTCCAGATAATTTAAAACATCGTAACTCGACAGGAAAAAATGCTAGAATCAAACTTATTGAATGAAATATAATAAACAAATTAAGTTACTCGGGGGTATTCTTACAATTTAATTTTATCGTGATATTTATGCAAGAAAACTAAAATATTCGTTTCTAGTTCCAGAAACATAAAAACATCGTTACTCGTCAAGAAAAAATGCTAGAAACAAACTTATTCAATAAAATCTAATAAACAAATTTAGTTACTCAGGGATATTCTTAAAATTTAATTTTATCGTGATATTTATGCGAGAAAACTAAAATATTCGTTTCTATCTCTCCAGACAAATAAATACATCGTTACTCGTCAGGAAAAAATGCTAGAATCAAACCTATTAAATGAAATATAATAAACAAATTAAGTTACTCAGGGATATTCTTAAAATTTAATTTTATCGTGATATTTATGCGAGAAAACTAAAATATTCGTTCCTAGTTCCAGAAACATAAAAACAACGTAACTCGACAGGAAAAAATGCTAGAATCAAACTTATTAAATGAAATATAATAAACAAATTAAGATACTCAGGGATATTCTTAAAATTTAATTTTATCGTGATATTTATGCGAGAAAACTAAAATATTCGTTTCTAGCTCCAGATAATTTAAAACATCGTAACTCGACAGGAAAAAATGCTAGAATCAAACTTATTGAATGAAATATAATAAACAAATTAAGTTACTCGGTGGTATTCTTACAATTTAATTTTATCGTGATATTTATGCGAGAAAACTAAAATATTCGTTTCTAGCTCCAGACAAATAAAAACATCGTTACTCCTCAGGAAAAAATTCTAGAATCAAACTTATAAAAAAATCTAATAAACAAATAAAGTTACTCAGGGATATTCTTTAAATTTAATTTTATCGTGATATTTATGCGAGAAAACTAAAATATTCGTTCCTAGTTCCAGAAACATAAAAACATCGTAACTCGACAGGAAAAAATGCTAGAATCAAACTTATTAAATGAAATATAATAAACAAATTAAGATACTCAGGGATATTCTTAAAATTTAATTTTATCGTGATATTTATGCGAGAAAACTAAAATATTCGTTTCTAGCTCCAGATAATTTAAAACATCGTAACTCGACAGGAAAAAATGCTAGAATCAAACTTATTGAATGAAATATAATAAACAAATTAAGTTACTCGGGGGTATTCTTACAATTTAATTTTATCGTGATATTTATGCGAGAAAACTAAAATATTCGTTTCTAGTTCCAGAAACATAAATACATCGTTACTCGTCAGGAAAAAATGCTAGAATCAAACCTATTAAATGAAATATAATAAACAAATTAAGTTACTCAGGGATATTCTTAAAATTTAATTTTATCGTGATATTTATGCGAGAAAACTAAAATATTCGTTCCTAGTTCCAGAAATATAAAAACATCGTAACTCGACAGGAAAAAATGCTAGAATCAAACTTATTAAATGAAATATAATAAACAAATTAAGATACTCAGGGATATTCTTAAAATTTAATTTTATCGTGATATTTATGCGAGAAAACTAAAATATTCGTTTCTAGCTCCAGATAATTTAAAACATCGTAACTCGACAGGAAAAAATGCTAGAATCAAACTTATTGAATGAAATATAATAAACAAATTAAGTTACTCGGGGGTATTCTTACAATTTAATTTTATCGTGATATTTATGCGAGAAAACTAAAATATTCGTTTCTAGCTCCAGACAAATAAAAACATCGTTACCCCTCAGGAAAAAATTCTAGAATCAAACTTATAAAAAAATCTAATAAACAAATAAAGTTACTCAGGGATATTCTTAAAATTTAATTTTATCGTGATATTTATGCGAGAAAACTAAAATATTCGTTTCTAGTTCCAGACAAACAAAAACATCGTAACTGCTCAGGAAAAAATGCTAGAATGAAACTTATTAAATAAAATCTAATAAACAAATTTAGTTACTCAGGGATATTCTTACAATCTAATTTTATCGTGATATTTATGCGAGAAAACTAAAATATTCGTTTCTAGTTCCAGAAACATAAAAACATCGTTACTCGTCAGGAAAAAATGCTAGAAACAAACTTATTAAATAAAATCTAATAAACAAATTTAGTTACTCAAGGATATTCTTAAAATTTAATTTTATCCTGATATTTATGCGAGAAAACTAAAATATTCGTTTCTATCTTCAGACAAATAAAAACATCGTAACTCGTCAGGAAAAAATGCTAGAATCAAACTTATTAAATGAAATATAATAAACAAATTAAGTTACTCAGGGATATTCTTACAATTTAATTTTATCGTGATATTTATGCGAGAAAACTAAAATATTCGTTTCTAGTTCCAGAAACATAAAAACATCGGTACTCGTCAGGAAAAAATGCTAGAAACAAACTTATTCAATAAAATCTAATAAACAAATTTAGTTACTCAGGGATATTCTTAAAATTTAATTTTATCGTGATGTTTGTGCGAGAAAACTAAAATATTCGTTTCTATCTCCAGACAATTTAAAACATCGTAACTCGACAGGAAAAAATGCTAGAATCAAACTTATTAAATGAAATATAATAAACAAATTAAGATACTCAGGGATATTCTTAAAATTTAATTTTATCGTGATATTTATGCGAGAAAACTAAAATATTCGTTTCTAGTTCCAGAAACATAAAAACATCGTTACTCGTCAGGAAAAAATGCTAGAAACAAACTTATTCAATAAAATCTAATAAACAAATTTAGTTACTCAGGGATATTCTTAAAATTTAATTTTATCGTGATATTTATGCGAGAAAACTAAAATATTCGTTTCTATCTCCAGACAAATAAAAAAATCGTAACTCGTCAGGAAAAAATGCTAGAATCAAACCTATTAAATGAAATATAATAAACAAATTAAGTTACTCAGGAATATTCTTAAAATTTAATTTTATCGTGATATTTATGCGAGAAAACTAAAATATTCGTTTCTAGTTCCAGGAACATAAAAATATCGTTACTCGTCAGGAAAAAATGCTAGAAACAAATTTATTAAATAAAATCTAATAAACAAATTTAGTTACTCAGGGATATTCTTAAAATTTAATTTTATCGTGATATTTATGCGAGAAAACTAAAATATTCGTTTCTAGTTCCAGAAACATAAAAACATCGTTACTCGTCAAGAAAAAATGCTAGAAACAAACTTATTCAATAAAATCTAATAAACAAATTTAGTTACTCAGGGATATTCTTAAAATTTAATTTTATCGTGATATTTATGCGAGAAAACTAAAATATTCGTTTCTATCTCTCCAGACAAACAAATACATCGTTACTCGTCAGGAAAAAATGCTAGAATCAAACCTATTAAACGAAATATAATAAACAAATTAAGTTACTCAGGGATATTCTTAAAATTTAATTTTATCGTGATATTTATGCGAGAAAACTAAAATATTCGTTCCTAGTTCCAGAAACATAAAAACATCGTAACTCGACAGGAAAAAATGCTAGAATCAAACTTATTAAATGAAATATAATAAACAAATTAAGATACTCAGGGATATTCTTAAAATTTAATTTTATCGTGATATTTATGCGTGAAAACTAAAATATTCGTTTCTAGCTCCAGATAATTTAAAACATCGTAACTCGACAGGAAAAAATGCTAGAATCAAACTTATTGAATGAAATATAATAAACAAATTAAGTTACTCGGGGGTATTCTTACAATTTAATTTTATCGTGATATTTATGCGAGAAAACTAAAATATTCGTTTCTAGCTCCAGACAAATAAAAACATCGTTACTCCTCAGCAAAAAATTCTAGAATCAAACTTATAAAAAAATCTAATAAACAAATAAAGTTACTCAGGGATATTCTTAAAATTTAATTTTATCGTGATATTTATGCGAGAAAACTAAAATATTCGTTTCTAGTTCCAGACAAACAAAAACATCGTAACTGCTCAGGCAAAATGCTAGAATGAAACTTATTAAATAAAATCTAATAAACAAATTTAGTTACTCAGGGATATTCTTAAAATTTAATTTTATCGTGATATTTATGCGAGAAAACTAAAATATTCGTTTCTATCTCCAGACAAATAAAAACATCGTAACTCGTCAAGAAAAAATGCTAGAATCAAACTTATTAAATGAAATATAATAAACAAATTAAGTTACTCAGGGATATTCTTAAAATTTAATTTTATCGTGATATTTATGCGAGAAAACTAAAATATTCGTTTCTATCTCCAGACAAATAAAAACATCGTAACTCGTCAAGAAAAAATGCTAGAATCAAACTTATTAAATGAAATATAATAAACAAATTAAGATACTCAGGGATATTCTTAAAATTTAATTTTATCGTGATATTTATGCGAGAAAACTAAAATATTCGTTTCTAGCTCCAGATAATTTAAAACATCGTAACTCGACAGGAAAAAATGCTAGAATCAAACTTATTGAATGAAATATAATAAACAAATTAAGTTACTCGGGGGTATTCTTACAATTTAATTTTATCGTGATATTTATGCGAGAAAACTAAAATATTCGTTTCTAGCTCCAGACAAATAAAAACATCGTTACTCCTCAGGAAAAAATTCTAGAATCAAACTTATAAAAAAATCTAATAAACAAATAAAGTTACTCAGGGATATTCTTAAAATTTAATTTTATCGTGATATTTATGCGAGAAAACTAAAATATTCGTTTCTAGTTCCAGACAAACAAAAACATCGTAACTGCTCAGGAAAAAATGCTAGAATGAAACTTATTAAATAAAATCTAATAAACAAATTAAGTTACTCAGGGATATTCTTAAAATTTAATTTTATCGTGATATTTATGCGAGAAAACTAAAATATTCGTTCCTAGTTCCAGAAACATAAAAACATCGTAACTCGACAGGAAAAAATGCTAGAATCAAACTTATTAAATGAAATATAATAAACAAATTAAGATACTCAGGGATATTCTTAAAATTTAATTTTATCGTGATATTTATGCGAGAAAACTAAAATATTCGTTTCTAGCTCCAGATAATTTAAAACATCGTAACTCGACAGGAAAAAATGCTAGAATCAAACTTATTGAATGAAATATAATAAACAAATTAAGTTACTCGGGGGTATTCTTACAATTTAATTTTATCGTGATATTTATGCGAGAAAACTAAAATATTCGTTTCTAGCTCCAGACAAATAAAAACATCGTTACTCCTCAGGAAAAAATTCTAGAATCAAACTTATAAAAAAATCTAATAAACAAATAAAGTTACTCAGGGATATTCTTAAAATTTAATTTTATCGTGATATTTATGCGAGAAAACTAAAATATTCGTTTCTAGTTCCAGACAAACAAAAACATCGTAACTGCTCAGGAAAAAATGCTAGAAACAAACTTATTAAATAAAATCTAATAAACAAATTTAGTTACTCAGGGATATTCTTAAAATTTAATTTTATCCTGATATTTATGCGAGAAAACTAAAATATTCGTTTCTATCTTCAGACAAATAAAAACATCGTAACTCGTCAGGAAAAAATGCTAGAATCAAACTTATTAAATGAAATATAATAAACAAATTAAGTTACTCAGGGATATTCTTACAATTTAATTTTATCGTGATATTTATGCGAAAAAACTAAAATATTCGTTTCTAGCTCCAGACAATTTAAAACATCGTAACTCGACAGGAAAAAATGCTAGAATCAAACTTATTAAATGAAATATAATAAACAAATTAAGTTACTCAGGGATATTCTTAAAATTTAATTTTATCGTGATATTTATGCGAGAAAACTAAAATATTCGTTTCTAGTTCCAGAAACATAAAAACATCGTTACTCGTCAGGAAAAAATGCTAGAAACAAACTTATTCAATAAAAACTAATAAACAAATTTAGTTACACAGGGATATTCTTATAATTTAATTTTATCGTGATATTTATGCGAGAAAACTAAAATATTCGTTTCTATCTCCAGACAAATAAAAAAATCGTAACTCGTCAGGAAAAAATGCTAGAATCAAACCTATTAAATGAAATATAATAAACAAATTAAGTTACTCAGGAATATTCTTAAAATTTAATTTTATCGTGATATTTATGCGAGAAAACTAAAATATTCGTTTCTAGTTCCAGGAACATAAAAATATCGTTACTCGTCAGGAAAAAATGCTAGAAACAAATTTATTAAATAAAATCTAATAAACAAATTTAGTTACTCAGGGATATTCTTAAAATTTAATTTTATCGTGATATTTATGCGAGAAAACTAAAATATTCGTTTCTAGTTCCAGAAACATAAAAACATCGTTACTCGTCAAGAAAAAATGCTAGAAACAAACTTATTCAATAAAATCTAATAAACAAATTTAGTTACTCAGGGATATTCTTAAAATTTAATTTTATCGTGATATTTATGCGAGAAAACTAAAATATTCGTTTCTATCTCTCCAGACAAATAAATACATCGTTACTCGTCAGGAAAAAAATGCTAGAATCAAACCTATTAAATGAAATATAATAAACAAATTAAGTTACTCAGGGATATTCTTAAAATTTAATTTTATCGTGATATTTATGCGAGAAAACTAAAATATTCGTTCCTAGTTCCAGAAACATAAAAACATCGTAACTCGACAGGAAAAAATGCTAGAATCAAACTTATTAAATGAAATATAATAAACAAATTAAGATACTCAGGGATATTCTTAAAATTTAATTTTATCGTGATATTTATGCGAGAAAACTAAAATATTCGTTTCTAGCTCCAGATAATTTAAAACATCGTAACTCGACAGGAAAAAATGCTAGAATCAAACTTATTGAATGAAATATAATAAACAAATTAAGTTACTCGGGGGTATTCTTACAATTTAATTTTATCGTGATATTTATGCGAGAAAACTAAAATATTCGTTTCTAGCTCCAGACAAATAAAAACATCGTTACTCCTCAGCAAAAAATTCTAGAATCAAATTCATAAAAAAATCTAATAAACAAATAAAGTTACTCAGGGATATTCTTAAAATTTAATTTTATCGTGATATTTATGCGAGAAAACTAAAATATTCGTTTTTAGTTCCAGACAAACAAAAACATCGTAACTGCTCAGGCAAAATGCTAGAATGAAACTTATTAAATAAAATCTAATAAACAAATTTAGTTACTCAGGGATATTCTTAAAATTTAATTTTATCGTGATATTTATGCGAGAAAACTAAAATATTCGTTTCTATCTCCAGACAAATAAAAACATCGTAACTCGTCAAGAAAAAATGCTAGAATCAAACTTATTAAATGAAATATAATAAACAAATTAAGTTACTCAGGGATATTCTTAAAATTTAATTTTATCGTGATATTTATGCGAGAAAACTAAAATATTCGTTTCTATCTCCAGACAAATAAAAACATCGTAACTCGTCAAGAAAAAATGCTAGAATCAAACTTATTAAATGAAATATAATAAACAAATTAAGTTACTCAGGGATATTCTTACAATTTAATTTTATCGTGATATTTATGCGAGAAAACTAAAATATTCGTTTCTAGTTCCAGAAACATAAAAACATCGGTACTCGTCAGGAAAAAATGCTAGAAACAAACTTATTCAATAAAATCTAATAAACAAATTTAGTTACTCAGGGATATTCTTAAAATTTAATTTTATCGTGATATTTATGCGAGAAAACTAAAATATTCGTTTCTATTTCCAGACAATTTAAAACATCGAAATCGACAGGAAAAAATGCTAGAATCAAACTTATTAAATGAAATATAATAAACAAATTAAGTTACTCAGGGGTATTCTTACAATTTAATTTTATCGTCATATTTATGCGAGAAAACTAAAATATTCGTTTCTAGCTCCAGACAAATAAAAACATCGTAACTCGTCAGGAAAAATGCTAGAATCAAACTTATTAAATGAAATATAATAAACAAATTAAGTTACTCAGGGATATTCTTAAAATTTAATTTTATCGTGATATTTATGCTAGAAAACTAAAATATTCGGTTCTAGTTCCAGAAACATAAAAACATCGTTACTCGTCAGGAAAAAATGCTAGAAACAAACTTATTCAATAAAATCTAATAAACAAATTTAGTTACTCAGGGATATTCTTAAAATTTAATTTTATCGTGATATTTATGCGAGAAAACTAAAATATTCGTTTCTATTTCCAGACAATTTAAAACATCGTAACTCGACAGGAAAAAATGCTAGAATCAAACTTATTAAATGAAATATAATAAACAAATTAAGTTACTCAGGGATATTCTTAAAATTTAATTTTATCGTGATATTTATGCTAGAAAACTAAAATATTCGGTTCTAGTTCCAGAAACATAAAAACATCGTTACTCGTCAGGAAAAAATGCTAGAAACAAACTTATTCAATAAAATATAATAAACAAATTAAGTTACTCAGGGGTATTCTTACAATTTAATTTTATCGTCATATTTATGCGAGAAAACTAAAATATTCGTTTCTAGCTCCAGACAAATAAAAACATCGTAACTCGTCAGGAAAAATGCTAGAATCAAACTTATTAAATGAAATATAATAAACAAATTTTGTTACTCAGGGATATTCTTAAAATTTAATTTTATCGTGATGTTTGTGCGCGAAAACTAAAATATTCGTTTCTATCTCCAGACAATTTAAAACATCGTAACTCGACAGGAAAAAATGCTAGAATCAAACTTATTAAATGAAATATAATAAACAAATTAAGTTACTCAGGGATATTCTTACAATTTAATTTTATCGTGATATTTATGCGAGAAAACTAAAATATTCGTTTCTAGTTCCAGAAACATAAAAACATCGGTACTCGTCAGGAAAAAATGCTAGAAACAAACTTATTCAATAAAATCTAATAAACAAATTTAGTTACTCAGGGATATTCTTAAAATTTAATTTTATCGTGATATTTATGCGAGAAAACTAAAATATTCGTTTCTATTTCCAGACAATTTAAAACATCGAAACTCGACAGGAAAAAATGCTAGAATCAAACTTATTAAATGAAATATAATAAACAAATTAAGTTACTCAGGGGTATTCTTAAAATTTAATTTTATCGTCATATTTATGCGAGAAAACTAAAATATTCGTTTCTAGCTCCAGACAAATAAAAACATCGTAACTCGTCAGGAAAAATGCTAGAATCAAACTTATTAAATGAAATATAATAAACAAATTAAGTTACTCAGGGATATTCTTAAAATTTAATTTTATCGTGATATTTATGCTAGAAAACTAAAATATTCGGTTCTAGTTCCAGAAACATAAAAACATCGTTACTCGTCAGGAAAAAATGCTAGAAACAAACTTATTCAATAAAATCTAATAAACAAATTTAGTTACTCAGGGATATTCTTAAAATTTAATTTTATCGTGATATTTATGCGAGAAAACTAAAATATTCGTTTCTATCTCCAGACAAATAAAAACATCGTAACTCGTCAGGAAAAAATACTAGAATCAAACCTATTAAATGAAATATAATAAACAAATTAAGTTACTCAGGAATATTCTTAAAATTTAATTTTATCGTGATATTTATGCGAGAAAACTACAATATTCGTTTTTAGTTCCAGGAACATAAAAACATCGTTACTCGTCAGGAAAAAATGCTAGAAACAAATTTATTAAATAAAATTAATAAACAAATTTAGTTACTCAGGGATATTCTTAAAATTTAATTTTATCGTGATATTTATGCATGAAAACTAAAATATTCGTTTCTAGTTCCAGAAACATAAAAACATCGTTACTCGTCAGGAAAAAATGCTAGAAAAAAACTTATTCAATAAAATCTAATAAACAAATTTAGTTACTCAGGGACATTCTTAAAATTTAATTTTATCGTGATATTTATGCGAGAAAACTAAAATATTCGTTTCTAGTTCCAGAAACATAAAAACATCGTTACTCGTCAGGAAAAAATGCTAGAATCAAACTTATTAAATGAAATATAATAAACAAATTAAGTTACTCAGGGATATTCTTAAAATTTAATTTTATCGTGATATTTATGCGAGAAAACTAAAATATTCGTTTCTAGTTCCAGACAAACAAAAACATCGTAACTGCTCAGGAAAAAATGCTAGAATGAAACTTATTAAATAAAATCTAATAAACAAATTTAGTTACTCAGGGATATTCTTAAAATTTAATTTTATCCTGATATTTATGCGAGAAAACTAAAATATTCGTTTCTATCTCCAGACAAATAAAAACATCGGAACTCGTCAGGAAAAAATTCTAGAATCAAACTTATTAAATGAAATATAATAAACAAATTAAGTTACTCAGGGATATTCTTAAAATTTAATTTTATCGTGATATTTATGCGAGAGAACTAAAATATTCGTTTCTAGTTCCAGAAATATAAAAACATCGTTACTCGTCAGGAAAAAATGCTAGAAACAAATTTATTAAATTAAATCTAATAAACAAATTTAGTTACTCAGGGATATTCTTAAAATTTAATTTTATTGTGATATTTATGCGAGAAAACTAAAATATTCGTTTCTATCTCCAGACAAATAAAAACACAGTATCTCGTCAGGAAAAAATGCTAGAATCAAACTTATTAAATGAAATATATTAAACAAATTAAGTTACTCAGGGATATTCTTAAAATTAAATTTTATCGTGATATTTATGCGAGAAAACTAAAATATTCGTTTCTATCTCCAGACAAATAAAAACACAGTATCTCGTCAGGACAAAATGCTAGAATCAAACTTATTAAATGAAATATAATAAACAAATTAAGTTACTCAGGGATATTCTTAAAATTAAATTTTATCGTGATATTTATGCGAGAAAACTAAAATATTCGTTTCTAGTTCCAGAAACATAAAAACATCGTTACTCGTCAGGAAAAAATGCTAGAAACAAACTTATTAAATAAAATCTAATAAACTAATTTAGTTACTCAGGGATATTCTTAAAATTTAATTTTATCGTGATATTTATGCGAGAAAACTTAAATATTCGTTTCTAGTTCCAGAAACGTAAAAACATCGTAACTCGTCAAGAAAAAATGCTAGAATCAAACTTATTAAATGAAATATAATAAACAAATTAAGTTACTCAGGGATATTCTTAAAATTTAATTTTATCGTGATATTTATGCGAGAAAACTAAAATATTCGTTTCTATCTATAGACAAATAAAAACATCGTAACTCGTCAGGAAAAAATGCTAGAATCAAACTTATTAAATGAAATATAATAAACAAATCATGTTACTCAGGGATATTCTTACAATTTAATTTTATCGTGATATTTATGCGAGAAAACTAAAATATTCGTTTCTAGTTCCAGAAACATAAAAACATCGTTACTCGTCAGGAAAAAATGCTAGATTCAAACTTATTAAATGAAATATAATAAACAAATTTAGTTACTCAGGGATATTCTTAAAATTTAATTTTATCGTGATATTTATGCGAGAAAACTAAAATATTCGTTTCTATCTCCAGACAAATAAAAACATCGTAACTCGTCAAGAAAAAATGCTAGAATCAAACTTATTAAATGAAATATAATAAACAAATTAAGTTACTCAGGGATATTCTTAAAATTTAATTTTATCGTGATATTTAAGCGAGAAAACTAAAA
Organism: Pterostichus madidus; assembly: GCA_911728475.2. Taxonomy (NCBI): domain Eukaryota; kingdom Metazoa; phylum Arthropoda; class Insecta; order Coleoptera; family Carabidae; genus Pterostichus; species Pterostichus madidus. Next base: position 19,816,588 of record OU452309.1, on the reverse strand, counting down.
TATTCGTTTCTAGCTCCAGACAAATAAAAACATCGTAACTCGTCAGGAAAAAATGCTAGAATCAAACTTATTAAATGAAATATAATAAACAAAATAAGTTACTCAGGGATATTCTTAAAATTTAATTTTATCGTGATATTTATGCTAGAAAACTAAAATATTCGTTTCTAGTTCCAGAAACATAAAAACATCGTTACTCGACAGGAAAAAATGCTAGAAACAAATTTATTAAATAAAATCTAATAAACAAATTTAGTTACTCAGGGATATTCTTAAAATTTAATTTTATTGTGATATTTATGCGAGAAAACTAAAATATTCGTTTCTATCTCCAGACAAATAAAAACATATTATCTCGTCAGGAAAAAATGCTAGAATCAAACTTATTAAATGAAATATAATAAACAAATTAAGTTACTCAGGGATATTCTTACAATTTAATTTTATCGTGATATTTATGCGAGAAAACTAAAATATTCGTTTCTAGCTCCAGACAATTTAAAACATCGTAACTCGACAGCAAAAAATGCTAGAATCAAACTTATTAAATGAAATATAATAAACAAATTAAGTTACTCAGGGATATTCTTACAATCTAATTTTATCGTGATATTTATGCGAGAAAACTAAAATATTCGTTTCTAGTTCCAGAAACATAAAAACATCGTTACTCGTCAGGAAAAAATGCTAGAAACAAACTTATAAAATAAAATCTAATAAACAAATTTAGTTACTCAGGGATATTCTTAAAATTTAATTTTATCCTGATATTTATGGGAGAAAACTAAAATATTCGTTTCTATCTTCAGACAAATAAAAACATCGTAACTCGTCAGGAAAAAATGCTAGAATCAAATTTATTAAATGAAATATAATAAACAAATTAAGTTACTCAGGGATATTCTTACAATTTAATTTTATCGTGATATTTATGCGAAAAAACTAAAATATTCGTTTCTAGCTCCAGACAATTTAAAACATCGTAACTCGACAGGAAAAAATGCTAGAATCAAACTTATTAAATGAAATATAATAAAAAAATTAAGTTACTCAGGGATGTACTTAAAATTTAATTTTATCGTGATATTTATGCGAGAAAACTAAAATATTCGTTTCTATCTCTCCAGACAAATAAATACATCGTTACTCGTCAGGAAAAAATGCTAGAATCAAACCTATTAAATGAAATATAATAAACAAATTAAGTTACTCAGGAATATTCTTAAAATTTAATTTTATCGTGATATTTATGCGAGAAAACTAAAATATTCGTTTCTAGTTCCAGGAACATAAAAATATCGTTACTCGTCAGGAAAAAATGCTAGAAACAAATTTATTAAATAAAATCTAATAAACAAATTTAGTTACTCAGGGATATTCTTAAAATCTAATTTTATCGTGATATTTATGCGAGAAAACTAAAATATTCGTTTCTAGTTCCAGAAACATAAAAACATCGTTACTCGTCAGGAAAAAATGCTAGAAAAAAACTTATTCAATAAAATCTAATAAACAAATTTAGTTACTCAGGGACATTCTTAAAATTTAATTTTATCGTGATATTTATGCGAGAAAACTAAAATATTCGTTTCTAGCTCCAGACAATTTAAAACATCGTAACTCGACAGCAAAAAATGCTAGAATCAAACTTATTAAATGAAATATAATAAACAAATTAAGTTACTCAGGGATATTCTTACAATCTAATTTTATCGTGATATTTATGCGAGAAAACTAAAATATTCGTTTCTAGTTCCAGAAACATAAAAACATCGTTACTCGTCAGGAAAAAATGCTAGAAACAAACTTATAAAATAAAATCTAATAAACAAATTTAGTTACTCAGGGATATTCTTAAAATTTAATTTTATCCTGATATTTATGGGAGAAAACTAAAATATTCGTTTCTATCTTCAGACAAATAAAAACATCGTAACTCGTCAGGAAAAAATGCTAGAATCAAACTTATTAAATGAAATATAATAAACAAATTAAGTTACTCAGGGATATTCTTACAATTTAATTTTATCGTGATATTTATGCGAAAAAACTAAAATATTCGTTTCTAGCTCCAGACAATTTAAAACATCGTAACTCGACAGGAAAAAATGCTAGAATCAAACTTATTAAATGAAATATAATAAAAAAATTAAGTTACTCAGGGATGTACTTAAAATTTAATTTTATCGTGATATTTATGCGAGAAAACTAAAATATTCGTTTCTATCTCTCCAGACAAATAAATACATCGTTACTCGTCAGGAAAAAATGCTAGAATCAAACCTATTAAATGAAATATAATAAACAAATTAAGTTACTCAGGAATATTCTTAAAATTTAATTTTATCGTGATATTTATGCGAGAAAACTAAAATATTCGTTTCTAGTTCCAGGAACATAAAAATATCGTTACTCGTCAGGAAAAAATGCTAGAAACAAATTTATTAAATAAAATCTAATAAACAAATTTAGTTACTCAGGGATATTCTTAAAATCTAATTTTATCGTGATATTTATGCGAGAAAACTAAAATATTCGTTTCTAGTTCCAGAAACATAAAAACATCGTTACTCGTCAGGAAAAAATGCTAGAAAAAAACTTATTCAATAAAATCTAATAAACAAATTTAGTTACTCAGGGACATTCTTAAAATTTAATTTTATCGTGATATTTATGCGAGAAAACTAAAATATTCGTTTCTAGCTCCAGATAATTTAAAACATCGTAACTCGACAGGAAAAAATGCAAGAATAAAACTTATTAAATGAAATATAATAAACAAATTAAGTTACTCAGGGATATTCTTAAAATTTAATTTTATCGTGATATTTATGCGAGAAAACTAAAATATTCGTTTCTAGCTCCAGACAAATAAAAACATCGTTACTCCTCAGGAAAAAATTCTAGAATCAAACTTATAAAAAAATCTAATAAAGAAATAAAGTTACTCAGGGATATTCTTAAAATTTAATTTTATCGTGATATTTATGCGAGAAAACTAAAATATTCGTTTCTAGTTCCAGACAAACAAAAACATCGTAACTGCTCAGGAAAAAATGCTAGAATGAAACTCATTAAATAAAATCTAATAAACAAATTTAGTTACTCAGGGATATTCTTAAAATTTAATTTTATCGTGATATTTATGCGAGAAAACTAAAATATTCGTTTCTATCTCCAGACAAATAAAAACATCGTAACTCGTCAAGAAAAAATGCTAGAATCAAACTTATTAAATGAAATATAATAAACAAATTAAGTTACTCAGGGATATTCTTACAATTTAATTTATCGTGATATTTATGCGAGAAAACTAAAATATTCGTTTCTATCTCCAGACAATTTAAAACAACGTAACTCGACAGGAAAAAATGCTAGAATCAAACTTATTAAATGAAATATAATAAACAAATTAAATTACTCAGGGATATACTTAAAATTTAATTTTATCGTCATATTTATGCGAGAAAACTAAAATATTCGTTTCTAGCTCCAGACAAATAAAAACATCGTAACTCGTCAGGAAAAAATGCTAGAATCAAACTTATTAAATGAAATATAATAAACAAATTAAGTTACTCAGGGATATTCTTAAAATTTAATTTTATCGTGATATTTATGCTAGAAAACTAAAATATTCGTTTCTAGTTCCAGAAACATAAAAACATCGTTACTCGTCAGGAAAAAATGCTAGAAACAAACTTATTCAATAAAATCTAATAAACAAATTTAGTTACTCAGGGATATTCTTAAAATTTAATTTTATCCTGATATTTATGGGAGAAAACTAAAATATTCGTTTCTATCTTCAGACAAATAAAAACATCGTAACTCGTCAGGAAAAAATGCTAGAATCAAACTTATTAAATGAAATATAATAAACAAATTAAGTTACTCAGTGATATTCTTAAAATTTAATTTTATCGTGATATTTATGCGAGAAAACTAAAATATTCGTTTCTAGTTCCAGGAACATAAAAACATCGTAACTCGACAGGAAAAAATGCTAGAATCAAACTTATTAAACGAAATATAATAAACAAATTAAGTTACTCAGGGATATACTTAAAATTTAATTTTATCGTGATATTTATGCGAGAAAACTAAAATATTCGTTTCTAGTTCCAGAAACATAAAAACATCGTTACTCGTCAGGAAAAAATGCTAGATTCAAACTTATTAAATGAAATATAATAAACAAATTTAGTTACTCAGGGATATTCTTAAAATTTAATTTTATCGTGATATTTATGCGAGAAAACTAAAATATTCGTTTCTATCTCCAGCCAAATAAAAACATCGTAACTCGTCAAGAAAAAATGCTAGAATCAAACTTATTAAATGAAATATAATAAACAAATTAAGTTACTCAGGGATATTCTTAAAATTTAATTTTATCGTGATATTTATGCGAGAAAACTAAAATATTCGTTTCTAGCTCCAGACAAATGAAAACATCGTAACTCGTCAGGAAAAAATGCTAGAATCAAACTTATTAAATGAAATATAATAAACAAAATAAGTTACTCAGGGATATTCTTAAAATTTAATTTTATCGTGATATTTATGCTAGAAAACTAAAATATTCGTTTCTAGTTCCAGAAACATAAAAACATCGTTACTCGACAGGAAAAAATGCTAGAAACAAATTTATTAAATAAAATCTAATAAACAAATTTAGTTACTCAGGGATATTCTTAAAATTTAATTTTATTGTGATATTTATGCGAGAAAACTAAAATATTCGTTTCTATCTCCAGACAAATAAAAACATATTATCTCGTCAGGAAAAAATGCTAGAATCAAACTTATTAAATGAAATATAATAAACAAATTAAGTTACTCAGGGATATTCTTACAATTTAATTTTATCGTGATATTTATGCGAGAAAACTAAAATATTCGTTTCTAGTTCCAGAAACATAAAAACATCGTTACTCGTCAGGAAAAAATGCTAGAAACAAACTTATTCAATAAAATCTAATAAACAAATTTAGTTACTCAGGGATATTCTTAAAATTTAATTTTATCGTGATATTTGTGCGAGAAAACTAAAATATTCGTTTCTATCTACAGACAATTTAAAACATCGTAACTCGACAGGAAAAAATGCTAGAATCAAACTTATTAAATGAAATATAATAAACAAATTAAGATACTCAGGGATATTCTTAAAATTTAATTTTATCGTGATATTTATGCGAGAAAACTAAAATATTCGTTTCTAGCTCCAGATAATTTAAAACATCGTAACGCGACAGGAAAAAATGCTAGAATCAAACTTATTAAATGAAATATAATAAACAAATTAAGTTACTCGGGGGTATTCTTACAATTTAATTTTATCGTGGTATTTATGCGAGAAAACTAAAATATTCGTTTCTAGCTCCAGACAAATAAAAACATCGTTACTCCTCAGGAAAAAATTCTAGAATCAAACTTATAAAAAAATCTAATAAACAAATAAAGTTACTCAGGGATATTCTTAAAATTTAATTTTATCGTGATATTTATGCGAGAAAACTAAAATATTCGTTTCTAGTTCCAGACAAACAAAAACATCGTAACTGCTCAGGAAAAAATGCTAGAATGAAACTTATTAAATAAAATCTAATAAACAAATTTAGTTACTCAGGGATATTCTTAAAATTTAATTTTATCGTGATATTTATGCGAGAAAACTAAAATATTCGTTTCTATCTCCAGACAAATAAAAACATCGTAACTCGTCAAGAAAAAATGCTAGAATCAAACTTATTAAATGAAATATAATAAACAAATTAAGTTACTCAGGGATATTCTTAAAATTTAATTTTATCGTGATATTTATGCGAGAAAACTAAAATATTCGTTTCTATCTCCAGACAAATAAAAACATCGTAACTCGTCAAGAAAAAATGCTAGAATCAAACTTATTAAATGAAATATAATAAACAAATTAAGTTACTCAGGGATATTCTTACAATTTAATTTTATCGTGATATTTATGCGAGAAAACTAAAATATTCGTTTCTAGTTCCAGAAACATAATAACATCGTTACTCGTCAGGAAAAAATGCTAGAAACAAACTTATTCAATAAAATCTAATAAACAAATTTAGTTACTCAGGGATATTCTTAAAATTTAATTTTATCGTGATATTTGTGCGAGAAAACTAAAATATTCGTTTCTATCTCCAGACAATTTAAACATCGTAACTCGACAGGAAAAAATGCTAGAATCAAACTTATTAAATGAAATATAATAAACAAATTAAGTTACTCAGGGATATACTTAAAATTTAATTTTATCGTGATATTTATGCGAGAAAACTAAAATATTCGTTTCTATTTCCAGCCAATTTAAAACATCGAAACTCGACAGGAAAAAATGCTAGAATCAAACTTATTAAATGAAATATAATAAACAAATTAAGTTACTCAGGGGTATTCTTACAATTTAATTTTATCGTCATATTTATGCGAGAAAACTAAAATATTCGTTTCTAGCTCCAGACAAATAAAAACATCGTAACTCGTCAGGAAAAAATGCTAGAATCAAACCTATTAAATGAAATATAATAAACAAATTAAGTTACTCAGGAATATTCTTAAAATTTAATTTTATCGTGATATTTATGCGAGAAAACTAAAATATTCGTTTCTAGTTCCAGGAACATAAAAACATCGTTACTCGTCAGGAAAAAATGCTAGAAACAAATTTATTAAATAAAATTAATAAACAAATTTAGTTACTCAGGGATATTCTTAAAATTTAATTTTATCGTGATATTTATGCGAGAAAACTAAAATATTCGTTTCTAGTTCCAGAAACATAAAAACATCGTTACTCGTCAGGAAAAAATGCTAGAAAAAAACTTATTCAATAAAATCTAATAAACAAATTTAGTTACTCAGGGACATTCTTAAAATTTAATTTTATCGTGATATTTATGCGAGAAAAATAAAATATTCGTTTCTATCTCTCCAGACAAATAAAAACTTCGTTACTCATCAGGAAAAAATGCTAGAATCAAACCTATTAAATGAAATATAATAAACAAATTATGTTACTTAGGAATATTCTTAAAATTAAATTTTATCGTGGTATATATGCGAGAAAACTAAAATATTCGTTTCTAGTTCCAGACAAACAAAAACATCGTAACTGCTCAGGAAAAAATGCTAGAATGAAACTTATTAAATAAAATCTAATAAACAAATTTAGTTACTCAGGGATATTCTTAAAATTTAATTTTAACCTGATATTTATGCGAGAAAACTAAAATATTCGTTTCTATCTCCAGACAAATAAAAACATCGTAACTCGTCAGGAAAAAATTCTAGAATCAAACTTATTAAATGAATTATAATAAACAAATTAAGTTACTCAGGGATATTCTTAAAATTTAATTTTATCGTGATATTTATGCGAGAAAACTAAAATATTCGTTTCTAGTTCCAGAAACATAAAAACATCGTTACTCGTCAGGAAAAAATGCTAGAAACAAATTTATTAAATAAAATCTAATAAACAAATTTAGTTACTCAGGGATATTCTTAAAATTTAATTTTATTGTGTTATTTATGCGAGAAAACTAAAATATTCGTTTCTATCTCCAGACAAATAAAAACACAGTATCTCGTCAGGAAAAAATGCTAGAATCAAACTTATTACATGAAATATAATAAACAAATTAAGTTACTCAGGGATATTTTTAAAATTTAATTTTATCGTGATATTTATGCTAGAAAACTAAAATATTCGTTTCTAGTTCCAGAAACATAAAAACATCGTTACTCGTCAGGAAAAAATGCTAGAAACAAACTTATTCAATAAAATCTAATAAACAAATTTAGTTACTCAGGGATATTCTTAAAATTTAATTTTATCGTGATATTTATACGAGAAAACTAAAATATTCGTTTCTATCTCCAGACAAATAAAAACATCGTAACTCGTCAGGAAAAAATACTAGAATCAAACCTATTAAATGAAATATAATAAACAAATTAAGTTACTCAGGAATATTCTTAAAATTTAATTTTATCGTGATATTTATGCGAGAAAACTAAAATATTCGTTTCTAGTTCCAGGAACATAAAAACATCGTTACTCGTCAGGAAAAAATGCTAGAAACAAATTTATTAAATAAAATTAATAAACAAATTTAGTTACTCAGGGATATTCTTAAAATTTAATTTTATCGTGATATTTATGCGAGAAAACTAAAATATTCGTTTCTAGTTCCAGAAACATAAAAACATCGTTACTCGTCAGGAAAAAATGATAGAAAAAAACTTATTCAATAAAATCTAATAAACAAATTTAGTTACTCAGGGACATTCTTAAAATTTAATTTTATCGTGATATTTATGCGAGAAAACTAAAATATTCGTTTCTATCTCTCCAGACAAATAAAAACATCGTTACTCATCAGGAAAAAATGCTAGAATCAAACCTATTAAATGAAATATAATAAACAAATTTAGTTACTCAGGGATATTCTTAAAATTTAATTTTATCGTGATATTTATGCGAGAAAACTAAAATATTCGTTTCTATCTCCAGACAAATAAAAACATCGTAACTCGTCAAGAATAAATGCTAGAATCAAACTTATTAAATGAAATATAATAAACAAATTAAGTTACTCAGGGATATTCTTAAAATTTAATTTTATCGTGATATTTATGCGAGAAAACTAAAATATTCGTTTCTATCTCCAGACAAATAAAAACATCGTAACTCGTCAAGAAAAAATGCTAGAATCAAACTTATTAAATGAAATATAATAAACAAATTAAGTTACTCAGGGATATTCTTACAATTTAATTTTATCGTGATATTTATGCGAGAAAACTAAAATATTCGTTTCTAGTTCCAGAAACAAAAAAACATCGTTACTCGTCAGGAAAAAATGCTAGAAACAAACTTATTCAATAAAATCTAATAAACAAATTTAGTTACTCAGGGATATTCTTAAAATTTAATTTTATCGTGATATTTGTGCGAGAAAACTAAAATATTCGTTTCTATCTCCAGACAATTTAAAACATCGTAACTCGACAGGAAAAAATGCTAGAATCAAACTTATTAAATGAAATATAATAAACAAATTAAGTTACTCAGGGATATACTTAAAATTTAATTTTATCGTGATATTTATGCGAGAAAACTAAAATATTCGTTTCTATTTCCAGACAATTTAAAACATCGAAACTCGACAGGAAAAAATGCTAGAATCAAACTTATTAAATGAAATATAATAAACAAATTAAGTTACTCAGGGGTATTCTTACAATTTAATTTTATCGTGATATTTATGCGAGAAAACTAAAATATTCGTTTCTAACTCCAGACAATTTAAAACATCGTAACTCGACAGGAAAAAATGCTAGAATCAAACTTATTAAATAAAATATAATAAACAAATTAAGTTACTCAGGGATATACTTAAAATTTAATTTTATCGTGATATTTATGCGAGAAAACTAAAATATTCGTTTCTATTTCCAAGCAAATTTAAAACATCGAAACTCGACAGGAAAAAATGCTAGAATCAAACTTATTAAATGAAATATAATAAACAAATTAAGTTACTCAGGGGTATTCTTACAATTTAATTTTATCGTCATATTTATGCGAGAAAACTAAAATATTCGTTTCTAGCTCCAGACAAATAAAAACATCGTAACTCGTCAGGAAAAAATGCTAGAATCAAACCTATTAAATGAAATATAATAAACAAATTAAGTTACTCAGGAATATTCTTAAAATTTAATTTTATCGTGATATTTATGCGAGAAAACTAAAATATTCGTTTCTAGTTCCAGGAACATAAAAACATCGTTACTCGTTAGGAAAAAATGCTAGAAACAAATTTATTAAATAAAATTAATAAACAAATTTAGTTACTCAGGGATATTCTTAAAATTTAATTTTATCGTGATATTTATGCGAGAAAACTAAAATATTCGTTTCTAGTTCCAGAAACATAAAAACATCGTTACTCGTCAGGACAAAATGCTAGAAAAAAACTTATTCAATAAAATCTAATAAACAAATTTAGTTACTCAGGGACATTCTTAAAATTTAATTTTATCGTGATATTTATGCGAGAAAAATAAAATATTCGTTTCTATCTCTCCAGACAAATAAAAACATCGTTACTCATCAGGAAAAAATGCTAGAATCAAACCTATTAAATGAAATATAATAAACAAATTATGTTACTTAGGGATATTCTTAAAATTAAATTTTATCGTGATATTTATGCGAGAAAACTAAAATATTCGTTTCTAGTTCCAGACAAACAAAAACATCGTAACTGCTCAGGAAAAAATGCTAGAATGAAACTTATTAAATAAAATCTAATAAACAAATTTAGTTACTCAGGGATATTCTTAAAATTTAATTTTATCCTGATATTTATGCGAGAAAACTAAAATATTCGTTTCTATCTCCAGACAAATAAAAACATCGTAACTCGTCAGGAAAAAATTCTAGAATCAAACTTATTAAATGCATTATAATAAACAAATTAAGTTACTCAGGGATATTCTTAAAATTTAATTTTATCGTGATATTTATGCGAGAAAACTAAAATATTCGTTTCTAGTTCCAGAAACATAAAAACATCGTTACTCGTCAGGAAAAAATGCTAGAAACAAATTTATTAAATAAAATCTAATAAACAAATTTAGTTACTCAGGGATATTCTTAAAATTTAATTTTATTGTGATATTTATGCGAGAAAACTAAAATATTCGTTTCTATCTCCAGACAAATAAAAACACAGTATCTCGTCAGGAAAAAATGCTAGAATCAAACTTATTACATGAAATATAATAAACAAATTAAGTTACTCAGGGATATTTTTAAAATTTAATTTTATCGTGATATTTATGCTAGAAAACTAAAATATTCGTTTCTAGTTCCAGAAACATAAAAACATCGTTACTCGTCAGGAAAAAATGCTAGAAACAAACTTATTAAATAAAATCTAATAAACAAATTTAGTTACTCAGGGATATTCTTAAAATTTAATTTTATCGTGATATTTATACGAGAAAACTAAAATATTCGTTTCTATCTCCAGACAAATAAAAACATCGTAACTCGTCAGGAAAAAATACTAGAATCAAACCTATTAAATGAAATATAATAAACAAATTAAGTTACTCAGGAATATTCTTAAAATTTAATTTTATCGTGATATTTATGCGAGAAAACTAAAATATTCGTTTCTAGTTCCAGGAACATAAAAACATCGTTACTCGTCAGGAAAAAATGCTAGAAACAAATTTATTAAATAAAATTAATAAACAAATTTAGTTACTCAGGGATATTCTTAAAATTTAATTTTATCGTGATATTTATGCGAGAAAACTAAAATATTCGTTTCTAGTTCCAGAAACATAAAAACATCGTTACTCGTCAGGAAAAAATGCTAGAAAAAAACTTATTCAATAAAATCTAATAAACAAATTTAGTTACTCAGGGACATTCTTAAAATTTAATTTTATCGTGATATTTATGCGAGAAAACTAAAATATTCGTTTCTATCTCTCCAGACAAATAAAAACATCGTAACTCGTCAAGAATAAATGCTAGAATCAAACTTATTAAATGAAATATAATAAACAAATTAAGTTACTCAGGGATATTCTTAAAATTTAATTTTATCGTGATATTTATGCGAGAAAACTAAAATATTCGTTTCTATCTCCAGACAAATAAAAACATCGTAACTCGTCAAGAAAAAATGCTAGAATCAAACTTATTAAATGAAATATAATAAACAAATTAAGTTACTCAGGGATATACTTAAAATTTAATTTTATCGTGATATTTATGCGAGAAAACTAAAATATTCGTTTCTATTTCCAGACAATTTAAAACATCGAAACTCGACAGGAAAAAATGCTAGAATCAAACTTATTAAATGAAATATAATAAACAAATTAAGTTACTCAGGGGTATTCTTACAATTTAATTTTATCGTCATATTTATGCGAGAAAACTAAAATATTCGTTTCTATTTCCAGACAATTTAAAACATCGAAACTCGACAGGAAAAAATGCTAGAATCAAACTTATTAAATGAAATATAATAAACAAATTAAGTTACTCACGGGTATTCTTACAATTTAATTTTATCGTGATATTTATGCGAGAAAACTAAAATATTCGTTTCTATCTCCAGACAATTTAAAACATCGTAACTCGACAGGAAAAAATGCTAGAATCAAACTTATTAAATAAAATATAATAAACAAATTAAGTTACTCAGGGATATACTTAAAATTTAATTTTATCGTGATATTTATGCGAGAAAACTAAAATATTCGTTTCTATTTCCAGACAATTTAAAACATCGAAACTCGACAGGAAAAAATGCTAGAATCAAACTTATTAAATGAAATATAATAAACAAATTAAGTTACTCAGGGGTATTCTTACAATTTAATTTTATCGTCATATTTATGCGAGAAAACTAAAATATTCGTTTCTAGCTCCAGACAAATAAAAACATCGTAACTCGTCAGGAAAAAATGCTAGAATCAAACCTATTAAATGAAATATAATAAACAAATTAAGTTACTCAGGGATATTCTTAAAATTTAATTTTATCGTGATATTTATGCGAGAAAACTAAAATATTCGTTTCTAGTTCCAGGAACATAAAAACATCGTTACTCGTCAGGAAAAAATGCTAGAAACAAATTTATTAAATAAAATTAATAAACAAATTTAGTTACTCAGGGATATTCTTAAAATTTAATTTTATCGTGATATTTATGCGAGAAAACTAAAATATTCGTTTCTAGTTCCAGAAACATAAAAACATCGTTACTCGTCAGGACAAAATGCTAGAAAAAAACTTATTCAATAAAATCTAATAAACAAATTTAGTTACTCAGGGACATTCTTAAAATTTAATTTTATCGTGATATTTATGCGAGAAAAATAAAATATTCGTTTCTATCTCTCCAGACAAATAAAAACATCGTTACTCATCAGGAAAAAATGCTAGAATCAAACCTATTAAATGAATTATAATAAACAAATTATGTTACTTAGGGATATTCTTAAAATTAAATTTTATCGTGATATTTATGCGAGAAAACTAAAATATTCGTTTCTAGTTCCAGACAAACAAAAACATCGTAACTGCTCAGGAAAAAATGCTAGAATGAAACTTATTAAATAAAATCTAATAAACAAATTTAGTTACTCAGGGATATTCTTAAAATTTAATTTTATCCTGATATTTATGCGAGAAAACTAAAATATTCGTTTCTATCTCCAGACAAATAAAAACATCGTAACTCGTCAGGAAAAAATTCTAGAATCAAACTTATTAAATGAAATATAATAAACAAATTAAGTTACTCAGGGATATTCTTAAAATTTAATTTTATCGTGATATTTGTGCGAGAAAACTAAAATATTCGTTTCTAGTTCCAGAAACATAAAAACATCGTTACTCGTCAGGAAAAAATGCTAGAAACAAATTTATTAAATAAAATCTAATAAACAAATTTAGTTACTCAGGGATATTCTTAAAATTTAATTTTATTGTGATATTTATGCGAGAAAACTAAAATATTCGTTTCTATCTCCAGACAAATAAAAACACAGTATCTCGTCAGGAAAAAATGCTAGAATCAAACTTATTACATGAAATATAATAAACAAATTAAGTTACTCAGGGATATTTTTAAAATTTAATTTTATCGTGATATTTATGCTAGAAAACTAAAATATTCGTTTCTAGTTCCAGAAACATAAAAACATCGTTACTCGTCAGGAAAAAATGCTAGAAACAAACTTATTCAATAAAATCTAATAAACTAATTTAGTTACTCAGGGATATTCTTAAAATTTAATTTTATCGTGATATTTATGCGAGAAAACTAAAATATTCGTTTCTAGTTCCAGGAACATAAAAACATCGTTACTCGTCAGGAAAAAATGCTAGAAACAAATTTATTAAATAAAATTAATAAACAAATTTAGTTACTCAGGGTTATTCTTAAAATTTAATTTTATCGTGATATTTATGCGAGAAAACTAAAATATTCGTTTCTAGTTCCAGAAACATAAAAACATCGTTACTCGTCAGGAAAAAATGCTAGAAACAAATTTATTAAATAAAATTAATAAACAAATTTAGTTACTCAGGGACATTCTTAAAATTTAATTTTATCGTGATATTTATGCAAAAAAAATAAAATATTCGTTTCTATCTCTCCAGACAAATAAAAACATCGTTACTCATCAGGAAAAAATGCTAGAATCAAACCTATTAAATGAAATATAATAAACAAATTATGTTACTTAGGGATATTCTTAAAATTAAATTTTATCTTGATATTTATGCGAGAAAACTAAAATATTCGTTTCTAGTTCCAGACAAACAAAAACATCGTAACTGCTCAGGAAAAAATGCTAGAATGAAACTTATTAAATAAAATCTAATAAACAAATTTAGTTACTCAGGGATATTCTTAAAATTTAATTTTATCCTGATAAATATGCGAGAAAACTAAAATATTCGTTTCTATCTCCAGACAAATAAAAACATCGTAACTCGTCAGGAAAAAATTCTAGAATCAAACTTATTAAATGAAATATAATAAACAAATTAAGTTACTCAGGGATCTTCGTAAAATTAAATTTTATCGTGATATTTATGCGAGAAAACTAAAATATTCGTTTCTATCTCCAGACAAATAAAAACACAGTATCTCGTCAGGAAAAAATGCTAGAATCAAACTTATTAAATGAAATATAATAAACAAATTAAGTTACTCAGGGATATTCTTAAAATTAAATTTTATCGTGATATTTATGCGAGAAAACTAAAATATTCGTTTCTAGTTCCAGAAACATAAAAACATCGTTACTCGTCAGGAAAAAATGCTAGAAACAAACTTATTAAATAAAATCTTATAAACTAATTTAGTTACTCAGGGATATTCTTAAAATTTAATTTTATCGTGATATTTATGCGAGAAAACTTAAATATTCGTTTCTAGTTCCAGAAACGTAAAAACATCGTAACTCGTCAGGAAAAAATGCTAGAAACAAACTTATTCAATAAAATCTAATAAACAAATTTAGTTACTCAGGAATATTCTTAAAATTTAATTTTATCGTGATATTTATGCGAGAAAACTAAAATATTCGTTTCTATCTATAGACAAATAAAAACATCGTAACTCGTCAGGAAAAAAAGCTAGAATCAAACTTATTAAATGAAATATAATAAACAAATCATGTTACTCAGGGATATTCTTACAATTTAATTTTATCGTGATATTTATGCGAGAAAACTAAAATATTCGTTTCTAGTTCCAGAAACATAAAAACATCGTTACTCGTCAGGAAAAAATGCTAGATTCAAACTTATTAAATGAAATATAATAAACAAATTTAGTTACTCAGGGATATTCTTAAAATTTAATTTTATCGTGATATTTATGCTAGAAAACTAAAATATTCGTTTCTAGCTCCAGACAAATAAAAACATCGTAACTCGTCAGGAAAAAATGCTAGAATCAAACTTATTAAATGAAATATAATAAACAAATTAAGTTACTCAGGGATATTCTTAAAATTTAATTTTATCGTGATATTTATGCTAGAAAACTAAAATATTCGTTTCTAGTTCCAGAAACATAAAAACATCGTTACTCGTCAGGAAAAAATGCTAGAAACAAATTTATTAAATAAAATCTAATAAACAAATTTAGTTACTCAGGGATATTCTTAAAATTTAATTTTATTGTGATATTTATGCGAGAAAACTAAAATATTCGTTTCTATCTCCAGACAAATAAAAACATAGTATCTCGTCAGGAAAAAATGCTAGAATCAAACTTATTAAAGAAATATAATAAACAATTTAAGTTACTCAGGGATATTCTTAAAATTTAATTTTATCGTGATATTTATGCTAGAAAACTAAAATATTCGTTTCTAGTTCCAGAAACATAAAAACATCGTTACTCGTCAGGAAAAAATGCTAGTAACAAATTTATTAAATAAAATCTAATAAACAAATTTAGTTACTCAGGAATATTCTTAAAATTTAATTTTATTGTGATATTTATGCGAGAAAACTAAAATATTCGTTTCTATCTCCAGACAAATAAAAACATAGTATCTCGTCAGGAAAAAATGCTAGAATCAAACTTATTAAATGAAATATAATAAACAAATTAAGTTACTCAGGGATATTCTTACAATTTAATTTTATCGTGATATTTATGCGAAAAAACTAAAATATTCGTTTCTAGCTCCAGACAATTTAAAACATCGTAACTCGACAGGAAAAAATGCTAGAATCAAACTTATTAAATGAAATATAATAAACAAATTAAGTTACTCAGGTATATTCTTAAAATTTAATTTTATCGTGATATTTATGCGAGAAAACTAAAATATTCGTTTCTAGTTCCAGAAACATAAAAACATCGTTACTCGTCAGGAAAAAATGCTAGAAACAAACTTATTCAATAAAATCTAATAAACAAATTTAGTTACTCAGGGATATTCTTAAAATTTTATTTTAACGTGATATTTATGCGAGAAAACTAAAATATTCGTTTCTAGTTCCAGAAACATAAAAACATCGTTACTCGTCAAAAAAAAATGCTAGAAACAAACTTATTCAATAAAATTTAATAAACAAATTT
This sequence comes from Pterostichus madidus, assembly GCA_911728475.2. Taxonomy (NCBI): domain Eukaryota; kingdom Metazoa; phylum Arthropoda; class Insecta; order Coleoptera; family Carabidae; genus Pterostichus; species Pterostichus madidus. The sequence continues at coordinate 19,799,899 of OU452309.1, read as the reverse complement.
AGTTACTCAGGGATATTCTTAAAATTTAATTTTATCGTGATATTTATGCGAGAAAACTAAAATATTCGTTTCTATCTCTCCAGACAAATAAATACATCGTTACTCGTCAGGAAAAAATGCTAGAATCAAACCTATTAAATGAAATATAATAAACAAATTAAGTTACTCAGGGATATTCTTAAAATTTAATTTTATCGTGATATTTATGCGAGAAAACTAAAATATTCGTTTCTAGTTCCAGAAACATAAAAACATCGTAACTCGACAGGAAAAATTGCTAGAATCAAACTTATTAAATGAAATATAATAAACAAATTAAGATACTCAGGGATATTCTTAAAATTTAATTTTATCGTGATATTTATGCGAGAAAACTAAAATATTCGTTTCTAGCTCCAGATAATTTAAAACATCGTAACTCGACAGGAAAAAATGCTAGAATCAAACTTATTAAATGAAATATAATAAACAAATTAAGTTACTCGGGGGTATTCTTACAATTTAATTTTATCGTGATATTTATGCGAGAAAACTAAAATATTCGTTTCTAGCTCCAGGCAAATAAAAACATCGTTACTCCTCAGGAAAAAATTCTAGAATCAAACTTATAAAAAAATCTAATAAACAAATAAAGTTACTCAGGGATATTCTTAAAATTTAATTTTATCGTGATATTTATGCGAGAAAACTAAAATATTCGTTTCTAGTTCCAGACAAACAAAAACATCGTAACTGCTCAGGAAAAAATGCTAGAATGAAACTTATTAAATAAAATCTAATAAACAAATTTAGTTACTCAGGGATATTCTTAAAATTTAATTTTATCGTGATATTTATGCGAGAAAACTAAAATATTCGTTTCTATCTCCAGACAAATAAAAACATCGTAACTCGTCAAGAAAAAATGCTAGAATCAAACTTATTAAATGAAATATAATAAACAAATTAAGTTACTCAGGGATATTCTTAAAATTGAATTTTATCGTGATATTTATGCGAGAAAACTAAAATATTCGTTTCTATCTCCAGACAAATAAAAACATCGTAACTCGTCAAGAAAAAATGCTAGAATCAAACTTATTAAATGAAATATAATAAACAAATTAAGTTACTCAGGGATATTCTTACAATTTAATTTTATCGTGATATTTATGCGAGAAAACTAAAATATTCGTTTCTATCTCCAGACAATTTAAAACATCGTAACTCGACAGGAAAAAATGCTAGAATCAAACTTATTAAATGAAATATAATAAACAAATTAAGTTACTCAGGGATATACTTAAAATTTAATTTTATCGTGATATTTATGCGAGAAAACTAAAATATTCGTTTCTATTTCCAGACAATTTAAAACATCGAAACTCGACAGGAAAAAATGCTAGAATCAAACTTATTAAATGAAATATAATAAACAAATTAAGTTACTCAGGGGGGTATTCTTACAATTTAATTTTATCGTCATATTTATGCGAGAAAACTAAAATATTCGTTTCTAGCTCCAGACAAATAAAAACATCGTAACTCGTCAGGAAAAAATGCTAGAATCAAACTTATTAAATGAAATATAATAAACAAATTAAGTTACTCAGGGATATTCTTAAAATTTAATTTTATCGTGATATTTATGCTAGAAAACTAAAATATTCGTTTCTAGTTCCAGAAACATAAAAACATCGTTACTCGTCAGGAAAAAATGCTAGAAACAAACTTATTCAATAAAATCTAATAAACAAATTTAGTTACTCAGGGATATTCTTAAAATTTAATTTTATCGTGATATTTATGCGAGAAAACTAAAATATTCGTTTCTATCTCCAGACAATTAAAAACATCGTAACTCGTCAGGAAAAAATACTAGAATCAAACCTTTTAAATGAAATATAATAAACAAATTAAGTTACTCAGGAATATTCTTAAAATTTAATTTTATCGTGATATTTATGCGAGAAAACTAAAATATTCGTTTCTAGTTCCAGGAACATAAAAACATCGTTACTCATCAGAAAAAAATGCTAGAATCAAACCTATTAAATGAAATATAATAAACAAATTAAGTTACTCAGGGATATTCTTAAAATTTAATTTTATCGTGATATTTATGCGAGAAAACTAAAATATTCGTTTCTAGTTCCAGAAACATAAAAACATCGTTACTCGTCAGGAAAAAATGCTAGAAACAAATTTATTAAATAAAATCTAATAAACAAATTTAGTTACTCAGGGATATTCTTAAAATTTAATTTTATTGTGATATTTATGCGAGAAAACTAAAATATTCGTTTCTATCTCTAGACAAATAAAAACACAGTATCTCGTCAGGAAAAAATGCTAGAATCAAACTTATTAAATGAAATATAATAAACAAATTAAGTTACTCAGGGATATTCTTAAAATTAAATTTTATCGTGATATTTATGCGAGAAAACTAAAATATTCGTTTCTATCTCCAGACAAATAAAAACACGGTATCTCGTCAGGAAAAAATGCTAGAATCAAACTTATTAAATGAAATATAATAAACAAATTAAGTTACTCAGGGATATTCTTAAAATTAAATTTTATCGTGATATTTATGCGAGAAAACTAAAATATTCGTTTCTAGTTCCAGAAACATAAAAACATCGTTACTCGTCAGGAAAAAATGCTAGAAACAAACTTATTAAATAAAATCTAATAAACTAATTTAGTTACTCAGGGATATTCTTAAAATTTAATTTTATCGTGATATTTATGCGAGAAAACTTAAATATTCGTTTCTAGTTCCAGAAACGTAAAAACATCGTAACTCGTCAGGAAAAAATGCTAGAAACAAACTTATTCAATAAAATCTAATAAACAAATTTAGTTACTCAGGGATATTCTTAAAATTTAATTTTATCGTGATATTTATGCGAGAAAACTAAAATATTCGTTTCTATCTATAGACAAATAAAAACATCGTAACTCGTCAGGAAAAAATGCTAGAATCAAACTTATTAAATGAAGTATAATAAACAAATCATGTTACTCAGGGATATTCTTACAATTTAATTTTATCGTGATATTTATGCGAGAAAACTAAAATATTCGTTTCTAGTTCCAGAAACATAAAAACATCGTTACTCGTCAAGAAAAAATGCTACAAACAAACTTATTCAATAAAATCTAATAAACAAATTTAGTTACTCAGGGATATTCTTAAAATTTAATTTTATCGTGATATTTATGCGAGAAAACTAAAATATTCGTTTCTATCTCTCCAGACAAATAAATACATCGTTACTCGTCAGGAAAAAATGCTAGAATCAAACCTATTAAATGAAATATAATAAACAAATTAAGTTACTCAGGGATATTCTTAAAATTTAATTTTATGCGAGAAAACTAAAATATTCGTTTCTAGTTCCAGAAACATAAAAACATCGTAACTCGACAGGAAAAAATGCTAGAATCAAACTTATTAAATGAAATATAATAAACAAATTAAGTTACTCAGGGATATTCTTAAAATTTAATTTTATCGTGATATTTATGCGAGAAAACTAAAATATTCGTTTCTAGCTCCAGATAATTTAAAACATCGTAACTCGACAGGAAAAAATGCTAGAATCAAACTTATTAAATGAAATATAATAAACAAATTAAGTTACTCGGGGGTATTCTTACAATTTAATTTTATCGTGATATTTATGCGAGAAAACTAAAATATTCGTTTCTAGCTCCAGACAAATAAAAACATCGTTACTCCTCAGGAAAAAATTCTAGAATCAAACTTATATGAAAATCTAATAAACAAATAAAGTTACTCAGGGATATTCTTAAAATTTAATTTTATCGTGATATTTATGCGAGAAAACTAAAATATTCGTTTCTAGTTCCAGACAAACAAAAACATCGTAACTGCTCAGGAAAATATGCTAGAATGAAACTTATTAAATAAAATCTAATAAACAAATTTAGTTACTCAGGGATATTCTTAAAATTTAATTTTATCGTGATATTTATGCGAGAAAACTAAAATATTCGTTTCTATCTCCAGACAAATAAAAACATCGTAACTCGTCAAGAAAAAATGCTAGAATCAAACTTATTAAATGAAATATAATAAACAAATTAAGTTACTCAGGGATATTCTTAAAATTTAATTTTATCGTGATATTTATGCGAGAAAACTAAAATATTCGTTTCTATCTCCAGACAAATAAAAACATCGTAACTCGTCAAGAAAAAATGCTAGAATCAAACTTATTAAATGAAATATAATAAACAAATTAAGTTACTCAGGGATATTCTTACAATTTAATTTTATCGTGATATTTATGCGAGAAAACTAAAATATTCGTTTCTAGTTCCAGAAACATAAAAACATCGTTACTCGTCAGGAAAAAATGCTAGAAACAAATTTATTAAATAAAATTAATAAACAAATTTAGTTACTCAGGGATATTCTTAAAATTTAATTTTATCGTGATATTTATGCGAGAAAACTAAAATATTCGTTTCTAGTTCCAGAAACATAAAAACATCGTTACTCGTCAGGAAGAAATGCTAGAAACAAATTTATTAAAGAAAATCTAATAAACAAATTTAGTTACTCAGGGATATTCTTAAAATTTAATTTTATTGTGATATTTATGCGAGAAAACTAAAATATTCGTTTCTATCTCCAGACAAATAAAAACACAGTATCTCGTCAGGAAAAAATGCTAGAATCAAACTTATTAAATGAAATATAATAAACAAATTAAGTTACTCAGGGATATTCTTAAAATTAAATTTTATCGTGATATTTATGCGAGAAAACTAGAATATTCGTTTCTATCTCCAGACAAATAAAAACACAGTATCTCGTCAGGAAAAAATGCTAGAATCAAACTTATTAAATGAAATATAATAAACAAATTAAGTTACTCAGGGATATTCTTAAAATTAAATTTTATCGTGATATTTATGCGAGAAAACTAAAATATTCGTTTCTAGTTCCAGAAACATAAAAACATCGTTACTCGTCAGGAAAAAATGCTAGAAACAAACTTATTAAATAAAATCTAATAAACTAATTTAGTTACTCAGGGATATTCTTAAAATTTAATTTTATCGTGATATTTATCCGAGAAAACTTAAATATTCGTTTCTAGTTCCAGAAACGTAAAAACATCGTAACTCGTCAGGAAAAAATGCTAGAAACAAACTTATTCAATAAAATCTAATAAACAAATTTAGTTACTCAGGGATATTCTTAAATTTTAATTTTATCGTGATATTTATGCGAGAAAACTAAAATATTCGTTTCTATCTATAGACAAATAAAAACATCGTAACTCGTCAGGAAAAAATGCTAGAATCAAACTTATTAAATGAAATATAATAAACAAATCATGTTACTCAGGGATATTCTTACAATTTAATTTTATCGTGATATTTATGCGAGAAAACTAAAATATTCGTTTCTAGTTCCAGAAACATAAAAACATCGTTACTCGTCAGGAAAAAATGCTAGAATCAAACTTATTAAATGAAATATAATAAACAAATTTAGTTACTCAGGGATATTCTTAAAATTTAATTTTATCGTGGTATTTATGCGAGAAAACTAAAATATTCGTTTCTATCTCCAGACAAATAAAAACATCGTAACTCGTCAAGAAAAAATGCTAGAATCAAACTTATTAAATGAAATATAATAAACAAATTAAGTTACTCAGGGATATTCTTAAAATTTAATTTTATCGTGATATTTATGCGAGAAAACTAAAATATTCGTTTCTAGCAGCAGACAAATAAAAACATCGTAACTCGTCAGGAAAAAATAAAATAAATAAATAAATAAATATATCATCACGCCTTCTACCCAATACTGGGTGTGGCACTCTGCTGAAGCAGATCTCGGTAAGTGATATATTTTGCGCGTGAAGTGCGGTTACCAGTCGTCAAATCACGGCCCCCAAACATGTTTGTGGTGGAGGAGCCACAGGGATAGCTTTTTCAAATTATGAAAATTTGTCGCCTGTGGGAATCGAACCAGGGACCTCAGGATCCCCAGGCCGACTTCATACCACTGAGCTAGGCCATCGTCAGGAAAAAATGCTAGAAACAAATTTATTAAATAAAATCTAATAAACAAATTTAGTTACTCAGGGATATTCTTAAAATTTAATTTTATTGTGATATTTATTCGAGAAAACTAAAATATTCGTTTCTATCTCCAGACAAATAAAAACATAGTATCTCGTCAGGAAAAAATGCTAGAATCAAACTTATTAAATGAAATATAATAAACAAATTAAGTTACTCAGGAATATTCTTACAATTTAATTTTATCGTGATATTTATGCGAGAAAACTAAAATATTCGTTTCTAGCTCCAGACAATTTAAAACATCGTAACTCGACAGCAAAAAATGCTAGAATCAAACTTATTAAATGAAATATAATAAACAAATTAAGTTACTCAGGGATATTCTTACAATCTAATTTTATCGTGATATTTATACGAGAAAACTAAAATATTCGTTTCTAGTTCCAGAAACATAAAAACTCGTCAGGAAAAAATGCTAGAAACAAACTTATTAAATAAAATCTAATAAACAAATTTAGTTACTCAGGGATATTCTTAAAATTTAATTTTTTCCTGATATTTATGCGAGAAAACTAAAATATTCGTTTCTATCTTCAGACAAATAAAAACATCGTAACTCGTCAGGAAAAAATGCTAGAATCAAACTTATTAAATGAAATATAATAAACAAATTAAGTTACTCAGGGATATTCTTACAATTTAATTTTATCGTGATATTTATGCGAAAAAACTAAAATATTCGTTTCTAGCTCCAGACAATTTAAAGCATCGTAACTCGACAGGAAAAAATGCTAGAATCAAACTTATTAAATGAAATATAATAAACAAATTAAGTTACTCAGGGATATTCTTAAAATTTAATTTTATCCTGATATTTATGCGAGAAAACTAAAATATTCGTTTCTAGTTCCAGAAACATAAAAACATCGTTACTCGTCAGGAAAAAATGCTAGAAACAAACTTATTCAATAAAATCTAATAAACAAATTTAGTTACTCAGGGATATTCTTAAAATTTAATTTTATCGTGATATTTATGCGAGAAAACTAAAATATTCGTTTCTATCTCCAGACAAATAAAAAAATCGTAACTCGTCAGGAAAAAATGCTAGAATCAAACCTATTAAATGAAATATAATAAACAAATTAAGTTACTCAGGAATATTCTTAAAATTTAATTTTATCGTGATATTTATGCGAGAAAACTAAAATATTCGTTTCTAGTTCCAGGAACATAAAAATATCGTTACTCGTCAGGAAAAAATGCTAGAAACAAATTTATTAAATAAAATCTAATAAACAAATTTAGTTACTCAGGGATATTCTAAAAATTTAATTTTATCGTGATATTTATGCGAGAAAACTAAAATATTCGTTTCTAGTTCCAGAAACATAAAAACATCGTTACTCGTCAAGAAAAAATGCTAGAAACAAACTTATTCAATAAAATCTAATAAACAAATTTAGTTACTCAGGGATATTCTTAAAATTTAATTTTATCGTGATATTTATGCGAGAAAACTAAAATATTCGTTTCTATCTCTCCAGACAAATAAATACATCGTTACTCGTCAGGAAAAAATGCTAGAATCAAACTTATTAAATGAAATATAATAAACAAATTAAGATACTCAGGGATATTCTTAAAATTTAATTTTATCGTGATATTTATGCGAGAAAACTAAAATATTCGTTCCTAGTTCCAGAAACATAAAAACATCGTAACTCGACAGGAAAAAATGCTAGAATCAAACTTATTAAATGAAATATAATAAACAAATTAAGATACTCAGGGATATTCTTAAAATTTAATTTTATCGTGATATTTATGCGAGAAAACTAAAATATTCGTTTCTAGCTCCAGATAATTTAAAACATCGTAACTCGACAGGAAAAAATGCTAGAATCAAACTTATTGAATGAAATATAATAAACAAATTAAGTTACTCGGGGGTATTCTTACAATTTAATTTTATCGTGATATTTATGCAAGAAAACTAAAATATTCGTTTCTAGTTCCAGAAACATAAAAACATCGTTACTCGTCAAGAAAAAATGCTAGAAACAAACTTATTCAATAAAATCTAATAAACAAATTTAGTTACTCAGGGATATTCTTAAAATTTAATTTTATCGTGATATTTATGCGAGAAAACTAAAATATTCGTTTCTATCTCTCCAGACAAATAAATACATCGTTACTCGTCAGGAAAAAATGCTAGAATCAAACCTATTAAATGAAATATAATAAACAAATTAAGTTACTCAGGGATATTCTTAAAATTTAATTTTATCGTGATATTTATGCGAGAAAACTAAAATATTCGTTCCTAGTTCCAGAAACATAAAAACAACGTAACTCGACAGGAAAAAATGCTAGAATCAAACTTATTAAATGAAATATAATAAACAAATTAAGATACTCAGGGATATTCTTAAAATTTAATTTTATCGTGATATTTATGCGAGAAAACTAAAATATTCGTTTCTAGCTCCAGATAATTTAAAACATCGTAACTCGACAGGAAAAAATGCTAGAATCAAACTTATTGAATGAAATATAATAAACAAATTAAGTTACTCGGTGGTATTCTTACAATTTAATTTTATCGTGATATTTATGCGAGAAAACTAAAATATTCGTTTCTAGCTCCAGACAAATAAAAACATCGTTACTCCTCAGGAAAAAATTCTAGAATCAAACTTATAAAAAAATCTAATAAACAAATAAAGTTACTCAGGGATATTCTTTAAATTTAATTTTATCGTGATATTTATGCGAGAAAACTAAAATATTCGTTCCTAGTTCCAGAAACATAAAAACATCGTAACTCGACAGGAAAAAATGCTAGAATCAAACTTATTAAATGAAATATAATAAACAAATTAAGATACTCAGGGATATTCTTAAAATTTAATTTTATCGTGATATTTATGCGAGAAAACTAAAATATTCGTTTCTAGCTCCAGATAATTTAAAACATCGTAACTCGACAGGAAAAAATGCTAGAATCAAACTTATTGAATGAAATATAATAAACAAATTAAGTTACTCGGGGGTATTCTTACAATTTAATTTTATCGTGATATTTATGCGAGAAAACTAAAATATTCGTTTCTAGTTCCAGAAACATAAATACATCGTTACTCGTCAGGAAAAAATGCTAGAATCAAACCTATTAAATGAAATATAATAAACAAATTAAGTTACTCAGGGATATTCTTAAAATTTAATTTTATCGTGATATTTATGCGAGAAAACTAAAATATTCGTTCCTAGTTCCAGAAATATAAAAACATCGTAACTCGACAGGAAAAAATGCTAGAATCAAACTTATTAAATGAAATATAATAAACAAATTAAGATACTCAGGGATATTCTTAAAATTTAATTTTATCGTGATATTTATGCGAGAAAACTAAAATATTCGTTTCTAGCTCCAGATAATTTAAAACATCGTAACTCGACAGGAAAAAATGCTAGAATCAAACTTATTGAATGAAATATAATAAACAAATTAAGTTACTCGGGGGTATTCTTACAATTTAATTTTATCGTGATATTTATGCGAGAAAACTAAAATATTCGTTTCTAGCTCCAGACAAATAAAAACATCGTTACCCCTCAGGAAAAAATTCTAGAATCAAACTTATAAAAAAATCTAATAAACAAATAAAGTTACTCAGGGATATTCTTAAAATTTAATTTTATCGTGATATTTATGCGAGAAAACTAAAATATTCGTTTCTAGTTCCAGACAAACAAAAACATCGTAACTGCTCAGGAAAAAATGCTAGAATGAAACTTATTAAATAAAATCTAATAAACAAATTTAGTTACTCAGGGATATTCTTACAATCTAATTTTATCGTGATATTTATGCGAGAAAACTAAAATATTCGTTTCTAGTTCCAGAAACATAAAAACATCGTTACTCGTCAGGAAAAAATGCTAGAAACAAACTTATTAAATAAAATCTAATAAACAAATTTAGTTACTCAAGGATATTCTTAAAATTTAATTTTATCCTGATATTTATGCGAGAAAACTAAAATATTCGTTTCTATCTTCAGACAAATAAAAACATCGTAACTCGTCAGGAAAAAATGCTAGAATCAAACTTATTAAATGAAATATAATAAACAAATTAAGTTACTCAGGGATATTCTTACAATTTAATTTTATCGTGATATTTATGCGAGAAAACTAAAATATTCGTTTCTAGTTCCAGAAACATAAAAACATCGGTACTCGTCAGGAAAAAATGCTAGAAACAAACTTATTCAATAAAATCTAATAAACAAATTTAGTTACTCAGGGATATTCTTAAAATTTAATTTTATCGTGATGTTTGTGCGAGAAAACTAAAATATTCGTTTCTATCTCCAGACAATTTAAAACATCGTAACTCGACAGGAAAAAATGCTAGAATCAAACTTATTAAATGAAATATAATAAACAAATTAAGATACTCAGGGATATTCTTAAAATTTAATTTTATCGTGATATTTATGCGAGAAAACTAAAATATTCGTTTCTAGTTCCAGAAACATAAAAACATCGTTACTCGTCAGGAAAAAATGCTAGAAACAAACTTATTCAATAAAATCTAATAAACAAATTTAGTTACTCAGGGATATTCTTAAAATTTAATTTTATCGTGATATTTATGCGAGAAAACTAAAATATTCGTTTCTATCTCCAGACAAATAAAAAAATCGTAACTCGTCAGGAAAAAATGCTAGAATCAAACCTATTAAATGAAATATAATAAACAAATTAAGTTACTCAGGAATATTCTTAAAATTTAATTTTATCGTGATATTTATGCGAGAAAACTAAAATATTCGTTTCTAGTTCCAGGAACATAAAAATATCGTTACTCGTCAGGAAAAAATGCTAGAAACAAATTTATTAAATAAAATCTAATAAACAAATTTAGTTACTCAGGGATATTCTTAAAATTTAATTTTATCGTGATATTTATGCGAGAAAACTAAAATATTCGTTTCTAGTTCCAGAAACATAAAAACATCGTTACTCGTCAAGAAAAAATGCTAGAAACAAACTTATTCAATAAAATCTAATAAACAAATTTAGTTACTCAGGGATATTCTTAAAATTTAATTTTATCGTGATATTTATGCGAGAAAACTAAAATATTCGTTTCTATCTCTCCAGACAAACAAATACATCGTTACTCGTCAGGAAAAAATGCTAGAATCAAACCTATTAAACGAAATATAATAAACAAATTAAGTTACTCAGGGATATTCTTAAAATTTAATTTTATCGTGATATTTATGCGAGAAAACTAAAATATTCGTTCCTAGTTCCAGAAACATAAAAACATCGTAACTCGACAGGAAAAAATGCTAGAATCAAACTTATTAAATGAAATATAATAAACAAATTAAGATACTCAGGGATATTCTTAAAATTTAATTTTATCGTGATATTTATGCGTGAAAACTAAAATATTCGTTTCTAGCTCCAGATAATTTAAAACATCGTAACTCGACAGGAAAAAATGCTAGAATCAAACTTATTGAATGAAATATAATAAACAAATTAAGTTACTCGGGGGTATTCTTACAATTTAATTTTATCGTGATATTTATGCGAGAAAACTAAAATATTCGTTTCTAGCTCCAGACAAATAAAAACATCGTTACTCCTCAGCAAAAAATTCTAGAATCAAACTTATAAAAAAATCTAATAAACAAATAAAGTTACTCAGGGATATTCTTAAAATTTAATTTTATCGTGATATTTATGCGAGAAAACTAAAATATTCGTTTCTAGTTCCAGACAAACAAAAACATCGTAACTGCTCAGGCAAAATGCTAGAATGAAACTTATTAAATAAAATCTAATAAACAAATTTAGTTACTCAGGGATATTCTTAAAATTTAATTTTATCGTGATATTTATGCGAGAAAACTAAAATATTCGTTTCTATCTCCAGACAAATAAAAACATCGTAACTCGTCAAGAAAAAATGCTAGAATCAAACTTATTAAATGAAATATAATAAACAAATTAAGTTACTCAGGGATATTCTTAAAATTTAATTTTATCGTGATATTTATGCGAGAAAACTAAAATATTCGTTTCTATCTCCAGACAAATAAAAACATCGTAACTCGTCAAGAAAAAATGCTAGAATCAAACTTATTAAATGAAATATAATAAACAAATTAAGATACTCAGGGATATTCTTAAAATTTAATTTTATCGTGATATTTATGCGAGAAAACTAAAATATTCGTTTCTAGCTCCAGATAATTTAAAACATCGTAACTCGACAGGAAAAAATGCTAGAATCAAACTTATTGAATGAAATATAATAAACAAATTAAGTTACTCGGGGGTATTCTTACAATTTAATTTTATCGTGATATTTAAGCGAGAAAACTAAAATATTCGTTTCTAGCTCCAGACAAATAAAAACATCGTTACTCCTCAGGAAAAAATTCTAGAATCAAACTTATAAAAAAATCTAATAAACAAATAAAGTTACTCAGGGATATTCTTAAAATTTAATTTTATCGTGATATTTATGCGAGAAAACTAAAATATTCGTTTCTAGTTCCAGACAAACAAAAACATCGTAACTGCTCAGGAAAAAATGCTAGAATGAAACTTATTAAATAAAATCTAATAAACAAATTAAGTTACTCAGGGATATTCTTAAAATTTAATTTTATCGTGATATTTATGCGAGAAAACTAAAATATTCGTTCCTAGTTCCAGAAACATAAAAACATCGTAACTCGACAGGAAAAAATGCTAGAATCAAACTTATTAAATGAAATATAATAAACAAATTAAGATACTCAGGGATATTCTTAAAATTTAATTTTATCGTGATATTTATGCGAGAAAACTAAAATATTCGTTTCTAGCTCCAGATAATTTAAAACATCGTAACTCGACAGGAAAAAATGCTAGAATCAAACTTATTGAATGAAATATAATAAACAAATTAAGTTACTCGGGGGTATTCTTACAATTTAATTTTATCGTGATATTTATGCGAGAAAACTAAAATATTCGTTTCTAGCTCCAGACAAATAAAAACATCGTTACTCCTCAGGAAAAAATTCTAGAATCAAACTTATAAAAAAATCTAATAAACAAATAAAGTTACTCAGGGATATTCTTAAAATTTAATTTTATCGTGATATTTATGCGAGAAAACTAAAATATTCGTTTCTAGTTCCAGACAAACAAAAACATCGTAACTGCTCAGGAAAAAATGCTAGAAACAAACTTATTAAATAAAATCTAATAAACAAATTTAGTTACTCAAGGATATTCTTAAAATTTAATTTTATCCTGATATTTATGCGAGAAAACTAAAATATTCGTTTCTATCTTCAGACAAATAAAAACATCGTAACTCGTCAGGAAAAAATGCTAGAATCAAACTTATTAAATGAAATATAATAAACAAATTAAGTTACTCAGGGATATTCTTACAATTTAATTTTATCGTGATATTTATGCGAAAAAACTAAAATATTCGTTTCTAGCTCCAGACAATTTAAAACATCGTAACTCGACAGGAAAAAATGCTAGAATCAAACTTATTAAATGAAATATAATAAACAAATTAAGTTACTCAGGGATATTCTTAAAATTTAATTTTATCGTGATATTTATGCGAGAAAACTAAAATATTCGTTTCTAGTTCCAGAAACATAAAAACATCGTTACTCGTCAGGAAAAAATGCTAGAAACAAACTTATTCAATAAAAACTAATAAACAAATTTAGTTACACAGGGATATTCTTATAATTTAATTTTATCGTGATATTTATGCGAGAAAACTAAAATATTCGTTTCTATCTCCAGACAAATAAAAAAATCGTAACTCGTCAGGAAAAAATGCTAGAATCAAACCTATTAAATGAAATATAATAAACAAATTAAGTTACTCAGGAATATTCTTAAAATTTAATTTTATCGTGATATTTATGCGAGAAAACTAAAATATTCGTTTCTAGTTCCAGGAACATAAAAATATCGTTACTCGTCAGGAAAAAATGCTAGAAACAAATTTATTAAATAAAATCTAATAAACAAATTTAGTTACTCAGGGATATTCTTAAAATTTAATTTTATCGTGATATTTATGCGAGAAAACTAAAATATTCGTTTCTAGTTCCAGAAACATAAAAACATCGTTACTCGTCAAGAAAAAATGCTAGAAACAAACTTATTCAATAAAATCTAATAAACAAATTTAGTTACTCAGGGATATTCTTAAAATTTAATTTTATCGTGATATTTATGCGAGAAAACTAAAATATTCGTTTCTATCTCTCCAGACAAATAAATACATCGTTACTCGTCAGGAAAAAATGCTAGAATCAAACCTATTAAATGAAATATAATAAACAAATTAAGTTACTCAGGGATATTCTTAAAATTTAATTTTATCGTGATATTTATGCGAGAAAACTAAAATATTCGTTCCTAGTTCCAGAAACATAAAAACATCGTAACTCGACAGGAAAAAATGCTAGAATCAAACTTATTAAATGAAATATAATAAACAAATTAAGTTACTCAGGGATATTCTTAAAATTTAATTTTATCGTGATATTTATGCGAGAAAACTAAAATATTCGTTTCTAGCTCCAGATAATTTAAAACATCGTAACTCGACAGGAAAAAATGCTAGAATCAAACTTATTGAATGAAATATAATAAACAAATTAAGTTACTCGGGGGTATTCTTACAATTTAATTTTATCGTGATATTTATGCGAGAAAACTAAAATATTCGTTTCTAGCTCCAGACAAATAAAAACATCGTTACTCCTCAGCAAAAAATTCTAGAATCAAACTTATAAAAAAATCTAATAAACAAATAAAGTTACTCAGGGATATTCTTAAAATTTAATTTTATCGTGATATTTATGCGAGAAAACTAAAATATTCGTTTTTAGTTCCAGACAAACAAAAACATCGTAACTGCTCAGGCAAAATGCTAGAATGAAACTTATTAAATAAAATCTAATAAACAAATTTAGTTACTCAGGGATATTCTTAAAATTTAATTTTATCGTGATATTTATGCGAGAAAACTAAAATATTCGTTTCTATCTCCAGACAAATAAAAACATCGTAACTCGTCAAGAAAAAATGCTAGAATCAAACTTATTAAATGAAATATAATAAACAAATTAAGTTACTCAGGGATATTCTTAAAATTTAATTTTATCGTGATATTTATGCGAGAAAACTAAAATATTCGTTTCTATCTCCAGACAAATAAAAACATCGTAACTCGTCAAGAAAAAATGCTAGAATCAAACTTATTAAATGAAATATAATAAACAAATTAAGTTACTCAGGGATATTCTTACAATTTAATTTTATCGTGATATTTATGCGAGAAAACTAAAATATTCGTTTCTAGTTCCAGAAACATAAAAACATCGGTACTCGTCAGGAAAAAATGCTAGAAACAAACTTATTCAATAAAATCTAATAAACAAATTTAGTTACTCAGGGATATTCTTAAAATTTAATTTTATCGTGATATTTATGCGAGAAAACTAAAATATTCGTTTCTATTTCCAGACAATTTAAAACATCGAAATCGACAGGAAAAAATGCTAGAATCAAACTTATTAAATGAAATATAATAAACAAATTAAGTTACTCAGGGGTATTCTTACAATTTAATTTTATCGTCATATTTATGCGAGAAAACTAAAATATTCGTTTCTAGCTCCAGACAAATAAAAACATCGTAACTCGTCAGGAAAAATGCTAGAATCAAACTTATTAAATGAAATATAATAAACAAATTAAGTTACTCAGGGATATTCTTAAAATTTAATTTTATCGTGATATTTATGCTAGAAAACTAAAATATTCGGTTCTAGTTCCAGAAACATAAAAACATCGTTACTCGTCAGGAAAAAATGCTAGAAACAAACTTATTCAATAAAATCTAATAAACAAATTTAGTTACTCAGGGATATTCTTAAAATTTAATTTTATCGTGATATTTATGCGAGAAAACTAAAATATTCGTTTCTATTTCCAGACAATTTAAAACATCGTAACTCGACAGGAAAAAATGCTAGAATCAAACTTATTAAATGAAATATAATAAACAAATTAAGTTACTCAGGGATATTCTTAAAATTTAATTTTATCGTGATATTTATGCTAGAAAACTAAAATATTCGGTTCTAGTTCCAGAAACATAAAAACATCGTTACTCGTCAGGAAAAAATGCTAGAAACAAACTTATTCAATAAAATATAATAAACAAATTAAGTTACTCAGGGGTATTCTTACAATTTAATTTTATCGTCATATTTATGCGAGAAAACTAAAATATTCGTTTCTAGCTCCAGACAAATAAAAACATCGTAACTCGTCAGGAAAAATGCTAGAATCAAACTTATTAAATGAAATATAATAAACAAATTTTGTTACTCAGGGATATTCTTAAAATTTAATTTTATCGTGATGTTTGTGCGCGAAAACTAAAATATTCGTTTCTATCTCCAGACAATTTAAAACATCGTAACTCGACAGGAAAAAATGCTAGAATCAAACTTATTAAATGAAATATAATAAACAAATTAAGTTACTCAGGGATATTCTTACAATTTAATTTTATCGTGATATTTATGCGAGAAAACTAAAATATTCGTTTCTAGTTCCAGAAACATAAAAACATCGGTACTCGTCAGGAAAAAATGCTAGAAACAAACTTATTCAATAAAATCTAATAAACAAATTTAGTTACTCAGGGATATTCTTAAAATTTAATTTTATCGTGATATTTATGCGAGAAAACTAAAATATTCGTTTCTATTTCCAGACAATTTAAAACATCGAAACTCGACAGGAAAAAATGCTAGAATCAAACTTATTAAATGAAATATAATAAACAAATTAAGTTACTCAGGGGTATTCTTAAAATTTAATTTTATCGTCATATTTATGCGAGAAAACTAAAATATTCGTTTCTAGCTCCAGACAAATAAAAACATCGTAACTCGTCAGGAAAAATGCTAGAATCAAACTTATTAAATGAAATATAATAAACAAATTAAGTTACTCAGGGATATTCTTAAAATTTAATTTTATCGTGATATTTATGCTAGAAAACTAAAATATTCGGTTCTAGTTCCAGAAACATAAAAACATCGTTACTCGTCAGGAAAAAATGCTAGAAACAAACTTATTCAATAAAATCTAATAAACAAATTTAGTTACTCAGGGATATTCTTAAAATTTAATTTTATCGTGATATTTATGCGAGAAAACTAAAATATTCGTTTCTATCTCCAGACAAATAAAAACATCGTAACTCGTCAGGAAAAAATACTAGAATCAAACCTATTAAATGAAATATAATAAACAAATTAAGTTACTCAGGAATATTCTTAAAATTTAATTTTATCGTGATATTTATGCGAGAAAACTACAATATTCGTTTTTAGTTCCAGGAACATAAAAACATCGTTACTCGTCAGGAAAAAATGCTAGAAACAAATTTATTAAATAAAATTAATAAACAAATTTAGTTACTCAGGGATATTCTTAAAATTTAATTTTATCGTGATATTTATGCATGAAAACTAAAATATTCGTTTCTAGTTCCAGAAACATAAAAACATCGTTACTCGTCAGGAAAAAATGCTAGAAAAAAACTTATTCAATAAAATCTAATAAACAAATTTAGTTACTCAGGGACATTCTTAAAATTTAATTTTATCGTGATATTTATGCGAGAAAACTAAAATATTCGTTTCTAGTTCCAGAAACATAAAAACATCGTTACTCGTCAGGAAAAAATGCTAGAATCAAACTTATTAAATGAAATATAATAAACAAATTAAGTTACTCAGGGATATTCTTAAAATTTAATTTTATCGTGATATTTATGCGAGAAAACTAAAATATTCGTTTCTAGTTCCAGACAAACAAAAACATCGTAACTGCTCAGGAAAAAATGCTAGAATGAAACTTATTAAATAAAATCTAATAAACAAATTTAGTTACTCAGGGATATTCTTAAAATTTAATTTTATCCTGATATTTATGCGAGAAAACTAAAATATTCGTTTCTATCTCCAGACAAATAAAAACATCGGAACTCGTCAGGAAAAAATTCTAGAATCAAACTTATTAAATGAAATATAATAAACAAATTAAGTTACTCAGGGATATTCTTAAAATTTAATTTTATCGTGATATTTATGCGAGAGAACTAAAATATTCGTTTCTAGTTCCAGAAATATAAAAACATCGTTACTCGTCAGGAAAAAATGCTAGAAACAAATTTATTAAATTAAATCTAATAAACAAATTTAGTTACTCAGGGATATTCTTAAAATTTAATTTTATTGTGATATTTATGCGAGAAAACTAAAATATTCGTTTCTATCTCCAGACAAATAAAAACACAGTATCTCGTCAGGAAAAAATGCTAGAATCAAACTTATTAAATGAAATATATTAAACAAATTAAGTTACTCAGGGATATTCTTAAAATTAAATTTTATCGTGATATTTATGCGAGAAAACTAAAATATTCGTTTCTATCTCCAGACAAATAAAAACACAGTATCTCGTCAGGACAAAATGCTAGAATCAAACTTATTAAATGAAATATAATAAACAAATTAAGTTACTCAGGGATATTCTTAAAATTAAATTTTATCGTGATATTTATGCGAGAAAACTAAAATATTCGTTTCTAGTTCCAGAAACATAAAAACATCGTTACTCGTCAGGAAAAAATGCTAGAAACAAACTTATTAAATAAAATCTAATAAACTAATTTAGTTACTCAGGGATATTCTTAAAATTTAATTTTATCGTGATATTTATGCGAGAAAACTTAAATATTCGTTTCTAGTTCCAGAAACGTAAAAACATCGTAACTCGTCAAGAAAAAATGCTAGAATCAAACTTATTAAATGAAATATAATAAACAAATTAAGTTACTCAGGGATATTCTTAAAATTTAATTTTATCGTGATATTTATGCGAGAAAACTAAAATATTCGTTTCTATCTATAGACAAATAAAAACATCGTAACTCGTCAGGAAAAAATGCTAGAATCAAACTTATTAAATGAAATATAATAAACAAATCATGTTACTCAGGGATATTCTTACAATTTAATTTTATCGTGATATTTATGCGAGAAAACTAAAATATTCGTTTCTAGTTCCAGAAACATAAAAACATCGTTACTCGTCAGGAAAAAATGCTAGATTCAAACTTATTAAATGAAATATAATAAACAAATTTAGTTACTCAGGGATATTCTTAAAATTTAATTTTATCGTGATATTTATGCGAGAAAACTAAAATATTCGTTTCTATCTCCAGACAAATAAAAACATCGTAACTCGTCAAGAAAAAATGCTAGAATCAAACTTATTAAATGAAATATAATAAACAAATTAAGTTACTCAGGGATATTCTTAAAATTTAATTTTATCGTGATATTTATGCGAGAAAACTAAAATATTCGTTTCTAGCTCCAGACAAATAAAAACATCGTAACTCGTCAGGAAAAAATGCTAGAATCAAACTTATTAAATGAAATATAATAAACAAAATAAGTTACTCAGGGATATTCTTAAAATTTAATTTTATCGTGATATTTATGCTAGAAAACTAAAATATTCGTTTCTAGTTCCAGAAACATAAAAACATCGTTACTCGACAGGAAAAAATGCTAGAAACAAATTTATTAAATAAAATCTAATAAACAAATTTAGTTACTCAGGGATATTCTTAAAATTTAATTTTATTGTGATATTTATGCGAGAAAACTAAAATATTCGTTTCTATCTCCAGACAAATAAAAACATATTATCTCGTCAGGAAAAAATGCTAGAATCAAACTTATTAAATGAAATATAATAAACAAATTAAGTTACTCAGGGATATTCTTACAATTTAATTTTATCGTGATATTTATGCGAGAAAACTAAAATATTCGTTTCTAGCTCCAGACAATTTAAAACATCGTAACTCGACAGCAAAAAATGCTAGAATCAAACTTATTAAATGAAATATAATAAACAAATTAAGTTACTCAGGGATATTCTTACAATCTAATTTTATCGTGATATTTATGCGAGAAAACTAAAATATTCGTTTCTAGTTCCAGAAACATAAAAACATCGTTACTCGTCAGGAAAAAATGCTAGAAACAAACTTATAAAATAAAATCTAATAAACAAATTTAGTTACTCAGGGATATTCTTAAAATTTAATTTTATCCTGATATTTATGGGAGAAAACTAAAATATTCGTTTCTATCTTCAGACAAATAAAAACATCGTAACTCGTCAGGAAAAAATGCTAGAATCAAACTTATTAAATGAAATATAATAAACAAATTAAGTTACTCAGGGATATTCTTACAATTTAATTTTATCGTGATATTTATGCGAAAAAACTAAAATATTCGTTTCTAGCTCCAGACAATTTAAAACATCGTAACTCGACAGGAAAAAATGCTAGAATCAAACTTATTAAATGAAATATAATAAAAAAATTAAGTTACTCAGGGATGTACTTAAAATTTAATTTTATCGTGATATTTATGCGAGAAAACTAAAATATTCGTTTCTATCTCTCCAGACAAATAAATACATCGTTACTCGTCAGGAAAAAATGCTAGAATCAAACCTATTAAATGAAATATAATAAACAAATTAAGTTACTCAGGAATATTCTTAAAATTTAATTTTATCGTGATATTTATGCGAGAAAACTAAAATATTCGTTTCTAGTTCCAGGAACATAAAAATATCGTTACTCGTCAGGAAAAAATGCTAGAAACAAATTTATTAAATAAAATCTAATAAACAAATTTAGTTACTCAGGGATATTCTTAAAATCTAATTTTATCGTGATATTTATGCGAGAAAACTAAAATATTCGTTTCTAGTTCCAGAAACATAAAAACATCGTTACTCGTCAGGAAAAAATGCTAGAAAAAAACTTATTCAATAAAATCTAATAAACAAATTTAGTTACTCAGGGACATTCTTAAAATTTAATTTTATCGTGATATTTATGCGAGAAAACTAAAATATTCGTTTCTAGCTCCAGACAATTTAAAACATCGTAACTCGACAGCAAAAAATGCTAGAATCAAACTTATTAAATGAAATATAATAAACAAATTAAGTTACTCAGGGATATTCTTACAATCTAATTTTATCGTGATATTTATGCGAGAAAACTAAAATATTCGTTTCTAGTTCCAGAAACATAAAAACATCGTTACTCGTCAGGAAAAAATGCTAGAAACAAACTTATAAAATAAAATCTAATAAACAAATTTAGTTACTCAGGGATATTCTTAAAATTTAATTTTATCCTGATATTTATGGGAGAAAACTAAAATATTCGTTTCTATCTTCAGACAAATAAAAACATCGTAACTCGTCAGGAAAAAATGCTAGAATCAAACTTATTAAATGAAATATAATAAACAAATTAAGTTACTCAGGGATATTCTTACAATTTAATTTTATCGTGATATTTATGCGAAAAAACTAAAATATTCGTTTCTAGCTCCAGACAATTTAAAACATCGTAACTCGACAGGAAAAAATGCTAGAATCAAACTTATTAAATGAAATATAATAAAAAAATTAAGTTACTCAGGGATGTACTTAAAATTTAATTTTATCGTGATATTTATGCGAGAAAACTAAAATATTCGTTTCTATCTCTCCAGACAAATAAATACATCGTTACTCGTCAGGAAAAAATGCTAGAATCAAACCTATTAAATGAAATATAATAAACAAATTAAGTTACTCAGGAATATTCTTAAAATTTAATTTTATCGTGATATTTATGCGAGAAAACTAAAATATTCGTTTCTAGTCCCAGGAACATAAAAATATCGTTACTCGTCAGGAAAAAATGCTAGAAACAAATTTATTAAATAAAATCTAATAAACAAATTTAGTTACTCAGGGATATTCTTAAAATCTAATTTTATCGTGATATTTATGCGAGAAAACTAAAATATTCGTTTCTAGTTCCAGAAACATAAAAACATCGTTACTCGTCAGGAAAAAATGCTAGAAAAAAACTTATTCAATAAAATCTAATAAACAAATTTAGTTACTCAGGGACATTCTTAAAATTTAATTTTATCGTGATATTTATGCGAGAAAACTAAAATATTCGTTTCTAGCTCCAGATAATTTAAAACATCGTAACTCGACAGGAAAAAATGCAAGAATAAAACTTATTAAATGAAATATAATAAACAAATTAAGTTACTCAGGGATATTCTTAAAATTTAATTTTATCGTGATATTTATGCGAGAAAACTAAAATATTCGTTTCTAGCTCCAGACAAATAAAAACATCGTTACTCCTCAGGAAAAAATTCTAGAATCAAACTTATAAAAAAATCTAATAAAGAAATAAAGTTACTCAGGGATATTCTTAAAATTTAATTTTATCGTGATATTTATGCGAGAAAACTAAAATATTCGTTTCTAGTTCCAGACAAACAAAAACATCGTAACTGCTCAGGAAAAAATGCTAGAATGAAACTTATTAAATAAAATCTAATAAACAAATTTAGTTACTCAGGGATATTCTTAAAATTTAATTTTATCGTGATATTTATGCGAGAAAACTAAAATATTCGTTTCTATCTCCAGACAAATAAAAACATCGTAACTCGTCAAGAAAAAATGCTAGAATCAAACTTATTAAATGAAATATAATAAACAAATTAAGTTACTCAGGGATATTCTTACAATTTAATTTATCGTGATATTTATGCGAGAAAACTAAAATATTCGTTTCTATCTCCAGACAATTTAAAACAACGTAACTCGACAGGAAAAAATGCTAGAATCAAACTTATTAAATGAAATATAATAAACAAATTAAATTACTCAGGGATATACTTAAAATTTAATTTTATCGTCATATTTATGCGAGAAAACTAAAATATTCGTTTCTAGCTCCAGACAAATAAAAACATCGTAACTCGTCAGGAAAAAATGCTAGAATCAAACTTATTAAATGAAATATAATAAACAAATTAAGTTACTCAGGGATATTCTTAAAATTTAATTTTATCGTGATATTTATGCTAGAAAACTAAAATATTCGTTTCTAGTTCCAGAAACATAAAAACATCGTTACTCGTCAGGAAAAAATGCTAGAAACAAACTTATTCAATAAAATCTAATAAACAAATTTAGTTACTCAGGGATATTCTTAAAATTTAATTTTATCCTGATATTTATGGGAGAAAACTAAAATATTCGTTTCTATCTTCAGACAAATAAAAACATCGTAACTCGTCAGGAAAAAATGCTAGAATCAAACTTATTAAATGAAATATAATAAACAAATTAAGTTACTCAGTGATATTCTTAAAATTTAATTTTATCGTGATATTTATGCGAGAAAACTAAAATATTCGTTTCTAGTTCCAGGAACATAAAAACATCGTAACTCGACAGGAAAAAATGCTAGAATCAAACTTATTAAACGAAATATAATAAACAAATTAAGTTACTCAGGGATATACTTAAAATTTAATTTTATCGTGATATTTATGCGAGAAAACTAAAATATTCGTTTCTAGTTCCAGAAACATAAAAACATCGTTACTCGTCAGGAAAAAATGCTAGATTCAAACTTATTAAATGAAATATAATAAACAAATTTAGTTACTCAGGGATATTCTTAAAATTTAATTTTATCGTGATATTTATGCGAGAAAACTAAAATATTCGTTTCTATCTCCAGCCAAATAAAAACATCGTAACTCGTCAAGAAAAAATGCTAGAATCAAACTTATTAAATGAAATATAATAAACAAATTAAGTTACTCAGGGATATTCTTAAAATTTAATTTTATCGTGATATTTATGCGAGAAAACTAAAATATTCGTTTCTAGCTCCAGACAAATGAAAACATCGTAACTCGTCAGGAAAAAATGCTAGAATCAAACTTATTAAATGAAATATAATAAACAAAATAAGTTACTCAGGGATATTCTTAAAATTTAATTTTATCGTGATATTTATGCTAGAAAACTAAAATATTCGTTTCTAGTTCCAGAAACATAAAAACATCGTTACTCGACAGGAAAAAATGCTAGAAACAAATTTATTAAATAAAATCTAATAAACAAATTTAGTTACTCAGGGATATTCTTAAAATTTAATTTTATTGTGATATTTATGCGAGAAAACTAAAATATTCGTTTCTATCTCCAGACAAATAAAAACATATTATCTCGTCAGGAAAAAATGCTAGAATCAAACTTATTAAATGAAATATAATAAACAAATTAAGTTACTCAGGGATATTCTTACAATTTAATTTTATCGTGATATTTATGCGAGAAAACTAAAATATTCGTTTCTAGCTCCAGACAATTTAAAACATCGTAACTCGACAGCAAAAAATGCTAGAATCAAACTTATTAAATGAAATATAATAAACAAATTAAGTTACTCAGGGATATTCTTACAATCTAATTTTATCGTGATATTTATGCGAGAAAACTAAAATATTCGTTTCTAGTTCCAGAAACATAAAAACATCGTTACTCGTCAGGAAAAAATGCTAGAAACAAACATATTAAATAAAATCTAATAAACAAATTTAGTTACTCAGGGATATTCTTAAAATTTAATTTTATCCTGATATTTATGGGAGAAAACTAAAATATTCGTTTCTATCTTCAGACAAATAAAAACATCGTAACTCGTCAGGAAAAAATGCTAGAATCAAACTTATTAAATGAAATATAATAAACAAATTAAGTTACTTAGGGATATTCTTACAATTTAATTTTATCGTGATATTTATGCGAAAAAACTAAAATATTCGTTTCTAGCTCCAGACAATTTAAAACATCGTAACTCGACAGGAAAAAATGCTAGAATCAAACTTATTAAATGAAATATAATAAAAAAATTAAGTTACTCAGGGATGTACTTAAAATTTAATTTTATCGTGATATTTATGCGAGAAAACTAAAATATTCGTTTCTATCTCTCCAGACAAATAAATACATCGTTACTCGTCAGGAAAAAATGCTAGAATCAAACCTATTAAATGAAATATAATAAACAAATTAAGTTACTCAGGAATATTCTTAAAATTTAATTTTATCGTGATATTTATGCGAGAAAACTAAAATATTCGTTTCTAGTTCCAGGAACATAAAAATATCGTTACTCGTCAGGAAAAAATGCTAGAAACAAATTTATTAAATAAAATCTAATAAACAAATTTAGTTACTCAGGGATATTCTTAAAATCTAATTTTATCGTGATATTTATGCGAGAAAACTAAAATATTCGTTTCTAGTTCCAGAAACATAAAAACATCGTTACTCGTCAGGAAAAAATGCTAGAAAAAAACTTATTCAATAAAATCTAATAAACAAATTTAGTTACTCAGGAACATTCTTAAAATTTAATTTTATCGTGATATTTATGCGAGAAAACTAAAATATTCGTTTCTAGCTCCAGACAAATAAAAACATCGTTACTCCTCAGGAAAAAATTCTAGAATCAAACTTATAAAAAAATCTAATAAAGAAATAAAGTTACTCAGGGATATTCTTAAAATTTAATTTTATCGTGATATTTATGCGAGAAAACTAAAATATTCGTTTCTAGTTCCAGACAAACAAAAACATCGTAACTGCTCAGGAAAAAATGCTAGAATGAAACTTATTAAATAAAATCTAATAAACAAATTTAGTTACTCAGGGATATTCTTAAAATTTAATTTTATCGTGATATTTATGCGAGAAAACTAAAATATTCGTTTCTATCTCCAGACAAATAAAAACATCGTAACTCGTCAAGAAAAAATGCTAGAATCAAACTTATTAAATGAAATATAATAAACAAATTAAGTTACTCAGGGATATTCTTACAATTTAATTTATCGTGATATTTATGCGAGAAAACTAAAATATTCGTTTCTATCTCCAGACAATTTAAAACAACGTAACTCGACAGGAAAAAATGCTAGAATCAAACTTATTAAATGAAATATAATAAACAAATTAAATTACTCAGGGATATACTTAAAATTTAATTTTATCGTGATATTTATGCGAGAAAACTAAAATATTCGTTTCTATTTCCAGACAATTTAAAACATCGAAACTCGACAGGAAAAAATGCTAGAATCAAACTTATTAAATGAAATATAATAAACAAATTAAGTTACTCAGGGGTATTCTTACAATTTAATTTTATCGTCATATTTATGCGAGAAAACTAAAATATTCGTTTCTAGCTCCAGACAAATAAAAACATCGTAACTCGTCAGGGAAAAATGCTAGAAACAAACTTATTCAATAAAATCTAATAAACAAATATAGTTACTCAGGGATATTCTTAAAATTTAATTTTATCCTGATATTTATGGGAGAAAACTAAAATATTCGTTTCTATCTTCAGACAAATAAAAACATCGTAACTCGTCAGGAAAAAATGCTAGAATCAAACTTATTAAATGAAATATAATAAACAAATTAAGTTACTCAGTGATATTCTTAAAATTTAATTTTATCGTGATATTTATGCGAGAAAACTAAAATATTCGTTTCTAGTTCCAGGAACATAAAAACATCGTAACTCGACAGGAAAAAATGCTAGAATCAAACTTATTAAATGAAATATAATAAAAAAATTAAGTTACTCAGGGATGTACTTAAAATTTAATTTTATCGTGATATTTATGCGAGAAAACTAAAATATTCGTTTCTATCTCTCCAGACAAATAAATACATCGTTACTCGTCAGGAAAAAATGCTAGAATCAAACCTATTAAATGAAATATAATAAACAAATTAAGTTACTCAGGGATATTCTTAAAATTTAATTTTATCGTGATATTTATGCGAGAAAACTAAAATATTCGTTTCTAGTTCCAGAAACATAAAAACATCGTAACTCGACAGGAAAAAATGCTAGAATCAAACTTATTAAATGAAATATATTAAACAAATTAAGATACTCAGGGATATTCTTAAAATTTAATTTTATCGTGATATTTATGCGAGAAAACTAAAATATTCGTATCTAGCTCCAGATAATTTAAAACATCGTAACTCGACAGGAAAAAATGCTAGAATCAAACTTATTAAATGAAATATAATAAACAAATTAAGTTACTCGGGGGTATTCTTACAATTTAATTTTATCGTGATATTTATGCGAGAAAACTAAAATATTCGTTTCTAGCTCCAGACAAATAAAAACATCGTTACTCCTCAGGAAAAAATTCTAGAATCAAACTTATAAAAAAATCTAATAAACAAATAAAGTTACTCAGGGATATTCTTAAAATTTAATTTTATCGTGATATTTATGCGAGAAAACTAAAATATTCGTTTCTAGTTCCAGACAAACAAAAACATCGTAACTGCTCAGGCAAAAATGCTAGAATGAAACTTATTAAATAAAATCTAATAAACAAATTTAGTTACTCAGGGATATTCTTAAAATTTAATTTTATCGTGATATTTATGCGAGAAAACTAAAATATTCGTTTCTATCTCCAGACAAATAAAAACATCGTAACTCGTCAAGAAAAAATGCTAGAATCAAACTTATTAAATGAAATATAATAAACAAATTAAGTTACTCAGGGATATTCTTAAAATTTAATTTTATCGTGATATTTATGCGAGAAAACTAAAATATTCGTTTCTATCTCCAGACAAATAAAAACATCGTAACTCGTCAAGAAAAAATGCTAGAATCAAACTTATTAAATGAAATATAATAAACAAATTAAGTTACTCAGGGATATTCTTACAATTTAATTTTATCGTGATATTTATGCGAGAAAACTAAAATATTCGTTTCTAGTTCCAAAAACATAAAAACATCGTTACTCGTCAGGAAAAAATGCTAGAAACAAACTTATTCAATAAAATCTAATAAACAAATTTAGTTACTCAGGGATATTCTTAAAATTTAATTTTATCGTGATATTTGTGCGAGAAAACTAAAATATTCGTTTCTAGCTCCAGACAAATAAAAACATCGTAACTCGTCAAGAAAAAATGCTAGAATCAAACTTATTAAATGAAATATAATAAACAAATTAAGTTACTCAGGGGTATTCTTACAATTTAATTTTATCGTCATATTTATGCGAGAAAACTAAAATAGTCGTTTCTAGCTCCAGACAAATAAAAACATCGTAACTCGTCAGGAAAAAATGCTAGAATCAAACTTATTAAATGAAATATAATAAACAAATTATGTTACTCAGGGATATTCTTAAAATTTAATTTTATCGTGATATTTATGCTAGAAAACTAAAATATTCGTTTCTAGTTCCAGAAACATAAAAACATCGTTACTCGTCAGGAAAAAATGCTAGAAACAAACTTATTCAATAAAATCTAATAAACAAATTTAGTTACTCAGGGATATTCTTAAAATTTAATTTTATCGTGATATTTATGCGAGAAAACTAAAATATTCGTTTCTATCTCCAGACAAATAAAAACATCGTAACTCGTCAGGAAAAAATACTAGAATCAAACCTATTAAATAAAATATAATAAACAAATTAAGTTACT
Source organism: Pterostichus madidus (assembly GCA_911728475.2). NCBI lineage: Eukaryota > Metazoa > Arthropoda > Insecta > Coleoptera > Carabidae > Pterostichus > Pterostichus madidus. The sequence continues at coordinate 19,771,207 of OU452309.1, read as the reverse complement.
CAGGAATATTCTTAAAATTTAATTTTATCGTGATATTTATGCGAGAAAACTAAAATATTCGTTTCTAGTTCCAGGAACATAAAAACATCGTTACTCGTCAGGAAAAAATGCTAGAAACAAATTTATTAAATAAAATTAATAAACAAATTTAGTTACTCAGGGATATTCTTAAAATTTAATTTTATCGTGATATTTATGCGAGAAAACTAAAATATTCGTTTCTAGTTCCAGTAACATGAAAACATCGTTACTCGTCAGGAAAAAATGCTAGAAAAAAACTTATTCAATAAAATCTAATAAACAAATTTAGTTACTCAGGGACATTCTTAAAATTTAATTTTATCGTGATATTTATGCGAGAAAACTAAAATATTCGTTTCTAGCTCCAGATAATTTAAAACATCGTAATTCGACAGGAAAAAATGCTAGAATAAAACTTATTAAATGAAATATAATAAACAAATTAAGTTACTCAGGGATATTCTTAAAATTTAATTTTATCGTGATATTTATGCGAGAAAACTAAAATATTCGTTTCTAGCTCCAGACAAATAAAAACATCGTTACTCCTCAGGAAAAAATTCTAGAATCAAACTTATAAAAAAATCTAATAAAGAAATAAAGTTACTCAGGGATATTCTTAAAATTTAATTTTATCGTGATATTTATGCGAGAAAACTAAAATATTCGTTTCTAGTTCCAGTAACATAAAAACATCGTTACTCGTCAGGAAAAAATGCTAGAAAAAAACTTATTCAATAAAATCTAATAAACAAATTTAGTTACTCAGGGACATTCTTAAAATTTAATTTTATCGTGATATTTATGCGAGAAAACTAAAATATTCGTTTCTAGCTCCAGATAATTTAAAACATCGTAACTCGACAGGAAAAAATGCTAGAATAAAACTTATTAAATGAAATATAATAAACAAATTAAGTTACTCAGGGATATTCTTAAAATTTAATTTTATCGTGATATTTATGCGAGAAAACTAAAATATTCGTTTCTAGCTCCAGACAAATAAAAACATCGTTACTCCTCAGGAAAAAATTCTAGAATCAAACTTATAAAAAAATCTAATAAAGAAATAAAGTTACTCAGGGATATTCTTAAAATTTAATTTTATCGTGATATTTATGCGAGAAAACTAAAATATTCGTTTCTAGTTCCAGTAACATAAAAACATCGTTACTCGTCAGGAAAAAATGCTAGAAAAAAACTTATTCAATAAAATCTAATAAACAAATTTAGTTACTCAGGGACATTCTTAAAATTTAATTTTATCGTGATATTTATGCGAGAAAACTAAAATATTCGTTTCTAGCTCCAGATAATTTAAAACATCGTAACTCGACAGGAAAAAATGCTAGAATAAAACTTATTAAATGAAATATAATAAACAAATTAAGTTACTCAGGGATATTCTTAAAATTTAATTTTATCGTGATATTTATGCGAGAAAACTAAAATATTCGTTTCTAGTTCCAGGAAAATAAAAACATCGTAACTCGACAGAAAAAAATGCTAGAATCAAACTTATTAAATGAAATATAATAAACAAATTAAGATACTCAGGGATATTCTTAAAATTTAATTTTATCGTGATATTTATGCGAGAAAACTAAAATATTCGTTTCTATCTCTCCAGACAAATAAATACATCGTTACTCGTCAGGAAAAAATGCTAGAATCAAACCTATTAAATGAAATATAATAAACAAATTAAGTTACTCAGGGATATTCTTAAAATTTAATTTTATCGTGATATTTATGCGAGAAAACTAAAATATTCGTTTCTAGTTCCAGAAACATAAAAACATCGTTACTCGTCAAGAAAAAATGCTAGAAACAAACTTATTCAATAAAATCTAATAAACAAATTAAGATACTCAGGGATATTCTTAAAATTTAATTTTATCGTGATATTTATGCGAGAAAACTAAAATATTCGTTTCTAGCTCCAGATAAATTAAAACATCGTAACTCGACAGGTAAAAATGCTAGAATCAAACTTATTAAATGAAATATAATAAACAAATTAAGTTACTCAGGGATATTCTTAAAATTTAATTTTATCGTGATATTTATGCGAGAAAACTAAAATATTCGTTTCTAGCTCCAGACAAATAAAAACATCGTTACTCCTCAGGAAAAAATTCTAGAATCAAACTTATAAAAAAATCTAATAAACAAATAAAGTTACTCAGGGATATTCTTAAAATTTAATTTTATCGTGATATTTATGCGAGAAAACTAAAATATTCGTTTCTAGTTCCAGACAAACAAAAACATCGTAACTGCTCAGGAAAAAATGCTAGAATGAAACTTATTAAATAAACTCTAATAAACAAATTTAGTTACTCAGGGATATTCTTAAAATTTAATTTTATCGTGATATTTATGCGAGAAAACTAAAATATTCGTTTCTATCTCCAGACAAATAAAAACATCGTAACTCGTCAAGAAAAAATGCTAGAATCAAACTTATTAAATGAAATATAATAAACAAATTAAGTTACTCAGGGATATTCTTAAAATTTAATTTTATCGTGATATTTATGCGAGAAAACTAAAATATTCGTTTCTATCTCCAGACAAATAAAAACATCGTAACTCGTCAAGAAAAAATGCTAGAATCAAACTTATTAAATGAAATATAATAAACAAATTAAGTTACTCAGGGATATACTTAAAATTTAATTTTATCGTGATATTTATGCGAGAAAACTAAAATATTCGTTTCTAGTTCCAGGAACATAAAAATATCGTTACTCGTCAGGAAAAAATGCTAGAAACAAATTTATTAAATAAAATCTAATAAACAAATTTAGTTACTCAGGGATATTCTTAAAATTTAATTTTATCGTGATATTTATGCGAGAAAACTAAAATATTCGTTTCTAGTTCCAGAAACATAAAAACATCGTTACTCGTCAAGAAAAAATGCTAGAAACAAACTTATTCAATAAAATCTAATAAACAAATTTAGTTACTCAGGGATATTCTTAAAATTTAATTTTATCGTGATATTTATGCGAGAAAACTAAAATATTCGTTTCTATCTCTTCAGACAAATAAATACATCGTTACTCGTCAGGAAAAAATGCTAGAATCAAACCTATTAAATGAAATATAATAAACAAATTAAGTTACTCAGGGATATTCTTAAAATTTAATTTTATCGTGATATTTATGCGAGAAAACTAAAATATTCGTTTCTAGTTCCAGAAACATAAAAACATCGTAACTCGACAGGAAAAAATGCTAGAATCAAACTTATTAAATGAAATATAATAAACAAATTAAGATACTCAGGGATATTCTTAAAATTTAATTTTATTGTGATATTTATGCGAGAAAACTAAAATATTCGTTTCTAGCTCCAGATAAATTAAAACATCGTAACTCGACAGGAAAAAATGCTAGAATCAAACTTATTAAATGAAATATAATAAACAAATAAAGTTACTCAGGGATATTCTTAAATTTTAATTTTATCGTGATATTTATGCGAGAAAACTAAAATATTCGTTTCTAGCTCCAGACAAATAAAAACATCGTTACTCCTCAGGAAAAAATTCTAGAATCAAACTTATAAAAAAATCTAATAAACAAATAAAGTTACTCAGGGATATTCTTAAAATTTAATTTTATCGTGATATTTATGCGAGAAAACTAAAATATTCGTTTCTAGTTCCAGACAAACAAAAACATCGTAACTGCTCAGGAAAAAATGCTAGAATGAAACTTATTAAATAAAATCTAATAAACAAATTTAGTTACTCAGGGATATTCTTAAAATTTAATTTTATCGTGATATTTATGCGAGAAAACTAAAATATTCGTTTCTATCTCCAGACAAATAAAAACATCGTAACTCGTCAAGAAAAAATGCTAGAATCAAACTTATTAAATGAAATATAATAAACAAATTAAGTTACTCAGGGATATTCTTAAAATTTAATTTTATCGTGATATTTATGCGAGAAAACTAAAATATTCGTTTCTATCTCCAGACAAATAAAAACATCGTAACTCGTCAAGAAAAAATGCTAGAATCAAACTTATTAAATGAAATATAATAAACAAATTAAGTTACTCAGGGATATTCTTACAATTTAATTTTATCGTGATATTTATGCGAGAAAACTAAAATATTCGTTTCTAGTTCCAGAAACATAAAAACATCGTTACTCGTCAGGAAAAAATGCTAGAAACAAACTTATTCAATAAAATTTAATAAACAAATTTAGTTACTCAGGGATATTCTTAAAATTTAATTTTATCGTGATATTTGTGCGAGAAAACTAAAATATTCGTTTCTATCTCCAGACAATTTAAAACATCGTAACTCGACAGGAAAAAATGCTAGAATCAAACTTATTAAATGAAATATAATAAACAAATTAAGTTACTCAGGGATATACTTAAAATTTAATTTTATCGTGATATTTATGCGAGAAAACTAAAATATTCGTTTCTATTTCCAGACAATTTAAAACATCGAAACTCGACAGGAAAAAATGCTAGAATCAAACTTATTAAATGAAATATAATAAACAAATTAAGTTACTCAGGGGTATTCTTACAATTTAATTTTATCGTCATATTTATGCGAGAAAACTAAAATATTCGTTTCTAGCTCCAGACAAATAAAAACATCGTAACTCGTCAGGAAAAAATGCTAGAATCAAACTTATTAAATGAAATATAATAAACAAATTAAGTTACTCAGGGATATTCTTAAAATTTAATTTTATCGTGATATTTATGCGAGAAAACTAAAATATTCGTTTCTAGTTCCAGGAACATAAAAACATCGTAACTCGACAGAAAAAAATGCTAGAATCAAACTTATTAAATGAAATATAATAAACAAATTAAGTTACTCAGGGATATAGTTAAAATTTAATTTTATCGTGATATTTATGCGAGAAAACTAAAATATTCGTTTCTATCTCTCCAGACAAATAAATACATCGTTACTCGTCAGGAAAAAATGCTAGAATGAAACCTATTAAATGAAATATAATAAACAAATTAAGTTACTCAGGAATATTCTTAAAATTTAATTTTATCGTGATATTTATGCGAGAAAACTAAAATATTCGTTTCTATCTCCCCAGACAAATAAATACATCGTTACTCGTCAGGAAAAAATGCTAGAATCAAACCTATTAAATGAAATATAATAAACAAATTAAGTTACTCAGGGATATTCTTAAAATTTAATTTTAACGTGATATTTATGCGAGAAAACTAAAATATTCGTTTCTAGTTCCAGAAACATAAAAACATCGTAACTCGACAGGAAAAAATGCTAGAATCAAACTTATTAAATGAAATATAATAAACAAATTAAGATACTCAGGGATATTCTTAAAATTTAATTTTATCGTGATATTTATGCGAGAAAACTAAAATATTCGTTTCTAGCTCCAGATAATTTAAAACATCGTAACTCGACAGGAAAAAATGCTAGAATCAAACATATTAAATGAAATATAATAAACAAATTAAGTTACTCGGGGGTATTCTTACAATTTAATTTTATCGTGATATTTATGCGAGAAAACTAAAATATTCGTTTCTAGCTCCAGACAAATAAAAACATCGTTACTCCTCAGGAAAAAATTCTAGAATCAAACTTATAAAAAAATCTAATAAACAAATAAAGTTACTCAGGGATATTCTTAAAATTTAATTTTATCGTGATATTTATGCGAGAAAACTAAAATATTCGTTTCTATCTCCAGACAAATAAAAACATCGTAACTCGTCAGGAAAAAATGCTAGAATCAAACTTATTAAATAAAATCTAATAAACAAATTTAGTTACTCAGGGATATTCTTAAAATTTAATTTTATCGTGATATTTATGCGAGAAAACTAAAATATTCGTTTCTATCTCCAGACAAATAAAAACATCGTAACTCGTCAAGAAAAAATGCTAGAATCAAACTTATTAAATGAAATATAATAAACAAATTAAGTTAGTCAGGGATATTCTTAAAATTTAATTTTATCGTGATATTTATGCGAGAAAACTAAAATATTCGTTTCTATCTCCAGACAAATAAAAACATCGTAACTCGTCAAGAAAAAATACTAGAATCAAACTTATTAAATGAAATATAATAAACAAATTAAGTTACTCAGGGGTATTCTTACAATTTAATTTTATCGTCATATTTATGCGAGAAAACTAAAATATTCGTTTCTAGCTCCAGACAAATAAAAACATCGTAACTCGTCAGGAAAAAATGCTAGAATCAAACTTATTAAATGAAATATAATAAACAAATTAAGTTACTCAGGGATATTCTTAAAATTTAATTTTATCGTGATATTTATGCTAGAAAACTAAAATATTCGTTTCTAGTTCCAGAAACATAAAAACATCGTTACTCGTCAGGAAAAAATGCTAGAAACAAACTTATTCAATAAAATCTAATAAACAAATTTAGTTACTCAGGGATATTCTTAAAATTTAATTTTATCGTAATATTTATGCGAGAAAACTAAAATATTCGTTTCTATCTCCAGACAAATAAAAACATCGTAACTCGTCAGGAAAAAATGCTAGAATCAAACTTATTAAATGAAATATAATAAACAAATCATGTTACTCAGGGATATTCTTACAATTTAATTTTATCGTGATATTTATGCGAGAAAACTAAAATATTCGTTTCTAGTTCCAGAAACATAAAAACATCGTTACTCGTCAGGAAAAAATGCTAGATTCAAACTTATTAAATGAAATATAATAAACAAATTTAGTTACTCAGGGATATTCTTAAAATTTAATTTTATCGTGATATTTATGCGAGAAAACTAAAATATTCGTTTCTATCTCCAGACAAATAAAAACATAGTATCTCGTCAGGAAAAAATGCTAGAATCAAACTTATTAAATGAAATATAATAAACAAATTAAGTTACTCAGGGATATTCTTACAATTTAATTTTATCGTGATATTTATGCGAGAAAACTAAAATATTCGTTTCTAGCTCCAGACAATTTAAAACATCGTAACTCGACAGCAAAAAATGCTAGAATCAAACTTATTAAATGAAATATAATAAACAAATTAAGTTACTCAGGGATATTCTTACAATCTAATTTTATCGTGATATTTATGCGAGAAAACTAAAATATTCGTTTCTAGTTCTAGAAACATAAAAACATCGTTACTCGTCAGGAAAAAATGCTAGAAACAAACTTATTAAATAAAATCTAATAAACAAATTTAGTTACTCAGGGATATTCTTAAAATTTAATTTTATCCTGATATTTATGCGAGAAAACTAAAATATTCGTTTCTATCTCCAGACAAATAAAAAAATCGTAACTCGTCAGGAAAAAATGCTAGAATCAAACCTATTAAATGAAATATAATAAACAAATTAAGTTACTCAGGAATATTCTTAAAATTTAATTTTATCGTGATATTTATGCGAGAAAACTAAAATATTCGTTTCTAGTTCCAGAAACATAAAAACATCGTTACTCGTCAGGAAAAAATGCTAGAAACAAACTTATTCAATAAAATCTAATAAACAAATTTAGTTACTCAGGGATATTCTTAAAATTTAATTTTATCGTGATATTTATGCGAGAAAACTAAAATATTCGTTTCTATCTCCAGACAAATAAAAAAATCGTAACTCGTCAGGAAAAAATGCTAGAATCAAACCTATTAAATGAAATATAATAAACAAATTAAGTTACTCAGAAATATTCTTAAAATTTAATTTTATCGTGATATTTATGCGAGAAAACTAAAATATTCGTTTCTAGTTCCAGAAACATAAAAACATCGTTACTCGTCAGGAAAAAATGCTAGAAACAAACTTATTCAATAAAATCTAATAAACAAATTTAGTTACTCAGGGATATTCTTAAAATTTAATTTTATCGTGATATTTATGCGAGAAAACTAAAATATTCGTTTCTATCTCCAGACAAATAAAAAAATCGTAACTCGTCAGGAAAAAATGCTAGAATCAAACCTATTAAATGAAATATAATAAACAAATTAAGTTACTCAGGAATATTCTTAAAATTTAATTTTATCGTGATATTTATGCGAGAAAACTAAAATATTCGTTTCTAGTTCCAGGAACATAAAAATATCGTTACTCGTCAGGAAAAAATGCTAGAAACAAATTTATTAAATAAAATCTAATAAACAAATTTAGTTACTCAGGGATATTCTTAAAATTTAATTTTATCGTGATATTTATGCGAGAAAACTAAAATATTCGTTTCTAGTTCCAGAAACATAAAAACATCGTTACTCGTCAAGGAAAAATTCTAGAAACAAACTTATTCAATAAAATCTAATAAACAAATATAGTTACTCAGGGATATTCTTAAAATTTAATTTTATCGTGATATTTATGCGAGAAAACTAAAATATTCGTTTCTATCTCTCCAGACAAATAAATACATCGTTACTCGTCAGGAAAAAATGCTAGAATCAAACCTATTAAATGAAATATAATAAACAAATTAAGTTACTCAGGGATATTCTTAAAATTTAATTTTATCGTGATATTTATGCGAGAAAACTAAAATATTCGTTCCTAGTTCCAGAAACATAAAAACATCGTAACTCGACAGGAAAAAATGCTAGAATCAAACTTATTAAATGTAATATAATAAATAAATTAAGATACTCAGGGATATTCTTAAAATTTAATTTTATCGTGATATTTATGCGAGAAAACTAAAATATTCGTTTCTAGCTCCAGATAATTTAAAACATCGTAACTCGACAGGAAAAAATGCTAGAATCAAACTTATTGAATGAAATATAATAAACAAATTAAGTTACTCGGGGGTATTCTTACAATTTAAATTTATCGTGATATTTATGCGAGAAAACTAAAATATTCGTTTCTAGCTCCAGACAAATAAAAACATCGTTACTCCTCAGGAAAAAATTCTAGAATCAAACTTATAAAAAAATCTAATAAACAAATAAAGTTACTCAGGGATATTCTTAAAATTTAATTTTATCGTGATATTTATGCGAGAAAAGTAAAATATTCGTTTCTAGTTCCAGACAAACAAAAACATCGTAACTGCTCAGGAAAAAATGCTAGAATGAAACTTATTAAATAAAATCTAATAAACAAATTTAGTTACTCAGGGATATTCTTAAAATTTAATTTTATCGTGATATTTATGCGACAAAACTAAAATATTCGTTTCTAGTTCCAGAAACATAAAAACATCGTTACTCGTCAGGAAAAAATGCTAGAAACAAACTTATTCAATAAAATCTAATAAACAAATTTAGTTACTCAGGGATATTCTTAAAATTTAATTTTATCGTGATATTTGTGCGAGAAAACTAAAATATTCGTTTCTATCTCCAGACAATTTAAAACATCGTAACTCGACAGGAAAAAATGCTAGAATCAAACTTATTAAATGAAATATAATAAACAAATTAAGTTACTCAGGGATATACTTAAAATTTAATTTTATCGTGATATTTATGCGAGAAAACTAAAATATTCGTTTCTATTTCCAGACAATTTAAAACATCGAAACTCGACAGGAAAAAATGCTAGAATCAAACTTATTAAATGAAATATAATAAACAAATTAAGTTACTCAGGGGTATTCTTACAATTTAATTTTATCGTCATATTTATGCGAGAAAACTAAAATATTCGTTTCTAGCTCCAGACAAATAAAAACATCGTAACTCGTCAGGAAAAAATGCTAGAATCAAACTTATTAAATGAAATATAATAAACAAATTAAGTTACTCAGGGATATTCTTAAAATTTAATTTTATCGTGATATTTATGCTAGAAAACTAAAATATTCGTTTCTAGTTCCAGAAACATAAAAACATCGTTACTCGTCAGGAAAAAATGCTAGAAACAAACTTAATCAATAAAATCTAATAAACAAATTTAGTTACTCAGGGATATTCTTAAAATTTAATTTTATCGTGATATTTATGCGAGAAAACTAAAATATTCGTTTCTATCTCCAGACAAATAAAAACATCGTAACTCGTCAGGAAAAAATACTAGAATCAAACCTATTAAATGAAATATAATAAACAAATTAAGTTACTCAGGAATATTCTTAAAATTTAATTTTATCGTGATATTTATGCGAGAAAACTAAAATATTCGTTTCTAGTTCCAGGAACATAAAAACATCGTTACTCGTCAGGAAAAAATGCTAGAAACAAATTTATTAAATAAAATTAATAAACAAATTTAGTTACTCAGGGATATTCTTAAAATTTAATTTTATCGTGATATTTATGCGAGAAAACTAAAATATTCGTTTCTAGTTCCAGAAACATAAAAACATCGTTACTCGTCAGGAAAAAATGCTAGAAAAAAACTTATTCAATAAAATCTAATAAACAAATTTAGTTACTCAGGGACATTCTTAAAATTTAATTTTATCGTGATATTTATGCGAGAAAACTAACATATTCGTTTCTATCTCTCCAGACAAATAAAAACATCGTTACTCATCAGGAAAAAATGCTAGAATCAAACCTATTAAATGAAATATAATAAACAAATTAAGTTACTCAGGGATATTCTTAAAATTAAATTTTATCGTGATATTTATGCGAGAAAACTAAAATATTCGTTTCTAGTTCCAGACAAACAAAAACATCGTAACTGCTCAGGAAAAAATGCTAGAATGAAACTTATTAAATAAAATCTAATAAACAAATTTAGTTACTCAGGGATATTCTTAAAATTTAATTTTATCCTGATATTTATGCGAGAAAACTAAAATATTCGTTTCTATCTCCAGACAAATAAAAACATCGTAACTCGTCAGGAAAAAATTCTAGAATCAAACTTATTAAATGAAATATAATAAACAAATTAAGTTACTCAGGGATATTCTTAAAATTTAATTTTAAAGTGATATTTATGCGAGAGAACTAAAATATTCGTTTCTAGTTCCAGAAACATAAAAACATCGTTACTCGTCAGGAAAAAATGCTAGAAACAAATTTATTAAATAAAATCTAATAAACAAATTTAGTTACTCAGGGATATTCTTAAAATTTAATTTTATTGTGATATTTATGCGAGAAAACTAAAATATTCCTTTCTATCTCCAGACAAATAAAAACACAGTATCTCGTCAGGAAAAAATGCTAGAATCAAACTTATTAAATGAAATATATTAAACAAATTAAGTTACTCAGGGATATTCTTAAAATTAAATTTTATCGTGATATTTATGCGAGAAAACTAAAATATTCGTTTCTATCTCCAGACAAATAAAAACACAGTATCTCGTCAGGAAAAAATGCTAGAATCAAACTTATTAAATGAAATATAATAAACAAATTAAGTTTCTCAGGGATATTCTTACAATTTAATTTTATCGTGATATTTATGCGAGAAAACTAAAATATTCGTTTCTAGTTCCAGAAACATAAAAACATCGTTACTCGTCAGGAAAAAATGCTAGAAACAAACTTATTAAATAAAATCTAATAAACTAATTTAGTTACTCAGGGATATTCTTAAAATTTAATTTTATCGTGATATTTATGCGAGAAAACTTAAATATTCGTTTCTAGTTCCAGAAACGTAAAAACATCGTAACTCGTCAGGAAAAAATGCTAGAATCAAACTTTTTAAATGAAATATAATAAACAAATTAAGTTACTCAGGGATATTCTTAAAATTTTATTTTATCGTGATATTTATGCGAGAAAACTAAAATATTCGTTTCTATCTATAGACAAATAAAAACATCGTAACTCGTCAGGAAAAAATGCTAGAATCAAACTTATTAAATGAAATATAATAAACAAATCATGTTACTCAGGGATATTCTTACAATTTAATTTTATCGTGATATTTATGCGAGAAAACTAAAATATTCGTTTCTAGTTCCAGAAACATAAAAACATCGTTACTCGTCAGGAAAAAATGCTAGATTCAAACTTATTAAATGAAATATAATAAACAAATTTAGTTACTCAGGGATATTCTTCAAATTTAATTTTATCGTGATATTTATGCGAGAAAACTAAAATATTCGTTTCTAGCTCCAGACAAATAAAAACATCGTAACTCGTCAGGAAAAAATGCTAGAATCAAACTTATTAAATGAAATATAATAAACAAATTAAGTTACTCAGGGATATTCTTAAAATTTAATTTTATCGTGATATTTATGCTAGAAAACTAAAATATTCGTTTCTAGTTCCAGAAACATAAAAACATCGTTACTCGACAGGAAAAAATGCTAGAAACAAATTTATTAAATAAAATCTAATAAACAAATTTAGTTACTCAGGGATATTCTTAAAATTTAATTTTATTGTGATATTTATGCGAGAAAACTAAAATATTCGTTTCTATCTCCAGACAAATAAAAACATAGTATCTCGTCAGGAAAAAATGCTAGAATCAAACTTATTAAATGAAATATAATAAACAAATTAAGTTACTCAGGGATATTCTTACAATTTAATTTTATCGTGATATTTATGCGAGAAAACTAAAATATTCGTTTCTAGCTCCAGACAATTTAAAACATCGTAACTCGACAGCAAAAAATGCTAGAATCAAACTTATTAAATGAAATACAATAAACAAATTAAGTTACTCAGGGATATTCTTACATCTAATTTTATCGTGATATTTATGAGAGAAAACTAAAATATTCGTTTCTAGTTCCAGAAACATAAAAACATCGTTACTCGTCAGGAAAAAATGCTAGAAACAAACTTATTAAATAAAATCTAATAAACAAATTTAGTTACTCAGGGATATTCTTAAAATTTAATTTTATCCTGATATTTATGGGAGAAAACTAAAATATTCGTTTCTATCTTCAGACAAATAAAAACATCGTAACTCGTCAAGAAAAAATGCTAGAATCAAACTTATTAAATGAAATATAATAAACAAATTAAGTTACTCAGGGATATTCTTACAATTTAATTTTATCGTGATATTTATGCGAAAAAACTAAAATATTCGTTTCTAGCTCCAGACAATTTAAAACATCGTAACTCGACAGGAAAAAATGCTAGAATCAAACTTATTAAATGAAATATAATAAACAAATTAAGTTACTCAGGGATATTCTTAAAATTTAATTTTATCGTGATATTTATGCGAGAAAACTAAAATATTCGTTTCTAGTTCCAGAAACATAAAAACATCGTTACTCGTCAGGAAAAAATGCTAGAAACAAACTTATTCAATAAAATCTAATAAACAAATTTAGTTACTCAGGGATATTCTTAAAATTTAATTTTATCGTCATATTTATGCGAGAAAACTAAAATATTCGTTTCTATCTCCAGACAAATAAAAAAATCGTAACTCGTCAGGAAAAAATGCTAGAATCAAACCTATTAAATGAAATATAATAAACAAATTAAGTTACTCAGGAATATTCTTAAAATTTAATTTTATCGTGATATTTATGCGAGAAAACTAAAATATTCGTTTCTAGTTCCAGGAACATAAAAATATCGTTACTCGTCAGGAAAAAATGCTAGAAACAAATTTATTAAATAAAATCTAATAAACAAATTTAGTTACCCAGGGATATTCTTAAAATTTAATTTTATCGTGATATTTATGCGAGAAAACTAAAATATTCGTTTCTAGTTCCAGAAACATAAAAACATCGTTACTCGTCAAGAAAAAATGCTAGAAACAAACTTATTCAATAAAATCTAATAAACAAATTTAGTTACTGAGGGATATTCTTAAAATTTAATTTTATCCTGATATTTATGGGAGAAAACTAAAATATTCGTTTCTATCTTCAGACAAATAAAAACATCGTAACTCGTCAGGAAAAAATGCTAGAATCAAACTTATTAAATGAAATATAATAAACAAATTAAGTTACTCAGGGATATTCTTACAATTTAATTTTATCGTGATATTTATGCGAAAAAACTAAAATATTCGTTTCTAGCTCCAGACAATTTAAAACATCGTAACTCGACAGGAAAAAATGCTAGAATCAAACTTATTAAATGAAATATAATAAACAAATTAAGTTACTCAGGGATATTCTTAAAATTTAATTTTATCGTGATATTTATGCGAGAAAACTAAAATATTCGTTTCTAGTTCCAGAAATATAAAAACATCGTTACTCGTCAGGAAAAAATGCTAGAAACAAACTTATTCAATAAAATCTAATAAACAAATTTAGTTACTCAGGGATATTCTTAAAATTTAATTTTATCGTGATATTTATGCGAGAAAACTAAAATATTCGTTTCTAGCTCCAGACAAATAAAAACATCGTAACTCGTCAGGAAAAAATGCTAGAATCAAACTTATTAAATGAAATATAATAAACAAATTAAGTTACTCAGGGATATTCTTACAATTTAATTTTATCGTGATATTTATGCGAAAAAACTAAAATATTCGTTTCTAGCTCCAGACAATTTAAAACATCGTAACTCGACAGGAAAAAATGCTAGAATCAAACTTATTAAATGAAATATAATAAACAAATTTAGTTACTCAGGGATATTCTTAAAATTTAATTTTATCGTGATATTTATGCGAGAAAACTAAAATATTCGTTTCTATCTCCAGACAAATAAAAACATCGTAACTCGTCAAGAAAAAATGCTAGAATCAAACTTATTAAATGAAATATAATAAACAAATTAAGTTACTCAGGGATATTCTTAAAATTTAATTTTATCGTGATATTTATGCGAGAAAACTAAAATATTCGTTTCTAGCTCCAGACAAATAAAAACATCGTAACTCGTCAGGAAATAATGCTAGAATCAAACTTATTAAATGAAATATAATAAACAAATTAAGTTACTCAGGGATATTCTTAAAATTTAATTTTATCGTGATATTTATGCTAGAAAACTAAAATATTCGTTTCTAGTTCCAGAAACATAAAAACATCGTTACTCGACAGGAAAAAATGCTAGAAACAAATTTATTAAACAAAATCTAATAAACAAATTTAGTTACTCAGGGATATTCTTAAAATTTAATTTTATTGTGATATTTATGCGAGAAAACTAAAATATTCGTTTCTATCTCCAGACAAATAAAAACATAGTATCTCGTCAGGAAAAAATGCTAGAATCAAACTTATTAAATGAAATATAATAAACAAATTAAGTTACTCAGGGATATTCTTACAATTTAATTTTATCGTGATATTTATGCGAGAAAACTAAAATATTCGTTTCTAGCTCCAGACAATTTAAAACATCGTAACTCGACAGCAAAAAATGCTAGAATCAAACTTATTAAATGAAATATAATAAACAAATTAAGTTACTCAGGGATATTCTTACAATCTAATTTTATCGTGATATTTATGAGAGAAAACTAAAATATTCGTTTCTAGTTCCAGAAACATAAAAACATCGTTACTCGTCAGGAAAAAATGCTAGAAACAAACTTATTAAATAAAATCTAATAAACAAATTTAGTTACTCAGGGATATTCTTAAAATTTAATTTTATCCTGATATTTATGGGAGAAAACTAAAATATTCGTTTCTATCTTCAGACAAATAAAAACATCGTAACTCGTCAGGAAAAAATGCTAGAATCTAACTTATTAAATGAAATATAATAAACAAATTAAGTTACTCAGGGATATTCTTACAATTTAATTTTATCGTGATATTTATGCGAAAAAACTAAAATATTCGTTTCTAGCTCCAGACAATTTAAAACATCGTAACTCGACAGGAAAAAATGCTAGAATCAAACTTATTAAATGAAATATAATAAACAAATTAAGTTACTCAGGGATATTCTTAAAATTTAATTTTATCGTGATATTTATGCGAGAAAACTAAAATATTCGTTTCTAGTTCCAGAAACATAAAAACATCGTTACTCGTCAGGAAAAAATGCTAGAAAGAAACTTATTCAATAAAATCTAATAAACAAATTTAGTTACTCAGGGATATTCTTAAAATTTAATTTTATCGTGATATTTATGCGAGAAAACTAAAATATTCGTTTCTATCTCCAGACAAATAAAAAAATCGTAACTCGTCAGGAAAAAATGCTAGAATCAAACCTATTAAATGAAATATAATAAACAAATTAAGTTACTCAGGAATATTCTTAAAATTTAATTTTATCGTGATATTTATGCGAGAAAACTAAAATATTCGTTTCTAGTTCCAGGAACATAAAAATATCGTTACTCGTCAGGAAAAAATGCTAGAAACAAATTTATTAAATAAAATCTAATAAACAAATTTAGTTACTCAGGGATATTCTTAAAATTTAATTTTATCGTGATATTTATGCGAGAAAACTAAAATATTCGTTTCTAGTTCCAGAAACATAAAAACATCGTTACTCGTCAAGAAAAAATGCTAGAAACAAACTTATTCAATAAAATCTAATAAACAAATTTAGTTACTCAGGGATATTCTTAAAATTTAATTTTATCCTGATATTTATGGGAGAAAACTAAAATATTCGTTTCTATCTTCAGACAAATAAAAACATCGTAACTCGTCAGGAAAAAATGCTAGAATCAAACTTATTAAATGAAATATAATAAACAAATTAAGTTACTCAGGGATATTATTACAATTTAATTTTAACGTGATATTTATGCGAAAAAACTAAAATATTCGTTTCTAGCTCCAGACAATTTAAAACATCGTAACTCGACAGGAAAAAATGCTAGAATCAAACTTATTAAATGAAATATAATAAACAAATTAAGTTACTCAGGGATATTCTTAAAATTTAATTTTATCGTGATATTTAGGCGAGAAAACTAAAATATTCGTTTCTAGTTCCAGAAACATAAAAACATCGTTACTCGTCAGGAAAAAATGCTAGAGACAAACTTATTCAATAAAATCTAATAAACAAATTTAGTTACTCAGGGATATTCTTAAAATTTAATTTTATCGTGATATTTATGCGAGAAAACTAAAATATTCGTTTCTATCTCCAGACAAATAAAAAAATCGTAACTCGTCAGGAAAAAATGCTAGAATCAAACCTATTAAATGAAATATAATAAACAAATTAAGTTACTCAGGAATATTCTTAAAATTTAATTTTATCGTGATATTTATGCGAGAAAACTAAAATATTCGTTTCTAGTTCCAGGAATATAAAAATATCGTTACTCGTCAGGAAAAAATGCTAGAAACAAATTTATTAAATAAAATCTAATAAACAAATTTAGTTACTCAGGGATATTCTTAAAATTTAATTTTATCGTGATATTTATGCGAGAAAACTAAAATATTCTTTTCTAGTTCCAGAAACATAAAAACATCGTTACTCGTCAAGAAAAAATGCTAGAAACAAACTTATTCAATAAAATCTAATAAACAAATTTAGTTACTGAGGGATATTCTTAAAATTTAATTTTATCCTGATATTTATGGGAGAAAACTAAAATATTCGTTTCTATCTTCAGACAAATAAAAACATCGTAACTCGTCAGGAAAAAATGCTAGAATCAAACTTATTAAATGAAATATAATAAACAAATTAAGTTACTCAGGGATATTCTTACAATTTAATTTTATCGTGATATTTATGCGAAAAAACTAAAATATTCGTTTCTAGCTCCAGACAATTTAAAACATCGTAACTCGACAGGAAAAAATGCTAGAATCAAACTTATTAAATGAAATATAATAAACAAATTAAGTTACTCAGGGATATTCTTAAAATTTAATTTTATCGTGATATTTATGCGAGAAAACTAAAATATTCGTTTCTAGTTCCAGAAACATAAAAACATCGTTACTCGTCAGGAAAAAATGCTAGAAACAAACTTATTCAATAAAATCTAATAAACAAATTTAGTTACTCAGGGATATTCTTAAAATTTAATTTTATCGTGATATTTATGCGAGAAAACTAAAATATTCGTTTCTAGCTCCAGACAAATAAAAACATCGTAACTCGTCAGGAAAAAATGCTAGAATCAAACTTATTAAATGAAATATAATAAACAAATTAAGTTACTCAGGGATATTCTTACAATTTAATTTTATCGTGATATTTATGCGAAAAAACTAAAATATTCGTTTCTAGCTCCAGACAATTTAAAACATCGTAACTCGACAGGAAAAAATGCTAGAATCAAACTTATTAAATGAAATATAATAAACAAATTTAGTTACTCAGGGATATTCTTAAAATTTAATTTTATCGTGATATTTATGCGAGAAAACTAAAATATTCGTTTCTATCTCCAGACAAATAAAAACATCGTAACTCGTCAAGAAAAAATGCTAGAATCAAACTTATTAAATGAAATATAATAAACAAATTAAGTTACTCAGGGATATTCTTAAAACCTAATTTTATCGTGATATTTATGCGAGAAAACTAAAATATTCGTTTCTAGCTCCAGACAAATAAAAACATCGTAACTCGTCAGGAAATAATGCTAGAATCAAACTTATTAAATGAAATATAATAAACAAATTTAGTTACTCAGGGATATTCTTAAAATTTAATTTTATCGTGATATTTATGCTAGAAAACTAAAATATTCGTTTCTAGTTCCAGAAACATAAAAACATCGTTACTCGACAGGAAAAAATGCTAGAAACAAATTTATTAAACAAAATCTAATAAACAAATTTAGTTACTCAGGGATATTCTTAAAATTTAATTTTATTGTGATATTTATGCGAGAAAACTAAAATATTCGTTTCTATCTCCAGACAAATAAAAACATAGTATCTCGTCAGGAAAAAATGCTAGAATCAAACTTATTAAATGAAATATAATAAACAAATTAAGTTACTCAGGGATATTCTTACAATTTAATTTTATCGTGATATTTATGCGAGAAAACTAAAATATTCGTTTCTAGCTCCAGACAATTTAAAACATCGTAACTCGACAGCAAAAAATGCTAGAATCAAACTTATTAAATGAAATATAATAAACAAATTAAGTTACTCAGGGATATTCTTACAATCTAATTTTATCGTGATATTTATGAGAGAAAACTAAAATATTCGTTTCTAGTTCCAGAAACATAAAAACATCGTTACTCGTCAGGAAAAAATGCTAGAAACAAACTTATTAAATAAAATCTAATAAACAAATTTAGTTACTCAGGGATATTCTTAAAATTTAATTTTATCCTGATATTTATGGGAGAAAACTAAAATATTCGTTTCTATCTTCAGACAAATAAAAACATCGTAACTCGTCAGGAAAAAATGCTAGAATCAAACTTATTAAATGAAATATAATAAACAAATTAAGTTACTCAGGGATATTCTTACAATTTAATTTTATCGTGATATTTATGCGAAAAAACTAAAATATTCGTTTCTAGCTCCAGACAATTTAAAACATCGTAACTCGACAGGAAAAAATGCTAGAATCAAACTTATTAAATGAAATATAATAAACAAATTAAGTTACTCAGGGATATTCTTAAAATTTAATTTTATCGTGATATTTATGCGAGAAAACTAAAATATTCGTTTCTAGTTCCAGAAACATAAAAACATCGTTACTCGTCAGGAAAAAATGCTAGAAAGAAACTTATTCAATAAAATCTAATAAACAAATTTAGTTACTCAGGGATATTCTTAAAATTTAATTTTATCGTGATATTTATGCGAGAAAACTAAAATATTCGTTTCTATCTCCAGACAAATAAAAAAATCGTAACTCGTCAGGAAAAAATGCTAGAATCAAACCTATTAAATGAAATATAATAAACAAATTAAGTTACTCAGGAATACTCTTAAAATTTAATTTTATCGTGATATTTATGCGAGAAAACTAAAATATTCGTTTCTAGTTCCAGGAACATAAAAATATCGTTACTCGTCAGGAAAAAATGCTAGAAACAAATTTATTAAATAAAATCTAATAAACAAATTTAGTTACTCAGGGATATTCTTAAAATTTAATTTTATCGTGATATTTATGCGAGAAAACTAAAATATTCGTTTCTAGTTCCAGAAACATAAAAACATCGTTACTCGTCAAGAAAAAATGCTAGAAACAAACTTATTCAATAAAATCTAATAAACAAATTTAGTTACTCAGGGATATTCTTAAAATTTAATTTTATCCTGATATTTATGGGAGAAAACTAAAATATTCGTTTCTATCTTCAGACAAATAAAAACATCGTAACTCGTCAGGAAAAAATGCTAGAATCAAACTTATTAAATGAAATATAATAAACAAATTAAGTTACTCAGGGATATTCTTACAATTTAATTTTAACGTGATATTTATGCGAAAAAACTAAAATATTCGTTTCTAGCTCCAGACAATTTAAAACATCGTAACTCGACAGGAAAAAATGCTAGAATCAAACTTATTAAATGAAATATAATAAACAAATTAAGTTACTCAGGGATATTCTTAAAATTTAATTTTATCGTGATATTTATGCGAGAAAACTAAAATATTCGTTTCTAGTTCCAGAAACATAAAAACATCGTTACTCGTCAGGAAAAAATGCTAGAAACAAACTTATTCAATAAAATCTAATAAACAAATTTAGTTACTCAGGGATATTCTTAAAATTTAATTTTATCGTGATATTTATGCGAGAAAACTAAAATATTCGTTTCTATCTCCAGACAAATAAAAAAATCGTAACTCGTCAGGAAAAAATGCTAGAATCAAACCTATTAAACGAAATATAATAAACAAATTAAGTTACTCAGGGATATTCTTAAAATTTAATTTTATCGTGATATTTATGCGAGAAAACTAAAATATTCGTTTCTAGTTCCAGGAACATAAAAATATCGTTACTCGTCAGGAACAAATGCTAGAAACAAATTTATTAAATAAAATCTAATAAACAAATTTAGTTACTCAGGGATATTCTTAAAATTTAATTTTATCGTGATATTTATGCGAGAAAACTAAAATATTCTTTTCTAGTTCCAGAAACATAAAAACATCGTTACTCGTCAAGAAAAAATGCTAGAATGAAACTTATTAAATAAAATCTAATAAACAAATTTAGTTACTCAGGGATATTCTTAAAATTTAATTTTATCGTGATATTTATGCGAGAAAACTAAAATATTCGTTTCTATCTCCAGACAAATAAAAACATCGTAACTCGTCAAGAAAAAATGCTAGAATCAAATTTATTAAATGAAATATAATAAACAAATTAAGTTACTCAGGGATATTCTTAAAATTTAATTTTATCGTGATATTTATGCGAGAAAACTAAAATATTCGTTTCTATCTCCAGACAAATAAAAACATCGTAACTCGTCAAGAAAAAATGCTAGGATCAAACTTATTAAATGAAATATAATAAACAAATTAAGTTACTCAGGGATATTCTTACAATTTAATTTTATCGTGATATTTATGCGAGAAAAATAAAATATTCGTTTCTAGTTCCAGAAACATAAAAACATCGTTACTCGTCAGGAAAAAATGCTAGAAACAAACTTATTCAATAAAATTAATAAACAAATTTAGTTACTCAGGGATATTCTTAAAATTTAATTTTATCGTGATATTTATGCGAGAAAACTAAAATATTCGTTTCTAGTTCCAGAAACATAAAAACATCGTTACTCGTCAGGAAAAAATGCTAGAAACAAACTTATTCAATAAAATCTAATAAACAAATTTAGTTACTCAGGGATATTCTTAAAATTTAATTTTATCGTGATATTTATGCGAGAAAACTAAAATATTCGTTTCTATCTCCAGACAAATAAAAACATCGTAACTCGTCAGGAAAACATACTAGAATCAAACCTATTAAATGAAATATAATAAACAAATTAAGTTACTCAGGAATATTCTTAAAATTTAATTTTATCCTGATATTTATGCGAGAAAACTAAAATATTCGTTTTTAGTTCCAGGAACATAAAAACATCGTTACTCGTCAGGAAAAAATGCTAGAAACAAATTTATTAAATGAAATTAATAAACAAATTTAGTTACTCAGGGATATTCTTAAAATTTAATTTTATCGTGATATTTATGCGAGAAAACTAAAATATTCGTGTCTAGTTCCAGAAACATAAAAACATCGTTACTCGTCAGGAAAAAATGCTAGAAAAAAACTTATTCAATAAAATCTAATAAACAAATTTAGTTACTCAGGGACATTCTTAAAATTTAATTTTATCGTGATATTTATGCGAGAAAACTAAAATATTCCTTTCTATCTCTCCAGACAAATAAAGATATCGTTACTCATCAGGAAAAAATGCTAGAATCAAACCTATTAAATGAAATATAATAAACAAAT
Organism: Pterostichus madidus; assembly: GCA_911728475.2. Lineage (NCBI taxonomy): Eukaryota > Metazoa > Arthropoda > Insecta > Coleoptera > Carabidae > Pterostichus > Pterostichus madidus. The sequence continues at coordinate 19,748,941 of OU452309.1, read as the reverse complement.
TAAGTTACTCAGGGATATTCTTAAAATTTAATTTTATCGTGATATTTATGCGAGAAAACTAAAATATTCGTTTCTAGTTCCAGAAACATAAAAACATCGTTACTCGTCAGGAAAAAATGTTAGAAACAAATTTATTAAACAAAATCTAATAAACAAATTTAGTTACTCAGGGATATTCTTAAAATTTAATTTTATTGTGATATTTATGCGAGAAAACTAAAATATTCGTTTCTATCTCCAGACAAATAAAAACACAGTATCTCGTCAGGAAAAAATGCTAGAATCAAACTTATTAAATGAAATATAATAAACAAATTAAGTTACTCAGGGATATTCTTAAAATTAAATTTTATCGTGATATTTATGCGAGAAAACTAAAATATTCGTTTCTAGTTCCAGAAACATAAAAACATCGTTACTCGTCAGGAAAAAATGCTAGAAACAAACTTATTCAATAAAATCTAATAAACAAATTTAGTTACTCAGGGATATTCTTAAAATTTAATTTTATCGTGATATTTGTGCGAGAAAACTAAAATATTCATTTCTATCTCCAGACAATTTAAAACATCGAAACTCGACAGGAAAAAATGCTAGAATCAAACTTATTAAATGAAATATAATAAACAAATTAAGTTACTCAGGGGTATACTTAAAATTTAATTTTATCGTGATATTTATGCGAGAAAACTAAAATATTCGTTTCTATTTCCAGACAATTTAAAACATCGAAACTCGACAGGAAAAAATGCTAGAATCAAACTTATTAAATGAAATATAATAAACAAATTAAGTTACTCAGGGGTATTCTTACAATTTAATTTTATCGTCATATTTATGCGAGAAAACTAAAATATTCGTTTCTATCTCCAGACAAATAAAAACATCGTAACTCGTCAGGAAAAAATGCTAGATTCAAACTTATTAAATGAAATATAATAAACAAATTAAGTTACTCAGGGATATTCTTAAAATTTAATTTTATCGTGATATTTATGCGAGAAAACTAAAATATTCGTTTCTATCTCTCCAGACAAATAAAAATATCGTTACTCATCAGGAAAAAATGCTAGAATCAAACCTATTAAATGAAATATAATAAACAAATTAAGTTACTCAGGGATATTCTTAAAATTAAATTTTATCGTGATATTTATGCGAGAAAACTAAAATATTCGTTTCTAGTTCCAGACAAACAAAAACATCGTAACTGCTCAGGGAAAAATGCTAGAATGAAACTTATTAAATAAAATCTAATAAACAAATTTAGTTACTCAGGGATATTCTTAAAATTTAATTTTATCCTGATATTTATGCGAGAAAACTAAAATATTCGTTTCTATCTCCAGACAAATAAAAACATCGTAACTCGTCAGGAAAAAATTCTAGAATCAAACTTATTAAATGAAATATAATAAACAAATTAAGTTACTCAGGGATATTCTTAAAATTTAATTTTATCGTGATATTTATGCGAGAAAACTAAAATATTCGTTTCTAGTTCCAGAAACATAAAAACATCGTTACTCGTCAGGAAAAAATGTTAGAAACAAATTTATTAAACAAAATCTAATAAACAAATTTAGTTACTCAGGGATATTCTTAAAATTTAATTTTATTGTGATATTTATGCGAGAAAACTAAAATATTCGTTTCTATCTCCAGACAAATAAAAACACAGTATCTCGTCAGGAAAAAATGCTAGAATCAAACTTATTAAATGAAATATAATAAACAAATTAAGTTACTCAGGGATATTCTTAAAATTAAATTTTATCGTGATATTTATGCGAGAAAACTAAAATATTCGTTTCTAGTTCCAGAAACATAAAAACATCGTTACTCGTCAGGAAAAAATGCTAGAAACAAACTTATTCAATAAAATCTAATAAACAAATTTAGTTACTCAGGGATATTCTTAAAATTTAATTTTATCGTGATATTTATGCGAGAAAACTAAAATATTCGTTTCTATCTCCAGACAATTTAAAACATCGAAACTCGACAGGAAAAAATGCTAGAATCAAACTTATTAAATGAAATATAATAAACAAATTAAGTTACTCAGGGGTATACTTAAAATTTAATTTTATCGTGATATTTATGCGAGAAAACTAAAATATTCGTTTCTATTTCCAGACAATTTAAAACATCGAAACTCGACAGGAAAAAATGCTAGAATCAAACTTATTAAATGAAATATAATAAACAAATTAAGTTACTCAGGGGTATTCTTACAATTTAATTTTATCGTCATATTTATGCGAGAAAACTAAAATATTCGTTTCTATCTCCAGACAAATAAAAACATCGTAACTCGTCAGGAAAAAATGCTAGATTCAAACTTATTAAATGAAATATAATAAACAAATTAAGTTACTCAGGGATATTCTTAAAATTTAATTTTATCGTGATATTTATGCTAGAAAACTAAAATATTCGTTTCTAGTTCCAGAAACATAAAAACATCGTTACTCGTCAGGAAAAAATGCTAGAAACAAACTTATTCAATAAAATCTAATAAACAAATTAAGTTACTCAGGGGTATTCTTACAATTTAATTTTATCGTCATATTTATGCGAGAAAACTAAAATATTCGTTTCTAGCTCCAGACAAATAAAAACATCGTAACTCGTCAGGAAAAAATGCTAGATTCAAACTTATTAAATGAAATATAATAAACAAATTAAGTTACTCAGGAATATTCTTAAAATTTAATTTTATCGTGATATTTATGCGAGAAAACTAAAATATTCGTTTCTAGTTCCAGGAACATAAAAACATCGTTACTCGTCAGGAAAAAATGCTAGAAACAAATTTATTAAATAAAATTAATAAACAAATTTAGTTACTCAGGGATATTCTTAAAATTTAATTTTATCGTGATATTTATGCGAGAAAACTAAAATATTCGTTTCTAGTTCCAGAAACATAAAAACATCGTTACTCGTCAGGAAAAAATGCTAGAAAAAAACTTATTCAATAAAATCTAATAAACAAATTTAGTTACTCAGGGACATTCTTAAAATTTAATTTTATCGTGATATTTATGCGAGAAAACTAAAATATTCGTTTCTATCTCTCCAGACAAATAAAAACATCGTTACTCATCAGGAAAAAATGCTAGAAACAAATTTATTAAACAAAATCTAATAAACAAATTTAGTTACTCAGGGATATTCTTAAAATTTAATTTTATCGTGATATTTATGCGAGAAAACTAAAATATTCGTTTCTATCTCCAGACAAATAAAAACATCGTAACTCGTCAGGAAAAAATACTAGAATCAAACCTATTAAATGAAATATAATAAACAAATTAAGTTACTCAGGAATATTCTTAAAATTTAATTTTATCGTGATATTTATGCGAGAAAACTAAAATATTCGTTTCTAGTTCCAGGAACATAAAAACATCGTTACTCGTCAGGAAAAAATGCTAGAAACAAATTTATTAAATAAAATTAATAAACAAATTTAGTTACTAAGGGATATTCTTAAAATTTAATTTTATCGTGATATTTATGCGAGAAAACTAAAATATTCGTTTCTAGTTCCAGAAACATAAAAACATCGTTACTCGTCAGGAAAAAATGCTAGAAAAAAACTTATTCAATAAAATCTAATAAACAAATTTAGTTACTCAGGGACATTCTTAAAATTTAATTTTATCGTGATATTTATGCGAGAAAACTAAAATATTCGTTTCTATCTCTCCAGACAAATAAAAACATCGTTACTCATCAGGAAAAAATGCTAGAAACAAATTTATTAAACAAAATCTAATAAACAAATTTAGTTACTCAGGGATATTCTTAAAATTTAATTTTATTGTGATATTTATGCGAGAAAACTAAAATATTCGTTTCTATCTCCAGACAAATAAAAACACAGTATCTCGTCAGGAAAAAATGCTAGAATCAAACTTATTAAATGAAATATAATAAACAAATTAAGTTACTCAGGGATATTCTTAAAATTAAATTTTATCGTGATATTTATGCGAGAAAACTAAAATATTCGTTTCTAGTTCCAGAAACATAAAAACATCGTTACTCGTCAGGAAAAAATGCTAGAAACAAACTTATTCAATAAAATCTAATAAACAAATTTAGTTACTCAGGGATATTCTTAAAATTTAATTTTATCGTGATATTTGTGCGAGAAAACTAAAATATTCATTTCTATCTCCAGACAATTTAAAACATCGAAACTCGACAGGAAAAAATGCTAGAATCAAACTTATTAAATGAAATATAATAAACAAATTAAGTTACTCAGGGGTATACTGACAATTTAATTTTATCGTGATATTTATGCGAGAAAACTAAAATATTCGTTTCTAGCTCCAGACAATTTAAAACATCGAAACTCGACAGGAAAAAATGCTAGAATGAAACTTATTAAATGAAATATAATAAACAAATTAAGTTACTCAGGGGTATTCTTACAATTTAATTTTATCGTCATATTTATGCGAGAAAACTAAAATATTCGTTTCTATCTCCAGACAAATAAAAACATCGTAACTCGTCAGGAAAAAATGCTAGAATCAAACTTATTAAATGAAATATAATAAACAAATTAAGTTACTCAGGGATATTCTTAAAATTTAATTTTATCGTGATATTTATGCTAGAAAACTAAAATATTCGTTTCTAGTTCCAGAAACATAAAAACATCGTTACTCGTCAGGAAAAAATGCTAGAAACAAACTTATTCAATAAAATCTAATAAACAAATTAAGTTACTCAGGGGTATTCTTACAATTTAATTTTATCGTCATATTTATGCGAGAAAACTAAAATATTCGTTTCTAGCTCCAGACAAATAAAAACATCGTAACTCGTCAGGAAAAAATGCTAGATTCAAACTTATTAAATGAAATATAATAAACAAATTAAGTTACTCAGGGATATTCTTAAAATTTAATTTTATCGTGATATTTATGCGAGAAAACTAAAATATTCGTTTCTATCTCCAGACAAATAAAAACATCGTAACTCGTCAGGAAAAAATACTAGAATCAAACCTATTAAATGAAATATAATAAACAAATTAAGTTACTCAGGAATATTCTTAAAATTTAATTTTATCGTGATATTTATGCGAGAAAACTAAAATATTCGTTTCTAGGTCCAGGAACATAAAAACATCGTTACTCGTCAGGAAAAAATGCTAGAAACAAATTTATTAAATAAAATTAATAAACAAATTTAGTTACTAAGGGATATTCTTAAAATTTAATTTTATCGTGATATTTATGCGAGAAAACTAAAATATTCGTTTCTAGTTCCAGAAACAAAAAAACATCGTTACTCGTCAGGAAAAAATGCTAGAAAAAAACTTATTCAATAAAATCTAATAAACAAATTTAGTTACTCAGGGACATACTTAAAATTTAATTTTATCGTGATATTTATGCGAGAAAACTAAAATATTCGTTTCTATCTCTCCAGACAAATAAAAACATCGTTACTCATCAGGAAAAAATGATAGAATCAAACCTATTAAATGAAATATAATAAACAAATTAAGTTACTCAGGGATATTCTTAAAATTAAATTTTATCGTGATATTTATGCGAGAAAACTAAAATATTCGTTTCTAGTTCCAGACAAACAAAAACATCGTAACTGCTCAGGAAAAAATGCTAGAATGAAACTTATTAAATAAAATCTAATAAACAAATTTAGTTACTCAGGGATATTCTTAAAATTTAATTTTATCCTGATATTTATGCGAGAAAACTAAAATATTCGTTTCTATCTCCAGACAAATAAAAACATCGTAACTCGTCAGGAAAAAATTCTAGAATCAAACTTATTAAATGAAATATAATAAACAAATTAAGTTACTCAGGGATATTCTTAAAATTTATTTTTATCGTGATATTTATGCGAGAAAACTAAAATATTCGTTTCTAGTTCCAGAAACATAAAAACATCGTTACTCGTCAGGAAAAAATGCTAGAAACAAATTTATTAAATAAAATCTAATAAACAAATTTAGTTACTCAGGGATATTCTTAAAATTTAATTTTATTGTGATATTTATGCGAGAAAACTAAAATATTCGTTTCTATCTCCAGACAAATAAAAACACAGTATCTCGTCAGGAAAAAATGCTAGAATCAAACTTATTAAATGAAATGTAATAAACAAATTAAGTTACTCAGGGATATTCTTAAAATTTAATTTTATCGTGATATTTATGCGAGAAAACTAAAATATTCGTTTCTATCTCCAGACAAATAAAAACACAGTATCTCGTCAGGAAAAAATGCTAGAATCAAACTTATTAATGAAATATAATAAACAAATTAAGTTACTCAGGGATATTCTTAAAATTAAATTTTATCGTGATATTTATGCGAGAAAACTAAAATATTCGTTTCTAGTTCCAGAAACATAAAAACATCGTTACTCGTCAGGAAAAAATGCTAGAAACAAACTTATTAAATAAAATCTAATAAACTAATTTAGTTACTCAGGGATATTCTTAAAATTTAATTTTATCGTGATATTTATGCGAGAAAACTTAAATATTCGTTTCTAGTTCCAGAAACGTAAAAACATCGTAACTCGTCAGGAAAAAATGCTAGAAACAAACTTATTCAATAAAATCTAATAAACAAATTTAGTTACTCAGGGATATTCTTAAAATTTAATTTTATCGTGATATTTATGCGAGAAAACTAAAATATTCGTTTCTATCTATAGACAAATAAAAACATCGTAACTCGTCAGGAAAAAATGCTAGAATCAAACTTATTAAATAAAATATAATAAACAAATCATGTTACTCAGGGATATTCTTACAATTTAATTTTATCGTGATATTTATGCGAGAAAACTAAAATATTCGTTTCTAGTTCCAGAAACATAAAAACATCGTTACTCGTCAGGAAAAAATGCTAGATTCAAACTTATTAAATGAAATATAATTAACAAATTTTGTTACTCAGGGATATTCTTAAAATTTAATTTTATCGTGATATTTATGCGAGAAAACTAAAATATTCGTTTCTATCTCCAGACAAATAAAAATATCGTAACTCGTCAAGAAAAAATGCTAGAATCAAACTTATTAAATGAAATATAATAAACAAATTAAGTTACTCAGGGATATTCTTAAAATTTAATTTTATCGTGATATTTATGCGAGAAAACTAAAATATTCGTTTCTAGCTCCAGACAAATAAAAACATCGTAACTCGTCAGGAAAAAAAGCTAGAATCAAACTTATTAAATGAAATATAATAAACAAATTAAGGTACTCAGGGATATTCTTAAAATTTAATTTTATCGTGATATTTATGCTAGAAAACTAAAATATTCGTTTCTAGTTCCAGAAACATAAAAACATCGTTACTCGTCAGGAAAAAATGCTAGAAACAAATTTATTAAATAAAATCTAATAAACAAATTTAGTTACTCAGGGATATTCTTAAAATTTAATTTTATTGTGATATTTATGCGAGAAAACTAAAATATTCGTTTCTATCTCCAGGCAAATAAAAACATAGTATCTCGTCAGGAAAAAATGCTAGAATCAAACTTATTAAATGAAATATAATAAACAAATTAAGTTACTCAGGGATATTTTACAATTTAATTTTATCGTGATATTTATGCGAGAAAACTAAAATATTCGTTTCTATCTCCAGACAAATAAAAAAATCGTAACTCGTCAGGAAAAAATGCTAGAATCAAACCTATTAAATGAAATATAATAAACAAATTAAGTTACTCAGGAATATTCTTAAAATTTAATTTTATCGTGATATTTATGCGAGAAAACTAAAATATTCGTTTCTAGTTTCAGGAACATAAAAATATCGTTACTCGTCAGGAAAAAATGCTAGAAATAAATTTATTAAATAAAATCTAATAAACAAATTTAGTTACTCAGGGATATTCTTAAAATTTAATTTTATCGTGATATTTATGCGAGAAAACTAAAATATTCGTTTCTAGTTCCAGAAACATAAAAACATCGTTACTCGTCAGGAAAAAATGCTAGAAACAAACTTATTAAATAAAATCTAATAAACAAATTTAGTTACTCAGGGATATTCTTAAAATTAAATTTTATCCTGATATTTATGCGAGAAAACTAAAATATTCGTTTCTATCTTCAGACAAATAAAAACATCGTAACTCGTCAGGAAAAAATGCTAGAATCAAACTTATTAAATGAAATATAAGAAACAAATTAAGTTACTCAGGGATATTCTTACAATTTAATTTTATCGTGATATTTATGCGAGAAAACTAAAATATTCGTTTCTAGCTCCAGACAATTTAAAACATCGTAACTCGACAGGAAAAAATGCTAGAATCAAACTTATTAAATGAAATATAATAAACAAATTAAGTTACTCAGGGATATTCTTAAAATTTAATTTTATCGTGATATTTATGCGAGAAAACTAAAATATTCGTTTCTAGTTCCAGAAACATAAAAACATCGTTACTCCTCAGGAAAAAATGCTAGAAACAAACTTATTCAATAAAATCTAATAAACAAATTTAGTTACTCAGGGATATTCTTAAAATTTAATTTTATCGTGATATTTATGCGAGAAAACTAAAATATTCGTTTCTATCTCCAGACAAATAAAAAAATCGTAACTCGTCAGGAAAAAATGCTAGAATCAAACCTATTAAATGAAATATAATAAACAAATTAAGTTACTCAGGAATATTCTTAAAATTTAATTTTATCGTGATATTTATGCGAGAAAACTAAAATATTCGTTTCTAGTTTCAGGAACATAAAAATATCGTTACTCGTCAGGAAAAAATGCTAGAAATAAATTTATTAAATAAAATCTAATAAACAAATTTAGTTACTCAGGGATATTCTTAAAATTTAATTTTATCGTGATATTTATGCGAGAAAACTAAAATATTCGTTTCTAGTTCCAGAAACATAAAAACATCGTTACTCGTCAAGAAAAAATGCTAGAAACAAACTTATTCAATAAAATCTAATAAACAAATTATGTTACTCAGGGATATTCTTAAAATTTAATTTTATCGTGATATTTATGCGAGAAAACTAAAATATTCGTTTCTATCTCTCCAGACAAATAAATACATCGTTACTCGTCAGGAAAAAATGCTAGAATCAAACCTATTAAATGAAATATAATAAACAAATTAAGTTACTCAGGGATATTCTTAAAATTTAATTTTATCGTGATATTTATGCGAGAAAATTAAATATTCGTTTCTAGTTCCAGAAACATAAAAACATCGTAACTCGACAGGAAAAAATGCTAGAATCAAACTTATTAAATGAAATATAATAAACAAATTTAGTTACTCAGGGATATTCTTAAAATTTAATTTTATCGTGATATTTATGCGAGAAAACTAAAATATTCGTTTTAAATTGTCTGGAGCTAGAAACGAATATTTTAGTTTTCTCGCATAAATATCACGATAAAATTAAATTGTAAGAATACCCCTGAGTAACTTAATTTGTTTATTATATTTCATTTAATAAGTTTGATTCTAGCAGTTTTTCCTGTCGAGTTACGATGTTTTAAATTGTCTGGATCTAGAAACGAATATTTTAGTTTTCTCGCATAAATATCACGATAAAATTAAATTTTAAGAATATCTCTGAGTAACTTAATTTGTTTATTTGATTTTATTTAATAAGTTTGATTCTAGAATTTTTTCCTGAGGAGTAACGATGTTTTTATTTGTCTGGAGCTAGAAAGGAATATTTTAGTTTTCTTGCATAAATATCACGATAAAATTAAATTGTAAGAATACCCCTGAGTAACTTAATTTGTTTATTATATTTCATTTAATAAGTTTGATGCTAGCATTTTTTCCTGACGAGTTACGATGTTTTTATTTGTCTGGAGATAGAAACGAATATTTTAGTTTTCTCGCATAAATATCACGATAAAATTAAATTTTAAGAATATCCCTGAGTAACTAAATTTGTTATTAGATTTTATTTAATAAGTTTCATTCTAGCATTTTTTCCTGACGAGTTACGATGTTTTTATTTGTCTGGAACTAGAAACGAATATTTTAGTTTTCTCGCATAAATATCACGATAAAATTAAATTTTAAGAATATCCCTGAGTAACTTTATTTGTTTATTAGATTTTTTTAATAAGTTTGATTCTAGAATTTTTTCCTGAGGAGTAACGATGTTTTTATTTGTCTGGAGCTAGAAACGAATATTTTAGTTTTCTCGCATAAATATCACGATAAAATTAAATTGTAAGAATACCCTGAGTAAATTAATTTGTTTATTATATTTCATTTAATAAGTTTGATTCTAGCATTTTTTGCTGCCGAGTTACGATGTTTTAAATTGACTGGAACTAGAAACGAATATTTTAGTTTTCTCGCATAAATATCACGATAAAATTAAATTGTAGGAATATCCCTGAGTAACTTTATTTGTTTATTATATTTCATTTAATAAGTTTGATTCTAGCATTTTATCCTGACGAGTTACGATGTTTATATTTGTCTGGAGATAGAAACGAATATTTTAGTTTTCTCGCATAAATATCACGATAAAATTAAATTTTAAGAATATCACTGAGTAACTAAATTTTTTTATTAGATTTTATTTAATAAGTTTCATTCTAGCATTTTTTCCTGACGAGTTACGATGTTTTTATTTGTCTGGAACTAGAAACGAATATTTTAGTTTTCTCGCATAAATATCACGATAAAATTAAATTTTAAGAATTACCCTGAGTAACTTTATTTGTTTATTAGATTTTTTTAATAAGTTTGATTCTAGAATTTTTTCCTGAGGAGTAACGATGTTTTTATTTGTCTGGAGCTAGAAACGAATATTTTAGTTTTCTCGCATAAATATCACGATAAAATTAAATTTTAAGAATATCCCTGAGTAACTTAATTTGTTTATTATATTTCATTTAATAAGTTTGATTCTAGCATTTTTTCCTGACGAGTTACGATGTTTTTATTTGTCTGGAGATAGAAACGAATATTTTAGTTTTCTCGCATAAATATCACGATAAAATTAAATTTTAAGAATATCCCTGAGTAACTAAATTTGTTATTAGATTTTATTTAATAAGTTTCATTCTAGCATTTTTTCCTGACGAGTTACGATGTTTTTATTTGTCTGGAACTAGAAACGAATATTTTAGTTTTCTCGCATAAATATCACGATAAAATTAAATTTTAAGAATATCCCTGAGTAACTAAATTTGTTTATTAGATTTTATTGAATAAGTTTGTTTCTAGCATTTTTTCCTGACGAATAACGATGTTTTTATGTTTCTGGAACTAGAAACGAATATTTTAGTTTTCTCGCATAAATATCACGATAAAATTAAATTTTAAGAATATCCCTGAGTAACTTAATTTGTTTATTAAATTTCACTTAATAAGTTTGAATCTAGCATTTTTTCCTGACGAGTTACGATGTTTTTATTTGTCTGGAGATAGAAACGAATATTTTAGTTTTCTCGCATAAATATCACGATAAAATTAAATTTTAAGAATATCTCTGAGTAACTTAATTTGTTTATTTGATTTTATTTAATAAGTTTGATTCTAGAATTTTTTCCTGAGGAGTAACGATGTTTTTATTTGTCTGGAGCTAGAAAGGAATATTTTAGTTTTCTCGCATAAATATCACGATAAAATTAAATTGTAAGAATACCCCTGAGTAACTTAATTTGTTTATTATATTTCATTTAATAAGTTTGATTCTAGCAGTTTTTCCTGTCGAGTTACGATGTTTTAAATTGTCTGGATCTAGAAACGAATATTTTAGTTTTCTCGCATAAATATCACGATAAAATTAAATTTTAAGAATATCCCTGAGTAACTTAATTTGTTTATTATATTTCATTTAATAAGTTTGATTCTAGCATTTTGTCCTGACGAGTTACGATGTTTTTATTTGTCTGGAGATAGAAACGAATATTTTAGTTTTCTCGCATAAATATCACGATAAAATTAAATTTTAAGAATATCCCTGAGTAACTAAATTTGTTGTTAGATTTTATTTAATAAGTTTCATTCTAGCATTTTTTCCTGACGAGTTACGATGTTTTTATTTGTCTGGAACTAGAAACGAATATTTTAGTTTTCTCGCATAAATATCACGATAAAATTGAATTTTAAGAATATCCCTGAGTAACTAAATTTGTTTATTAGATTTTTTTAATAAGTTTGATTCTAAAATTTTTTCCTGAGGAGTAACGATGTTTTTATTTGTCTGGAGCTAGAAAGGAATATTTTAGTTTTCTCGCATAAATATCACGATAAAATTAAATTGTAAGAATACCCCTGAGTGACTTAATTTGTTTATTATATTTCATTTAATAAGTTTGATTCTAGCAGTTTTTCCTGTCGAGTTACGATGTTTTAAATTGTCTGGAACTAGAAACGAATATTTTAGTTTTCTCGCATAAATATCACGATAAAATTAAATTTTAAGAATATCCCTGAGTAACTAAATTTGTTATTAGATTTTATTTAATAAGTTTCATTCTAGCATTTTTTCCTGACGAGTTACGATGTTTTTATTTGTCTGGAACTAGAAACGAATATTTTAGTTTTCTCGCATAAATATCACGATAAAATTAAATTTTAAGAATATCCCTGCGTAACTAAATTTGTTATTAGATTTTATTTAATAAGTTTCATTCTAGCATTTTTTCCTGACGAGTTACGATGTTTTTATTTGTCTGGAACTAGAAACGAATATTTTAGTTTTCTCGCATAAATATCACGATAAAATTAAATTTTAAGAATATCTCTGAGTAACTTAATTTGTTTATTTGATTTTATTTAATAAGTATGATTCTAGAATTTTTTCCTGAGGAGTAACGATGTTTTTATTTGTCTGGAGCTTGAAACGAATATTTTAGTTTTCTCGCATAAATATCACGATAAAATTAAATTGTAAGAATACCCCTGAGTAACTTAATTTGTTTATTATATTTCATTTAATAAGTTTGATTCTAGCAGTTTTTCCTGTCGAGTTACGATGTTTTAAATTGTCTGGAGATAGAAACGAATATTTTAGTTTTCTCGCATAAATATCACGATAAAATTAAATTTTAAGAATATCCCTGAGTAACTAAATTTGTTATTAGATTTTATTTAATAAGTTTCATTCTAGCATTTTTTCCTGACGAGTTACGATGTTTTTATTTGTCTGGAACTAGAAACGAATATTTTAGTTTTCTCGCATAAATATCACGATAAAATTAAATTTTAAGAATATCCCTGAGTAACTAAATTTGTTTATTAGATTTTATTGAATAAGTTTGCTTCAAGCATTTTTTCCTGACGAATAACGATGTTTTTATGTTTCTGGAACTAGAAACGAATATTTTAGTTTTCTCGCATAAATATCACGATAAAATTTAATTTTAAGAATATCCCTGAGTAACTTAATTTGTTTATTATATTTCATTTAATAAGTTTGATTCTAGCAGTTTTTCCTGTCGAGTTACGATGTTTTAAATTGTCTGGATCTAGAAACGAATATTTTAGTTTTCTCGCATAAATATCACGATAAAATTAAATTTTAAGAATATCCCTGAGTAACTTAATTTGTTTATTATATTTCATTTAATAAGTTTGATTCTAGCATTTTTTCCTGACGAGTTACGATGTTTTTATTTGTCTGGAGATAGAAACGAATATTTTAGTTTTCTCGCATAAATATCACGATAAAATTAAATTTTAAGAATATCCCTGAGTAACAAAATTTGTTATTAGATTTTATTTAATAAGTTTCATTCTAGCATTTTTTCCTGACGAGTTACGATGTTTTTATTTGTCTGGAACTAGAAACGAATATTTTAGTTTTCTCGCATAAATATCACGATAAAATTAAATTTTAAGAATATCCCTGAGTAACTTTATTTGTTTATTAGATTTTTTTAATAAGTTTGATTCTAGAATTTTTTCCTGAGGAGTAACGATGTTTTTATTTGTCTGGAGCTAGAAAGGAATATTTTAGTTTTCTCGCATAAATATCACGATAAAATTAAATTGTAAGAATACCCCTGAGTAAATTAATTTGTTTATTATATTTCATTTAATAAGTTTGATTCTAGTATTTTTTCCTGTCGAGTTACGATGTTTTAAATTGACTGGAACTAGAAACGAATATTTTAGTTTTCTCGCATAAATATCACGATAAAATTAAATTGTAGGAATATCCCTGAGTAACTTTATTTGTTTATTATATTTCATTTAATAAGTTTGATTCTAGCATTTTAGCCTGACGAGTTACGATGTTTATATTTGTCTGGAGATAGAAACGAATATTTTAGTTTTCTCGCATAAATATCACGATAAAATTAAATTTTAAGAATATCACTGAGTAACTAAATTTTTTTATTAGATTTTATTTAATAAATTTCATTCTAGCATTTTTTCCTGACGAGTTACGATGTTTTTATTTGTCTGGAACTAGAAACGAATATTTTAGTTTTCTCGCATAAATATCACGATAAAATTAAATTTTAAGAATTACCCTGAGTAACTTTATTTGTTTATTAGATTTTTTTAATAAGTTTGATTCTAGAATTTTTTCCTGAGGAGTAACGATGTTTTTATTTGTCTGGAGCTAGAAACGAATATTTTAGTTTTCTCGCATAAATATCACGATAAATTTAAATTTTAAGAATATCCCTGAGTAACTTAATTTGTTTATTATACTTCATTTAATAAGTTTGATTCTAGCATTTTTTCCTGACGAGTTACGATGTTTTTATTTGTCTGGAGATAGAAACGAATATTTTAGTTTTCTCGCATAAATATCACGATAAAATTTAATTTTAAGAATATCCCTGAGTAACTTTATTTGTTTATTATATTTCATTTAATAAGTTTGATTCTAGCATTTTAGCCTGACGAGTTACGATGTTTATATTTGTCTGGAGATAGAAACGAATATTTTAGTTTTCTCGCATAAATATCATGATAAAATTAAATTTTAATAATATCCCTGAGTAACTAAATTTGTTATTAGATTTTATTTAATAAGTTTCATTCTAGCATTTTTTCCTGACGAGTTACGATGTTTTTATTTGTCTGGAACTAGAAACGAATATTTTAGTTTCCTCGCATAAATATCACGATAAAATTTAATTTTAAGAATATCCCTGAGTAACTAAATTTGTTTATTCGATTTTATTGAATAAGTTTGTTTCTAGCATTTTTTCCTGACGAATAACGATGTTTTTATGTTTCTGGAACTAGAAAAGAATATTTTAGTTTTCTCGCATAAATATCACGATAAAATTAAATTTTAAGAATATCCCTGAGTAACTTAATTTGTTTATTATATTTCACTTAATAAGTTTGAATCTAGCATTTTTTCCTGACGAGTTACGATGTTTTTATTTGTCTGGAGATAGAAACGAATATTTTAGTTTTCTCGCATAAATATCACGATAAAATTAAATTTTAAGAATATCTCTGAGTAACTTAATTTGTTTATTTGATTTTATTTAATAAGTTTGATTCTAGAATTTTTTCCTGAGGAGTAACGATGTTTTTATTTGTCTAGAGCTAGAAAGGAATATTTTAGTTTTCTCGCATAAATATCACGATAAAATTAAATTGTAAGAATACCCCTGAGTAACTTAATTTGTTTATTATATTTCATTTAATAAGTTTGATTCTAGCAGTTTTTCCTGTCGAGTTACGATGTTTTAAATTGTCTGGATCTAGAAACGAATATTTTAGTTTTCTCGCATAAATATCACGATAAAATTAAATTTTAAGAATATCCCTGAGTAACTTAATTTGTTTATTATATTTCATTTAATAAGTTTGATTCTAGCATTTTTTCCTGACGAGTTACGATGTTTTTATTTGTCTGGAGATAGAAACGAATATTTTAGTTTTCTCGCATAAATATCACGATAAAATTAAATTTTAAGAATATCCCTGAGTAACAAAATTTGTTATTAGATTTTATTTAATAAGTTTCATTTTAGCATTTTTTCCTGACGAGTTACGATGTTTTTATTTGTCTGGAACTAGAAACGAATATTTTAGTTTTCTCGCATAAATATCACGATAAAATTAAATTTTAAGAATATCCCTGAGTAACTTTATTTGTTTATTAGATTTTTTTAATAAGTTTGATTCTAGAATTTTTTCCTGAGGAGTAACGATGTTTTTATTTGTCTGGAGCTAGAAACGAATATTTTAGTTTTCTCGCATAAATATCACGATAAAATTAAATTGTAAGAATACCCCTGAGTAAATTAATTTGTTTATTATATTTCATTTAATAAGTTTGATTCTAGCATTTTTTCCTGTCGAGTTACGATGTTTTAAATTGACTGGAACTAGAAACGAATATTTTAGTTTTCTCGCATAAATATCACGATAAAATTAAATTGTAGGAATATCCCTGAGTAACTTTATTTGTTTATTATATTTCATTTAATAAGTTTGATTCTAGCATTTTATCCTGACGAGTTACGATGTTTATATTTGTCTGGAGATAGAAACGAATATTTTAGTTTTCTCGCATAAATATCACGATAAAATTAAATTTTAAGAATATCACTGAGTAACTAAATTTTTTTATTAGATTTTATTTAATAAATTTCATTCTAGCATTTTCTCCTGACGAGTTACGATGTTTTTATTTGTCTGGAACTAGAAACGAATATTTTAGTTTTCTCGCATAAATATCACGATAAAATTAAATTTTAAGAATTACCCTGAGTAACTTTATTTGTTTATTAGATTTTTTTAATAAGTTTGATTCTAGAATTTTTTCCTGAGGAGTAACGATGTTTTTATTTGTCTGGAGCTAGAAACGAATATTTTAGTTTTCTCGCATAAATATCACGATAAAATTAAATTTTAAGAATATCCCTGAGTAACTTAATTTGTTTATTATATTTCATTTAATAAGTTTGATTCTAGCATTTTTTCCTGACGAGTTACGATGTTTTTATTTGTCTGGAGATAGAAACGAATATTTTAGTTTTCTCGCATAAATATCACGATAAAATTAAATTTTAATAATATCCCTGAGTAACTAAATTTGTTATTAGATTTTATTTAATAAGTTTCATTCTAGCATTTTTTCCTGACGAGTTACGATGTTTTTATTTGTCTGGAACTAGAAACGAATATTTTAGTTTCCTCGCATAAATATCACGATAAAATTTAATTTTAAGAATATCCCTGAGTAACTAAATTTGTTTATTAGATTTTATTGAATAAGTTTGTTTCTAGCATTTTTTCCTGACGAATAACGATGTTTTTATGTTTCTGGAACTAGAAAAGAATATTTTAGTTTTCTCGCATAAATATCACGATAAAATTAAATTTTAAGAATATCCCTGAGTAACTTAATTTGTTTATTATATTTCACTTAATAAGTTTGAATCTAGCATTTTTTCCTGACGAGTTACGATGTTTTTATTTGTCTGGAGATAGAAACGAATATTTTAGTTTTCTCGCATAAATATCACGATAAAATTAAATTTTAAGAATATCTCTGAGTAACTTAATTTGTTTATTTGATTTTATTTAATAAGTTTGATTCTAGAATTTTTTCCTGAGGAGTAACGATGTTTTTATTTGTCTAGAGCTAGAAAGGAATATTTTAGTTTTCTCGCATAAATATCACGATAAAATTAAATTGTAAGAATACCCCTGAGTAACTTAATTTGTTTATTATATTTCATTTAATAAGTTTGATTCTAGCAGTTTTTCCTGTCGAGTTACGATGTTTTAAATTGTCTGGATCTAGAAACGAATATTTTAGTTTTCTCGCATAAATATCACGATAAAATTAAATTTTAAGAATATCCCTGAGTAACTTAATTTGTTTATTATATTTCATTTAATAAGTTTGATTCTAGCATTTTTTCCTGACGAGTTACGATGTTTTTATTTGCCTGGAGATAGAAACGAATAGTTTAGTTTTCTCGCATAAATATCACGATAAAATTAAATTTTAAGAATATCCCTGAGTAACTAAATTTGTTATTAGATTTTATTTAATAAGTTTCATTCTAGCATTTTTTCCTGACGAGTTACGATGTTTTCATTTGTCTGGAGATAGAAACGAATATTTTAGTTTTCTCGCATAAATATCACGATAAAATTAAATTTTAAGAATTACCCTGAGTAACTTTATTTGTTTATTAGATTTTTTTAATAAGTTTGATTCTAGGATTTTTTCCTGAGGAGTAACGATGTTTTTATTTGTCTGGAGCTAGAAACGAATATTTTAGTTTTCTCGCATAAATATCACGATAAAATTAAATTTTAAGAATATCCCTGAGTAACTTAATTTGTTTATTATATTTCATTTAATAAGTTTGATTCTAGCATTTTTTCCTGACGAGTTACGATGTTTTTATTTGTCTGGAGATAGAAACGAATATTTTAGTTTTCTCGCATAAATATCACGATAAAATTAAATTTTAATAATATCCCTGAGTAACTAAATTGGTTATTAGATTTTATTTAATAAGTTTCATTCTAGCATTTTTTCCTGACGAGTTACGATGTTTTTATTTGTCTGGAACTAGAAACGAATATTTTAGTTTCCTCGCATAAATATCACGATAAAATTTAATTTTAAGAATATCCCTGAGTAACTAAATTTGTTTATTAGATTTTATTGAATAAGTTTGTTTCTAGCATTTTTTCCTGACGAATAACGATGTTTTTATGTTTCTGGAACTAGAAAAGAATATTTTAGTTTTCTCGCATAAATATCACGATAAAATTAAATTTTAAGAATATCCCTGAGTAACTTAATTTGTTTATTATATTTCACTTAATAAGTTTGAATCTAGCATTTTTTCCTGACGAGTTACGATGTTTTTATTTGTCTGGAGATAGAAACGAATATTTTAGTTTTCTCGCATAAATATCACGATAAAATTAAATTTTAAGAATATCCCTGAGTAACTTAATTTGTTTATTTGATTTTATTTAATAAGTTTGATTCTAGAATTTTTTCCTGAGGAGTAACGATGTTTTTATTTGTCTAGAGCTAGAAAGGAATATTTTAGTTTTCTCGCATAAATATCACGATAAAATTAAATTGTAAGAATACCCCTGAGTAACTTAATTTGTTTATTATATTTCATTTAATAAGTTTGATTCTAGCAGTTTTTCCTGTCGAGTTACGATGTTTTAAATTGTCTGGATCTAGAAACGAATATTTTAGTTTTCTCGCATAAATATCACGATAAAATTAAATTTTAAGAATATCCCTGAGTAACTTAATTTGTTTATTATATTTTATTTAATAAGTTTGATTCTAGCATTTTTTCCTGACGAGTTACGATGTTTTTATTTGTCTGGAGATAGAAACGAATATTTTAGTTTTCTCGCATAAATATCACGATAAAATTAAATTTTAAGAATATCCCTGAGTAACTAAATTTGTTATTAGATTTTATTTAATAAGTTTCATTCTAGCATTTTTTCCTGACGAGTTACGATGTTTTCATTTGTCTGGAACTAGAAACGAATATTTTAGTTTTCTCGCATAAATATCACGATAAAATTAAATTTTAAGAATTACCCTGAGTAACTTTATTTGTTTATTAGATTTTTTTAATAAGTTTGATTCTAGAATTTTTTCCTGAGGAGTAACGATGTTTTTATTTGTCTGGAGCTAGAAACGAATATTTTAGTTTTCTCGCATAAATATCAAGATAAAATTAAATTTTAAAAATATCCCTGAGTAACTTAATTTGTTTATTATATTTCATTTAATAAGTTTGATTCTAGCATTTTTTCCTGACGAGTTACGACGTTTTTATTTGTCTGGAGATAGAAACGAATATTTTAGTTTTCTCGCATAAATATCACGATAAAATTAAATTTTAATAATATCCCTGAGTAACTAAATTTGTTATTAGATTTTATTTAATAAGTTTCATTCTAGCATTTTTTCCTGACGAGTTACGATGTTTTTATTTGTCTGGAACTAGAAACGAATATTTTAGTTTTCTCGCATAAATATCACGATAAAATTAAATTTTAAGAATATCCCTGAGTAACTAA
This sequence comes from Pterostichus madidus, assembly GCA_911728475.2. Lineage (NCBI taxonomy): Eukaryota > Metazoa > Arthropoda > Insecta > Coleoptera > Carabidae > Pterostichus > Pterostichus madidus. The sequence goes on along the minus strand of OU452309.1, from coordinate 19,728,889 downwards.
ATTTGTTTATTAGATTTTAATGATTAAGTTTGTTTCTAGCGTTTTTTCCTGACGAATAACGATGTTTTTATGTTTCTGGAACTAAAAACGAATATTTTAGTTTTCTCGCATAAATATCACGATAAAATTAAATTTTAAGAATATTCCTGAGTAACTTAATTTGTTTATTATATTTCACTTAATAAGTTTGAATCTAGCATTTTTTCCTGACGAGTTACGATATTTTTATTTGTCTGGAGATAGAAAAGAATATTTTAGTTTTCTCGCATAAATATCACGATAAAATTAAATTTTAATAATATCTCTGAGTAACTTAATTTGTTTATTTGATTTTATTTAATAAGTTTGATTCTAGAATTTTTTCCTGAGGAGTAACGATGTTTTTATTTTTCTGGAGCTAGAAAGGAATATTTTAGTTTTCTCGCATAAATATCACGATAAAATTAAATTGTAAGAATACCCCTGAGTAACTTAATTTGTTTATTATATTTCATTTAATAAGTTTGATTCTAGCAGTATTTCCTGTCGAGTTACGATGTTTTAAATTGTCTGGATCTAGAAACGAATATTTTAGTTTTCTCGCATAAATATCACGATAAAATTAAATTTTAAGAATATCCCTGAGTAACTTAATTTGTTTATTATATTTCATTTAATAAGTTTGATTCTAGCATTTTTTCCTGACGAGTTACGATGTTTTTATTTGTCTGGAGATAGAAACGAATATTTTAGTTTTCTCGCATAAATATCACGATAAAATTAAATTTTAAGAATATCCCTGAGTAACTAAATTTGTTATTAGATTTTATTTAATAAGTTTCATTCTAGCATTTTTTCCTGACGAGTTACGATGTTTTTATTTGTCTGGAACTAGAAACGAATATTTTAGTTTTCTCGCATAAATATCACGATAAAATTAAATTTTAAGAATTACCCTGAGTAACTTTATTTGTTTATTAGATTTTTTTAATAAGTTTGATTCTAGAATTTTTTCCTGAGGAGTAACGATGTTTTTATTTGTCTGGAGCTAGAAACGAATATTTTAGTTTTCTCGCATAAATATCACGATAAAATTAAATTTTAAAAATATCCCTGAGTAACTTAATTTGTTTATTATATTTCATTTAATAAGTTTGATTCTAGCATTTTTTCCTGACGAGTTACGACGTTTTTATTTGTCTGGAGATAGAAACGAATATTTTAGTTTTCTCGCATAAATATCACGATAAAATTAAATTTTAATAATATCCCTGAGTAACTAAATTTGTTATTAGATTTTATTTAATAAGTTTCATTCTAGCATTTTTTCCTGACGAGTTACGATGTTTTTATTTGTCTGTAACTAGAAACGAATATTTTAGTTTTCTCGCATAAATATCACGATAAAATTAAATTTTAAGAATATCCCTGAGTAACTAAATTTGTTTATTAGATTTTAATGATTAAGTTTGTTTCTAGCATTTTTTCCTGACGAATAACGATGTTTTTATGTTTCTGGAACTAGAAACGAATATTTTAGTTTTCTCGCATAAATATCACGATAAAATTAAATTTTAAGAATATCCCTGAGTAACTTAATTTGTTTATTATATTTCACTTAATAAGTTTGAATCTAGCATTTTTTCCTGACGAGTTACGATGTTTTTATTTGTCTGGAGATAGAAACGAATATTTTAGTTTTCTCGCATAAATATCACGATAAAATTAAATTTTAAGAATATCTCTGAGTAACTTAATTTGTTTATTTGATTTTATTTAATAAGTTTGATTCTAGAATTTTTTCCTGAGGAGTAACGATGTTTTTATTTGTCTGGAGCTAGAAAGGAATATTTTAGTTTTCTCGCATAAATATCACGATAAAATTAAATTGTAAGAATACCCCTGAGTAACTTAATTTGTTTATTATATTTCATTTAATAAGTTTGATTCTAGCAGTTTTTCCTGTCGAGTTACGATGTTTTAAATTGTCTGGATCTAGAAACGAATATTTTAGTTTTCTCGCATAAATATCACGATAAAATTAAATTTTAAGAATATCCCTGAGTAACTTAATTTGTTTATTATATTTCATTTAATAAGTTTGATTCTAGCATTTTTTCCTGACGAGTTACGATGTTTTTATTTGCCTGGAGATAGAAACGAATATTTTAGTTTTCTCGCATAAATATCACGATAAAATTAAATTTTAAGAATATCCCTGAGTAACTAAATTTGTTATTAGATTTTATTTAATAAGTTTCATTCTAGCATTTTTTCCTGACGAGTTACGATGTTTTTATTTGTCTGGAACTAGAAACGAATATTTTAGTTTTCTCGCATAAATATCACGATAAAATTAAATTTTAAGAATATCCCTGAGTAACTTTATTTGTTTATTAGATTTTTTTAATAAGTTTGATTCTAGAATTTTTTCCTGAGGAGTAACGATGTTTTTATTTGTCTGGAGCTAGAAACGAATATTTTAGTTTTCTCGCATAAATATCACGTTAAAATTAAATTGTAAGAATACCCCTGAGTAAATTAATTTGTTTATTATATTTCATTTAATAAGTTTGATTCTAGCATTTTTTCTTGTCGAGTTACGATGTTTTAAATTGACTGGAACTAGAAACGAGTATTTTAGTTTTCTCGCATAAATATCACGATAAAATTAAATTGTAGGAATATCCCTGAGTAACTTTATTTGTTTATTATATTTCATTTAATAAGTTTGATTCTAGCATTTTAGCCTGACGAGTTACGATGTTTATATTTGTCTGGAGATAGAAACGAATATTTTAGTTTTCTCGCATAAATATCACGATAAAATTAAATTTTAAGAATATCACTGAGTAACTAAATTTTTTTATTAGATTTTATTTAATAAATTTCATTCTAGCATTTTTTCCTGACGAGTTACGATGTTTTTATTTGTCTGGAACTAGAAACGAATATTTTAGTTTTCTCGCATAAATATCACGATAAAATTAAATTTTAAGAATTACCCTGAGTAACTTTATTTGTTTATTAGATTTTTTTAATAAGTTTGATTCTAGGATTTTTTCCTGAGGAGTAACGATGTTTTTATTTGTCTGGAGCTAGAAACGAATATTTTAGTTTTCTCGCATAAATATCACGATAAAATTAAATTTTAAGAATATCCCTGAGTAACTTAATTTGTTTATTATATTTCATTTAATAAGTTTGATTCTAGCATTTTTTCCTGACGAGTTACGATGTTTTTATTTGTCTGGAGATAGAAACGAATATTTTAGTTTTCTCGCATAAATATCACGATAAAATTAAATTTTAAGAATATCCCTGAGTAACTAAATTTGTTATTAGATTTTATTTAATAAGTTTCATTCTAGCATTTTTTCCTGACGAGTTACGATGTTTTCATTTGTCTGGAACTAGAAACGAATATTTTAGTTTTCTCGCATAAATATCACGATAAAATTAAATTTTAAGAATATCCCTGAGTAACTTTATTTGTTTATTAGATTTTTTTAATAAGCTTGATTCTAGAATTTTTTCCTGAGGAGTAACGATGTTTTTATTTGTCTGGAGCTAGAAACGAATATTTTAGTTTTCTCGCATAAATATCACGATAAAATTAAATTGTAAGAATACCCCTGAGTAAATTAATTTGTTTATTATATTTCATTTAATAAGTTTGATTCTAGCATTTTTCCTGTCGAGTTACGATGTTTTAAATTGACTGGAACTAGAAACGAATATTTTAGTTTTCTCGCATAAATATCACGATAAAATTAAATTGTAGGAATATCCCTGAGTAACTTTATTTGTTTATTATATTTCATTTAATAAGTTTGATTCTAGCATTTTATCCTGACGAGTTACGATGTTTATATTTGTCTGGAGATAGAAACGAATATTTTAGTTTTCTCGCATAAATATCACGATAAAATTAATTTTTAAGAATATCACTGAGTAACTAAATTTTTTTATTAGATTTTATTTAATAAGTTTCATTCTAGCATTTTTTCCTGACGAGTTACGATGTTTTTATTTGTCTGGAACTAGAAACGAATATTTTAGTTTTCTCGCATAAATATCACGATAAAATTAAATTTTAAGAATTACCCTGAGTAACTTTATTTGTTTATTAGATTTTTTTAATAAGTTTGATTCTAGAATTTTTTCCTGAGGAGTAACGATGTTTTTATTTATCTGGAGCTAGAAACGAATATTTTAGTTTTCTCGCATAAATATCACGATAAAATTAAATTTTAAAAATATCCCTGAGTAACTTAATTTGTTTATTATATTTCATTTAATAAGTTTGATTCTAGCATTTTTTCCTGACGAGTTACGACGTTTTTATTTGTCTGGAGATAGAAACGAATATTTTAGTTTTCTCGCATAAATATCACGATAAAATTAAATTTTAATAATATCCCTGAGTAACTAAATTTGTTATTAGATTTTATTTAATAAGTTTCATTCTAGCATTTTTTCCTGACGAGTTACGATGTTTTTATTTGTCTGGAACTAGAAACGAATATTTTAGTTTTCTCGCATAAATATCACGATAAAATTAAATTTTAAGAATATCCCTGAGTAACTAAATTTGTTTATTAGATTTTAATGATTAAGTTTGTTTCTAGCATTTTTTCCTGACGAATAACGATGTTTTTATGTTTCTGGAACTAAAAACGAATATTTTAGTTTTCTCGCATAAATATCACGATAAAATTAAATTTTAAGAATATTCCTGAGTAACTTAATTTGTTTATTATATTTCACTTAATAAGTTTGAATCTAGCATTTTTTCCTGACGAGTTACGATGTTTTTATTTGTCTGGAGATAGAAAAGAATATTTTAGTTTTCTCGCATAAATATCACGATAAAATTAAATTTTAAGAATATCTCTGAGTAACTTAATTTGTTTATTTGATTTTATTTAATAAGTTTGATTCTAGAATTTTTTCCTGAGGAGTAACGATGTTTTTATTTTTCTGGAGCTAGAAAGGAATATTTTAGTTTTCTCGCATAAATATCACGATAAAATTAAATTGTAAGAATACCCCTGAGTAACTTAATTTGTTTATTATATTTCATTTAATAAGTTTGATTCTAGCAGTTTTTCCTGTCGAGTTACGATGTTTTAAATTGTCTGGATCTAGAAACGAATATTTTAGTTTTCTCGCATAAATATCACGATAAAATTAAATTTTAAGAATATCCCTGAGTAACTTAATTTGTTTATTATATTTCATTTAATAAGTTTGATTCTAGCATTTTTTCCTGACGAGTTACGATGTTTTTATTTGTCTGGAGATAGAAACGAATATTTTAGTTTTCTCGCATAAATATCACAATAAAATTAAATTTTAAGAATATCCCTGAGTAACTAAATTTGTTATTAGATTTTATTTAATAAGTTTCATTCTAGCATTTTTTCCTGACGAGTTACGATGTTTTTATTTGTCTGGAACTAGAAACGAATATTTTAGTTTTCTCGCATAAATATCACGATAAAATTAAATTTTAAGAATATCCCTGAGTAACTTTATTTGTTTATTAGATTTTTTTAATAAGTTTGATTCTAGAATTTTTTCCTGAGGAGTAACGATGTTTTTATTTGTCTGGAGCTAGAAACGAATATTTTAGTTTTCTCGCATAAATATCACGATAAAATTAAATTGTAAGAATACCCCTGAGTAAATTAATTTGTTTATTATATTTCATTTAATAAGTTTGATTCTAGCATTTTTTCTTGTCGAGTTACGATGTTTTAAATTGACTGGAACTAGAAACGAGTATTTTAGTTTTCTCGCATAAATATCACGATAAAATTAAATTGTAGGAATATCCCTGAGTAACTTTATTTGTTTATTATATTTCATTTAATAAGTTTGATTCTAGCATTTTAGCCTGACGAGTTACGATGTTTATATTTGTCTGGAGATAGAAACGGATATTTTAGTTTTCTCGCATAAATATCACGATAAAATTAAATTTTAAGAATATCACTGAGTAACTAAATTTTTTTATTAGATTTTATTTAATAAATTTCATTCTAGCATTTTTTCCTGACTAGTTACGATGTTTTTATTTGTCTGGAACTAGAAACGAATATTTTAGTTTTCTCGCATAAATATCACGATAAAATTAAATTTTAAGAATTACCCTGAGTAACTTTATTTGTTTATTAGATTTTTTTAATAAGTTTGATTCTAGGATTTTTTCCTGAGGAGTAACGATGTTTTTATTTGTCTGGAGCTAGAAACGAATATTTTAGTTTTCTCGCATAAATATCACGATAAAATTAAATTTTAAAAATATCCCTGAGTAACTTAATTTGTTTATTATATTTCATTTAATAAGTTTGATTCTAGCATTTTTTCCTGACGAGTTACGACGTTTTTATTTGTCTGGAGATAGAAACGAATATTTTAGTTTTCTCGCATAAATATCACGATAAAATTAAATTTTAATAATATCCCTGAGTAACTAAATTTGTTATTAGATTTTATTTAATAAGTTTCATTCTAGCATTTTTTCCTGACGAGTTACGATGTTTTTATTTGTCTGGAACTAGAAACGAATATTTTAGTTTTCTCGCATAAATATCACGATAAAATTAAATTTTAAGAATATCCCTGAGTAACTAAATTTGTTTATTAGATTTTAATGATTAAGTTTGTTTCTAGCATTTTTTCCTGACGAATAACGATGTTTTTATGTTTCTGGAACTAGAAACGAATATTTTAGTTTTCTCGCATAAATATCACGATAAAATTAAATTTTAAGAATATTCCTGAGTAACTTAATTTGTTTATTATATTTCACTTAATAAGTTTGAATCTAGCATTTTTTCCTGACGAGTTACGATGTTTTTATTTGTCTGGAGATAGAAAAGAATATTTTAGTTTTCTCGCATAAATATCACGATAAAATTAAATTTTAAGAATATCCCTGAGTAACTTAATTTGTTTATTTGATTTTATTTAATAAGTTTGATTCTAGAATTTTTTCCTGAGGAGTAACGATGTTTTTATTTGTCTGGAGCTAGAAAGGAATATTTTAGTTTTCTCGCATAAATATCACGATAAAATTAAATTGTAAGAATACCCCTGAGTAACTTAATTTGTTTATTATATTTCATTTAATAAGTTTGATTCTAGCAGTTTTTCCTGTCGAGTTACGATGTTTTAAATTGTCTGGATCTAGAAACGAATATTTTAGTTTTCTCGCATAAATATCACGATAAAATTAAATTTTAAGAATATCCCTGAGTAACTTAATTTGTTTATTATATTTCATTTAATAAGTTTGATTCTAGCATTTTTTCCTGACGAGTTACGATGTTTTTATTTGTCTGGAGATAGAAACGAATATTTTAGTTTTCTCGCATAAATATCACGATAAAATTAAATTTTAAGAATATCCCTGAGTAACTAAATTTGTTATTAGATTTTATTTAATAAGTTTCATTCTAGCATTTTTTCCTGACGAGTTACGATGTTTTTATTTGTCTGGAACTAGAAACGAATATTTTAGTTTTCTCGCATAAATATCACGATAAAATTAAATTGTAAGAATACCCCTGAGTAAATTAATTTGTTTATTATATTTCATTTAATAAGTTTGATTCTAGCATTTTTTCTTGTCGAGTTACGATGTTTTAAATTGACTGGAACTAGAAACGAGTATTTTAGTTTTCTCGCATAAATATCACGATAAAATTAAATTGTAGGAATATCCCTGAGTAACTTTATTTGTTTATTATATTTCATTTAATAAGTTTGATTCTAGCATTTTAGCCTGACGAGTTACGATGTTTATATTTGTCTGGAGATAGAAACGAATATTTTAGTTTTCTCGCATAAATATCACGATAAAATTAAATTTTAAGAATATCACTGAGTAACTAAATTTTTTTATTAGATTTTATTTAATAAATTTCATTCTAGCATTTTTTCCTGACGAGTTACGATGTTTTTATTTGTCTGGAACTAGAAACGAATATTTTAGTTTTCTCCCATAAATATCACGATAAAATTAAATTTTAAGAATTACCCTGAGTAACTTTATTTGTTTATTAGATTTTTTTAATAAGTTTGATTCTAGGATTTTTTCCTGAGGAGTAACGATGTTTTTATTTGTCTGGAGCTAGAAACGAATATTTTAGTTTTCTCGCATAAATATCACGATAAAATTAAATTTTAAGAATATCCCTGAGTAACTTAATTTGTTTATTATATTTCATTTAATAAGTTTGATTCTAGCATTTTTTCCTGACGAGTTACGATGTTTTTATTTGTCTGGAGATAGAAACGAATATTTTAGTTTTCTCGCATAAATATCACGATAAAATTAAATTTTAATAATATCCCTGAGTAACTAAATTGGTTATTAGATTTTATTTAATAAGTTTCATTCTAGCATTTTTTCCTGACGAGTAACGATGTTTTTATTTGTCTGGAACTAGAAACGAATATTTTAGTTTCCTCGCATAAATATCACGATAAAATTTAATTTTAAGAATATCCCTGAGTAACTAAATTTGTTTATTAGATTTTATTGAATAAGTTTGTTTCTAGCATTTTTTCCTGACGAATAACGATGTTTTTATGTTTCTGGAACTAGAAACGAATATTTTAGTTTTCTCGCATAAATATCACGATAAAATTAAATTTTAAGAATATCCCTGAGTAACTTAATTTGTTTATTATATTTCACTTAATAAGTTTGAATCTAGCATTTTTTCCTGACGAGTTACGATGTTTTTATTTGTCTGGAGATAGAAACGAATATTTTAGTTTTCTCGCATAAATATCACGATAAAATTAAATTTTAAGAATATCTCTGAGTAACTTAATTTGTTTATTTGATTTTATTTAATAAGTTTGATTCTAGAATTTTTTCCTGAGGAGTAACGATGTTTTTATTTGTCTAGAGCTAGAAAGGAATATTTTAGTTTTCTCGCATAAATATCACGATAAAATTAAATTGTAAGAATACCCCTGAGTAACTTAATTTGTTTATTATATTTCATTTAATAAGTTTGATTCTAGCAGTTTTTCCTGTCGAGTTACGATGTTTTAAATTGTCTGGATCTAGAAACGAATATTTTAGTTTTCTCGCATAAATATCACGATAAAATTAAATTTTAAGAATATCCCTGAGTAACTTAATTTGTTTATTATATTTCATTTAATAAGTTTGATTCTAGCATTTTTTCCTGACGAGTTACGATGTTTTTATTTGTCTGGAGATAGAAACGAATATTTTAGTTTTCTCGCATAAATATCACGATAAAATTAAATTTTAAGAATATCCCTGAGTAACTAAATTTGTTATTAGATTTTATTTAATAAGTTTCATTCTAGCATTTTTTCCTGACGAGTTACGATGTTTTTATTTGTCTGGAACTAGAAACGAATATTTTAGTTTTCTCGCATAAATATCACGATAAAATTAAATTTTAAGAATATCCCTGAGTAACTTTATTTGTTTATTAGATTTTTTTAATAAGTTTGATTCTAGAATTTTTTCCTGAGGAGTAACGATGTTTTTATTTGTCTGGAGCTAGAAACGAATATTTTAGTTTTCTCGCATAAATATCACGATAAAATTAAATTGTAAGAATACCCCTGAGTAAATTAATTTGTTTATTATATTTCATTTAATAAGTTTGATTCTAGCATTTTTCCTGTCGAGTTACGATGTTTTAAATTGACTGGAACTAGAAACGAATATTTTAGTTTTCTCGCATAAATATCACGATAAAATTAAATTTTAAGAATATCCCTGAGTAACTAAATTTGTTTATTAGATTTTAATGATTAAGTTTGTTTCTAGCATTTTTTCCTGACGAATAACGATGTTTTTATGTTTCTGGAACTAGAAACGAATATTTTAGTTTTCTCGCATAAATATCACGATAAAATTAAATTTTAAGAATATTCCTGAGTAACTTAATTTGTTTATTATATTTCACTTAATAAGTTTGAATCTAGCATTTTTTCCTGACGAGTTACGATGTTTTTATTTGTCTGGAGATAGAAAAGAATATTTTAGTTTTCTCGCATAAATATCACGATAAAATTAAATTTTAAGAATATCCCTGAGTAACTTAATTTGTTTATTTGATTTTATTTAATAAGTTTGATTCTAGAATTTTTTCCTGAGGAGTAACGATGTTTTTATTTGTCTGGAGCTAGAAACGAATATTTTAGTTTTCTCGCATAAATATCACGATAAAATTAAATTGTAAGAATACCCCTGAGTAACTTAATTTGTTTATTATATTTCATTTAATAAGTTTGATTCTAGCAGTTTTTCCTGTCGAGTTACGATGTTTTAAATTGTCTGGATCTAGAAACGAATATTTTAGTTTTCTCGCATAAATATCACGATAAAATTAAATTTTAAGAATATCCCTGAGTAACTTAATTTGTTTATTATATTTCATTTAATAAGTTTGATTCTAGCATTTTTTCCTGACGAGTTACGATGTTTTTATTTGTCTGGAGATAGAAACGAATATTTTAGTTTTCTCGCATAAATATCACGATAAAATTAAATTTTAAGAATATCCCTGAGTAACTAAATTTGTTATTAGATTTTATTTAATAAGTTTCATTCTAGCATTTTTTCCTGACGAGTTACGATGTTTTTATTTGTCTGGAACTAGAAACGAATATTTTAGTTTTCTCGCATAAATATCACGATAAAATTAAATTTTAAGAATATCCCTGAGTAACTTTATTTGTTTATTAGATTTTTTTAATAAGTTTGATTCTAGAATTTTTTCCTGAGGAGTAACGATGTTTTTATTTGTCTGGAGCTAGAAACGAATATTTTAGTTTTCTCGCATAAATATCACGATAAAATTAAATTGTAAGAATACCCCTGAGTAAATTAATTTGTTTATTATATTTCATTTAATAAGTTTGATTCTAGCATTTTTTCTTGTCGAGTTACGATGTTTTAAATTGACTGGAACTAGAAACGAGTATTTTAGTTTTCTCGCATAAATATCACGATAAAATTAAATTGTAGGAATATCCCTGAGTAACTTTATTTGTTTATTATATTTCATTTAATAAGTTTGATTCTAGCATTTTATCCTGACGAGTTACGATGTTTATATTTGTCTGGATATAGAAACGAATATTTTAGTTTTCTCGCATAAATATCACGATAAAATTAAATTTTAAGAATATCACTGAGTAACTAAATTTTTTTATTAGATTTTATTTAATAAGTTTCATTCTAGCAGTTTTTCCTGTCGAGTTACGATGTTTTAAATTGTCTGGATCTAGAAACGAATATTTTAGTTTTCTCGCATAAATATCACGATAAAATTAAATTTTAAGAATATCCCTGAGTAACTTAATTTGTTTATTATATTTCATTTAATAAGTTTGATTCTAGCATTTTTTCCTGACGAGTTACGATGTTTTTATTTGTCTGGAGCTAGAAACGAATATTTTAGTTTTCTCGCATAAATATCACGATAAAATTAAATTTTAAGAATATCCCTGAGTAACTTAATTTGTTTATTATATTTCATTTAATAAGTTTGATTCTAGCATTTTTTCCTGTCGAGTTACGATGTTTTAAATTGTCTGGAGCTAGAAACAAATATTTTAGTTTTCTCGCATAAATATCACGATAAAATTAAATTGTAGGAATATCCCTGAGTAACTTTATATGCGTATTATATTTCATTTAATAAGTTTGATTCTAGCATTTTATCCTGACGAGTTACGATGTTTTTATTTGTCTGGAGATAGAAACGAATATTTTAGTTTTCTCGCATAAATATCACGATAAAATTAATTTTTAAGAATATCCCTGAGTAACTAAATTTGTTTATTAGATTTTATTTAATAAGTTTGTTTCTAGCATTTTTTCCTGACGAGTAACGATGTTTTTATGTTTCTGGAACTAGAAACGAATATTTTAGTTTTCTCGCATAAATATCACGATAAAATTTAATTTTAAGAATATCCCTGAGTAACTTAATTTGTTTATTATTTTTCATTTAATAAGTTTGAATCTAGCATTTTTTCCTGTCGAGTTACGATGTTTTAAATTGTCTGGAGCTAGAAACGAATATTTTAGTTTTCTCGCATAAATATCACGATAAAATTAAATTTTAAGAATATCCCCGAGTAACTTAATTTGTTTATTATATTTCATTTAATAAGTTTGATTCTAGCATTATTTCCTGATGAGTTACGATGTTTATATTTGTCTGGAGATAGAAACGAATATTTTAGTTTTCTCGCATAAATATCACGATAAAATTAAATTTTAAGAATATCTCTGAGTAACTTAATTTGTTTATTTGATTTTATTTAATAAGTTTGATTCTAAAATTTTTTCCTGAGGAGTAACGATGTTTTTATTTGTCTGGAGATAGAAACGAATATTTTAGTTTTCTCGCATAAATATCACGATAAAATTAAATTGTAAGAATACCCCTGAGTAACTTAATTTGTTTATTATATTTCATTTAATAAGTTTGATTCTAGCAGTTTTTCCTGTCGAGTTACGATGTTTTAAATTGTCTGGATCTAGAAACCAATATTTTAGTTTTCTCGCATAAATATCACGATAAAATTAAATTTTAAGAATATCCCTGAGTAACTTAATTTGTTTATTATATTTCATTTAATAAGTTTGATTCTAGCATTTTTTCCTGACGAGTTACGATGTTTTTATTTGTCTAGAGATAGAAACGAATATTTTAGTTTTCTCGCATAAATATCACGATAAAATTAAATTTTAAGAATATCCCTGAGTAACTAAATTTGTGATTAGATTTTATTTAATAAGTTTCATTCTAGCATTTTTTCCTGACGAGTTACGATGTTTTTATTTGTCTGGAACTAGAAACGAATATTTTTGTTTTCTCGCATAAATATCACGATAAAATTAAATTTTAAGAATATCCCTGAGTAACTTTATTTGTTTATTAGATTTTATTTATTAAGTTTGTTTCTAGCATTTTTTCCTGACGAGTAACGATGTTTTTATGTTTCTGGAACTAGAAACGAATATATTAGTTTTCTCGCATAAATATCACGATAAAATTAAATTGTAAGAATATCCCTGAATAACTTAATTTGTTTATTATATTTCATTTAATAAGTTTGATTCTAGCATTTTTTCCTAACGAGTTACGATGTTTTTATTTGTCTGGAGATAGAAAGGAATATTTTAGTTTTCTCGCATAAATATCACGACAAAATTAAATTTTAAGAATAACCCTGAGTAACTAAATTTGTTTAATAGATTTTATTTAACAAGTTTCATTCTAGCATTTTTTTTTGACGAGTTACGATGTTTTTATTTGTCTGGAACTAGAAACGAATATTTTAGTTTTCTCGCATAAATATCACGATAAAATTAAATTGTAAGAATACGCCTGAGTAACTTAATTTGTTTATTATATTTCATTTAATAAGTTTGATTCTAGCATTTTTTCCTGTCGAGTTACGATGTTTTAAATTGTCTGGAACTAGAAACGAATATTTTAGTTTTCTCGCATAAATATCACGATAAAATTAAATTGTAGGAATATCCCTGAGTAACTTTATTTGTTTATTATATTTAAATTAATAAGTTTGATTCTAGCATTTTATCCTGACGAGTTACGTTGTTTTAAATTGTCTGGAGCTAGAAACGAATATTTTAGTTATCTCGCATAAATATCACGATAAAATTAAATTGTAAGATATCCCTGAGTAACATAATTTGTTTATTATATTTCATTTAATAAGTTTCATTCTAGCATTTTTTTTTGACGAGTTACGATGTTTTTATTTGTCTGGATCTAGAAACGAATATTTTAGTTTTCTCGCATAAATATCACGATAAAATTAAATTTTAAGAATATCCCTGAGTAACTTTATTTGTTTATTAGATTTTTTTAATAAGTTTGATTCTAGAATTTTTTCCTGACGAGTAACGATGTTTTTATGTTTCTGGAACTAGAAACGAATATTTTAGTTTTCTCGAATAAATATCACGATAAAATTTAATTTTAAGAATATCCCTGAGTAACTTAATTTGTTTATTATATTTCATTTAATAAGTTTGAATCTAGCATTTTTTCCTGTCGAGTTACGATGTTTTAAATTGTCTGGAGCTAGAAATGAATATTTTAGTTTTCTCGCATAAATATCACGATAAAATTAAATTGTAAGAAAATCCCTGAGTAACATAATTTGTTTATTATTTTTCATTTAATAAGTTTGATTCTAGCATTTTTTCCTGACGAGTTACGATGTTTTTATTTGTCTGGAGATAGAAACGAATATTTTAGTTTTCTCGCATAAATATCACGATAAAATTAAATTGTAAGAATACTCCTGAGTAGCTTAATTTGTTTATTATATTTCATTTAATAAGTTTGATTCTAGCATTTTTTCCTGTCGAGTTACGATGTTTTAAATTGTCTGGAACTAGAAACGAATATTTTAGTTTTCTCGCATAAATATCACGATAAAATTAAATTGTAGGAATATTCCTGAGTAACTTTATTTGTTTATTATATTTCAATTAATAAGTTTGATTCTAGCATTTTATCCTGACGAGTTACGATGTTTTTATTTGTCTGGAGATGGAAACGAATATTTTAGTTTTCTCGCATAAATATCACGATAAAATTAAATTTTAATAATATCCCTGAGTAACTAAGTTTGTTTATTAGATTTTATTTAATAAGTTTGTTTCTAGCATTTTTTCCTGACGAGTAACGATGTTTTTATGTTTCTGGAACTAGAAACGAATATTTTAGTTTTCTCGCATAATTAGCACGATAAAATTAAATTTTAGGAATATCCCTGAGTAACTTAATTTGTTTATTATATTTCATTTAATAAGTTTGTATCTAGCATTTTTTCCTGTCGAGTTACGATGTTTTAAATTGTCTGGAGCTAGAAACGAATATTTTAGTTTTCTTGCATAAATATCACGATAAAATTAAATTGTTAGAATATCCCTGAGTAACATAATTTGTTTATTACATTTTATTTAATAAGTTTGATTCTAGCATTTTTTCCTGACGAGTTACGATGTTTTTATTTTTCTGGAGATAGAAAGGAATAGTTTAGTTTTCTCGCATAAATATCACGATAAAATTAAATTGTAAGAAAATCCCTGAGTAACATAATTTGTTTATTATTTTTCATTTAATAAGTTTGATTCTAGCATTTTTTCCTGACGAGTTACGATGTTTTTATTTGTCTGGAGATAGAAAGGAATAGTTTAGTTTTCTCGCATAAATATCACGATAAAATTAAATTTGAAGAATATCCCTAAATAACTTAATTTGTTTATTATATTTCATTTAATAAGTTTGATTCTAGCATTTTTTCCTGACGAGTTACGATGTTTTTATTTGTCTGGAGATAGAAACGAATATTTTAGTTTTCTCGCATAAATATTACGATAAAATTAAATTTTAAGAATATCTCTGAGTAACTTAATTTGTTTATTTGATTTTATTTAATAAGTTTGATTCTAGAATTTTTTCCTGAGGAGTAACGATGTTTTTATTTGTCTGGAGCTAGAAACGAATATTTTAGTTTTCTCGCATAAATATCACGATAAAATTAAATTGTAAGAATACCCCTGAGTAACTTAATTTGTTTATTATATTTCATTTAATAAGTTTGATTCTAGCAGTTTTTCCTGTCGAGTTACGATGTTTTAAATTGTCTGGATCTAGAAACGAATATTTTAGTTTTCTCGCATAAATATCACGATAAAATTAAATTTGAAGAATATCCCTGAGTAACTTAATTTGTTTATTATATTTCATTTAATAAGTTTGATTCTACCATTTTTTCCTGTCGAGTTACGATGTTTTAAATTGACTGGAACTAGAAACGAATATTTTAGTTTTCTCGCATAAATATCACGATAAAATTAAATTTTAAGAATTACCCTGAGTAACTTTATTTGTTTATTAGATTTTTTTAATAAGTTTGATTCTAGAATTTTTTCCTGAGGAGTAACGATGTTTTTATTTGTCTGGAGCTAGAAACGAATATTTTAGTTTTCTCGCATAAATATCACGATAAAATTAAATTGTAAGAATACCCCTGAGTAACTTAATTTGTTTATTATATTTCATTTAATAAGTTTGATTCTAGCAGTTTTTCCTGTCGAGTTACGATGTTTTAAATTGTCTGGATCTAGAAACGAATATTTTAGTTTTCTCGCATAAATATCACGATAAAATTAAATTTGAAGAATATCCCTGAGTAACTTAATTTGTTTATTATATTTCATTTAATAAGTTTGATTCTACCATTTTTTCCTGTCGAGTTACGATGTTTTAAATTGACTGGAACTAGAAACGAATATTTTAGTTTTCTCGCATAAATATCACGATAAAATTAAATTTTAAGAATTACCCTGAGTAACTTTATTTGTTTATTAGATTTTTTTAATAAGTTTGATTCTAGAATTTTTTCCTGAGGAGTAACGATGTTTTTATTTGTCTGGAGCTAGAAACGAATATTTTAGTTTTCTCGCATAAATATCACGATAAAATTAAATTGTAAGAATACCCCTGAGTAACTTAATTTGTTTATTATATTTCATTTAATAAGTTTGATTCTAGCATTTTTTCCTGTCGAGTTACGATGTTTTAAATTGTCTGGAGCTAGAAACGAATATTTTAGTTTTCTCGCATAAATATCACGATAAAATTAAATTGTAAGAATACCCCTGAGTAACTTAATTTGTTTATTATATTTCATTTAATAAGTTTGATGCTAGCATTTTTTCCTGACGAGTTACGATGTTATAATTTGTCTGGAGATAGAAACGAATATTTTAGTTTTCTCGCATAAATATCACGATAAAATTAAATTTTAAGAATATCCCTGAGTAACTTAATTTGTTTATTATATTTCATTTAATAAGTTTGAATCTAGCATTTTTTCCTGTCGAGTTACGATGTTTTAAATTGTCTGGAGCTAGAAACGAATATTTTAGTTTTCTCGCATAAAAATCACGATAAAATTTAATTGTAAGAATATCCCTGAGAAACTTAATTTGTTTATTATATTTCATTTAATAAGTTTGATTCTAGCATTTTTTCCTGACGAGTTACGATGTTTTTATTTGTCTGGAGATAGAAACGAATATTTTAGTTTTCTCGCATAAATATCACGATAAAATTAAATTTTAAGAATATCCCTGAGTAACTAAATTTGTTTATTAGATTTTATTTAATAAGTTTGTTTCTAGCATTTTTTCCTGACGAGTAACGATGTTTTTATGTTTCTGGAGCTAGAAACGAATATTTTAGTTTTCTCGCATAAATATCACGATTTAAATTAAATTGTAAGAATACCCCTGAGTAACTTAATTTGTTTATTATATTTCATTTAATAAGTTTGAATCTAGCAGTTTTTCCTGTCGAGTTACGATGTTTTAAATTGTCTGGATCTAGAAACGAATATTTTAGTTTTCTCGCATAAATATCACGATAAAATTAAATTTTAAGAATATCCCTGAGTAACTTAATTTGTTTATTATATTTCATTTAATAAGTTTGATTCTAGCATTTTTTCCTGACGAGTTACGATGTTTTTATTTGTCTGGAGATAGAAACGAATATTTTAGTTTTCTCGCATAAATATCACGATAAAATTAAATTTTAAGAATATCCCTGAGTAACTAAATTTGTTATTAGATTTTATTTAATAAGTTTCATTCTAGCATTTTTTCCTGACGAGTTACGATGTTTTTATTTGTCTGGAACTAGAAACGAATATTTTAGTTTTCTCGCATAAATATCACGATAAAATTAAATTTTAAGAATATCCCTGAGTAACTTTATTTGTTTATTAGATTTTTTTAATAAGTTTGATTCTAGAATTTTTTCCTGAGGAGTAACGATGTTTTTATTTGTCTGGAGCTAAAAACGAATATTTTAGATTTCTCGCATAAATATCACGATAAAATTAAATTGTAAGAATACCCCTGAGTAAATTAATTTGTTTATTATATTTCATTTAATAAGTTTGATTCTAGCATTTTTTCCTGTAGAGTTACGATGTTTTAAATTGACTGGAACTAGAAACGAATATTTTAGTTTTCTCGCATAAATATCGCGATAAAATTAAATTGTAGGAATATCCCTGAGTAACTTTATTTGTTTATTATATTTCATTTAATAAGTTTGATTCTAGTATTTTATCCTGACGAGTTACGATGTTTTTATTTGTCTGGAGATAGAAACGAATATTTTAGATTTCTCGCATAAATATCAGGATAAAATTAAATTTTAAGAATATCCCTGAGTAACTAAATTTTTTTATTAGATTTTATTTAATAAGTTTCATTCCAGCATTTTTTCCTGACGAGTTACGATGTTTTTATTTGTCTGGAGCTAGAAACGAATATTTTAGTTTTCTCGCATAAATATCACGATAAAATTAAATTTTAAGAATTACCCTGAGTAACTTTATTTGTTTATTAGATTATTTTAATAAGTTTGATTCTAGAATTTTTTCCTGAGGAGTAACGATGTTTTTATTTGTCTGGAGCTAGAAATGAATATTTTAGTTTTCTCGCATAAATATCACGATAAAATTAAATTGTAAGAATACCCCTGAGTAACTTAATTTGTTTATTATATTTCATTTAATAAGTTTGATTCTAGCATTTTTTCCTGTCGAGTTACGATGTTTTAAATTGTCTGGAGCTAGAAACGAATATTTTAGTTTTCTCGCATAAATATCACGATAAAATTAAATTGTAAGAATACCCCTGAGTAACTTAATTTGTTTATTATATTTCATTTAATAAGTTTGATTCTAGCATCTTTTCCTGACGAGTTACGATGTTTTTATTTGTCTGGAGATAGAAACGAATATTTTAGTTTTCTCGCAAAAATATCACGATAAAATTAAATTTTAAGAATATCCCTGAGTAACTTAATTTGTTTATTATATTTCATTTAATAAGTTTGAATCTAGCATTTTTTCCTGACGAGTTACGATGTTTTTATTTGTCCGGAGATAGAAACGAATATTTTAGTTTTCTCGCATAAATATCACGATAAAATTAAATTTTAAGAATATCCCTGAGTAACTTTATTTGTTTATTATATTTTTTTAATAACTTTGATTCTAGAATTTTTTCCTGACGAGTTACGATGTTTTTATTTGTCTGGAGCTAGAAACGAATATTTTAGTTTTCTCGCATAAATATCACGATAAAATTAAATTGTAAGAATACCCCTGAGTAAATTAATTTGTTTATTATATTTCATTTAATAAGTTTGATTCTAGCATTTTTTCCTGACGAGTAACGATGTTTTTATGTTTCTGGAGCTAGAAACGAATATTTTAGTTTTCTCGCATAAATATCACGATTTAAATTAAATTGTAAAATACCCCTGAGTAACTTAATTTGTTTATTATATTTCATTTAATAAGTTTGAATCTAGCAGTTTTTCCTGTCGAGTTACGATGTTTTAAATTGTCTGGATCTAGAAACGAATATTTTAGTTTTCTCGCATAAATATCACGATAAAATTAAATTTTAAGAATATCCCTGAGTAACTTAATTTGTTTATTATATTTCATTTAATAAGTTTGATTCTAGCATTTTTTCCTGACGAGTTACGATGTTTTTATTTGTCTGGAGATAGAAACGAATATTTTAGTTTTCTCGCATAAATATCACGATAAAATAAAATTTTAAGAATATCCCTGAGTAACTAAATTTGTTATTAGATTTTATTTAATAAGTTTCATTCTAGCATTTTTTCCTGACGAGTTACGATGTTTTTATTTGTCTGGAACTAGAAACGAATATTTTAGTTTTCTCGCATAAATATCACGATAAAATTAAATTTTAAGAATATCCCTGAGTAACTTTATTTGTTTATTAGATTTTTTTTAATAAGTTTGATTCTAGAATTTTTTCCTGAGGAGTAACGATGTTTTTATTTGCCTGGAGCTAGAAACGAATATTTTAGTTTTCTCGCATAAATATCACGATAAAATTAAATTGTAAGAATACCCCTGAGTAAATTAATTTGTTTATTATATTTCATTTAATAAGTTTGATTCTAGCATTTTTTCCTGTCGAGTTACGATGTTTTAAATTGTCTGGAGCTAGAAACGAATATTTTAGTTTTCTCGCATAAATATCACGATAAAATTAAATTTTAAGAATATCCCTGAGTAACTTTATTTGTATATTATATTTTTTTAATAAGTTTGATTCTAGAATTTTTTCCTGACGAGTTACGATGTTTTTATTTGTCTGGAGCTAGAAACGATTATTTTAGTTTTCTCGCATAAATATCACGATAAAATTAAATTGTAAGAATACCCCTGAGTAAATTAATTTGTTTATTATATTTCATTTAATAAGTTTGAATCTAGCATTTTTTCCTGACGAGTTACGATGTTTTTATTTGTCCAAAGATAGAAACGAATATTTTAGTTTTCTCGCATAAATATCACGATAAAATTAAATTTTAAGAATATCCCCGAGTAACTTTATTTGTATATTATATTTTTTTAATAAGTTTGATTCTAGAATTTTTTCCTGACGAGTTACGATGTTTTTATTTGTCTGGAGATAGAAACGAATATTTTAGTTTTCTCGCATAAATATCACGATAAAATTAAATTTTAAGAATATCCGTGAGTAACTTAATTTGTTTATTATATTTCATTTAATAAGTTTGATTCTAGCATTTTTTCCTGACGAGTTACGATGTTTTTATTTGTCTGGAGATAGAAACGAATATTTTAGTTTTCTCGCATAAATATCACGATAAAATTAAATTTTAAGAATATCCCTGAGTAACTTAATTTGTTTATTATATTTCATTTAATAAGTTTGAATCTAGCATTTTTTCCTGTCGAGTTACGATGTTTTAAATTGTCTGGAGCTAGAAACGAATATTTTAGCTTTCTCGCATAAATATCACGATAAAATTAAATTGTAAGAATATCCCTGAGAAACTTGATTTGTTTATTATATTTCATTTAATAAGTTTGATTCTAGCATTTTTTCCTGACGAGTTACGATGTTTTTATTTGTCTGGAGATAGAAACGAATATTTTAGTTTTCTCGCATAAATATCACGATAAAATTAAATTTTAAGAATATCCCTGAGTAACTAAATTTGTTTATTATATTTCATTTAATAGGTTTTATTCTAGCATTTTTTCCTGACGAATTACGATGTTTTTATTTGTCTGGAGATAGAAACGAATATTTTAGTTTTCTCGCATAAATATCACGATAAAATTAAATTTTAAGAATATCCCTGAGTAACTAAATTTGTTTATTAGATTTTATTTAATAAGTATGTTCCTAGCATTTTTTCCCGACGAGTACCGATGTTTTTATGTTTCTGGAACTAGAAACGAATATTTTAGTTTTCTCGCATTAATATCACGATGAAATTAAATTTTAAGAATATCCCTGAGTAACTTAATTTGTTTATTATATTTCATTTAATAAGTTTGATTCTAGCATTTTTTCCTGACGAGTTACGATGTTTTTATTTGTCTGGAGATAGAAACGAATATTTTAGTTTTCTCGCATAAATATCACGATAAAATTAAATTTTAAGAATATCCCTGAGTAACTTTATTTGTTTATTAGATTTTTTTAATAAGTTTGATTCTAGAATTTTTTAGTGACGAGTTACGATGTTTTTATTTGTCTGGAGATAGAAACGAATATTTTAGTTTTCTCGCATAAATATCACGATAAAATTAAATTGTAAGAATATCCCTGAGTAACTAAATTTGTTTATTAGATTTTATTTAATAAGTTTGTTTCTAGCATTTTTTCCTGACGAGTAACGATGTTTTTATGTTTCTAGAACTAGAAACGAATATTTTAGTTTTCTCGCATAAATATCACGATAAAATAAAATTTTAAGAATATCCCTGAGTAACTTAATTTGTTTATTATATTTCATTTAATACGTTTGAATCTAGCATTTTTTCCTGTCGAGTTACGTTGTTTTAAATTGTCTGGAGCTAGAAACGAATATTTTAGTTATCTCGCATAAATATCACGATAAAATTAAATTGTAAGAATATCCCTGAGTAACATAATTTGTTTATTATATTTCATTTAATAAGTTTGATTCTAGCATTTTTTCCTGACGAGTTACGATGTTTTTATTTGTCTGAAGATAGAAACGAATATTTTAGTTTTGTCGCATAAATATCACGATAAAATTAAATTTTAAGAATATCCCTGAGTAATTTAATTCGTTTATTTGATTTTATTTAATAAGTTTGATTCTAGAATTTTTTCCTGAGGAGTAACGATGTTTTTATTTGTCTGGAGCTAGAAACGAATATTTTAGTTTTCTCATATAAATATCACGATAAAATTAAATTGTAAGAATAACCCTGAGTAACTTAATTTGTTTATTATATTTCATTTAATAAGTTTGATTCCAGCATTTTTTCCTGACGAGTTACGATGTTTTTATTTGTCTGGAGATAGAAATTAATATTTTAGTTTTCTCGCATAAATATCACGATAAAATTAAATTTTAAGAATATCCCTGAGTAAATAAATTTGTTTATTAGATTTTATTTAATAAGTTTCATTCTAGCATTTTTGTCTGACGAGTTACGATGTTTTTATTTGTCTGGAACTAGAAACGAATATTTTAGTTTTCTCGCATAAATATCACGATAAAATTAAATTTTAAGAATATCCCTGAGTAACTAAATTTGTTTATTAGATTTTATTTAATAAGTTTGTTTCTAGCATTTTTTCCTGACGAGTAACGATGTTTTTATGTTTCTGGAACTAGAAACGAATATTTTAGTTTTCTCGCATAAATAGCACGATAAAATTAAATTTTAGGAATATCCCTGAGTAACTTAATTTGTTTATTATATTTCATTTAATAAGTTTGTATCTAGCATTTTTTCCTGTCGAGTTACGATGTTTTAAATTGTCTGGAGCTAGAAACGAATATTTTAGTTTTCTCGCATAAATATCACGATAAAATTAAATTGTAAGAATATCGCTGAGTAACATAATTTGTTTATTATATTTCATTTAATAAGTTTGATTCTAGCATTTTTTCCTGACGAGTTACGATGTTTTTATTTGTCTGGAGATAGAAACGAATATTTTAGTTTCCTCGCATAAATATCACGATAAAATTCAATTTTAAGAATATACCTGAGTAACTAAATTTGTTTATTAGATTTTATTGAATAAGTTTGTTTCTAGCATTTTTTCCTGACGAGTAACGATGTTTTTATATTTCTGGAACTAGAAACGAATATTTTAGTTTTCTCGCATAAATATCACGATAAAATTAAATTGTAAGAATATCCCTGAGTAACTTAATTTGTTTATTATATTTCTTTTAATAAGTTTGATTCTAGCATTTTTTCCTGACGAGTTACGATGTTTTTATTTGTCTGGAGATAGAAAGGAATATTTTAGTTTTCTCGAATAAATATCACGATAAAATTAAATTTTAAGAATATCCCTGAGTAACTAAATTTGTTTATTAGATTTTATTTAATAAGTTTCATTCTAGCATTTTTTCTGACGAGTTACGATGTTTTTATTTGTCTGGAGCTAGAAACGATTATTTTAGTTTTCTCGCATAAATATCACGATAAAATTAAATTTTAAGAATATCCCTGAGTAACATAATTTGTTTATTATATTTCATTTAATAAGTTTGATTCAAGCATTTTTTCCTGACGAGTTACGATGTTTTTATTTGTCTGGAGATAGAAACGAATATTTTAGTTTTCTCGCATAAATATCACGATAAAATTAAATTTTAAGAACATACCGGAGTAACTAAATTTGTCTATTAGATTTTATTGAATAAGTTTGTTTCTAACATTTTTTCCTGACGAGTAACGATGTTTTTATGTTTCTGGAACTAGAAACGAATATTTTAGTTTTCTCGCATAAATATCACGATAAAATTAAATTTTAAGAATATCCCTGAGTAACTCAATTTGTTTATTATATTTCATTTAATAAGTTTGATTCTAGCATTTTTTCCTGTCGAGTTACGAAGTTTTAAATTGTCTGGAGCTAGAAACGAATATTTTAGTTTTCTCGCATAAATATCACGATAAAATTAAATTGTAAGAATATCCCTGAGTAACTTAATTTGTTTATTATATTTCATTTAATATGTTTGATTCTAGCATTTTTTCCTGACGAGTTACGATGTTTTTATTTGTCTGGAGCTAGAAACGAATATTTTAGTTTTCTCGCATAAATATCACGATAAAATTAAATTTTAGGAATATCCCTGAGTAACTTAATTTGTTTATTATATTTTATTTAATAAGTTTGATTCTAGCATTTTTTCCAGACGAGTTACGATGTTTTTATTTGTCTGGAGATAGAAACGAATATTTTAGTTTTCTCGCATAAATATCACGATAAAATTAAATTTTAAAAATATCCCTGAGTAACTAAATTTGTTTATTATATTTCATTTAATAAGTTTGATTCAAGCATTTATTCCTGACGAGTTACGATGTTTTTATTTGTCTGGACATAGAAACGAATATTTTAGTTTTCTCGCATAAATATCACGATAAAATTAAATTTTAAGAACATCCCGGAGTAACTAAATTTGTTTATTAGATTTTATTGAATAAGTTTGTTTCTAACATTTTTTCCTGACGAGTAACGATGTTTTTATGTTTCTGGAACTAGAAACGAATATTTTAGTTTTCTCGCATAAATATCACGATAAAATTAAATTTTAAAAATATCCCTGAGTAACTAAATTTGTTTATTATATTTCATTTAATAAGTTTGATTCTAGCATTTTTTCCTGTCGAGTTACGAAGTTTTAAATTGTCTGGAGCTAGAAACGAATATTTTAGTTTTCTCGCATAAATATCACGATAAAATTAAATTGTAAGAATATCCCTGAGTAACTTAATTTGTTTATTATATTTCATTTAATATGTTTGATTCTAGCATTTTTACCTGACGAGTTACGATGTTTTTATTTGTCTGGAGATAGAAACTAATATTTTAGTTTTCTCGAATAAATATCACGATAAAATTAAATTTTAAGAATATCCCTGAGTAACTTAATTTGTTTATTATATTTTATTTAATAAGTTTGATTCTAGCATTTTTTCCAGACGAGTTACAATGTTTTTATTTGTCTGGAGATAGAAACGAATATTTTAGTTTTCTCGCATAAATATCACGATAAAATTAAATTTTAAGAATATCCCTGAGTAACTTCCTTTGTTTATTAGATTTTTTAATAAGTTTGATTCTAGAATTTTTTCCTGAGGAGTAACGATGTTTTTAATTGTCTGGACCTAGAAACGAATATTTTAGTTATCTCGCATAAATATCACGATAAAATTAAATTGTAAGAATACCCCTGAGTAACTGAATTTGTTTATTATATTTCATTTAATAAGTTTGAATCTAGCATTTTTTCCTGTCGAGTTACGATGTTTTAAATTGTCTGGAGCTAGAAACGAATATTTTAGTTTTCTCGCATAAATATCACGATAAAATTAAATTTTAAGAATATCCCTGAGTAACTTAATTTGTTTTTTATATTTCATTTAATAAGTTTGATTATAGCATTTTTTCCTGTCGAGTTACGATGTTTTAAATGGTCTGGAGCTAGAAACGAATATTTTAGTTTTCTCGCATAAATATCACGATAAAATTAAATTGTAAGAATATCCCTGAGTAACTTAATTTGTTTATTATATTTCATTTAATAAGTTTGATTCTAGCATTTTTTCCTGACGAGTTACGATGTTTTTATTTGTCTGGAGATAGAAACGAATATTTTAGTTTTCTTGCATAAATATCACGATAAAATTCAATTTTAAGAATATCCCTGAGTAACTAAATTTGTTTATTAGATTTTATTGAATAAGTTTGTTTCTAGCATTTTTTCCTGACGAGTAACGATGTTTTTATGTTTCTGGAACTAGAAACGAATATTTTAGTTTTCTCGCATAAATATCACGATAAAATTAAATTGTAAGAGTATCCCTGAGTAACTTAATTTGTTTATTATATTTCATTTAATAAGTTTGATTCTAGCATTTTTTCCTAACGAGTTACGGTTTTTTTATTTGTCTGTAGATAAAAAGGAATATTTTAGTTTTCTCACATAAATATCACGATAAAATTAAATTTTAAGAATATCCCTGAGTAAATAAATTTGTTTATTAGATTTTATTTAACAAGTTTCATTCTAGCATTTTTTTTTGACGAGTTACGATGTTATTATTTGTCTGGAACTAGAAACGAATATTTTAGTTTTCTCGCATAAATATCACGATAAAATTAAATTTTAAGAATATCCCTGAGTAACTTTATTTGTTTATTAGATTTTTTTAATAAGTTTGATTCTAGAATTTTTTCCTGAGGAGTAACGATGTTTTTATTTGTCTGGAGCTAGAAACGAATATTTTAGTTTTCTCGCATAAATATCACGATAAAATTAAATTGTAAGAATACCCCTGAGTAACTTAATTTGTTTATTATATTTCATTTAATAAGTTTGATTCTAGCATTTTTTTCTGTCGAGTTACGATGTTTTAAATTGTCTGGAACTAGAAACGAATATTTTAGTTTTCTCGCATAAATATCACGATAAAATTAAATTGTAGGAATATCCCTGAGTAACTTTATTTGTTAATTATATTTCAATTAATAAGTTTGATTCTACCATTTTATTCTGACGAATTACGATGTTTTTATTTGTCTGGAGATAGAAACGAATATTTTAGTTTTTTTGCATAAATATCACGATAAAATTAAATTTTAAGAATATCCCTGAGTAACTAAATTTGTTTATTAGATTTTATTTAATAAGTTTGTTTCTAGCATTTTTTCCTGACGAGTAACGATGTTTTTATGTTTCTAGAACTTGAAACGAATATTTTAGTTTTCTCGCATAAATATCACGATAAAATTAAATTGTAAGAATATCCCTGAGTAACTTAATTTGTTTATTATATTTTATTTAATAAGTTTGATTCTAGCATTTTTTCCAGACGAGTTACAATGTTTTTATTTGTCTGGAGATAGAAACGAATATTTTAGTTTTCTCGCATAAATATCACGATAAAATTAAATTTTAAGAATATCCCTGAGTAACTTCCTTTGTTTATTAGATTTTTTAATAAGTTTGATTCTAGAATTTTTTCCTGAGGAGTAACGATGTTTTTAATTGTCTGGACCTAGAAACGAATATTTTAGTTATCTCGCATAAATATCACGATAAAATTAAATTGTAAGAATACCCCTGAGTAACTGAATTTGTTTATTATATTTCATTTAATAAGTTTGAATCTAGCATTTTTTCCTGTCGAGTTACGATGTTTTAAATTGTCTGGAGCTAGAAACGAATATTTTAGTTTTCTCGCATAAATATCACGATAAAATTAAATTTTAAGAATATCCCTGAGTAACTTAATTTGTTTTTTATATTTCATTTAATAAGTTTGATTCTAGCATTTTTTCCTGTCGAGTTACGATGTTTTAAATGGTCTGGAGCTAGAAACGAATATTTTAGTTTTCTCGCATAAATATCACGATAAAATTAAATTGTAAGAATATCCCTGAGTAACTTAATTTGTTTATTATATTTCATTTAATAAGTTTGATTCTAGCATTTTTTCCTGACGAGTTACGATGTTTTTATTTGTCTGGAGATAGAAACGAATATTTTAGTTTTCTTGCATAAATATCACGATAAAATTCAATTTTAAGAATATCCCTGAGTAACTAAATTTGTTTATTAGATTTTATTGAATAAGTTTGTTTCTAGCATTTTTTCCTGACGAGTAACGATGTTTTTATGTTTCTGGAGCTAGAAACGAATATTTTAGTTTTCTCGCATAAATATCACGATAAAATTAAATTGTAAGAATACCCCTGAGTAACTTAATTTGTTTATTATATTTCATTTAATAAGTTTGATTCTAGCATTTTTTTCTGTCGAGTTACGATGTTTTAAATTGTCTGGAACTAGAAACGAATATTTTAGTTTTCTCGCATAAATATCACGATAAAATTAAATTGTAGGAATATCCCTGAGTAACTTTATTTGTTAATTATATTTCAATTAATAAGTTTGATTCTACCATTTTATTCTGACGAATTACGATGTTTTTATTTGTCTGGAGATAGAAACGAATATTTTAGTTTTTTTGCATAAATATCACGATAAAATTAAATTTTAAGAATATCCCTGAGTAACTAAATTTGTTTATTAGATTTTATTTAATAAGTTTGTTTCTAGCATTTTTTCCTGACGAGTAACGATGTTTTTATGTTTCTAGAACTTGAAACGAATATTTTAGTTTTCTCGCATAAATATCACGATAAAATTAAATTGTAAGAATACCCCTGAGTAACTTAATTTGTTTATTATATTTCATTTAATAAGTTTGAATCTAGCATTTTTTTCTGTCGAGTTACGATGTTTTAAATTGTCTGGAGCTAGAAACGAATATTTTAGTTTTCTCGCATAAATATCACGATAAAATTAAGTTGTAAGAATATCCCTGAGTAACATAATTTGTTTATTATATTTCATTTAATAAGTTTGATTCTAGCATTTTTTCCTGACGAGTTACGATGTTTTTATTTGTCTGGAGATAGAAACGAATATTTTAGTTTTCTCGCATAAATATCACGATAAAATTAAATTTTAAAAATATCCCTGAGTAACTAAATTTGTTTATTATATTTAATTTAATAAGTTTGATTCTAGCATTTTTTCCTGACGAGTTACGATGTTTTTATTTGTCTGGAGATAGAAACGAATATTTTAGTTTTCTCGCATAAATATCACGATAAAATTAAATTTTAAGAATATCCCGGAGTAACTAAATTTGTTTATTAGATTTTATTGAATAAGTTTGTTTCTAGCATTTTTTCCTGACGAGTAACGATGTTTTTATGTTTCTGGAACTAGAAACGAATATTTTAGTTTTCTCGCATAAATATCACGATAAAATTAAATTTTAAGAATATCCCTGAGTAACTTAATTTGTTTTTTATATTTCATTTAATAAGTTTGATTCTAGCATTTTTTCCTGACGAGTTACGATGTTTTAAATGGTCTGGAGCTAGAAACGAATATTTTAGTTTTCTCGCATAAATATCACGATAAAATTAAATTGTAAGAATATCCCTGAGTAACTTAATTTGTTTATTATATTTCATTTAATAAGTTTGATTCTAGCATTTTTTCCTGACGAGTTACGATGTTTTTATTTGTCTGGAGATAGAAACGAATATTTTAGTTTTCTTGCATAAATATCACGATAAAATTCAATTTTAAGAATATCCCTGAGTAACTAAATTTGTTTATTAGATTTTATTGAATAAGTTTGTTTCTAGCATTTTTTCCTGACGAGTAACGATGTTTTTATGTTTCTGGAACTAGAAACGAATATTTTAGTTTTCTCGCATAAATATCACGATAAAATTAAATTGTAAGAATATCCCTGAGTAACTTAATTTGTTTTTATATTTCATTTAATAAGTTTGA
Source organism: Pterostichus madidus (assembly GCA_911728475.2). Taxonomy (NCBI): domain Eukaryota; kingdom Metazoa; phylum Arthropoda; class Insecta; order Coleoptera; family Carabidae; genus Pterostichus; species Pterostichus madidus. Next base: position 19,699,352 of record OU452309.1, on the reverse strand, counting down.
TTCTAGCATTTTTTCCTAACGAGTTACGGTTTTTTTATTTGTCTGTAGATAAAAAGGAATATTTTAGTTTTCTCACATAAATATCACGATAAAATTAAATTTTAAGAATATCCCTGAGTAAATAAATTTGTTTATTAGATTTTATTTAACAAGTTTCATTCTAGCATTTTTTTTTGACGAGTTACGATGTTATTATTTGTCTGGAACTAGAAACGAATATTTTAGTTTTCTCGCATAAATATCACGATAAAATTAAATTTTAAGAATATCCCTGAGTAACTTTATTTGTTTATTAGATTTTTTTAATAAGTTTGATTCTAGAATTTTTTCCTGAGGAGTAACGATGTTTTTATTTGTCTGGAGCTAGAAACGAATATTTTAGTTTTCTCGCATAAATATCACGATAAAATTAAATTGTAAGAATACCCCTGAGTAACTTAATTTGTTTATTATATTTCATTTAATAAGTTTGATTCTAGCATTTTTTTCTGTCGAGTTACGATGTTTTAAATTGTCTGGAACTAGAAACGAATATTTTAGTTTTCTCGCATAAATATCACGATAAAATTAAATTGTAGGAATATCCCTGAGTAACTTTATTTGTTAATTATATTTCAATTAATAAGTTTGATTCTACCATTTTATTCTGACGAATTACGATGTTTTTATTTGTCTGGAGATAGAAACGAATATTTTAGTTTTTTTGCATAAATATCACGATAAAATTAAATTTTAAGAATATCCCTGAGTAACTAAATTTGTTTATTAGATTTTATTTAATAAGTTTGTTTCTAGCATTTTTTCCTGACGAGTAACGATGTTTTTATGTTTCTAGAACTTGAAACGAATATTTTAGTTTTCTCGCATAAATATCACGATAAAATTAAATTGTAAGAATACCCCTGAGTAACTTAATTTGTTTATTATATTTCATTTAATAAGTTTGAATCTAGCATTTTTTTCTGTCGAGTTACGATGTTTTAAATTGTCTGGAGCTAGAAACGAATATTTTAGTTTTCTCGCATAAATATCACGATAAAATTAAGTTGTAAGAATATCCCTGAGTAACATAATTTGTTTATTATATTTCATTTAATAAGTTTGATTCTAGCATTTTTTCCTGACGAGTTACGATGTTTTTATTTGTCTGGAGATAGAAACGAATATTTTAGTTTTCTCGCATAAATATCACGATAAAATTAAATTTTAAAAATATCCCTGAGTAACTAAATTTGTTTATTATATTTAATTTAATAAGTTTGATTCAAGCATTTTTTCCTGACGAGTTACGATGTTTTTATTTGTCTGGAGATAGAAACGAATATTTTAGTTTTCTCGCATAAATATCACGATAAAATTAAATTTTAAGAATATCCCGGAGTAACTAAATTTGTTTATTAGATTTTATTGAATAAGTTTGTTTCTAGCATTTTTTCCTGACGAGTAACGATGTTTTTATGTTTCTGGAACTAGAAACGAATATTTTAGTTTTCTCGCATAAATATCACGATAAAATTAAATTTTAAGAATATCCCTGAGTAACTTAATTTGTTTTTTATATTTCATTTAATAAGTTTGATTCTAGCATTTTTTCCTGTCGAGTTACGATGTTTTAAATGGTCTGGAGCTAGAAACGAATATTTTAGTTTTCTCGCATAAATATCACGATAAAATTAAATTGTAAGAATATCCCTGAGTAACTTAATTTGTTTATTATATTTCATTTAATAAGTTTGATTCTAGCATTTTTTCCTGACGAGTTACGATGTTTTTATTTGTCTGGAGATAGAAACGAATATTTTAGTTTTCTTGCATAAATATCACGATAAAATTCAATTTTAAGAATATCCCTGAGTAACTAAATTTGTTTATTAGATTTTATTGAATAAGTTTGTTTCTAGCATTTTTTCCTGACGAGTAACGATGTTTTTATGTTTCTGGAACTAGAAACGAATATTTTAGTTTTCTCGCATAAATATCACGATAAAATTAAATTGTAAGAATATCCCTGAGTAACTTAATTTGTTTATTATATTTCATTTAATAAGTTTGATTCTAGCATTTTTTCCTAACGAGTTACGGTTTTTTTATTTGTCTGTAGATAAAAAGGAATATTTTAGTTTTCTCACATAAATATCACGATAAAATTAAATTTTAAGAATATCCCTGAGTAAATAAATTTGTTTATTAGATTTTATTTAACAAGTTTCATTCTAGCATTTTTTTTTGACGAGTTACGATGTTTTTATTTGTCTGGAACTAGAAACGAATATTTTAGTTTTCTCGCATAAATATCACGATAAAATTAAATTTTAAGAATATCCCTGAGTAACTTTATTTGTTTATTAGATTTTTTTAATAAGTTTGATTCTAGAATTTTTTCCTGAGGAGTAACGATGTTTTTATTTGTCTGGAGCTAGAAACGAATATTTTAGTTTTCTCGCATAAATATCACGATAAAATTAAATTGTAAGAATACCCCTGAGTAACTTAATTTGTTTATTATATTTCATTTAATAAGTTTGATTCTAGCATTTTTTTCTGTCGAGTTACGATGTTTTAAATTGTCTGGAACTAGAAACGAATATTTTAGTTTTCTCGCATAAATATCACGATAAAATTAAATTGTAGGAATATCCCTGAGTAACTTTATTTGTTAATTATATTTCAATTAATAAGTTTGATTCTACCATTTTATTCTGACGAATTACGATGTTTTTATTTGTCTGGAGATAGAAACGAATATTTTAGTTTTTTTGCATAAATATCACGATAAAATTAAATTTTAAGAATATCCCTGAGTAACTAAATTTGTTTATTAGATTTTATTTAATAAGTTTGTTTCTAGCATTTTTTCCTGACGAGTAACGATGTTTTTATGTTTCTAGAACTTGAAACGAATATTTTAGTTTTCTCGCATAAATATCACGATAAAATTAAATTGTAAGAATACCCCTGAGTAACTTAATTTGTTTATTATATTTCATTTAATAAGTTTGAATCTAGCATTTTTTTCTGTCGAGTTACGATGTTTTAAATTGTCTGGAGCTAGAAACGAATATTTTAGTTTTCTCGCATAAATATCACGATAAAATTAAGTTGTAAGAATATCCCTGAGTAACATAATTTGTTTATTATATTTCATTTAATAAGTTTGATTCTAGCATTTTTTCCTGACGAGTTACGATGTTTTTATTTGTCTGGAGATAGAAACGAATATTTTAGTTTTCTCGCATAAATATCACGATAAAATTAAATTTTAAAAATATCCCTGAGTAACTAAATTTGTTTATTATATTTAATTTAATAAGTTTGATTCAAGCATTTTTTCCTGACGAGTTACGATGTTTTTATTTGTCTGGAGATAGAAACGAATATTTTAGTTTTCTCGCATAAATATCACGATAAAATTAAATTTTAAGAATATCCCGGAGTAACTAAATTTGTTTATTAGATTTTATTGAATAAGTTTGTTTCTAGCATTTTTTCCTGACGAGTAACGATGTTTTTATGTTTCTGGAACTAGAAACGAATATTTTAGTTTTCTCGCATAAATATCACGATAAAATTAAATTTTAAGAATATCCCTGAGTAACTTAATTTGTTTATTATATTTCATTTAATAAGTTTGATTCTAGCATTTTTTCCTGTTGAGTTACGATGTTTTAAATGGTCTGGAGCTAGAAACGAATATTTTAGTTTTCTCGCATAAATATCACGATAAAATTAAATTGTAAGAATATCCCTGAGTAACTTAATTTGTTTATTATATTTCATTTAATAAGTTTGATTCTAGCATTTTTTCCTGACGAGTTACGATGTTTTTATTTGTCTGGAGATAGAAACGAATATTTTAGTTTTCTTGCATAAATATCACGATAAAATTCAATTTTAAGAATATCCCTGAGAAACTAAATTTGTTTATTAGATTTTATTGAATAAGTTTGTTTCTAGCATTTTTTCCTGACGAGTAACGATGTTTTTATGTTTCTGGAACTAGAAACGAATATTTTAGTTTTCTCGCATAAATATCACGATAAAATTAAATTGTAAGAATATCCCTGAGTAACTTAATTTGTTTATTATATTTCAATTAATAATTTTGATTCTAGCATTTTTTCCTAACGAGTTACGGTGTTTTTATTTGTCTGTATATAAAAAGGAATATTTTAGTTTTCTCGCATAAATATCACGATAAAATTAAATTTTAAGAATATCCCTGAGTAAATAAATTTGTTTATTAGATTTTATTTAACAAGTTTCATTCTAGCATTTTTTTTTGACGAGTTACGATGTTTTTATTTGTCTGGAACTAGAAACGAATATTTTAGTTTTCTCGCATAAATATCAAGATAAAATTAAATTTTAAGAATATCCCTGAGTAACTTTATTTGTTTATTAGATTTTTTTAATAAGTTTGATTCTAGAATTTTTTCCTGAGGAGTAACGATGTTTTTATTTGTCTGGAGCTAGAAACGAATATTTTAGTTTTCTCGCATAAATATCACGATAAAATTAAATTGTAAGAATACCCCTGAGTAACTTAATTTGTTTATTATATTTCATTTAATAAGTTTGATTCTAGCATTTTTTCCTGTCGAGTTACGATGTTTTAAATTGTCTGGAACTAGAAACGAATATTTTAGTTTTCTCGCATAAATATCACGATAAAATTAAATTGTAGGAATATCTCTGAGTAACTTTATTTGTTAATTATATTTCAATTAATAAGTTTGATTCTACCATTTTATTCTGACGAATTACGATGTTTTTATTTGTCTGGAGATAGAAACGAATATTTTAGTTTTTTTGCATAAATATCACGATAAAATTAAATTTTAAGAATATCCCTGAGTAACTAAATTTGTTTATTAGATTTTATTTAATAAGTTTGTTTCTAGCATTTTTTCCTGACGAGTAACGATGTTTTTATGTTTCTAGAACTTGAAACGAATATTTTAGTTTTGTCGCATAAATATCACGATAAAATTAAATTTTAAGAATATCCCTGAGTAACTAAATTTGTTTATTATATTTCATTTAATAAGTTTGAATCTAGCATTTTTTCCTGTCGAGTTACGATGTTTTAAATTGTCTGGAGCTAGAAACGAATATTTTAGTTTTCTTGCATAAATATCACGATAAAATTAAATTTTAAGAATTACCCTGAGTAACTTTATTTGTTTATTAGATTTTTTAATAAGTTTGATTCTAGAATTTTTTCCTGAGGAGTAACGATGTTTTTATTTGTCTGGAGCAAGAAACGAATATTTTAGTTTTCTCGCATAAATATCACGATAAAATTAAATTGTAAGAATATCTCTGAGTAAATTAATTTGTTTATTATATTTCATTTAACAAGTTTGATTGTAGCATTTTATCCTGACGAGTTACAATGTTTTTATTTCTCTGGAGATAGAAACGAATATTTTAGTTTTCTCGCATAAATATCACGATAAAATTAAATTTTAAGAATATCCCTGAGTAACTTCCTTTGTTTATTAGATTTTTTTAATAAGTTTGATGCTAGAATTTTTTCCTGACGAGTTACGATGTTTTTATTTGTCTGGAACTAGAAACGAATATTTTAGTTTTCTCGCATAAATATCACGATAAAATTAAATTGTAAGAATACCCCTGAGTAACTTAATTTGTTTATTATATTTCATTTAATAAGTTTGAATCTAGCATTTTTTCCTGTCGAGTTACGATGTTTTAAATTGTCTGGAGCAAGAAACGAATATTTTAGTTTTCTCGCATAAATATCACGATAAAATTAAATTGTTGGAATATCCCTGAGTAACTTTATTTGTTTATTATATTTCATTTAATAAGTTTGATTCTAGCATTTTATCCTGACGAGTTACGATGTTTTTATTTGTCTGGAGATAGAAACGAATATTTTAGTTTTCTCGCATAAATATCACGATAAAATTAAATTTTAAGAATATCCCTGAGTAACTAAATTTGTTTATTAGATGTTATTTAATAAGTTTCATTCTAGCATTTTTTCCTGACGAGTTACGATGTTTTTATTTGTCTGGAACTAGAAACGAATATTTTAGTTTTCTCGCATAAATATCACGATAAAATTAAATTTTAAGAACATCCCTGAGTAACTAAATTTGTTTATTAGATTTTATTTAATAAGTTTGTTTCTAGCATTTTTTCCTGAGGAGTAACAATGTTTTTATTTGTCTGGAGCTAGAAACGAATATTTTAGTTTTCTCGCATAAATATCACGATAAAATTAAATTGTAAGAATACCCCTGAGTAACTTAATTTGTTTATTATATTTCATTTAATAAGTTTGATTCCAGCATTTTGTCCTGTCGAGTTACGATGTTTTAAATTGTCTGGAACTAGAAACGAATATTTTAGTTTTCTCGCATAAATATCACGATAAAATTAAATTTTAAGAATATCCCTGAGTAACTTAATTTGTTTATTATATTTCATTTAATAAGTTTGAATCTAGCATTTTTTCCTGTCGAGTTACGATGTTTTAAATTGTCTGGAGCTAGAAACGAATATTTTAGTTTTCTCGCATAAATATCACGATAAAATTAAATTGTAAGAATATCCCTGAGAAACTTAATTTGTTTATTATATTTCATTTAATAAGTTTGATTCTAGCATTTTTTCCTGACGAGTAACGTTGTTTTTATGTTTCTAGAACTAGAAACGAATATTTTAGTTTTCTCGCATAAATATCACGATAAAATTAAATTTTAAGAATATCCCTGAGTAACTTAATTTGTTTATTATATTTCATTTAATAAGTTTGAATCTAGCATTTTTTCCTGTCGAGTTACGTTGTTTTAAATTGTCTGGAGCTAGAAACGAATATTTTAGTTATCTCGCATAAATATCACGATAAAATTAAATTGTAATAATATCCCTGAGTAACATAATTTGTTTATTATATTTCATTTAATAAGTTTGATTCTAGCATTTTTTCCTGACGAGTTACGATGTTTTTATTTGTCTGCAGATAGAAACGAATATTTTAGTTTTCTCGCATAAATATCACGATAAAATTAAATTTTAAGAATATCCCTGAGTTACTTAATTTGTTTATTATATTTCATTTAATAAGTTTGAATCTAGCATTTTTTCCTGTCGAGTTACGTTGTTTTAAATTGTCTGGAGCTAGAAACGAATATTTTAGTTATCTCGCATAAATATCACGATAAAATTAAATTGTAATAATATCCCTGAGTAACATAATTTGTTTATTATATTTCATTTAATAAGTTTGATTCTAGCATTTTTTCCTGACGAGTTACGATGTTTTTATTTGTCTGCAGATAGAAACGAATATTTTAGTTTTCTCGCATAAATATCACGATAAAATTAAATTTTAAGAATATCTCTGAGTAACTTAATTTGTTTATTTGATTTTATTTAATAAGTTTGTATCTAGCATTTTTTCCTGTCGAGTTACGATGTTTTAAATTGTCTGGAGCTAGAAACGAATATTTTAGTTTTCTCGCATAAATATCACGATAAAATTAAATTGTAAGAATATCCCTGAATAACATAATTTGTTTATTATATTTCATTTAATAAGTTTGATTCTAGCATTTTTTCCTGACGAGTTACGATGTTTTTATTTGTCTGGAGATAGAAACGAATATTTTAGTTTCCTCGCATAAATATCACGATAAAATTCAATTTTAAGAATATCCCTGAGTAACTAAATTTGTTTATTAGATTTTATTGAATAAGTTTGTTTCTAGCATTTTTTCCTGACGAGTAACGATGTTTTTATGTTTCTGGAACTAGAAACGAATATTTTAGTTTTCTCGCATAAATATCACGATAAAATTAAATTGTAAGAATATCCCTGAGTAACTTAATTTGTTTATTATATTTCATTTAATAAGTTTGATTCTAGCATTTTTTCCTGACGAGTTACGATGGTTTTATTTGTCTGGAGATAGAAAGGAATATTTTAGTTTTCTCGAATAAATATTACGATAAAATTAATTTATAAGAATATCCCTGAGTAACTAAATTTGTTTATTAGATTTTATTTAATAAGATTCATTCTAGCATTTTTTTCTGGCGAGTTACGATGTTTTTATTTGTCTGGAACTAGAAACGAATATTTTAGTTTTCTCGCATAAATATCACGATAAAATTAAATTTTAAGAATATCCCTGAGTAACTTAATTTCAATATTATATTTCACTTAATAAGTTTGATTATAGCATTTTTTCCTGAGGAGTAACGATGTTTTTATTTGTCTGGAGCTAGAAACGAATATTTTAGTTTTCTCGCATAAATATCACGATAAAATAAAATTTTAAGAATATCCCTGAGTAACTAAATTTGTTTATTAGATTTTATTTAATAAGTTTGTTTCTAGCATTTTTTCCTGACGAGTAACGATGTTTTTATGTTTCTGGAACTAGAAACGAATATTTTAGTTTTCTCGCATAAATAGCACGATAAAATTAAATTTTAGGAATATCCCTGAGTAACTTAATTTGTTTATTATATTTCATTTAATAAGTTTGTATCTAGCATTTTTTCCTGTCGAGTTACGATGTTTTAAATTGTCTGGAGCTAGAAACGAATATTTTAGTTTTCTCGCATAAATATCACGATAAAATTAAATTGTAAGAATATCCCTGAGTAACATAATTTGTTTATTATATTTCATTTAATAAGTTTTATTCTAGCATTTTATCCTGACGAGTTACGATGTTTTTATTTGTCTGGAGATAGAAACGAATATTTTAGTTTCCTCGCATAAATATCACGATAAAATTCAATTTTAAGAATATCCCTGAGTAACTAAATTTGTTTATTAGATTTTATTGAATAAGTTTGTTTCTAGCATTTTTTCCTGACGAGTAACGATGTTTTTATGTTTCTGGAACTAGAAACGAATATTTTAGTTTTCTCGCATAAATATCACGATAAAATTAAATTGTAAGAATATCCCTGAGTAACTTAATTTGTTTATTATATTTCATTTAATAAGTTTGATTCTAGCATTTTTTTCTGACGAGTTACGATGGTTTTATTTGTCTGGAGATAGAAAGGAATATTTTAGTTTTCTCGAATAAATATTACGATAAAATTAATTTATAAGAATATCCCTGAGTAACTAAATTTGTTTATTAGATTTTATTTAATAAGATTCATTCTAGCATTTTTTTCTGGCGAGTTACGATGTTTTTATTTGTCTGGAACTAGAAACGAATATTTTAGTTTTCTCGCATAAATATCACGATAAAATTAAATTTTAAGAATATCCCTGAGTAACTTAATTTCAATATTATATTTCACTTAATAAGTTTGATTATAGCATTTTTTCCTGAGACGTTACGATGTTTTTATTTGTCTGGAGCTAGAAACGAATATTTTAGTTATCTCGCATAAATATCACGATAAAATTAAATTGTAAGAATATCCCTGAGTAACATAATTTGTTTATTATATTTCATTTAATAAGTTTGATTCTAGCATTTTTTCTGACGAGTTACGATGTTTTTATTTGTCCGCAGATAGAAACAAATATTTTAGTTTTCTCGCATAAATATCACGATAAAATTAAATTTTAAGAATATCCCTGAGTAACTTAATTTGTTTATTTGATTTTATTTAATAAGTTTGATTCTAGCATTTTTTCCTGAGGAGTAACGATGTTTTTATTTGTCTGGAGCTAGAAACGAATATTTTAGTTTTCTCGCATAAATATCACGATAAAATAAAATTTTAAGAATATCCCTGAGTAACTAAATTTGTTTATTAGATTTTATTTAATAAGTTTGTTTCTAGCATTTTTTCCTGACGAGTAACGATGTTTTTATGTTTCTGGAACTAGAAACGAATATTTTAGTTTTCTCGCATAAATAGCACGATAAAATTAAATTTTAGGAATATCCCTGAGTAACTTAATTTGTTTATTATATTTCATTTAATAAGTTTGTATCTAGCATTTTTTCCTGTCGAGTTACGATGTTTTAAATTGTCTGGAGCTAGAAACGAATATTTTAGTTTTCTCGCATAAATATCACGATAAAATTAAATTGTAAGAATATCCCTGAGTAACATAATTTGTTTATTATATTTCATTTAATAAGTTTTATTCTAGCATTTTATCCTGACGAGTTACGATGTTTTTATTTGTCTGGAGATAGAAACGAATATTTTAGTTTCCTCGCATAAATATCACGATAAAATTCAATTTTAAGAATATCCCTTAGTAACTAAATTTGTTTATTAGATTTTATTGAATAAGTTTGTTTCTAGCATTTTTTCCTGAAGAGTAACGATGTTTTTATGTTTCTGGAACTAGAAACGAATATTTTAGTTTTCTCGCATAAATATCACGATAAAATTAAATTGTATGAATATCCCTGAGTAACTTAATTTGTTTATTATATTTCATTTAATAAGTTTGATTCTAGCATTTTTTCCTGACGAGTTACGATGTTTTTATTTGTCTGGAGATAGAAAGGAATATTTTAGTTTTCTCGAATAAATATCACGATAAAATTAAATTTGAAGAATATCCCTGAGTAACTAAATTTGTTTATTAGATTTTATTTAATAAGTTTCATTCTAGCATTTTTTTCTGACGAGTTACGACGTTTTTATTTGTCTGGAACTAGAAACGAATATTTTAGTTTTCTCGCATAAATATCACGATAAAATTAAATTTAAGAATATCCCTGAGTAACTAAATTTGTTTATTAGATTTTATTTATTATTATTCGACGATGTTTTTATGTTTCTGGAACTAGAAACGAATATTTTAGTTTTCTCGCATAAATATCACGATAAAATTAAATTTTAAGAATATCCCTGAGTAACTTAATTTGTTTATTATATTTCATTTAATAAGTTTGATTCTAGCATTTTTTCCTGTCGAGTTACAAAGTTTTAAATTGTCTGGAGCTAGAAACGAATATTTTAGTTTTTTCGCATAAATATCACGATAAAATTAAATTGTAAGAATATCCCTGAGTAACTTAATTTGTTTATTATATTTCATTTAATAAGTTTGATTCTAGCATTTTTTCCTGACGAGTTACGATGTTTTTATTTGTCTGGAGATAGAAACGAATATTTTAGTTTTCTCGCATAAATATCACGATAAAATTAAATTTTAAGAATATCCCTGAGTAACTAAATTTGTTTATTAGATTTTATTTAATAAGTTTGTTTCTAGCATTTTTTCTTGACGAGTAACGATGTTTTTATTTTCCTGGAACTAGAAACGAATATTTTAGTTTTCTCGCATAAATATCACGATAAAATTAAATTTTAAGAATATCCCTGAGTAACGTAATTTGTTTATTATATTTTATTTAATAAGTTTGATTCTAGCATTTTTTCCAGACGAGTTACAATGTTTTTATTTGTCTGGAGATAGAAACGAATATTTTAGTTTTCTCGCATAAATATCACGATAAAATTAAATTTTAAGAATATCCCTGAGTAACTTCCTTTGTTTATTAGATTTTTTAATAAGTTTGATTCTAGAATTTTTTCCTGAGGAGTAACGATATTTTTAATTGTCTGGAGCTAGAAACGAATATTTTAGTTTTCTCGCATAAATATCACGATAAAATTAAATTGTAAGAATATCCCTGAGTAACTTTATTTGTTTATTATATTTTATTTAATAAGTTTGATTCAAGCATTTTTTCCTGACGAGTTACGATGTTTTTATTTGTCTGGAGCTAGAAACGAATATTTTAGTTTTCTCGCATAAATATCACGATAAAATTAAATTGTAAGAATACCCCTGAGTAACATAATTTGTGTATTATATTTCATTTAATAAGTTTGATTCTAGCATTTTTTCCTGACGAGTTACGATGTTTTTATTTGTCTGGAGATAGAAACGAATATTTTAGTTTTCTCGCATAAATATCACGATAAAATTCAATTTTAAGAATATCCCTGAGTAACTAAATTTGTTTATTAGATTTTATTGAATAAGTTTGTTTCTAGCATTTTTTCCTGACGAGTAACGATGTTTTTATGTTTCTGGAACTAGAAACGAATATTTTAGTTTTCTCGCATAAATAGCACGATAAAATTAAATTTTAGGAATATCCCTGAGTAACTTAATTTGTTTATTATATTTCATTTAATAAGTTTGTATCTAGCATTTTTTCCTGTCGGTTTACGATGTTTTAAATTGTCTGGAGCTAGAAACGAATATTTTAGTTTTCTCGCATAAATATCACGATAAAATTAAATTGTAAGAATATCCCTGAGTAACATAATTTGTGTATTATATTTCATTTAATAAGTTTGATTCTAGCATTTTTTCCTGACGAGTTACGATGTTTTTATTTGTCTGGAGATAGAAACGAATATTTTAGTTTTCTCGCATAAATATCACGATAAAATTCAATTTTAAGAATATCCCTGAGTAACTAAATTTGTTTATTAGATTTTATTGAATAAGTTTGTTTCTAGCATTTTTTCCTGACGAGTAACGATGTTTTTATGTTTCTGGAACTAGAAACGAATATTTTAGTTTTCTCGCATAAATATCACGATAAAATTAAATTGTAAGAATATCCCTGAGTAACATAATTTGTTTATTATATTTCATTTAATAAGTTTGATTCTAGCATTTTTTCCTGACGAGTTACGATGTTTTTATTTGTCTGGAGATAGAAAGGAATATTTTAGTTTTCTCGCATAAATATCACGATAAAATTAAATTTTAAGAATATCCCTGAGTAACTAAATTTGCTTATTAGATTTTATTTAATAAGTTTCATTCTAGCATTTTTTTCTGACGAGTTACGATGTTTTTATTTGTCTGGAAATAGAAACGAACATTTTAGTTTTCTCGCATAAATATCACGATAAAATTAAATTTTAAGAATATCCCTGAGTAACTAAATTTGTTTATTAGATTTTATTTAATAAGTTTGTTTCTAGCATTTTTTCCTGACGAGTAACGATGTTTTTATGTTTCTGGAACTAGAAACGAATATTTTAGTTCTCTCGCATAAATAGCACGATAAAATTAAATTTTAGGTATATCCCTGAGTAACTTATTTTGTTTATTATATTTCATTTAATAAGTTTGAATCTAGCATTTTTTCCTGTCGAGTTACGATGTTTTAAATTGTCTGGAGCTAGAAACGAATATTTTAGTTTTCTCGCATAAATATCACGATAAAATTAAATTGTAAGAATATCCCAGAGTAACATAATTTGTTTATTATATTTCATTTAATAAGTTTGATTCTAGCATTTTTTCCTGACGAGTTACGATGTTTTTATTTGTCTGGAGATAGAAACGAATATTTTAGTTTTCTCGCATAAATATCACGATAAAATTAAATTTTAAAAATATCCCTGAGTAACTAAATTTGTTAATTATATTTCATTTAATAAGTTTGATTCAAGCATTTTTTCCTGACGAGTTACGTTGTTTTTATTTGTCTGGAGATAGAAACGAATATTTTAGTTTTCTCGCATAAATATCAGAATAAAATTAAATTTTAAGAATATCCCGGAGTAACTAAATTTGTTTATTCGATTTTATTGAATAAGTTTGTTTGTAGCATTTTTTCCTGACGAGTAACGATGTTTTTATGTTTCTGGAACTAGAAACGAATATTTTAGTTTTCTCGCATAAATATCACGATAAAATTAAATTTTAAGAATATCCCTGAGTAACTTAATTTGTTTATTATATTTCAATTAATAAGTTTGATTCTAGCATTTTTTCCTGTCGAGTTACGAAGTTTAAATTGTCTGGAGCTAGAAACGAATATTTTAGTTTTCTCGCATAAATATCACGATAAAATTAAATTGTAAGAATATCCCAGAGTAACATAATTTGTTTATTATATTTCATTTAATAAGTTTGATTCTAGCATTTTTTCCTGACGAGTTACGATGTTTTTATTTGTCTGGAGATAGAAACGAATATTTTAGTTTTCTCGCATAAATATCACGATAAAATTAAATTTTAAAAATATCCCAGAGTAACTAAATTTGTTTATTATATTTCATTTAATAAGTTTGATTCAAGCATTTTTTCCTGACGAGTTACGATGTTTTTATTTGTCTGGAGATAGAAACGAATATTTTAGTTTTCTCGCATAAATATCACGATAAAATTAAATTGTAAGAATATCCCTGAGTAACTTAATTTGTTTATTATATTTCATTTAATAAGTTTGATTCTAGCATTTTTTCCTAACGAGTTACGATGTTTTTATTTGTCTGGAGATAGAAAGGAATATTTTAGTTTTCTCGCATAATTATCACGATAAAATTAAATTTTAAGAATATCGCTGAGTAAATAAATTTGTTTATTAGATTTTATTTAACAAGTTTCATTCTAGCATTTTTTTTTTGACGAGTTACGATGTTTTTATTTGTCTGGAACTAGAAACGAATATTTTAGTTTTCTCGCATAAATATCACGATAAAATTAAATTTTAAGAATATCCCTGAGTAACTTTATTTGTTTATTATATTTTATTTAATAAGTTTGATTCAAGCATTTTTTCCTGACGAGTTACGATGTTTTTATTTGTCTGGAGCTAGTAACGAATATTTTAGTTTTCTCGCATAAATATCACGATAAAATTAAATTGTAAGAATACCCCTGAGTAACTTAATTTTTTTATTATATTTCATTTAATAAGTTTGATTCTAGCATTTTTTCCTGACGAGTTACGATGTTTTTATTTGTCTGGAGATAGAAATGAATATTTTAGTTTTCTCGCATTAATATCACGATAAAATTAAATTTTAAGAATATCCCTGAGTACCTAAATTTGTTTATTAGATTTTGTTTAATAAGTTTCATTCTAGCATTTTTTTCTGACGAGTTACGATGTTTTTATTTGTCTGGAACTAGAAACGAATATTTTAGTTTTCTCGCATAAATATCACGATAAAATTAAATTTTAAGAATATCCCTGAGTAACTAAATTTGTTTATTAGATTTTATTTAATAAGTTTGTTTCTAGCATTTTTTCCTGACGAGTAACGATGTTTTTATGTTTCTGGAACTAGAAACGAATATTTTAGTTTTCTCGCATAAATAGCACGATAAAATTAAATTTTAGGAATATCCCTGAGTAACTTAATTTGTTTATTATATTTCATTTAATAAGTTTGTATCTAGCATTTTTTCCTGTCGGTTTACAATGTTTTAAATTGTCTGGAGGTAGAAACGAATATTTTAGTTTTCTCGCATAAATATCACGATAAAATTAAATTGTAAGAATATCCCTGAGTAACATAATTTGTTTATTATATTTCATTTAATAAGTTTGATTCTAGCATTTTTTCCTGACGAGTTACGATGTTTTTATTTGTCTGGAGATAGAAACGAATATTTTAGTTTTCTCGCATAAATATCACGATAAAATTCAATTTTAAGAATATCCCTGAGTAACTAAATTTGTTTATTAGATGTTATTGAATAAGTTTGTTTCTAGCATTTTTTCCTGACGAGTAACGATGTTTTTATGTTTCTGGAACTAGAAACGAATATTTTAGTTTTCTCGCATAAATATCACAATAAAATTAAATTGTAAGAATATCCCTGAGTAACATAATTTGTTTATTATATTTCATTTAATAAGTTTGATTCTAGCATTTTTTCCTGACGAGTTACGATGTTTTTATTTGTCTGGAGATAGAAAGGAATATTTTAGTTTTCTCGCATAAATATCACGATAAAATTAAATTTTAAGAATATCCCTGAGTAACTAAATTTGCTTATTAGATTTTATTTAACAAGTTTCATTCTAGCATTTTTTTCTGACGAGTTACGATGTTTTTATTTGTCTGGAACTAGAAACGAATATTTTAGTTTTCTCGCATAAATATCACGATAAAATTAAATTTTAAGAATATCCCTGAGTAACTAAATTTGTTTATTAGATTTTATTTAATAAGTTTGTTTCTAGCATTTTTTCCTGACGAGTAACGATGTTTTTATGTTTCTGGAACTAGAAACGAATATTTTAGTTTTCTCGCATAAATATCACGATAAAATTAAATTTTAAGAATATCCCTGAGTAACTTCCTTTGTTTATTAGATTTTTTAATAAGTTTGATTCTAGAATTTTTTCCTGAGGAGTAACGATATTTTTAATTGTCTGGAGCTAGAAACGAATATTTTAGTTTTCTCGCATAAATATCACGATAAAATTAAATTGTAAGAATATCCCTGAGTAACTTTATTTGTTTATTATATTTTATTTAATAAGTTTGATTCAAGCATTTTTTCCTGACGAGTTACGATGTTTTTATTTGTCTGGAGCTAGAAACGAATATTTTAGTTTTCTCGCATAAATATCACGATAAAATTAAATTGTAAGAATATCCCTGAGTAACATAATTTGTGTATTATATTTCATTTAATAAGTTTGATTCTAGCATTTTTTCCTGACGAGTTACGATGTTTTTATTTGTCTGGAGATAGAAACGAATATTTTAGTTTTCTCGCATAAATATCACGATAAAATTCAATTTTAAGAATATCCCTGAGTAACTAAATTTGTTTATTAGATTTTATTGAATAAGTTTGTTTCTAGCATTTTTTCCTGACGAGTAACGATGTTTTTATGTTTCTGGAACTAGAAACGAATATTTTAGTTTTCTCGCATAAATAGCACGATAAAATTAAATTTTAGGAATATCCCTGAGTAACTTAATTTGTTTATTATATTTCATTTAATAAGTTTGTATCTAGCATTTTTTCCTGTCGGTTTACGATGTTTTAAATTGTCTGGAGCTAGAAACGAATATTTTAGTTTTCTCGCATAAATATCACGATAAAATTAAATTGTAAGAATATCCCTGAGTAACATAATTTGTGTATTATATTTCATTTAATAAGTTTGATTCTAGCATTTTTTCCTGACGAGTTACGATGTTTTTATTTGTCTGGAGATAGAAACGAATATTTTAGTTTTCTCGCATAAATATCACGATAAAATTCAATTTTAAGAATATCCCTGAGTAACTAAATTTGTTTATTAGATTTTATTGAATAAGTTTGTTTCTAGCATTTTTTCCTGACGAGTAACGATGTTTTTATGTTTCTGGAACTAGAAACGAATATTTTAGTTTTCTCGCATAAATATCACGATAAAATTAAATTGTAAGAATATCCCTGAGTAACATAATTTGTTTATTATATTTCATTTAATAAGTTTGATTCTAGCATTTTTTCCTGACGAGTTACGATGTTTTTATTTGTCTGGAGATAGAAAGGAATATTTTAGTTTTCTCGCATAAATATCACGATAAAATTAAATTTTAAGAATATCCCTGAGTAACTAAATTTGCTTATTAGATTTTATTTAATAAGTTTCATTCTAGCATTTTTTTCTGACGAGTTACGATGTTTTTATTTGTCTGGAAATAGAAACGAACATTTTAGTTTTCTCGCATAAATATCACGATAAAATTAAATTTTAAGAATATCCCTGAGTAACTAAATTTGTTTATTAGATTTTATTTAATAAGTTTGTTTCTAGCATTTTTTCCTGACGAGTAACGATGTTTTTATGTTTCTGGAACTAGAAACGAATATTTTAGTTCTCTCGCATAAATAGCACGATAAAATTAAATTTTAGGTATATCCCTGAGTAACTTATTTTGTTTATTATATTTCATTTAATAAGTTTGAATCTAGCATTTTTTCCTGTCGAGTTACGATGTTTTAAATTGTCTGGAGCTAGAAACGAATATTTTAGTTTTCTCGCATAAATATCACGATAAAATTAAATTGTAAGAATATCCCAGAGTAACATAATTTGTTTATTATATTTCATTTAATAAGTTTGATTCTAGCATTTTTTCCTGACGAGTTACGATGTTTTTATTTGTCTGGAGATAGAAACGAATATTTTAGTTTTCTCGCATAAATATCACGATAAAATTAAATTTTAAAAATATCCCTGAGTAACTAAATTTGTTAATTATATTTCATTTAATAAGTTTGATTCAAGCATTTTTTCCTGACGAGTTACGTTGTTTTTATTTGTCTGGAGATAGAAACGAATATTTTAGTTTTCTCGCATAAATATCAGAATAAAATTAAATTTTAAGAATATCCCGGAGTAACTAAATTTGTTTATTCGATTTTATTGAATAAGTTTGTTTGTAGCATTTTTTCCTGACGAGTAACGATGTTTTTATGTTTCTGGAACTAGAAACGAATATTTTAGTTTTCTCGCATAAATATCACGATAAAATTAAATTTTAAGAATATCCCTGAGTAACTTAATTTGTTTATTATATTTCCATTAATAAGTTTGATTCTAGCATTTTTTCCTGTCGAGTTACGAAGTTTAAATTGTCTGGAGCTAGAAACGAATATTTTAGTTTTCTCGCATAAATATCACGATAAAATTAAATTGTAAGAATATCCCAGAGTAACATAATTTGTTTATTATATTTCATTTAATAAGTTTGATTCTAGCATTTTTTCCTGACGAGTTACGATGTTTTTATTTGTCTGGAGATAGAAACGAATATTTTAGTTTTCTCGCATAAATATCACGATAAAATTAAATTTTAAAAATATCCCAGAGTAACTAAATTTGTTTATTATATTTCATTTAATAAGTTTGATTCAAGCATTTTTTCCTGACGAGTTACGATGTTTTTATTTGTCTGGAGATAGAAACGAATATTTTAGTTTTCTCGCATAAATATCACGATAAAATTAAATTGTAAGAATATCCCTGAGTAACTTAATTTGTTTATTATATTTCATTTAATAAGTTTGATTCTAGCATTTTTTCCTAACGAGTTACGATGTTTTTATTTGTCTGGAGATAGAAAGGAATATTTTAGTTTTCTCGCATAAATATCACGATAAAATTAAATTTTAAGAATATCCCTGAGTAAATAAATTTGTTTATTAGATTTTATTTAACAAGTTTCATTCTAGCATTTTTTTTTTGACGAGTTACGATGTTTTTATTTGTCTGGAACTAGAAACGAATATTTTAGTTTTCTCGCATAAATATCACGATAAAATTAAATTTTAAGAATATCCCTGAGTAACTTTATTTGTTTATTATATTTTATTTAATAAGTTTGATTCAAGCATTTTTTCCTGACGAGTTACGATGTTTTTATTTGTCTGGAGCTAGTAACGAATATTTTAGTTTTCTCGCATAAATATCACGATAAAATTAAATTGTAAGAATACCCCTGAGTAACTTAATTTTTTTATTATATTTCATTTAATAAGTTTGATTCTAGCATTTTTTCCTGACGAGTTACGATGTTTTTATTTGTCTGGAGATAGAAATGAATATTTTAGTTTTCTCGCATTAATATCACGATAAAATTAAATTTTAAGAATATCCCTGAGTACCTAAATTTGTTTATTAGATTTTGTTTAATAAGTTTCATTCTAGCATTTTTTTCTGACGAGTTACGATGTTTTTATTTGTCTGGAACTAGAAACGAATATTTTAGTTTTCTCGCATAAATATCACGATAAAATTAAATTTTAAGAATATCCCTGAGTAACTAAATTTGTTTATTAGATTTTATTTAATAAGTTTGTTTCTAGCATTTTTTCCTGACGAGTAACGATGTTTTTATGTTTCTGGAACTAGAAACGAATATTTTAGTTTTCTCGCATAAATAGCACGATAAAATTAAATTTTAGGAATATCCCTGAGTAACTTAATTTGTTTATTATATTTCATTTAATAAGTTTGTATCTAGCATTTTTTCCTGTCGGTTTACAATGTTTTAAATTGTCTGGAGGTAGAAACGAATATTTTAGTTTTCTCGCATAAATATCACGATAAAATTAAATTGTAAGAATATCCCTGAGTAACATAATTTGTTTATTATATTTCATTTAATAAGTTTGATTCTAGCATTTTTTCCTGACGAGTTACGATGTTTTTATTTGTCTGGAGATAGAAACGAATATTTTAGTTTTCTCGCATAAATATCACGATAAAATTCAATTTTAAGAATATCCCTGAGTAACTAAATTTGTTTATTAGATGTTATTGAATAAGTTTGTTTCTAGCATTTTTTCCTGACGAGTAACGATGTTTTTATGTTTCTGGAACTAGAAACGAATATTTTAGTTTTCTCGCATAAATATCACAATAAAATTAAATTGTAAGAATATCCCTGAGTAACATAATTTGTTTATTATATTTCATTTAATAAGTTTGATTCTAGCATTTTTTCCTGACGAGTTACGATGTTTTTATTTGTCTGGAGATAGAAAGGAATATTTTAGTTTTCTCGCATAAATATCACGATAAAATTAAATTTTAAGAATATCCCTGAGTAACTAAATTTGCTTATTAGATTTTATTTAACAAGTTTCATTCTAGCATTTTTTTCTGACGAGTTACGATGTTTTTATTTGTCTGGAACTAGAAACGAATATTTTAGTTTTCTCGCATAAATATCACGATAAAATTAAATTTTAAGAATATCCCTGAGTAACTAAATTTGTTTATTAGATTTTATTTAATAAGTTTGTTTCTAGCATTTTTTCCTGACGAGTAACGATGTTTTTATGTTTCTGGAACTAGAAACGAATATTTTAGTTTTCTCGCATAAATAGCACGATAAAATTAAATTTTAGGTATATCCCTGAGTAACTTAATTTGTTTATTATATTTCATTTTATAAGTTTGAATCTAGCATTTTTTCCTGTCGAGTTACGATGTTTTAAATTGTCTGGAGCTAGAAACGAATATTTTAGTTTTCTCGCATAAATATCACGATAAAATTAAATTGTAAGAATATCCCAGAGTAACATAATTTGTTTATTATATTTCATTTAATAAGTTTGATTCTAGCATTTTTTCCTGACGAGTTACGATGTTTTTATTTGTCTGGAGATAGAAACGAATATTTTAGTTTTCTCGCATAAATATCACGATAAAATTAAATTTTAAAAATATCCCTGAGTAACTAAATTTGTTTATTATATTTCATTTAATAAGTTTGATTCAAGCATTTTTTCCTGACGAGTTACGTCGTTTTTATTCGTCTGGAGATAGAAACGAATATTTTAGTTTTCTCGCATAAATATCACGATAAAATTAAATTTTAAGAATATCCCGGAGTAACTAAATTTGTTTATTCGATTTTATTGAATAAGTTTGTTTGTAGCATTTTTTCCTGACGAGTAACGATGTTTTTATGTTTCTGGAACTAGAAACGAATATTTTAGTTATCTCGCATAAATATCACGATAAAATTAAATTGTTAGAATATCCCTGAGTAACTTAATTTGTTTATTATATTTCAATTAATAAGTTTGATTCTAGCATTTTTTCCTGTCGAGTTACGAAGTTTAAATTGTCTGGAGCTAGAAACGAATATTTTAGTTTTCTCGCAATAAATATCACGATAAAATTAAATTGTAAGAATATCCCTGAGTAACTTAATTTGTTTATTATATTTCATTTAATAAGTTTGATTCTAGCATTTTTTCCTGACGAGTTACGATGTTTTTATTTGTCTGTAGATAGAAACGAATATTTTAGTTTTCTCGCATAAATATCACGATAAAATTAAATTTTAAGAATATCCCTGAGTAACTAAATTTGTTTATTAGATTTTATTTAATAAGTTTGTTTCTAGCATTTTTTCTTGACGAGTAACGATGTTTTTATGTTCCTGGAATTATAAACGAATATTTTAGTTTTCTCGCATAAATATCACGATAAAATAAAAATTTTAAGAATATCCCTGAGTAACTTAATTTGTTTATTATATTTTATTTAATAAGTTTGATTCAAGCATTTTTTCCTGACGAGTTACGTCGTTTTTATTTGTCTGGAGCTAGAAACGAATATTTTAGTTTTCTCGCATAAATATCACGATAAAATTAAATTTTAAGAATATCCCTGAGTAACTTCCTTTGTTTATTAGATTTTTTTAATAAGTTTGATTCTAGAATTTTTTCCTGAGGAGTAACGATGTTTTTATTTGTCTGGAGCTAGAAACGAATATTTTAGTTTTCTCGCATAAATATCACGATAAAATTAAATTGTAAGAATACCCCTGAGTAACTTAATTTGTTAATTATATTTCATTTAATAAGTTTGAATCTAGCATTTTTTCCTGTCGAGTTACGATGTTTTAAATTGTCTGGAGCTAGAAACGAATATGTTAGTTTTCTCGCATAAATATCACGATAAATTTAAATTGTAAGAATATCCCAGAGTAACATAATTTGTTTATTATATTTCATTTAATAAGTTTGATTCTAGCATTTTTTCCTGACGAGTTACGATGTTTTTATTTGTCTGGAGATAGAAACGAATATTTTAGTTTTCTCGCATAAATATCACGATAAAATTAAATTTTAAAAATATCCCTGAGTAACTAAATTTGTTTATTATATTTCATTTAATAAGTTTGATTCAAGCATTTTTTCCTGACGAGTTACGATGTTTTTATTTGTCTTGAGATAGAAACGAATATTTTAGTTTTCTCGCATAAATATCACGATAAAATTAAATTTTAAGAATATCCCGGAGTAACTAAATTTGTTTATTCGATTTTATTGAATAAGTTTGTTTGTAGCATTTTTTCCTGACGAGTAACGATGTTTTTATGTTTCTGAAACTAGAAACGAATATTTTAGTTTCCTAGCATAAATATCACGATAAAATTAAATTTTAAGAATATCCCTGAGTAACTTAATTTGTTTATTATATTTCATTTAATAAGTTTGATTCTAGCATTTTTTCCTGACGAGTTACGAAGTTTTAAATTGTTTGGAGCTAGAAACGAATATTTTAGTTTTCTCGCATAAATATCACGATAAAATTAAATTGTAAGAATATCCCTGAGTAACTTAATTTGTTTATTATATTTCATTTAATAAGTTTGACTCTAGCATTTTTTCCTGACGAGTTACGATGTTTTTATTTGTCTGTAGATAGAAACGAATATTTTAGTTTTCTCGCATAAATATCACGATAAAATTAAATTTTAAGAATATCCCTGAGTAACTAAATTTGTTTATTAGATTTTATTTAATAAGTTTGTTTCTAGCATTTTTTCTTGACGAGTAACGATGTTTTTATGTTCCTGGAACTTTAAACGAATATTTTAGTTTTCTCGCATAAATATCACGATAAAATTAAATTTTAAGAATATCCCTGAGTAACTTAATTTGTTTATTATATTTTATTTAATAAGTTTGATTCTAGCATTTTTTCCTGACGAGTTACGATGTTTTTATTTGTCTGGAGATAGAAACGAATATTTTAGTTTTCTCGCATAAATATCATGATGAAATTAGATTTTAAGAATACCCCTGAGTAACTTAATTTGTTTATTATATTTCATTTAATAAGTTTGATTCTAGCATTTTCTCCTGACGAGTTACGAAGTTTTAAATTGTTTGGAGCTAGAAACGAATATTTTAGTTTTCTCGCATAAATATCACAATAAAATTAAATTTTAAGAATATCCCTGAGTAACTTAATTTGTTAATTATATTTCATTTAATAAGTTTGAATCTAGCATTTTTTCCTGTCGAGTTACGATGTTTTAAATTGTCTGGAGCTAGAAACGAATATTTTAGTTTTCTCGCATAAATATCACGATAAAATTAATTTGTAAGAATATCTCTGAGTAACTTAATTTGTTTATTATATTTCATTTAACAAGTTTGATTCTAGTATTTTTTCCTGACGAGTTACGATGTTTTTATTTGTCTGGAGATAGAAACGAATATTTTAGTTTTCTCGCATAAATATCATGATGAAATTAGATTTT
Source organism: Pterostichus madidus (assembly GCA_911728475.2). NCBI lineage: Eukaryota > Metazoa > Arthropoda > Insecta > Coleoptera > Carabidae > Pterostichus > Pterostichus madidus. The sequence continues at coordinate 19,675,586 of OU452309.1, read as the reverse complement.
AAGAATATCCCTGAGTAACTTAATTTGTTTATTATATTTCATTTAATAAGTTTGATTCTAGCATTTTTTCCTGTCGAGTTACGATGTTTTAAATTGTCTGGAACTAGAAACGAATATTTTAGTTTTCTCGCATAAATATCACGATAAAATTAAATTGTAGGAATATCCCTGAGTAACTTTATTTGTTTATTATATTTCAATCAATAAGTTTGATTCTAGCATTTTATCCTGACGAGTTACGATGTTTTTATTTGTCTGGAGATAGAAACGAATATTTTAGTTTTCTCGCATAAATATCACGATAAAATTAAATTTTAAGAATATGCCTGAGTAACTAAATTTGTTTATTAGATTTTATTTAATAAGTTTGTTTCTAGCATTTTTTCTTGACGAGTAACGATGTTTTTATATTCCTGGAACTATAAACGAATATTTTAGTTTTCTCGCATAAATATCACGATAAAATTAAATTTTAAGAATATCCCTGAGTAACTTCCTTTGTTTATTAGATTTTTTTAATAAGTTTGATTCTAGAATTTTTTCCTGAGGAGTAACGATGTTTTTATTTGTCTGGAGCTAGAAACGAATATTTTAGTTTTCTCGCATAAATATCACGATAAAATTAAATTGTAAGAATACCCCTGAGTAACTTAATTTGTTAATTATATTTCATTTAATAAGTTTGAATCTAGCATTTTTTCCTGTCGAGTTACGATGTTTTAAATTGTCTGGAGCTAGAAACGAATATTTTAGTTTTCTCGCATAAATATCACGATAAAATTAAATTGTAAGAATATCTCTGAGTAACTTAATTTGTTTATTATATTTCATTTAACAAGTTTGATTCTAGCATTTTTTCCTGACGAGTTACGATGTTTTTATTTGTCTGGAGATAGAAACGAATATTTTAGTTTTCTCGCATAAATATCATGATGAAATTAGATTTTAAGAATAACCCTGAGTAACTTAATTTGTTTATTATATTTCATTTAATAAGTTTGACTCTAGCATTTTTTCCTGTCGAGTTACGATGTTTTAAATTGTCTGGAACTAGAAACGAATATTTTAGTTTTCTCGCATAAATATCACGATAAAATTAAATTGTAGGAATATCCCTGAGTAACTTTATTTGTTTATTATATTTCAATTAATAAGTTTGATTCTAGCATTTTATCCTGACGAGTTACGATGTTTTTATTTGTCTGGAGATAGAAACGAATATTTTAGTTTTCTCGCATAAATATCACGATAAAATTAAATTTTAAGAATATCCCTGAGTAACTTAATTTGTTTATTATATTTCATTTAATAAGTTTGATTCTAGCATTTTTTCCTGTCGAGTTACGAAGTTTTAAATTGTCTGGAGCTAGAAACTAATATTTTAGTTTTCTCGCATAAATATCACGATAAAATTAAATTGTAAGAATATCCCTGAGTAACATAATTTGTTTATTATATTTCATTTAATAAGTTTGATTCTAGCATTTTTTCCTGACGAGTTACGATGTTTTTATTTGTCTGGAGATAGAAACGAATATTTTAGTTTTCTCGCATAAATATCACGATAAAATTAAATTTTAATAATATCCCTGAGTAACTAAATTTGTTTATTAGATTTTATTTAATAAGTTTGTTTCTAGCTTTTTTTCTTGACGAGTAACGATGTTTTTATGTTCCTGGAACTAGAAATGAATATTTTAGTTTTCTCGCATAAATATCACGATAAAATTAAATTTTAAGAATATCAATGAGTAACTAAATTTGTTTATTAGATTTTATTAAATAAGTTTGAATCTAGCATTTTTTCCTGTCGAGTTACGATGTTTTAAATTGTCTGGAGCTAGAAACGAATATTTTAGTTTTCTCGCATAAATATCACGATAAAATTAAATTTTAAGAATATCCCTGAGTAACATAATTTGTTTATTATATTTCATTTAATAAGTTTGATTCTAGCATTTTTTCCTGACGAGTAACGATGTTTTTATGTTTCTAGAACTAGAAATGAATATTTTTGTTTTCTCGCATAAATATCACGACAAAATTAAATTTTAAGAATATCCCTGAGTAACTAAATTTGTTTATTAGGTTTTATTAAATAAGTTTGATTCTAGCATTTTTTCCTGACGAGTAACGATGTTTTTATTTGTCTGGAGCTAGACACGAATATTTTAGTTTTCTCGCATAAAAATCACGATAAAATTAAATTGTATGAATATCCCTGAGTAACATAGTTTGTTTATTATATTTCATTTAATAAATTTGATTCTAGCATTTTTTCCTGACGAGTTACGATGTTTTTATTTGTCTGGAGATAGAAACGAATATTTTAGTTTTCTCGCATAAATATCACGATAAAATTAAATTTTAAAAATATCCCTGAGTAACTAAATTTGTTTATTATATTTCATTTAATAAGTTTGATTCTAGCATTTTTGCCTGACGAGTTACGATGTTTTTATTTGTCTGGAGATAGAAACGAATATTTTAGTTTTCTCGCATAAATATCACGATAAAATTAAATTTTAAGAATATCCCTGAGTAACTAAATTTGTTTATTAGATTTTATTGAATAAGTTTGTTTCTAGCATTTTTTCCTGACGAGTAACGATGTTTTTATGTTTCTGGAACTAGAAACGAATATTTTTGTTTTCTCGCATAAATATCACGATAAAATAAAATTTTAAGAATATCCCTGAGTAACATAATTTGTTTATTATATTTCATTTAATAAGTTTGATTCTATCATTTTTTCCTGACCAGTTACGATGTTTTTATTTGTCTGGAGATAGAAACGAATATTTTAGTTTTCTCGCATAAATATCACGATAAAATTAAATTTTAAGAATATCTCTGAGTAACTTAATTTGTTTATTTGATTTTATTTAATAAGTTTGATTCTAGAAATTTTTCCTGAGGAGTAACGATGTTTTTATTTGTCTGGAGCTAGAAACGAATATTTTAGTTTTCTCGCATAAATATCACGATAAAATTAAATTTTAAAAATATCCCTGAGTAACTAAATTTGTTTATTACATTTCATTTAATAAGTTTGATTCTAGCATTTTTTCCTGACGAGTTACGATGTTTTCATTTGTCTGGAGATAGAAACGAATATTTTAGTTTTCTCGCATAAATATCACGATAAAATTAAATTTTAAGAATATCCCTGAGTAACTTAATTTGTTTATTATATTTCATTTAATAAGTTTGATTCTAGCATTTTTTCCTGACGAGTTACGATGTTTTTATTTGTCTGGAGATAGAAACGAATATTTTAGTTTTCTCGCATAAATATCACGATAAAATTAAATTTTAAGAATATCCCTGATTAACTTTATTTGTTTATTAATTTTTTTTAATAAGTTTGATTCTAGCATTTTTTCCTGACGAGTAACGATGTTTTTATGTTTCTAGAACTAGAAACGAATATTTTTGTTTTCTCGCATAAATATCACGATGAATTTAAATTTTAAGAATATCCCTGAGTAACTTAATTTGTTTATTATATTTCATTTAATAAGTTTGAATCTAGCATTTTTTCCTGTCGAGTTACGATGTTTTAAATTGTCTGGAGCTAGAAACGAATATTTTAGTTTTCTCGCATAAATATCACGATAAAATTAAATTTTAAGAATATCCCTGATTAACTTTATTTGTTTATTAGATTTTTTTAATAAGTTTGATTCTAGCATTTTTTCCTGACGAGTAACGATGTTTTTATGTTTCTAGAACTAGAAATGAATATTTTTGTTTTCTCGCATAAATATCACGATAAAATTAAATTTTAAGAATATCCCTGAGTAACTAAATTTGTTTATTAGGTTTTATTAAATAAGTTTGATTCTAGCATTTTTTCCTGACGAGTAACGATGTTTTTATTTGTCTGGAGCTAGAAACGAATATTTTAGTTTTCTCGCATAAAAATCACGATAAAATTAAATTGTAGGAATATCCCTGAGTAACATAGTTTGTTTATTATATTTCATTTAATAAATTTGATTCTAGCATTTTTTCCTGACGAGTTACGATATTTTTATTTGTCTGGAGATAGAAACGAATATTTTAGTTTTCTCGCATAAATATCACGATAAAATTAAATTTTAAAAATATCCCTGAGTAACTAAATTTGTTTATTATATTTCATTTAATAAGTTTGATTCTAGCATTTTTTCCTGACGAGTTACGATGTTTTTATTTGTCTGGAGATAGAAACGAATATTTTAGTTTTCTCGCATAAATATCACGATAAAATTAAATTTTAAGAATATCCCTGAGTAACTAAATTTGTTTATTAGATTTTATTGAATAAGTTTGTTTCTAGCATTTTTTCCTGACGAGTAACGATGTTTTTATGTTTCTGGAACTAGAAACGAATATTTTAGTTTTCTCGCATAAATATCACGATAAAATAAAATTTTAAGAATATCCCTGAGTAACATAATTTGTTTATTATATTTCATTTAATAAGTTTGATTCTAGCATTTTTTCCTGACCAGTTACGATGTTTTTATTTGTCTGGAGATAGAAACGAATATTTTAGTTTTCTCGCATAAATATCACGATAAAATTAAATTTTAAGAATATCTCTGAGTAACTTAATTTGTTTATTTGATTTTATTTAATAAGTTTGATTCTAGAAATTTTTCCTGAGGAGTAACGATGTTTTTATTTGTCTGAAGCTAGAAACGAATATTTTAGTTTTCTCGCATAAATATCACGATAAAATTAAATTTTAAAAATATCCCTGAGTAACTAAATTTGTTTATTATATTTCATTTAATAAGTTTGATTCTAGCATTTTTTCCTGACGAGTTACGATGTTTTTATTTGTCTGGAGATAGAAACGAATATTTTAGTTTTCTCGCATAAATATCACGATAAAATTAAATTTTAAGAATATCCCTGAGTAACTTAATTTGTTTATTATATTTCATTTAATAAGTTTGATTCTAGCATTTTTTCCTGACGAGTTACGATGTTTTTATTTGTCTGGAGATAGAAACGAATATTTTAGTTTTCTCGCATAAATATCACGATAAAATTAAATTTTAAGAATATCCCTGAGTAACTAAATTTGTTTATTAGATTTTATTAAATAAGTTTGATTCTAGCATTTTTTCCTGACGAGTAACGATGTTTTTATTTGTCTGGAGCTAGAAACGAATATTTTAGTTTTCTCGCATAAAAATCACGATAAAATTAAATTGTAGGAATATCCCTGAGTAACATAGTTTGTTTATTATATTTCATTTAATAAATTTGATTCTAGCATTTTTCCTGACGAGTTACGATGTTTTTATTTGTCTGGAGATAGAAACGAATATTTTAGTTTTCTCGCATAAATATCACGATAAAATTAAATTTTAAAAATATCCCTGAGTAACTAAATTTGTTTATTATATTTCATTTAATAAGTTTGATTCTAGCATTTTTTCCTGACGAGTTACGATGTTTTTATTTGTCTGGAGATAGAAACGAATATTTTAGTTTTCTCGCATAAATATCACGATAAAATTAAATTTTAAGAATATCCCTCAGTAACTTTATTTGTTTATTAGATGTTTTTAATAAGTTTGATTCTAGCATTTTTTCCTGAGGAGTAACCATGTTTTTATTTTTCTGGAGCTATAAACGAATATTTTAGTTTTCTCGCTTAAATAACACTATAAAATTAAATTGTAAGATTATCCCTGAGTAACTTTATGTGTGTATTAGATTTTTTGAATAAGTTTGATTCTAGCATTTTTTCCGAGGAGTAACGATATTTTTATTTTTCTGGAGCAAGAAATTATTTTTTTAGTTTTCTCGCTTAAATATCACGATAAAATTAAATTGTAAGAATATCCCTGAGTAACTTTATTTGTTTATTAGATTTTTTCAATAAGTTTGATTCTAGCATTTTTTCCTGAGGTGTAACGATGTTTTTATTTGTCTGGAGCTAGAAACGAATATTTTAGTTTTCTCGCTTAAATATCACGATAAATTTAAATTGTAAGAATATCTCTGAGTAACTTTATGTGTGTATTAGATTTTTTGAATAAGTTTGATTCTAGCATTTTTCCCTGAGGAGTAACGATATTTTAATTTTTCTGGAGCTAGACATGAATATTTTAGTTTTCTTGCTTAAATATCACGATAAAATTAAATTGTAAGAATATCCCTGAGTATCTTTATTTGTTTATTAGATTTTTTTAATAAGTTTGATTCTAGCATTTTTTCCTGAGGAGTAACCATGTTTTTATTTTTCTGGAGCTATAAACGAATATTTTAGTTTTCTCGCTTAAATAACACTATAAAATTATATTGTAAGAATATCCCTGAGGAACTTTATTTGTGTATTAGATTTTTTGAATAAGTTTGATTCTAGCATTTTTCCCTGAGGAGTAACGATATTTTAATTTTTCTGGAGCTATAAAGAATATTTTAGTTTTCTCGCTTAAATATCACGATAAAATTAAATTCTAAGAATATCCCTGAGTAACTTTATTTGTTTATTAGATGTTTTTTAATAAGTTTGCTTCTAGCATTTTCTCTTGAGGAGTAACCACGTTTTTATTTTTCTGGAGCTAAAAACGAATATTATAGTTTTCTCGCTTAAATATAACGATAAAATTAAATTGTAAGAATATCCCTGAGTAACTTTATTTGTTTATTAGATTTTTTAATAAGTTTGATTCTAGCATTTTTTCCTGAGGAATAACGATGTTTTTATTTGTCTGGAGCTAGAAATGAATATTTTAGTTTTCTCGCTTAAATATCACGATAAAATTAAATTGTAAGAATATCCCTGACTAACTTTATTTGTTTATTAGATTATTTCAAGAAGTTTGATTCTAGCATTTTTTCCTGAGGTGTAACGATGTTTTTATTTGTCTGGAGCTAGAAACGAATATGTTAGTTTTCTCGCTTAAATAACACTATAAAATTAAATTCTAAGAATATCCCTGAGTAACTTTATTTGTTTATTAGATGTTTTTTAATAAGTTTGCTTCTAGCATTTTCTCTTGAGGAGTAACCACGTTTTTATTTTTCTGGAGCTAAAAACGAATATTATAGTTTTCTCGCTTAAATATAACGATAAAATTAAATTGTAAGAATATCCCTGAGTAACTTTATTTGTTTATTAGATTTTTTAATAAGTTTGATTCTAGCATTTTTTCCTGAGGAATAACGATGTTTTTATTTGTCTGGAGCTAGAAATGAATATTTTAGTTTTCTCGCTTAAATATCACGATAAAATTAAATTGTAAGAATATCCCTGACTAACTTTATTTGTTTATTAGATTATTTCAAGAAGTTTGATTCTAGCATTTTTTCCTGAGGTGTAACGATGTTTTTATTTGTCTGGAGCTAGAAACGAATATGTTAGTTTTCTCGCTTATATATCACGATAAAATTAAATTGTAAGAAAATCCCCGAGTAACTTTATTTGTTTATTAGATTTTATTAATAAGTTTGATTCTAGCATTTTTTTATGAGGAGTAACGATATTTTTATTTTTCTGGAGCTAGAAACTAATTTTTTAGTTTTCTCGCTTAAATATCACGATAAAATTAAATTGGAAAAATATCCCTGAGTAACTTTGTTTGTGTATTAGATTTTTAATAAGTTTGTTTCTAGCATTTTTGCCTCAGGAGTAACGATGTTTTTATTTGTCTGGAGCTAGAAACGTCTATTTTAGTTTTCTCGCTTAAATATCACGATAAAATTAAATTGTAAGATTATCCCTGAGTAACTTTATTTGTTTATTAGATTTTTTCAAGAAGTTTGATTCTAGCATTTTTTCCTGAGGTGTAACGATGTTTTTATTTGTCTGGAGCTAGAAACGAATATTTTAGTTTTCTCGCTTATATATCACGATAAAATTAAATTGTAAGAATATCCCTGAGTAACTTTATTTGTTTATTAGATTTTATTAATAAGTTTGATTCTAGCATTTTTTTCTGAGGAGTAACGATATTTTTATTTTTCTGGAGCTAGAAACTAATTTTTTAGTTTTCTCGCTTAAATATCACGATAAAATTAAATTGGATGAATATCCCTGAGTAATTTTATTTGTGTATTAGATTTTTTTAATAAGTTTGTTTCTAGCATTTTTGCCTCAGGAGTAACGATGTTTTTATTTGTCTGGAGCTAGAAACGAATATTTTAGTTTTCACGCTTAAATATCACGATAAAATTATATTGTAAGAATATCCCTGAGTATCTTTATTTGTTTATTAGATTTTTTTAATAAGTTTGATTCTAGCATTTTTTCCTGAGGTGTAACGATGTTTTTATTTGTCTGGAGCTAGAAACGAATATTTTAGTTTTCTCGCTTAAGTATCACGATAAAATTAAATTGTAAGAATATCTCTGAGTAACTTTATGTGTGTATTAGATTTTTTGAATAAGTTTGATTCTAGCATTTTTTCCTGAGGAGTAACGATATTTTTATTTTTCTGGAGCTAGAAACTAATTTTTTAGTTTTCTCGCTTAAATATCACGATAAAATTAAATTGGATGAATATCCCTGAGTAACTTTATTTGTGTATTAGATTTTTTTAATAAGTTTGTTTCTAGCATTTTTGCCTCAGGAGTAACGATGTTTTTATTTGTCTGGAGCTAGAAACGAATATTTTAGTTTTCACGCTTAAATATCACGATAAAATTATATTGTAAGAATATCCCTGAGTATCTTTATTTGTTTATTAGATTTTTTTTAATAAGTTTGATTCTAGCATTTTTTCCTGAGGAGTAATCATGTTTTTATTTTTCTGGAGCTAGAAACGACTATTTTAGTTTTCTCGCTTAAACATGACGATAAAATTAAATAGTAAGAATATCCCTGAGTATCTTTATTTGTTTATTAGATTTTTTTAATAAGTTTGATTCTAGCATTTTTTCCTGAGGAGTAACCATGTTTTTATTTTTCTGGAGCTATAAACGAATATTTTAGTTTTCTCGCTTAAATATGACGATAAAATTAAATAGTAAGAATATCCCTGAGTAACTTTATTTGCGTATTAGATTTTTTGAATAAGTTTGATTCTAGCATTTTTCCCTGAGGAGTAACAATATTTTAATTTTTCTGGAGCTAGAAATGAATATTTTAGTTTTCTCGCTTAAATATCACGATAAATTTAAATTCTAAGAATATCCCTGTGTAACTTTATTTGTTTATTAGATTTTTTTAATAAGTTTGATTCTAGCATTTTCTCTTGAGGAGTAACCATGTTTTTATTTTTCTGGAGCTAAAATCGAATATTATAGTTTTCTCGCTTAAATATGACGATAAAATTAAATTGTAAGAATATCCCTGAGTATCTTTAATTGTTTATTAGATTTTTTAATAAGTTTGATTCTAGCATTTTTTCCTGAGGAGTAACCATGTTTTTATTTTTCTGGAGCTATAAACGAATATTTTAGTTTTCTCGCTTAAATAACACTATAAAATTAAATTGTAAGAATATCCCTGAGTAACTTTATTTGTGTATTAGATTTTTTGAATAAGTTTGATTCTAGCATTTTTCCCTGATGAGTAACGATATTTTTATTTTTCTGGAGCTAGAAATGAATATTTTAGATTTCTCGCTTAAATATAACGATAAAATTAAATTCTAAGAATATCCCTGAGTAACTTTATTTGTTTATTAGATTTTTTTAATAAGTTTGATTCTAGCATTTTTTCCTGAGGAGTAACGATGTTTTTATTTGTCTGGAGCTAGAAACGAATATTTTAGTTTTCTCGCTTAAATATAACGATAAAATTAAATTGGAAGAATATTCCTGTGTAACTTTATTTGTTTATTAGATTTTTAAAATAAGTTTGATCCTACCACTTTTTCCTGAGGAGTAACGATGTTTTTATTTGTCTGGAGTTAGAAAAGAATATTTTAGTTTTCTCGCTTAAATAACACGATAAAATTAAATTTTAAGAATATCCCTGAGTATCTTTATTTGTTTATTAGATTTTTTAATAAGTTTGATTCTAGCATTTTTGCCTGTGGAGTAACCATGATTTTATTTTTCTGGAGATAGAAACGTCTATTTTAGTTTTCTCGCTTAAATATAACGATAAAATTAAATTGTAAGAATATCCCTGACTAACTTTATTTGTTTATTAGATTTTTTCAAGAAGTTTGATTCTAGCATTTTTTCCTGAGGTGTAACGATGTTTTTATTTGTCTGGAGCTAGAAACGAATATGTTAGTTTTCTCGCTTATATATCACGATAAAATTAAATTGTAAGAAAATCCCCGAGTAACTTTATTTGTTTATTAGATTTTATTAATAAGTTTGATTCTAGCATTTTTTCCTGAGGAGTAACGATATTTTTATTTTTCTGGAGCTAGAAACTAATTTTTTAGTTTTCCCGCTTAAATATCACGATAAAATTAAATTGGAAAAATATCCCTGAGTAACTTTGTTTGTGTATTAGATTTTTAATAAGTTTGTTTCTAGCATTTTTGCCTCAGGAGTAACGATGTTTTTATTTGTCTGGAGCTAGAAACGTCTATTTTAGTTTTCTCGCTTAAATATCACGATAAAATTAAATTGTAAGATTATCCCTGAGTAACTTTATTTGTTTATTAGATTTTTTCAAGAAGTTTGATTCTAGCATTTTTTCCTGAGGTGTAACGATGTTTTTATTTGTCTGGAGCTAGAAACGAATATTTTAGTTTTCTCGCTTATATATCACGATAAAATTAAATTGTAAGAATATCCCTGAGTAACTTTATTTGTTTATTAGATTTTATTAATAAGTTTGATTCTAGCATTTTTTCCTGAGGAGTAACGATATTTTTATTTTTCTGGAGCTAGAAACTATTTTTTTAGTTTCTCGCTTAAATATCACGATAAAATTAAATTGTAAGAAAATCATTGAGTAACTTTATTAGTTTACTAGATTTTTTTAATAAGTTTGATTCTAGCATTTTTTCCTGAGGAGTAACCATGTTTTGATTTTTCTGGAGCTATAAACGAATATTTTAGTTTTCTCGCTTAAATATCACTACAGAATTAAATTGTAAGAATATCCCTGAGTATCTTTATTTGTTTATTAGATTTTTTTTAATAAGTTTGATTCTAGCATTTTTTCCTGAGGAGTAATCATGTTTTTATTTTTCTGGAGCTAGAAACGACTATTTTAGTTTTCTCGCTTAAACATGACGATAAAATTAAATAGTAAGAATATCCCTGAGTATCTTTATTTGTTTATTAGATTTTTTTAATAAGTTTGATTCTAGCATTTTTTCCTGAGGAGTAACCATGTTTTTATTTTTCTGGAGCTATAAACTAATATTTTAGTTTTCTCGCTTAAACATGACGATAAAATTAAATAGTAAGAATATCCCTGAGTAACTTTATTTGCGTATTAGATTTTTTGAATAAGTTTGATTCTAGCATTTTTCCCTGAGGAGTAACAATATTTTAATTTTTCTGGAGCTAGAAATGAATATTTTAGTTTTCTCGCTTAAATATCACGATAAATTTAAATTCTAAGAATATCCCTGAGTAACTTTATTTGTTTATTAGATTTTTTTAATAAGTTTGATTCTAGCATTTTCTCTTGAGGAGTAACCATGTTTTTATTTTTCTGGAGCTAAAATCGAATATTATAGTTTTCTCGCTTAAATATAACGATAAAATTAAATTGTAAGAATATCCCTGAGTACCTTTATTTGTTTATTAGATTTTTTTAATAAGTTTGATTCTAGCATTTTTTCCTGAGGAGTAACGATGTTTTTATTTGTCTGGAGCTAGAAACGAATATTTTAGTTTTCTCGCTTAAATATCACGATAAAATTAAATTGTAAGAATATCCCTGAGTATCTTTAATTGTTTATTAGATTTTTTAATAAGTTTGATTCTAGCATTTTTTCCTGAGGAGTAACCATGTTTTTATTTTTCTGGAGCTATAAACGAATATTTTAGTTTTCTCGCTTAAATAACACTATAAAATTAAATTGTAAGAATATCCCTGAGTAACTTTATTTGTGTATTAGATTTTTTGAATAAGTTTGATTCTAGCATTTTTCCCTGATGAGTAACGATATTTTTATTTTTCTGGAGCTAGAAATGAATATTTTAGATTTCTCGCTTAAATATCACGATAAAATTAAATTCTAAGAATATCCCTGAGTAACTTAGTTTGTTTATTAGATTTTTTTAATAAGTTTGATTCTAGCATTTTCTCTTGAGGAGTAACCATGTTTTTATTTGTCTGGAGCTAGAAACGAATATTTTAGTTTTCTCGCTTAAATATAACGATAAAATTAAATTGGAAGAATATTCCTGTGTAACTTTATTTGTTTATTAGATTTTTAAAATAAGTTTGATCCTAGCACTTTTTCCTGAGGAGTAACGATGTTTTTATTTGTCTGGAGTTAGAAAAGAATATTTTAGTTTTCTCGCTTAAATAACACGATAAAATTAAATTTTAAGAATATCCCTGAGTATCTTTATTTGTTTATTAGATTTTTTAATAAGTTTGATTCTAGCATTTTTGCCTGAGGAGTAACCATGTTTTTATTTTTCTGGAGATAGAAACGTCTATTTTAGTTTTCTCGCTTAAATATAACGATAAAATTAAATTGTAAGAATATAACTGAGTAACTTTATTTGTTTATTAGATTTTTTCAAGAAGTTTGATTCTAGCATTTTTTCCTGAGGTGTAACGATGTTTTTATTTGTCTGGAGCTAGAAACGAATATTTTAGTTTTCTCGCTTATATATCACGATAAAATTAAATAGTAAGAATATCCCTGAGTAACTTTATTTGTTTATTAGATTTTATTAATAAGTTTGATTCTAGCATTTTTTCCTGAGGAGTTACGATATTTTTATTTTTCTGGAGCTAGAAACTAATTTTTTAGTTTTCTCGCTTAAATATCACGATAAAATTAAATTGGAAGAATATCCCTGAGTAACTTTATTTGTGTATTAGATTTTTTTAATAAGTTTGTTTCTAGCATTTTTGCCTCAGGAGTAACGATGTTTTTATTTGGCTGGAGCTAGAAACGTCTATTTTAGTTTTCTCGCTTAAATTTCACGATAAAATTAAATTGTAAGAATATCCCTGAGTAACTTTATTTGTGTATTAGATTTTTTGAATAAGTTTGACTCTAGCATTTTTCCCTGATGAGTAACGATATTTTTATTTTTCTGGAGCTAGAAATGAATATTTTAGATTTCTCGCTTAAATATCACAATAAAATTAAATTCTAAGAATATCCCTGAGTAACTTAATTTGTTTATTAGATTTTTTTAATAAGTTTGATTCTAGCATTTTCTCTTGAGGAGTAACCATGTTTTTATTTTTCTGGAGCTAAAAACGAATATTATAGTTTTCTCGCTTAAATATAACGATAAAATTAAATTGTAAGAATATCCCTGAGTAACTTTATTTGTTTATTAGATTTTTTTAATAAGTTTGATTCTAGCATTTTTTCCTGAGGAGTAACCATGTTTTTATTTTTCTGGAGCTAGAAACGTCTATTTTAGTTTTCTCGCTTAAATATCACGATAAAATTAAATTGTAAGAATATCCCTGAGTAACTTTATTTGTTTATTAGATTTTTTCAATAAGTTTGATTCTAGTATTTTTTCCTGAGGCGTAACGATGTTTTTATTTGGCTGGAGCTAGAAACGAATATTTTAGTTTTCTCGCTTAAATATCTTTATATTTTTCCCTGATGAGTAACGATATTTTTATTTTTCTGGAGCTAGAAATGAATATTTTACTTTTCTCGCTTAAATATCACGATAAAATTAAATTCTAAGAATATCCCTGAGTAACTTTATTTGTTTATTACATTTTTTTAATAAGTTTGACTCTAGCATTTTTTCCTGACGAGTAACCATGTTTTTATTTTTCTGGAGCTAGAAACGTCTATTTTAGTTTTCTCGCTTAAATATAACGATAAAATTAAATTGTAAGAATATCCCTGAGTAACTTTATTTGTGTATTAGATTTTTTGAATAAGTATGATTCTAGCATTTTTCCCTGATGAGTAACGATATTTTTATTTTTCTGGAGCTAGAAATTAATATTTTAGATTTCTCGCTTAAATATCATAATAAAATTAAATTCTAAGAACATCCCTGAGTAACTTTATTTGTTTATTAGATTTTTTTAATAAGTTTGATTCTAGCATTTTCTCTTGAGGAGTAACCATGTTTTTATTTTTCTGGAGCTAAAAACGAATATTATAGTTTTCTCGCTTAAATATAACGATAAAATTAAATTGTAAGAATATCCCTGAGTAACTTTATTTGTTTATTAGATTTTTTTAATAAGTTTGATTCTAGCATTTTTTCCTGAGGAGTAACGATGTTTTTATTTGTCTGGAGCTAGAAACGAATATTTTAGTTTTCTCGCTTAAATATCACGATAAAATTAAATTGTAAGAATCTCCCTGAGTATCTTTATTTGTTTATTAGATTTTTTTAATAAGTTTGATTCTAGCATTTTTTCCTGAGGAGTAACCAGAAACGAATATTTTAGTTTTCTCGCTTAAATATCACGATAAAATTAAATTGTAAGAATATCCCTGAGCAACTTTATTTGTTTATTAGATTTTTTCAAGAAGTTTGATTCTAGCATTTTTTCCTGAGGTGTAACGATGTTTTTATTTGTCTGGAGCTAGAAACGAATATTTTAGTTTTCTCGCTTATATATCACGATAAAATTAAATTGTAAGAATATCCCTGAGTAACTTTATTTGTTTATTAGATTTTTTTAATAAGTTTGATTCTAGCATTTTTTCCTGAGGAGTAACCATATTTTTATTTTTCTGGAGCTAGAAACTAATTTTTTAGTTCCCTCGCTTAAATATCACGATAAAATTAAATTGTAAGAATAACCCAGAGTAACTTTATTTGTTTATTAGATTTCTTTAATAATTTTGATTCTAGCATTTTTTCCTGAGGAGTAACCATGTTTTTATTTTTCTGAAGCTAGGAACGAATATTTGAATTTTCTCGCTTAATAGCACGATAAAATTAAATTGTAAGAATATCCCTGAGTAACTTTATTTGTTTATTAGATTTTTTTAATAATTTTGATTCTAGCATTTTTTCCTGAGGAGTAACCATGTTTTGATTTTTCTGGAGCTATAAACGAATATTTTAGTTTTCTCGCTTAAATATAACTACAGAATTAAATTGTAAGAATATCCCTGAGAATCTTTATTTGTTTATTAGATTTTTTTTAATAAGTTTGATTCTAGCATTTTTTCCTGAGGAGTAATCATGTTTTTATTTTTCTGGAGCTAGAAACGACTATTTTAGTTTTCTCGCTTAAACATGACGATAAAATTAAATAGTAAGAATATCCCTGAGTATCTTTATTTGTTTATTAGATTTTTTTAATAAGTTTGATTCTAGCATTTTTTCCTGAGGAGTAACCATGTTTTTATTTTTCTGGAGCTATAAACGAATATTTTAGTTTTCTCGCTTAAACATGACGATAAAATTAAATAGTAAGAATATCCCTGAGTAACTTTATTTGCGTATTAGATTTTTTGAATAAGTTTGATTCTAGCATTTTTCCCTGAGGAGTAACAATATTTTAATTTTTCTGGAGCTAGAAATGAATATTTTAGTTTTCTCGCTTAAATATCACGATAAATCTAAATTCTAAGAATATCCCTGAGTAACTTTATTTGTTTATTAGATTTTTTTAATAATTTTGATTCTAGCATTTTTTCCTGAGGAGTAACGATGTTTTTATTTGTCTGGAGCTAGAAACGAATATTTTAGTTTTCTCGCTTAAATATCACGATAAAATTAAATTGTAAGAATATCCCTGAGTATCTTTAATTGTTTATTAGATTTTTTTAATAAGTTTGATTCTAGCATTTTTTCCTGAGGAGTAACCATGTTTTTATTTTTCTGGAGCTATAAACGAATATTTTAATTTTCTCGCTTAAATAACACTATAAAATTAAATTGTAAGAATATCCCTGAGTAACTTTATTTGTGTATTAGATTTTTTGAATAAGTTTGATTCTAGCATTTTTCCCTGATGAGTAACGATATTTTTATTTTTCTGGAGCTAGAAATGAATATTTTAGATTACTCGCTTAAATATCACGATAAAATTAAATTCTAAGAATATCCCTGAGTAACTTTATTTGTTTATTAGATTTTTTTAATAAGTTTGATTCTAGCATTTTTTCCTGAGGAGTAACGATGTTTTTATTTGTCTGGAGCTAGAAACGAATATTTTAGTTTTCTCGCTTAAATATAACGATAAAATTAAATTGGAAGAATATTCCTGTGTAACTTTATTTGTTTATTAGATTTTTAAAATAAGTTTGATCCTAGCACTTTTTCCTGAGGAGTAACGATGTTTTTATTTGTCTGGAACTAGATAAGAATATTTTAGTTTTCTCGCTTAAATAACACGATAAAATTAAATTGTAAGAATATTCCTGTGTAACTTTATTTGCTTATTAGATTTTATTAATAAGTTTGATCCTAGCATTTTTTCCTGAGGAGTAACGATGTTTTTATTTGTCTGGAACTAGAAACGAATATTTTAGTTTTCTCGCTTAAATATCTTTATATTTTTCCCTGATGAGTAACGATATTTTTATTTTTCTGGAGCTAGAAATGAATATTTTACTTTTCTCGCTTAAATATCACGATAAAATTAAATTCTAAGAATATCCCTGAGTAACTTTATTTGTTTATTATATTTTTTTAATAAGTTTGACTCTAGCATTTTTTCCTGACGAGTAACCATGTTTTTATTTTTCTGGAGCTAGAAACGTCTATTTTAGTTTTCTCACTTAAATATAACGATAAAATTAAATTTTAAGAATATCCCTGAGTAACTTTATTTGTTTATTAGATTTTTTTAATAAGTTTGCTTCTAGCATTTTTTCCTGAGGAGTAACCAGAAACGAATATTTTAGTTTTCTCGCTTAAATATCACGATAAAATTAAATTGTAAGAATATCCCTGAGTAACTTTATTTGTTTATTAGACTTTTTCAAGAAGTTTGTTTCTAGCATTTTTTCCTGAGGTGTAACGATGTTTTTATTTGTCTGGAGCTAGAAACGAATATTTTAGTTTTCTCGCTTATATATCACGATAAAATTAAATTGTAAGAATATCCCTGAGTAACTTTATTTGTTTATTAGATTTTTTTAATAAGTTTGATTCTAGCATTTTTTCCTGAGGAGTAACCATATTTTTATTTTTCTGGAGCTAGAAACTAATTTTTTAGTTCCCTCGCTTAAATATCACGATAAAATTAAATTGTAAGAATAACCCAGAGTAACTTTATTTGTTTATTAGATTTTTTTAATAATTTTGATTCTAGCATTTTTTCCTGAGGAGTAACCTTTTTTTTATTTTTCTGAAGCTAGGAAAGAATATTTGAATTTTCTCGCTTAATAGCACGATAAAGTTAAATTGTAAGAATATCCCTAAGTAACTTTATTTGTTTATTAGATTTTATTAATAAGTTTGATTCTAGCATTTTTTCCTGAGGAGTAACGATGTTTTTATTTGTCTGGAACTAGATAAGAATATTTTAGTTTTCTCGCTTAAATAACACGATAAAATTAAATTGTAAGAATATCCCTGTGTAACTTTATTTGCTTATTAGATTTTATTAATAAGTTTGATCCTAGCATTTTTTCCTGAGGAGTAACGATGTTTTTATTTGTCTGGAACTAGAAACGAATATTTTAGTTTTCTCGCTTAAATATCACGATAAAATTAAATTGGAAGAATATCCCTGAGTAACTTTATTTGTTTATTAGATTTTTTTAATAAGTTTGTTTCTAGCATTTTTGCCTCAGGAGTAACGATGTTTTTATTTGGCTGGAGCTAGAAACGAATATTTGAATTTTCTCGCTTAATATCACGATAAAATTAAATTGTAAGAATATCCCTGAGTAACTTTATGTGGGTATTAGATTTTTTGAATAAGTTTGATTCTAGCATTTTTTCCTAAGGTGTAACGATGTTTTTATTTGTCTGGAGTTAGAAACGAATATTTTAGTTTTCTCGCTTAAATATCACGATAAAATTAAATTGTAAGAATATCCCTGAGTAACTTTATTTGTTTATTAGATTTTATTAATAAGTTTGATTCTAGCATTTTTTCCTGAGGAGTAACGATGTTTTTATTTGTCTGGAGCTAGAAATGAATATTTTAGTTTTATCGCTTAAATATCACGATAAAATTAAATTCTAAAAATATCCCTGAGTAACTTTATTTGTTTATTAGATTTTTTCAAGAAGTTTGATTCTAGCATTTTTTCCTAAGGTGTAACGATGTTTTTATTTGTCTGGAGCTAGAAACGAATATTTGAGTTTTCTCGCTTAATATCACGATAAAATTAAATTGTAAGAATATCTCTGTGTAACTTTATTTGTTTATTACATCTTTTTAATAAGTTTGATTTTAGCATTTTTTCCTGAGGAGTAACGATGTTTTAATTTATCTGGAGCTAGAAACGTATATTTTAGTTTTCTCGCTTAAATATCACGATAAAATTAAATTGTATGAATATCCCTGAGTAAATTTATTTGTTTATTAGATTTTTTCCAGAAGTTTGATTCTAGCATTTTTTCCTGAGGTGTAACGATGTTTTTATTTGTCTGGAGCTAGAAAGGAATATTTTAGTTTTCTCGCTTAAATATCACGATAAAATTAAATTTTAAGAATATCCCTGAGTAACTTTATTTTTTTATTAGATTTTATTAATAAGTTTTATTCTAGCATTTTTTCCTGAGGTGTAACGATGTTTTTATTTGTCTGGAGCTAGAAAGGAATATTTTAGTTTTCTCGCTTAAATATCACGATAAAATTAAATTTTAAGAATATCCCTGAGTAACTTTATTTTTTTATTAGATTTTATTAATAAGTTTTATTCTAGCATTTTTTCCTGAGGAGTAACGATATTTTTATTTTTCTGGAGCTAGTAAATAATTTTTCAGTTTTCTCGCTTAAATATCACGATAAAATTAAATTGGAAGAATATTCCTGAGTAACTTTATTTGTTTATTAGATTTTTAAAATAAGTTTGATCCTAGCACTTTTTCCTGAGGAGTAACGATGTTTTTATTTGTCTGGAGTTAGAAAAGAATATTTTAGTTGTCTCGCTTAAATAACACGATAAAATTAAATTTTAAGAATATCCCTGAGTATCTTTATTTGTTTATTAGATTTTTTTAAGAAGTTTGAATGTAGCATTTTTTCCTGATTAGTAACGATGTTATTAATTGTCTGGAGCTAGAAACGTATATTTTAGTTTTCTCGCTTAAATATCACGATAAAATTAAATTGGAAGAATATCCCTGAGTAACTTTATTTGTGTATTAGATTTGAATAATAAATTTGATTCTAGCATTTTTTCCTGAGGAGTAACCATGTTTTCATTTTTCTGAAGCTAGAAACGAATATTTTAGTTTTCTCGCGTAAATATCACGATAAAATTAAATTGTTAGAATATCCCTGAGTAACTTTATTTGTTTATTAGATTTTTTTAATAAGTTTGATTCTAGCATTTTTTCCTGAGGAGTAACCATATTTTTATTTTTCTGGAGCTAGAAACTAATTTTTTAGTTCCCTCGCTTAAATATCACGATAAAATTAAATTGTTAGAATAACCCAGAGTAACTTCATTTGTTTATTAGATTTTTTTAATAAGTTTGATTCTAGCATTTTTTCCTGAGGAGTAACCATATTTTTATTTTTCTGGAGCTAAAAACGAATATTATAGTTTTCTCGCTTAAACAAACCGATAAAATTAAATTGTAAAAATATCCCTGAGTATCTTTATTTATTTATTAGATTTTTTAAATAAGTTTGATTCTAGCACTTTTTCCTGAGGAGTAACGATGTTTTTATTTGTCTGGAGCTTGAACCGTATATTTTAGTTTTCTCGCTTAAATATCACGATAAAATTCAATTATAAGAATATCCCTGAGTATCTTTATTTGTTTATTAGATTTTTTTAATAAGTTTGAATCTAGCATTTTTTCCTGAGGAGTAACGATGTTTTTATTTGTCTGGAGCTAGAAACGAATATTTTAGTTTTCTCGCTTAAATATCACGATAAAATTAAATTGTAAGAATCTCCCTGAGTATCTTTATTTGTTTATTAGATTTTTTTAATAAGTTTGATTCTAGCATTTTTTCCTGAGGAGTAACCAGAAACGAATATTTTAGTTTTCTCGCTTAAATATCACGATAAAATTAAATTGTAAGAATATCCCTGAGCAACTTTATTTGTTTATTAGATTTTTTCAAGAAGT
Source organism: Pterostichus madidus (assembly GCA_911728475.2). Classification (NCBI taxonomy): domain Eukaryota; kingdom Metazoa; phylum Arthropoda; class Insecta; order Coleoptera; family Carabidae; genus Pterostichus; species Pterostichus madidus. The sequence continues at coordinate 19,655,321 of OU452309.1, read as the reverse complement.
TTGATTCTAGCATTTTTTCCTGAGGTGTAACGATGTTTTTATTTGTCTGGAGCTAGAAACGAATATTTTAGTTTTCTCGCTTATATATCACGATAAAATTAAATTGTAAGAATATCCCTGAGTAACTTTATTTGTTTATTAGATTTTTTTAATAAGTTTGATTCTAGCATTTTTTCCTGAGGAGTAACCATATTTTTATTTTTCTGGAGCTAGAAACTAATTTTTTAGTTCCCTCGCTTAAATATCACGATAAAATTAAATTGTAAGAATAACCCAGAGTAACTTTATTTGTTTATTAGATTTCTTTAATAATTTTGATTCTAGCATTTTTTCCTGAGGAGTAACCATGTTTTTATTTTTCTGAAGCTAGGAACGAATATTTGAATTTTCTCGCTTAATAGCACGATAAAATTAAATTGTAAGAATATCCCTGAGTAACTTTATTTGTTTATTAGATTTTTTTAATAATTTTGATTCTAGCATTTTTTCCTGAGGAGTAACCATGTTTTGATTTTTCTGGAGCTATAAACGAATATTTTAGTTTTCTCGCTTAAATATAACTACAGAATTAAATTGTAAGAATATCCCTGAGAATCTTTATTTGTTTATTAGATTTTTTTTAATAAGTTTGATTCTAGCATTTTTTCCTGAGGAGTAATCATGTTTTTATTTTTCTGGAGCTAGAAACGACTATTTTAGTTTTCTCGCTTAAACATGACGATAAAATTAAATAGTAAGAATATCCCTGAGTATCTTTATTTGTTTATTAGATTTTTTTAATAAGTTTGATTCTAGCATTTTTTCCTGAGGAGTAACCATGTTTTTATTTTTCTGGAGCTATAAACGAATATTTTAGTTTTCTCGCTTAAACATGACGATAAAATTAAATAGTAAGAATATCCCTGAGTAACTTTATTTGCGTATTAGATTTTTTGAATAAGTTTGATTCTAGCATTTTTCCCTGAGGAGTAACAATATTTTAATTTTTCTGGAGCTAGAAATGAATATTTTAGTTTTCTCGCTTAAATATCACGATAAATCTAAATTCTAAGAATATCCCTGAGTAACTTTATTTGTTTATTAGATTTTTTTAATAATTTTGATTCAAGCATTTTTTCCTGAGGAGTAACGATGTTTTTATTTGTCTGGAGCTAGAAACGAATATTTTAGTTTTCTCGCTTAAATATCACGATAAAATTAAATTGTAAGAATATCCCTGAGTATCTTTAATTGTTTATTAGATTTTTTTAATAAGTTTGATTCTAGCATTTTTTCCTGAGGAGTAACCATGTTTTTATTTTTCTGGAGCTATAAACGAATATTTTAATTTTCTCGCTTAAATAACACTATAAAATTAAATTGTAAGAATATCCCGAGTAACTTTATTTGTGTATTAGATTTTTTGAATAAGTTTGATTCTAGCATTTTTCCCTGATGAGTAACGATATTTTTATTTTTCTGGAGCTAGAAATGAATATTTTAGATTACTCGCTTAAATATCACGATAAAATTAAATTCTAAGAATATCCCTGAGTAACTTTATTTGTTTATTAGATTTTTTTAATAAGTTTGATTCTAGCATTTTTTCCTGAGGAGTAACGATGTTTTTATTTGTCTGGAGCTAGAAACGAATATTTTAGTTTTCTCGCTTAAATATAACGATAAAATTAAATTGGAAGAATATTCCTGTGTAACTTTATTTGTTTATTAGATTTTTAAAATAAGTTTGATCCTAGCACTTTTTCCTGAGGAGTAACGATGTTTTTATTTGTCTGGAACTAGATAAGAATATTTTAGTTTTCTCGCTTAAATAGCACGATAAAATTAAATTGTAAGAATATCCCTGTGTAACTTTATTTGCTTATTAGATTTTATTAATAAGTTTGATCCTAGCATTTTTTCCTGAGGAGTAACGATGTTTTTATTTGTCTGGAACTAGAAACGAATATTTTAGTTTTCTCGCTTAAATATCTTTATATTTTTCCCTGATGAGTAACGATATTTTTATTTTTCTGGAGCTAGAAATGAATATTTTACTTTTCTCGCTTAAATATCACGATAAAATTAAATTCTAAGAATATCCCTGAGTAACTTTATTTGTTTATTATATTTTTTTAATAAGTTTGACTCTAGCATTTTTTCCTGACGAGTAACCATGTTTTTATTTTTCTGGAGCTAGAAACGTCTATTTTAGTTTTCTCACTTAAATATAACGATAAAATTAAATTTTAAGAATATCCCTGAGTAACTTTATTTGTTTATTAGATTTTTTTAATAAGTTTGATTCTAGCACTTTTTCCTGAGGAGTAACGATGTTTTTATTTGTCTGGAACTAGATAAGAATATTTTAGTTTTCTCGCTTAAATAGCACGATAAAATTAAATTGTAAGAATATCCCTGTGTAACTTTATTTGCTTATTAGATTTTATTAATAAGTTTGATCCTAGCATTTTTTCCTGAGGAGTAACGATGTTTTTATTTGTCTGGAACTAGAAACGAATATTTTAGTTTTCTCGCTTAAATATCTTTATATTTTTCCCTGATGAGTAACGATATTTTTATTTTTCTGGAGCTAGAAATGAATATTTTACTTTTCTCGCTTAAATATCACGATAAAATTAAATTCTAAGAATATCCCTGAGTAACTTTATTTGTTTATTATATTTTTTTAATAAGTTTGCTTCTAGCATTTTCTCCTGAGGAGTAACCAGAAACGAATATTTTAGTTTTCTCGCTTAAATATCACGATAAAATTAAATTGTAAGAATATCCCTGAGTAACTTTATTTGTTTATTAGACTTTTTCAAGAAGTTTGTTTCTAGCATTTTTTCCTGAGGTGTAACGATGTTTTTATTTGTCTGGAGCTAGAAACGAATATTTTAGTTTTCTCGCTTATATATCACGATAAAATTAAATTGTAAGAATATCCCTGAGTAACTTTATTTGTTTATTAGATTTTTTTAATAAGTTTGATTCTAGCATTTTTTCCTGAGGAGTAACCATATTTTTATTTTTCTGGAGCTAGAAACTAATTTTTTAGTACCCTCGCTTAAATATCACGATAAAATTAAATTGTAAGAATAACCCAGAGTAACTTTATTTGTTTATTAGATTTTTTAAATAATTTTGATTCTAGCATTTTTTCCTGAGGAGTAACCATGTTTTTATTTTTCTGAAGCTAGGAAAGAATATTTGAATTTTCTCGCTTAATAGCACGATAAAGTTAAATTGTAAGAATATCCGTAAGTAACTTTATTTGTTTATTAGATTTTATTAATAAGTTTGATTCTAGCATTTTTTCCTGAGGAGTAACGATGTTTTTATTTGTCTGGAACTAGATAAGAATATTTTAGTTTTCTCGCTTAAATAACACGATAAAATTAAATTGTAAGAATATCCCTGTGTAACTTTATTTGCTTATTAGATTTTATTAATAAGTTTGATCCTAGCATTTTTTCCTGAGGAGTAACGATGTTTTTATTTGTCTGGAACTAGAAACGAATATTTTAGTTTTCTCGCTTAAATATCTTTATATTTTTCCCTGATGAGTAACGATATTTTTATTTTTCTGGAGCTAGAAATGAATATTTTACTTTTCTCGCTTAAATATCACGATAAAATTAAATTCTAAGAATATCCCTGAGTAACTTTATTTGTTTATTATATTTTTTTAATAAGTTTGCTTCTAGCATTTTTTCCTGAGGAGTAACCAGAAACGAATATTTTAGTTTTCTCGCTTAAATATCACGATAAAATTAAATTGTAAGAATAACCCAGAGTAACTTTATTTGTTTATTAGATTTTTTTAATAATTTTGATTCTAGCATTTTTTCCTGAGGAGTAACCATGTTTTTATTTTTCTGAAGCTAGGAAAGAATATTTGAATTTTCTCGCTTAATAGCACGATAAAGTTAAATTGTAAGAATATCCCTAAGTAACTTTATTTGTTTATTAGATTTTATTAATAAGTTTGATTCTAGCATTTTTTCCTGAGGAGTAACGATGTTTTTATTTGTCTGGAACTAGAAACGAATATTTTAGTTTTCTCGCTTAAATATCACGATAAAATTAAATTGGAAGAATATCCCTGAGTAACTTTATTTGTTTATTAGATTTTTTTAATAAGTTTGTTTCTAGCATTTTTGCCTCAGGAGTAACGATGTTTTTATTTGGCTGGAGCTAGAAACGAATATTTGAATTTTCTCGCTTAATATCACGATAAAATTAAATTGTAAGAATATCCCTGAGTAACTTTATGTGGGTATTAGATTTTTTGAATAAGTTTGATTCTAGCATTTTTTCCTAAGGTGTAACGATGTTTTTATTTGTCTGGAGTTAGAAACGAATATTTTAGTTTTCTCGCTTAAATATCACGATAAAATTAAATTGTAAGAATATCCCTGAGTAACTTTATTTGTTTATTAGATTTTATTAATAAGTTTGATTCTAGCATTTTTTCCTGAGGAGTAACGATGTTTTTATTTGTCTGGAGCTAGAAATGAATATTTTAGTTTTATCGCTTAAATATCACGATAAAATTAAATTCTAAAAATATCCCTGAGTAACTTTATTTGTTTATTAGATTTTTTCAAGAAGTTTGATTCTAGCATTTTTTCCTAAGGTGTAACGATGTTTTTATTTGTCTGGAGCTAGAAACGAATATTTGAGTTTTCTCGATTAATATCACGATAAAATTAAATTGTAAGAATATCTCTGTGTAACTTTATTTGTTTATTACATCTTTTTAATAAGTTTGATTTTAGCATTTTTTCCTGAGGAGTAACGATGTTTTAATTTATCTGGAGCTAGAAACGTATATTTTAGTTTTCTCGCTTAAATATCACGATAAAATTAAATTGTATGAATATCCCTGAGTAAATTTATTTGTTTATTAGATTTTTTCCAGAAGTTTGATTCTAGCATTTTTTCCTGAGGTGTAACGATGTTTTTATTTGTCTGGAGCTAGAAAGGAATATTTTAGTTTTCTCGCTTAAATATCACGATAAAATTAAATTTTAAGAATATCCCTGAGTAACTTTATTTTTTTATTAGATTTTATTAATAAGTTTTATTCTAGCATTTTTTCCTGAGGAGTAACGATATTTTTATTTTTCTGGAGCTAGTAAATAATTTTTCAGTTTTCTCGCTTAAATATCACGATAAAATTAAATTGGAAGAATATTCCTGAGTAACTTTATTTGTTTATTAGATTTTTAAAATAAGTTTGATCCTAGCACTTTTTCCTGAGGAGTAACGATGTTTTTATTTGTCTGGAGTTAGAAAAGAATATTTTAGTTGTCTCGCTTAAATAACACGATAAAATTAAATTTTAAGAATATCCCTGAGTATCTTTATTTGTTTATTAGATTTTTTTAAGAAGTTTGAATGTAGCATTTTTTCCTGATTAGTAACGATGTTATTAATTGTCTGGAGCTAGAAACGTATATTTTAGTTTTCTCGCTTAAATATCACGATAAAATTAAATTGGAAGAATATCCCTGAGTAACTTTATTTGTGTATTAGATTTGAATAATAAGTTTGATTCTAGCATTTTTTCCTGAGGAGTAACCATGTTTTCATTTTTCTGAAGCTAGAAACGAATATTTTAGTTTTCTCGCGTAAATATCACGATAAAATTAAATTGTTAGAATATCCCTGAGTAACTTTATTTGTTTATTAGATTTTTTTAATAAGTTTGATTCTAGCATTTTTTCCTGAGGAGTAACCATATTTTTATTTTTCTGGAGCTAGAAACTAATTTTTTAGTTCCCTCGCTTAAATATCACGATAAAATTAAATTGTAAGAATAACCCAGAGTAACTTCATTTGTTTATTAGATTTTTTTAATAAGTTTGATTCTAGCATTTTTTCCTGAGGAGTAACCATATTTTTATTTTTCTGGAGCTAAAAACGAATATTATAGTTTTCTCGCTTAAACAAACCGATAAAATTAAATTGTAAAAATATCCCTGAGTATCTTTATTTATTTATTAGATTTTTTAAATAAGTTTGATTCTAGCACTTTTTCCCGAGGAGTAACGATGTTTTTATTTGTCTGGAGCTTGAACCGTATATTTTAGTTTTCTCGCTTAAATATCACGATAAAATTCAATTATAAGAATATCCCTGAGTATCTTTATTTGTTTATTAGATTTTTTTAATAAGTTTGAATCTAGCATTTTTTCCTGAGGAGTAACCATGTTTTTATTTTTCTGGAGCTAGAAACGAATATTTTAGTTTTCTCGCTTAAATATCACGATGAAATTAAATTTTAAGAATATCCCTGAGTAACTTAATTTGGTTATTAGATTTTTTTAATAAGTTTGATTCTAGCATTTTTCCTGAGGAGTAACCAAGTTTTTATTTTTCTGAAGCTAGAAACGAATATTTGAATTTTCTCGCTTAATAGCACGATAAAATTAAATTGTAAGAATATCCCTGAGTAACTTTATTTGTTTATTAGATTTTATTAATAAGTTTGATTCTAGCATTTTTTCCTGAGGAGTAACGATGTTTTTATTTGTCTGGAACTAGATAAGAATATTTTAGTTTTCTCGCTTAAATAACACGATAAAATTAAATTGTAAGAATATCCCTGTGTATCTTTATTTGTTTATTAGATTTTATTAATAAGTTTGATCCTAGCATTTTTTCCTGAGGAGTAACGATGTTTTTATTTGTCTGGAACTAGAAACGAATATTTTAGTTTTCTCGCTTAAATATCACGACAAAATTAAATTGGAAGAATATCCCTGAGTAACTTTATTTGTGTATTAGATTTTTTTGAATAAGTTTGATTCTAGCATTTTTACCTGAGGAGTAACCATGTTTTTAGTTTTCTGAAGCTAGAACCGAATATTTGAGTTTTCTCGCTTAATATCACGATAAAATTAAATTGTTAGATTATCCCTGAGTAACTTTATTTGTTTATTAGATTTTTTTAATAAGTTTGATTCTAGCATTTTTCCTGAGGAGTAACGATGTTTTAATTTATCTGGAGCTAGAAACGAATAATTTATTTTTCTCGCTTAAATATCACGATAAAATTAAATTGTAAGAATATCCCCGTGTAACTTTATTTGTGTATTAAATTTTTTTAATAAGTTTGATTCTAGCATTTTTTCCTGAGGAGTAACCATGTTTTTATTTTTCTGAAGCTAGAAACGTATATTTTAGTTTTCTCGCTTAAATATCACGATAAAATTAAATTAGAAGAATATCCCTGAGTAACTTTATTTGTGTATTAGATTTTTTTAATAAGTTTGATTCTAGCATTTTTTCCTGAGGAGTAACGATATTTTTATTTTTCTGGAGCTAGTAAATAATTTTTCAGTTTTCTCGCTTAAATATCACGATAAAATTAAATTGGAAGAATATTCCTGAGTAACTTTATTTGTTTATTAGATTTTTAAAATAAGTTTGATCCTAGCACTTTTTCCTGAGGAGTAACGATGTTTTTATTTGTCTGGAGTTAGAAAAGAATATTTTAGTTGTCTCGCTTAAATAACACGATAAAATTAAATTTTAAGAATATCCCTGAGTATCTTTATTTGTTTATTAGATTTTTTTAAGAAGTTTGAATGTAGCATTTTTTCCTGATTAGTAACGATGTTATTAATTGTCTGGAGCTAGAAACGTATATTTTAGTTTTCTCGCTTAAATATCACGATAAAATTAAATTGGAAGAATATCCCTGAGTAACTTTATTTGTGTATTAGATTTGAATAATAAATTTGATTCTAGCATTTTTTCCTGAGGAGTAACCATGTTTTCATTTTTCTGAAGCTAGAAACGAATATTTTAGTTTTCTCGCGTAAATATCACGATAAAATTAAATTGTTAGAATATCCCTGAGTAACTTTATTTGTTTATTAGATTTTTTTAATAAGTTTGATTCTAGCATTTTTTCCTGAGGAGTAACCATATTTTTATTTTTCTGGAGCTAGAAACTAATTTTTTAGTTCCCTCGCTTAAATATCACGATAAAATTAAATTGTAAGAATAACCCAGAGTAACTTTATTTGTTTATTAGATTTTTTTAATAAGTTTGATTCTAGCATTTTTTCCTGAGGAGTAACCATATTTTTATTTTTCTGGAGCTAAAAACGAATATTATAGTTTTCTCGCTTAAACAAACCGATAAAATTAAATTGTAAAAATATCCCTGAGTATCTTTATTTATTTATTAGATTTTTTAAATAAGTTTGATTCTAGCACTTTTTCCCGAGGAGTAACGATGTTTTTATTTGTCTGGAGCTTGAACCGTATATTTTAGTTTTCTCGCTTAAATATCACGATAAAATTCAATTATAAGAATATCCCTGAGTATCTTTATTTGTTTATTAGATTTTTTTAATAAGTTTGAATCTAGCATTTTTTCCTGAGGAGTAACCATGTTTTTATTTTTCTGGAGCTAGAAACGAATATTTTAGTTTTCTCGCTTAAATATCACGATGAAATTAAATTTTAAAAATATCCCTGAGTAACTTAATTTGGTTATTAGATTTTTTTAATAAGTTTGATTCTAGCATTTTTCCTGAGGAGTAACCAAGTTTTTATTTTTCTGAAGCTAGAAACGAATATTTGAATTTTCTCGCTTAATAGCACGATAAAATTAAATTGTAAGAATATCCCTGAGTAACTTTATTTGTTTATTAGATTTTATTAATAAGTTTGATTCTAGCATTTTTTCCTGAGGAGTAACGATGTTTTTATTTGTCTGGAACTAGATAAGAATATTTTAGTTTTCTCGCTTAAATAACACGATAAAATTAAATTGTAAGAATATCCCTGTGTATCTTTATTTGTTTATTAGATTTTATTAATAAGTTTGATCCTAGCATTTTTTCCTGAGGAGTAACGATGTTTTTATTTGTCTGGAACTAGAAACGAATATTTTAGTTTTCTCGCTTAAATATCACGACAAAATTAAATTGGAAGAATATCCCTGAGTAACTTTATTTGTGTATTAGATTTTTTTGAATAAGTTTGATTCTAGCATTTTTACCTGAGGAGTAACCATGTTTTTAGTTTTCTGAAGCTAGAACCGAATATTTGAGTTTTCTCGCTTAATATCACGATAAAATTAAATTGTTAGATTATCCCTGAGTAACTTTATTTGTTTATTAGATTTTTTTAATAAGTTTGATTCTAGCATTTTTCCTGAGGAGTAACGATGTTTTAATTTATCTGGAGCTAGAAACGAATAATTTATTTTTCTCGCTTAAATATCACGATAAAATTAAATTGTAAGAATATCCCCGTGTAACTTTATTTGTGTATTAAATTTTTTTAATAAGTTTGATTCTAGCATTTTTTCCTGAGGAGTAACCATGTTTTTATTTTTCTGAAGCTAGAAACGTATATTTTAGTTTTCTCGCTTAAATATCACGATAAAATTAAATTAGAAGAATATCCCTGAGTAACTTTATTTGTGTATTAGATTTTTTTAATAAGTTTGATTCTAGCATTTTTTCCTGAGGAGTAACCATGTTTTTATTTTTCTGGAGCTAGAAACGAATATTTTAGTTTTCTCGCTTAAATATCACGATAAAATTAAATTGTAAGAATATCCCTGAGTAACTTTATTTGTTTATTAGATTTTTTCAAGAAGTTTGATTCTAGCATTTTTTCCTGAGGAGTAACCATATTTTAATTTTTCTGAAGCTAAAAACGAATATTATAGTTTTCTCGCTTAAACATAACGATAAAATTAAATTGTAAGAATATTCCTGAGTAACTTTATTTGTATATTAGATTTTTTAAATAAGTTTGAATCTAGCACTTTTTCCTGAGGAGTAACGATGTTTTTATTTGTCTGGAGCTAGAAACGTATATTTAAGTTTTCTCGCTTAAATATCACGACAAAATTAAATTGTTAGATTATCCCTGAGTAACTTTATTTGTGTATTAGATTTTTTTTAATAAGTGTGATTCTAGCATTTTTACCTGAGGGGTAACCATGTTTTTAGTTTTCTGAAGCTAGAACCGAATATTTGAGTTTTCTCGCTTAATATCACGATAAAATTAAATTGTTAGATTATCCCTGAGTAACTTTATTTGTTTATTAGATTTTTTTAATAAGTTTGATTCTAGCATTTTTCCTGAGGAGTAACGATGTTTTAATTTATCTGGAGCTAGAAACGAATATTTTATTTTTCTCGCTTAAATATCACGATAAAATTAAATTGTAAGAATATCCCTGTGTAACTTTATTTGTGTATTAAATTTTTTTAATAAGTTTGATTCTAGCATTTTTTCCTGAGGAGTAACCATGTTTTTATTTTTCTGAAGCTAGAAACGTATATTTTAGTTTTCTCACTTAATATCACGATAATATTAAATTGTGAGAATATCCCTGAGTAACTTTATGTGGGTATTAGATTTTTTGAATAAGTTTGATTCTAGCATTTTTTCCTGAGGCGTAACGATATTTTTATTTTTCTGGAGCTAGAAACAATTTTTTTAGTTTTCTCGCTTAAATATCACGATAAAATTAAATTGTAAGAATATCCCTGAGTTACTTTATTTGTTTATTAGATTTTTTTAATAAGTTTGATTCTAGCATTTTTTCCTGAGGAGTAACGATGTTTTTATTTGTCTGGAGCTAGAAATGAATATTTAAGTTTTCTCGCTTAAATATCACGATAAAATTAAATTCTAAAAATATCCCTGAGTAACTTTATTTGTTTATTAGATTTTTTCAAGAAGTTTGATTCTAGCATTTTTGCCTAAGGTGTAACGATGTTTTTATTTGTCTGGAGCTAGAAACGAATATTTTAGTTTTCTCGCTTAAATATCACGATAAAATTAAATTGTAAGAATATCCCTGAGTAACTTTATTTGTTTATTAGATTTTATTAATAAGTTTGATTCTAGCATTTTTTCCTGAGGAGTAACGATATTTTTCTTTTTCTGGAGCTAGAGACTAATTTTTTAGTTTTCTCGCTTAAATATCGCGATAAAATTAAATTGGAAGAATATCCCTGAGTAACTTTATTTGTTTATTAGATTTTTTCAAGAAGTTTGATTCTAGCATTTTTGCCTAAGGTGTAACGATGTTTTTATTTGTCTGGAGCTAGAAACGAATATTTTAGTTTTCTCGCTTAAATATCACGATAAAATTAAATTGTAAGAATATCCCTGAGTAACTTTATTTGTGTATTAGATTTTTTTAATAAGTTTGATTCTAGCATTTTTTCCTGAGGAGTAACCATGTTTTTATTTTTCTGGAGCTAGAAACGAATATTTTAGTTTTCTCGCTTAAATATCACGATAAAATTAAATTGTAAGAATATCCCTGAGTAACTTTATTTGTTTACTAGATTTTTTCAAGAAGTTTGATTCTAGCATATTTTCCTGAGGAGTAACCATATTTTTATTTTTCTGGAGCTAAAAACGAATATTATAGTTTTCTCGCTTAAACATAACGATAAAATTAAATTGTAAGAATATTCCTGAGTAACTTTATTTGTATATTAGATTTTTTAAATAAGTTTGAATCTAGCACTTTTTCCTGAGGAGTAACGATGTTTTTATTTGTCTGGAGCTAGAAACGTATATTTAAGTTTTCTCGCTTAAATATCACGACAAAATTAAATTGGAAGAATATCCCTGAGTAACTTTATTTGTGTATTAGATTTTTTTAATAAGTTTGATTCTAGCATTTTTACCTGAGGAGTAACCATGTTTTTAGTTTTCTGAAGCTAGAACCGAATATTTGAGTTTTCTCGCTTAATATCACGATAAAATTAAATTGTTAGATTATCCCTGAGTAACTTTATTTGTTTATTAGATTTTTATAATAAGTTTGATTCTAGCATTTTTCCTGAGGAGTAACGATGTTTTAATTTATCTGGAGCTAGAAACGAATATTTTATTTTTCTCGCTTAAATATCACGATAAAATTAAATTGTAAGAATATTCCTGTGTAACTTTATTTGTGTATTAAATTTTTTTAATAAGTTTGATTCTAGCATTTTTTCCTGAGGAGTAACCATGTTTTTATTTTTCTGAAGCTAGAAACGTATATTTTAGTTTTCTCGCTTAATATCACGATAAAATTAAATTGTAAGAATATCCCTGATTAACTTTATTTGTTTATTAGATTTTTTTAATAAGTTTGATTCCAGCATTTTTTTCTGAGGAGTAACGATGTTTTAATTTATCTGGAGCTAGAAACGAATATTTTAGTTTTCTCGCTTAAATATCACGATAAAATTAAATTGTGAGAATATCCCTGAGTAACTTTATGTGGGTATTACATTTTTTGAATAAGTTTGATTCTAGCATTTTTTCCTGAGGCGTAACGATATTTTTATTTTTCTGGAGCTAGAAACAATTTTTTAGTTTTCTCGCTTAAATATCACGATAAAATTAAATTGTAAGAATATCCCTGAGTTACTTTATTTGTTTATTAGATTTTTTTAATAAGTTTGATTCTAGCATTTTTTCCTGAGGAGTAACGATGTTTTTATTTGTCTGGAGCTAGAAATGAATATTTAAGTTTTCTCGCTTAAATATCACGATAAAATTAAATTCTAAAAATATCCCTGAGTAACTTTATTTGTTTATTAGATTTTTTCAAGAAGTTTGATTCTAGCATTTTTGCCTAAGGTGTAACGATGTTTTTATTTGTCTGGAGCTAGAAACGAATATTTTAGTTTTCTCGCTTAAATATCACGATAAAATTAAATTGTAAGAATATCCCTGAGTAACTTTATTTGTGTATTAGATTTTTTTAATAAGTTTGATGCTACCATTTTTTCCTGAGGAGTAACCATGCTATTATTTTTCTGGAGCTAAAAACGAATATTATAGTTTTCTCGCTTAAACATAACGATAAAATTAAATTGTAAGAATATCCCTGAGTAACTTTATTTGTTTATTAGATTTTTTCAAGAAGTTTGATTCTAGCATTTTTTCCTAAGGTGTAACGATGTTTTTATTTGTCTGGAGCTTGAACCGTATATTTTAGTTTTCTCGCTTAAATATCACGATAAAATTAAATTTTAAAAATATCCCTGAGTAACATAATTTGTTTATTAGATTTTTTTAATAAGTTTGATTCTAGCATTTTTTCCTGAGGAGTAACGATGTTTTTATTTGTCTGGAGCTAGAACCGTATATTTTAGTTTTCTCGCTTAAATATCACGATAAAATTAAATTAGCAGAATATCCCTGAGTAACTTTATTTGTGTATTAGATTTTTTCAAGAAGTTTGATTCTAGCATTTTTTCCTGAGGAGTAACCATATTTTTATTTTTCTGAAGCTAAAAACGAATATTATAGTTTTCTCGCTTAAACATAACGATAAAATTAAATTGTAAGAATATTCCTGAGTAACTTTATTTGTATATTAGATTTTTTAAATAAGTTTGAATCTAGCACTTTTTCCTGAGGAGTAACGATGTTTTTATTTGTCTGGAGTTAGAAAAGAATATTTTAGTTGTCTCGCTTAAATAACACGATAAAATTAAATTTTAAGAATATCCCTGAGTATCTTTATTTGTTTATTAGATTTTTTTAAGAAGTTTGAATGTAGCATTTTTTCCTGATTAGTGACGATGTTATTAATTGTCTGGAGCTCGAAACGAATATTTTAGTTTTCTCGCTTAAATATCACGATAAAATTAAATTGGAAGAATATCCCTGAGTAACTTTATTTGTTTATTAGATTTTTTCCAGAAGTTTGATTCTAGCATTTTTTCCTGAGGTGTAACGATGTTTTTATTTGTCTGGAGCTAGAAAGGAATATTTTAGTTTTCTCGCTTAAATATCACGATAAAATTAAATTTTAAGAATATCCCTGAGTAACTTTCTTTTTTTATTAGATTTTATTAATAAGTTTTATTCTAGCATTTTTTCCTGAGGAGTAACGATATTTTTATTTTTCTGGAGCTAGAAACTAATTTTTTAGTTCCCTCGCTTAAATATCACGATAAAATTAAATTGTAAGAATAACCCAGAGTAACTTCATTTGTTTATTAGATTTTTTTAATAAGTTTGATTCTAGCATTTTTTCCTGAGGAGTAACCATATTTTTATTTTTCTGGAGCTAAAAACGAATATTATAGTTTTCTCGCTTAAACAAACCGATAAAATTAAATTGTAAAAATATCCCTGAGTATCTTTATTTATTTATTAGATTTTTTAAATAAGTTTGATTCTAGCACTTTTTCCTGAGGAGTAACGATGTTTTTATTTGTCTGGAGCTTGAACCGTATATTTTAGTTTTCTCGCTTAAATATCACGATAAAATTCAATTATAAGAATATCCCTGAGTATCTTTATTTGTTTATTAGATTTTTTTAATAAGTTTGAATCTAGCATTTTTTCCTGAGGAGTAATTATGTTTTTATTTTTCTGGAGCTAGAAACGAATATTTTAGTTTTCTCGCTTAAATATCACGATGAAATTAAATTTTAAAAATATCCCTGAGTAACTTAATTTGGTTATTAGATTTTTTTAATAAGTTTGATTCTAGCATTTTTCCTGAGGAGTAACCAAGTTTTTATTTTTCTGAAGCTAGAAACGAATATTTGAATTTTCTCGCTTAATAGCACGATAAAATTAAATTGTAAGAATATCTCTGAGTAACTTTATTTGTTTATTAGATTTTATTAATAAGTTTGATTCTAGCATTTTTTCCTGAGGAGTAACGATGTTTTTATTTGTCTGGAACTAGATAAGAATATTTTAGTTTTCTCGCTTAAATAACACGATAAAATTAAATTGTAAGAATATCCCTGTGTATCTTTATTTGTTTATTAGATTTTATTAATAAGTTTGATCCTAGCATTTTTTCCTGAGGAGTAACGATGTTTTTATTTGTCTGGAACTAGAAACGAATATTTTAGTTTTCTCGCTTAAATATCACGACAAAATTAAATTGGAAGAATATCCCTGAGTAACTTTATTTGTGTATTAGATTTTTTTGAATAAGTTTGATTCTAGCATTTTTACCTGAGGAGTAACCATGTTTTTAGTTTTCTGAAGCTAGAACCGAATATTTGAGTTTTCTCGCTTAATATCACGATAAAATTAAATTGTTAGATTATCCCTGAGTAACTTTATTTGTTTATTAGATTTTTTTAATAAGTTTGATTCTAGCATTTTTCCTGAGGAGTAACGATGTTTTAATTTATCTGGAGCTAGAAACGAATAATTTATTTTTCTCGCTTAAATATCACGATAAAATTAAATTGTAAGAATATCCCTGTGTAACTTTATTTGTGTATTAAATTTTTTTAATAAGTTTGATTCTAGCATTTTTTCCTGATGAGTAACCATGTTTTTATTTTTCTGAAGCTAGAAACGTATATTTTAGTTTTCTCGCTTAATATCACGATAAAATTAAATTGTAAGAATATCCCTGAGTAACTTTATTTGTTTATTAGATTTTTTGAATAAGTTTGATTCTAGCATTTTTCCCTGAGGAGTAACAATATTTTAATTTTTCTGGAGCTAGAAATGAATATTTTAGTTTTCTCGCTTAAATATCACGATAAATTTAAATTCTAAGAATATCCCTGAGTAACTTTATTTGTTTATTAGATTTTTTTAATAAGTTTGATTCTAGCATTTTCTCTTGAGGAGTAACCATGTTTTTATTTTTCTGGAGCTAAAATCGAATATTATAGTTTTCTCGCTTAAATATCACGATAAAATTAAATTGTAAGAATATCCCTGAGTATCTTTATTTGTTTATTAGATTTTTTTAATAAGTTTGATTCTAGCACTTTTTCCTGAGGAGTAACGATGTTTTTATTTGTCTGGAGCTAGAAACGTATATTTAAGTTTTCTCGCTTAAATATCACGACAAAATTAAATTGGAAGAATATCCCTGAGTAACTTTATTTGTGTATTAGATTTTTTTTAATAAGTTTGATTCTAGCATTTTTACCTGAGGGGTAACCATGTTTTTAGTTTTCTGAAGCTAGAACCGAATATTTGAGTTTTCTCGCTTAATATCACGATAAAATTAAATTGTTAGATTATCCCTGAGTAACTTTATTTGTTTATTAGATTTTTTTAATAAGTTTGATTCTAGCATTTTTCCTGAGGAGTAACGATGTTTTAATTTATCTGGAGCTAGAAACGAATATTTTATTTTTCTCGCTTAAATATCACGATAAAATTAAATTGTAAGAATATCCCTGTGTAACTTTATTTGTGTATTAAATTTTTTTAATAAGTTTGATTCTAGCATTTTTTCCTGATGAGTAACCATGTTTTTATTTTTCTGAAGCTAGAAACGTATATTTTAGTTTTCTCGCTTAATATCACGATAAAATTAAATTGTAAGAATATCCCTGAGTAACTTTATTTGTTTATTAGATTTTTTGAATAAGTTTGATTCTAGCATTTTTCCCTGAGGAGTAACAATATTTTAATTTTTCTGGAGCTAGAAATGAATATTTTAGTTTTCTCGCTTAAATATCACGATAAATTTAAATTCTAAGAATATCCCTGAGTAACTTTATTTGTTTATTAGATTTTTTCAAGAAGTTTGATTCTAGCATTTTTTCCTGAGGAGTAACCATATTTTTATTTTTCTGGAGCTAAAAACGAATATTATAGTTTTCTCGCTTAAACATAACGATAAAATTAAATTGTAAGAATATTCCTGAGTAACTTTATTTGTATATTAGATTTTTTAAATAAGTTTGAATCTAGCACTTTTTCCTGAGGAGTAACGATGTTTTTATTTGTCTGGAGCTAGAAACGTATATTTAAGTTTTCTCGCTTAAATATCACGACAAAATTAAATTGGAAGAATATCCCTGAGTAACTTTATTTGTGTATTACATTTTTTTTAATAAGTTTGATTCTAGCATTTTTACCTGAGGAGTAACCATGTTTTTAGTTTTCTGAAGCTAGAACCGAATATTTGAGTTTTCTCGCTTAATATCACGATAAAATTAAATTGTTAGATTATCCCTGAGTAACTTTATTTGTTTATTAGATTTTTTTAATAAGTTTGATTCCAGCATTTTTTTCTGAGGAGTAACGATGTTTTAATTTATCTGGAGCTAGAAACGAATATTTTAGTTTTCTCGCTTAAATATCACGATAATATTAAATTGTGAGAATATCCCTGAGTAACTTTATGTGGGTATTAGATTTTTTGAATAAGTTTGATTCTAGCATTTTTTCCTGAGGCGTAACAATATTTTTATTTTTCTGGAGCTAGAAACAATTTTTTTAGTTTTCTCGCTTAAATATCACGATAAAATTAAATTGTAAGAATATCCCTGAGTTACTTTATTTGTTTATTAGATTTTTTTAATAAGTTTGATTCTAGCATTTTTTCCTGAGGAGTAACGATGTTTTTATTTGTCTGGAGCTAGAAATGAATATTTAAGTTTTCTCGCTTAAATATCACGATAAAATTAAATTCTAAAAATATCCCTGAGTAACTTTATTTGTTTATTAGATTTTTTCAAGAAGTTTGATTCTAGCATTTTTGCCTAAGGTGTAACGATGTTTTTATTTGTCTGGAGCTAGAATCGAATATTTTAGTTTTCTCGCTTAAATATCACGATAAAATTAAATTGTAAGAATATCCCTGAGTAACTTTATTTGTTTATTAGATTTTATTAATAAGTTTGATTCTAGCATTTTTTCCTGAGGAGTAACGATATTTTTCTTTTTCTGGAGCTAGAGACTAATTTTTTAGTTTTCTCTTTTAAATATCGCGATAAAATTAAATTGGAAGAATATCCCTGCGTAACTTTATTTGTTTATTAGATTTTTTCAAGAAGTTTGATTCTAGCATTTTTGCCTAAGGTGTAACGATGTTTTTATTTGTCTGGAGCTAGAAACGAATATTTTAGTTTTCTCGCTTAAATATCACGATAAAATTAAATTGTAAGAATATCCCTGAGTAACTTTATTTGTGTATTAGATTTTTTTAATAAGTTTAATTCTAGCATTTTTTCCTGAGGAGTAACCATGTTTTTATTTTTCTGGAGCTAGAAACGAATATTTTAGTTTTCTCGTTTAAATATCACGATAAAATTAAATTGTAAGAATATCCCTGAGTAACTTTATTTGTTTATTAGATTTTTTCAAGAAGTTTGATTCTAGCATTTTTTCCTGAGGAGTAACCATATTTTTATTTTTCTGGAGCTAAAAACGAATATTATAGTTTTCTCGCTTAAACATAACGATAAAATTAAATTGTAAGAATATTCCTGAGTAACTTTATTTGTATATTAGATTTTTTAAATAAGTTTGAATCTAGCACTTTTTCCTGAGGAGTAACGATGTTTTTATTTGTCTGGAGCTAGAAACGTATATTTAAGTTTTCTCGCTTAAATATCACGACAAAATTAAATTGGAAGAATATCCCTGAGTAACTTTATTTGTGTATTACATTTTTTTTAATAAGTTTGATTCTAGCATTTTTACCTGAGGAGTAACCATGTTTTTAGTTTTCTGAAGCTAGAACCGAATATTTGAGTTTTCTCGCTTAATATCACGATAAAATTAAATTGTTAGATTATCCCTGAGTAACTTTATTTGTTTATTAGATTTTTTTAATAAGTTTGATTCCAGCATTTTTTTCTGAGGAGTAACGATGTTTTAATTTATCTGGAGCTAGAAACGAATATTTTAGTTTTCTCGCTTAAATATCACGATAATATTAAATTGTGAGAATATCCCTGAGTAACTTTATGTGGGTATTAGATTTTTTGAATAAGTTTGATTCTAGCATTTTTTCCTGAGGCGTAACGATATTTTTATTTTTCTGGAGCTAGAAACAATTTTTTTAGTTTTCTCGCTTAAATATCACGATAAAATTAAATTCTAAAAATATCCCTGAGTAACTTTATTTGTTTATTAGATTTTTTCAAGAAGTTTGATTCTAGCATTTTTGCCTAAGGTGTAACGATGTTTTTATTTGTCTGGAGCTAGAAACGAATATTTTAGTTTTCTCGCTTAAATATCACGATAAAATTAAATTGTAAGAATATCCCTGAGTAACTTTATTTGTTTATTAGATTTTATTAATAAGTTTGATTCTAGCATTTTTTCCTGAGGAGTAACGATATTTTTCTTTTTCTGGAGCTAGAGACTAATTTTTTAGTTTTCTCTTTTAAATATCGCGATAAAATTAAATTGGAAGAATATCCCTGAGTAACTTTATTTGTTTATTAGATTTTTTCAAGAAGTTTGATTCTAGCATTTTTGCCTAAGGTGTAACGATGTTTTTATTTGTCTGGAGCTAGAAACGAATATTTTAGTTTTCTCGCTTAAATATCACGATAAAATTAAATTGTAAGAATATCCCTGAGTAACTTTATTTGTGTATTAGATTTTTTTAATAAGTTTGATTCTAGCATTTTTTCCTGAGGAGTAACCATGTTTTTATTTTTCTGGAGCTAGAAACGAATATTTTAGTTTTCTCGCTTAAATATCACGATAAAATTAAATTGTAAGAATATCCCTGAGTAACTTTATTTGTGTATTAGATTTTTTTAATAAGTTTGATTCTAGCATTTTTTCCTGAGGAGTAACCATGTTTTTATTTTTCTGGAGCTAGAAACGAATATTTTAGTTTTCTCGCTTAAACATAACGATAAAATTAAATTGTAAGAATATTCCTGAGTAACTTTATTTGTATATTAGATTTTTTAAATAAGTTTGAATCTAGCACTTTTTCCTGAGGTGTAACGATGTTTTTATTTGTCTGGAGCTAGAAACGTATATTTAAGTTTTCTCGCTTAAATATCACGATAAAATTAAATTGTAAGAATATCTCTGAGTATCTTTATTTGTTGATTAGATTTTTTTAATAAGTTTGATTCTAGCATTTTTTCCTGAAGAGTAACCATGTTTTTAATTTTCTGGAGCTAGAAACGAATATTTTAGTTTTGTCGCTTAAATATCACGATAAAATTAAATTTTAAAAATATCTCTGAGTAACTTAATTTGTTTATTAGATTTATCATTTATCTGGTCTGGCATATTGCAGGCACGTGTTCAGGTAGTTTCTCCTACTCCAGTCAACATTTGCAGTCAGGTATCCATGACATCCCCGAAACAAATGAAACATGACCATAAGACGAATTTACTGTACATGTTTAGGTGTAATCCCAGCGTCATGACTGATGGATGTCTGTGTTATATATTGCAGGCTAGTGTTCTGCGGTGTTCTTTTGTTTCACCCCTGCGTTGATGGTGAAAAGAGCGAGAGACAACTCCCCAGTAATCCAATATTCTTTTGTATTGAATGGCAAGCAATGCAGTGTTTTGTTGTTCAGTGTTTTCGCTCAAAACCGGGAAGCTTATTCTGAATATCTGTGTCTCCCAATTGACTGATACGCTTAAAGTTTTTAAATGGTTAAGCTGCGGTTTTGTTCGTGATTTTTCCTCTTCGAAAACTAAATGGTTGATCCAACTGCTATTTTAGGAATTATAAAGACAGTTCTTGAAGTAATTTATCAAGTAAAATAAGAAGGAATAACTAACGTAGATAGAATTTTATTCCCTATAATTTTGTTTGAAATATTTTTCTCTAAGCCGGTGTCAGTCTATCATTTTTTCTATCAGTTTTGTTTGTCAAACTTTCCATGATAACGTCATATCAGTGAGTTTGAAGCATTCTGTTTGAAGGTGCTTTTAAGTATTGTATAACCTTGTAACAAACATCAAACTACTAGAACCGGCATGGTCGATAAACAGTTCTCTTTTTCTGGTGTTTATTTGTATCTTATTCCTGTTCGTTCGTATGTATATGTGCAAACTAATTTGTTCAGATAAGTTTTTTGATTACAATTTGTTGAAAAATGTCTTGGACAAGAGAACAAATATCTATTGTAGTAGATTTGTGTGAAGCAAATTATGTTTCATACCTAAGTAAATTAAATAATATTTATCTTTTCGGCATTAGGATACCATATTCTCGCACGCACATAGATGCTAGAATGAGATTCATTCTTAAACGATTTTTGGTGGTTATCATAGACTAGTATAACAGCTTTAAATTCACAAAATATCTAGACAACGGATAAAATTAAAACACAATTTAAACAAATATCAAGGAATCAGACAAAATCAATCGCAAATTACTGTTACCAACTTAACTATTCTACCAAAAATACCATTATTTTTATAAAAGCCGAACAGAGAAAATAGTATAAAACACTCGTTACAGAAGGCATTTCTTACACTTGTTCGTTCATCTGCTCGTGTCAGAATTTCGATCTCGTGCTACCTTCTGTAACTTGTATTTTAATATACAATTATATTTTCACATATGACTTCCTTATATTCTGTTCTATTCAAATATATAATACCTACTGTGACGAGTTCTTGACCAACTCGGCGACAAAAGTTGGCGCTGGTTGCTCGGGCGCCAACGGTTCCGGATAGCAAGTATGGAGATTGAGGTTTGGGTGCGAAGAAAGAATAAAACATACAATAATGGTCAAATAGGTGCTGTTGCGTTTTATTTAATAAAAAAAACAATTTGTTGGTATACTGGAGAATGGTGCGGACGGTGGTTGTATTGCGGGTGAAGATAGCTGCCACCACAAGGGTCAGTGTACCCGGGAGAATCGTTTCTACCTGGTTTCCGTAGTCGACGCTGGGCGTCGCGACGCTGATATGACCCGGGGAGTGGTCGCAATCGTCTGCTTGGATGTCCGCGAGTACGAGGAGCGCAAAATCGGATTTTCGAAAATCGACGCTGGGCGTCGCGACGCTGATATGACCTGGGGAACGGTCGTAATCGTCTGCTGGAGTACCCGCGAGCACGTAGAGCGCGAAACCGGAGTTTGTTAAAAAACCGACACCGGGCGTCGCGACGGCGGGGTCCACTAAGTAGCGGCTGGTTAGTAGTGTCGGATGGCGAAGAGTGGTTTTCCAACTTTTTTGGAAACCGACGCCTGGCGTCGCGACGCTGGGTGCTCGGAGATGACGGATGGTGTGCTGACGGTAGAAGTGAAAACCGTTTTTAAGATTTCGGTGGGGTACCCGAGTTACGGCTGATAATGTACGGAGTATCGCGACTGAGGGCGTACCCAAAAATGACGGTAACAGGTGCCGGACGCGGTCGACTTCGGCGACGGCGCGACGGTAGCTGTGGCGGACGTCGGGGATTTCTCGCTCTGACGCTGTTGGAGTGAGATCCGGCAATTTCGCGAAGTTACCAAAAAATGGAAGTGGCACGAGACGGATGGTGGTAGCTCGGAGGAAAACGCAAGTGTTACGACCGCAGACGCCGGGGATTGCTCTCTCTGGCGTGGCGGAAGTAATCTTGGCTGTCTTCGCACGAGTACAAAAAACGAAGGGTGACACGGGACGGGCGCTGGTAGCCCGGAGAGAAACACAAACGTTACGACTGGGACGCCTAGGATTTCTCGCTTGGGCGTGGCAGAAGTAATATTTTGCGCCTCTGCACAAGTACCAGAAAAAGGGGTGACACAGGACGGACGCTGGTAGCCCGAAGAAAAACACAAACGTTACAACTGGGACGCCTAGGATTGCTCGCCTGGGCGTGGCAGAAGTAATATTTTGCGCCTCTGCACAAGTACCAGAAAAAGGGGTGACACAGGACGGACGCTGGTAGCCCGGAGAGAAACACAAACGTTACGACTGGGACGCCTAGGATTTCTCGCTTGGGCGTAACAGAAGTAATATTTTGTGCCTCTGCACAAGTACCAGAAAAAGGAGGGGGACACGGGACGGACGCTGGTAGCCCGAATAAAAACACAAACGTTACAACTGGGACGCCTAGGATTGCTCGCTTGGGCGTGGCAGAAGTAATATTTTATGCCTTTCAACAAGTACCAGAAAACGGAGGTAACACAGGACAGGTTGGGCGGAACTTTGGGAAAACGCGACGTTCCCCTCGGCATTTTTTCCTGAGGAGTAACCATGTTTTTATTTTTCTGAAGCTAGGAAAGAATATTTGAATTTTCTCGCTTAATAGCACGATAAAGTTAAATTGTAAGAATATCCCTAAGTAACTTTATTTGTTTATTAGATTTTATTAATAAGTTTGATTCTAGCATTTTTTCCTGAGGAGTAACGATGTTTTTATTTGTCTGGAACTAGATAAGAATATTTTAGTTTTCTCGCTTAAATAACACGATAAAATTAAATTGTAAGAATATCCCTGTGTAACTTTATTTGCTTATTAGATTTTATTAATAAGTTTGATCCTAGCATTTTTTCCTGAGGAGTAACGATGTTTTTATTTGTCTGGAACTAGAAACGAATATTTTAGTTTTCTCGCTTAAATATCACGATAAAATTAAATTGGAAGAATATCCCTGAGTAACTTTATTTGTTTATTAGATTTTTTTAATAAGTTTGTTTCTAGCATTTTTGCCTCAGGAGTAACGATGTTTTTATTTGGCTGGAGCTAGAAACGAATATTTGAATTTTCTCGCTTAATATCACGATAAAATTAAATTGTAAGAATATCCCTGAGTAACTTTATGTGGGTATTAGATTTTTTGAATAAGTTTGATTCTAGCATTTTTTCCTAAGGTGTAACGATGTTTTTATTTGTCTGGAGTTAGAAACGAATATTTTAGTTTTCTCGCTTAAATATCACGATAAAATTAAATTGTAAGAATATCCCTGAGTAACTTTATTTGTTTATTAGATTTTATTAATAAGTTTGATTCTAGCATTTTTTCCTGAGGAGTAACGATGTTTTTATTTGTCTGGAGCTAGAAATGAATATTTTAGTTTTATCGCTTAAATATCACGATAAAATTAAATTCTAAAAATATCCCTGAGTAACTTTATTTGTTTATTAGATTTTTTCAAGAAGTTTGATTCTAGCATTTTTTCCTAAGGTGTAACGATGTTTTTATTTGTCTGGAGCTAGAAACGAATATTTGAGTTTTCTCGCTTAATATCACGATAAAATTAAATTGTAAGAATATCTCTGTGTAACTTTATTTGTTTATTACATCTTTTTAATAAGTTTGATTTTAGCATTTTTTCCTGAGGAGTAACGATGTTTTAATTTATCTGGAGCTAGAAACGTATATTTTAGTTTTCTCGCTTAAATATCACGATAAAATTAAATTGTATGAATATCCCTGAGTAAATTTATTTGTTTATTAGATTTTTTCCAGAAGTTTGATTCTAGCATTTTTTCCTGAGGTGTAACGATGTTTTTATTTGTCTGGAGGTAGAAAGGAATATTTTAGTTTTCTCGCTTAAATATCACGATAAAATTAAATTTTAAGAATATCCCTGAGTAACTTTATTTTTTTATTAGATTTTATTAATAAGTTTTATTCTAGCATTTTTTCCTGAGGTGTAACGATGTTTTTATTTGTCTGGAGCTAGAAAGGAATATTTTAGTTTTCTCGCTTAAATATCACGATAAAATTAAATTTTAAGAATATCCCTGAGTAACTTTATTTTTTTATTAGATTTTATTAATAAGTTTTATTCTAGCATTTTTTCCTGAGGAGTAACGATATTTTTATTTTTCTGGAGCTAGTAAATAATTTTTCAGTTTTCTCGCTTAAATATCACGATAAAATTAAATTGGAAGAATATTCCTGAGTAACTTTATTTGTTTATTAGATTTTTAAAATAAGTTTGATCCTAGCACTTTTTCCTGAGGAGTAACGATGTTTTTATTTGTCTGGAGTTAGAAAAGAATATTTTAGTTGTCTCGCTTAAATAACACGATAAAATTAAATTTTAAGAATATCCCTGAGTATCTTTATTTGTTTATTAGATTTTTTTAAGAAGTTTGAATGTAGCATTTTTTCCTGATTAGTAACGATGTTATTAATTGTCTGGAGCTAGAAACGTATATTTTAGTTTTCTCGCTTAAATATCACGATAAAATTAAATTGGAAGAATATCCCTGAGTAAATTTATTTGTGTATTAGATTTGAATAATAAATTTGATTCTAGCATTTTTTCCTGAGGAGTAACCATGTTTTCATTTTTCTGAAGCTAGAAACGAATATTTTAGTTTTCTCGCGTAAATATCACGATAAAATTAAATTGTTAGAATATCCCTGAGTAACTTTATTTGTTTATTAGATTTTTTTAATAAGTTTGATTCTAGCATTTTTTCCTGAGGAGTAACCATATTTTTATTTTTCTGGAGCTAGAAACTAATTTTTTAGTTCCCTCGCTTAAATATCACGATAAAATTAAATTGTAAGAATAACCCAGAGTAACTTCATTTGTTTATTAGATTTTTTTAATAAGTTTGATTCTAGCATTTTTTCCTGAGGAGTAACCATATTTTTATTTTTCTGGAGCTAAAAACGAATATTATAGTTTTCTCGCTTAAACAAACCGATAAAATTAAATTGTAAAAATATCCCTGAGTATCTTTATTTATTTATTAGATTTTTTAAATAAGTTTGATTCTAGCACTTTTTCCTGAGGAGTAACGATGTTTTTATTTGTCTGGAGCTTGAACCGTATATTTTAGTTTTCTCGCTTAAATATCACGATAAAATTCAATTATAAGAATATCCCTGAGTATCTTTATTTGTTTATTAGATTTTTTTAATAAGTTTGAATCTAGCATTTTTTCCTGAGGAGTAACGATGTTTTTATTTGTCTGGAGCTAGAAACGAATATTTTAGTTTTCTCGCTTAAATATCACGATAAAATTAAATTGTAAGAATCTCCCTGAGTATCTTTATTTGTTTATTAGATTTTTTTAATAAGTTTGATTCTAGCATTTTTTCCTGAGGAGTAACCAGAAACGAATATTTTAGTTTTCTCGCTTAAATATCACGATAAAATTAAATTGTAAGAATATCCCTGAGCAACTTTATTTGTTTATTAGATTTTTTCAAGAAGTTTGATTCTAGCATTTTTTCCTGAGGTGTAACGATGTTTTTATTTGTCTGGAGCTAGAAACGAATATTTTCTCGCTTATATATCACGATAAAATTAAATTGTAAGAATATCCCTGAGTAACTTTATTTGTTTATTAGATTTTTTTAATAAGTTTGATTCTAGCATTTTTTCCTGAGGAGTAACCATATTTTTATTTTTCTGGAGCTAGAAACTAATTTTTTAGTTCCCTCGCTTAAATATCACGATAAAATTAAATTGTAAGAATAACCCAGAGTAACTTTATTTGTTTATTAGATTTCTTTAATAATTTTGATTCTAGCATTTTTTCCTGAGGAGTAACCATGTTTTTATTTTTCTGAAGCTAGGAACGAATATTTGAATTTTCTCGCTTAATAGCACGATAAAATTAAATTGTAAGAATATCCCTGAGTAACTTTATTTGTTTATTAGATTTTTTTAATAATTTTGATTCTAGCATTTTTTCCTGAGGAGTAACCATGTTTTGATTTTTCTGGAGCTATAAACGAATATTTTAGTTTTCTCGCTTAAATATAACTACAGAATTAAATTGTAAGAATATCCCTGAGAATCTTAATTTGTTTATTAGATTTTTTTTAATAAGTTTGATTCTAGCATTTTTTCCTGAGGAGTAATCATGTTTTTATTTTTCTGGAGCTAGAAACGACTATTTTAGTTTTCTCGCTTAAACATGACGATAAAATTAAATAGTAAGAATATCCCTGAGTATCTTTATTTGTTTATTAGATTTTTTTAATAAGTTTGATTCTAGCATTTTTTCCTGAGGAGTAACCATGTTTTTATTTTTCTGGAGCTATAAACGAATATTTTAGTTTTCTCGCTTAAACATGACGATAAAATTAAATAGTAAGAATATCCCTGAGTAACTTTATTTGCGTATTAGATTTTTTGAATAAGTTTGATTCTAGCATTTTTCCCTGAGGAGTAACAATATTTTAATTTTTCTGGAGCTAGAAATGAATATTTTAGTTTTCTCGCTTAAATATCACGATAAATCTAAATTCTAAGAATATCCCTGAGTAACTTTATTTGTTTATTAGATTTTTTTAATAACTTTGATTCTAGCATTTTTTCCTGAGGAGTAACGATGTTTTTATTTGTCTGGAGCTAGAAACGAATATTTTAGTTTTCTCGCTTAAATATCACGATAAAATTAAATTGTAAGAATATCCCTGAGTATCTTTAATTGTTTATTAGATTTTTTTAATAAGTTTGATTCTAGCATTTTTTCCTGAGGAGTAACCATGTTTTTATTTTTCTGGAGCTATAAACGAATATTTTAATTTTCTCGCTTAAATAACACTATAAAATTAAATTGTAAGAATATCCCTGAGTAACTTTATTTGTGTATTAGATTTTTTGAATAAGTTTGATTCTAGCATTTTTCCCTGATGAGTAACGATATTTTTATTTTTCTGGAGCTAGAAATGAATATTTTAGATTACTCGCTTAAATATCACGATAAAATTAAATTCTAAGAATATCCCTGAGTAACTTTATTTGTTTATTAGATTTTTTTAATAAGTTTGATTCTAGCATTTTTTCCTGAGGAGTAACGATGTTTTTATTTGTCTGGAGCTAGAAACGAATATTTTAGTTTTCTCGCTTAAATATAACGATAAAATTAAATTGGAAGAATATTCCTGTGTAACTTTATTTGTTTATTAGATTTTTAAAATAAGTTTGATCCTAGCACTTTTTCCTGAGGAGTAACGATGTTTTTATTTGTCTGGAACTAGATAAGAATATTTTAGTTTTCTCGCTTAAATAACACGATAAAATTAAATTGTAAGAATATCCCTGTGTAACTTTATTTGCTTATTAGATTTTATTAATAAGTTTGATCCTAGCATTTTTTCCTGAGGAGTAACGATGTTTTTATTTGTCTGGAACTAGAAACGAATATTTTAGTTTTCTCGCTTAAATATCTTTATATTTTTCCCTGATGAGTAACGATATTTTTATTTTTCTGGAGCTAGAAATGAATATTTTACTTTTCTCGCTTAAATATCACGATAAAATTAAATTCTAAGAATATCCCTGAGTAACTTTATTTGTTTATTATATTTTTTTAATAAGTTTGACTCTAGCATTTTTTCCTGACGAGTAACCATGTTTTTATTTTTCTGGAGCTAGAAACGTCTATTTTAGTTTTCTCACTTAAATATAACGATAAAATTAAATTTTAAGAATATCCCTGAGTAACTTTATTTGTTTATTAGATTTTTTTAATAAGTTTGATTCTAGCATTTTTTCCTGAGGAGTAACGATGTTTTTATTTGTCTGGAGCTAGAAACGAATATTTTAGTTTTCTCGCTTAAATATCACGATAAAATTAAATTGTAAGAATCTCCCTGAGTATCTTTATTTGTTTATTAGATTTTTTTAATAAGTTTGCTTCTAGCATTTTTTCCTGAGGAGTAACCAGAAACGAATATTTTAGTTTTCTCGCTTAAATATCACGATAAAATTAAATTGTAAGAATATCCCTGAGTAACTTTATTTGTTTATTAGACTTTTTCAAGAAGTTTGTTTCTAGCATTTTTTCCTGAGGTGTAACGATGTTTTTATTTGTCTGGAGCTAGAAACGAATATTTTAGTTTTCTCGCTTATATATCACGATAAAATTAAATTGTAAGAATATCCCTGAGTAACTTTATTTGTTTATTAGATTTTTTTAATAAGTTTGATTCTAGCATTTTTTCCTGAGGAGTAACCATATTTTTATTTTTCTGGAGCTAGAAACTAATTTTTTAGTTCCCTCGCTTAAATATCACGATAAAATTAAATTGTAAGAATAACCCAGAGTAACTTTATTTGTTTATTAGATTTTTTTAATAATTTTGATTCTAGCATTTTTTCCTGAGGAGTAACCATGTTTTTATTTTTCTGAAGCTAGGAAAGAATATTTGAATTTTCTCGCTTAATAGCACGATAAAGTTAAATTGTAAGAATATCCCTAAGTAACTTTATTTGTTTATTAGATTTTATTAATAAGTTTGATTCTAGCATTTTTTCCTGAGGAGTAACGATGTTTTTATTTGTCTGGAACTAGATAAGAATATTTTAGTTTTCTCGCTTAAATAACACGATAAAATTAAATTGTAAGAATATCCCTGTGTAACTTTATTTGCTTATTAGATTTTATTAATAAGTTTGATCCTAGCATTTTTTCCTGAGGAGTAACGATGTTTTTATTTGTCTGGAACTAGAAACGAATATTTTAGTTTTCTCGCTTAAATTTCTTTATATTTTTCCCTGATGAGTAACGATATTTTTATTTTTCTGGAGCTAGAAATGAATATTTTACTTTTCTCGCTTAAATATCACGATAAAATTAAATTCTAAGAATATCCCTGAGTAACTTTATTTGTTTATTATATTTTTTTAATAAGTTTGACTCTAGCATTTTTTCCTGACGAGTAACCATGTTTTTATTTTTCTGGAGCTAGAAACGTCTATTTTAGTTTTCTCACTTAAATATAACGATAAAATTAAATTTTAAGAATATCCCTGAGTAACTTTATTTGTTTATTAGATTTTTTTAATAAGTTTGATTCTAGCATTTTTTCCTGAGGAGTAACGATGTTTTTATTTGTCTGGAGCTAGAAACGAATATTTTAGTTTTCTCGCTTAAATATCACGATAAAATTAAATTGTAAGAATCTCCCTGAGTATCTTTATTTGTTTATTAGATTTTTTTAATAAGTTTGCTTCTAGCATTTTTTCCTGAGGAGTAACCAGAAACGAATATTTTAGTTTTCTCGCTTAAATATCACGATAAAATTAAATTGTAAGAATATCCCTGAGTAACTTTATTTGTTTATTAGACTTTTTCAAGAAGTTTGTTTCTAGCATTTTTTCCTGAGGTGTAACGATGTTTTTATTTGTCTGGAGCTAGAAACGAATATTTTAGTTTTCTCGCTTATATATCACGATAAAATTAAATTGTAAGAATATCCCTGAGTAACTTTATTTGTTTATTAGATTTTTTTAATAAGTTTGATTCTAGCATTTTTTCCTGAGGAGTAACCATATTTTTATTTTTCTGGAGCTAGAAACTAATTTTTTAGTTCCCTCGCTTAAATATCACGATAAAATTAAATTGTAAGAATAACCCAGAGTAACTTTATTTGTTTATTAGATTTTTTTAATAATTTTGATTCTAGCATTTTTTCCTGAGGAGTAACCATGTTTTTATTTTTCTGAAGCTAGGAAAGAATATTTGAATTTTCTCGCTTAATAGCACGATAAAGTTAAATTGTAAGAATATCCCTAAGTAACTTTATTTGTTTATTAGATTTTATTAATAAGTTTGATTCTAGCATTTTTTCCTGAGGAGTAACGATGTTTTTATTTGTCTGGAACTAGATAAGAATATTTTAGTTTTCTCGCTTAAATAACACGATAAAATTAAATTGTAAGAATATCCCTGTGTAACTTTATTTGCTTATTAGATTTTATTAATAAGTTTGATCCTAGCATTTTTTCCTGAGGAGTAACGATGTTTTTATTTGTCTGGAACTAGAAACGAATATTTTAGTTTTCTCGCTTAAATATCACGATAAAATTAAATTGGAAGAATATCCCTGAGTAACTTTATTTGTTTATTAGATTTTTTTAATAAGTTTGTTTCTAGCATTTTTGCCTCAGGAGTAAC
Organism: Pterostichus madidus; assembly: GCA_911728475.2. Taxonomy (NCBI): domain Eukaryota; kingdom Metazoa; phylum Arthropoda; class Insecta; order Coleoptera; family Carabidae; genus Pterostichus; species Pterostichus madidus. The sequence goes on along the minus strand of OU452309.1, from coordinate 19,624,810 downwards.
GATGTTTTTATTTGGCTGGAGCTAGAAACGAATATTTGAATTTTCTCGCTTAATATCACGATAAAATTAAATTGTAAGAATATCCCTGAGTAACTTTATGTGGGTATTAGATTTTTTGAATAAGTTTGATTCTAGCATTTTTTCCTAAGGTGTAACGATGTTTTTATTTGTCTGGAGTTAGAAACGAATATTTTAGTTTTCTCGCTTAAATATCACGATAAAATTAAATTGTAAGAATATCCCTGAGTAACTTTATTTGTTTATTATATTTTATTAATAAGTTTGATTCTAGCATTTTTTCCTGAGGAGTAACGATGTTTTTATTTGTCTGGAGCTAGAAATGAATATTTTAGTTTTATCGCTTAAATATCACGATAAAATTAAATTCTAAAAATATCCCTGAGTAACTTTATTTGTTTATTAGATTTTTTCAAGAAGTTTGATTCTAGCAATTTTTCCTAAGGTGTAACGATGTTTTTATTTGTCTGGAGCTAGAAACGAATATTTGAGTTTTCTCGCTTAATATCACGATAAAATTAAATTGTAAGAATATCTCTGTGTAACTTTATTTGTTTATTACATCTTTTTAATAAGTTTGATTTTAGCATTTTTTCCTGAGGAGTAACGATGTTTTAATTTATCTGGAGCTAGAAACGTATATTTTAGTTTTCTCGCTTAAATATCACGATAAAATTAAATTGTATGAATATCCCTGAGTAAATTTATTTGTTTATTAGATTTTTTCCAGAAGTTTGATTCTAGCATTTTTTCCTGAGGTGTAACGATGTTTTTATTTGTCTGGAGCTAGAAAGGAATATTTTAGTTTTCTCGCTTAAATATCACGATAAAATTAAATTTTAAGAATATCCCTGAGTAACTTTATTTTTTTATTAGATTTTATTAATAAGTTTTATTCTAGCATTTTTTCCTGAGGAGTAACGATATTTTTATTTTTCTGGAGCTAGTAAATAATTTTTCAGTTTTCTCGCTTAAATATCACGATAAAATTAAATTGGAAGAATATTCCTGAGTAACTTTATTTGTTTATTAGATTTTTAAAATAAGTTTGATCCTAGCACTTTTTCCTGAGGAGTAACGATGTTTTTATTTGTCTGGAGTTAGAAAAGAATATTTTAGTTGTCTCGCTTAAATAACACGATAAAATTAAATTTTAAGAATATCCCTGAGTATCTTTATTTGTTTATTAGATTTTTTTAAGAAGTTTGAATGTAGCATTTTTTCCTGATTAGTAACGATGTTATTAATTGTCTGGAGCTAGAAACGTATATTTTAGTTTTCTCGCTTAAATATCACGATAAAATTAAATTGGAAGAATATCCCTGAGTAACTTTATTTGTGTATTAGATTTGAATAATAAATTTGATTCTAGCATTTTTTCCTGAGGAGTAACCATGTTTTCATTTTTCTGAAGCTAGAAACGAATATTTTAGTTTTCTCGCGTAAATATCACGATAAAATTAAATTGTTAGAATATCCCTGAGTAACTTTATTTGTTTATTAGATTTTTTTAATAAGTTTGATTCTAGCATTTTTTCCTGAGGAGTAACCATATTTTTATTTTTCTGGAGCTAGAAACTAATTTTTTAGTTCCCTCGCTTAAATATCACGATAAAATTAAATTGTAAGAATAACCCAGAGTAACTTCATTTGTTTATTAGATTTTTTTAATAAGTTTGATTCTAGCATTTTTTCCTGAGGAGTAACCATATTTTTATTTTTCTGGAGCTAAAAACGAATATTATAGTTTTCTCGCTTAAACAAACCGATAAAATTAAATTGTAAAAATATCCCTGAGTATCTTTATTTATTTATTAGATTTTTTAAATAAGTTTGATTCTAGCACTTTTTCCTGAGGAGTAACGATGTTTTTATTTGTCTGGAGCTTGAACCGTATATTTTAGTTTTCTCGCTTAAATATCACGATAAAATTCAATTATAAGAATATCCCTGAGTATCTTTATTTGTTTATTAGATTTTTTTAATAAGTTTGAATCTAGCATTTTTTCCTGAGGAGTAACCATGTTTTTATTTTTCTGGAGCTAGAAACGAATATTTTAGTTTTCTCGCTTAAATATCACGATGAAATTAAATTTTAAAAATATCCCTGAGTAACTTAATTTGGTTATTAGATTTTTTTAATAAGTTTGATTCTAGCATTTTTTCCTGAGGAGTAACCATGTTTTTATTTTTCTGAAGCTAGGAAAGAATATTTGAATTTTCTCGCTTAATAGCACGATAAAGTTAAATTGTAAGAATATCCCTAAGTAACTTTATTTGTTTATTAGATTTTATTAATAAGTTTGATTCTAGCATTTTTTCCTGAGGAGTAACGATGTTTTTATTTGTCTGGAACTAGATAAGAATATTTTAGTTTTCTCGCTTAAATAACACGATAAAATTAAATTGTAAGAATATCCCTGTGTAACTTTATTTGCTTATTAGATTTTATTAATAAGTTTGATCCTAGCATTTTTTCCTGAGGAGTAACGATGTTTTTATTTGTCTGGAACTAGAAACGAATATTTTAGTTTTCTCGCTTAAATATCTTTATATTTTTCCCTGATGAGTAACGATATTTTTATTTTTCTGGAGCTAGAAATGAATATTTTACTTTTCTCGCTTAAATATCACGATAAAATTAAATTCTAAGAATATCCCTGAGTAACTTTATTTGTTTATTATATTTTTTTAATAAGTTTGACTCTAGCATTTTTTCCTGACGAGTAACCATGTTTTTATTTTTCTGGAGCTAGAAACGTCTATTTTAGTTTTCTCACTTAAATATAACGATAAAATTAAATTTTAAGAATATCCCTGAGTAACTTTATTTGTTTATTAGATTTTTTTAATAAGTTTGATTCTAGCATTTTTTCCTGAGGAGTAACGATGTTTTTATTTGTCTGGAGCTAGAAACGAATATTTTAGTTTTCTCGCTTAAATATCACGATAAAATTAAATTGTAAGAATCTCCCTGAGTATCTTTATTTGTTTATTAGATTTTTTTAATAAGTTTGCTTCTAGCATTTTTTCCTGAGGAGTAACCAGAAACGAATATTTTAGTTTTCTCGCTTAAATATCACGATAAAATTAAATTGTAAGAATATCCCTGAGTAACTTTATTTGTTTATTAGACTTTTTCAAGAAGTTTGTTTCTAGCATTTTTTCCTGAGGTGTAACGATGTTTTTATTTGTCTGGAGCTAGAAACGAATATTTTAGTTTTCTCGCTTATATATCACGATAAAATTAAATTGTAAGAATATCCCTGAGTAACTTTATTTGTTTATTAGATTTTTTTAATAAGTTTGATTCTAGCATTTTTTCCTGAGGAGTAACCATATTTTTATTTTTCTGGAGCTAGAAACTAATTTTTTAGTTCCCTCGCTTAAATATCACGATAAAATTAAATTGTAAGAATAACCCAGAGTAACTTTATTTGTTTATTAGATTTTTTAAATAATTTTGATTCTAGCATTTTTTCCTGAGGAGTAACCATGTTTTTATTTTTCTGAAGCTAGGAAAGAATATTTGAATTTTCTCGCTTAATAGCACGATAAAGTTAAATTGTAAGAATATCCCTAAGTAACTTTATTTGTTTATTAGATTTTATTAATAAGTTTGATTCTAGCATTTTTTCCTGAGGAGTAACGATGTTTTTATTTGTCTGGAACTAGATAAGAATATTTTAGTTTTCTCGCTTAAATAACACGATAAAATTAAATTGTAAGAATATCCCTGTGTAACTTTATTTGCTTATTAGATTTTATTAATAAGTTTGATCCTAGCATTTTTTCCTGAGGAGTAACGATGTTTTTATTTGTCTGGAACTAGAAACGAATATTTTAGTTTTCTCGCTTAAATATCACGATAAAATTAAATTGGAAGAATATCCCTGAGTAACTTTATTTGTTTATTAGATTTTTTTAATAAGTTTGTTTCTAGCATTTTTGCCTCAGGAGTAACGATGTTTTTATTTGGCTGGAGCTAGAAACGAATATTTGAATTTTCTCGCTTAATATCACGATAAAATTAAATTGTAAGAATATCCCTGAGTAACTTTATGTGGGTATTAGATTTTTTGAATAAGTTTGATTCTAGCATTTTTTCCTAAGGTGTAACGATGTTTTTATTTGTCTGGAGTTAGAAACGAATATTTTAGTTTTCTCGCTTAAATATCACGATAAAATTAAATTGTAAGAATATCCCTGAGTAACTTTATTTGTTTATTAGATTTTATTAATAAGTTTGATTCTAGCATTTTTTCCTGAGGAGTAACGATGTTTTTATTTGTCTGGAGCTAGAAATGAATATTTTAGTTTTATCGCTTAAATATCACGATAAAATTAAATTCTAAAAATATCCCTGAGTAACTTTATTTGTTTATTAGATTTTTTCAAGAAGTTTGATTCTAGCATTTTTTCCTAAGGTGTAACGATGTTTTTATTTGTCTGGAGCTAGAAACGAATATTTGAGTTTTCTCGCTTAATATCACGATAAAATTAAATTGTAAGAATATCTCTGTGTAACTTTATTTGTTTATTACATCTTTTTAATAAGTTTGATTTTAGCATTTTTTCCTGAGGAGTAACGATGTTTTAATTTATCTGGAGCTAGAAACGTATATTTTAGTTTTCTCGCTTAAATATCACGATAAAATTAAATTGTATGAATATCCCTGAGTAAATTTATTTGTTTATTAGATTTTTTCCAGAAGTTTGATTCTAGCATTTTTTCCTGAGGTGTAACGATGTTTTTATTTGTCTGGAGCTAGAAAGGAATATTTTAGTTTTCTCGCTTAAATATCACGATAAAATTAAATTGTAAGAATATCCCTGAGTAACTTTATTTTTTTATTAGATTTTATTAATAAGTTTGATTCTAGCATTTTTTCCTGAGGAGTAACGATATTTTTATTTTTCTGGAGCTAGTAAATAATTTTTCAGTTTTCTCGCTTAAATATCACGATAAAATTAAATTGGAAGAATATTCCTGAGTAACTTTATTTGTTTATTAGATTTTTAAAATAAGTTTGATTCTAGCACTTTTTCCTGAGGAGTAACGATGTTTTTATTTGTCTGGAGTTAGAAAAGAATATTTTAGTTGTCTCGCTTAAATAACACGATAAAATTAAATTTTAAGAATATCCCTGAGTATCTTTATTTGTTTATTAGATTTTTTTAAGAAGTTTGAATGTAGCATTTTTTCCTGATTAGTAACGATGTTATTAATTGTCTGGAGCTAGAAACGTATATTTTAGTTTTCTCGCTTAAATATCACGATAAAATTAAATTGGAAGAATATCCCTGAGTAACTTTATTTGTGTATTAGATTTGAATAATAAATTTGATTCTAGCATTTTTTCCTGAGGAGTAACCATGTTTTCATTTTTCTGAAGCTAGAAACGAATATTTTAGTTTTCTCGCGTAAATATCACGATAAAATTAAATTGTTAGAATATCCCTGAGTAACTTTATTTGTTTATTAGATTTTTTTAATAAGTTTGATTCTAGCATTTTTTCCTGAGGAGTAACCATATTTTTATTTTTCTGGAGCTAGAAACTAATTTTTTAGTTCCCTCGCTTAAATATCACGATAAAATTAAATTGTAAGAATAACCCAGAGTAACTTCATTTGTTTATTAGATTTTTTTAATAAGTTTGATTCTAGCATTTTTTCCTGAGGAGTAACCATATTTTTATTTTTCTGGAGCTAAAAACGAATATTATAGTTTTCTCGCTTAAACAAACCGATAAAATTAAATTGTAAAAATATCCCTGAGTATCTTTATTTATTTATTAGATTTTTTAAATAAGTTTGATTCTAGCACTTTTTCCTGAGGAGTAACGATGTTTTTATTTGTCTGGAGCTTGAACCGTATATTTTAGTTTTCTCGCTTAAATATCACGATAAAATTCAATTATAAGAATATCCCTGAGTATCTTTATTTGTTTATTAGATTTTTTTAATAAGTTTTAATCTAGCATTTTTTCCTGAGGAGTAACCATGTTTTTATTTTTCTGGAGCTAGAAACGAATATTTTAGTTTTCTCGCTTAAATATCACGATGAAATTAAATTTTAAAAATATCCCTGAGTAACTTAATTTGGTTATTAGATTTTTTTAATAAGTTTGATTCTAGCATTTTTCCTGAGGAGTAACCAAGTTTTTATTTTTCTGAAGCTAGAAACGAATATTTGAATTTTCTCGCTTAATAGCACGATAAAATTAAATTGTAAGAATATCCCTGAGTAACTTTATTTGTTTATTAGATTTTATTAATAAGTTTGATTCTAGCATTTTTTCCTGAGGAGTAACGATGTTTTTATTTGTCTGGAACTAGATAAGAATATTTTAGTTTTCTCGCTTAAATAACACGATAAAATTAAATTGTAAGAATATCCCTGTGTATCTTTATTTGTTTATTAGATTTTATTAATAAGTTTGATCCTAGCATTTTTTCCTGAGGAGTAACGATGTTTTTATTTGTCTGGAACTAGAAACGAATATTTTAGTTTTCTCGCTTAAATATCACGACAAAATTAAATTGGAAGAATATCCCTGAGTAACTTTATTTGTGTATTAGATTTTTTTGAATAAGTTTGATTCTAGCATTTTTCCTGAGGAGTAACCATGTTTTTAGTTTTCTGAAGCTAGAACCGAATATTTGAGTTTTCTCGCTTAATATCACGATAAAATTAAATTGTTAGATTATCCCTGAGTAACTTTATTTGTTTATTAGATTTTTTTAATAAGTTTGATTCTAGCATTTTTCCTGAGGAGTAACGATGTTTTAATTTATCTGGAGCTAGAAACGAATAATGTATTTTTCTCGCTTAAATATCACGATAAAATTAAATTGTAAGAATATCCCCGTGTAACTTTATTTGTGTATTAAATTTTTTTAATAAGTTTGATTCTAGCATTTTTTCCTGAGGAGTAACCATGTTTTTATTTTTCTGAAGCTAGAAACGTATATTTTAGTTTTCTCGCTTAAATATCACGATAAAATTAAATTAGAAGAATATCCCTGAGTAACTTTATTTGTGTATTAGATTTTTTTAATAAGTTTGATTCTAGCATTTTTTCCTGAGGAGTAACCATGTTTTTATTTTTCTGGAGCTAGAAACGAATATTTTAGTTTTCTCGCTTAAATATCACGATAAAATTAAATTGTAAGAATATCCCTGAGTAACTTTATTTGTTTATTAGATTTTTTCAAGAAGTTTGATTCTAGCATTTTTTCCTGAGGAGTAACCATATTTTTATTTTTCTGAAGCTAAAAACGAATATTATAGTTTTCTCGCTTAAACATAACGATAAAATTAAATTGTAAGAATATTCCTGAGTAACTTTATTTGTATATTAGATTTTTTAAATAAGTTTGAATCTAGCACTTTTTCCTGAGGAGTAACGATGTTTTTATTTGTCTGGAGCTAGAAACGTATATTTAAGTTTTCTCGCTTAAATATCACGACAAAATTAAATTGGAAGAATATCCCTGAGTAACTTTATTTGTTTATTAGATTTTTTTAATAAGTTTGATTCTAGCATTTTTCCTGAGGAGTAACGATGTTTTAATTTATCTGGAGCTAGAAACGAATATTTTATTTTTCTCGCTTAAATATCACGATAAAATTAAATTGTAAGAATATCCCTGTGTAACTTTATTTGTGTATTAAATTTTTTTAATAAGTTTGATTCTAGCATTTTTTCCTGAGGAGTAACCATGTTTTTATTTTTCTGAAGCTAGAAACGTATATTTTAGTTTTCTCACTTAATATCACGATAAAATTAAATTGTAAGAATATCCCTGATTAACTTTATTTGTTTATTAGATTTTTTTAATAAGTTTGATTCCAGCATTTTTTTCTGAGGAGTAACGATGTTTTAATTTATCTGGAGCTAAAACGAATATTTTAGTTTTCTCGCTTAAATATCACGATAATATTAAATTGTGAGAATATCCCTGAGTAACTTTATGTGGGTATTAGATTTTTTGAATAAGTTTGATTCTAGCATTTTTTCCTGAGGCGTAACGATATTTTTATTTTTCTGGAGCTAGAAACAATTTTTTTAGTTTTCTCGCTTAAATATCACGATAAAATTAAATTGTAAGAATATCCCTGAGTTACTTTATTTGTTTATTAGATTTTTTTAATAAGTTTGATTCTAGCATTTTTTCCTGAGGAGTAACGATATTTTTCTTTTTCTGGAGCTAGAGACTAATTTTTTAGTTTTCTCGCTTAAATATCGCGATAAAATTAAATTGGAAGAATATCCCTGAGTAACTTTATTTGTTTATTAGATTTTTTCAAGAAGTTTGATTCTAGCATTTTTGCCTAAGGTGTAACGATGTTTTTATTTGTCTGGAGCTAGAAACGAATATTTTAGTTTTCTCGCTTAAATATCACGATAAAATTAAATTGTAAGAATATCCCTGAGTAACTTTATTTGTGTATTAGATTTTTTTAATAAGTTTGATTCTAGCATTTTTTCCTGAGGAGTAACGATATTTTTCTTTTTCTGGAGCTAGAGACTAATTTTTTAGTTTTCTCGCTTAAATATCGCGATAAAATTAAATTGGAAGAATATCCCTGAGTAACTTTATTTGTTTATTAGATTTTTTCAAGAAGTTTGATTCTAGCATTTTTGCCTAAGGTGTAACGATGTTTTTATTTGTCTGGAGCTAGAAACGAATATTTTAGTTTTCTCGCTTAAATATCACGATAAAATTAAATTGTAAGAATATCCCTGAGTAACTTTATTTGTGTATTAGATTTTTTTAATAAGTTTGATTCTAGCATTTTTTCCTGAGGAGTAACCATGTTTTTATTTTTCTGGAGCTAGAAACGAATATTTTAGTTTTCTCGCTTAAATATCACGATAAAATTAAATTGTAAGAATATCCCTGAGTAACTTTATTTGTTTACTAGATTTTTTCAAGAAGTTTGATTCTAGCATTTTTTCCTGAGGAGTAACCATATTTTTATTTTTCTGGAGCTAAAAACGAATATTATAGTTTTCTCGCTTAAACATAACGATAAAATTAAATTGTAAGAATATTCCTGAGTAACTTTATTTGTATATTAGATTTTTTAAATAAGTTTGAATCTAGCACTTTTTCCTGAGGAGTAACGATGTTTTTATTTGTCTGGAGCTAGAAACGTATATTTAAGTTTTCTCGCTTAAATATCACGACAAAATTAAATTGGAAGAATATCCCTGAGTAACTTTATTTGTGTATTAGATTTTTTTTAATAAGTTTGATTCTAGCATTTTTACCTGAGGAGTAACCATGTTTTTAGTTTTCTGAAGCTAGAACCGAATATTTGAGTTTTCTCGCTTAATATCACGATAAAATTAAATTGTTAGATTATCCCTGAGTAACTTTATTTGTTTATTAGATTTTTATAATAAGTTTGATTCTAGCATTTTTCCTGAGGAGTAACGATGTTTTAATTTATCTGGAGCTAGAAACGAATATTTTATTTTTCTCGCTTAAATATCACGACAAAATTAAATTGTAAGAATATTCCTGTGTAACTTTATTTGTGTATTAAATTTTTTTAATAAGTTTGATTCTAGCATTTTTTCCTGAGGAGTAACCATGTTTTTATTTTTCTGAAGCTAGAAACGTATATTTTAGTTTTCTCGCTTAATATCACGATAAAATTAAATTGTAAGAATATCCCTGATTAACTTTATTTGTTTATTAGATTTTTTTAATAAGTTTGATTCCAGCATTTTTTTCTGAGGAGTAACGATGTTTTAATTTATCTGGAGCTAGAAACGAATATTTTAGTTTTCTCGCTTAAATATCACGATAAAATTAAATTGTAAGAATATCCCTGAGTTACTTTATTTGTTTATTAGATTTTTTCAAGAAGTTTGATTCTAGCATTTTTTCCTAAGGTGTAACGATGTTTTTATTTGTCTGGAGCTAGAAACGAATATTTTAGTTTTCTCGCTTAAATATCACGATAAAATTAAATTATAAGAATATCCCTGAGTATCTTTATTTGTTTATTAGATTTTTTTAATAAATTCGATTCTAGCATTTTTTTCCTGAGGAGTAACCATGTTTTTATTTTTCTGGAGCTAGAAACGAATATTTTAATTTTCTCGCTTAAATATCACGATAAAATTAAATTTTAAAAATATCCCTGAGTAACATAATTTGTTTATTAGATTTTTTTAATAAGTTTGATTCTAGCATTTTTTCCTGAGGAGTAACGATGTTTTTATTTGTCTGGAGCTAGAACCGTATATTTTAGTTTTCTCGCTTAAATATCACGATAAAATCAAATTAGAAGAATATCCCTGAGTAACTTTATTTGTGTATTAGATTTTTTTAATAAGTTTGATTCTAGCATTTTTTCCTGAGGAGTAACCATGTTTTTATTTTTCTGGAGCTAGAAACGAATATTTTAGTTTTCTCGCTTAAATATCACGATAAAATTAAATTGTAAGAATATCCCTGAGTAACTTTATTTGTTTATTAGATTTTTTCAAGAAGTTTGATTCTAGCATTTTTTCCTGAGGAGTAACCATATTTTTATTTTTCTGAAGCTAAAAACGAATATTATAGTTTTCTCGCTTAAACATAACGATAAAATTAAATTGTAAGAATATTCCTGAGTAACTTTATTTGTATATTAGATTTTTTAAATAAGTTTGAATCTAGCACTTTTTCCTGAGGAGTAACGATGTTTTTATTTGTCTGGAGCTAGAAACGTATATTTAAGTTTTCTCGCTTAAATATCACGATAAAATTAAATTGTATGAATATCCCTGAGTAAATTTATTTGTTTATTAGATTTTTTCCAGAAGTTTGATTCTAGCATTTTTTCCTGAGGTGTAACGATGTTTTTATTTGTCTGGAGCTAGAAAGGAATATTTTAGTTTTCTCGCTTAAATATCACGATAAAATTAAATTTTAAGAATATCCCTGAGTAACTTTCTTTTTTTATTAGATTTTATTAATAAGTTTTATTCTAGCATTTTTTCCTGAGGAGTAACGATATTTTTATTTTTCTGGAGCTAGTAACTAATTTTTCAGTTTTCTCGCTTAAATATCACGATAAAATTAAATTGGAAGAATATTCCTGAGTAACTTTATTTGTTTATTAGATTTTTAAAATAAGTTTGATCCTAGCACTTTTTCCTGAGGAGTAACGATGTTTTTATTTGTCTGGAGTTAGAAAAGAATATTTTAGTTGTCTCGCTTAAATAACACGATAAAATTAAATTTTAAGAATATCCCTGAGTATCTTTATTTGTTTATTAGATTTTTTTAATAAGTTTGATTCTAGCATTTTTTCCTGATTAGTAACGATGTTATTAATTGTCTGGAGCTCGAAACGAATATTTTAGTTTTCTCGCTTAAATATCACGATAAAATTAAATTGGAAGAATATCCCTGAGTAACTTTATTTGTGTATTAGATTTGAATAATAAATTTGATTCTAGCATTTTTTCCTGAGGAGTAACCATGTTTTCATTTTTCTGAAGCTAGAAACGAATATTTTAGTTTTCTCGCGTAAATATCACGATAAAATTAAATTGTTAGAATATCCCTGAGTAACTTTATTTGTTTATTAGATTTTTTTAATAAGTTTGATTCTAGCATTTTTTCCTGAGGAGTAACCATATTTTTATTTTTCTGGAGCTAGAAACTAATTTTTTAGTTCCCTCGCTTAAATATCACGATAAAATTAAATTGTAAGAATAACCCAGAGTAACTTTATTTGTTTATTAGATTTTTTTAATAAGTTTGATTCTAGCATTTTTTCCTGAGGAGTAACCATATTTTTATTTTTCTGGAGCTAAAAACGAATATTATAGTTTTCTCGCTTAAACAAACCGATAAAATTAAATTGTAAAAATATCCCTGAGTATCTTTATTTATTTATTAGATTTTTTAAATAAGTTTGATTCTAGCACTTTTTCCTGAGGAGTAACGATGTTTTTATTTGTCTGGAGCTTGAACCGTATATTTTAGTTTTCTCGCTTAAATATCACGATAAAATTCAATTATAAGAATATCCCTGAGTATCTTTATTTGTTTATTAGATTTTTTTAATAAGTTTGAATCTAGCATTTTTTCCTGAGGAGTAACCATGTTTTTATTTTTCTGGAGCTAGAAACGAATATTTTAGTTTTCTCGCTTAAATATCACGATGAAATTAAATTTTAAAAATATCCCTGAGTAACTTAATTTGGTTATTAGATTTTTTTAATAAGTTTGATTCTAGCATTTTTCCTGAGGAGTAACCAAGTTTTTATTTTTCTGAAGCTAGAAACGAATATTTGAATTTTCTCGCTTAATAGCACGATAAAATTAAATTGTAAGAATATCCCTGAGTAACTTTATTTGTTTATTAGATTTTATTAATAAGTTTGATTCTAGCATTTTTTCCTGAGGAGTAACGATGTTTTTATTTGTCTGGAACTAGATAAGAATATTTTAGTTTTCTCGCTTAAATAACACGATAAAATTAAATTGTAAGAATATCCCTGTGTATCTTTATTTGTTTATTAGATTTTATTAATAAGTTTGATCCTAGCATTTTTTCCTGAGGAGTAACGATGTTTTTATTTGTCTGGAACTAGAAACGAATATTTTAGTTTTCTCGCTTAAATATCACGACAAAATTAAATTGGAAGAATATCCCTGAGTAACTTTATTTGTGTATTAGATTTTTTTGAATAAGTTTGATTCTAGCATTTTTACCTGAGGAGTAACCATGTTTTTAGTTTTCTGAAGCTAGAACCGAATATTTGAGTTTTCTCGCTTAATATCACGATAAAATTAAATTGTTAGATTATCCCTGAGTAACTTTATTTGTTTATTAGATTTTTTTAATAAGTTTGATTCTAGCATTTTTCCTGAGGAGTAACGATGTTTTAATTTATCTGGAGCTAGAAACGAATAATTTATTTTTCTCGCTTAAATATCACGATAAAATTAAATTGTAAGAATATCCCCGTGTAACTTTATTTGTGTATTAAATTTTTTTAATAAGTTTGATTCTAGCATTTTTTCCTGAGGAGTAACCATGTTTTTATTTTTCTGAAGCTAGAAACGTATATTTTAGTTTTCTCGCTTAAATATCACGATAAAATTAAATTAGAAGAATATCCCTGAGTAACTTTATTTGTGTATTAGATTTTTTTAATAAGTTTGATTCTAGCATTTTTTCCTGAGGAGTAACCATGTTTTTATTTTTCTGGAGCTAGAAACGAATATTTTAGTTTTCTCGCTTAAATATCACGATAAAATTAAATTGTAAGAATATCCCTGAGTAACTTTATTTGTTTATTAGATTTTTTCAAGAAGTTTGATTCTAGCATTTTTTCCTGAGGAGTAACCATATTTTTATTTTTCTGAAGCTAAAAACGAATATTATAGTTTTCTCGCTTAAACATAACGATAAAATTAAATTGTAAGAATATTCCTGAGTAACTTTATTTGTATATTAGATTTTTTAAATAAGTTTGAATCTTGCACTTTTTCCTGAGGAGTAACGATGTTTTTATTTGTCTGGAGCTAGAAACGTATATTTAAGTTTTCTCGCTTAAATATCACGACAAAATTAAATTGGAAGAATATCCCTGAGTAACTTTATTTGTGTATTAGATTTTTTTTAATAAGTTTGATTCTAGCATTTTTACCTGAGGGGTAACCATGTTTTTAGTTTTCTGAAGCTAGAACCGAATATTTGAGTTTTCTCGCTTAATATCACGATAAAATTAAATTGTTAGATTATCCCTGAGTAACTTTATTTGTTTATTAGATTTTTTTAATAAGTTTGATTCTAGCATTTTTCCTGAGGAGTAACGATGTTTTAATTTATCTGGAGCTAGAAACGAATATTTTATTTTTCTCGCTTAAATATCACGATAAAATTAAATTGTAAGAATATCCCTGTGTAACTTTATTTGTGTATTAAATTTTTTTAATAAGTTTGATTCTAGCATTTTTTCCTGAGGAGTAACCATGTTTTTATTTTTCTGAAGCTAGAAACGTATATTTTAGTTTTCTCGCTTAATATCACGATAAAATTAAATTGTAAGAATATCCCTGATTAACTTTATTTGTTTATTAGATTTTTTTATTAAGTTTGATTCCAGCATTTTTTTCTGAGGAGTAACGATGTTTTAATTTATCTGGAGCTAGAAACGAATATTTTAGTTTTCTCGCTTAAATATCACGATAATATTAAATTGTGAGAATATCCCTGAGTAACTTTATGTGGGTATTAGATTTTTTAAATAAGTTTGATTCTAGCATTTTTTCCTGAGGCGTAACGATATTTTTATTTTTCTGGAGCTAGAAACAATTTTTTTAGTTTTCTCGCTTAAATATCACGATAAAATTAAATTGTAAGAATATCCCTGAGTTACTTTATTTGTTTATTAGATTTTTTTAATAAGTTTGATTCTAGCATTTTTTCCTGAGGCGTAACGATGTTTTTATTTGTCTGGAGCTAGAAATGAATATTTAAGTTTTCTCGCTTAAATATCACGATAAAATTAAATTCTAAAAATATCCCTGAGTAACTTTATTTGTTTATTAGATTTTTTCAAGAAGTTTGATTCTAGCATTTTTGCCTAAGGTGTAACGATGTTTTTATTTGTCTGGAGCTAGAAACGAATATTTTAGTTTTCTCGCTTAAATATCACGATAAAATTAAATTGTAAGAATATCCCTGAGTAACTTTATTTGTTTATTAGATTTTATTAATAAGTTTGATTCTAGCATTTTTTCCTGAGGAGTAACGATATTTTTCTTTTTCTGGAGCTAGAGACTAATTTTTTAGTTTTCTCGCTTAAATATCGCGATAAAATTAAATTGGAAGAATATCCCTGAGTAACTTTATTTGTTTATTAGATTTTTTCAAGAAGTTTGATTCTAGCATTTTTGCCTAAGGTGTAACGATGTTTTTATTTGTCTGGAGCTAGAAACGAATATTTTAGTTTTCTCGCTTAAATATCACGATAAAATTAAATTGTAAGAATATCCCTGAGTAACTTTATTTGTGTATTAGATTTTTTTAATAAGTTTGATTCTAGCATTTTTTCCTGAGGAGTAACCATGTTTTTATTTTTCTGGAGCTAGAAACGAATATTTTAGTTTTCTCGCTTAAATATCACGATAAAATTAAATTGTAAGAATATCCCTGAGTAACTTTATTTGTTTATTAGATTTTTTCAAGAAGTTTGATTCTAGCATTTTTTCCTGAGGAGTAACCATATTTTTATTTTTCTGGAGCTAAAAACGAATATTATAGTTTTCTCGCTTAAACATAACGATAAAATTAAATTGTAAGAATATTCCTGAGTAACTTTATTTGTATATTAGATTTTTTAAATAAGTTTGAATCTAGCACTTTTTCCTGAGGAGTAACGATGTTTTTATTTGTCTGGAGCTAGAAACGTATATTTAAGTTTTCTCGCTTAAATATCACGACAAAATTAAATTGGAAGAATATCCCTGAGTAACTTTATTTGTGTATTACATTTTTTTTAATAAGTTTGATTCTAGCATTTTTACCTGAGGAGTAACCATGTTTTTAGTTTTCTGAAGCTAGAACCGAATATTTGAGTTTTCTCGCTTAATATCACGATAAAATTAAATTGTTAGATTATCCCTGCGTAACTTTATTTGTTTATTAGATTTTTTTAATAAGTTTGATTCCAGCATTTTTTTCTGAGGAGTAACGATGTTTTAATTTATCTGGAGCTAGAAACGAATATTTTAGTTTTCTCGCTTAAATATCACGATAATATTAAATTGTGAGAATATCCCTGAGTAACTTTATGTGGGTATTAGATTTTTTGAATAAGTTTGATTCTAGCATTTTTTCCTGAGGCGTAACGATATTTTTATTTTTCTGGAGCTAGAAACAATTTTTTTAGTTTTCTCGCTTAAATATCACGATAAAATTAAATTGTAAGAATATCCCTGAGTTACTTTATTTGTTTATTAGATTTTTTTAATAAGTTTGATTCTAGCATTTTTTCCTGAGGAGTAACGATGTTTTTATTTGTCTGGAGCTAGAAACGTATATTTAAGTTTTCTCGCTTAAATATCACGACAAAATTAAATTGGAAGAATATCCCTGAGTAACTTTATTTGTATATTAGATTTTTTAAATAAGTTTGAATCTTGCACTTTTTCCTGAGGAGTAACGATGTTTTTATTTGTCTGGAGCTAGAAACGTATATTTAAGTTTTCTCGCTTAAATATCACGACAAAATTAAATTGGAAGAATATCCCTGAGTAACTTTATTTGTGTATTAGATTTTTTTTAATAAGTTTGATTCTAGCATTTTTACCTGAGGGGTAACCATGTTTTTAGTTTTCTGAAGCTAGAACCGAATATTTGAGTTTTCTCGCTTAATATCACGATAAAATTAAATTGTTAGATTATCCCTGAGTAACTTTATTTGTTTATTAGATTTTTTTAATAAGTTTGATTCTAGCATTTTTCCTGAGGAGTAACGATGTTTTAATTTATCTGGAGCTAGAAACGAATATTTTATTTTTCTCGCTTAAATATCACGATAAAATTAAATTGTAAGAATATCCCTGTGTAACTTTATTTGTGTATTAAATTTTTTTAATAAGTTTGATTCTAGCATTTTTTCCTGAGGAGTAACCATGTTTTTATTTTTCTGAAGCTAGAAACGTATATTTTAGTTTTCTCGCTTAATATCACGATAAAATTAAATTGTAAGAATATCCCTGATTAACTTTATTTGTTTATTAGATTTTTTTAATAAGTTTGATTCCAGCATTTTTTTCTGAGGAGTAACGATGTTTTAATTTATCTGGAGCTAGAAACGAATATTTTAGTTTTCTCGCTTAAATATCACGATAATATTAAATTGTGAGAATATCCCTGAGTAACTTTATGTGGGTATTAGATTTTTTGAATAAGTTTGATTCTAGCATTTTTTCCTGAGGCGTAACGATATTTTTATTTTTCTGGAGCTAGAAACAATTTTTTTAGTTTTCTCGCTTAAATATCACGATAAAATTAAATTGTAAGAATATCCCTGAGTTACTTTATTTGTTTATTAGATTTTTTTAATAAGTTTGATTCTAGCATTTTTTCCTGAGGCGTAACGATGTTTTTATTTGTCTGGAGCTAGAAATGAATATTTAAGTTTTCTCGCTTAAATATCACGATAAAATTAAATTCTAAAAATATCCCTGAGTAACTTTATTTGTTTATTAGATTTTTTCAAGAAGTTTGATTCTAGCATTTTTTCCTAAGGTGTAACGATGTTTTTATTTGTCTGGAGCTAGAAACGAATATTTTAGTTTTCTCGCTTAAATATCACGATAAAATTAAATTGTAAGAATATCCCTGAGTAACTTTATTTGTTTATTAGATTTTATTAATAAGTTTGATTCTAGCATTTTTTCCTGAGGAGTAACGATATTTTTCTTTTTCTGGAGCTAGAGACTAATTTTTTAGTTTTCTCGCTTAAATATCGCGATAAAATTAAATTGGAAGAATATCCCTGAGTAACTTTATTTGTTTATTAGATTTTTTCAAGAAGTTTGATTCTAGCATTTTTGCCTAAGGTGTAACGATGTTTTTATTTGTCTGGAGCTAGAAACGAATATTTTAGTTTTCTCGCTTAAATATCACGATAAAATTAAATTGTAAGAATATCCCTGAGTAACTTTATTTGTGTATTAGATTTTTTTAATAAGTTTGATTCTAGCATTTTTTCCTGAGGAGTAACCATGTTTTTATTTTTCTGGAGCTAGAAACGAATATTTTAGTTTTCTCGCTTAAATATCACGATAAAATTAAATTGTAAGAATATCCCTGAGTAACTTTATTTGTTTATTAGATTTTTTCAAGAAGTTTGATTCTAGCATTTTTTCCTGAGGAGTAACCATATTTTTATTTTTCTGGAGCTAAAAACGAATATTATAGTTTTCTCGCTTAAACATAACGATAAAATTAAATTGTAAGAATATTCCTGAGTAACTTTATTTGTATATTAGATTTTTTAAATAAGTTTGAATCTAGCACTTTTTCCTGAGGAGTAACGATGTTTTTATTTGTCTGGAGCTAGAAACGTATATTTAAGTTTTCTCGCTTAAATATCACGACAAAATTAAATTGGAAGAATATCCCTGAGTAACTTTATTTGTGTATTACATTTTTTTTAATAAGTTTGATTCTAGCATTTTTACCTGAGGAGTAACCATGTTTTTAGTTTTCTGAAGCTAGAACCGAATATTTGAGTTTTCTCGCTTAATATCACGATAAAATTAAATTGTTAGATTATCCCTGAGTAACTTTATTTGTTTATTAGATTTTTTTAATAAGTTTGATTCCAGCATTTTTTTCTGAGGAGTAACGATGTTTTAATTTATCTGGAGCTAGAAACGAATATTTTAGTTTTCTCGCTTAAATATCACGATAATATTAAATTGTGAGAATATCCCTGAGTAACTTTATGTGGGTATTAGATTTTTTGAATAAGTTTGATTCTAGCATTTTTTCCTGAGGCGTAACGATATTTTTATTTTTCTGGAGCTAGAAACAATTTTTTTAGTTTTCTCGCTTAAATATCACGATAAAATTAAATTGTAAGAATATCCCTGAGTTACTTTATTTGTTTATTAGATTTTTTTAATAAGTTTGATTCTAGCATTTTTTCCTGAGGAGTAACGATGTTTTTATTTGTCTGGAGCTAGAAATGAATATTTAAGTTTTCTCGCTTAAATATCACGATAAAATTAAATTCTAAAAATATCCCTGAGTAACTTTATTTGTTTATTAGATTTTTTCAAGAAGTTTGATTCTAGCATTTTTGCCTAAGGTGTAACGATGTTTTTATTTGTCTGGAGCTAGAAACGAATATTTTAGTTTTCTCGCTTAAATATCACGATAAAATTAAATTGTAAGAATATCCCTGAGTAACTTTATTTGTTTATTAGATTTTATTAATAAGTTTGATTCTAGCATTTTTTCCTGAGGAGTAACGATATTTTTCTTTTTCTGGAGCTAGAAACTAATTTTTTAGTTTTCTCGCTTAAATATCGCGATAAAATTAAATTGGAAGAATATCCCTGAGTAACTTTATTTGTTTATTAGATTTTTTCAAGAAGTTTGATTCTAGCATTTTTGCCTAAGGTGTAACGATGTTTTTATTTGTCTGGAGCTAGAAACGAATATTTTAGTTTTCTCGCTTAAATATCACGATAAAATTAAATTGTAAGAATATCCCTGAGTAACTTTATTTGTGTATTAGATTTTTTTAATAAGTTTGATTCTAGCATTTTTTCCTGAGGAGTAACCATGTTTTTATTTTTCTGGAGCTAGAAACGAATATTTTAGTTTTCTCGCTTAAATATCACGATAAAATTAAATTGTAAGAATATCCCTGAGTAACTTTATTTGTTTATTAGATTTTTTCAAGAAGTTTGATTCTAGCATTTTTTCCTGAGGAGTAACCATATTTTTATTTTTCTGGAGCTAAAAACGAATATTATAGTTTTCTCGCTTAAACATAACGATAAAATTAAATTGTAAGAATATTCCTGAGTAACTTTATTTGTATATTAGATTTTTTAAATAAGTTTGAATCTAGCACTTTTTCCTGAGGAGTAACGATGTTTTTATTTGTCTGGAGCTAGAAACGTATATTTAAGTTTTCTCGCTTAAATATCACGACAAAATTAAATTGGAAGAATATCCCTGAGTAACTTTATTTGTGTATTACATTTTTTTTAATAAGTTTGATTCTAGCATTTTTACCTGAGGAGTAACCATGTTTTTAGTTTTCTGAAGCTAGAACCGAATATTTGAGTTTTCTCGCTTAATATCACGATAAAATTAAATTGTTAGATTATCCCTGAGTAACTTTATTTGTTTATTAGATTTTTTTAATAAGTTTGATTCTAGCATTTTTCCTGAGGAGTAACGATGTTTTAATTTATCTGGAGCTAGAAACGAATATTTTATTTTTCTCGCTTAAATATCACGATAAAATTAAATTGTAAGAATATTCCTGTGTAACTTTATTTGTGTATTAAATTTTTTTAATAAGTTTGATTCTAGCATTTTTTCCTGAGGAGTAACTATGTTTTTATTTTTCTGAAGCTAGAAACGTATATTTTAGTTTTCTCGCTTAATATCACGATAAAATTAAATTGTAAGAATATCCCTGATTAACTTTATTTGTTTATTAGATTTTTTTAATAAGTTTGATTCCAGCATTTTTTTCTGAGGAGTAACGATGTTTTAATTTATCTGGAGCTAGAAACGAATATTTTAGTTTTCTCGCTTAAATATCACGATAAAATTAAATTGTGAGAATATCCCTGAGTAACTTTATGTGGGTATTAGATTTTTTGAATAAGTTTGATTCTAGCATTTTTTCCTGAGGCGTAACGATATTTTTATTTTTTTGGAGCTAGAAACAATTTTTTTAGTTTTCTCGCTTAAATATCACGATAAAATTAAATTGTAAGAATATCCCTGAGTTACTTTATTTGTTTATTAGATTTTTTTAATAAGTTTGATTCTAGCATTTTTTCCTGAGGAGTAACGATGTTTTTATTTGTCTGGAGCTAGAAATGAATATTTAAGTTTTCTCGCTTAAATATCACGATAAAATTAAATTCTAAAAATATCCCTGAGTAACTTTATTTGTTTATTAGATTTTTTCAAGAAGTTTGATTCTAGCATTTTTGCCTAAGGTGTAACGATGTTTTTATTTGTCTGGAGCTAGAAACGAATATTTTAGTTTTCTCGCTTAAATATCACGATAAAATTAAATTGTAAGAATATCCCTGAGTAACTTTATTTGTTTATTAGATTTTATTAATAAGTTTGATTCTAGCATTTTTTCCTGAGGAGTAACGATATTTTTCTTTTTCTGGAGCTAGAAACTAATTTTTTAGTTTTCTCGCTTAAATATCGCGATAAAATTAAATTGGAAGAATATCCCTGAGTAACTTTATTTGTTTATTAGATTTTTTCAAGAAGTTTGATTCTAGCATTTTTGCCTAAGGTGTAACGATGTTTTTATTTGTCTGGAGCTAGAAACGAATATTTTAGTTTTCTCGCTTAAATATCACGATAAAATTAAATTGTAAGAATATCCCTGAGTAACTTTATTTGTGTATTAGATTTTTTTAATAAGTTTGATGCTACCATTTTTTCCTGAGGAGTAACCATGCTATTATTTTTCTGGAGCTAAAAACGAATATTATAGTTTTCTCGCTTAAACATAACGATAAAATTAAATTGTAAGAATATCCCTGAGTTACTTTATTTGTTTATTAGATTTTTTCAAGAAGTTTGATTCTAGCATTTTTTCCTAAGGTGTAACGATGTTTTTATTTGTCTGGAGCTAGAAACGAATATTTTAGTTTTCTCGCTTAAATATCACGATAAAATTAAATTATAAGAATATCCCTGAGTATCTTTATTTGTTTATTAGATTTTTTTAATAAATTCGATTCTAGCATTTTTTTCCTGAGGAGTAACCATGTTTTTATTTTTCTGGAGCTAGAAACGAATATTTTAGTTTTCTCGCTTAAATATCACGATAAAATTAAATTTTAAAAATATCCCTGAGTAACATAATTTGTTTATTAGATTTTTTTAATAAGTTTGATTCTAGCATTTTTTCCTGAGGAGTAACGATGTTTTTATTTGTCTGGAGCTAGAACCGTATATTTTAGTTTTCTCGCTTAAATATCACGATAAAATTAAATTAGAAGAATATCCCTGAGTAACTTTATTTGTGTATTAGATTTTTTTAATAAGTTTGATTCTAGCATTTTTTCCTGAGGAGTAACCATGTTTTTATTTTTCTGGAGCTAGAAACGAATATTTTAGTTTTCTCGCTTAAATATCACGATAAAATTAAATTGTAAGAATATCCCTGAGTAACTTTATTTGTTTATTAGATTTTTTCAAGAAGTTGGATTCTAGCATTTTTCCTGAGGAGTAACCATATTTTTATTTTTCTGGAGCTAAAAACGAATATTATAGTTTTCTCGCTTAAACATAACGATAAAATTAAATTGTAAGATTATTCCTGAGTAACTTTATTTGTATATTAGATTTTTTAAATAAGTTTGAATCTAGCACTTTTTCCTGAGGTGTAACGATGTTTTTATTTGTCTGGAGCTAGAAACGTATATTTAAGTTTTCTCGCTTAAATATCACGATAAAATTAAATTGTAAGAATATCTCTGAGTATCTTTATTTGTTGATTAGATTTTTTTAATAAGTTTGATTCTAGCATTTTTTCCTGAAGAGTAACCATGTTTTTAATTTTCTGGAGCTAGAAACGAATATTTTAATTTTGTCGCTTAAATATCACGATAAAATTAAATTTTAAAAATATCTCTGAGTAACTTAATTTGTTTATTAGATTTATCATTTATCTGGTCTGGCATATTGCAGGCACGTGTTCAGGTAGTTTCTCCTACTCCAGTCAACATTTGCAGTCAGGTATCCATGACATCCCCGAAACAAATGAAACATGACCATAAGACGAATTTACTGTACATGTTTAGGTGTAATCCCAGCGTCATGACTGATGGATGTCTGTGTTATATATTGCAGGCTAGTGTTCTGCGGTGTTCTTTTGTTTCACCCCTGCGTTGATGGTGAAAAGAGCGAGAGACAACTCCCCAGTAATCCAATATTCTTTTGTATTGAATGGCAGCAATGCAGTGTTTTGTTGTTCAGTGTTTTCGCTCAAAACCGGGAAGCTTATTCTGAATATCTGTGTCTCCCAATTGACTGATACGCTTAAAGTTTTTAAATGGTTAAGCTGCGGTTTTGTTCGTGATTTTTCCTCTTCGAAAACTAAATGGTTGATCCAACTGCTATTTTAGGAATTATAAAGACAGTTCTTGAAGTAATTTATCAAGTAAAATAAGAAGGAATAACTAACGTAGATAGAATTTTATTCCCTATAATTTTGTTTGAAATATTTTTCTCTAAGCCGGTGTCAGTCTATCATTTTTTCTATCAGTTTTGTTTGTCAAACTTTCCATGATAACGTCATATCAGTGAGTTTGAAGCATTCTGTTTGAAGGTGCTTTTAAGTATTGTATAACCTTGTAACAAACATCAAACTACTAGAACCGGCATGGTCGATAAACAGTTCTCTTTTTCTGGTGTTTATTTGTATCTTATTCCTGTTCGTTCGTATGTATATGTGCAAACTAATTTGTTCAGATAAGTTTCTTGATTACAATTTGTTGAAAAATGTGTTGGACAAGAGAACAAATATCTATTGTAGTAGATTTGTGTGAAGCAAATTATGTTTCATACCTAAGTAAATTAAATAATATTTATCTTTTCGGCATTAGGATACCATATTCTCGCACGCACATAGATGCTAGAATGAGATTCATTCTTAAACGATTTTTGGTGGTTATCATAGACTAGTATAACAGCTTTAAATTCACAAAATATCTAGACAACGGATAAAATTAAAACACAATTTAAACAAATATCAAGGAATCAGACAAAATCAATCGCAAATTACTGTTACCAACTTAACTATTCTACCAAAAATACCATTATTTTTATAAAAGCCGAACAGAGAAAATAGTATAAAACACTCGTTACAGAAGGCATTTCTTACACTTGTTCGTTCATCTGCTCGTGTCAGAATTTCGATCTCGTGCTACCTTCTGTAACTTGTATTTTAATATACAATTATATTTTCACATATGACTTCCTTATATTCTGTTCTATTCAAATATATAATACCTACTGTGACGAGTTCTTGACCAACTCGGCGACAAAAGTTGGCGCTGGTTGCTCGGGCGCCAACGGTTCCGGATAGCAAGTATGGAGATTGAGGTTTGGGTGCGAAGAAAGAATAAAACATACAATAATGGTCAAATAGGTGCTGTTGCGTTTTATTTAATAAAAAAAACAATTTGTTGGTATACTGGAGAATGGTGCGGACGGTGGTTGTATTGCGGGTGAAGATAGCTGCCACCACAAGGGTCAGTGTACCCGGGAGAATCGTTTCTACCTGGTTTCCGTAGTCGACGCTGGGCGTCGCGACGCTGATATGACCCGGGGAGTGGTCGCAATCGTCTGCTTGGATGTCCGCGAGTACGAGGAGCGCAAAATCGGATTTTCGAAAATCGACGCTGGGCGTCGCGACGCTGATATGACCTGGGGAACGGTCGTAATCGTCTGCTGGAGTACCCGCGAGCACGTAGAGCGCGAAACCGGAGTTTGTTAAAAAACCGACACCGGGCGTCGCGACGGCGGGGTCCACTAAGTAGCGGCTGGTTAGTAGTGTCGGATGGCGAAGAGTGGTTTTCCAACTTTTTTGGAAACCGACGCCTGGCGTCGCGACGCTGGGTGCTCGGAGATGACGGATGGTGTGCTGACGGTAGAAGTGAAAACCGTTTTTAAGATTTCGGTGGGGTACCCGAGTTACGGCTGATAATGTACGGAGTATCGCGACTGAGGGCGTACCCAAAAATGACGGTAACAGGTGCCGGACGCGGTCGACTTCGGCGACGGCGCGACGGTAGCTGTGGCGGACGTCGGGGATTTCTCGCTCTGACGCTGTTGGAGTGAGATCCGGCAATTTCGCGAAGTTACCAAAAAATGGAAGTGGCACGAGACGGATGGTGGTAGCTCGGAGGAAAACGCAAGTGTTACGACCGCAGACGCCGGGGATTGCTCTCTCTGGCGTGGCGGAAGTAATCTTGGCTGTCTTCGCACGAGTACAAAAAACGAAGGGTGACACGGGACGGACGCTGGTAGCCCGGAGAGAAACACAAACGTTACGACTGGGACGCCTAGGATTTCTCGCTTGGGCGTGGCAGAAGTAATATTTTGCGCCTCTGCACAAGTACCAGAAAAAGGGGTGACACAGGACGGACGCTGGTAGCCCGGAGAGAAACACAAACGTTACGACTGGGACGCCTAGGATTTCTCGCTTGGGCGTAACAGAAGTAATATTTTGTGCCTCTGCACAAGTACCAGAAAAAGGAGGGGGACACGGGATGGACGCTGGTAGCCCGAAGAAAAACACAAACGTTACAACTGGGACGCCTAGGATTGCTCGCCTGGGCGTGGCAGAAGTAATATTTTGCGCCTCTGCACAAGTACCAGAAAAAGGGGTGACACAGGACGGACGCTGGTAGCCCGGAGAGAAACACAAACGTTACGACTGGGACGCCTAGGATTTCTCGCTTGGGCGTAACAGAAGTAATATTTTGTGCCTCTGCACAAGTACCAGAAAAAGGAGGGGGACACGGGACGGACGCTGGTAGCCCGAATAAAAACACAAACGTTACAACTGGGACGCCTAGGATTGCTCGCTTGGGCGTGGCAGAAGTAATATTTTATGCCTTTCAACAAGTACCAGAAAACGGAGGTAACACAGGACAGGTTGGGCGGAACTTTGGGAAAACGCGACGTTCCCCTCGGCGAATGTCTTAGATTGCTCGCTCGGACACCGTCGAAGTGGGCCTGGTGAACTCACCAAGTTTCCCGAAAACGGAAGTAACAAAAGAAAACAAAAACATCCTCTAGGAAGCGCACGACACGGTACGGAAAACAAACGGAGTGCGGTTGCTTACCTAGAAGACGGAGAAGACGACTTCTTCTTTGACGGCTGATGATCGCTCAGGTGACTCGCTATCTTCGAGGTTCGCACACTTCGAAGGCGGATGAACTGACTGTCTTTAGATGGCTGAGGGCCCGGTTTATATACTGTTATTTTAATTAATCTGGTCCAAGAATGTTGTCGGCGGCTCGCACAATGCTAAAGGATAGGGAGATTTGGTTGAATTTGGAAACTGGATCACGGGAGTTTGGATTTGGTTCAAAAGTAGGAAATCGGGTGAGATGGATAGTATTGTGTCCGCGGCGAACACGGCGCACGAGTACGGTCCTGCGTTTGCGCGCTATTCGCGATTCCGTGACTCGCGCATTAAAAACCGCGGATTCTGAGCCGAAATTCAGTGTGACAAGTACGCTTCGTCACAACCCCGGGTTACTTCGGAGAAAAAAAAAGAAACATGAATCGGTGTATTTACAGTCAAATACAGGTAACAGTACAGGTAAGCAGTACAAAGCCAAAGAAAACACAAATTGACTTAACTAAATCCAATATTTACAAGTCTTAACCTAACAGTCTTAACTAAAAAACGGCAGAAAAACACTACATACCTTAACTAAACAGGACTTAATGACTAACCCAAAAAACTGAACAAAATGAATTTTAAAAAAAGAGAAACTTAAAGCAAACTTAACTAACCTTAACTACACTTAACTACACTTAACTAACCAAAAAACGTTCGAAGGCGGCACCGGAATGTCTAACCACGTCGTTGGGGGGAGGGCGGTGGCACACTGCACTAGGGGCTTGGGGGAGGGGTTGGGCGACGGGGGATGGTGACCCGTAGCCTGTTGGGGAGCCGGGTCCGCAGCCGCTTGGTCCTCGATGATCCAGGTGGTCGCTGCGCCTGGATCCAGACGGCGTAGTCTTGGCCGGCCGGCGGAACGGGTTGCCAGATGGGCTGCGGTGGGTCCGGCTGCTGGGGGGTCGACTCCGCCTCGTCGTCGCTGAGGGCCGAGAGCAGGTCCATCAGCTCTTGCGCCGCTGCCTCGATGCTGCACTGGGGAAGGGAGTGGACGTCTGACGCTGGGAGTCGGACTGGACTCCGCCTCAGGCTAACGTCCTGCCGCACCAGGGTGTTTTCGGATCCCGACGGGGCCTGCACCACGTCGTTCTCGGTATCGGACGGTATGGGCGACGTGGTCAGGTCAATGATGTCGTCGTCGGCTGAAGACGACCGGAGGGGCCGGATTACTGGTGCCATAGCTCCACTTCCGGGGAATGGGCCGAACCTGGCGACCAAGGCCACTCGCAGGGCCTCATCGCCATCGCCAGGTTCCCATCCAGGCAACGAGACTGCTGTAGGTGCTGGAGTCGGTGGCGGTGCAGTGCGGGCGGGACGGATAAGGCGATCCTCCAGGATCCCTATCACGGAAGGGATCCGTGGCTTCTTGCGCCGAGTAACCCGACCGGTACCTGTCAGCGGTAACGGTCTGCTGCCAGCCCATCCTATCACCCTGACGGAGCCATCCGTCAGGGTGCCCACCCTAGGTGGTCCCACACGACGTGGTCCCAGCCTAGGTGGTCCCACACGACGTGGTCCCAGCCTAGGTGGTCCCACACGACGTGGTCCCAGCCTAGGTGGTCCCACCCTAGTCGGCCGGGTTGGCAGG
This sequence comes from Pterostichus madidus, assembly GCA_911728475.2. Taxonomy (NCBI): domain Eukaryota; kingdom Metazoa; phylum Arthropoda; class Insecta; order Coleoptera; family Carabidae; genus Pterostichus; species Pterostichus madidus. The sequence continues at coordinate 19,597,517 of OU452309.1, read as the reverse complement.
CGGATCCACGGGGCGGCGTCCTTGCTGTCCATCCTGGGGCTGTTCCGAGAGGGTGGAATCTGAAACAGCCTTTAGATCTTTGATGTGGATTCTAATGAGTTTTTGCCCGTGTGCGCCCTTGAGGTTGTACACATTGTTACTCCATTTTTTTGAAATGGTCCACGGGCCTGAGTAACGGGGCGCGAATTTAGCTGCGAAGCCACGGGCGGCGGAGGAAAACGGATGGTCCCGTCGCATGACCCGATCCCCAAGCCGGGGTTGCCATTCCCGCCGGCGGAGATTGTAGTACCGGCATTTCTCTTGGGAGGCCAAGGATCCCAGGAGTAGATTGGGAAAGTTTGGGGGTAGATTAGCGGGGAGAAATCTTCATCTTCAATGGGTTCCAAAGAGGCGGTGGTAGTGTTAGAGGAGCTTAGGGTTCCTGGGAGTAGCGGTGAGATCCTTTCCGGCACTGAGGGTGGCGACGTGGAGTCCGCAATGGAGACGGAGGCGGTACCTATAAGTGGGGGAGGGAAGAAGCGGAAAAAGAGAATAGTCTCGGTGGAGGGGGGTGATTTAGATCACATGAAAGAGTATAAGAGGTTGGGGGATAAACTGCTGGATCTATTTGGGACGAGTAAGACTAGTAGGAGGGAATTTGAGGATATGGTGGGTGTTTTAAGGCAAATGGAGGCTGTTTTCTTAAACGTGCTGGTGGAGTCGGAGAGAAACCAGGGAAGGATTCAGGAACAAGATAGGTTTAGGGAAATAATTGAGAGATACGAGGAGGATGCCGCGAAACCTAGTGATCAGCGGGAGGTAGGGAAGGGTCCCGTGACGGTGGCAGGGCCTGCAAGGGATAGGTCGGTAGGAAGGGAGAAGCGGGAGCCGCCGAAAAGCTTCGCGGTAGTTGTAAGGGGTCAGGGGGAGACATTGTCCGCGGATGTGGTAAAGGAGAGGGTAATGACGCAGTGCCGAAAGGAGGTAGGGGTAGTTAAGGTCAGCGCTGTACGGAGGGTGAGGGACGGGGTAACCATCGTTACAACGAACGAGGGGGATCTGAGAAAGATCAAAGAGTGTAGGAAGTTCGGGGAAGTGGGGCTAAAGCTCGACGAGCCGAAGAAGGTAGGGCCGAAACTGATGGTTTTCGACGTACCGGAGTACCTTAAAGACGAGGATGTTAGGAGGGAGCTTTATGAAAACAACCTCAGAGACACGGTCTCTGAGGGAGAGTTTAAAGAGAGGGTTAGAACGATAAGTAGAAACAAGGGAATTCTCATCGTAGAAGTGCCTTACAAGGCAAAGGTGGCAATTATGGAGAGGGGCTATGGTAGGGTACACCTGGGCTTCGCGGCGTGCAGGGTAAAAGAAGTTGACACCGTACAGGCCGGGAAGCCATCGGGGCACTCTGTGTTCTCGAGAAGCTGCCCGGCTTACGAGGAGGCCGCTCGGAGGGCTAGAAGGCGGATAACGGCTGACTAATTGCTTGCACGCGCATTATTCAGCTGAATTGTAGAAGGGGTAGGGAAGTCATGTTTGATGTCGGCCAAGGGCTAGTAAGTGAGAATGTGAGTGTTGCTCTCTTGCTGGAGCCGTATGTATGGGGAGGCAGAGTCTGTGGTTTGCCGCAGGCTATACGTTTGTTCGCTGTACTGTAGATTTGGCGGCGACATTGAGCATGACATAGGGTATCTTGAGAGGGTGTTGGACACTGCGGGCAACTGCCCGCTTCTGGTGGGCATGGACGCTAATGCGGTATCGCCTTTATGGTTTAGTAAAGGGGAGATCCGATATGGCGAGTGAGTCCAACGGGGGCATCGGATCGAGGACCTTATAGGGGGTAGGGATTTAGTTGTCATGAATGGGCTAAGCCGTTTCTACACTTTTTGTGGTCACGGCGGTATGAGTGACATAGATGTGACGTTGGGTAATAGGGCAGTAGATAGGTTGCATTGGGAATGGGAGGTTTTGCCCGGCTGGGGTAACTCCGACCATAACGCGATGCAGATCGTCATCAACAGGGCATGTGCTGGTGGGGGTCGAAACGTGGCAGCAAGCTTCCCTAGGTGGTCGGTGAAGGAAGTTGGTGTTGCATGGAGGGATGTAGAGCGTGGTTGCCCGCAGGGTTCCATCAGCGGCCCAGTTTTCTGGAACCTCTGTATGGATACTCTGTTGTGGCGTCTCGCAGGGGTAGGTGGCAAGTTCGTGGCCTATTCGGATGACTTGCTCCTTCTTGTGGAGGGTGGGAGCCGGCTCGGGCTGGAGCGTGATGCCTCCCGCTGTCTGGAGCTCGTTTGCGAGTGGGGACAGCGGGCGGAGGTTGCGGTTTCGGCCTCGAAGTCGGTGACCATGCTCCTGAAGGGTAGGTTGTCTGCAAACAGGCCACCAGTAGTCAGGACTGCCGGGGTTAGTTTGCGCCATGTGCCGAGGGTTCGGTATTTAGGGGTTGAAGTAGGGGTAGGTATGAACTTCAGGCTTCACCTGGAGTGCATGCACGGGAAGCTCGGTCGGATCGTGGGAATGATCCGCCGAGTATTGCGGAAGGTTTGGGGACTGGGCCGGCGAGCATGTAGAATCATCTTCAAAGGGTTGTTTCAGGCGTGCGTGCTGTATGGGGCGAGTGTATGGTACGAAGTTCTTCAGTTCCAGTACGGACGGGATCTGATGAACAAGTGCGAGCGGGTAGCGTTGTATGCATGCATACGGGTTTGTAGAACTGTTTCGACCGAAGCGATGCAAGTCATTATGGGCGAAATTCCCTGGTGGCTGGAGGCGAAACGCAGAGCGGGGTACTACAAGTACAAGCATGGTGTGGAAATGGGAGTCCATGATCTGGTTGCGGATGGGGATGTCGCTGGCTTGTCCCCCGGGCAGGTCAAGACATTGTTGGGGAACCGGGCTACTGAAGTCTGGCAAGACAGGTGGGATCGTTCGGAGAAGGGTAGGGTAACCTACTCCTTCATCCCGGACGTAACCTTTGCTGCGAGGACGAAGTGGTCTTAGACTGAACTTTTTGTTGACTGGACATGGCATCCAATGGGGTTAGCAGAAGATGATGCATGCGCATGCGCCGGAGGTCGTGAGACCTGGGAGCATGTTTTGGGAGAGTGTCCGCTCTACGCGGACATTCGGGATCTGCATGCTTTGGGGCTGGTTAGGGACGGGCGAGGACTCCACGTCGCGGGGATGTTGGAGAGTGAGGACCGGTATAGGGAGGGAGAGGCCTTCGCGCGCGAGGCCTTTGGGCGGCGGGCTGCGGCGGCGGGACACTGAGGGTGGGAGGGGTGAGTATGGTGACGGATGAGGGAGAGAATGGCGTTTATACGCGGTTTTAACCTGGTGATGGACGCATAGGTGAATTGGTGAATTGATGAGCGGTGACGGACGAAGGAGAGAATGGCGTTTTGACGCGGTTTTAACGCGGTGGATTGGTGAATTGGTGAATGGGAGGAATGAGTGGGAAGCGACACAAGACCGCGAATGCAGGGGCAGCGTGTCCTGTCTGCGCCTAGTGCGGGCGGAGACATGACATGCTGTTGAGTGGTGGCGCACTCACATCCTCTGAGCTACGCAGGGGGAGGGAACCTTGAGGGGGGTGGCACTCTTTGCTTACCCAACTCAGGAAGAACTCTGGGTGTGGCAATCCCACGTCTCCAGCTGCGCAGGGAGCAGTAAGAAATCTCCGTCGGGCGCTGTGTGTGGCCGCTGGGGTTTCCGACCTGTTTGAGATGCGGCGATCTCACGTTCCCGAGCTACCGCAGGAGAAGGGATCCCTGGGGAGAGGACGTGCTGGGCGGACTCAACCTAGGGTGAACTTTGGAGTCGGCAACTCCACGGCTCCAGCCACGCAGGGGAAGGGACTCTCAGGAAGGGAACGCACTCTTTGCGGACCTGACTTGGGAAGAACTTTTGGGCTTGGCAACCCCACTTACCTTCAGCTACGCAGGAGTAAGGACCCTCAAGAAGGGAACGCGCTCTATGCGGACCTAACTTGGAAGAACTCTGGGTGTGGCAATCCCACGTCTCCAGCAGCGCAGGAGAGCAGTCAGGCACCTCGGTGTCGGGCTGTTTGAGCCGTGGCGGTCTCACGCTCTCCAGCCACGCAGAGGGTGATGAAGCCCCGACTACAATCGCCGTTGCGAGAGTAGAACGGGTGGATTCTTCGGGTATAGCGAACCCGCGTCCTCGATGCCCGCTTGCCGGTGCTAAGGGTGCAATAAACATACCGGCACCTGACCAGAGGTTATCTGGTAGCACGGGGACTGGCGGCCCATCGTCATCAGCAGGGCATGTGCTGGTGGGGGTCGAAACGTGGCAGCAAGCTTCCCTAGGTGGTCGGTGAAGGAAGTCGACTGGGAGTTTTACGACGAGGCGCTCTGTGACCGGGTGGACATAGGCGTGACGGAGTACGGAGAGCTGACGGTAGACGACATGACTGAACGACTGACTGGGTGGGTGACAGACGTAAACAACCGGGTACTGAAACGCGCGGGTAGAAGCAGACCAAGACAGGTCAGGTGGTGGACCGACGAACTGACGAGACTGAGAAGGGTGTCTAGGCGGAAGCGAAGGCTATTTCAAATAGCTCGACGTGACCAACTGGATTCCCTTCAGACGAGACACGCGGAGTACAGGGAGAGTGTTGGGACGTATAAACGGGCGATGCACGGGGCGAAGGACAAGCACTGGCAGGACTTTGTACAGGAGAGTGGAAACGCCGACCCTTGGGGTGCGGTTTACCGCATCTGCAGGGGGACCAGACGAAACGTGGACATACCTAGACTGAAGGAGGGAGACAGAGTTGCGGAGACGTGGAACGACAGTGCGGACGTACTTCTGCGGGCATTCTTTCCTGGTGGAGATAGAGCTGAAGTTCACGTAGAACAAGGTAGGAAGCGAGACAGGGAATTTAGCTGGGATGAGATCGAGGCTGCTGTCAGAGCAATGACAGAAGGCAAAGCACCTGGCTTAGATGGGTTTGAAGTATTAATGGTTAGGCATATTTGGGTTAGTTTAGAGGGATACGTGAAGACCCTGTTCGACGCGTGTCTGAGGAAGGACTGTTTCCCCACTTTGTGGAAGCGGGGACGTGTGGTGGTGCTGCTGAAGTCGGACGATAGGCCGCTGGATGAACCTGGCTCGTACCGCCCGATCACACTGCTGAGCGTGCTCGGCAAGGTGCTCGAGCGGATGCTAGTTGGGCGACTCCAGCCCCTGTTGGACGGACTCAGTGGTCACCAGTACAGTTTCCGTCGAGGCAGGTCGACCGAGGATGCGTGGGCAGAGGTTAAGCGTGTAGTTAGAGGATCTGCATGCAAGTATGTGTTGGGTGTGTTTATAGATTTTAAGGGGGCGTTTGATAATTTGCTGTGGGGTGGCATACTAACGCGGTTGCATGATATCGGGTGTGAGGAGATTGGCCTCTGGGACAGTTTCTTTACAAACCGAAGGGTGTGTGTTACGGGCAGAGTTGGGGTTGCATGGCGGGATGTAGAACGTGGTTGCCCGCAGGGTTCCATCAGTGGCCCAGTTTTCTGGAACCTCTGTATGGATACTCTGTTGTGGCGTCTCGCAGGGGTAGGCGGCAAGTTCGTGGCCTATGCGGATGACTTGCTCCTTCTTGTGGAGGGTGGGAGCCGGCTCGAGCTGGAGCGTGATGCCTCCCGCTTTCTGGAGCTCGTTTGCGAGTGGGGACAGCGGGCGGGAGTTGCGGTTTCTGCCTCGAAGTCGGTGACCATGCTCCTGAAGGGTAGGTTGTCTGCAAACAGGCCACCAGTAGTCAGGACTGCCGGGGTTAGTTTGCGCCATGTGCCGAGGGTTCGGTACTTAGGGGTTGAAGTAGGGGTAGGTATGAACTTCAGGCTTCACCTGGAGTGCATGCACGGGAAACTCGGTCGGATCGTGGGAATGATCCGCCGAGTATTGCGGAAGGATTGGGGACTGGGCCGGCGAGCATGTAGAATCATCTTCAAAGGGTTGTTTCAGGCGTGCGTGCTGTATGGGGCGAGTGTATGGTACGAAGTTATTCAGTTCCAGTACGGACGGGATCTGATGAACAAGTGCGAGCGGGTAGCGTTGTATGCATGCATACGGGTTTGTAGAACTGTTTCGACCGAAGCGATGCAAGTCATTATGGGCGAAATTCCCTGGTGGCTGGAGGCGAAACGCAGAGCGGGGTACTACAAGTACAAGCATGGTGTGGAAATGGGAGTCCATGATCTGGTTGCGGATGGGGATGTCGCTGGCTTGTCCCCCGGGCAGGTCAAGACATTGTTGGGGAACCGGGCTACTGAAGTCTGGCAAGACAGGTGGGATCGTTCGGAGAAGGGTAGGGTAACCTATTCCTTCATCCCGGACGTGACCTTTGCTGCAAGGACGAAGTAGTTCGACCCTAGTCTCAGACTGAACTTTTTGTTGACTGGACATGTCAGTATGAATGGTTTCTTGCATCCAATGGGGTTAGCAGAAGATGATGCATGCGCATGCGCCGGAGGTCGTGAGACCTGGGAGCATGTTTTGGGAGAGTGTCCGCTCTACGCGGACATTCGGGATCTGCATGCTTTGGGGCTGGTTAGGGACGGGCGAGGACTCCACGTCGCGGGGATGTTGGAGAGTGAGGACCGGTATAGGGAGGGAGAAGCCTTCGCGCGCGAGGCCTTTGGGCGGCGGGCTGCGGCGGCGGGACACTGAGGGTGGGAGGGGTGAGTATGGTGACGGATGAGGGAGAGAATGGCGTTTATACGCGGTTTTAACCTGGTGATGGACGCATAGGTGAATTGGTGAATTGATGAGCGGTGACGGACGAAGGAGAGAATGGAGTTTTCACGCGGTTTTAACGCGGTGAATTGGTGAATTGGTGAATGGGAGGAATGAGTGGGAAGCGGCATAAGACCACGAATGCAGGGGCAGCGTGTCCTGTCTGTGCCTAGTGCGGGCGGAGACATGACATGCTGTTGAGTGGTGGCGCACTCACATCCTCTGAGCTACGCAGGGGGAGGGAACCTTGAAGGGGGTGGCACTCTTTGCTTACCTAACTCAGGAAGAACTCTGGGTGTGGCAATCCCACGTCTCCAGCTGCGCAGGGAGCAGTAAGAAATCTCCGTCGGGCGCTGTGTGTGGCCGCTGGGGTTTCCGACCTATTTGAGATGCGGCGATCTCACGTTCTCGAGCTACCGCAGGAGAAGGGATCCTTGGGGAGAGGACGTGCTGGGCGGACTCAACCTAGGGTGAACTTTGGAGTCGGCAACTCCACGTCTCCAGCCACGCAGGGGAAGGGACTCTCAGGGAGGGAACGCACTCTTTGCGGACCTGACCTGGGAAGAACTTTCGGGCTTGGCAACCCCACGTACCTTCAGCTACGCAGGAGTAAGGACCCTCAAGAAGGGAACGCGCTCTATGCGGACCTAACTTGGGGGAACTCTGGGTGTGGCAATCCCACGTCTCCAGCAGCGCAGGGGAGCAGTCAGGCACCTCGGTGTCGGGCTGTTTGAGCCGTAGCGGTCTCACGCTCTCCAGCCACGCAGAGGGTGATGAAGCCCCGACTACAATCGCCGTTGCGAGAGTAGGACGGGTGGATTCTTCGGGTATAGCGAACCCGCGTCCTCGATGCCCGCTTGCCGGTGCTAAGGGTGCAAGAAACCTACCGGCACCTGAGCAGAGGTTATCTGGTAGCACGGGGACTGGCGGCCCCAGGGGAAACCCTGGCCAGTCGTGGGTTGGAACATCGTGCTGGCAGTGGTTGAAAGCCTACGCAGGCTAGATGTTGGCGACAGCATCGACGGGTGAGCAGCGTTGATTTGCTCGGGTACTGGCCTGCATAGTCAGTAGGGATTGGATAGGTCCCCTCCCACCAGAGAGGCTGAGGGGCTTGCACTCCAAAGCGTTCTGGTAGGCATCGGTCGTATACTTGGTGTACGCTCAGATGCCGCGCTGATTGGGCGTATCTCAATCCCGAGCCCATGGGGGCCGTGGCGGATAGAGCCGCAAGGCAGGTGCCGCCACGTAAAAATATAAGACACACTCACTCCTTGAGGGTGGGGTGCTTCTTATGCTCTTGGGAGGCCCTAGCCAAATGTAGTTTGGCGAGTTGACGGAGTTCCTCCAGTTTCGCAATCCGGGTTTTGAGGTCCGCCGGGATGTGGTTAGTCTGGTCAGGGGGATTTCTTTCACCCTGGGTGGCCTCGTGATACAGGCCTGGCATCACTGGTTCGCGCGCGTAGTTGAGAAACGCGGCGGTATACCCGGTGGACTCATGGTGACTGGTGTTGATCGCCATCGTCAGTTCTGGAAGGTGTTCGTCCCAGGTCTTTTGGTTGTGTTGACAGTACTGACCGATCATGGTTTTCAACACTCGGTTGACTCGCTCCACGGGGTTGCATTGGGGTGCATATGGTGGGGTTTGGTGGTGGTAGATCCCCAATGCGGTGAGAGTATCTCGGAGTATCCGGTTTGAGAATTCCGTGCCATTGCCAGTAATGATAGATTTGGGGCAGCCATATCTAAATATTACTAACTCCTGAATGGCACGGGTGATGGTGGCGGCGGTGGCACGTCGAAGGACTCGGCACTCTACTCACTTAGTCATGCGGTCCTGGAGGACCAGTAAGTAGCTGTCCCCCTCTTGGATGTAGGCAGCGGTCCCATGATATCCGCCGCAACAGTGTCCCAGGGTCCGTGGATGCGTGGCGGGTACATCTTACCCGCGGTCCCCCGTTGGCAGGTTTTAAACTGCTGACAGTGTCGGCACTTCCGGACGTATTGGCGGATATCCCGGAACATCCCTGGCCAGTAATACCGGGTGGTAATCCGGGAAGTGGTCTTGGTGATGCCTCCGTGCCCTCCAGTGGGGTGGTCATGATTTTCCTGGAGGACACGTTGTCGATCTGCGCGTGGGACGCAGAGTTTCCACGCGGATTCCTCGTCATCGTTGGGGACATCGATGTGTCGGTAGAGATGATGGTCGTGGAGCCGGTAGTGCGGCCAGTCGTTCGGACGATTGCGCACTTCGTCGGTGCGTTTCTGATACCATGGGCAGGCCGGATCTACGGCGTACATAGCGGTTGCACCGTCGGGTGTGTGAGCGGCCGGTATCGGTTGGCGAGACAGTGCATCGGTCACGCGATTCAGGGTGCCTTTTCGGTACTGGATCACGAAGTCGAATTGTTGGAGAAACATGGCCCAGCGTGCTAGGCGGCCGGGAGGGTTTTCCAACTTGTTGAGCCATCGTAGTGCTTGGTGATCCGTCATGATAGTAAAGGCGTATCCCTCGAGGTAGTGTCGCATCTTCTGGATGCCCCATACGATGGCCAGGCACTCTTTCTCCGTGACGGAGTATTTGGGCTCTGCCCCATGGAGAGTCCGACTGGTGTAGGCAACGACTCGTTCCCCTCGTTCCGTGTGTTGGACGAGCACGGCTCCTAAACCTTCGTCGGACGCATCCGTTTGCAGAAAGAATCTCCGGTTGAAGTCTGGGCAACTGAGTGTTAACGCGGTGGTGAGGGCATCCTTCAATGCGCTGAAGGCGTTCATTTGGGCGGGCCCCATGCCCATCCGTTTCCCTTTTGCAGAAGTGATGTCAGGGGCCGGGCTACGATGGAAAACCCGGGGACGAATCTGTGATACCAGGATGCAGCGCCGAGGAATTGACGCAACTATTTGAGGTTGGTTGGGGCGGCCATTGCCTTGATGGCCTCGACTTTATCCGGGTCGGTTTCGATGCCACTGTAGCTGATGACGTGCCCCAGATACCGAATGCTTGTCTTGCCAAACTCGCACTTATCCGGGTTCAGTCACAAGTTGGCGGCTCGGAGTCGTCGGAAAACCTCTCGTAGATGCGTCACGTGTTCCTCTACGGTTCGGCTAGCGATGATGATGTCGTCCAGGTACGGGATGGCGTATGGGTCCATCTCGGGGCCGATGACTGTATCCACTAGTCACTGGAACGTGGCGGACGCAGCGTGGAGGCCAAATGGCATCACCGTGAACTGGAAGAGACCTCGGCCGGGTACGGTAAACGCGGTGAGCGGCTTGCTGGGGCTGGACAGCGGTATCTGCCAGTACCCCTGTTTTAGGTCCAAGGTACTAAAGATCGTCGCCTGTCGGAGTTTCTCCAGAATGTTATTGATGTATGGAAGAGGGTACGCGTCTTTCTCGCTGACTTCGTTTAGACGGCGGAAGTCGATACAGAAGCGTGGTTTACCGTCCTTCTTCCGTACGATTACGGCGGGGGAACTCCATGCGCTGCGAGAAGGTTCGATGATTCCTGTTTCGAGCATCTGGTCAACCTCCTCGTTGATGATGGCTTGGATCTTGGGGTTCTTGGGCTGATACCGCTGTTTCAGTGGCGTGTGCGACTTCAGACGTATGTGATGGGTAACGAGTGGTGTAGTCCCCTGTAGTCGCTCGAACAGGGGAAGTTCGTCCCGAAGTAGCGCGTCCAATGCGGGAGCTCCAGTTGGGGGAAGTTGGATCTGTCCTAGTGGTGTGGGGACGCTGCAGTGGACGTGGTGTGGTTCGGCTCTCAGGGTGATGCGGAACGCGCGGATCGCATCCATTCCCAATATCATGGGCAGAACCAGGGTGGGGAGGCATAGTACGGAGATCTTTTGAGTGACTCCTTGGATGGAGGGACTGATCTCAAACTTTCCGGTAATCCGCGCTTTTCCCCATTGGCCATCTGTGCTTGGTGGACGGGAGGCGGTTGGCGTGGTACTCCCTGGGATATGTACTGTTGAGCGGTTTCCTGGTTAATATAGGTGAGGGTCGATCCGGTGTCGACGAGGGCTTCGGTGTGGTGTTCTTTGACGACGACTGTCAAGTGCACCCGGCCGTCGTCGCTTTGGTGGACGGCAGGTATTACTGGGAGCGGTTGTAGGACCGGTTGGCAGGGCCGTCGTGTGTGCCAGCCGGTCTGGCGTTTCCCGAGCATGGGCAGTTGCGGGACAGAACGCCATTTTCCCCGCAGCGCGAGCAGAATGCCTTGGGTGGATTCCGGCAGTCTTTCCTGAAGTGGTCTGTGCCGCCGCAACGCCAGCAAGTGCGCCCTGGTTCGTAGGTCACGGCGTGATTGGCGGTTGGTTTTTCGTAGGTTATGGGCCCGCGATTGGGTCGTGCCGCGATCCGGAGCTCTTGTAGGACCCCTTCTACTTCCCGGATCTCCTCGAGCAAGGCGATGATTGTGGGGCAGTTCTGACGGCGTATGTGCTGCCGATATTCGGGCCGCAGATTTCGGTAGAGCCGCTGGAGCTGCTGATCAGCGCTAAACCCTCCGTGGCGGCGCATCATGGTTTGGACGGCGATGACATAGTCTTGTCCCGACTCTCCGGCTCGGTGGATTCGTCGACTGATGAGTTCCTCCAGCTGGTATTTCATATCGGGGATGAAATAGTCGTGGAACAGCTGGAGAAACTTTTGCCAGGTGGTACAGGTGTCGCGATGGTTTCGATACCACAATATCGCATTACCTTGGAGTAGCTCGGGTAGAGCGGTAAGAAGCTGTTCTTCTGCAATCTCGTAACTGGCCTGGAGCTCCGTCAGTCGTTCGAGAAACATTATGGGGTCGGTCTTGCCATAGTAGCGTAGATTCCACTTCCGCACGGTCTCACAGGTTTGAGCAACCGTGCGATTGGTTTCGGTGGTGGTGAGGGCCGGTGCTGCTTCAGGTTGGGCGTCCTTTGTCGCGGAGGTAGCCTGTCGGACGAAGCTTGTCAGGCGATCTCGGAGTTCGGCGACGGTGCCGTCGGAGTCCAAGCCAAAACGTTTCAGCTCCTCTTGCAGCGGCTCCTTTGCAAGCTCGTAGACCCAGCTGGTCTTCGCGGTGCCGGGTTGCACCATTTTTTGGACGTCTGTATTCTATTCTTCGATGTCCTTGTTCGGGCGCCAAATTTGTGACGAGTTCTTGACCAACTCGGCGACAAAAGTTGGCGCTGGTTGCTCGGGCGCCAACGGTTCCGGATAGCAGGTATGGAGATTGAGGTTTGGGTGCGAAGAAAGAATAAAACATACAACAATGGTCAAATAGGTGCTGTTGCGTTTCATTTAATGAAAAAAACAATTTGTTGGTATACTGGAGAATGGTGCGGACAGTGGTTGTATTGCGGGTGATGATAGCTGCCACCACAAGGATCGGTGTACCCGGGAGAATCGTTTCTACCTGGTTTCCGTAGTCGACGCTGGGCGTCGCGACGCTGATATGACCCGGGGAGTGGTCGCAATCGTCTGCTTGGATGTCCGCGAGTACGAGGAGCGCAAAACCGGATTTTCGAAAATCGACGCTGGGCGTCGCGACGCTGATATGACCTGGGGAACGGTCGTAATCGTCTGCTGGAGTGCCCGCGAGCACGTAGAGCGCGAAACCGGAGTTTGTTAAAAAACCGACACCGGGCGTCGCGACGGCGGGGTCCACTAAGTAGCGGCTAGTTAGTAGTGTCGGATGGCGAAGAGTGGTTTTCCAACTTTTTTGGAAACCGACGCCTGGCGTCGCGACGCTGGGTGCTCGGAGATGACGGATGGTGTGCTGACGGTAGAAGTGAAAACCGTTTTTAAGATTTCGGTGGGGTACCCGAGTTACGGCTGATAATGTACGGAGTATCGCGACTGAGGGCGTACCCAAAAATGACGGTAACAGGTGCCGGACGCGGTCGACTTCGGCGACGGCGCGACGGTAGCTGTGACGGACGTCGGGGATTTCTCGCTCTGACGCTGTTGGAGTGAGATCCGGCAATTTCGCGAAGTTACCAAAAAATGGAAGTGGCACGAGACGGATGGTGGTAGCTCGGAGGAAAACGCAAGTGTTACGACCGCAGACGCCGGGGATTGCTCTCTCTGGCGTGGCGGAAGTAATCTTGGCTGTCTTCGCACGAGTACCAAAAACGGAGGGTGACACGGGACGGACGCTGGTAGCCCGGAGAGAAACACAAACGTTACGACTGGGACGCCTAGGATTTCTCGCTTGGGCGTAACAGAAGTAATATTTTGTGCCTCTGCACAAGTACCAGAAAAAGGAGGGGGACACGGGACGGACTCTGGTAGCCCGAATAAAAACACAAACGTTACAACTGGGACGCCTAGGATTGCTCGTTTGGGCGTGGCAGAAGTAATATTTTATGCCTTTCAACAAGTACCAGAAAACGGAGGTAACACAGGACAGGTTGGGCGGAACTTGGGGAAAACGCGACGTTCCCCTCGGCGGATGTCTTAGATTGCTCGCTCGGACACCGTCGATGTGAGACCTGGTAAACTCACCAAGTTTCCCGAAAACAGAAGTAACAAAAAAAAAACAAAAACAACCTCTAGGATGCGCACGACACGGTATGGAAAACAAACGGAGTGCGGTTGCTTACCTAGAAGACGGAGAAGACGACTTCTTCTTTGACGGCTGGTGATCGCTCAGGTGACTCGCTATCTTCGAGGTTCGCACACTTCGAAGGCGGATGAACTGACTGTCTTTAGATGGCTGAGGGCCCGGTTTATATACTGTTATTTTAATTAATCTGGTCCAAGAATGTTGTCGGCGGCTCGCACAATGCTAAAGGATAGGGAGATTTGGTTGAATTTGGAAACTGGATCACGGGAGTTTGGATTTGGTTCAAAAGTAGGAAATCGGGTGAGATGGATAGCATTGTGTCCGCGGCGAACACGGCGCGCGAGAACGGTCCTGCGTTTGCGCGCTATTCGCGATTCCGTGACTCGCGCATTAAATTCAGTGTGACAAGTACGCTTCGTCACACTACTTACTAATATTAAATTTGAAAAAATCAACTTGCCTCCGCCAGGATTTGAACCCGGACTTTCCACTTTAGCCGCGAACGTCCTACCACTTAGACCACCTCTGTGGTCTAAGTGGTAGGACGTTCGCGGCTAAAGTGGAAAGTCCGGGTTCAAATCCTGGCGGAGGCAAGTTGATTTTTTCAAATTTAATATAATTACTACTGACTTCAGTCATTACAATCTTATTCGTACTACTTACTAATGTAGTCTTTACAAAAAATATATTTTTAACCTCACTAACAAAAGTCAAACTACTGCTTTGAAATAAGAATTAAGGAATTTCACTAACATGTATAGAAAGGTCTCTATTTAGCTATTTCGGTCAAACTTATTGATTAAACGTCATCAAATTGAGTTTAACATTCAAAACACTCACGATTTAATAGAAAAAGTGACCGTCTAACTAATAGCAAAATATTTTCTTAGAAACTCACCGTCAATTTGCAGATATAACTTGCTTCATGCAATTAAGGACAAAAGCTTAGAAAAACATTCTTCGTTCATTCGCAAAAACACCACTTTCCCTTTAACTACATTCATAATTCCTTTCATATAAGTTTATTGGTTTATCACATTCGAAATCTTTCGTTAACGCAACAATCCTTCAATCACATTTATCTTTTTATTCCTAGGTCCTAGTTGTTAAAATCTAATTTATCGACCATTTTTGTATCCTGTCCCAAATTATAAAATTATAAATTTTTTACTCATAGGGTGTTAAGTAAGTAAACGTACATAGCTTGATAGAATATTAAGATGAAACCCAAGTCTATAATAATTCGATGTTTAACTCTTTTCATATAGCTGAAAAAGAAGTTTCATATGGACCAATTAGGAATAATTTCGTATTAATTAAAATCGAAGTTGTTTGTGTAAAAAAACCACATAACTGTTAAAATTGACATATAAGATCATTGACATCGTAATAAAAATTATATATGTCAAAGTGCGCTTTTGTGTAGGTCGAGATTTGACTAGTTAATAATTAAACTCCGGATTACTACTTGCTATTTGAATTACTTTTATTCTATACAATGACAGTTACCAAAAAACATATATTATTATATAACAACGAACAACTGAATAATAAACAAAACAAATTAGGAAAAATGAATTTAGGTGGCTTGACTGAAGAAATTGAACTGGTGAGATTGCATCTTTCAACACTCCTCCTCAATCTAACAGTTCAGTAGGTTCAGTAGATTCAGTGCTCTTGGAGTCCCAGCCTTTTCCTCAGATCTTGGAAGGTGGCCTTGAGGAGTCCTTTGGTGCGGACGTACTTCACTTCTACTTGGTCCGTCTTCATCTCTTTTGATCTTGTAGACCCATTTGTTGCTAATTGCCTTCCTTCCTTTTAGTAAAGAGGTGAGAGACCAGGTAAAAGTCTCCTTGAGTGCTTTTAACTCTTCATCAACCGCCTGGTACCAATGCGTTGCGTCCTCTCGACCTTGAATCTCCGCGAACGACGTGGATAGATCCTCAACAAAAGTCTCGGCACCGAGCGCCAACACCACGTAGTCATCAAGATGCTTAGGTGCCGCTTTGGTCCTGGTACTCCTCCTCAAGCTGGGAACTGGTGAAACGTCTTGCGCTCTGTTAAACTCGTCATCCTCTTCTTCTCGAGACTTGGACCTGGATTCCCGGTGGTCCTCAGTCCCTGGATTTTTGTGTTCATCGCCTCCTCCTGTATCTGTGACTTCTGTGTCCTCGACATCGTTGTAAAAGTTTTCCTGCTGTCTTCTTGGCAGTCGCTCATCGAAAATGACATAAAGAAACTTCGAGTTCTCTGGAGACCACAGCCTGTAGCCATTGCAGCAATAGCCAATCATGTAGCATTCCTTCGATCGCGGGCCGAATTTCCCTTTCATGAGTGGTTTGAGCAGATGCAGGTAGGCTTTGCAGCCAAAAACCCTCAACTTCTTCAGATCGACCTTTTTCCCGAACCACAGCTCAGCAGGAACTGCCTTTTCCAGAGCAGTTGTAGGGCATCTGTGTATCACGTATACCGCCGCCATCACCGCTTCTATCCACAGATGCTTCGGGAGGGCAGAATCGAGAAACATACACCTTGCTTTTTCTAAGATGGTCCGGTTTATTCTTTCGGCTAACCCGTTCTGCTGGGGCGTGTGACGAATGGTAAACTCGAACTGTATCCCGTGCTGGTTAAAGTGCTCCTTCATTTCTGTTGACAAATATTCGCGACCGTTGTCGCACCGGAACCGTGAAATTTTTAAATTGAAGTGAGTCGTAACCATGGCCTCATAGAGTTTGAAACTTTGGAAAACTTCCGACTTGCACTTCAGAGGATACACCACCGTGAAATGTGTAAAATCATCGATAAATGTGAGCACGTAGCGGTGTCCGCTGTAGGATTATGCAAGGGTCTCGTGGCGCGCTCACGTGGTTGTTGGTGAGGCAATTTTGTCTGTTTACCTTTTATACAAATTGAGCAGACTTGTTTTTCATCTCCCTCGCAGATTGTATCTACGCCTTTGACCAGTGTTTTCAGTTTACGCAGTGAGCTCAAGCCTATGTGCCCCAAGCGTCTGTGCCAGAGCTCCGTTGCGGTTTGCATTTCACACAAGTTGGCTGTTTACTCCGTGACTTTGAACGAGAGCTCATACAATTTTTGTGTTCTCGTCGCAATTGCAATCGTTTTTCCAACCTTCCGAATAACTCCTCTGCTGTGTTAAAAAAATAATTACATACCCATCTCTCTCTAATACTGACGCAGAAAGCAAGTTAAACTGCAATCCCGGGACTACGAGACGTTCTGATAGTGATTCTGTTTGTCTTGCCATCCATAATAGATTTGACGTGAACGTCACCTCGTTTTGTCGCAGTCAAAATCGAACCTGTCTTGGCGCTTTTTATAATGATTCTACGCTCGAGATTTCTGACATTTGAGAGTAATGTATCCGAGCTTATTAAATGTTCGGAAGCGCCCGAATCTAAATACCAGTGCAGTGTTTCTGTATTCTCTGGGCCAGCAATGAAACTGTAGGCTACTCTCTCTTCGTCCTCATCTTCTGCTTCCACTGTTACGTGAGATTCCTGGTGTTGCCTCTCTCGATTGATCGGTGGTTTCTTGCACTCCGCCCGGAAATTGCCATAAAGACCGCAGTTATGACACTTATAATTCCGTTTGTCGACGTTCTTCTTGATGTGTTTGAGTTTGGTCTTCGAAAGCCACTTGGGTCGTGGCGAAGATGTCGTAAAAACCGTCGATGGTTGAGCCTCTCTGTCATGTCGACCACATAACCTCTTCGCCTGCTCATCAAGAAGTCGATTCTTCACGAAGCTTAATGTAAGATGATCTTCCGAGAGAGTCTCGATGGCGGTCACGACAACGTCGTACTCCGCTGGCATCGTTAGGAGGAGATGACACACGATGTCGTTTCTTCCATCGTTGCCCCAGTGGATTTAAGATCCCGAATGAGCTTAACAAATTTCAGAAAATGAGCCTCAAGAGTTTCTTCGCTTGTATTAAATTGCATTGTTAAGAGAGTTTTTCGTATTAGCAGTTGACAGGCAATCCCTTTACGAGCAAATGTGTTTTGTAGCGTTTTCCAAATATCAAACGCCGTTTTCCGTCTTTTACGTATTCCAGCTGATTATCAGCAATACGCTGTATAATCGCAGACTTAAACTTTTTTTTCTTTTTTGATCCGTAGCAATGACTTTGTCCAAAAGTTCGGAAAGTGGATTTTCAATAAATTCCAGGAGATCCATTTCGTCTAGGTACGTTTCAATTCTAAATTTCCAATTACTGTAGTTTGTGCCATCAAAAAGCGGAATTTTGTACCTCGTTTCCTCAGCCATAACCTCAGACCAGCGATTCCTCGATTTTCCAGTAAAACTATAATGTCGAGTGCTTTTCAGAAAAAATCTGGGCCCATAACCTGTCAAAGTGCGCTTTTGTGGAGGGCGAGATTTGACTAGTTAATAATTAAACTCCGGATTGCTACTTGCTATTTGAATTACTTTTATTCTATATAATGACAGTTACCAAACATATATTATAATCAACAATGAACAACTGAATAATAAACAAAACAAATTAGGAAAAAATGAATTTAGGTGGCTTGACTGAAGAAATTGAACTTGTGAGATTGCATCTTTCAACAATATACCTACGATATTAATCAACAGTCTGGTGGTATGGATAGTGTTACGATATTTGAATCCAGAGATCCCGAGTTCCAATGCCACAAGCTAAATATATCTGATCTACCACACCACGGTTCGGTGAGTCTACGTAGACTCCGTACTCTAATTGGAATTAGGTTTCTGTTTTACAAAATAAAAAATCTGGTGTAGTCACCACACGACTTTTTTATACATAGCATATTTAATATCAAAAACGCTGAATTGAACACTTATGACTTGCTCCTTGCGTTTGACAATTGTTATTTGACATATAAATGTTAAACATGTTTATGTTTTTTGTTTCTATTGCTACTATGATTATTGAACTATATTATTAAATATATAAATTATATTTTCTCAAAATTAGACGCATATACAGGAAAATTGCAAATAACATCTTATGTTCCAAATATTTTTGCTAACATCTTTTATTTAATTTTTTTTTTTCATAACCGATTCCATTTTTTAAATGAATGGAATTTATTGTTTTGTGTGTCCAGTAAACTTCTTCTTCCGGTTTTTCAATTTCATTCAAAATCAACTCAGCTCTTCGTATTTTCATGAAACTTAAATTACCAAGTTTCATTAACAAATCTTATCTCGTTCATGAGATATTGCACACTCGGACACACATCCATCCATCCATCCACAGATCATAATATACTACTATAGATGAGAAACTGCCATGTTACGCACTGGGACTGTATTTTGCGCCATCTGAGTAGTGGAAGTCTAACTAAAGTCACGTATATAGGCTACCCGATATGCATATTTAGGCAGCTTGTAATTTATATTATTATCTTATATTTATTTAAACTACATAATATAAAAATTCATTATTAGAATATAAATATTTATTAAAATATTCTCCTGTATACAATTTATTTATCATTTGATTTGTTTTAATCGCAGTTTTAACCAACTCTTGTGAACTTGAAAATATATTATGACTTCCTCATTTAAATATTATTTATTATATGATCACTTACTTACCAGTAGCAGTGCAGTTTTTTACAATGGCAATTTTTAGGAATTCTTGGTCATTATCGGAATCTTTCTCACAATTATTTGTTTAAATGTATCAAAAATTTAAACAATAATGGTTTATTATTCGGATTTTACACTTCATTTACTTAGTTTCTTCTTTATTTTTTAACAGCAGCTACTATCATAACATCGTCATCATCCATTTTTGAGCCTGGTCGAAATTATACCTGTCAAAATAATACCGATTGTGGTATTAATCAAAGATAATATATATCCTACTAGAGGATTTCAATTCAATGGGTAACGCCGAATTTTGTGGAATTGCGCTAATAAAGGTCGACATACTTCTGGTTGCTCTCTACGGAACTTGTCTAGGTAATTTTGAATTTTTTTTGTCTAAATTTGAAGAGTTGCTCTTAAGATTCAGATGTCACTATAGAAAAGTAATTTTTGTAGGAGATTTTAATTTTGATTTTATAAATGACAGTAATAAAAATGTCTCAAAATATAAATCTGTTGAATTTAGAAACTTAATGTATTATTTTGGTCTTCGAGCTACTGTCACAGAGCCTACTAGGGTGACCGATTCATCAAGTAGCTGCATTGATAATATTGTTACAAATTTAGATGATAGTTATATTAAAGTGGGTGTATTAAATCCTTGTCTCTCCGATCACTTTGGGCAATATTTATTTACTTTAAACCAAAACAATTCTCCAAAAACTCAACAAACTTTTGTGAGAAGCTTTACTGAGAAAAATATGCAACTTTTCAAGTACGCTTTAAATGTCATGGATTTTCATAATATTTTCAAAGATAATGAAATACCTATTAATGAACACGTTAGCTTCTTAATAGATTGTTTAACTCATTTATTAAATATTTATTTTCCACTTAAGTTACGTTCAATCAAACAAAACCAACCTCCTATAAAATGGTTTAATTCTACACTAAAAATTTTGAGGGATGAACTTAATATCTTCAGTATTTTTTAATAGTACAAAGAATATAAAAAAGAAATTCTGAGAGCTAAATCAACCGCTTACAGTAGTTTTATACAAGATTCGAAAAATAGATCTAAAAGTTAAAAGTAATACGAATACGCATCCGCAATTATCTTCAAATGATTTTAACGAATATTTCACAACAATAGCTGCATATCTTATAAAAGACATTCCCAATTTACAACTTAAAGCCGAAAATTTTTTAAATGTAAACTCTCACACTAGTATTTTTATTTTTGAACCAACAGATGTAGTTGAAGTCTACAAAGCAACTAAATCTCATTATAATCTAACACTATGAATATAGTTGGAAATAATTGTTATGGAGGCAAACATAACAAAATTTGAATCTATAAAACCTTTAAAATATCTTACGTTATGTAATCTATAAATACCACTTTATAGTTCACTTACATAGCATAACATAACCATGACATGATAAATGACCAAATTTCATTTCGCATTCTATGCTATCTTCTTTCGGGAATTCTCAGTCATTATCGAAATCACTCCGACAATTGATTGTTTATATGTGTCAAAAATTAAAACAATTTCTGTTACTTAATTGGGTTTTACACATTCGTTTACTATTACAACATCGTCATCATCCATTTTCGATCACAATAGAAATTATAACTGTCAAAATCATAATATATCATAGCATAACATAATGAAAATATAAATGTACATATATACGTATAATGTTTCATAGTTTTCATAAGAATCATAACATAACATAACATAACATAACTTAAGAAAACAGAATATGGCCAATTTTCATTTCATATGGTTATGTTATGTAATCGGTTACGTTCAAACAAATTCGTGAGTTATCGTTATTTGTTTACACTTCAAACAAAACAAAGACAATAACAATTTAGACAGCTGTCAAATTAAAAAATGCAATTTTTTATAAAATGAGTGAAATATTATTAATTTCACCTGTAGAAAAGAATGCCACTGGTGTGGCACGTGCCTGGAGTGATGTATCCACACGAGTATTGCATTTTGTATTGTTTGTTTTAGAGCTGTGTTATGTAATTGAAGTTTAGTGTTACAACAATTGTTAATGTACTGGAGATGTGGATATAGGACACGTTACAACATCTATATTTATATTATCTAAATAAATAAATAAATATATCATCACGCATTTTACCCATCACTGAGTGTGGCACTCTACCGGGGCTGATCTCGGTAAGTGATATATTTATGCACGTGAAGTGCGGTTACCAGTCGTCAAATCATGGCCTTCAAAGATGTTAGTGGTGGGGGAGCCACAGGGGTAATTTTAATTTGATGAAAGTTGTTCATCGGCTGTGGGAATAGAACCGGGGTTCTCAGGATCCTCAGGCCGACTTGATACCACTGAGTTATTACACCATATTTGTGTTATCTAACCTAGAAAATAAAAAAAGTTTGAATAATTAATTCCTGACCTAATAATTTTAGAATAAAATTGTAATTGTAAGGTATGTTCGGTATTAAAAATTGTATTCAATAAACCTACATTTTTGTATTTCAAAGAATAAAATCTGCTTTGCTTACCACGGTACTTTCCAGACCACAAATTTAGATAAAATTTGTATAAATAACTAACTTTCAGATAAAAATATTCTTTAATATTTTTACCAGAATTCTGTGGCCGAGAACTTTAATTTAATACTAAACTTGGTCTAATTCTGGAAAAACAATTCACAATTACTTTTATCTACCGAGTGTAGCACGAAAAACGAACCTATAGGCGTTTAGCATAGGAAAAAAGTTTTTCCGTGCGCATTGCTTTCCAAATTATTTTAGAGCAAAATGCTTCAAATATAAGTTGTTGCACCTAAATTCTACACATTTTCATTGTTTTGCATCGGCAGAGATTAAATATGAAAATTTACAAAACTACAATTTAACAGTTTTAGGGCCAGTTTTTCAATCATCGATTAATATTAATCAGGATTAAATAATAATAGAAACTATAGTTTCCATTATTATTTAATCATGATTGTTATAGGTACATTAATATTTAAATAAGGAAGTTGGCAAGAGAGACAATTGAAAAAGTACAGTTTTTATGTAGTAATGTCAAATGAATAAAATGAGTATATTATTGTGAATAATAAAGTATTAATTATAGATATTGTTATTATAAATAAACAATATAACAATGATTAACATTAATCGAGAGTAAAGCGGTGATTGAAAAACTGGCCCATAACAAAATAAGAAACAAATCCTATCAAATATTGAAGTTTTGTATTGTTTATAAGTAAATTCTACATCTGCCTGGAATTTTATTTATACAAATTTATTAAAAATAGACAATTATTCACATGAATACAAATTACAAATAATTAAATGGCTTTATTCAGGGCAAAGTTTGACACAAAAATATAATGCATTTGTTTATTGTTTTGTTATAATCCCGTTGTTAAAATTAATTAAATTTTAGTTTTGTAAATTTAAATTTTTAATAGTAAATGAGTAATAGTGTTTTCTATAACAATATATATATATATATATATATATATATATATATATATATATATATATATATATATATATATATATATATATATATATATATATACCTGTATATACCAGGTGACCCATTTTAATTTATCCACCGGAATAACTTGACGTTATATGTGTCGTACAAAAAAATGTTCCGAATAAAAGTTCAATGGTTTTGAGGGGGCTATCCAACCCAGTCAAATTTTCTTCACCCCCACCCCCAGGGGCTGGGGGAGAGAAGTAACTTTGATATCTTAAGTGGGAACTCCTATTTTTTATTACAGATTCAGATTCTCCATTTAAAATTATGAATATTTTATTCAAAAGGTTTTTTTGAATTCGTGCTGTAGTCGCAAAATTTAAATACGGCTGCAAAAATGGAATACTCGGGGTACTGTGAGCCTTTGTGTGTAACAAAAAGAATGAGAACAATTATTCGAATTTTGTAGCATTGACAGATGACGCTAAAATCGGTAATTTTTGTTTTTCAAAAAAATGAATCAGACAATCGGGGAATTTCAACCGAGCTACCTTTAGGTGGTGTAAGCTAATGCTGGCGATGAGAAATATTCACAGCGCCATCTATCACGAATTCAACAAAACTTTTTGAAAAAAACAATAAAAAAGCTTGTGTGTCGTCGAAGCTGTTAGGTCTGCGCGTTGATATACGTTAACTTTTTGTTGCGACAAGTATCGCGTTTCGTTGGCCATCGAATCGTAATACGTCGTGTTGCGCTATATTGTCGTGTTGTCTGTTAGGTTTTTACCTTTTACGCACTCCTGATTGCTCTTGCAGAGCACAGTAACCCATCTTGGTATGATTTTATTTCTGAGAATTATTTACTTCATAAATCTTAATTGGATTTCTTTCTTAATTTAGTTTTGTCTTTAATACAGTATCAGTATTTTGAACAATCTTTAATATTATTTTTATGTGTATTTAAACATCAGTTTTGAATATAGCCGTTAATTCTTTATTAATTATTTAGTATTCTTTACGTTATAAAATTGATACCTCTACGTACCTTGCGAGCCTCCCCCGCTTCCTGCACGCCGAGTATTTTCTAGTGTCAGTACCTCCGTGGTTGGGTATCGTTGGCAAAGAAAACAACCACGTGGCGCCCTCTATATTTATTTTAGTTTTAGATTTCGATATTTAATTATTTTTCTACTGAGACATTTAGCTAGCCGCTTCCATCTTGTGGAGCAGAATTGTACGTGAAAATATTTTAGAGACTTTTAGTGCGTCAAGTACTCTCTAATAAATTGTAAATTAATAATAAAAATTAATGACACACATACAAATTTACTTGTAGTACTTAGAGGTAAAAGCGGTCCATTATTTGTATATTCTTATTCAGAATAAATTATTAAAGGAAGAATCAGCAATTGACATTCTTTTGACAAATTTCTTCCCTTCGGAATTGTTATAATATAGCTTTTAAAAACTAATGTAGGTCAAAGTCAAAGACCTTAAACAGATTTTTTTATGTTTAAAACAATTGATCGTGAATCTGACAGACCAATGACAACTCGATATAGACAGAAATTATATGTCATGTTAACTAAATAATTATGAAAAATGAAAAATTTTTTTTTCAATACATGAATCGATAAATATAGCTATTATTCAATATTTTTATATAAGATTTGTGTTTCAACGCCGTTTTTTTTAATTGTCATTTATATATAGCACCATTTTCTTATGATATTATTAAGTTATATCCGGATGGATGTAAAGGCTCATCATTACTATAATAAATAAATAAAAATAAATATATCATCACGCCTTTTACCCATTACTGAGTATGGCACTCTGCCGATGCAGATCTCGGTAAGTGATATATTTATGCGCGTGAAGTACGGTTACCAGCCATCAAATTACGGCCCACAAAGATGTTAGGGGTGGGGGAGCAGCAGGGGTAATTTTAATTTGGTGAAAATTGGTTGTCGGTTGTGGGGATCGAATCGAGGTTCTCAGGATCCACAGGCCGACTTGATACCACTGAGCAGTTACCCCATAAATAATGTAAACCTCGATTTAATAGATTATATTACACATTACCGAAATATATTATAGAAATTCATTATTTTATTGAACTAATCTTGGTAAACGTGGTAAACTGTGAGTAATAGTGTTTTCTATCACTAATAATGAAAGAAATTGTTTCATTACGTGTTTTACACGTAATTTCTTTCCACACTGATTTTACGTAGATACAAATTATAAATTATTTTGACAGGCGTCAAAATTTCAAATATATTAGCTGTATTCCATTTGCCACTTGGTTCACTGAATTAAGCAAACTGATGCACTTATTGAGGTGAATTACTTCAAACTAAATTAGAATCTGTAATTCTAGTACTAAAAATAAAGTCAATGATGTAATCCAGCAAAATAAATAAGTGATCTTGTTCAGTAAATGTAAGTTAGATCTGATCCAAATGGCAAATGGAATACGCCTTATGTTGGAAAATTTTAAATGATCTCTAAGGAGATAAATAAATAAAAATAGTGAAAAATAGTAAAATGATACCAATGCAATTATAGTACTTACTTTTCTCACTATATTTTAACGTTTTTTCCAGCATTTTAATAATAGTTGAAAAGTTTATCACTTTCTAAACTAAAGACATTTTTTTTTTTCTGGCTTCTTTGGCGGACCAACTACTCAGGTCATATGCCGCCATTACGCCCTGATCTGCGTTTTAGTTGTTATTGTCAACAGCAACGCGAGTTTTCTCTGGACGAAAAAGACATTTTATTAGTCGTATTATTAAACAGTTGTTTTACGAACTTAAAACAGCCATCTAAAAGTTAATTTTGCGCACGGTGGTGGACAAAATTTATTAAAAGGAAAAATGGTTCGCAATTACATAATTAGTAACTTTGATTATTTTAAAAAAATCTGGCAAATAAAAAATCTAAAATTATTATTTTACAAGTTAAGGTCTTATGATCAAGAGCCGCGGTCACTATGCTGCATATAGGTCGAAAAAGTAAAAATTATGACACCGTTGGGATTTGAAATTAGGATCAACATCAACGCCTATATTTTGTTACCGGAGTTTGATTATTTTTTATTTGTGCATTCAATATAAAATAAAATGTATACGAATTACATACATACATACATACATACATATATATCATCACGCTATATCCCAATAAATGGGGTAGCACGAACTCTAAAATCACTCATAAAATATTCACTCATCACATTCATCAAATAATCAGCCCTCGACAAACATTATCATCTAAACACACCACCCTCACTTTAACCACATTCATAGATCATTCCATATAAACTTATTCATTTATTACACTCGAAATGATTTAACCCACAACAAACCTTCAATCACAACATTCCTATTCACTTGTCATTCATCTTCTTTCTTCGACGTACATAACATATGCATAAAACATCTAAAATTACTCACGCTTATTCCTAACAACGAATCTAATAACGAATATACAAAGATTAGAAAAGATAAAAGTGATAGCCTGCACTTGTATATGAAAAGTCCAAACAATTCAGTAACTGAAAATGAAACAAATAGATAAGAAAGGAAGAGAGTGTCGCCCTGCCCTTGTTTTTGAAAGTAAATTCCACACAATTCCAGTTAAGTACTCAATTTAATTACAGAAAACGAATAAAAAAGATAATAAACGAAGGAAATGTCGTTACTGCGCTTGTTTTTGAAAGTGAATTTCACACAATTGCAGGTTAACACTCTAATGAAATTACTAAACAACAAAACTAAAATAAAAAATCCTGCACTTTTCTTAAATCATCAGATTCATGCCGCAATTAACATTCGCTAAACATTCCTATCCTGACACACCACTTTAGCTTCATCCACATTCATAATTACTTTCATACAAGCACGTTTGTTCCTCATACTCGGAAACTTTCGTTCACTCAACAATCCTTAAATCATATTCATCCATTTATTCATAGATCGCTCACGCAATCTTTCACCCTCAATTTCACCAACATATACCTGTTTCACCAATCTCTCATTCGACATATGTTCTGCATGCCCAAACCATCTCAACTGACCTACTTTTCTAACTACATTCTTCTCAATTTTACACTCATCATACACCAATGTATTCCGGACACGATCTCTTCTAATCTAACCACACACACCCTGTAAATACCTTATTTCCACAGCAGTTATACGACGTTCATGTTTCTTCATCCACACCCAACATTCACTTCCATACATCAATGTAGGCACTAAAATACCATTATACACACTCAATCGAGCATCTCTGGATACATTCATATTTTGAGCAAAGATTCCCAGAGCACCCAATACTTAATCCCGAAGATACTCTTCTTTCAATCTCACAGTCAATACGTCCATCCCTCGAAAACATACTACCCAAATATAAAAACTCATTCACTTGACCCAATCTCACATCATTCACCGAAACATTGCAGTCAGTCACCAAATCGTTCTTTTCAAACACTTTACTTTTATCAACATTTAATAACAAATTTAAATCTTTTCCTACTTCATTTATACATAGAAATATTCGTTTCAATTGCTCTTCAGATTCACCCATAACAACATTATCCGCATACGCTAATGCAGGCATAGCACTACCACCAATATGTACACCACCTACGCCATTCAACGCCGTTCGTAACAACACATCCATGTACAAATTAAAGAGCCACGGAGACATCCCACAACCTTGTTTCACGCCAATATCTATACAAAACCAATCACTCAATCTACCATTAACTCTCACCGTAGCTTCACTGCAAATTGATGTACGGCAAAAGCGAACATAGAGTATACCATGACAATTGGGTATTTGTGCCAGGCATCTTGATATACTTAGAGTATTGTCATTGTCAATTAGCTACCACATTATTAAAATAATTTTTTAGACAGCAGCATAAGTACCTACTTGATTTATGACACTGTTTTATTTCCATATAGCACTTTATTGGATCAAAAGTCAAAATAATTGTTGTTCCTAATTAATTAATTTCTTTGCATTTGACAAATTTTATAGTTTGATGGTTATATAAAAATATTGTTAAACAAAAGTAACAACACAGCATACTTTGAGATACAACTAAAATATGCAAAAGAAAATAAATCGTCTTCAAGGCACATAAAGTTTTGTGTGCAACTCATACATAATCGAACTTTATAGGACTAGCTTCATTTATCAGCCCTGCTTGCTGGGTTCACTCCGACATTAACTACGGCTAGTCGATTAAATTTTGCATTGTGTACTTGCACCCTACGGATTCGGAGAGTTTTAAACCTAGTGTTTCTAGTTTCCTTAGTACTTTACTAAAAAAAACCAATTACATTAATAAAAGCTAAATCGACATTTAATATAATGTTTCAATCTTTGATTGCTGTTCAATCGTCGAGAAAAAAGAGCTTGTTCAATCGTCGAGAAAAAAGAGCTTCGATTTATTGCGTTGCAATTATCTGCATAAAAAGAGTCGCATTAAGCTACGTATTCCACATTGTAATATAGGTTTGTGGCGAAAAGGGTAAAACATGTAGATTATCTTTATAATATTGGATACATAGCAGTGCTTTGATAAATATTTTTTCCCTGTATTTATCAAGCTATTAATATATTGAAATTCGTTACTTAATTTTTTCGCTATTCTAACACATTAAAAAACTTACATAATTTCTACATATGACCAAATATGCAGCTTCGAAAAAATATGCTCAAAAACATATAAATATGCAAAATATGTAAAATGAAACTTGGTTTAAACGTTTCGTTTTCACATAATTAGTGTAGATATGCAACAAATTTCGCAGGCATATAAATAATATTATATATGCATAATAAATAAAATAAATAAATAAATCATCACGCCTTCGACCCATTACTGGGTGTGGCACTCTGCCGAAGCAGATCTCGGTAAGTGATATATTTTGCGCATGAAGTGCGGTTACCAGTCGTTAAATCACGGCCGCCAAAGATATTAGTGGTGGAGGAGCCACATGGGTAGCTTTTGAAATTATGAAAATTATTTGTCGCCTGTGGGAATCGAACCAGGGTTCTCAGGATACTCAGGTCGACTTCATACTACTGAGCTAGCCACCCCATATATGCATTTGCCATATAATCCCAGCTGTACTTATTATTTAGAGTTATGCGCAATTTAGAACATTTTTGTAAAAAAAAAAAAAAACTAATCATTGCATTACAGCTCAGTAAAATTCAGTGAAATGTCACATGAAAAAGTACAAAGTTCTATCTACATTATTTTTATGTGCGAAAGTTTTATCTAAACTATACACTTAACATAAGTCAGATGACTCTGAAAGTTTAATTAATGGTAAAAATTATATATCGAACATTATATTACTAATGGAGTAGCTAGCTCAGAGGTATCAAGTCAGCCTGTGGATCCTGAGAACCCTGGTTTTATTCCCACAGGCGACAAACTATTTTCACCATTTTAAAACTACCCCCGTGGCTCCCACACAACTAACATCTTTGGAGGCCGTGATTTTACGGCTAGTAACTGCACTTCATGAGCAAAATATATCACTTACCGAGATCTGCTTCGGCAGAGTGCTACACTCAGGAATGGGTAGAAGGTGTGATGATATATTTTGATTTTTTTTATATATTACTAAAATCTGGATTCTCTTAAAAATGTCAGTTAGAACCTTGTTAAGGTGTTCATTTAATTCATACTGAAAAATAACTTCGCGTTATAAAACACTGATTAAGTACAATGAAGGTTTTTTGGCTTTCCTAGATTAAAGAATATAATCCGTGATATACTGTACATAAATCTAAATGAAGCAGTTAAAGCCCTCGATACCATGGTCCTTCAGATATCTCAAGAAGAATGGAATTCTTGCTTTAACGATTGATTTTATCGAATTTGTATATGTGTTTAGTTGAAAGAATTTTTCGAAAAATATTATTATATATTATACATATGAGGTCTGGCTATTAAACAATATCGCTTGTGATGAAAAGGAAACTGTTTTCTCTATTAACGAATAAGTTGAGGCAGCTGTTACTCGTAAACGCAGTAAATGGCGATAATTACAAACTTAACAGTACAAGAAATTATATTGTATATTATTTCCATAATATGTTAAATTCATATTTTCATTTATAATACAATTAACAATAATATTATCAAATAAATTAAAATAACAAATAATAAATTAATTCTTTATTTTCTGCTAGTTTGCACTATTTATTATTAAAATACGCTTCTGTTATTTTTTCTTTTCCCATAGTTTTGCGAACTACAATTTTTATAAAGTTTTTGATCTGAAGTTGACTTGACAGAATTTTCGGTTTCCTGAACATCTTCGCAATTTATGTGTGAAGCAACTACTAAAGAAATAAATCATATGACATTTTTAAATATGAACAGAAATAATTTACTACCTAAATCGCTAGCATTTGTGGAAGGTAAACATTCCCCTCTACCTCCTAATATTTCACGTATATTATCATCTATTATCGTAATTGTTGATGCAATATACCCAAAATCTGCAGGACCACCACTAGTTCTTTTTTAAATAACATTTTTCGTTTGCGAATTTAACTTGACTTCTTTTTTCAAATTTTAGTATTTCTTCCTTAAAAGTAATGAATTTATTATATTTTGCCGCTGATATGGTTACATAGCGCCGAAATTTCTTCCCAACATTTTTGATTTCTTTCCAAAATATTTTGCCTGATTTTTTTTTACATTCCATGGCTTGTTTTTATTTTGCTTTTTACTAAATCCACTAACAGTTTGATTTGATTAGTAGAAAAATTCGATGCTCTTTTAGTTTCCATCACGAAAGAAGATAATGATGATGACATACCTGTTTGCGTTGAATTTTTCTTGTTTTGACATAAATACAATTTCGGTAACTTGGGTAATCATTGATATTTCCTCAGAATTCCAAATTACACAACACTACAAAATTATTTTTACATTCAGTTAAGGTTCAGCAGAACCAGTTCAATTTGACAGTTTATAAATTTAAATAAAGTAAGTCTTCTTTAAGATTCAGCTGAAACCGAGCATAAGCCATTTAGTTCTTAACAAATAAATTTTTTGTTTAAGTTCAGTATATTTATTTAAAATTCGACGTTTCAGTACACTAGACGTGTATCTTCATTAGCATAATAGTATATTACAATACAAAATCCGTAAGTGTTTCGAGCGTTGTATACAATTTTTTGCTCTACCGATATTATTTAAACATAAAAATTTATTTAATCATTTTAACTGTTATGCGATTATTATTTCTATAGTGACCAAAAAACAAAATTACAGTTAAATAAAACTACCTACTGGAAGAATAATACTGTTATGAACCGGAAGGATACTTTTATGAACCAGAACAGGTTTGTTTTGTATTGTTTCCATGACTATAGCTGTCAGTTCAGTAAATTGAACTTATCATGACAGATAATAATGCGAGAAACAAGCTAAAGTGCCGCAAAATAAACTAAACGAAACTAAAACAAGTAAAAATTGTTTTAATTATTTAGACAATGAATTCTGAAAGTTTTTTGCCATACGTTAATTAAATTTATCACTATGGAAATATTCAGTTTCTTATCTCTTTTTGCAATTTGTCATATCAGAATGAGTAAATTTTTTGGCGGTTGTGATAATAGTAATTTACTAGCGGTCAGCCTGGCTTCGCCAGGCCTTCACGCTAAGCTCCGCGGACACTGAAGTAGAATTCACTTTTGTAAGACAATTGACACTATATAAATCAAATTATTTCCGAAGTAAAAGTTTTCAATTTTGCATGCCTGTCCTTTGAAATACATTTAATTGATCCAAGCACGATAAGTTACGAAGCCCTGGCA
Source organism: Pterostichus madidus (assembly GCA_911728475.2). Classification (NCBI taxonomy): domain Eukaryota; kingdom Metazoa; phylum Arthropoda; class Insecta; order Coleoptera; family Carabidae; genus Pterostichus; species Pterostichus madidus. The sequence goes on along the minus strand of OU452309.1, from coordinate 19,566,278 downwards.
CTACAAAATTGACAATAAAAAAAGGCCCATTCAGCACTGAACTCTTTAAGTGACCTTTCATTTGATACCAAACACGATAGGTTTTGATACATTTTTACTAAAACAACTGCCGATCGAATAATATTTAGTTTTCTACGTGAGCTCTTCAATAGACCTTTCATTTGATACCAAACACGATAGGTTTTGATACATTTTTACTAAAACAATTGCCGATCGAATAATATTCAATTTTGTACGCGAGCCCTTCTATAGAACTTTCATTTGATACCAAACACGATAGGTTTTGATGCACTCTTACAAAAACAATTGCCGATCGAATAATATTTAATTTTCTACGCAAGCCCTTCAATAGACTTTTCATTTGATACCAAGTACGATAGGTTACGAAGCTCTGGCACTACAAAATTGACAATAAAAAAAAGGCCCATTCAGCACACGAACTCTTTAAGCGACCTCTCATTTGATATCAAACACGATAGGTTTTGATACATTTTTACTAAAACAACTGCCGATCGGATAATATTTAATTTTCTACGCGAGCCCTTCAATAGACCTTTCATTTGATACCAAACACGATAGGTTTTGATACATTTTTACTAAAACAATTGCCGATCGAATAATATTTAACTTTCTACGCAAGCCCTTCAATAGACCTTTCATTTGTTACCAAACACTATAGGTTTGGATTCATTTTTACTAAAACAATTGCCGATTGAATAATATTTCATTTTCTACGCGAACCCTTCTATATACATTTCATTTGATACCAAACACGATAGGTTTTGATGCACTCTTACTAAAACAATTGCCGATCAGATAATATTTAATTTTGTACGAGAGCTCTTCAAAAGACCTTTCGTTTGATACCAAACACGACATGTTTTGAAGCACTTTAACTAAAACAATTCCGATCGAAAAAATTCGAATTCTGCGTGCGAGCCCTACAAAGGACCTTTTATTTGATACCAAACACGATAGGTTTTGAAGCACTTTCACTAAAACAATTACTGATTGAAAAAATTTCTACTTCCGTGATTTTCAAAACTTTCGTATTATACCATATACGATAAATTTTAATTTTTGATAATAAATTTAAATAAATAATAATAAAATTGTATTTAATGTACATTGCCGTGAACCATATTTGCTTAGTTTTACTATATATTTTTACCAAGGACAATTTTGTTTTGGTTTACCTGTATACTTTATATAACTTGTCAATTTGACGTTTAAAGCAACTTCAGAGTGAACTGTCAAAAATTTACTTTTTAAATATACATATTTGAAATGTGTAATTATAATAAAAACGTCCCCTCATTTCCCCAATATGTGTAAAATATTTCAAAACTACTCACAGATATTTCATATTTACGTAATTTATAATTAAAAATGCGACATGTCCACTGACAAATTTCAATTCTCAAATCTATGAATTTCAAAACCTGGATCTTGTATATGAGAGGTAATATTGTTTCTAAATTATAGATTTGTCAAATTGAAGTTTTGTGCACTGACAAACGTCAAAGTGACAGTAGATCTTCTTCTTAAAAATTTCAAAGCCTCCACACTCTTAGTTGATTTTGACCCAAAAACGCATGTTTTTTCAAGTTTTCTCGCACATCATGTGCACGAAAAATCTGGGACTATCAAAAGGCACTCTCCGTGAGTGACCTCTATCAAATAAAAAAAGTTGCAAATAAATCGGATAAACCGTCTAGGCTGTAGCGATTTACAAATGGGCGTGATGAATCCATATAAATATATAAATATATATACCGCTTATCAAAATAGTATATAGGACTAGCGGTCGGCCTGGCTTTGCCAGGCCTTACGCCAGGCTCCGCGAACACTGAAGTAGAATTCACTTCAGTAAGACAATTGACACAAGAAAAATTGAATTATTACGAATCTAAAACAATTCTGCACACCTGTCCATCTAAAGACCTTTTAATTGAACTAAACACAATAAGTTTCGAAGATATCTCACTAAAACAACTGACGATCGAAAAAAAATCCAATTCTTCACGCGAGCTCTTCGAAAGACCTTTCATTTGATACTAAACACGATAGATTTTGAAGAGTTTTCACTAAAACACTTGGGTATCGAAAAGAATTAAATTTTGTACACAAACCCTTCATGATACCATCATGATAGGTTTTGAATTACTTTCATTAAAACAATTGTACATTTTGCTAAACTATTAAAAATCTTTTGGACGTCATTTCTAACAACATTCTACATTTATATTTTATATGTATATGAAATCAATTGAAATTTTTCTCTAAACTTTTTTTAAAAACTGTTGGAAATCGCTTCAATATATTTTTTGCATTGTTGAATGTTGCTTTAAATTTTATTTTTTTTACTGTATATTATTTCCGTGACAAATTTTGCTTTGTTTTATCATATACTTTTAAAACCTATTTGTCAAATTGATGTCTTGACTCACAAATTTTATATGAATATGAAATCATTTGAAACAGTTCAAAACATGTATTCTCAATCTTCTAATACCTGAATCCATTTTCAAAATTTCTGTAACTTGTCTAGAAATTGAAATAATTCTATCAGAAAATTCCATGCGTACTAAATTAGTTTTGATGTAATTTCACAAAAACAATTACCGATCGAAAAAAATCTATTCTGCATGCGTGCTCATCAAAAGACTTTTTATTAGATACCACACACGATAGGTTTTGAAGCACTTTCACTAAGACAATTGCCAATAGATAAAATTCCAACTCTGTACGAAAGCCCTGCAAAAGATCTTTCATTTGTTATCAAACAGGACAGGTATTGAAGTGCTTTCACTAAAATAATTGTCGATCGAAAATATTTCAATTAAGCACGCGAGCCCTTTAAAAAGACCTTTCATTTGATACCAAACACGATAGATTTTGAAGTACTTTCACTAAAACAATTGCCGATCGAAAAGTATTTAATTTTGTACGCGAGTTCTTCAAAAGATCTTTCATTTGATATCAAACATGATAAGTTTTCAAGCAATTTCACAAAACCGATTTTCGGTCGAAAAAAACACCAATTTTATATTCGAGCCCTTCAAAAGGCCTGTAATTTATTACGAAATACGATAGGTTTAATTAATTAATTTAATACGCGTGCCCATTAAAAGACCTTTTATTTGATACCATACACAATGGATTTTGAAACACTATCACTAAAACAAATGACGATCGAAATGTATTAAATTTTGTATGGAAGCTCTTCAGAACACCTTTCATTTGATAGCAAACACGATAGGTTTTGATGCACTTTCAATAAAACCATTGACAAACAATTGACAGTCGTAATATTTCATTTTCTTTTTCTGTTTCATATAAAAGTTCTTGGAAATCATTGGATAAATACCTAAATCAATTTTCAAAATTTTTCTAATTTGTTTAGAAATTAAAATAATTCTATCAGAAAATTCCATGCGTACCAAATAAGATTAGTTTTGATGCATTTTCACTAAAACAATTACCGATTGAAACAAATCAATTTTTCACGCGAACCCTTCAAAACACCTTTCATTTGATACCAAACACGATATGTTTTGAAGCACTTTCACTAAAACAATTGCCAAACGAAAAATATTTAATTATATACGCGAGTTCTTCAAATGACTTTTCATTTGATACCAAACTCGATAGATTTAGAAAAACTTTCACTAAAACAATTGACGATCGGAAAGTATTATATTTTGTACGCGAGATCTTCAGAACACCATTCATTTCATACCAAAATAAATTTTGCATGCGAGCCCTTCAAGAAACCTTTTTATTTGATATCAAACGCGGCATGATTCAGAATATTTTAATTTTAAACAATTGACACTCGTAAAATTTCATATATTTTTTTCTATTTCATATAAAAGTTCTTTAAAAATCTTTTATATGATATTAAACACGTCATTATACAGAATACTTAAAATTTAAAACAATTGACGGCCGCAAAGTTTAATTTTTTAATTCCGTCTGAAAGTTGTTCTAAAGCTCTTTCATATGATATCAAACACGATATGATTCAAAACACTTTATGCTTAAAACAATTGACAGTCTTAAAATTTCAATCAAATATGTGTTTTATTTCCGAAAACATTTTGCTTAACTACCTTTTTTTTTATTTCATCTGAAAGTTCTTCTAAAGCTCTTTCGTATGACACCAAACACGGCATGAGTCAAAATACTTTAAGTTTAAAACAATTGACAGCCGTAAAATATCAATTAAATACGTGTTTTATTTCCGAATACATTTTGCTAAACTATTAAAAAAATCTTCGAACGTCATTTCTGATGACGTTCCACATTTATATTTTATATGTACGTGAAATCAATCGAAATTTTTCTCTAATCTTTTTGAAAAAACTATTGGAAATCGCTGACATATTATTTCTGCCATTGTTTGTTCGAGTTATCTTGTTTTTTGCATTGTAGCGTTCATTATTTTTTATTATTTTATATTATTACCGCGGGCAAATTTTGCTTTGTTTCACTATGTACTTTTTTTAACAACTATTTGTTAAACTTGACGTTTTGTCTTAAAATTTTTATATGAACATGAAATCAGTTGAAAACTGTTCAAAACATGTATTCTCAATCGAAAAATATTTAATTTTGTACGCGAGTTCTTCAAAAGACTTTTCATTTGATATTAAACACGACAGGTTTTGAAATACTTTCACTAAAACAATTGACGATCGGAAAGTATTATATTTTGTACGAGAGCCCTTCAGAACACCATTCATTTGATACCAAACACGATAGGTTTTGAAGCACATTCACTAAAACAATTGCCGATCGAAAACTATTTAATTTTACGCGAGCTCTTCAAAAGACCTTTCATTTAATACCAAACACAATAGGTTTTGAAGAAAACAATTGTCGATCTAAAAAATTTCATGCTGTACTTACACTAAAACAATTACCGATTGAAAAAAATCTAATTCCTTACGCCAGTCCTTCAAAAGACCTTTTATTTGATTCTAAACACGATATGTATTGATGCACTTTCTTTTAAACAATTTGATACCAAACATGATAAGTTTTGACGTACTTTAACTAAAATTGTCGCCCATCAAAAAAGATCAATTTTAACATGCGAGTCCTTCAAAAGATCTGTTATTTGATAATAAACGCGATAGGTTTTGTAGCACTTTCAATAAGGCAATTGCCGATCGAAAATATTTCAATTTTGCACGCGAGCCTTTCCAATGACCTTTCATTTGATACCAAACACGATAGGTTTTGAAGTACTTACACTAAAACAATTGCCAATCGAAAATATTTTAATTTTGCACGCGTGTCCTTTAAAAGAACTTTCATACTATACCAAAATAGATAGATTTTGTAGCATTTTCAATTAAATAATTACCGATAGAAAATTTGGGAGTTCTCAAATAATTCTAATTCTAGTTACCAGGTTTTTCTAAATTGTACTTTGCCGTGGACAAAATTTGCTTGGTTTTACTATATATTTTTACCGAGAACAAATTTGGTTGGGTTTGTCTGTATACATTCTAAAACTTGTGAATTTGACGTTTCTTTTTTAAATCAACTTCATAGTGGACTGTGAAAAATTTACTTTTTAAATACACATATTTGAAATATGCAATTATAACAAGAACGTTCACTCATTTTCACAATATGCGTAAAATATTTCAAAACTACACACAAAAAATTAATATTTAAATAATTTATAATTAAAAATGCGACATGTCCCCTGACAAATGTCAAAATGACAGCAGATGTTCTTCTTAAAAATTTCAAAGCCTCCACACTCTTAGTTGATTTTGCCCCAAAAACGAATGTTTTTTCAAATTTTCTCGCACATCATGTGCACTAAAAATTTGAGACTATCAAAAGGCTCTTTATACTTTATAAAACTTGTCAATTTGACGTTTTGCTTTAAAACCAACTTCATAGTGAAGTGTCAAAAATTTACTTTTTAAATACACATATTTGAAATGTATAATTATAATAAAAACGTCCCCTCATTTCCAAAATATGCGTAAAGTATTTCAAAACTACTCACAAAAGTTTCATTTTTAAGTAATTTATAATTAAAAATGCGACATGTCCACTGACAAAGGTCAAAGTGACAGTAGATCTTCTTCTTAAAAATTTCAAAGCCTCCACACTCTTAGTTGATTTTGCCCCAAAAACGAATGTTTTTTCAAATTTTCTCGCACATCATGTGCACTAAAAATTTGAGACTATCAAAAGGCACTCCCCATGATTGACCTCTATCAAATAAAAAAAGTTGCAAATAAATCGGATAAACCGTCTAGGCTGTAGCGATTTACAAATGGGCGTGATGAATCTATATATATATACAAATATATATACATCACTTATCAAAATAGTATAGAGGACTAGCGGTCAGCCTGGCTTCGCCAGGCCTTCACGCTATGCTCCGCGGACACTGAAATAGGATTCACTTCTGTAAGACAATTGACACTATATAAATCAAATTATTTCCGAAGTAAAAGTTTTCAATTTTGCATGTCTGTCCTTTGAAATACATTTAATTGATCCAAGCACGATAGGTTACGACGCTCTGGCACTACAAAATTGACAATAAAAAAAAGGCCCATTCAGCACACGAACTCTTTAAGCGACCTTTCATTTGATACCAAACACGATAGGTTTTGATATATTTTTACTAAAACAATTGCCGATCGAATAATATTTAACTTTCTACGCGAGCCCTTCAATAGACCTTTCATTTGATACCAAACACGATAGGTTTTGATGCATTTTTACTAAAACAATTGCCGATCGAATAATATTTCATTTTCTACGCGAGCCCTTTTATAGAACTTTCATTTGATACGAAACAAAAAAAAACAATAAAAAAAAGGCCCATTCAGCACACGAACTCTTTAAGCGACCTTTCATTTGATACCAAACACGATAGGTTTTGATACATTTTTACTAAAACAATTGCCAATCGAATAATATTTAATTTTCTACGCAAGCCCTTCAATAGACCTTTCATTTGATACCAAGTACGATAGTTTTTGATGCATTTTTACTAAACCAATTGCCGATTAAGTTTTCAATTTTGCATTCTGTCCTTTGAAATACATTTAATTGATCCAAGCACGATAAGTTACGAAGCTCTGGCACTACAAAATTGACAATAAAAAAAAGGCCCATTCAGCACACGAACTCTTTAAGCGAACTTTCATTCGATACCAAACACGATAGGTTTTGATACATTTTTACTAAAACAACTGCCGATCGAATAATATTTAGTTTTCTACGTGAGCTCTTCAATAGACCTTTCATTTGATACCAAACACGATAGGTTTTGATACATTTTTACTAAAACAATTGCCGATCGAATAATATTTAACTTTCTACGCAAGCCCTTCAATAGACCTTTCATTTGTTACCAAACACTATAGGTTTGGATTCATTTTTACTAAAACAATTGCCGATTGAATAATATTTCATTTTCTACGCGAACCCTTCTATATACCTTTCATTTGATACCAAACACGATAGGTTTTGATGCACTCTTACTAAAACAATTGCCGATCAGATAATATTTAATTTTGTACGAGAGCTCTTCAAAAGACCTTTCATTTGATACCAAACACGATAAGTTTTGATGCACTCTTCCTAAAACAATTGCCGATCGAATAATATTTAATTTTGCATGCGAGCCCTTCAAAAGACCTTTCATTTGATACCAAACACGATAGGTTTTGATGCATTTTTACTAAAACAATTGCCGATCGAATAATATTCAATTTTGTACGCGAGCCCTTCTATAGACCTTTCATTTGATACCAAACACGATAGGTTTTGATGCATTTTTACTAGAACAATTGTCGATCGAATAATATTCAATTTTGTACGCGAGCCCTTCTATAGACCTTTCATTTGATACCAAACACGATAGGTTTTGATGCATTTTTACTAAAACAATTGCCGATCGAATAATATTTCATTTTCTACGCGAGCCCTTCAATAGACCTTTCATTTGATACCAAACACGATAGGTTTTGATACATTGTTACTAAAACAATTGCCGATCGAATAATATTTAATTTTGTACGAGAGCTCTTCAAAAGACCTTTCATTTGATACCAAACACGATAAGTTTTGATGCACTCTTCCTAAAACAATTGCCGATCGAATAATATTTAATTTTGCATGCGAGCCCTTCAAAAGACCTTTCATTTGATACCAAACACGATAGGTTTTGATGCATTTTTACTAAAACAATTGCCGATCGAATAATATTTAATTTTGTACGCGAGCCCTTTAAAAGACTTTTCATTTGATACCAAACACGATAGGTTTGAATGTGCTTTTACTAAAACAATTTCCGATCGAATAATATTCAATTTTGTACGTGGGCCCTTCAACATACCTTTCATTTGATACCAAACACGATAGGTTTTGATGCACTTTTACTAAAACAATTGCCGATCGAATAATAAACTTTGGTATTATACCATATACGATAAATTTTGATAATAAATTTAAATAAATAATAATAAAATTGTATTTAATGTACATTGCCGTGAACAATATTTGCGTAGTTTTACTATATATTTTTATCGAGGACAATTTTGGTTTGGTTTACCTGTATACTTTATATATCTTGTCAATTTGACGTTTAAACCAACTTCAGAGTGAACTGTAAAAAATTTACTTTTTAAATACACATATTTGAAATGTGTAATTATAATAAAAACGTCCCCTCATTTCCCCAATATGTGTAAAATATTTCAAAACTACTCACAGATATTTCATATTTACGTAATTTATAATTAAAAATGCGACATGTCCACTGACAAATGTCAATTCTCAAATCTATGAATTTCAAAACCTGGATCTTGTATATGAGATGTAATATTGTTCCTAAATTATAGATTTGTCAAATTGAAGTTTTGTGTTAAAATTTTTTATATAAACATGAAATCAATTGAAAACAGTTCAAAACATATATCCTCAATCCTATAATATCTTAATATATTTACAAAATTGCTCTAACTTGTCTCGAAATTAATATAATTGTGTTAAAAAGTTTCATGCGTAACGTCAATGAATTTTTCTGCTTACGGTCAAATCGTCCGTAGATGTTCTTCTTAAAAAATGCAAAGCCACCACAATCTTAGTTAAAAAGGTGTGTTTTTTCAAATTTTCTCGCACATCATGTGCACGAAAAATCTAAGACTAACAAAAGGCACCCCCCATGATTGACTTCTATAAAATAAAAAAAGTTTCAAATTAATCGGACAAACCGTCTAGGCTGTAGAGATGAGCAATTGATCGTGGTGAATCTATACAAACATATATACCCCTTACGCTAATAGTAGTTGGACTAGCGATCGGCCTGGCTTTGCCAGGCCTTCACGCTATGCTCCGCGGACACTGAAATAGGATTCACTTCTGTAAGACAATTGACACTATATAAATCAAATTATTAGGTTTTGATGCATTTTTACTAAAACAATTGCCGATCGAATAATATTTAATTTTCTACGCGAGCCCTTCAATAGACCTTTCATTTGATACCAAATACGATAGGTTTTGATGCGTTTTTACTGAAACAATTGCCGATCGAATAATATTTAATTTTCTACGCAAGCCCTTCAATAGACCTTTCATTTGATACCAAACACGATAGGTTTTGATGCGTTTCTACTAAAACAATTGCCGATCGAATAATATTTAATTTTCTACGCAAGCCCTTCAATAGACGTTTCATTTGATACCAAACACGATAGGTTTTGATGCGTTTTTACTAAAACAATTGCCGATCGAATAATATTTAATTTTCTACGCAAGCCCTTCAATAGACCTTTCATTTGATACCAAACACGATAGGTTTTGATGCATTTTTACTAAAACAATTGCCGATCGAATAATATTTAATTTTCTACGCGAGCCCTTCAATAGACCTTTCATTTGATACCAAACACGATAGGTTTTGATTCACTCTTACTAAAACAATTGCCGATCGAATAATATTTAATTTTGCATGCGAGCCCTTCAAAAGACCTTTTATTTGATACCAAACACGATATGTTTTGAAGCACTTTAACTAAAACAATTGCCGATCGAAAAAATTCGAATTCTGAATGCGAGCCATTCAAAGGACCTTTTATTTAATACCAAACACGATAGGTTTTGAAGCACTTTCACTTAAACTATTACTGATTGCAAAAATCTCATTTCTACATGCGTGACCTTCTAAACTTTCGTATTATACCATATACGATACATTTCGAATTTTAATAATAAATTTAAATAAATAATAATAAAATTGTATTTAATGTACATTGCCGTGAACAATATTTGCTTAGTTTCACTATATATTTTTACCGAGGACAATTTTGGTTTGGATACCTGTATACTTTATATAACTTGTCAATTTGACGTTTAAACCAACTTCACAGTGAACTGTAAAAAATTTACTTTTTAAATATACATATTTGAAATGTGTAATTATAATAAAAACGTCCCCTCATTTCCCCAATATGTGTAAAATATTTCAAAACTACTCACAGATATTTCATATTTACGTAATTTATAATTAAAAATGCGACATGTCCACTGACAAACGTCAAAGTGACGTTTGATCTTCTTCTTAAAAATTTCAAAGCCTCCACACTCTTAGTTGATTTTGCCCCAAAAACGCATGTTTTTTCAAGTTTTCTCGCACATCATGCGTAATAAAATTATGAATTTATAAAAAGGACCTCTCCCAAGTTGGTCTCTATCAAATAAAAAAAGTTTCAAATTAATCGGACAAACCGTCTAGGCTGTAGAGGTGAGCAATTGACAGTGGTGAATCTATACAAACATATATACCTCTTACCCTTTTAGTATATGGACTAGCGGTCGGCCTGGCTTTGCCAGGCCTCACGCTAGGCTCCACGGACACTGAAGTAAGGTTCACTTCTGTATGACAATTGACAAAATATAAACTGAATTAATTACAATCTAAAACTTTTCAATTCTGTACGTTTATTCATGCAAAGACCTATTAATTGATGTCAAACACAATAGGTTTTAAATCTGTACCACTAAAACAAATGCCGCTCAAAAAAATCAATTTAATTCGCGTGCCCTTTAAAAGACATTTCATTTGATACCAAACACGATAAATTTTAAAACACTTTCACGAAAACAATTGAAGATCTGAAAGTATTTAATTTTGTACGCGAGCTCTTCAAAAGATCTTTCATTTTATATCAAACATGATTGGTTTTAGAGCACTTTCACTAAAACAATTCTCGGTCGAAAAAAATACCAATTTTATATTCGAGCCCTTCAAAGGCCTGTAATTTAATACCAAATATGATAGGTTTTGAAACACCTTTACTAAAACAATGGACGATCAAAAAAAAAATTAATTTAACACGCGTACACTTTAAAAGACTTTTCATTTGAAAACAAACACGATAGGCTTTGAAATACTTTCACTAAAACAATTGACTATCGAAAAGTATTACATTTTGTAAGCGAGTCCTTCAAAAGACCTTTCATTTGATACCAAACACAATATGTTTTGAATCACTTTCACTAAAACAATTGCTGATCGATAAAGTCAATTTTGCATGCGAGCCCTTTAAAAGACCTTCTATTTGATACCAAACGCGGTATGATTCGCGAAACTTTAAATTTGAAACAATTGACATCGTAAGTTCTTTAAAAACTCTTTCATATGACATTAAACGCGGCATTATTCCGAATACTTCAAATTTAAAACAATTGACGGTCGCAATGTTTAATTTTTTTTATTTCGCCTGAAAGTTCTTTTAAAGCCCTTCTATATGATATCAAACACGATATGATTCGGAATACTTTAAGTTTAAAACAATTGACTGTCGTAAAATTTCAATAAAATATGTATTTTATTTCCGAAAACATTTTGCTAAACTAAATTTTTTTTTAATTCATCTGAAAGTTCTTCTAAAGCCCTTTCATATGAGAGCAAAGAAGGCATGATTCGGAATAATTTATGTTTGAAACAATTGAGGATCGTAAAATTCTAACTTTTTTTTATTTCATCTGAAAGTTCTTTAAACGCCCTTCAATATGACACCAAAGACGGTATGATTCGGAATAATTTATGTTTGAAACAATTAAGGATCGTGAAATTTCAACTTTTTTTATTTTATCTGAAGTTCTTCTAAATCCCATTCATATAGCACAATACACGGTATAATTCGGAATACTTTATGTTTAAAATAATTGACCGTCGTAAAATATATATTTTTTATTTCATCTGAAAGTTCTTCTAAAGTTATGATTTGGAATACATTAAATTTGAAACAATTGCCTATCGTAAAATTTCAACTTTTTTAATTTCATCTGAAACTTATTCTAAAGCCCTTTCAAATAACATCTACCATGTTTTATTTCCATATACATTTTGCTATATATTAAAAATCCTTCGGACGTCATTTCTGATGACATTCCACATTTATATTTTATATGTACATAAAATCAATTGGAAATTTTCTTTAAACTTTTTTGAAAAACTGTTGGAAATCGCTGGAATATTATTTCTGACATTGTTTTTTCGAGTTATCTTTGTTTGCATTGTAGAATGCTGCGGTCATTTTTTTATTATTATTTTTTTACTGTATATTATTACTGAGGACAAATTATGCTCTGTTTCACTATATACTTTTAAAAATTTACGGACATTTTTTCTTCAAATTTTTATATGAGCATGAAATCAGTTGAAAACAGTTTAAAACATGTATTCTCAATTATTTAATGCCTAAATCAATTTAAAAAAATTTTCTAACTTGTCTAGAAATTGAAATAATTCTATCATAAAATACCATGCGTACCAAACAGAATTAGTTTTGATGCACTTTCACTAAAACAATTATCTGTCGAAATAAATAAACAATTTTTCACGCGAGCCTTTCAGAAGACCTTTCATTTGATACCAAACACAATATGTTTTGAAACACTTTCAATAAAACAACTGACGATCGAAAAGAATCAATTTTTCACGCGAGCCCTTCAAAATCCTTTCATTTAATACCAAACACGATATTTTTTAAACTCTTTCACTAAAACAATTGACGATCTAAAAGTAATAAATTTTATATTAGCGAGCCCTTTCATTATTTTCGCTAAAACAATTGCCGAACGAAAAGATTCCAATTCTGCACGTGAGCCCTTCAAAAAACCTTTTATATGATACCAAACACGATGGGTTTTGATGCACTCTCACTAAAACAGTTACCGATGGAAAAAAAATAAATTTTGTACTCGAGCCTTTTAAATAACCTTTCATTGGTACCAAACACAATAGGCCTTAAAGTACTTTCACTAAAATTATTGCCGATCGAAAATATTTTAGTTTTGCACACGTACCCTTTAAAAGAACTTTCATAATATACCAAATACGACTGGTTTTGAAGCACTTTTAATTAAACAATTATCCATAGAAAATTTAGGAGTGCCCAAATGATTCTAATTCGAGTTATCTGGTTTTTATAAATTGAACTTTGCCGTAGACAAAATTTGCTTTGTTTTACTGTTGAGTTCACCTGTATAAATTATAAAACTTGTCAATTTGACGTTTCGTTTCGAAACCAACTGCATTGTGGACTGTCAAAAATTTACATTTTAAATACACGTATTTGAAATGTGTAATTATAATAAAAACGTCTCCTCATTACCACAATATGCGTAAAGTATTTCAAAACTACTCACAAAAATTTAATTTTTAAGTAATTTATAATTAAAAATGCGACATGTCCCCTGACAAATGTCAAAATGACGTTAGATGTTCTTCTTCAAAAATTCAAAGCCTCCATATTCTTTATACTTTATAAAACTTGTCAATTTGACGTTTTGCTTTAAAACCAACTTCATAGTGGAGTGTCAAAAATTTTCTTTTTAAATACACATATTTAAAATGCGTTATTATAATCAAAACGTCCACTCATTCCCACAATATATGTAAAATAATTCAAAAGTACTCTAAAACATTTATTATTTTAATAATTTATAATTAAAAATGCGACATGTCTACTGACAAACGTCAAAGTGACAGTAGATCTTCATCTTAAAAATTTCCAAGCCTCCACACTCTTAGTTGATTTTTCCCCAAAAACGCATGTTTTTTCAAGTTTTCTCGCACATCATGTGCACGAAAAATCTGAGACTATCAAAAGGCACTCCCCATGATTGAACTCTATCAAACGAAAAAAGTTGCAAATAAATCGGATAAACGGTCTAGGCTGTAGCGATTTACAAATGGGCGTGATGAATCCATATAAATATATATACCGCTTATCAAAATAGTATATAGGACTAGCGGTCGGCCTGGCTTTGCCAGGCCTCACGCTAGGCTCCGCGGACACTGAAGTAAGGTTCACTTCTGTATGACAATTGACAAAATATAAACTGAATTAATTCCAATATAAAACTTTTCAATTCTGTACGTTTATTCATGCGAAGACCTATAAATTGATGCCAAACATAATAGGTTTTAAATCTGTATCACTAAAACAATTGTCGCTCAAAAAAATCAATTTAATTCGCGTGTCCTATAAAAGACATTTCAGTTGATATCAAACACGATAAGTTTTAAAACACTATCACGAAAACTATTGCAGATCTGAAAGTATTTAATTTTGTACGCGAGCTCTTCAAAAGACCTTTCATTTTATATCAAACATGATTGGTTTTAAAGTACTTTAACTAAAACAATTCTCGGTCGAAAAAAATACCAATTTTATATTTGAGCCCCTCAAAGGCCAGTAATTTAATACCAAATATGATAGGTTTTGAAACACCTTTACTAAAACAATGGACGATCAAAAAAAAATAAATTAATTTAACACGTGTGCTCTTTAAAAGACCTTTCATTTGAAAACAAACACGATAGGTTTTGAAATACTTTCACTAAAACAATTGACTATTACATTTTGTAAAATAGTCTTTCAAAAGACCTTTAATTTGGTACCAAACACAATAGGTTTTGTAGCACTTTCACTAAAACAATTTCCGATCTAAAAGTATTTAATTTTGTACGCGAGTTCTTCAAAAGACCTTTCATTTTATATCAAACATTTTCTAAACCCCATTCAGATATAATAATTGACGGTCGTAATATATATTTTTTTTATTTCATCTGAAAGTTCTTCTAAAGACCTTACAAATGAGACCAAATAAGTTATGATTTGAAATACTTCTAATTTGAAACAATTGCCTGTAGTAAAATTTCAACTTTTTCAATTTCTTCTGAAACTTATTCTAAAGCCCTATCAAATGACACCTGCAATGTTTTATTTCCGAATACATTTTGCTATATATTAAAAATCCTTCGGACGTCATTTCTGATGACATTCTACATTTATATTTTATATATACATGAAATCAATTGAAAATTTTCTTTAAACTTTTTTGCAAAACTGTTGGAAATCGCTGGAATATTATTTCTGACATCGTTTTTTCGAGTTATAGAATGCTGCGGTAAATTTTTTATTACTATATATGTCTTGAAATTTTTATATGAGCATGAAATCAGTTGAAACTGTTTAAAACATGTATTCTCAATCATTTAATGCCTAAATCAAATTTCAAAATTTCTCTAACTTGTCTAGAAATTGAAATAATTCTATCAGAAAATTCCATGCGTACCAAACAGAATTAGTTTTGATGCACTTTCACTAAAACAATTATCTGTCGAAAAATAAACTATTTTTCACGCGAGCTTTTCAGAAGATCTTTCATTTGATACCATATACAATACGTTTTGAAACACTTTCAATAAAACAACTGACGATCGAAAAGAATCAATTTTTCACGCGAGTCCTTCAAAAAACCTTTCATTTAATACCAAACACGATATTTTTTAAGCTCTTTCACTAAAATAATTGACGATCGAAAATTATCAAATTTTGCACGCAAGCCCTTCAAAAAAATCTCTCTTTTGATACCAAATACGATTAGTGTAGAAGCACTTTCACTAAAACAATTGACGATCTAAAAGTGATAAATTTTATACGCGAGCTCTTTCAAAGACCTTTCATTTGATACCAAATACGATAGGTTTTTAATTATTTTCACGAAAATAATTGCCGAACGAAAAAATTCCAATTCTGCACGTGAGCCCTTCAAAAAACTTTTTATATGATACCAAACACGATGGGTTGTGATGCACTCACTAAAACAGTTACCGATGGAAAAAAATCAATTTTGTACTCGAGCCCTTTAAATAACCCTTCATTTGATACCAAACACGATAGGCCTTTTACTAAAACTATTGCCGATCGAAAATATTTTAGTTTTGCACACGTATCCTGTAAAAGAACTTTCATAATATACCAAATATGACTGGTTTTGAGGCACTTTCAATTAAATTATCGATAGAAAATTTAGGAGTGCCCAAATAATTCTAATTCGAGTTATCTGGTTTTTCTAAATTGAACTTTGCCGTAGACAAAATTTGCTTGGTTTTACTGTATATTATTATCGAGATCAAACTTGGTTGAGTTCACCTGTATACATTATAAAACTTGTCAATTCGACGTTTTGTTTCGAAACCAAATTCATTGTGGACCGTCAAAAATTTACTTTTTAAATACACGTATTTGAAATGTATAATTATAATTAAAACGTCCCCTCATTTTCAGAATATGTGTAATGTATTTCAAAACTACTCACAATAATTTAATATTTAAGTAATTTATAATTAAATATGCGACATGTCCACTGACAAATGTCAAAATGACAGAAGATGTTTTTTTATTAAAATTTCAAAGCCTCCATATTCTTTATACTTTATAAAACTTGTCAATTTGACGTTCAAAATTAAAACCAACTTCATAGTGGACTGACAAAAATTTTCTTTTTAAATACACATATTTAAAATGCGTAATTATAATAAAACTGTACACTCATTCCTCCAACATATGTAAAATATTTCAAAAGTACTCTAACAAATTTAATATTTAAATAATTTATAATTAAAAATGCGACATGTCCAGTGAGAAATGTCAAAATGACGTTTGATGTTCTTCTTAAAAATTTCAAAGCCTCCACACTCTTAGTTGATTTTGCCCCAAAAACGCATGTTTTTTCAAGTTTTCTCGCACATCATGTGTACGAAAAATCTGAGACTATCAAAAGGCACTCCACGTGATTGACCTCTATTAAATAAAAAAAGTTGCAAATAAATCGGATAAACCGTCTACGCTGTAGCGATTTACAAATGGGCGTGATGAATCCATATAAATATATATACCGCTTATCAAAATAGTATATAGGACTAGCGGTCGGCCTGGCTTTGCCAGGCCTCACGCTAGGCTCCACGGACACTGAAGTAAGGTTCACTTCTGTATGATAATTGAGAAAATATAAACTGAATTAATTCCAATCTAAAACGTTTCAATTCTGTACGTTTATTCATGCAAAGACCTATTTATTGAAATCTGTATCACTAAAACAAATGCCGCTCAAAAAAAAAAACAAATTTAATTCGCGTGCCCTTTAAAAGACATTTCATTTGATACCAAACACGATAAGTTTTAAAATACTTTCACGAAAACAACTGAAGATCTGAAAGTATTTAATTTTGTACGCGAACTCTTCATAAACCTTTCATTTTATATCAAACATGATTGGTTTTAAAGCACTTTCACTAAAACAATTCTCGGTCGAAAAAAATACCAATTTTATATTCGAGCCCTTCAAAGGCCTGTAATTTAATACCAAATATGATAGGTTTTGAAACACCTTTACTAAAACAATGGACGATAAAAAAAAATTAATTTAACATGCGTGCTCTTTAAAAGACCTTTCATTTTAAAACAACACGATAGATTTTGAAATACTTTCACTAAAACAATTGACTATCGAAAAGTATTACATTTTGTAAGCGAGTCCTTCAAAAGACCTTTCATTTGATACCAAACACAATAGGTTTTGAAGCACTTTCACTCAAACAATTACCGATCTAAAAGTATTTAATTTTGTACGCGAGTTCTTCAAAAGACCTTTTCATTTTACATCAAACATGATTGGTTTTGAAGCATTTTCACTAAAACAATTCTCGGTCGAAAAAAATACCAATTTTATATTTGAACCCTTCAAAAGGCATGTCATTTAATATCAAATATGATAGCTTTTAAACACCATTACTAAAACAATAGACGATCAAAAAATAATAATTCATTAAATACGCGTGCCCTATAAAATTGAAACACTTTTAGTAAAACATTTGACGATCGAAATGTATTAAGTTTTGTACGCAAGCCCTTCAAAAGACCTTTCATTTGATAGTAAACACGATAGGTTTTGAAGTACTTTCATTAAAACAATTGTCGATCGAATAAAATTTAATGCTGCACGCGAGTCCTTCAAAAGACCTTCCATTTGATATCAAACACGACAGGTTTTGATGCACTTTCACTAAAACAATTGCTGATCGAAAAAGTCAATTTTGCATGCGAGCCCTTTAAAAGGCCTTCTATTTGATACCAAACGCGGTATGATTCGCGAAACTTTAAATTTGAAACAATTGACATCGTAAGTTCTTTAAAAACTCTTTCATATGACATTAAACACGGCATTATTCCGAATACTTCAAATTTAAAACAATTGACGGTCGCAATGTTTATTTTTTTTTATTTCGCCTGAAAGTTCTTTTAAAGCCCTTGCATATCAAACACGATATGATTCGGAACACTTTAAGTTTAAAACAATTGACTGTCGTAAAATTTCAATAAAATATGTGTTTAATTTCCGAAAACATTTTGCTAAACTAACTTTTTTTTTTTCATCTGAAAGTTCTTCTAAAGCCCTTTCATATGACAGCAAAGACGGTATGATTCGGAATAATTTATGTTTGAAACAATTGAGGATCGTGAAATTTCAACATTTTTTATTTTATCTGAAAGTTCTTTTAAATCCCATTCATATAGCACTAAACACGGTATAATTCGGAATACTTTATGTTTAAAATAATTGACGGTCGTAAAATATGTATTTTTTATTTCATCTGAAAGTTCTTCTAAAGATCTTACAAATGAGACCAAACAAGTTATGATTTGGAATACATTAAATTTGAAACAATTGCCTATCGTAAAATTTCAACTTTTTTAATTTCATCTGAAACTTATTCTAAAGCCCTTTCAAATGACACCTACCATGTTTTATTTCCGAATACATTTTGCTATATATTAAAAATCCTTCGGAGGTCATTTCTGATGACATTCCACATTTATATTTTATATATATATATATATATATATATATATATATATATATATATATATATATATATATATATATATATATATACATAAAATCAATTGGAAATTTTCTTTAAACTTTTTTGAAAAACTGTTGTAAATCGCTGGAATATTATTTCTGACATCGTTTTTTCGAGTTATCTTTGTTTGTATTGTAGAATGCTGCGGTAAATTTTTTACTCTGTATTATTACTGCGGACAAATTATGCTTTGTTTCACTATATACTTTTAAAACTTCACTGACATTTTGTCTTCAAATTTTTATATGAGTATGAAATCAGTTGAAAACAGTTTAAAACATGTATTCTCAATCATTTAATGCCTAAATAAATTTTCAAAATTTCTCTAACTTGTCTCGAAATTGAAATAATTCTATCAGAACATTCCATGCGTACCAAACAGAATTAGTTTTGATGCACTTTCACTAAAACAATTATCTGTCAAAAAAAACTATTTTTCACGCGAGTCCTTCAGAAGACCTTTCATTTGATACCAAATACGATAAGTTTAGAAGTACTTTCACTAAAACAATTGACGATCTAAAAGTGACAAATTTTATACGCGCGCCCTTTCAATGACCTTTCATTTGATACCAAATACGATAGGTTTTGAAATATTTTCACTAAAACAATTGCCGAACGAAAATATTCCAATTCTGCACGTGAGCCCTTCAAAAGACCTTTTATATGATACCAAACACGATAGGTTTTGATGCACTCTCACTAAAACAGTTACCGATGGAAAAAAAATCAATTTTTTACTCGAGCCCTTTAAATAACCTTTCATTTGATACCAAACACGATAGGCCTTAAAGTACCAAACACGATAGGCCTTTCACTAAAACTATTGCCGATTGAAAATATTTTAGTTTTGCACACGTAAACTTTAAAAGAACTTTCATAATATACCAAATACCTACGACTGGTTTTGAAGCACTTTCAATTAAACAATTATCGATAGAAAATTTAGGAGTGCCCAAATGATTCTAATTCGAGTTATCTGGTTTTTCTAAATTGAACTTTGCCGTAGACAAAATTTGCTTGGTTTTACTGTATATTATTATCGTGATCAAATTTGGTTGAGTTCACCTGTATAAATTATAAAACTTGTCAATTTGACGTTTCGTTTCGAAACCAAATTTATTGTGGACCGTCAAAAATTTATTTTTTAAATACACGTATTTGAAATGTGTAATTATAATAAAAACGTCTTCTCATTTCCACAATATGCGTAAAGTATTTCAAAACTAGTCACAAACATTTAATATTTAAGTAATTTATAATTAAAAATGCGACATGTCCACTGACAAATGTCAAGATGACAGTAGATGTGCTTAAAAATTCCAAAGCCTCCATATTCTTTATATTTTATAAAACTTGTCAATTTGACGTTTCACTTTAAAACCAACTTCATAGTGAAGTGTCAAATATTTACTTTTTAAATACACATATTTGAAATGTATAATTATAATAAAAATCGCACATCATAAATATATAAATATATATACCGCTTATCAAAATAGTATATAGGACTAGCGTTCGGCCTGGCTTCGCCAGGCCTTTTCGCTAGGCTCCGCGGACACTGAAGTAAGGTTTAATTGAATTAAGATATAAAACTTTTTATTTCTGTACTTCTGCTCATCTAAAGATATTTTTTTATTTTACTGTAAATTTTGCTTTGTTTTACTATATACTTTTAAAAACTATTTGTCACATTGACAGTCGTAAAACTTCAATCAGATACGTGTTTTATTTCCAAAAAGATTTTGTTAAACTAAGAAAAATTCATCGGACATCATTTCTGATAGTTCCACATTTA
Source organism: Pterostichus madidus (assembly GCA_911728475.2). Taxonomy (NCBI): domain Eukaryota; kingdom Metazoa; phylum Arthropoda; class Insecta; order Coleoptera; family Carabidae; genus Pterostichus; species Pterostichus madidus. Next base: position 19,545,204 of record OU452309.1, on the reverse strand, counting down.
TATTTTATATGTACATGAAATCAGTTGAATTTTTTCTCTTAACTTTTTGAAAAACTGTTGGAAATCGTTGGAAAACACGACATGATTCGGAATAGTTGTATTTTCAAGCAATTGCCTATCGTAAATTTTAAATTTTTTCCAATTGTATTTGAAAGGTCTTTTAATGCCCTGTCATATGATACCAAACACGACATGATTCGGAATAGTTGTATTTTAAAACAATTGCCTATCGTAAATTTTAAATTTTTTCCAATTGCATTTGAAAGGTCTTTTAATGCCCTTTCATATGATACCAAATACGGCATGATTTTGAATAGTTGAATTTTCAAACAATTGCCTATCGTAAATTTTAATTTTTTTCCAATTGCATCTGAAAGGTCTTTTAATGCCCATTCATATGATACCAAACACGACATGATTCGGAATAGTTGAATTTTCAAACAGTTGCCTATCGTAAATTTTCAATTTTTTCCAATTGCATATAAAAGGCCTTTTAATACCCTTTCATATGATACCAAACACGACATGATTCGGAATAGTTGAATTTTCAAACTGTTGCCTATCGTGAATTTTCAATTTTTTCCAATTCCATTTAAAAGGTCTTTTAATGCCCTTTCATATGATACCAAACACGACATGATGCGGAATAGTTGAATTTTCAAACAGTTGCCTATCGCAAATTTTCAATTTTTTCATATTGCATTCGAAAGTACTTTTAATGCCCTTTTATATGATACCAAACACGGCATGATTCTGAATAGTTGAATTTTCAAACAATTGCCTATCGCAAATTTTCAATTTTTTCCAATTACATTTAAAAGGTCTTTTAATGCCCTTTCATATGATACCAAACACGACATGATTCGGAATAGTTGAATTTTTAAACAGTTGCCTATCGTTTTTTTCAATTATTTCCAATTGCATTTAAAATGTCTTTTAATGCCCTTTCATATGATACCAAACATGACGTGATTCTGAAAAGTTGAATTTTCAAACAACTACCTATCGAAAATTTTCAATTATTTCCAATTGCATTTAAAAGGTCTTTTAATGCCCTTTCATATGATACCAAACATGACGTGATTCTGAATAGTTGAATTTTCAAACAACTGCCTATCGTAAATTTTAATTTTTTTCCAATTGCATTTGAAAGGTCTTTTAATGCCCATTCATATGATACCAAACACGACATGATTCGGAATAGTTGAATTTTCAAACAGTTGCCTATCGTAAATTTTCAATTTTTTCCAATTGCATATAAAAGGCCTTTTAATACCCTTTCATATGATACCAAACACGACATGATTCGGAATAGTTGAATTTTCAAACTGTTGCCTATCGTGAATTTTCAATTTTTTCCAATTGCATTTAAAAGGTCTTTTAATGCCCTTTCATATGATACCAAACACGGCATGATTCTGAATAGTTGAATTTTCAAACAATTGCCTATCGCAAATTTTAAATTTTTTCCAATTACATTTGAAAGGTCTTTTAATGCCCTTTCATATGATACCAAACACGACATGATTCGGAATAGTTGTATTTTCAAAAAATTGCCTATCGTAAATTTTAAATTTTTTCCATTGCATTTGAAAGGTCTTTAAATGCCCTTTTATATGATACCAAACACGACATGATTCTGAATAGTTGAATTTTCAAACAGTTGCCTATCGTATATTTTCAATTTTTTCCAACTGCAATTAAAAGTTCTTTTAATGGCCATTCATATGATACCAAACACGACATGATTCGGAATAGTTGAATTTTCAAACAGTTGCCTAACGTAAATTTTCAATTTTTTCATATTGCATTCGAAAGTACTTTTAATGCCCTTTCATATGATACCAAACACGGCATGATTCTGAATAGTTGAATTTTCAAACAATTGCCTATCGCAAATTTTCAATTTTTTCCAATTACATTTAAAAGGTCTTTTAATGCCCTTTCATATGATACCAAACACGACATGATTCGGAATAGTTGAATTTTTAAACAGTTGCCTATCGTTTTTTTCAATTATTTCCAATTGCATTTAAAAGGTCTTTTAATGCCCTTTCATATGATACCAAACATGACGTGATTCTGAAAAGTTGAATTTTCAAACAACTACCTATCGTAAATTTTCAATTATTTCCAATTGCATTTAAAAGGTCTTTTAATGCCCTTTCATATGATACCAAACATGACGTGATTCTGAAAAGTTGAATTTTCAAACAAATACCTATCGAAAATTTTCAATTATTTCCAATTGCATTTAAAAGGTCTTTTAATGCCCTTTCATATGATACCAAACATGACGTGATTCTGAATAGTTGAATTTTCAAACAACTGCCTATCGTAAATTTTAATTTTTTTCCAATTGCATTTGAAAGGTCTTTTAATGCCCATTCATATGATACCAAACACGACATGATTCGGAATAGTTGAATTTTCAAACAGTTGCCTATCGTAAATTTTCAATTTTTTCCAATTGCATATAAAAGGCCTTTTAATACCCTTTCATATGATACCAAACACGACATGATTCGGAATAGTTGAATTTTCAAACTGTTGCCTATCGTGAATTTTCAATTTTTTCCAATTGCATTTAAAAGGTCTTTTAATGCCCTTTCATATGATACCAAACACGGCATGATTCTGAATAGTTGAATTTTCAAACAATTGCCTATCGCAAATTTTAAATTTTTTCCAATTACATTTGAAAGGTCTTTTAATGCCCTTTCATATGATACCAAACACGACATGATTCGGAATAGTTGTATTTTCAAAAAATTGCCTATCGTAAATTTTAAATTTTTTCCATTGCATTTGAAAGGTCTTTAAATGCCCTTTTATATGATACCAAACACGACATGATTCTGAATAGTTGAATTTTCAAACAGTTGCCTATCGTATATTTTCAATTTTTTCCAACTGCAATTAAAAGTTCTTTTAATGGCCATTCATATGATACCAAACACGACATGATTCGGAATAGTTGAATTTTCAAACAGTTGCCTAACGTAAATTTTCAATTTTTTCATATTGCATTCGAAAGTACTTTTAATGCCCTTTCATATGATACCAAACACGGCATGATTCTGAATAGTTGAATTTTCAAACAATTGCCTATCGCAAATTTTCAATTTTTTCCAATTACATTTAAAAGGTCTTTTAATGCCCTTTCATATGATACCAAACACGACATGATTCGGAATAGTTGAATTTTTAAACAGTTGCCTATCGTTTTTTTCAATTATTTCCAATTGCATTTAAAAGGTCTTTTAATGCCCTTTCATATGATACCAAACATGACGTGATTCTGAAAAGTTGAATTTTCAAACAACTACCTATCGTAAATTTTCAATTATTTCCAATTGCATTTAAAAGGTCTTTTAATGCCCTTTCATATGATACCAAACATGACGTGATTCTGAATAGTTGAATTTTCAAACAACTGCCTATCGTAAATTTTAAATTTTTTCCAATTGCATTTGAAAGGTCTTTAAATGCCCTTTCATAATATACCAAACACGACATGATTCGGAATAGTTGAATTTTTAAACAGTTACCAATCGTAAATTTTCATTTATTTCCAATTGCATTTAAAAGGTCTTTTAATGCCCTTTCATATGATACCAAACATGACGTGATTCTGAATAGTTGAATTTTCAAACAACTGCCTATCGAAAATTTTCTATTTTTTCCAATTGCATTTAAAAGGTCTTTTAATGCCCTTTCATATGATACCAAACACGACATGATTCGGAATAGTTGAATTTTCAAACAGTTGCCTATCGTAAATTTTCAATTTTTTCATATTGCATTCGAAAGTAATTTTAATGCCCTTTCATATGATACCAAACACGGCATGATTCTGAATAGTTGAATTTTCAAACAATTGCCTATCGTAAATTTTAAATTTTTTTCAATTGCATTTGAAAGGTCTTTTAATGCCCTTTCATATGATACCAAACACGACATGATTCGGAATAGTTGAATTTTCAAACAGTTGCCTATTGTAAATTTTCTATTTTTTCCAATTGCATTTAAAAGGTCTTTTAATGCCCTTTCATATGATACCAAACACGACATGATTCGGAATAGTTAAATTTTCAAACAGTTGCCTATCGTGAATTTTCAATTTTTTCTAATTGCATTTGAAAGGTCTTTTACTATATACTTTAACAGACTATATATCAAATTGACGTTTTTGTCTTAAATCTTTATTTGAACATGAAATCAATTTAGCAGTCTAGAGTTACTTTAAAAAAATGTAATTTTTCTCTATTTTTTTTAAACTGTTGAAAATCGCTGGAATATTAATTTTGAAATTTTTTATTCGATTAATTTTTTTTTTACAATGTAGATTCTTTTTGGTATTACTGTATATTATCACGAGGTCAATTTTTGCTTGGTTTTACTATATACTTTAACAGACTATATGTCAAATTGACGTCTTTGTCTTAAAACTTTATTTGAACATGAAATCAATTCAGCAGTCTAGAGTTACTTTAAAAAAGTGTAATTTTTCTCTATTTCTTTTTAAACTGTTTAAAATCGCTGGTATATTAATTCTGAAATTTTTTTATTCGATTAACTTTTTATTACAATGTATATTCTTTTTGGTTTTACTGTATATTATCACCGCGGTCAATTTTTGCTTGGTTTTACTATATACTTTAACAGACTATATGTCAAATTGACGTTTTTCTCTTAAAACTTAATTTGAACATGAAATCAATTCAACAAAGAATATAGTTACTGTAAAAAAATGTAATTTTACTCTATTTTTTTTAAACTGTTGAAAACCGCTGGAATATTAATTCTGAAATTTTTTTATTCGATTATCTTTTTTTTTATAAAGTAGATTCTTTTTGGTTTTACTGTATATTATCACCGAGGTCAATTTTTGCTTGGTTTTACTATATACTTTAACAAACTATATGTCAAATTTGACGTTTGGTCTTAAAACTTTTTTTGAACATGAAATCAATTCAAAACAGTTCAAAACATGTATCCTCAATCATCTAATACCTAAATCAATTTACAAAATTGCTACAACTTGTCTAGAAATTGAAATAATTCTATCGAAAAATTCCATGCGTAACGTCAAAAATGACAGCTTAGGTCTATGATTTTTCAAAACCTGGATCGTGTTTCTTAACCATAGATTTGTGAAATGGACGTTGCATCATTAAAAACTTTTATACAAACATGAAATCAATTGAAAACCGTTCAAAACTATGTCCTCAATCGTCTAATACCTAAATCAAATTAGAAAATGTCTCCAACTTGTCTAGAAATTGAAATATTTATATAAAAATGTTTCATGCGAAACGTCAAAAGTGATTGACAGGTCTGAAAAATTTCTGCTTGCGGTCAAATTTCATATGCATAGCAACGCGTGCATGCTTCGATCAATGAAAATTTGCAAAGTTTTTCGTTAATTACACGCGGACTGTACTTGCGAAAAATCTGAAATACCCAAAAGGCACTAGTCCCAAACATTCTTTAAATCCTGGAAAAAAATTCACAACAATCGCACAAACCGTTTAAGCTGTAGCCGTGTCTAAAGTCTGGTTGCCGCCCGGAGGAATCTATAGTGAATTAAGCCGATTAGTATATAGGACTAGCGGTCGCCCTGGCTTCGCCAGGCCTCACGCTAGCTCCGCGGACCCTGAAGTAGAATTCACTTTTGTAGGACAGTTGACACGCGAGCTATTCAAAAGACCTTTCATTTGATACTAAACATGAAAAATTTTGAATCATTTTCACTAAAACAATTGAGGATCTAAAAGTATTAAATTTTGTACGCGAACGCTTTAAAAAATCTTTCTTTTTGATACAAACGCGATAGGTCAAATTTAAACTTTTTTATTTCATTACAATTTTCTTCTAAAGCCTTTTTATACACCAATACTTTAAGTTTGAAACAGTTGATGGTTGTAAAATTTTTTTTTTTTTATTTCATTTGAACTTTCTTTCAAAACTCCTTCATATCACACCAAACTCGGCATGACTCGGAATACTTTCAGTTTGAAACAAATAACAGTTGTAATATTTAATTTTTTTCTTTATTCCATCTACAAGTTCTTTCAAAACTTTTTTTATATGACATTAAACCCGGCGTGATTCCGAATACTTTAAATTTAAAACAATTGACGGCCGAAATATATATATTTTTTTTATTTCGTCTGAAAGTTCTTCTAAATCCCTTTCATATGATATCAAACACGATATGATACGGAACACTTTAGGTTTAAAACAATTGAAGGTCGTAAAATTTCAAATACGTGTGTTATTTCCGAAAACATTTTGCTAAACTAACTTTTTATAAGAATTTGTTTATTGACACAATTGTTTGTTTGTAGATATTATAAATAATTTTTGAAAAAGCAATGAGCGTTCGCCGGGATTTGAATCCAGAACCTTTCACTCGCATGGTGACTGCTCTAGCATTTCTTCAACTAAAAGTTGCTCGAAAGGCATGAGTATTCGCCGAGTGTTTGTAGCTCAATTGGTTAGAGCAGTCACCATGCGAGTGAATTTTTTTATAGAATTTATTAAGTTTGAAACAATTACCTATCGTAAAATTTCAACTTATATATCATCTGAAAGTTCTTTTAAAACCCTTCAATATGACACTAAATACGGTACGATTCGGAATACTTTAAGTTTGAAACCATTGACAGTCGTAAAATTTAAATTTCAAAATTTCAACAATTTTCATTTTTCTGAAAGTTCTTCTAAAACCCTTTAATATGACACAAAACACGATAGGTTTTGTTTCAATTTCACTAAAATAATTGCCGATTGAAAATATTATAATTTTGCCCACATGCCCTTTAAAATAACTTTCGTATCCGATATAAAATTTAAGAGTGATCAAATGATTCCAATTCGAGTTATCTGGTTTTTCTAAATTGTACTCTGATGTGGATAAAATTTGCTTGGTTTTACTGTATATTATTACTGGGGACAAATTTGGTTCAGTTTACCTGTATACTTTATATAACTTGTCAATTTGACGTTTTGTTTTAGTGGACTGTCAAAAATTTTCTTTTTAAATACACATATATAAAATGCTTAATGATAATAAAAACGTTCCCTTATTCCCCCAATATGTGTAACATATTTCAAAAGTTGTCTAAAAAATTAAATACTTCAATAATTGTTAATTAAAAATGCGATATGTCCACATACAAATGTCAAAATTAGAGTAGGTGTTCTTTTTTAAAATTTCAAAGCCTCCACACTCTTTGTCTGTATATTTTATAAAACTTGTCAATTTGACGTTTTGAATTAAAACCAACTTCATAGTGGACTGTTAAAAATTTTCTTTTTAAATAAACATATTTGAAATTTGTAATTATAATAAAAACGTCCCCTCAGTCTCCTAATGAGCGTAAAATATTTCAAAACTACTCTAAAACATTTAATATTTAAATAATTTATAATTAAAAATGCGACATGTCCACTGACAAACGTCAAAGTGAGAGTAGATCTTCTTCTTAAAAATTTCAAAGCCTCCACACTCCTAGTTGAAAATGCATGTTTTTTCAAGTTTTCTCGCACATCATGTACACGAAAAATCTAAGACTATCAAAAGGCACTCCCCGTGAGTAATCCCTATCAAATAAAAAAAGTTTCAATTAAATCGGATAAACCGTCTAGGCTGTAAAAATGTCAGACTGATCGTGATGAAACTATATATAGGGAATTAAGCCGTTCCGCGGACCCTGAAGTAGAATTCACTTTTGTAGGACAGTTGACACAATATAAATTCAATTATTACAAATCAAAAATATTTCTGCATATCTTTCCAACCAAAGACCTTTTAATTGATACTAAACACAATAAAATTTCGAAGATCTTTCACTAAAACAACTAACGATTGAAAAATATTCAATTCTGCTCGCGAGCTCATCAAAAGACCTTTTACTGGATACCAAACACAATAGGTTTTGAAGAACTTTCATTAAAACGATTGATGACAGGAAAAATTCAATTATGCACACGAGCTCTTCAAAAGACCTTTCATTTGATACTAAACACGAAGAATTTTGAAGAATTTTCACTAAAACAATTGAGGATCTAAAAGTATTAAGTTTTGTACACGAACCCTTCAAAAAATCTTTCTTTTTGATACAAACGCGATAGGTCAAATTTCAACTTTTTTATTTCATTACAATCTTCTTTTAAAGCCTTCTTATCCGACACCAATATTTTAAGTTTGAAACAGTTGACGGTTGTTAAATTTTTATTTTTTTTTATTTCATTTGAACTTTCTTTCAAAACTCTTTTATATCACACCAAACTCGGCATGACTCGGAATACTTTGAATTTGAAACAATTAACAGTTGCAATATTGAATTTTTTTCTTTATTCCATCTACAAGTTCTTTCAAAACTTTTTTGTATGACATTAAACACGGCATGATTCCGAATACTTTAAATTTAAAACAATTGACGGTCGAAATATATTTATTTTTTATTTCGTCTGAAAGTTCTTCTAAATCCTTTTCATATGATATCAAACACGACATTTTGCTAAACTAACTTTTTATAAGAATTTGTTTATTGACACAATTGTTTGTTTGTAGATATTATAAATAATTTTTGAAAAAGCAATGAGCGTTCGCCGGGTTTTGAACCCAGAACCTTTCACTCGCATGGTGACTGCTCTAGCATTTCTTCAACTAAACGTTGCACGAAAGGCATGAGTATTCGCCGAGTGTTTGTAGCTCAATTGGTTAGAGCAGTCACCATGCGAGTGAAAGGTTCTGGGTTCAAATTCCGGCGAACGTTCATTGCTTTTTCAAAAACTAACTTTTTAATTATTTTATCTAAGGTTCGTCCAAAGCCCTTTCATATGATACCAAACATGGCATAATTCGGAATACTTTAAGTTTGAAATAATTGACAGTCGTAAAATTTCAATCAAATTCGTGTTTTATGTCCGAAAAGATTTTGCTAATCTATTAAAAAACAGTTGGATGTAATTTTTGAAAGTTCCACATTTTTTTATAGAATTTATTAAGTTTGAAACAATTACCTATCGTAAAATTTCATCTTTTTATATTTCATCTGAAAGTTCTTTTTAAGCCCTTCAATATGACACTAAACACGGTACGATTCGGAATACTTTAAGTTTGAAACTATTGACAGTCGCAAAATTTCAACTTTTTCTTTATTTCATATGAAAGTTCTTCTAAAGCCCTTTCATATGACACCCAACACAATATGATTCGAAATACTTTATGTTAGAAACAATTGTTTATTGTAAAATTTCAACTTTTTTCATTTATCTGAAAGTTCTTCTAAAGTCCTTTAATATGACACCAAACACGATAGGTTTTGTTGCAATTTCACTAAAATAATTGCCAATTGAAAATATTATAATTTTGCCCACATGCCCTTTAAAATAACTTTCGTATTACCGATATAAAATTTAAGAGTGATCAAATGATTCCAATTCGAGTTATCTGGTTTTTCTAAATTGTACTCTGCCGTGGAATTTGCTTGGTTTTACTGTATATTATTACTGGAGACAAATTTGGTTGGGTTTACCTGTACACTTTATATAACTTGTCAATTTGACGTTTTGTTTTAGTGAATTGTCAAAAATTTTCTTTTTAAATACACATGTATAAAATGCTTAATGATAATAAAAACGTTGCCTCATTCCCCCAATATGTGTAAAGTATATCAAAAGTTGTCTAAAATATTTAATACTTCAATAATTTTTAATAATAATGCGATATGTCCACATACAAATGTCAAAATTAGAGTAGGTGTTCTTTTTTAAAATTTCAAAGCCTCCACACTCTTTGTCTGTATATTTTATAAAACTTGTCAATTTGACGTTTTGAAAAAAAAACAACTTCATAGTGGACTGTTAAAAATTTTCTTTTTAAATACACATATTTAAAATTTGTAATTATAATAGAAACGTCCCCTCAGTCCCCCAATGTGCGTAAAATATTTCAAAACTACTCTAAAACATTTAATATTTAAATAATTTATAATTAAATATGCGACATGTCCACTGATAAATGTCAAAGTGACGTTTGATGTTCTTCTTAAAAATGTCAAAGCCTCCACACTCTTAGTTGAAAATGCAAGTTTTTTCAAGTTTTCTCGCACATCATGTGTACGAAAAATCTGAGACTATCAAAAGGCACTCCCCGTGAGTAATCCCTATCAAATAAAAAAAGTTTCAATTAAATCGGATAAACCGTCTAGGCTGTAAAAATGTCAGACTGATCGTGATGAAACTATATATAGGGAATTAAGCCGTTTAGTATATAAGACTAGCGGTCGCCCTGGCTTCGCCAGGTCTCACGCTAGCTCCGCGGACCCTGAAGTAGAATTCACTTTTGTAAGACAGTTGACACAATATAAATGCAATTATTACAAATCTAAAACATTTCTGCGTATCATTCCATCCAAAGACCTTTTAATTGATACTAAACACAATAGGTTACGAAGATCTTTCACGAAAACAACTGACGATTGAAAAAAATCCAATTATGCACGCGAGACCTTTCATTTGATACTAATCACGAAGAATTTTGATGCATTTTCACTAAAACAATTGAAGATCTATAAGTATTAAATTTTGTACGCGAACCCTTCAAAAAATCTTTCTTTTTTGATAAAAACGCGATATGTTTAAATACTTTCACGAAAACAATTGTACATTTTGCTAAACTATTAAAAATATTTTGGACGTAATTTTTTATAATGTTCTACATTTATATTTTATATGTACATGAAATCAACTGAAATTTTCTCTAAACTGTTTTGAAAAACTGTTGGAAATCGCTGAAATATACTTTTTTGCATTGTAGAATGCTGCTGTCAATTTTCTTTTTTTTCTAAATGTATATTATTACCGCACACAAATTTTGCTTCGTTTTATTACATACTTTTAAAAATTATTTGTCAAGTTGACGTTTTGTCTTAAAAATTTTTATGCTAGCCCTTCAAAAAACCTTCCATTTGATACGAAACACGGTAAGTTTAGAAGCACTTTCACCAAAACAATTGCCAATCGTAAAATATTTAATTTTGTACGCGAGCTCTTCAAAAGACCTTTCATTAGAAACCAAACACGATAGATTGTTAATTACTTTCACTGAAACAATTGCCGATCAAAATTAAATTAAATGCTACATGAAAACACTTCAAAAGACATTTCATTCGATATCAAACACGATAGGTTTCAAAGCAATATCACTAAAACAATTGCGGATCGAAAAAATAATAATTTTGCACGCGATCCCTTTAAAAGATTTTTTATTTGATACCAAAAACGGCATCGTTCGAAATATTTTATGTTTAAAACAATTTTCATATGGCATTAAACACGGCATTAATCCGAATATTTGAAATTTGAAACAACTGATAATCGTAAAGTCTTAATTTTTTTATTTCGTCTGAAAGTTCTTCTAAAGCCCTGTCATATGATATCAAACACGATTTGATTCGGAACACTTTAAGCTTAGAACAATTGACGGTCGTAAAATTTCAATCAAATACGTGTTTTATTTCCGAAACCATTTTGCTAAAATAACTTTTTTTTATTTCATCTGAAAGTTCTTCTAACGCTATTTCATATGCTCTAGCATTTCTTCAACTAAAGGTTGCACGAAAGGCATGAGTATTCGCCGAGTGTTTGTAGCTCAATTGGTTAGAGCAGTCACCATGCGAGTGCAAGGTTCTGGGTTCAAAATCCGGCGAACGCTCATTGCTTTTTCAAAAATTGACAGTCTTAAAATTTCAATCAAATACGTGTTTTATTTCCGAAAAGATTTTGCTAATCTATTAAAAATCCGTTGGATGTAATTTTTGATAGTTCCACATTTTTTTATAAAATTTATTAAGTTTGAAACAATTACCTATATCGTAAAATTTCAACTTTTTATATTTCATCTGAAAGTTCTTTTATAGCCCTTCAATATGACACTAAACACGGTACGATTCGGAATACTTTAAGTTTGAAACATTTGCTTATTATAAAATTTCAACTTTTTTCATTTATCTGAAAGTTCTTCTAAAGCCCTTTAATATGACACCAAACACGATAGGTTTTGTTGCAATTTCACTGAAATAATTGACGATTGAAAATATTATAATTTTGCCCACATGCCCTTTAAAATAACTTTCGTATTACCGAAAGAAAATTTAAGAGTGATCAAATGATTCCAATTCGAGTTATCTGGTTTTTCTAAATTGTACTCTGCCGTGGATAAAATTTTAAATACACATATTTGAAATTTGTAATTATAATAGAAACGTCACCTCAGTCCCCCAATGTGCGTAAAATATTTCAAAACTACTCTAAAACATTTAATATTTAAATAATTTATAATTAAAAATACGACATGTCCACTGACAAATGTCAAAATGACAGTAGATGTTCTTCTTCAAAATTTCAAAGCCACCATATTCTTTATACTTTATAAAACTTGTCAATTTGACGTTTTGCTTTAAAACCAACTTCATAGTGAAGTGTCAAAAATTTACTTTTTAAATATACACATTTGAAATGTATAATTATAATAAAAACGTCCCCTCAGTCCCCCAATGTGCGTAAAATATTTCAAAACTACTCTAAAACATTTAATATTTAAATAATTTATAATTAAAAATGCGACATGTCCACTGATAAATGTCAAAATGACGTTTGATGTTCTTCTTAAAAATTGCAAAGCCTCCACACTCTTAGTTGATTTTGCCCCAAAAACGCATGTTTTTTCAAGTTTTCTCGCACATCATGTGCACGAAAAATCTGAGACTATCAAAAGGCACTCCCCGTGATTGACCTCTATCAAATAAAAAAAGTTGTAAATAAATCGAATAAACCGTCTAGGCTGTAAAATTGTCAGACTGATCGTGATGAATCTATATATATATAGGGATTTATGCCGTTTAGTATATAAGACTAGCGGTCGCCCTGGCTTCGCCAGGCCTTACGCTAGCTCCGCGGACCCTGAAGTAGGATTCACTTTTGTAGGACAGTTGACACGCGAGCTCTTCAAAAGACCTTTCATTTGATACTAAACACGAAGAATTTTGAAACATTTTCACTAAAACAATTGAGGATCTAAAATTATTAAATTTTGTACGCGAACCCTTTAAAAAATCTTTCTTTTTGATACAAACGCGATAGGTCAAATTTCAACTTTTTTATTTCATTACAATTTTCTTCTAAAGCCTTTTTATACACCAATACTTTAAGTTTGAAACAGTTGATGGTATGACATTAAACACGGTACGATTCGGAATACTTGAAGTTTGAAACTATTGACAGTCGTAAAATTTCAACTTCATATGACACCCAACACAATATGATTAGAAATACTTTATGTTAGAAACAATTGCTTATTGTAAAATTTCAACTTTTTTCATTTATCTGAAAGTTCTTCTAAATCCCTTTAATAAACACGATAGGTTTTTTTGCAATTTCACTAAAATAATTTCCGTTTGAAAATATTATAATTTTGCCCACATGCCCTTTAAAATAACTTTCGTATTACCGATAGAATATTTCAGAGTGCTCAAATGATTCCAATTCAACTTATCTGTTCTTTTTTTTTTTAATTGTACTCGGCCGTGGATAAAATTTGCTTGATTTTACTGTATATTATTACTGGAGACAAATTTTGTTGAGTTTACCTGTATACTTTATATAACTATACACATATTTAAAATGCGTAATTATAATTAAAACGTTCCCTCATTCCCTCAATATGTGTGAAATATTTCTAAAGTTCTCCAAAAAATGTAATAATTAAATAATTTTTAATAAAAAATGCGTATGTCCACATACAAATGTAAAAATTAGAGTAGATGTTCTTTTTAAAATTTCAAAGCCTCCATACTTTTTGTATACTTTATAAAACTTGTCAATTTGACGTTTTAAATTAAAACCAACTTCATAGTGGATTGTAAAAAAATTTCTTTTTAAATACACATATTTCAAATTTGTAATTATAATAAAAACGTCCCCTCAGTCCCCCAATGTTCGTAAAATATTTCAAAACTACTCTAAAATATTTAATATTTAAATAATTTATAATTAAAAATGCGACATGTCCACTGACAAATGTCAAAGTGACGTTTGATGTTCTTCTTAAAAATTTCAAAGCCTCCACACTCTTAGTTGATTTTGCCCCAAAAACGCATGTTTTTTCATATTTTCTCGCACATCATGTGCACGAAAAATCTGAGACTATCAAAAGGCACTCCCCATGAATGACCCCGATCAAATAAAAAAAGTTGTAAATAAATCGAATAAACCGTCTAGGCTGTAAAATTGTCAGACTGATCGTGATGAATCTATATATATATATAGGGATTTATGCCGTTTAGTATATAAGACTAGCGGTCGCCCTGGCTTCGCCAGGCCTCACGCTAGTTCCGCGGACCCTGAAGTAGAATTCACTTTTGTAAGACAGTAGACCCAATATAAATGCAATTATTACAAATCTAAATCATTTCTGCGTATCATTCCATCCAAAGACCTTTTAATTGATACTAAACACAATAGGTTTCGAAAATCTTTCACTAAAACAACTGACGATTGAAAAAAATCCAATTATGCACGTGAGCTCTTCAAAAGACCTTTCATTTGATACTAATCACGAAGAATTTTGATGCATTTTCACTAAAACAATTGAGGATCTATAAGTATTAAATTTTGTACGCGAACCCTTCAAAAAATCTTTCTTTTTGATACAAACGCGATAGGTTTTAAATATTTTCACGAAAACAATTGTACATTTTGCTAAACTATTAAAAATCTTTTGGACGTCATTTTTTATAATGTTTTACATTTATATTTTATATGTACATGAAATCAATTGAAATTTTTCTCTAAACTTTTTTGAAAAACTGTTGGAAATCGCTGAAATATACTTTTTGCATTGTAGAATGCTGCTGTAAATTTTATTTTTTTTTTAAATGTATATTATTACCGCACACACATTTTGCTTTGTTTTATTACATACTTTTAAAAATTATTTGTCAAGTTGACGTTTTGTCTTAAAAAAATTTACGCCAGCCCTTCAAAAAACCTTCCATTTGATACCAAACACGATATGTTTTTAAGCACTTTCACTAAAACAATTGACGATCGAAAAGTAATAAATTTTGTACGCAAGTCCTTCAAAATACCTTTCATTTAATACCAAACACGATAAGTTTAGAAGCACTTTCACTAAAACAATTGCCAATCGTAAAATATTTAATTTTGTCCGCGATCTCTTCAAAAGACCTTTCATTAGATACCAAACACGATAGATTGTTAAGCACTTTCACTAAAACAATTGCCGATCAAAATTAAATTAAAACGAAAACACTTCAAAAGGCATTTCATCCGATATCAAACACGATAGGTTTCAAAGCAATTTCACTAAACCAATTGCGAATCGAAAAAAAAAAATTCACGCGATCCCTTTAAAAGACTTTTTATTTGATACCAAAAAATATTTTATGTTTAAAACAATTGACATTCTTCATTTTTTTTTATTTCATATAAAATTTCTTCTAAATTTTCATATGACATTAAATACGGCATTAATCCGAATATTTGAAATTTGAAACAATTGACAACCGTAAAGTCTTAATTTTTTTATTTCGTCTGAAAGTTCTTCTAAAGCCCTGTCATATGATATCAAACACGATTTGATTCGGACTACTTTAAGCTTAGAACAATTGACGGTCGTAAAATTTCAATCAAATACGTGTTTTATTTCCGAAAACATTTTGTTAAAATAACTTTTTTTTATTTCATCTAAAAGTTCTTCTAACTCTATTTCATATGCTCTAGCATTTCTTCAACTAAAGGTTGCACGAAAGGCATGAGTATTCGCCGAGTGTTTGTAGCTCAATTGGTTTGAGCAGTCACCATGCGAGTGAAAGGTTCTGGGTTTAAATTCCGGCGAACGCTCATTGCTTTTTCAAAAACTAACTTTTTAATTATTTTATATTAAGGTTCGTCTAAAGCCCTTTCATATGATACCAAACATGGCATAATTCGGAATACTTTAAGTTTGAAATAATTGACAGTCGTAAAATTTCAATCAAATACGTGTTTAATATGCGAAAAGATTTTGCTAATCTATTAAAAATCCGTTGGATGTAATTTTTGATAGTTCCACATTTTTTTATATAATTTATTAAGTTTGAAACAATTACCTATCGTAAAATTTTTATATTTTATCTGAAAGTTTTTTAAAGCCCTTCCATATGACACTAAACACGGTATGATTCGGAATACTTTAAGTTTGAAACTATTGACAGTCGTAAAATTTCAACTTTTTTTTATTTCATATGAAAGTTATTCTAAAGCCCTTTCATATGACACCCAACACAATATGATTCGAAATACTTTATGTTAGAAATAATTGCTTATTGTAAAATTTCAACTTTTTTCATTTACCTGAAAGTTCTTCTAAAGCCCTTTAATATGACACCAAACACGATAGGTTTTGTTGCAATTTCACTAAAATAATGGCCGATTGAAAATATTATAATTTTGCCCACATGACCTTTAAAATAACTTTCGTATTACCGTTAGAAAATTTAAGTGCTCAAATGATTCCATTTCGAGTTATCTGGTTTTTTAAAATTGTACTCGGCCGTGGATAAAATTTGCTTAGTTTTACTATAGTTTTACTATATATTATTACTTGTCAATTTGACGTTTCGTTTTAGTGGACTGTCAAAAAATTTATTTTTAAATACACATATTTAAAATGCGTAATTATAATTAAAACGTTCAATCATTCCCCCAATATGTGTAAAATATTTCAAAAGTTGTCTAAAATATTTAATACTTGAATAATTTTTAATTAAAAATGCGATATGTCCACATACAAATGTCAAAATTAGAGTAGGTGTTCTTTTTAAAATTTCAAAGCCTCCACACTCTTTGTCTGTATATTTTATAAAACTTGTCAATTTGACGTTTTGAATTAAAACCAACTTCATAGTGGACTATAAAAATTTTTCTTTTTAAATACACATATTTAAAATGCTTAATTATAATAAAAACGTCCCCTCAGTCCCCTAATGTGCGTAAAATATTTCAAAACTACTCTAAAACATTTAATATGTAAATAATTTATAATTAAAAATGCGACATGTCCACTGACAAATGCCAAAGTGACGTTTGATGTTCTTCTTAAAAATGTCAAAGCCTCCACACTCTTAGTTGAAAATGCATGTTTTTTCAAGTTTTCTCGCACATCATGTGCACGAAAAATCTGAGACTATCAAAAGGCACTCCCCATAAGTAATCCCTATCAAATAAAAAAAGTTTCAATTAAATCGGATAAACCGTCTAGGCTGTAAAAATGTCAGACTGATCGTGATGAAACTATATATAGGGAATTAAGCCGTTTAGTATATAAGATAGCGGTCGCCCTGGCTTCGCCAGGCCTCACGGTAGCTCCGCGGACCCTGAAGTAGAATTCACTTTTGTAAGACAGTAGACACAATATAAATGCAATTATTACAAATCTAAATCATTTCTGCGTATCATTTCATCCAAAGACCTTTTAATTGATACTAAACACAATAGGTTTCGAAGAACTTTCACTAAAACAACTGACGATTGAAAAAAATCCAATTATGCACGTGAGCTCTTCAAAAGACCTTTCATTTGATACTAATCACGAAGAATTTTGATGCATTTTCACTAAAACAATTGAGGATCTATAAGTATTAAATTTTGTATAATGTTTTACATTTATATTTTATATGTACATGAAATCAATTGAAATTTTTCTCTAAACTTTTTTGAAAAACTATTGGAAATCGCTGAAATATACTTTTTTGCATTGTAGAATGCTGCTGTCAATTTTCTTTTTTTTCTAAATGTATATTATTACCGCACACAAATTTTGCTTCGTTTTATTACATACTTTTAAAAATTATTTGTCAAGTTGACGTTTTGTCTTAAAAAAATTTACGCTAGCCCTTCAAAAAACCTTCCATTTGATACGAAACACGGTAAGTTTAGAAGCACTTTCACTAAAACAATTGACGATCGAAAAGTAATAAATTTTGTACGCAAGTCCTTCAAAATACCTTTCATTTAATACCAAACACGATAAGTTTAGAAGCACTTTCACTAAAACAATTGCCAATCGTAAAATATTTAATTTTTTACGCGATCTCTTCAAAAGACTTTTCATTAGATACCACACGATAGATTGTTAAGCACTTTCACTGAAACAATTGCCGATCAAAATTAAATTAAATGCTGCACGAAAACACTTCAAAAGACATTTCATTCGATATCAAACACGATAGGTTTCAAAGCAATATCACTAAAACAATTGCGGATCGAAAAAATAATAATTTTGCACGCGATCCCTTTAAAAGATTTTTTATTTGATACCAAAAACGGCATCGTTCGAAATATTTTATGTTTAAAACAAAATATTTAATTTTTTACGCGATCTCTTCAAAAGACTTTTCATTAGATACCACACGATAGATTGTTAAGCACTTTCACTGAAACAATTGCCGATCAAAATTAAATTAAATGCTGCACGAAAACACTTCAAAAGGCATTTCATCCGATATCAAACACGATAGGTTTCAAAGCAATTTCACTAAACCAATTGCGAATCGAAAAAAAAAATTACGCGATCCCTTTAAAAGACTTTTTATTTGATACCAAAAAATATTTTATGTTTAAAACAATTGACATTCTTCATTTTTTTTTATTTCATATAAAATTTCTTCCAAATTTTCATGACATTAATACGGCATTAATCCGAATATTTGAAATTTGAAACAATTGACAACCGTAAAGTCTTATTTTTTTTATTTCGTCTGAAAGTTCTTCTAAAGCCCTGTCATATGATATCAAACACGATTTGATTCGGACCACTTTGAGCTTAGAACAATTGACGGTCGTAAAATTTCAATCAAATACGTGATTTATTTCCGAAAACATTTTGTTAAAATAACTTTTTTTTATTTCATCTAAAAGTTCTTCTAACTCTATTTCATATGCTCTAGCATTTCTTCAACTAAAGGTTGCACGAAAGGCATGAGTATTCGCCGAGTGTTTGTAGCTCAATTGGTTAGAGCAGTCACCATGCGAGTGAAAGGTTCTGGGTTCAAATTCCGGCGGACGCTCATTGCTTTTTCAAAAACTAACTTTTTAATTATTTTATCTAAAGGTTCGTCTAAAGCCCTTTCATATGATACCAAACATGGCATAATTCGGAATACTTTAAGTTTGAAATAATTGACAGTCGTAAAATTTCAATCAAATACGTGTTTTATTTCCGAAAAGATTTTGCTAATCTATTAAAAATCCGTTGGATGTAATTTTCTGATAGTTCCACATTTTTTTATAGAATTTATTAAGTTTGAAACAATTACCTATCGTTAAATGTCAACTTTTTATATTTTATCTGAAAGTTTTTTAAAGCCCTTCCATATGACACTAAACATGGTATGATTCGGAATACTTTAAGTTTGAAACTATTGACAGTCGTAAAATTTCAACTTTTTTCTTTCTTCTAAAGCCCTTTCATATGACACCCAAAACAATATGATTCGAAATACTTTGTTAGAAAAAATTGCTTATTGTAAAATTCCAACTTTTTTCATTTATCTGAAAGTTCTTCTAAAGCCCTTTAATATGGCACCAAACACGATAGGTTTTGTTGCAATTTCACTAAAATAATTGCCGATTGAAAATATTATAATTTTGCCCACATGCCCTTTAACATAACTTTCGTATTACCGAAAGAAAATTTAAGAGTGATCAAATGATTCCAATTCGAGTTATCTGGTTTTTCTAAATTATACTCTACCGTGGATAAAATTTGCTTGGTTTTACTGTACATTATTACTGGAGACAAATTTAGTTGGGTTTGCCTGTATACTTTATATAACTTGTCAATTTGACGTTTTGTTTCAGTGGATTGTCAAAATTTGTCTTTTTAAATACACATATATAAAATGCTTAATGATAATAAAAACGTTCCCTCATTCCCCCAATATATGTAAAATATATCAAAAGTTATCTAAAAAATTAAATACTTCAATAATTGTTAATTAAAAATTCGATATGTCCACTGACAAATGTCAAAATGACAGTAGATGTTCTTCTTCAAAATTTCAAAGCCACCATATTCTTTATACTTTATAAAACTTGTCAATTTGACGTTTTGCTTTAAAACCAACTTCATAGTGAAGTGTCAAAAATTTACTTTTTAAATATACACATTTGAAATGTATAATTATAATAAAAACGTCCCCTCAGTCCCCTAATATGCGTAAAATATTTCAAAACTTCTCTAACCCATTTAATATTTAAATAATTTATAATTAAAAATGCGACATGTCCACTGACAAATGTCATAATGACGTTTGATGTTCTTCTTAAAAATTTCAAAGCCTCCACACTCTTAGTTGATTTTGCCCCAAAAACGCATGTTTTTTAAAGTTTTCTCGCACATCATGTGCACGAAAAATCTGAGACTATCAAAAGGCACTCCACGTGATTGACCTCTATCAAATAAAAAAAGTTGCAAATAAATCGAATAAACCGTCTAGGCTGTAAAAATGTCAGACTGATCGTGATGAAATATATATATATAGGGAATTAAGCCGTTTAGTATATAAGACTAGCGGTCGCCCTGGCTTCGCCAGGCCTCACGCTAGTTCCGCGGACCCTGAAGTAGAATTCACTTTTGTAGGACAGTTGACACGCGAGCTCTTCAAAAGACCTTTCATTTGATACTAAACACGAAGCATTTTCACTAAAACAATTGAGGATCTAAAATTATTAAATTTTGTACGCGAATCCTTTAAAAAATCTTTCTTTTTGATACAAACGCGATAGGTCAAATTTCAACTTTTTCATTTCATTACAATTTCTTCTAAAGCCTTTTTATACACCAATACTTTAAGTTTGAAACAGTTGACGGTTGTAAAATAATTTTTTTTTTATTTCATTTGAACTTTCTTTCAAAACTCTTTCATATCACACCAAACTCGGCATGACTCGGAATACTTTCAGTTTCAAACAATTAACAGTTGTAATATTGAATTTTTGTCTTTATTCCATCTACAAGTTCTTTCAAAACTTTTTTATATGACATTAAACCCGGCATGATTCCGAATACTTTAAATTTAAAACAATTGACGGTCGAAATATATATATTTTTTATTTCGTCTGAAAGTTCTTCTAAATCCCTTTCATATGATATCAAACACGATATGATACGGAACACTTTAGGTTTAAAACAATTGAAGGTCGTAAAATTTCAAATACATGTGTTATTTCCGAAAACATTTTGCTAAATTAACTTTTTATAAGAATTTGTTTATTGACACAATTGTTTGTTTGTAGATATTATAAATAATTTTTGAAAAAGCAATGAGCGTTCGCCGGGATTTGAATCCAGAACCTTTCACTTGCATGGTGACTGCCCTAGCATTTCTTCAACTAAACGTTGCACGAAAGGCATGAGAATTCGCCGAGTGTTTGTAGCTCAATTGGTTAGAGCAGTCACCATGCGAGTGAAAGGTTCTGGGTTCAAATTCCGGCGAACGCTCATTGCTTTTTCAAAAACTAACTTTTTAATTATTTTATCTAAAGGTTCGTCCAAAGCCCTTTCATATGATACCAAACATGGCATAATTCGGAATACTTTAAGTTTGAAACAATTACCTATCGTAAAATTTGAACTTTCTATATTTCATCTGAAAGTTCTTTTGAAGCCCTTCAATATGACACTAAATACGGTACGATACGGAATACTTTAAGTTTGAAACTATTGACAGTCGTAAAATTTCAACTTTTTCTTTATTTCATATGAAAGTTCCTCTAAAGCCCTTTCATATGACACCCAACACAATATGATTCGAAATACTTTATGTTAGAAACAATTGCTTATTGTAAAATTTCAACAATTTTAATTTTTCTGAAAGTTCTTCTAAAGCCTTTTAATATGACACCGAACACGATAGGTTTTGTTGCAATTTCACTAAAATAATTGCCGATTGAAAATATTATAATTTTGCCCACATGCCCTTTAAAATAACTTTCGTATTACCGATAGAAAACTTAAGAGTGATCAAATGATTCCAATTCGAGTTATCTTGTTTTTCTAAATTGTACTCTGACGTGGATAAAATTTGCTTGGTTTTACTATATATTATTACTGGAGACAAATTTGGTTGGGTTTACCTGTATACTTTATATAACTTGTCTATTTGACGATGTGTTTTAGTGGCCTGTCAAAAATTTTCTTTTTAAATACACATATATAAAATGCTTAATGATAATAAAAACGTTCCCTCATTCCCCCAATATATGTAAAATATTTCAAAAGTTGTCTAAAAAATGTAATACTTCAATAATTGTTAATTAATAATGCGATATGTCCACATACAAATGTCAAAATTAGAGTAGGTGTTCTTTTTTAAAATTTCTAAGCCTCCACACTCTTTGTCTGTATATTTTATAAAACTTCTCAATATGACGTTTTGAATTAAAACCAACTTCATAGTGGACTGTTAAAAATTTTCTTTTTAAATACACATATTTGAAATTTGTAATTATAATAAAAACGTCCCCTCAGTCCCCTAATGTGCGTAAAATATTTCAAAACTACTCTAAAACATTTAATATTTAAATAATTTATAATTAAAAATGCGACATGTCCACTGATAAACGTCAAAGTGAGAGTAGATCTTCTTCTTAAAAATTTCAAAGCCTCCACACTCTTAGTTTAAAATGCATGTTTTTTCAAGTTTTCTCGCACATCATGTGCACGAAAAATCTGAGACTATCAAAAGGCACTCCGCATGAACGATCCCTATCAAATAAAAAAAGTTTCAAATAAATCGGATAAACCGTCTAGGCTGTAAAATTGTTAGAATGACCGTGATGAATCTATATATAGGGAATTAAGCCGTTTAGTATATAAGACTAGCGTTCGGCCTGGCTTCGCCAGGCCTTTTCGCTAGGCTCCGCGGACACTGAAGTAAGGTTTAATTGAATTACGATCTAAAACTTTTTATTTCTGTTCTTCTGTTCATCTAAAGATATTTTTTGATTTTACTGTATATTACTGCCGAGGACAAATTTTGCTTTGTTTTACTTATACTTTTAAAAACTATTTGTCACATTGACAGTCGTAAAATTTCAATCAGATACGTGTTTTATTTCCAAAAAGATTTTGTTAAACTAAGAAAAATTCTTCGAAAAATTCATTTCTGATAGTTCCACATTTATATTTTATATGTACATGAAATCAGTTGAATTTTTTCTCTTAACTTTTTGAAAAACTGTTGGAAATCGTTGGAAAACACGATATGATTCGGAATAGTTGTATTTTCAAACAATTGCCTATCGTAAATTTTAAATTTTTTCCAATTGCATTTGAAAGGTCTTTTAGTACCCTTTCATATGATACCAAACACGACATGATTCGGAATAGTTGTATTTTAAAACAATTGCCTATCGTAAATTTTAAATTTTTTCGAATTGCATTTGAAAGGTCTTTTAATGCCCTTTCATATGATACTAAACACGACATGATTCGGAATAGTTGAATTTTCAAACAGTTGCCTATCGTAAATTTTCAAATTTTTCCAATTGCATATAAAAGGTCTTTCAATGCCCTTTCATATGATACCAAACACGACATGATTCTGAATAGTTGAATTTTCAAAAACAACTGCCTATCGTAAATTTTAATTTTTCTCCAATTGCATTTGAAAGGTCTTTTAATGCCCTTTCATATGATACCAAATACGGCATGATTCGGAATAGTTGAATTTTCAAACAGTTGCCTATCGTAAATTTTCAATTTTTTCATATTGCTTTCGAAAGTACTTTTAATGCCCTTTCATATGATACCAAACACGGCATGATTCGGAATAGTTGAATTTTCAAACAATTGCCTAACGCAAATTTTAAATTTTTTCTAATTACATTTAACAGGTCTTTTAATGCCCTTTCATATGACACCAAACACGACATGATTCGGAATAGTTGAATTTTTTAACAGTTGCTTATCGTAAATTTTAAATTTTTTCATATTGCATGCGAAAGTACTTTTAATGCCCTTTCATATGATACCAAACACGACATGATTCGGAATAGTTGAATTTTCAAACAGTTGCCTATCGTAAATTTACAATTTTTTCATATTGCATTCGAAAGTACTTTTAATGCCCTTTCATATAATACCAAACACGGCATGATTCTGAATAGTTGAATTTTCAAACAACTGCCTATCATAAATTTTCAATTTTTTCCAATTGCATTTAAAAGGTCTTTTAATGCCCTTTCATATGATACCAAACACGGCATGATTCTGAATAGTTGAATTTTCAAACAATTGCCTATCGCAAATTTTAAATTTTTTCCAATTACATTTAAAAGGTCTTTTAATGCCCTTTCATATTATACCAAACACGACATGATTCGGAATAGTTGAATTTTTAAACAGTTGCCTATCGTTAATTTTCAATTATTTCCAATTGCATTTAAAAGGTCTTTTAATGCCCTTTCATATGATACCAAACATGACGTGATTCTGAATAGTTGAATTTTTAAACAACTGCCTATCGTAAATTTTTATTTTTTTCCAATTGCATTTGAAAGGTCTTTAAATGCCCTTTCATATGATACCAAACACGACGTGATTCGGAATAGTTAAATTTTCAAACAGTTGCCTATCGTGAATTTTCAATTTTTTCTAATTGCATTTAAAAGTTCATTTAATGCCCTTTCATATGATACCAAACACGACGTGATTCGGAATAGTTAAATTTTCAAACAGTTGCCTATCGTGAATTTTCAATTTTTTCTAATTGCATTTAAAAGTTCATTTAATGCCCTTTCATATGATACCAAACATGACGTAATTCGAAATAGTTGAATTTTTTTTAAACTGTTGAAAATCGCTGGATTATTAATTCTGAAATTTTTTTATTTGATTAATTTTTTTTTTACAATGTAGATTCTTTTTGGTATTACTGTATATTATCACCGAGGTCAATTTTTGCTTGGTTTTACTATATACTTTAACAGACTATAGGTCAAATTGACGTCTTTGTCTTAAAACTTTTTTTGAACATGAAATCAATTCAGCAGCCTAGAGTTACTTTAAAAAATTGTAATTTTTCTCTATTTTTTTTTAAACTGTTGAAAACCGCTGGTATATTAATTCTGAAATTTTTTTATTCCATTAACTTTTTTGTACAATGTTGATTCATTTTGGTTTTACTGTATATTATCACCGAGGTCAATTTTTGCTTGGTGTTATTATAAACTTTATCAGACTATATGGCAAATTGACGTCTTTGTCTTAAAACTTTATTTGAATATGAAATCAATTCAACAAAGTTCATAGTTACTGAAAAAAAAATGTAATTTTTCTATATTTTTCTTCTAAACTGTTTAAAATCGCTGGAATATTAATTCTGAAATTTTTTTATTCGATTAACTTTTTTTTACATTGTAGATTATTTTTGGTTTTACTGTATATTATCACCGAGGTCAATTTTTGCTTGGTTTTACTATATACTTTAACCAACTATTTGTCAAATTGACGTTTCGTCTTAAAACTTTATTTGAATATGATATCAATTCAAAACAGTTTAAGACATGTATCCTCAATCATCTAATACCTAAATCAAATTACAAAATTTTCACAATTTGTCTAGAAATTGAAATAATTCTATCGAAAAATTCCATGCGTAACGTCAAAAATGACAGCTTAGGTCTATGATTTTTCAAAACCTGGATCGTGTATATAAGAGGTAATGTTGTTTCTTAACCATAGATTTGTGACTTGGACGTTGCATCATTAAAAACTTTTATACAAACATGAAATCAATTGAAAACCGTTCAAAACATATCCTCTAATACCTAAATCAAATAAGAAAATATCTCGAACTAGTTTAGAAATAGAAATATTAATGTAAAAATGTTTCATGTGAAACGTCAAAAGTGATTGACAGGTCTGAAAAATTTCTGCTTGCGGTCAAATTTCAAATGCATAGCAACGCGTGCATTCTTCGATCAATGAAATTTTGCAAAGTTTTTCGTTAATTACACGCGGACTGTACTTGCGAAAAATCTGAAATACCCAAAAGGCACTAGTCCCAAACATTCTTTAAATCCTAGAAAAAAAATTACAACAATCGAACAAACGGTTTAAGCTGTAGCCGTGTCTAAAGTCTGGTTGCCGTCCGGAGGAATCCTTAATGAATTAAGCCGATTAGTATATAGGACTAGCGGTCGGCCTGGCTTCGCCAGGCCTTCTCGCTAGGCTCCGCGGACACTGAAGTAATGTTTAATTGAATTACGATCTAAAACTGTTCATTTCTGTACGTCTGTTTATATAAAGAACTTTTAATTGACACCAAACACAATAAGTTTCGAAGCTCTGTCACTAAAACAATTGACGACCAAAAAAATTACAATTCTGCACGTGAGCCCTTCAAAAAACTTTTTATTTCATACTACACACGATAAGTTTTGATACACTTCCACTAATACAATTGCCGATCGGAAAAATAAATATTCCGCACGGCACCTCTTCTAAAACCCTTTCATATGATATCTAACACGATATGATTCGGAATACTGTTTTGGTCGAATCTATTGGCGAGCTTAAAATTGCAATATTTTTTAATTCCATCATTAAAACTCTTCTAAAGCCCTTTCGAATAACATGAAACACGGTATGGTTCTGAATAAATTTCAACTTTTTTGTTTATTTCGTTAGAATCTTCGTCAAAAACCTTTTTATATCTCACCAAACACGGCATGAGTCGGAACACTTTAAGTTTGAAACAGTTGACGGTTGTAAATTATAATTATTTTTTTTTATTTTATTTAAACTTTTTGAAAAACGGTTGGAAATTGTTTTAGTATTATTTCAGATATCTTTTCGAGTTACTTTTTTATACAATATAGAATATATTAAGTTTGAAACAGTTGCCCATCGTAAAATTTCAATTTTTTTTATTTCATCTGAAAGTTCTTCTAAAGCCCTTTCATATGACATCAAATACGGCATGATTCCGAATACTTTTAATTTAAAACAATTGACGGTCGAAATATATATATTTTTTAATTTTGTCTGAAAGTTCTTCTGAAGCCCTTTTATATGATATCAAACACGATATGATACGGAACACTTTAATAATTGAAGGTCGTAAAATTTCAATCAAATACGTATGTTATTTCCGAAAACATTTTGCTAAACTATCTTTTTCTTTATTTTATCTAAAAGTTCGCCTAAATCCCTTTCATATGACACCAAACGTGGCATAATTCGGAATACTTTAAGTTTAAAATAATTGACAGTCGTAAAATTTCAATCAAATACAAGTTTTTAATGATATACGCAGTGTTATTTGAATCCTTTTATTTTAATTATATAACGTAGGTACATTGAAAAATTATATCTCTCTATTTTTAAATACGTGATCAACTACTATCATTATTTTTTATTTCAAACTACTACGATTTCATTGACGAAAATTTTGCCTTCTTTTATTTAAATTTATTGACATTGACATACGTCAACACCCTCCCTCAATGAAATTAATTTAACATTTTTCTAAACCTAGTATCTTACAAAACATATTAAATACATTTTTATTTAATGACTTCGTAAATAAATCTGCTACTTGTTCTTTATTTCTTATGTTCTGGACATCAATAATTCCTTCATTAGCCTTTTTTCTGATGAAATGATGACGCATATCGATGTGTTTGAGTCCTTTGTGATTATCTGGGTTCCTAACTACTTTTACAGCTGATTGTCTTCGAAGATGACAGGCTTGGTTAAAATTGAAGATCAATTAAAATTTGACGTAACCAACATGCTTCGTTAACTGCTATGCTCAGTGCTACGTACTGTGCTTCACAGGATGATAAAGCTACAGTACTCTGCTTGCGTGAAGTGCAGGATACCAATGAATTAAAAATTTTGTATATACAATCAGACGTTTAATTAAAAATAAAATCAATAGTACCTTATCTTAGTACATGTTTTAAACATTTCCATAATTTGATATTTGCACGAGTTTGGTAACGACTCAATGCTGTACATAAATCTGGTCTTGTATCTACTATTGCATACATCAAACAGCCAATTAGTTTATGTGTTGTTTCATTTTCTGGCCCTACTAATTAATCTGACTTAAAACTTGGATGTAAAGGTGTTGATGTCGGTTTACAACCTTCCATCCAGAATTTCGACAACACATTCTTTAGATAAGTTGTTTGATTCATTTTTGTTACCCCGTCTTCCATATCTTGACTAATATTTATGTCAATGTAATGTGAAACTTTTCCCAGATCTTTCATTTTCAATGTTTTGAATAATTCCTTTTTCAGTTCTTCAATTTGTTGATTATTTGTTCCAAAAATCAACAGATCATCCACATAAATTAAAACGAATAACTTGTCAGATTTGTTAAATTTTGTGTAGTGACAATAATCATATTTTGTACAGTTAAATGCTTCTTTCTTCATAAACGAATTGAATTTTATATTCCAATATTTTGGTGACTTTTTCAAACCATATAAAGCTCTATTTAAATTACATACTTTCGCAGGTTCTTGTTAAACTCCTTTTCTCCGTATAAAAATGCACTACATACGTCAAGTTGACATGTAAACATTTTAAATTGATTTGCCACGGCTAACATGAATTCTGAGGATTGTCAATTTTGCAACCGGAGAGTAAATTTCCAATAAATCAACATTATCCTTCTGATGGTTTACCTTCTTTATCTTTCTTAATTTTAAACACCCATTTGCAGTCAATTACATCACATTTTTCAGGTCTGTGTACAATTTTCCAAATGTCATTTTCCTCCAAGGCGTCTAACTCTGCTTGTATTGCCTTCTTCCATTTTTCGTTTTCATCACTTTTCATTGCTTCTTTATACGTAATTGGTTCTTTTTCTTGTACATCTCTGGTATCAGTAAAACAAACTTGATTTTCACCGAAACCACATCTATCAAGCTTTCTTAAAATTTCTGTATTTCTCAAATTTCTCTTGTTTTCAATATCGGATGTTTCTGTCTCTCGATATTTGATTCATTTTCTTATTCTTCGATATTTGATTCCTTTTCTTTCTCTTCGATATTTGATTCTTTTTCTTTTTCTTCGTTTTCAGTTTCATGCAGTTGTATTTCTGTTTTTCTAGGGATAAATACAACATTTCGTGCGCAACGTACTTTATTTTCGTTTTTAAAATATATTCTGTATCCTTTAATATTATCTTCATATCCAACGAAAATACTTTTTCTTCCCTTTACATCTCATTTATGCCGTGTTTCTTTTGGTACATCAACCTCTGTACCAAATTCTTTAAATTCTTTCAAATCTGTATTTTTCTTAAATCATAATTCATAAGATGTGCTTTCCTCTACTAAACTTGTTCAGCAAAGTCTACAATTACTGTAAAAACAGGTAATTTTTCTCTATTTTTTCTAAACTGTTTAAAATCGCTGGAATATTAATTCTGATATTATTTTATTCGATTATTTTTTTTTTACAATGAAGATTCTTTTTGGTTTTACTGTATATTATCACCGAGGTCAATTTTTGCTTTGTTTTACTATATTCTTTAACAGACTATTTGTCAAATTGACGTTTTTGTCTTAAAACTTTATTTGAACATGAAATCAATTCAACTAAGTTTATAGGTACTGTAAAAAAATTTAATTTTCCTATATTTTTTTTCTAAACTGTTTAGAATCGCTGGAATATTAGTTCTGAAATTTTTTTATTCGACGAATTTTTTTTCTAATGTAGATTCTTTTTGGTTTTACTGTATATTATCACCGAGGTAAATTTTTGCTTGGTTTTACTATATAATTTAACAGACTATATGTCAAATTGACGTTTTTGTCTTAAAACTTTATTTGAACATGAAATCAATTCAACAAACTTTATAGTTACTGTAAAAAAATGTAATTTTTCTATATATTTTTTCTGAACTGTTTAGAATCGCTGGAATATTAATTCTGAAATTTTTTTATTCGATTAATTTTTTTTTTATAATATAGATTCTTTTTAGTTTTACTGTATATTATCACCGAGGTCAATTTTTCCTTGGTTTTACTATATACTTTAACAGACTATATGTCAAATTGACGTTTTTGTCTTAAAACTTTATTTGAACATGAAATCAATTCAACAAAGTTTATAGTTACTGTAAAAAAATGTAATTTTTCTATATTTTTTTTCTAAACTGTTTAAAATCGCTGGAATATTAATTCTGAAATTTTTTTATACGATTAAGTTTTTTTCACAATGTAGATTCTTTTTGGTTTTACTGTAATTATCACCGCGGTCAATTTTTGCTTGGTTTTACTATATACTTTAACAGACTATATGTCAAATTGACGTTTTTGTCTTAAAACTTTATTTGAACATGAAATCAATTCAACAAAGTTTATAGTTACTGTAAAAACATTTAACTTTTCTATATTTTTTTTCTAAACTGTTTAAAATCGCTGGAATATTAATTCTGATATTTTTTTATACGATTAAGTTTTTTTTACAATGTAGATTCTTTTTGGTTTTACTGTATATGATCACCGAGGTCAATTTTTACTTTGTTTTACTATATACTTTAACTATTTGTCATATTGACTTTTTGTCTTAAAATTTTATTTGAACATGAAATCAATTAAGCGACGTCTAGAGTGACTGTAGAAAAATGTATTTTTTTTTTCTAAACTGTGTAAAATCGCTGGAATATTAATTCTGATATTTTTTTATACGATTAAGTTTTTTTTTACAATGTAGATTCTTTTTGATTTTACTGTATATTATCACCGAGGTAAATTTTTGCTTGGTTTTACTATGTACTTTAACAGACTATATGTCAAATTGACGTTTTTGTCTTAAAACTTTATTTGAACATGAAATCAATTCAACAAACATTATAGTTACTGTAAAAAAATGTAATTTTTCTATATATTTTTTCTAAACTGTTTAGAATCGCTGGAATATTAATTTTGAAATTTTTTTATTCGATTAATTTTTTTTTATAATATAGATTCTTTTTGGTTTTACTGTATATTATCACCGAGGTCAATTTTTCCTTGGTTTTACTATATACTTTAACAGACTATATGTCAAATTGACGTTTTCGTCTTAAAACTTTATTTGCACATGAAATCAATTCAACAAAGTTTATAGTTACTGTAAAAAAATGTAATTTTTCTATATTTTTTTTTCTAAACTGTTTAAAATCGCTGGAATATTAATTCTGAAAGTTTTTTATACGATTAAGTTTTTTTTACAATGTAGATTCTTTTTGGTTTTACTGTATATTATCACCGAGGTCAATTTTTGCTTGGTTTTACTATATACTTTAACAGACTATATGTCAAATTGACGTTTTTGTCTTAAAACTTTATTTGAACATGAAATCAATTCAACAAAGTTTATAGTTACTGTAAAAACATTTAACTTTTCTATATTTTTTTTCTAAACTGTTTAAAATCGCTGGAATATTAACTCTGATATTTTTTTATACGATTAAGTTTTTTTTACAATGTAGATTCTTTTTGGTTTTACTGTATATTATCACCGAGGTCAATTTTTACTTTGTTTTACTATATACTTTAACTATTTGTCATATTGACTTTTTGTCTTAAAATTTTATTTGAACATGAAATCAATTAAGCAACGTCTAGAGTGACTGTAGAAAAATGTAATTTTTTTTTCTAAACTGTGTAAAATCGCTGGAATATTAATTCTGATATTTTTTTAATCGATTAACTTTTTTTTTACAATGTAGATTGTTTTTGGTTTTACTGTATATTATCACCGAGGTCAATTTTTGCTTGGTTTTACTATATACTTTAACAGACTATTTGTCAAATTGACATTTTGTCGTTAAACTTTATTTGAACATGAAAAATATTCAGCTAAGTTTATACTTACTGTAAAAAAATGTAATTTTTCTATATTTTTTTTCTAAACTGTTTAAAATCGCTGGAATATTAATTCTGAAATTTTTTTATTCGATTAATTTTTTTTTATAATGTAGATTCTTTTTGGTTTTACTGTATATTATCACCGAGGTCAATTTTTGCTTGGTTTTACTATATACTTTAACAGACTATATGTCAAATTGACGTTTTTGTCTTAAAACTTTATTTGAACATGAAATCAATTCAACAAACTTTATAGTTACTGTAAAAAAATTTAATTTTTCTATATATTTTTTTAAACTGTTTAGAATCGCTGGAATATTAGTTCTGATATTTTTTTATTCGATTAATTATTTTTTTCTAATGTAGATTCTTTTTGGTTTTACTGTATATTATCACAGAGGTCAATTTTTGCTTGGTTTTACTATATACTTTAACAGACTATATGTCAAATTGACGTTTTTCTCTTAAAACTTTATTTGAACATGAAATCAATTCAACAAAGAATATAGTTACTGTAAAAAAATGTAATTTTACTCTATTTTTTTTTAAACTGTTGAAAATCGCTGGAATATTAATTGTGATATTTTTTTATACGATTAAGTTTTTCTTTACAATGTAGATTCTTTTTGGTTTTACTGTATATTATCACCGAGGTAAATTTTTGCTTGGTTTTACTATGTACTTTAACAGACTATATGTCAAATTGACGCTTTTGTCTTAAAACTTTATTTAAACATGAAATCAATTCAACAAACTTTATAGTTACTGTAAAAAAATGTAATTTTTCTATATATTTTTTCTAAACTATTTAGAATCGCTGGAATATTAATTTTGAAATTTTTTTATTCGATAAATTTTTTTTTATAATATAGATTCTTTTTGGTTTTTCTGTATATTATCACCGAGGTCAATTTTTGCTTGGTTTTACTATATACTTTAACAGACTATATGTCAAATTGACGTTTTTGTCTTAAAACTTTATTTGAACATGAAATCAATTCAACAAAGTTTATAGTTACTGTAAAAACATTTAACTTATCTATATTTTTTTTCTAAACTGTTTAAAATCGCTGGAATATTAATTCTGATATTTTTTTATACGATTAAGTTTTTTTTACAATGTAGATTCTTTTTGGTTTTACTGTATATGATCACCGAGGTCAATTTTTACTTTGTTTTACTATATACTTTAACTATTTGTCATATTGACTTTTTGTCTTAAAATTTTATTTGAACATGAAATCAATTAAGCGACGTCTAGAGTGACTGTAGAAAAATGTAATTTTTTTTTCTAAACTGTGTAAAATCGCTGGAATATTAATTCTGATATTTTTTTAATCGATTAACTTTTTTTTTACAATGTAGATTGTTTTTGGTTTTACTGTATATTATCACCGAGGTCAATTTTTGCTTGGTTTTACTATATACTTTAACAGACTATTTGTCAAATTGACATTTTGTCTTTAAACTTTATTTGAACATGAAAAATATTCAGCTAAGTTTATACTTACTGTAAAAAAATGTAATTTTTCTATATTTTTTTTCTAAACTGTTTAAAATCGCTGGAATATTAATTCTGAAATTTTTTTATTCGATTAATTTTTTTTTATAATGTAGATTCTTTTTGGTTTTACTGTATATTATCACCGAGGTCAATTTTTGCTTGGTTTTACTATATACTTTAACAGACTATATGTCAAATTGACGTTTTTGTCTTAAAACTTTATTTGAACATGAAATCAATTCAACAAAGTTTATAGTTACTGTAAAAAAATTTAATTTTTCTATATTTTTTTTTAAACTGTTTAGAATCGCTGGAATATTAGTTCTGATATTTTTTTATTCGATTAATTATTTTTTTCTAATGTAGATTCTTTTTGGTTTTACTGTATATTATCACCGAGGTCAATTTTTGCTTGGTTTTACTATATACTTTAACAGACTATATGTCAAATTGACGTTTTTCTCTTAAAACTTTATTTGAACATGAAATAAATTCAACAAAGAATATAGTTA
Source organism: Pterostichus madidus (assembly GCA_911728475.2). Taxonomy (NCBI): domain Eukaryota; kingdom Metazoa; phylum Arthropoda; class Insecta; order Coleoptera; family Carabidae; genus Pterostichus; species Pterostichus madidus. Next base: position 19,511,226 of record OU452309.1, on the reverse strand, counting down.
CTGTAAAAAAATTTAATTTTACTCTATTTTTTTTAAACTGTTGAAAATCGCTGGAATATTAATTCTGAAATTTTTTTATTCTATTAACTTTTTTTTGCAATGAAGATTCTTTTTGGTTTTACTGTATAGTATCACCGAGGTAAATGTTTGCTTGGTTTTACTATATACTTTAACAAACTATATGTCAAATTGACGTTTGGTCTTAAAACTTTTTTTGAACATAAAATCAATTCAAAACAGTTCAAAACATGTATCCTCAATCATCTAATACCTAAATCAATTTACAAAATTGCTACAACTTGTCTAGAAATTGAAATAATTCTATCTGAAATTTCCATGCGTAACGTCAAAAATGACAGCTTAGGTCTATGATTTTTCAAAACCTGGATCGTGTATATGAGAGGTAAAGTAGTTTCTTAACCATAGATTTGTCAACTGGACGATTAATCATTAAAAACTTTTATACAAACATGAAATCAATTGAAAACCGTTCAAAACATATGTCCTCAATCCTCTAATACCTAAATCAAATTAGAAAATTTCTCCAACTTGTCTAGAAATTGAAATATTTATATAAAAATGTTTCATGTGAAACGTCAAAAGTGATTGACAGGTCTGAAAAATTTCTGCTTGCGGTCAAATTTCAAATGCATAGCAACGCGTGCATTCTTCGATCAATGAAAATTTGCAAAGTTTTTCATTAATTTCACGCGGACTATACTTTCAAAAAATCTGAAATACCCAAAAGGCACTAGTCCCAAACATTCTTTAAATCCTAGAAAAAAAATCACAATAATCGCACAAACGGTTTAAGCTGTAGCCGTGTCTAAAGTCTGGTTGCCGTCTGGAGGAATCCTTAATGAAATACCAGATTAGTATATAGGACTAGCGTTCGGCCTGGCTTCGCCAGGCCTTTTCGCTAGGCTCCGCGGACACTGAAGTAAGGTTTAATTGAATTACGATCTAAAACTTTTTATTTCTGTACTTCTGCTCATCTAAAGATATTTTTTATTTTACTGTATATTACTGCCGAGGACAAATTTTGCTTTGTTTTACTATATACTTTTTAAAACTATTTGTCACATTGACAGTCGTAAAATTTCAATCAGATACGTGTTTTATTTCCAAAAATATTTTGTTAAACTAAGAAAAATTCTTCGGACATCATTTCTGATAGTTCCACATTTATATTTTATATGTACATGAAATCAGTTTAATTTTTAAATACGCATTTTTTAGTTTATATATCATCGTACTGTTCATCATGTTATGTAGTAGTTGAATGAAACTCGAGAAGTCGCTTCGCTCCTTCTCTCGCCCGGTGATGAGTCTGTTCGGCTCGACGCTTCACGTCTCACCTCCAGACATTTGTTTGTTGCTCGTCGCTTCGCTCCTCGTGTAATGTTTTCTGGTGAATTATTTTTAAGGATTAAAAACTTGTTTTTTTTTCTATTACATTTGAAAGTACTTTTCATGCCCTTTCATATGATACCAAATACATGATTCTGAATAGTTGAATTTTCAAACAGTTGCCTATCGTAAATTTTCAATTTTTTCCAATTGCATTTAAAAGGTCTTTTAATGCCCTTTCATATGATACCAAACACGACATGATTCGGAATAGTTGAATTTTCAAACAGTTGCCTATCGTAAATTTTTAATTATTTCCAATTGCATTTAAAAGGTCTGTTAATGCCCTTTCATATGATTCCAAACATGACGTGATTCTGAATAGTAGAATTTTCAAACAACTGCCTATCGTAAATTTTCAATTTTTTCCAATTGCATTTAAAAGGTCTTTTAATGCCCTATCATATGATACCAAACACGACATGATTCGGAATAGTTGAATTTTCAAACAGTTGCCTATCGTAAATTTTCAATTTTTTCATATTGCATTCGAAAGTACTTTTAATGCCCTTCCATATGATACCAAACACGGCATAATTCTGAATATTTGAATTTTCAAACAACTGCCTATCGTAAATTTTAAATTATTTCCAATTGCATTTGAATGGTCTTTTAATGCCCTTTCATATGATACCAAACACGACATGATACGGAATAGTTGTATTTTCAAAAAATTGCATATCGTAAATTTTTAATTTTCTCCAATTGCATTTGAAAGGTCTTTAAATGCCCTTTCATATGATACCAAACACGACATGATTCAGAATAGTTGAATTTTCAAACAGTTGCCTATCGTATATTTTCAATTATTTCCAATTGCATTTAAAAGGTCTTTTAATGCCCTTTCATATGATACCAAACATGACGTGATTCTGAATAGTTGAATTTTCAAACAACTGCCTATCGTAAATTTTCAATTTTTTTCAATTGCATTTGAAAGGTCTTTTAATGCCCTTTCATATGATACCAAACACGACATGATTCGGAATAGTTGTATTTTCAAAAAATTGCATATCGTAAATTTTTAATTTTTTCATAATGCATTTGAAAGGTCTTTTAATGCCCTTTCATATGATACCAAACACGACATGATTCGGAATAGTTGAATTTTCAAACAGTTGTCTATCGTAAATTTTCAATTTTTTTATATTGCATTCGAAAGTACTTTTAATGCCCTTTCATATGATAGCAAACACGGCATGATTCTGAATAGTTGAATTTTCAAACAATTGCCTATCGCAAATTTTTTTCCAATTGCATTTGAAAGGTCTTTTAATGCCCTTTCATATGATACCAAACACGACATGATTCGGAATAGTTGAATTTTCAAACAGTTGTCTATCGTGAATTTTAAATTTTTTCCAATTACATTTAAAAGGTCTTTTAATGCCCTTTCATATGATACCAAACACGACATGATTCGGAATAGTTGAATTTTCAAACAGTTGCCTATCGTAAATTTTCAATTTTTTCCAATTGCATATAAAAGGTCTTTTAATGCCCTTTCATATGATACCAAACACGACATGATTCAGAATAGTTGAATTTTCAAACAGTTGCCTATCGTGAATTTTCTATTTTTTCCAATTGCATTTAAAAGGTCTTCTAATGCCCTTTCATATGATTCCAAACATGACGTGATTCTGAATAGTAGAATTTTCAAACAACTGCCTATCGTAAATTTTTAATTTTTTCATATTGCATTCGAAAGTACTTTTAATGCCCTTTCATATGATACCAAACTCGGCATGATTCTGAATATTTTAATTTTCAAACAATTGCCTATCGAAAATTTTAAATTTTTTCCAATTACATTTAAAAGGTCTTTTAATGCCCTTTCATATGATACCAAACACGGCATGATTCGGAATAGTTGAATTTTCAAACAGTTGCCTATCGTAAATTTTCAATTATTTCCAATTGCATTTAAAAGGTTTGTTAATGCCCTTTCATATGATACCAAACATGACGTGATTCTGAATAGTAGAATTTTCAAACAACTGCCTATCGTAAATTTTCAATTTTTTCCAATTGCATTTAAAAGGTCTTTTAATGCCCTTTCATATGATACCAAACACGACATGATTCGGAATAGTTTAAGTTTCAAACAGTTGCCTATCGTAAATTTTCAATTTTTTCATATTGCATTCGAAAGTACTTTTAATGCCCTTCCATATGATACCAAACACGGTATGATTCTGAATATTTGAATTTTCAAACAACTGCCTATGGTAATTTTAAATTATTTCCAATTGCATTTGAATGGTCTTTTAATGCCCTTTCATATGATACCAAACACGACATGATACGGAATAGTTGTATTTTCAAAAAATTGCATATCGTAAATTTTTAATTTTCTCCAATTGCATTTGAAAGGTCTTTAAATGCCCTTTCATATGATACCAAACACGACATGATACTGAATAGTTGAATTTTCAAACAGTTGCCTTTCGTATATTTTCAATTATTTCCAATTGCATTTAAAAGATCTTTTAATGCCCTTTCATATGATACCAAACATGACGGGATTCTGAATAGTTGAATTTTCAAACATCTGCCTATCGTAAATTTTCAATTTTTTCCAATTGCATTTGAAAGGTCTTTTAATGCCCTTTCATATGATACCAAACACGACATGATTCGGAATAGTTGTATTTTCAAAAAATTGCATATCGTAAATTTTTAATTTTTTTCAATTGCATTTGAAAGGCCTTTTAATGCCCTTTCATAAGATACCAAACACGACATGATTCGGAATAGTTGAATTTTCAAACAGTTGTCTATCGTGAATTTTAAATTTTTTCCAATTGCATTTAAAAGGTATTTTAATGCCCTTTCATATGATACCAAACACGACATGATTCGGAATAGTTGAATTTTCAAACAGTTGCCTATCGTAAATTTTCAATTTTTTCCAATTGCATTTAAAAGGTCTTCTAATGCCCTTTCATATGATACCAAACACGGCATGAATCTGAATAGTTGAATTTTCAAACAATTGCCTATCGCAAATTTTAATTTTTTTCCAATTACATTTAAAAGGTCTTTTAATGCCCTTTCATATGATACCAAACACGACTTGATTCGGAATAGTTGTATTTTCAAAAAATTGCATATCGTAAATTTTTAATTTTTTCCAATTGCATTTGAAAGGTCTTTTAATGCCCTTTCATATGATACCAAACACGACATGATTCGGAATAGTTGAATTTTCAAACAGTTGTCTATCGTGAATTTTAAATTTTTTCCAATTGCATTTAAAAGGTATTTTAATGCCCTTTCATATGATACCAAACACGACATGATTCGGAATAGTTGAATTTTCAAACAGTTGCCTATCGTAAATTTTCAATTTTTTCCAATTGCATTTAAAAGGTCTTCTAATGCCCTTTCATATGATACCAAACACGACATGATTCTGAATAGTTGAATTTTCAAACAATTGCCTATCGCAAATTTTAATTTTTTTCCAATTACATTTAAAAGGTCTTTTAATGCCCTTTCATATGATACCAAACACGACATGATTCGGAATAGTTGAATTTTCAAACAGTTGCCTATCGTAAATTTTCAATTTTTTCCAATTGCATATAAAAGGTCTTTTAATGCCCTTTCATATGATACCAAACACGACATGATTCAGAATAGTTGAATTTTCAAACAGTTGCCTATCGTGAATTTTCAATTTTTTCCAATTGCATTTAAAAGGTCTTCTAATGCCCTTTCATATGATACCAAACACGACGTGATTCGGAATAGTTGAATTTTCAAACAGTTGCCTATCGTAAATTTTTAATTTTTTCATATTGCATTCGAAAGTACTTTTAATGCCCTTTCATATGATACCAAACACGGCATGATTCTGAATATTTGAATTTTCAAACAATTGCCTATCGAAAATTTTAAATTTTTTCCAATTACATTTAAAAGGTCTTTTAATGCCCTTTCATATGATACAAAACACGGCATGATTCGGAATAGTTGAATTTTCAAACAGTTGCCTATCGTAAATTTTCTATTATTTCCAATTGCATTTAATAGGTCTGTTAATGCCCTTTCATATGATACCAAACATGACGTGATTCTGAATAGTAGAATTTTCAAACAGTTGCCTATCGTAAATTTTCAATTTTTTCCAATTGCATTTAAAAGGTCTTTTAATGCCCTTTCATATGATACCAAACACGACATGATTCGGAATAGTTGAATTTTCAAACAGTTGCCTATCGTAAATTTTCAATTTTTTCATATTGCATTCGAAAGTACTTTTAATGCCCTTCCATATGATACCAAACACGGCATGATTCTGAATATTTGAATTTTCAAACAATTGCCTATCGAAAATTTTACTTTTTTTCCAATTACATTTAAAAGATCTTTTAATGCCCTTTCATATGATACCAAACACGGCATGATTATAAATAGTTTAATTTTCAAACAATTGCCTATCGCAAATTTTAAATTTTTTCCAATTACATTTAAAAGGTCTTTTAATGCCCTTTCATATGATACTAAACATGACGTGATTCTGAATAGTTGAATTTTCAAACAACTGCCTATCGTAAATTTTAAATTTTTTCCAATTTCATTTAAAAGGTCTTTTAATGCCCTTTCATATGATACCAAACACGACATGATTCGGAATAGTTGAATTTTCAAACAGTTGCCTATCGTAAATTTTCAAACAGTTGCCTATCGTAAATTTTCAATTTTTTCATATTGCATTCGAAAGTACTTTTAATGCCCTTCCATATGATACCAAACACGGCATGATTTTGAATATTTGAATTTTCAAACAATTGCCTATCGAAAATTTTAATTTTTTTCCAATTACATTTAAAAGGTCTTTTAATGCCCTTTCATATGATACCAAACACGGCATGATTCGGAATAGTTGAATTTTCAAACAGTTGCCTATCGTAAATTTTCAATTATTTCCAATTGCATTTAAAAGGTCTGTTAATGCCCTTTCATATGATACCAAACATGACGTGATTCTGAATAGTAGAATTTTCAAACAACTGCCTATCGAAAATTTTCAATTTTTTCCAATTGCATTTAAAAGGTCTGTTAATGCCCTTTCATATGATACCAAACACGGCATGATTATAAATAGTTTAATTTTCAAACAATTGCCTATCGCAAATTTTAAATTTTTTCCAATTACATTTAAAAGGTCTTTTAATGCCCTTTCATATGATACCAAACATGACGTGATTCTGAATAATTGAATTTTCAAACAACTGCCTATCGTAAATTTTAATTTTTTTCCAATTGCATTTGAAAGGTCTTTTAATGTCCTTTCATATGATACCAAACACGACATGATTCGGAATAGTTGTATTTTCAAAAAATTGCATATCGTAAATTTTTAATTTTTTCCAATTGCATTTGAAAGGTCTTTTAATGCTCTTTCATATGATACCAAACACGACATAATTCTGAATAGTTGAATTTTCAAACAGTTGCCTATCGTGAATTTTCAATTTTTTCTAATTGCATTTAAAATTTCTTTTAATGTCCTTTCATATGATATCAAACATGACGTGATTCGAAATAGTTGAATTTTTTTTAAACTGTTGATAATCGCAGGAATATTAATTCTGAAATTTTTTTATTCGATTATTTTTTTTTACAATGTAGATTCTTTTTGGTTTTCCTGTATATTATCACCGAGGTCAATTATTGCTTGGTTTTACAATATACTTTAACAAACTATTTGTCAAATTGACGTTTGGTCTTAAAACTTTTTTTGAACATGAAATCAATTTAAGACAGTTCAAAACATGTATCCTCAATCATCTAATACCTAAATCAATTTACAAAATTGCTACAACTTGTCTAGAAATTGAAATAATTCTATCGAAAAATTCCATGCGTAACGTCAAAAATGACAGCTTAGGTCTATGATTTTTCAAAACCTGGATCGTGTATATAAGAGGTAATGTTGTTTCTTAACCATAGATTTGTGAAATGGACGTTGCATCATTAAAAACTTTTATACAAACATGAAATCAATTGAAAACCATTCAAAACATATGTCCTCAATCCTCTAATACCTAAATCAAATTAGAAAATTTCTCCAACTTGTGTAGAAATTGAAATATTAATGTAAAAATGTTTCATGTGAAACGTCAAAAGTGATTGACAGGTCTGAAAAATTTCGGCTTGCGGTCAAATTTCAAATGCATAGCAACGCGTGCATGCTTCGATCAAGAAAATTTGCAAAGTTTGTCGTTAATTGCACGCGGACTATACTTTCAAAAAATCTGAAATACCCAAAAGGCACTAGTCCCCAACATTCTTTAAATCCTAGAAAACAATTCACAACAATCGCACAAACCGTTTAAGCTGTAGCCGTGTCTAAAGTCTGGTTGCCGCTCGGAGGAATCTATAGTGAATTAAGCCGATTAGTATATAGGACTAGCGGTCGGCCTGGCTTCGCCAGGCCTTCTCGCTAGGCTCCGCGGACACTGAAGTAATGTTTAATTGAATTACGATCTAAAACTGTTCATTTCTGTACGTCTGTTTATATAAAGAACTTTTAATTGACACCAAGCACAATAAGTTTCGAAGCTCTGTCACTAAAACAATTGACGACCAAAAAAATTACAATTCTGCACGTGAGCCCTTCAAAAAACTTTTTATTTGATACTACACACGATAAGTTTTGATGCACTTTCACTAATACAATTGCCGATCGGAAAAATAAATATTCCGCACGGCACTCTTCTAAAACCCTTTCATATGATATCTAACACGATATGATTCGGAATACTGTTTTGGTCGAATCTATTGGCGAGCTTAAAATTGCAATGGTTTTTAATTGCATCATTAAAATTCTTCTAAAGCCCTTTAAATAACATGAAACACGGTATGATTCTGAATAAATTTCAACTTTTTTGTTTAATTCGTTAGAATCTTCGTCAAAAACCTTTTTATATCTCACCAAACACGGCATGAGTCGGAACACTTTAAGTTTGAAACAGTTGACGGTTGTAAATTATAATATTTTTTTATTTCATTTAAAAGTTCTTTTAAAACTCTCTTATATTACACCAAACACGGCATAACTCGAAATACTTTAAGTTTGAAACAATTGACAATAGTAAAATTTAATTTTTTTCTTTAGTTCATCGAAAAGTTCTTTCAAAACTTTTTCATATGATATTAAACAAGGCATGATTCCGAATACTTTTAATTTAAAACAATTGACGGTCGAAATATATATATTTTTTAATTTTGTCTGAAAGTTCTTCTGAAGCCCTTTTATATAATATCAAACACGATACGATACGGAACACTTTAATAATTGAAGGTCGTAAATTTTCAATCAAATACGTATGTTATTTCCGAAAACATTTTGCTAAACTAACTTTTTCTTTATTTTATCTAAAAGTTCGCCTAAAGCCCTTTCATATGACACCAAACGTGGCATAATTCGGAATACTTTAAGTTTGAAATAATTGACAGTCTTAAAATTTCAGTCAAGTACGTGTTTCATTTCTGAAAAGATTTTGCTAATCTTTTAAAAATTCTTTGGACGTCATTTCTGATAGTTCCACATTTTTTTATTTTACATGTGCATAAAATCAATTTAAATTTTTCTCTAAACTCTTTGAAAAACGGTTGGAAATTGTTTTAGTATTATTTCAGATATTTTTTCGAGTTAATTTTTTATACAATATTGAATTTATTAAGTTTGAAACAGTTGCCCATCGTAAAATTTCAACTTTTTTTTATTTCATCTGAAAGCTCTTCTAAAGCCCTTTCATTTGACATTAAATACGGCATGATTTGGAATACTTCAAGTTTAAAATAATTGACAGTCGTAAAATTTAAATCAAATACAAGTTTTTAATGATATACACAGTGTTATTTGAATCCTTTTATTTTAATTATATGACGCACATTGAAAAATTACATCTCTCTATTTTTAAATACGTGATCAACTACTATCATTATTTTTTGTTCCAAACAACTACGATTTCATTGACGAAAATTTTGCCTTCTTCTATTTAAATTTATTGAAATTGACATACGTCAACACCCTCCCTCAATGAAATTAATTTAACATTTTTCTAAACCTAGTATCTTACAAAACATATTAAATACATTTTTATTTAATGACTTCGTAAATAAATCTGCTACTTGTTTTTTATTTCTTATGTACTGGACATCAATAATTCCTTCATTAACCTTTTTTCTGATGAAATGATGACGCATATCGATGTGTTTGAGTCTTTTGTGATTATCTGGGTTCCTAACTACTTTTATAGCTGACTGTCTTCGTAGATGATGACAGGCTTGGTTTCCTCATAAAATTGAAGATCAATTAAAATTTGATGTAACCAACATGCTTCGTTAACTGCTATGCTCAATGCTACATACTGTGCTTCACAGGACGATAAAGCTACAGTACTTTGCTTGCGTGAAGTCCAGGATACCGAAGATTTAAAAATTTTGTATATAAAACCAGAGGTTGATTTTCTGTCATTCAAGTTGCGTGCCCAATCAGCATCAACAAATCCTGTCAGTATTTTAGCATTTTCATCTCTGACATAATCTAAATTAAAATCAATAGTACCTTATCTTAGTACATGTTTTAAACATTTCCATAATTTGATATTTGCACAAGTTTGGTAACGACTCAATGCTGTACATAAATCTGGTCTTGTATCAACTATTGCATACATTAAACAGCCAATTAATTTCCTGAAGCGGAGCTTCGAGTTCTTCATTATGTGTTGTTTCATTTTCTGGCCCTACTAACCAATCTGACTTAAAACTTGGATCTAAAGGTATCGATGTGACAATAATCATATTTTTAACAGTTAAATGCTTCTTTCTTCATAAACGAATTGAATATTATATTCCAATATTTTGGTGACTTTTTCAAACCATATAAAGCTCTATCTAATTTACATACTTTCGCAGGTTCTTGTGAAACTCCTTCTGAAATACTCAGAAAAACATCTTGAATTTCTCCGTATAAAAATGCACTACATTTAGTTTGTTGCTCGTCGCTTCGCTCCTCGCGTAATGTTTTATGGTGAATTATTTTTAAAGATTAAAAACTTGTTTTTTTTTCTATTGCATTTGAAAGTACTTTTCATGCCCTTTCATATGATACCAAACACGACATGATTCTGAATAGTTAAATTTTCAAACAGTTGCCTATCGTAAATTTTCATTTTTTTCCAATTGCATTTAAAAGGTCTTTTAATGCCATTTCATATGATATCAAACACGACATGATTCGGAATAGTTGTATTTTCAAACAATTGCCTATCGTAAATTTTTAATTTTTTCCAATTACTTTTGAAAGGTCTTTTAATGCCCTATCATATGATACCAAACACGACATGATTCGGAATAATTGAATTTTCATACAGTTGCCTATAGTAAATTTTAAATTTTTTTCAATTGCATTTAAAAGGTCTTTTAATGCCCTTTCATATGATATTAAACATGACATGATTCGGAATAGTTGATTTTTCAAACAACTGCCTAATGTAAATTTAAAATTTTTTCCAATTGCATTTGAAAGGTCTTTTAATGCCCTTTCATATGATACCAAAACGATATGATTCGGAATAGTTGTATTTTGAAACAATTGCCTATCGTAAATTTTAAATTTTTTCCAATTGCATTTGAAAGGTCTTTTAATGCCCTTTCATATGATACCAAACACAACATGAGTCTGAATAGTTGAATTTTCAAACAGTTGCCAATCGTAAATTTTTAATTTTTTCCAATTGCATTTAAAAGGTCTTTTAATGCCCTTTCATATGATACCAAACACGGCATGATTCGGAATAGTTGAAATTTCAAACAATTGCCTATCGTAAATTTTAATTTTTTTCCAATTGCATTTGAAAGGTCTTTTAATGCCCTTTCATATGATACCAAACACGACATGATTCGGAATAGTTGAATTTTCAAATAGTTGCCTATCGTAAATTTTCAATTTTTTCCAATCGCATATAAAAGGTCTTTTAATGCCCTTTCATATGATACCAAACACGACATGATTCGGAATAGTTGAATTTTCAAACAGTTGCCTATCGTAAATTTTCAATTTTTTCCAATTGCATTTGAAAGGCCTTTTAATGCCCTTTCATATGATACCAAACACGGCATGATTCTGAATAGTTGAATTTTCAAACAATTGCCTATCGCAAATTTTTAATTTTTTCCAATTACATTTAAAAGGTCTTTTAATGCCCTTTCATATGATAGCAAACACGACATGATTCGGAATAGATGAATTTATAAACAGTTGCCTATCGTAAATTTTAAATTTTTTCATATTGCATTCGAAAGTACTTATAATGCCCTTTCATATGATACTAAACACGGCATGATTCTGAATAGTTGAATTTTCAAACAACTGCCTATCGTAAATTTTAAATTTTTTCCAATTGCATTTGAAAGGCCTTTTAATGCCCTTTCATATGTTACCAAACACGGCATGATTCTGAATAGTTGAATTTTCAAACAATTGCCTATCGCAAATTTTAAATTTTTTCCAACTCCATTTAAAAGGTCTTTTAATGCCCTTTCATATGATAGCAAACACGACATGATTCGGAATAGTTGAATTTATAAACAGTTGCCTATCGTAAATTTTCAATTTTTTCATATTTCATTCGAAAGTACTTATAATGCCCTTTCATATGATACTAAACACGGCAGGATTCTGAATAGTTGAATTTTCAAACAACTGCCTATCGTAAATTTTAAATTTTTTCCAATTGCATTTGAAAGGTCTTTTAATACCCTTTCATATGATACCAAACACGCCGTGATTCGGAATAGTTAAATTTTCAAACCACGACATGATTCGGAATAGTTGAATGCCCTTACATCCTTACATCCTTATGGGATGGCTAGCACAGTGGTATGAAGTCGGCCTGTGGATCCAGAGGTCCCTGGTTCGATTCCCACAGGCGACAAATTTTCATAATTTGAAAAAGCTATCCCTGTGGCTCCTCCACCACTAACATGTTTGGGGGCCGTGATTTGACGACTGGTAACCGCACTTCACGCGCAAAATATATCGCTTACCGAGATCTGCTTCAGCAGAGTGCCACACCCAGTAATTTTATTTATTTACATATGATACCAAACACGACATGATTCTGAATAGTTGAATTTTCAAACAGTTGCCTATCGTGACTTTTCAATTTTTTCCAATTGCATTTAAAAGGTCTTTTAATGCCCTTTCATATGATATCAAACACGACATGATTCGGAATAGTTGAATTTTCAAACAGTTGCCTTTCGTAAATTTTCAATTTTCTCCAAATGCATATAAAAGGTCTTTTAATGCCCTTTCATATGATACCAAACACGACATGATTCGGAATAGTTGAATTTTCAAACAGTTGCCTATCGTAAATTTTCAATTTTTTCCAATTGCATTTGAAAGGCCTTTTAATGCCCTTTCATATGATACCAAACACGGCATGATTCTGAATAGTTGAATTTTCAAACAGTTGCCTATCGTAAATTTTCAATTTTTTCTTATTGCATTCGAAAGTACTTTTAATGCCCTTTCATATGATACCAAACACGACGTGATTCGGAATAGTTAAATTTTCAAACAGTTGCCTATCGTGAATTTTCAATTTTTTCTAATTGCATTTAAAAGTTCTTTTAATGCCCTTTCATATGATACCAAACATGACGTGATTCGAAATAGTTGATTTTTTTTAAACTGTTGAAAATCGCTGGAATATTAATTCTGAAATTTTTTTATTCGATTAATTTTTTTTTTACAATGTAGATTCTTTTTGGTATTACTGTATATTATCACCGAGGTCAATTTTTGCTTGGTTTTACTATATACTTTAACAGACTATATGTCAAATTGACGTCTTTGTCTTAAAACTTTATTTGAACATGAAATCAATTCAGCAGTCTAGAGTTACTTTAAAAAAATGTAATTTTTCTCTATTTTTTTTAAGCTGTTGAAAATCGCTGGTATATTAATTCTGAAATTTTTTTATTCGATTAACTTTTTTTACAATGTTGATTCATTTTGGTTTTACTGTATATTATCACCGAGGCCAATTTTTGCTTGGTTTTATTATAAACTTTATCAGACTACATGTCAAATTGACGTCTTTGTCTTAAAATTTTATTTGAACTTGAAATCAATTCTACAAAGTCTAGAGTTACTGTAAAAAAAATTAATTTTTTTCTATTTTTTTAAACTGTTGAAAATCGCTGGAATATTAATTCTGAAATTTTTTTATTCGATTAATTTTTTTTTTACAATGTAGATTCTTTTTGGTTTTACTGTATATTATCACCGAGGTCAATTTTTGCTTGGATTTGCTATATACTTTAACAGACTATTTGTCAAATTGACGTTTTGTCTTAATACTTTATTTGAACATGAAATCAATTCAGCAAAGTTTTTAGTTACTGTCAAAAAATGTAATTTTTCTATCTTTTTTTTCTAAACTTTTGAAAATCACTGGAATATTAATTCAGAAATGTTTTTATTCGATTAATTTTTTTTTACAATGTAGATTCTTTTTGGTTTTACTGTATATTATTACCGAGATAAATTTTTGCTTGGTTTTACTATATACTTTAACAAACTATATGTCAAATTGACGTTTGGTCTTAAAATTTTTTTTGAACATGACATCAATTCAAAACAGTTCAAAACATGTATCCTCAATCATCTAATACCTAAATCAATTTACAAAATTGCTACAACTTGTCTAGAAATTGAAATAATTCTATCGAAAAATTCCATGCGTAACGTCAAAAATGACAGCTTAGGTCTATGATTTATCAAAACCTGGATCGTGTATATAAGAGGTAATGTTGTTTCTTAACCATAGATTTGTGAAATGGACGTTGCATCATTAAAAACTTTTATACAAACATGAAATCAATTGAAAACCGCTCAAAACATATGTCCTCAATCCTCTAATACCTAAATCAAATTAGAAAATTTCTCCAACTTGTCTAGAAATTGAAATATTAATGTAAAACAGGTTCATGTGAAACGTCAAAAGTGATTGACAGGTCTGAAAAATTTCTGCTTGCGGTCAAATTTCAAATGCATAGCAACGCGTGCATGCTTCGATCAACGAAAATTTGCAAAGTTTTTCATTAATTTCACGCGGACTATACTTTCAAAAAATCTCAGATACCCAAAAGGCACTAGTCCCAAACATTCTTTAAATCCTAGAAAAAAAATTACAACAATCGGACAAACGGTTTAAGCTGTAGCCGTGTCTAAAGTCTGGTTGCCGTCCGGAGGAATCCTTAATGAAATACCAGATTAGTATATAGGACTAGCGTTCGGCCTGGCTTCGCCAGGCCTTTTCGCTAGGCTCCGCGGACTCTGAAGTAAGATTAAATTGAATTGCGATCAAAATCTTTTTATTTCTGTACTTCTGCTCATCTAAAGATATTTTTTTATTTTACTGTATATTACTGCCGAAGACAAATTTTGCTTTGTTTTACTATATACCTTTAAAAACTATTTGTCACATTGACAGTTGTAAAATTTCAATCAGATACGTGTTTTATTTCCAAAAAGATTTTGTTAAACTAAGAAAAATTCTTCGGACTTCATTTCTGATAATTCCACATTTATATTTTATATGTACATGAAATCAGTTGAATTTTTTCTCTTAACTTTTTGAAAAACTTTTGGAAATCGTTGGAAAACACGACATGATTCGGAATAGTTGCATTTTCAAGCAATTGCCTATCTTAAATTTTAAATTTTTTCCAATTGCATTTGAAAGGTCTTTTAATGCCCTTTCATATGATACCAAACACGACATGATTCGGAATAGTTGTATTTTAAAACAACTGCCTATCGTAAATTTTAATTTTTTTCCAATTGCATTTGAAAGGTCTTTTAATGCCCTTTCATATGATACCAAACACGACATGATTCTGAATAGTTGAATTTTCAAACAGTTGCCTATCGTAAATTTTCAATTTTTCCAATTGCATATAAAAGGTCTTTTAATGCCCTTTCATATGATACCAAACACGACATGATTCGGAATAGTTGAATTTTCAAACACTTGCCTATCGTGAATTTTCAATTTTTTTCCAATTGCATTTAAAAGCTCTTTTAATGCCCTTTCATATGATACCAAACACGACATGATTCGGAATAGTTGAATTTTCAAACAGTTACCTATCGTAAATTTTAAATTTTTTCATATTGCATTCGAAAGTACTTTTAATGCCCTTTCATATGATACCAAACCCGGCATGATTCTGAATAGTTGAATTTTCAAACAATTGCCTATCGCAAATTTTAAATTTTTTTGAATTACATTTAAAAGGTCTTTTAATGCCCTATCATATGATACCAAACACGACATGATTCGGAATAGTTGAATTTTTAAACAGTTGCCTATCGTAAATTTTCAATTATTTCCAATTGCATTTAAAAGGTCTTTTAATGCCCTTTCATATGATACCAAACATGACGTGATTCTGAATAATTGAATTTTCAAACAACTGCTTATCGTAAATTTTCAATTTTTCCAATTACATTTAAAAGGTCTTTTAATGCCCTTTCATCTGATACCAAACATGACGTGATTCTGAATAGTTGAATTTTCAAACAACCGCCTATCGTAAATTTTTAATTTTTTCCAATTGCATTTGAAAGATCTTTTAATGCCCTTTCATATGATACCAAACACGATATGATTCGGAATAGTTGTATTTTCAAAAAATTGGCTATCGTAAATTTTTAATTTTTTCCAATTGCATTTGAAAGGTCTTTAAATGCCCTTTCATATGATACAAAACACGACATGATTCTGAATAGTTGAATTTTCAAGCAGTTGCCTATCGTATATTTTAAATTTTTTCGAACTGCATTTAAAAGTTCTTTTAATGCCCTTTCATATGATACCAAACACGACATGATTCGGAATAGTTGAATTTTCAAACATTTGCCTATCGTAAATTTTCAATTTTTTCTTATTGCATTCGAAAGTACTTTTAATGCCCTTTCATATGATATCAAACACGACATGATTCTGAATAGTTGAATTTTCAAACAGTTGCCCATCGTAAATTTTGAATTTTTTCAAATTGCATTTGAAAGGTCTTTTAATGCCCTTTCATATGATACCAAACACGACATGATTCGGAATAGTTGTATTTTCAAAAAATTGGCTATCGTAAATTTTTAATTTTTTCCAATTGCATTTAAAAGGTCTTTTAATGCCCTTTCATATGATACCAAACATGACGTGATTCTGAATAATTGAATTTTCAAACAACTGCCTATCGTAAATTTTAAATTTTTTCCAATTATATTTAAAAGGGCTTGTAATACCGTTTCATATGATACCAAACACGACATGATTCGGAATAGTTGTATTTTCAAGCAATTGCCTATCGTAAATTTTTAATTTTTTCCAATTGCATTTGAAAGGTCTTTTAATGCCCTTTCATATGATACCAAACACGACCTGATTCGGAATAGTTGAATTTTCAAACAACTGCCTATCGTAAATTTTAAATTTTTTTCAATTGCATTTGAAACGTCTTTTAATGCCCTTTCATATGATACCAAACACGGCATGATTCTGAATAGTAGAATTTTTAAACAGTTGCCTATCGTAAATTTTCAATTATTTCCAATTGCATTTAAAAGGTCTTTTAGTGCCCTTTCATATGATACCAAACATGACGTGATTCTGAATAGTTGAATTTTCAATCAACTGCCTAACGTAAATTTTCAATTTTTTCCAATTGCATTTAAAAGGTCTTTTAATGCCCTTTCATATGATATCAAACACGACATGATTCGGAATAGTTGAATTTTCAAACAGTTGCCTATCGTAAATTTTCAATTTTTTCATATTGCATTCGAAAGTACTTTTAATGCCCTTTCATATGATAGCAAACACGGCATGATTCTGAATAGTTGAATTTTCAAACAACTGCCTATCGTAAATTTTCAATTATTTCCAATTGCATTTCTAAGGTCTTTTAATGCCCTTTCATATGATACCAAACACGACATGACTCGGAATAGTTGTATTTTCAAACAATTGCCTATCGTAAATTTTAAATTTTTTCCAATTGCATTTGAAAGGTCTTTTAATGCCCTTTCATGTGATACCAAACACGACATGATTCTGAATAATAGAATTTTGAAACAGGTGCATATCGTAAATTTTTAATTTTTTCCAATTGCATTTAAAAGGTCTTTTAATGCCCTTTCATATGATACCAAACACGACATGATTCGGAATAGTTGAATTTGCAAACAGTTGCCTATCGTAAATTTTCAATTTTTTCCAGTTGCATTTAAAAGGTCTTTTAATGCCTTTCATATGATACCAAACATGATGTAATTCTGAATAGTTGTATTTTCAAACAATTGCCTATCGTAAATTTTAAATTTTTTCCAATTGCATTTGACATGTCTTTTAATGCCCTTTCATATGATACCAAACATGACATGATTCGGAATAGTTGAATTTTCAAACAGTTGCCTATCGTAAATTTTCAATTTTTTCCAGTTGCATTTAAAAGGTCTTTTAATGCCCTTTCATATGATACCAAACACGATATGATTCTGAATAGTTGAATTTTCAAACAGATGCCTATCGTAAATTTTTAATTTTTTCGAATTGCATTTGAAAGGTCTTTTAATGCCCTTTCATATGATACCAAACACGACATGATTCGGAATAATTGTATTTTCAAACAATTGCCTATCGTAAATTTTCAATTTTTTCCAATTGCATTTCAAAGGTCTTTTAATGCCCTTTCATATGATACCAAACACGACATGACTTGGAATAGTTGTATTTTCAAACAATTGCTTATCGTAAATTTTAAATTTTTTCCAATTGCATTTGAAAGGTCTTTTAATGCCCTTTCATGTGATACCAAACACGACATGATTCTGAATAGTTGAATTTTGAAACAGTTGCATATCGTAAATTTTTAATTTTTTCCAATTGCATTTAAAAGGTCTTTTAATGCCCTTTCATATGATACCAAACACGACATGATTCGGTATAGTTGTATTTTCAAACAATTGCCTATCGTAAATTTTTAATTTTTTCCAATTGCATTTAAAAGGTCTTTTAATGCTCTTTCATATGATACCAAACACGACATGATTCGGAATAGTTGAATTTTCAAACAGTTGCCTATCGTAAATTTTCAATTTTTTCATATTGCATTCGAAAGTACTTTTAATGCCCTTTCATATGATACCAAACACGACATGATTCTGAATAGTTGAATTTTCAAACAATTGCCTATCGCAAATTTTCAATTGTTTCCAATTGCATTTAAAAGGTCTTTTAATGCCCTTTCACATGATACCAAACACGACGTGATTCGGAATAGTTACATTTTAATTTTTTTCTAATTGCATTTAAAAGTTATTTTAATGCCCTTTCATATGATACCAAACATTCGAATAGTAGAATTTATTTTTAAACTGTTGAAAATCGCAGGAATATTAATTCTGAAATTTTTTTATTCGATTAACTTTTTTTTGCAATATAGATTCTTTTTGGTTTTACTGTATAATATCACCGAGGTCAATTTTTGCTTGGTTTTACTATATACTTTAACAGACTATTTGTCAAATTGACGTTTTGTCTTTATACTTTATTTGAACATGAAATCAAATCAGCAAAGTCTAGGAGTTACTGTAAAAAAATGTAATTTTTCTCTATTTTTTTTAAACTGTTGAAAATCGCTGGAATATTAATCCTGAATTTTTTTTATTCGATTAACTTTTTTTTACAATGTAGATTCTTTTAGGTTTTACTGTATATTATCACCGAGGTCAATTTTTGCTTGGTTTTACTATATACTTTAACAAACTATTTGTTAAATTGACGTTTTGTCTTTAAACTTTATTTGAACATGAAATCAATTCAGCAAAGTTTAAAGTTACTGTAAAAAAATGTAATTTTACTCTATTTTTTTTTAACTGTTGAAAATCGCTGGAATATTAATTCTGAATTTTTTTTATTCTATTAACTTTTTTTACAATGTAGATTCTTTTTGGTTTTACTGTATATTATCACCGAGGTCTATTTTTGCTTGGTTTTACTATATACTTTAACAAACTATATGTCAAATTGACGTTTGGTCTTAAAACTTTTTTTTAACATGAAATCAATTCAAAACAGTTTAAAACATGTATCCTCAATCATCTAATACCTAAATCAATTTACAAAATTGCTACAACTTGTCTAGAAATTGAAATAATTGTATCTAAAATTTCCATGCGTTACGTCAAAAATGACAGCTTAGGTCTATGATTTTTCAAAACCTGGATCGTGTATATAAGAGGTAATGTTGTTTCTTAACCATAGATTTGTCAAATGGACGTTGCATCATTAAAAACTTTTATACAAACATGAAATCAATTGAAAACCGTTCAAAACATATGTCATCAATCCTCTAATACCTAAATCAAATTAGAAAATGTCTCCAACTTGTCTAGAAATTGAAATATTTATATAAAAACGTTTCATACGAAACGTCAAAAGTGATTGACAGGTCTGAAAAATTTCTGCTTGCGGTCAAATTTCATATGCATAGCAACGCGTGCATACTTCGATCAAGAAAATTTGCAAAGTTTGTCGTTAATTTCAAGCGGACTGTACTTTTAAAAAATCTGAAATACCCAAAAGGCACTAGTCCCAAACATTCTTTAAATCCTAGAACAAAATTCACAACAATCGCACAAACCGTTTAAGCTGTAGCCGTGTCTAAAGTCTGGTTGCCGCCGTGATGAATCTATAGTGAATTAAGCCGATTAGTATATATCGATCAAGAAAATTTGCAAAGTTTGTCGTTAATTTCAAGCGGACTGTACTTTTAAAAAATCTGAAATACCCAAAAGGCACTAGTCCCAAACATTCTTTAAATCCTAGAACAAAATTCACAACAATCGCACAAACCGTTTAAGCTGTAGCCGTGTCTAAAGTCTGGTTGCCGCCGTGATGAATCTATAGTGAATTAAGCCGATTAGTATATAGGATATCTAGACCGCGAAATTATTGTTTATGTGCGCCGAAGAAAAATTTGGCGGCCGAGGCTGAAACCCGTGGTAGATAATTTTCTGAGTGCATGAAATCATTTCGCGGCCATGGTGCACACAAAATTTTTCACGCTTTTAGATTATGTTCATTAAAAAACTTCATACTTTATTTTAAATTTAATTTTGAAAAAATGGATATTATAAATACTATGATACCCGGTTTTTCAGTGACGGTTTAAACTGAAGTTCAGCTGAACCCTGAACTTGAGTCAGAACTTTTTTTTGTTTATAACCTGTCAAATTGAACTGGTTCTGCTGTCGTTTAATTTATTGTAATAACAATGTAGGCGATGGTTGAACTTGACTTAAACCAAGTAAAATGACGGTTCAGGTTCAAGGCAAATTTGAACTGAGTTTAAGGTTTAAACTGCACTGAAAAACACTTTGACCCTTGAACTTGAACTTGAACCGATGTTTGAGTTTAAACCGGCACTGAAAAACCGGGCATAAATGTGTAATCTTTTGATTATATAATAATGGAAACTATGGTTTCTATTATTAGTTAATCATGATTAACAATTAATCGGTGATTGAAAAACTGGCCCTTAGCAATGAATTTTTGTCGGGCTGTTTACAAAAAAGTTGAATTTCGCGGACTAAATTGTGCGAGTAAATGTCAACTTTGATAGTTGCGTGAAAAATATATTTACAACTTTTTATTATTAAGTTAATATAATAATCACAACAAATTTTTATAATAATTATTGAGAGATAGAGAAAGAGAGAGTATGTGCTATGAAATATTTTCTAAGATTTTATTTATAAATTGTATTACGCGGGAAATTCGTTGAATCAAATATGTAATCTATTTAGTGCTTTGAATCCTAATTCACAAATTCCATCTACTGCGACCTAATCGTCTTTTAATGAAGAGATGTAAAACAATTTGAAGATACGGGAAGCCTGAAAACCTCAGGTAATTATTTTGGGTATGTTTAAAAACTGACTAATACAATTTATTTTATTTATTTTACAATATAGTTGTATTGACATATAAAAATTAATCAAACAAACAAAGATATTATAACTTGTTCATTTGTTTATGTCATAGCAAGCTGATTCCTAAGCCTTTTTAATTAAATTAATGTCAATTTAATACGCATTTTTATCAATTTTTTTTTGTAATATGAGAGTACTGAACGTTGCAGTCATTAAATTCAGAAAAAAATACTGAATAGAATAAGCAAATAAAAAATATAGGTTCCTATATAAAATAAGAAAGTTGCACCACGTATTTTGAGAACTACTGGTCGAAATTTTTTTTTGTTAATTGTTTTGTAATACACATATAAAAATGTATTTCTTTGCTAATTTAAACAATCTTGTAGCCCTTATAGTTCTCGAGATTGCAATGGTGGTACAACTAAATTGAACATAAACTTGACAGCTGATCTGTAAAAAAT
This sequence comes from Pterostichus madidus, assembly GCA_911728475.2. Taxonomy (NCBI): domain Eukaryota; kingdom Metazoa; phylum Arthropoda; class Insecta; order Coleoptera; family Carabidae; genus Pterostichus; species Pterostichus madidus. Next base: position 19,489,317 of record OU452309.1, on the reverse strand, counting down.
TTACGAGTTAGTAACAGTAAAGATATACCAAACACTTTGAATAAATGACGTTCACAAACAAGAAATTATTTTACTACTTACGTATTACTTGTACATAAAATAATTACTATCATAATCACAGGTTAACAAATACTTTACACTGAATAATATCTCTTAATGTTTCAAACAAATCTAATTTATTTACATTTTGCAAGTAATCTGTGATATACTCCATTCCCTGTATCAATACAATGACGTCACATTCGGTATCCATGTGGTTCAAGATTTTGTACTTAAAACGTTTACATTGGTATTTGATTGACATTTTTAAAACATAACCTAAAATTTAAATGTTCAAATTAAAATATTTATTACTTTACAACATTTAATTAGTTTATAATGAAACCAAATTCTGCATATATTAAATAAAAATCAAATATAAATTTATCTTAACGCACGAAAAATATTACCTACCTTATTATAATATGTAATTTTGTAAAATAAAACTCAAAGGAATATACATTTTTATATGTATTATTATTATTATATATAAATAAATAATATTTGAAAATACAAAATACAGTGCACATTACCTCTTGTACTACAGTTAAATTAATTAAAGGTTCTCGATTATCTAACTCCAGCGCAAAATAATCATGAAGATGACAAACGCATTTCTGCATTTGATTACCCATAATTGTTGTAGCCATTTCTTATTTCTCAGTCTGTATTTATGTATCAAAAATGTCACAAACTTAGAAATGACAGGTGAGAAAATAACAAAATCTTGACCTTAGGTCTCTATTTTTATTTTATAAACAAATGTGAACAAAGTAAATGTAAATTTTTGTATTAGTGTGAACTGTCATATGTTTTCATTAAAATAATAAATGTGATAGAACGTGAAAAAACATGAAACGTGTGTCTTAACTTATTGAGACATACGTTGTCTCATTCGCATAGGTACGAATAATATTATTTAAAAAAGATAGCTATATTTCAACGTATCTATGATAACATCGTCCATATATGACGTCATCGTTTTGATACAGGGAATGGAGTATACCTCCTACGCAACCAAGTCGAAGATATTGTCTGACTTTATCTCTTGATAGTTCAACTAAAGTAGGAACTCTGTTTAGAAGTAACAAATCCAATACGTCCTCACACAACTCGTAGTCTACCACACTATCAAGGACACATTCAAACATCGGAACTTCCAGGTCTCTAGTACTGTAACGACCTGTTGTTGGCGATTCTCTGGAATCTGACAATGACTTAATATTTAGAAAACACTGATATCTTAATTCCCTACTAGGACTACACAGTCGTAACACATTTTTTATCAAATTTAATAATGATATGTCAATTATTCTTCTGATTTTAATAAAATGTTTGAAAACATCAATAGGATCCAACAGAATGCAATAAGGCAATAAAGCTAAAGTAAATTGAGGATGATTTACAACAGAAAAATACATAACATATGGGCTTATATCTACGTTATAATCGATTAAAAGATGAAGCAATTTTATTTCCCCCTCATGGTTATTGTAATCATGATATTTTCGGCACAAATAAATGAAACCTACTAAGTCTTCTTCAAGAAACACTGCACCACTTTTAAGTAATTGTTTAGTTATTTCATAAATACTATCCCTTTTACTCCCAAATAATTCGTCTTTCATATTATGAGCATATGGATGTAACAGATCTTCAAGTTCTTCCAAATATCTTTTACTGGGATGCAGTCTCACTCCAGGGGTGTTCATAACTTCGTAGAAACGTTCAACTTTTTCAGATTTAGTTGAATTCCAAGACCAGTCTATCAATTTATAATAAAAACTTGTAAATTCTTCGTTGAATTTTTCTACATTCGCTACATTCCAAAGCATTTTAAATATATTTGTATAACCGTAATTAATAGCGGTATCTAGGGCATATTCATGATAATTGACATCAGCGCCATTTTTAATTAATAAAGAAACAATTTTCTCATTTTCACTTTTAACTGCTTTCATAAGAAGTGTCTCGTCTCCCATATTAGTAACATTTAAATTAGTTGTAACTGATACGAGTTTTTCTACAGCAATTTCATCGCAGTATTTAGAACTAAAGTTACTATCGAATAATGGGACCTCGTCTGAAGCATCTCTGATGTTTGCGTCAGCTCCTGCGTCTAACAGCAATTCTACAAGTTTGGAATTATTCGCCCAAGCAGCGCAATGTAGTAGTATGATAGAATATAAGAAGCCACCTACAGAATTAACAGTTGCTCCAGCTCGCAATAGAAGTTCTGCGACATCTACTTTTCCATTCACACACGTTGCATGTAAAGGAGTTCTTTTGTTATTGTCACTAACATTCACATTTGCTCCCGCTTTCACGAGTACTTTTGGGATATTATCGTAAACTGATGGTAGCTTGCAAGTTAATAGTAAGCTTGTTTCTCCGTTTTTATTTTGAGAATCCAATGAAATGTTTTTCCTTCTTCAACATTTAATGTGATATTTTACGTGATGAAACCTGAAAGTAAATTTAGTATAATATATTTTTTTCGGAGCAGATTAAGTGTAACATAACTTAGTTTATATTTACGTTTGATTATCTTCAGTTTTGCGAAAAGAATAATATGTCCGTTCGGTGAGAGATTACGGGAGAAAACTACGGAATAATCCACTTATCAACTTTAAGGAAGGAAAATATTGAAAATTCACTAAAGAGTAATAAATAAATCAGTAAACATAGAAATGTATTTGTTGAACGTAAATAATAAAAATGACAAGCAAATTAGAAACATGTAGAAAAAAGAACAAAACATTAAAGTACAAAAGGCAAAATTTAAGTAGTGTCATCGAGATTAGTAGTCTGCTGGACATAAATTTTAATAATATCATCTAGATATATATTGTAACCTAGATCGATACATGAAATTAAATTAAATTGGAATTAATTTTTTTTTCTTAATTACCTGCTGATTAAACACGGCATCGCCATTAATAAGAATCAAATTCTTTAACGTCCAACAGATCCATCATACGTTCACATTTTGAACAAATTTATCGTGTTCCTAAGTTTCTATCTTGTAAATATTTTATTAGTGATACCTTATCCTTTTGTAAAATAGCAAACAAAACATTCAAGTTCGCTATTTCAGTGGATACAAATAGATCTTTTCTAAAATGATCTATATTTTGTTAAATGACAAATAAAACAAAATCAGATATAATATGTAAAATGAGGTTTTCTTCTAATTTATTTTGGAATTTTTCCTTGAAAGATTGGGTTAAAGTTTTAATGCCAAGGTTTATTAAATTTCCTAAAACTATATAGTTTTTTCAATCTGATTATTAAAAATTTTCCTCAAATTTCAAATTTACGCGCGACGTCCCTATTGTAGATTTAATGGCTGACAACTCTAGTGAGTAAAATGTGTACTATGTAGCTGTCAATCTGACGTTTGGTAGCAGCTCATTGTGAGCGTGAGCTATTATAAGTGTATTTTAATTTTGGAAATAACATATTTATACAATAAAATTTAAAATTTTTGTTTATATCAGAGTTACGCTAAACAAGAACAAAACAAGCTTTTAGATTATGTTATAATTTTTAGTCGTTCTCAAAGTACGAGTACACACTCCTTGCAAAGCATAAATTCTACATGTTTTGAGCAATTTCGTTATTATAATTTAAAATGTGAAATACGAATCTAAATTGTTTTATACATTGTATTAGAGACTACATGTATGACTTGAATTTTATATAAGAATAAAATAATTATATACAGACTGTCCTATTTAAAATCTTGAATATCTCTAGAAATATGCATCGAATAACAAAAGATCCCGGACAAAAGTTTGAGGTTTCGGAGGAGGACATCTGATTATGGCTAAAATTTTCGACCCGCTTTCTCCAGGGAGGAAAACTTTGACATCTTAAATGGAAACCCCCATTTTTTAATTGCAGATTCGGATTCTACGCTAAATATACGTAAGTTTTCCTAACAGATGGCGCTGTATGTGCGAGCTTACATTAGCATAATCGACCTTTATCAGGGCTCCTGATTTGCAAAATCCGATCGCGCAACCTCCTTGTGGTGCACATTGAATAATGATAATGCCGATGGCAAACAAAAAAACACACACAACCTTGCTGTAATGAATTTTGCCAGTAAAATGATAATCTGACTTTCAATGAAACCTAGATTTTATTGAAGATTATATCAACCTACTCATGCCTCAAATAAGAACAAAATAGTAAATTGTCAAATTTAAAAATGTAAATTTTGCAATAATTTACGTATTGAAATGTATTGTATATACCAGGGATGGCCAACTTAATTTGGCTTGCGATCGACTTTTTCTCTTGAAATGTGCCGCGATCTACCATTCTCTAAATTTATTGCATATGGTTAAAAAAATGAAACAACGTACAATGAAAAATACAGTTTATTAATTTTGAAATTAAATACAACTAAAAGAAATTTGAATCAATGTGAAGTAAGAGTAGAACGATGTTTTGTTTTTTGTTTGTCTTAAATACAAAAAGGCCGATTCACACAGATACGTATATAGAACCTAAACCAGAATTTAAAAGTTTGTTGCATTTTCTTTACATCTGGATACTTTTTTGGGCAAACATATTTTTCAAAGGTAATTTGGCTTTTAGAAAGATATCATTTCGCAGTGTAATTATTTCAATTTCAAAAGTTCAGGCCAAGTACAAAAACATCCTCCAACATTTGCCCTTACAAGCCCTAATGTTTCCCACGTTGTAAGGTTCTGATATAAAAGGTGGGCTCAAGTACATTCTTAGAAACTGAAAAACGTATTATTATTATAAATTTGGAATATTAAGGGTTTCTTTAAGAAGGAGAACCGAAAAGTCCTAATTACATCTTAGTCAAAAGTTTCTGATGTAACATATGGGCTCAAGCACATTGTTATATTCAACATTAAAACATGTCTTTTCATACAAAAATCAGAATTACAGAAGTGTCTAACCTCGTAACAAAAATGTAAACTACACAAATGTTCAAAATATCAATATAAAAAAACTAAAAAAAAGTACTTGGCGGCGTTTTGTGAGCCTTTGAACTATGAGGAAACTGATTGTTAGGTATAGCAATTTAAGTTGTACCACTGAAACCCTCGTGGCCACTGCAGCTATGTTATGTTCGGGCGGACTCAACTCAGGGTGAACTCTGGGTGTGGCAATCCCACGTCTCCAGCAGCGCAGGGGAGCAGTCAGGCACTTCGGTGTCGGGCTGTTTGAGCCGTGGCGGTCTCACGCTCTCCAGCCACGCAGAGGGTGATGAAGCCCCGACTACAATCGCCGTTGCGAGAGTGGGACGGGTGGATTCTTCGGGTATAGCGAACCCGCGTCCTCGATGCTTGCTTGCCGGTGCTAAGGGTGTAAGAAACCTACCGGCACCCGACCAGAGGTTATCTGGTAGCACGGGGACTGGCGGCCCCGGGGGAAACCCTGGCCAGTCGTGGGTTGGAACATCGTGCTGGCAGTGGTTGAAAGCCTACGCAGGCTAGATGTTGGCGACAACATCGACGGGTGAGCAGCGTTGACTTGCTCGGGTACTGGCCTGCATAGTCAGTAGGGATTTAGATAGGTCCCCTCCCACCAGAGAGGCTGAGGGGCTTACACTCCAAAGCGTTCTGGTAGGCATCGGCCGTATACTTGGTGTACGCTCAGATGTCGCGCTGATTGAGCGTATCTCAATCCCGAGCCCATGGGGGCCGTGGCGGATAGAGCCGCAAGGCAGGTGCCGCCACGCTAATATATAAGACGCACTCACTCCTTGAGGGTGGGGTGGTTCTTATGCAGCTATGTTCGAAAACGTTCGTGAGCAACTCGGATATGTTCGGAAATTTTAGTGGACACTTCGGCTATGTTCGGGGAATGGACGGTAACCGTCGAGGCCACTTTCAGTATGTTCCGGTATGGTCGGAAACCATCATGGCCATTTCGAGTATGTTCGGCTAAGTTCGGAAACCTTCATGGAGAGTTCGGGTTCACCTCTAGGTGTAATTTCTGTAGTTACAAAACACCGCCAAATTCTTTTTTTTAGTTTGTATTTAATTCTGTTTATTGAAGTGCTTTTGGATACTCAATATTTTGTTTTCTCTTTGAGACACACGTATCAATCAGAAGGTTTTCTAACGAGTGAGCATGCCACATACAGCTGTCCATGCGAGGAACATGGATTTTCCAAATTTAGTCAACACACTTGTAGCGATGGTCATTGCAAATGCGAGTCGTACCGGAAACTGCAAACGTTGGAATTCGATCGCTAACTCGAACCGCGTTCGGGAAGATGGCGGATTGGAATTTTATTGTGTGTATGTTAAGATTGGTTTTCATCTATGCTTATACCAAATTTAAATCGAAACAGTGCAGTACTTTTCAGGATAACTAGCGGCCATTTTGTTTTAAGATGGCGGACTGAAGCTTGATTATGTCTATATGTTAAGATTGATCCTGTCTATGTCAGTACCGAATTTTAATCGAATCAGTGCAGTTATTTTTAAGATAGCTAGCAGCCATTTTGTTTCAAGATGGCGGAATAAAGCTTTATTATACCTATATGTTAAGATTAGTTGTCTATAAATAAATAAATATATAAATATATCATCACGCCTTCTACCCATTACTGGGTGTGGCACTCTGCTGAAGCAGATCTCGGTAAGTGATATATTTTGCGCGTGAAGTGCGGTTACCAGTCGTCAAATCACGGCCCCCAAACATGTTAGTGGTGGAGGAGCCACAGGGATAGCTTTTTCAAATTATGAAAATTTGTCGCCTGTGGGAATCGAACCTGGGACCTCAGGATCCACAGGCCGACTTCATACCACTGAGCTAGCCATCCCATATTAGTTGTCTATATCTGCATCAAATTTGAATCGAATCAGTGCAGTATTTTCATTATAGCTAGCGGCCATTTTGTTTGAAGATGGCGGACTGAAGCTTTATTATACCTCTATGTTAAGATTGGTTCCCGTTTATATCTGTGCCAAATTTGAATCGAATCAGTGCAGTACTTTTCATTATAGCTAGCGGCCATTTTGTTTGAAGATGGCGGACTGAAGCTTTATTATACCTATATGTTAAGATTGGTTCCCGTCTATATCTGTGCCAAATTTGAATCGAATCAATGCAGTACTTTTCAAGATAGCTAGCGGCCATTTTGTTTCAAGATGGCGGACTGAAGCTCTATTATATCTATATGTTAAGATTAGTTTCCGTCTATGTCTGTACTAAATTTTAATCGAATCAGTGCAGTACTTCTCTAGATAACTAGCGGCCATTTTATTTCAAGATGGCGAACTGAAGCTTTATTATATTTATATGTTAAGATTGGTTTCCATCTATGCCTATACCAAATTTGAATCGAATCAGTGCAGTACTTTTCAAGATAGCTAGCGGCCATTTTGTGTCAAGATGGCGGACTGAAGGTTTATTATACTTGTATGTTGAGATTAGTTCTCGACTATGCCTATACTAAATTTGAATTGAATCTGTGAAGTACTTTTCAAGATAGCTAGCGGCCATTTTGTTTCAAGATGGCGGACTGAAGCTTTATTATACGTATATGTTAAGATTGATTCCCGTCTATATCTGTGCCAAATTTGAATCGAATCAGTGCAGTTCTTTTCAAGTTAGCTAGCGGCCATTTTGTTTCAAGATGGCGGAATGAAGCTTTATTATACCTATATGTTAAGATTAGTTCTCGTCTATATCTGCACCAAATTTTAATCGAATCAGTGCAGTACTTTTCATTATAGCTACCGGCCATTTTGTTTCAAGATGGCGGACTGAAGCTTTATTATATCTATATGTTAAGATTGGTTCCTGTCTATACCTGTACCGAATTTTAATCGAATCAGTGCAGTAATTTTTAAGATAGCTAGCGGTCATTCTTTTTCAAGATGGCGGAATGAAACTTTATTATACCTGTATGTTGAGATTAGTTCTCGTCTATGCCTATACTAAATTTGAATAGGATCAGTGTAGTACTTTTCAAGATAGCTAGCGGCCATTTTGTTTCAAGATAGCTGACTGAAGCTCTGTTATATCTATATGTTAAGATTAGTTTCCGTCTATGTCTGTATTAAATTTTAATCGAATCAGTGTAGTACTTTTCTAGATAGCTAGTGGCCATTTTATTTCAAGATGGCGGACTGAAGCTTTATTATATTTGTATGTTAAGATTGGTTTCCGTCTATATCCATACCAAATTTGAATCGAATCAGTGCAGTACTTTTCAGGATAACAAGCGGCCATTTTGTTTTAAATGGCGGACTGAAGCTTGATTATGTTTATATGTTAAGATTGGTTCCTGTCTATGTCTGTACCGTATTTTAATTGAATCAGTGCAGTAATTTTTAAGATAGCTAGCAGCCATTTTGTTTCAAGATGGCGGAATGAAGCTTTATTATACCTATATGTTCAGATTAGTTGTCGTCTATATCTGCACCAAATTTGAATCGAATCAGTACAGTACTTTTCATTATAGCTAGCGGCCATTTTGTTTGAAGATGGCGGACTAAAGCTTTATTATATCTATATGTTAAGATTGCTTCCCGTCTATATGTGTGCCAAATTTGAATCGAATCAATGCAGTAATTTTCTAGATAACTAGTGGCCATTTTATTTGAAGATGGCGGACTGAAGCTTTATTATATTTGTATGTTAAGATTGGTTTCCGTCTATATCCATACCAAATTTGAATCGAATCAGTGCAGTACTTTTCAAAGTAGCTACGGGCCATTTTGTTTCAAGATGTCAGACTGAAGCTTTATTTTACCCATTTGTTAAGATTGGTTCCCGTCTATATTTATGCCAAATTTGAATCGAATCAGTGCAGTACTTTTCAAGATAGCTAGCGGCCATTTTATTTCAAGATGGCGGACTGAAGCTCTATTATATCTATATGTTAATATTGGTTTCCGTCTATGTCTGTACTAAATTTTAATCGAATCAGTGCAGTACTTTTCAAGGTAGATAGCGGCTATTTTTTTTCATGATGGCGGACTGAAGCTTTATTATATTTATATGTTAAGATTTGTTTCCGTCTATATCTGCACCAAATTTTAATGGAATCAGTGCAGCACTTGTCATTATAGCTAGCGACCATTTTGTTTCAAGATGGCAGACTGAATCTATATTATAACTATATGTTAAGATTGGTTTTCTTCTATGTCTGTACCAAATTTGAATGGAATCAGTGAAGTACTTTTCAATATAGCTAGCGGCCATTTTGTTTCAAGATGGCGGACTGATGCTTTATTATACCTGTATATTGGGGTTAGTTCTCGTCTATGCCTATACTAAATTTGAATTGAATCAGTGCAGTACTTTTCAAGATAGCTAGCGGCCATTTTGTTTCAAGATGGCGGACAGAAGCTTTATTATACCTGTATATTAAGTTTGGTTGCCTAGGCTTCATTTTTTAGTGCGAAAATAGACATTTGTACGGGATGGATCGAAACGGGATGGGCCGAAACGGAATGAGTCGTAGTAATGTGATGACGTCACACGCGGACGCTGAACAAGAAGACGACGTTTGCCCAATTTGAAAAACATCACTTTTCTAACATCAAGAGACTCGGTAGTGTCTCTGTCCAATACAAACGACAGTGGCCAGACACTACAGTCTCTCTTATCCCGAGTGAACAAATGCCCATTTTCGCACTAAAAAATGAAGCCCAAGCGGTAAAAAAAAATGTTTTTACTAAACCACCGCATAGCCCGCATAAAACTGAGTAGGAACAAAGAAGTTTTATGCGGGCTACGCGGTGGTTTAGGCAAAACATATTTTTTTTACCCGCTTGGGCTTCATTTTTTAGTGCGAAAATGGACATTTGTTCACTCGGGATAAGAGAGACTTACCGTCTGGCCACTGTCGTTTGTACTTGGCCAGAGACACTACCGAGTCTCTTGATAAATCAACATTAAATGGATAAGATGTATTTTCAATTTTTTTAAAATCACTTAATCTATTTTCAAAACCTTCCACAACATTTCTAATGTCAGAAACATATTTCGCTTAAACTTAAAGTAAAAGTACTGGAAGTAGTACTTTAAGTATATCATATACTTAAAATACTTTACTTAAACTACTTTTGAAAATTAGCATTCAATACTGTACTTAAAGTACTTTTTTTCATGCAAAAGTACTTTAAATATTTTCATGTACTTAAAGTACATAAAAGTACTTAAAGTAAAAAAAAAAGTATTTAAAGTAATTTAAATACTTTAAATACTAAATACTTTTGGCATGCGCAAGTTATGTCCAACCCAACAATGCAACATCCGCATGTCTGCTGAGAACACCTTATCTTATGTATTAGGTTACTGTTAGATTAAGAATGTATTATTGTAAAAGATAGAATAGTATGCAGATCATAGCTAACACTGAACGTGTAAACAACTGAGTTGTGAGCTGTTGAGTAAAATAAACAATTTTTAAAAAAGCCTTGTTCCGAACTTATTATTTAATTGGCGCAGTCTTGGTAGGATTACCGAAACGAGAAATCAATCAATAAAATCTCGGTTCGTTTCTACGATTAATTCGGTAATAAACAAAGTGATAGAAAAAAAATTGTTCTTCTGAGTGCACCACCATAGTACGAGTCCGATCCACGTAAGGAGAAATAAGTGACCGTACCAGAGCAACCCATCCCAGGGGCCAGCGTGTTACAACTCCAGCAGCTCTACACCGCATCGAGTCGGCAACCAGAACCTAGTGATCTCAATGAAGAAAATCATATTATTGTAAGTACATTATTGCCATTCCTTCTTTGCTAATCTTATATACTAAACGGCTTAATTCCCTATGTATAGATTCATCACGATCAGTCTAACAATTTTACAGCCTAGACGGTTTATCCGATTTATTTGAAACTTTTTTTATTTGATAGGGATTACTTATGCGGAGTGCCTTTTGATAGTCTCAGATTTTTCGTGCACATGATGTGCAAGAAAACTTGAAAAAACATGCATTTTCAACTAAGAGTGTGGAGGCTTTGACATTTTTAAGAAGAACATCTACTGTAATTTTGACATTTGTCTGTGGACATGTCGCATATTTAATTATAAATTATTTAAATATTAAATGTTTTAGAGTAGTTTTGAAATATTTTACGCACATTGGGGGACTGAGGGGACGTTTCTATTATAATTACAAATTTCAAATATGTGTATTTAAAAAGAAAATTTTGAACAGTCCACTATGAAGTTGGTTTTAATTCAAAACGTCAAATTGACAAGTTTTATAAAATATACAGACAAAGAGTGTGGAGGCTTTGAAATTTTAAAAAAGAACACCTACTCTAATTTTGACATTTGTATGTGGACATATCGCATTTTTAATTAACAATTATTGAAGTATTTAATTTTTTAGACAACTTTTGAAATATTTTACACATATTGGGGGAATGAGGCAACGTTTTTATTATCATTACGCATTTTATATATGTGTATTTAAAAAGACAATTTTTGACAGTCCACTAAAACAGAACGTCAAATTGACAAGTTATATAAAGTATACAGGTAAACCCAACCAAATTTATCTCCAGTATAATACAGTAAAACCAAGCAAATTTTATTCACGGCAGAGTACAATTTTAAAAAACCAGATAACTCGAATTGGAATCATTTGAGCACTTAAATTTTCTATCGGTAATACGAAAGTTATTTTAAAGGGCATGTGGGCAAAATAATAATATTTTCAATCGGCAATTATTTTAGTGAAATTGCAACAAAACCTATCGTGTTTGGTGTCATATTAAAGGGCTTTAGAAGAACTTTCAGATAAATGAAAAAAGTTGAAATTATACAATAAGCAAATGTTTCTAACATAAAGTATTTCGAATCATATTGTATTGGGTGTCATATGAAAGGGCTTTAGAAAAACTTTCAGATGAAATATAAAAAGTATAGGTAATTGTTTCAAACTTAATAAATTCTATAAAAAAAAGTGGAACTATCAAAAATTACATCCAACGGATTTTTAATAGATTAGCAAAATCTTTTCGGAAATAAAACACGTATTTGATTGAAATTTTAAGAATGTCAATTATTTCAAACTTAAAGTATTCCGAATTTAGACGAACCTTTAGATAAAGTAATTAAAAAAACAATTGAAGGTCGTAAAATTTCAAATACGTGTGTTATTTCCGAAAACATTTTGCTAAACTAACTTGTTATAAGAATTTGTTTATTGACACAATTGTTTATTTGTAGATATTATAAATGATTTTTGAAAAAGCAATGAGCGTTCGCCGGGATTTGAACCCAGAACCTTTCACTCGCATGGTAACTGCTCTAACATTTCTTCAACTAAACGTTACACGAAAGGCATGAGTATTTACCGAGTGTTTGTAGCTCAATTGGTTAGAGCAGTCACCATGCGAGTGAAAGGTTCTGGGTTCAAATTCCGGCGAACGCTCATTGCTTTTCCAAAAATTATTTATAATATCTACAAATAAACAATTGTGTCAATAAACAAATTCTTATAACAAGTTAGTTTAGTTTTCGGAAATAACACACGTATTTGAAATTTTACGACCTTCAATTGTTTTAAACCTAAAGTGTTCCGTATCATATCGTGTTTTATATCATATGAAAGGGATTTAGAAGAACTTTCAGACGAAATAAAAAATATATATATTTCAACCGTCAATCGTTTTAAATTTAAAGTATTCGGAATCATGCCGTGTTTAATGTCATATAAAAAATTTTTGAAAGAACTTGTAGATGGAATAAAGAAAAAAATTAAATATTACAACTGTTAATTGTTTCAAATTCAAAGTATTCCGAGTCATGCCGAGTTTGGTGTGATATGAAAGAGTTTTGAAAGAAAGTTCAAATGAAATAAAAAAATAATAATTTTACAACCGTCAACTGTTTCAAACTTAAAGTATTGGTGTCGTATAAAAAGGCTTTAGAAGAAAATTGTAATGAAATAAAAAAGTTGAAATTTGACCTATCACGTTTGTATCAAAAAGAAAGATTTTTTAAAGGGTTCGCGTACAAAATTTAATAATTTTAGATCCTCAATTGTTTTAGTGAAAATGCTTCAAAATTCTTCGTGTTTAGTATCAAATGAAAGGACTTTTGAAGAGCTCGCGTGTCAACTGTCCTACAAAAGTGAATTCTACTTCAGGGTCCGCGGAACTAGCGTGAGGCCTGGCGAAGCCAGGGCGACCGCTAGTCTTATATACTAAACGGCTTAATTCCCTATATATAGTTTCATCACGATCAGTCTGACATTTTTACAGCCTAGACGGTTTATCCGATTTAATTGAAACTTTTTTTATTTGATAGGGATTACTCACGGGGAGTGCCTTTTGATAGTCTCAGATTTTTCGTACACATGATGTGCGAGAAAACTTGAAAAAACATGCATTTTCAACTAAGAGTGTGGAGGCTTTGACATTTTTAAGAAGAACATCTACTGTAATTTTGACATTTCTCAGTGGACATGTCGCATATTTAATTATAAATTATTTAAATATTAAATGTTTTAGAGTAGTTTTGAAATATTTTACGCACATTGGGGGACTGAGGGGACGTTTCTATTATAATTACAAATTTGAAATATGTGTATTTAAAAAGAAAATTTTTAACAGTCCACTATGAAGTTGGTTTTAATTCAAAACGTCAAATTGACAAGTTTTATAAAATATACAGACAAAGAGTGTGGAGGCTTTGAAATTTTAAAAAAGAACATCTACTCTAATTTTGACATTTGTATGTGGACATATCGCATTTTTAATTAACAAATATTGAAGTATTTAATTTTTTAGATAACTTTCGATATATTTTACACATATTGGGGGAATGAGGCAACATTTTTATTATCATTAAGCATTTTGTATATGTGTATTTAAAAAGAAAATTTTTGACAATTCACTAAAACAAAACGTCAAATTGACAAGTTATATAAAGTATACAGGTAAACCCAACCAAATTTGTCTCCAGTAATAATATACAGTAAAACCAAGCAAATTTTATCCACGTCAGAGTACAATTTAGAAAAACCAATTAACTCGAATTGGAATCATTTGATCACTCTTAAATTTTATATCGGTAATACGAAAGTTATTTTAAAGGGCATGTGGGCAAAATTATAATATTTTCAATCGGCAATTATTTTAGTGAAATTGCAACAAAACCTATCGTGTTTGGTGTCATATTAAAGGTCTTTAGAAGAACTTTCAGAAAAATGAAAATTGTTGAAATTTTACAATAAGCAATTATTTCTAACAAAGTATTTCGAATCATATTGTGTTGGGTGTCATATGAAAGGGTTTTAGAATAACTTTCATATGAAATAAAAAAAAAGTTGAAATTTTACGACTGTCAATAGTTTCTAACTTAAAGTATTCCGAATCGTACCGTATTTAGTATCATATTGAAGGGCTTCAAAAGAACTTTCAGATGAAATATAGAAAGTTGAAATTTTACGATAGGTAATTGTTTCAAACTTAATAAACTCTATAAAAAATGTGGAACTATCAAAAATTACATCCAATGGATTTTTAATAGATTAGCAAAATCTTTTCGGAAATAAAACAGGTATTTGATTGAAATTTTACGACTGTCAATTATTTCAAACTTAAAGTATTCCGAATTATGCCATGTTTGATATCATATGAAAGGGCTTTGGACGAACCTTTAGATAAAATAATTAAAAAGTTAGTTTTTGAAAAAGCAATCAGCGTTCGCCGGAATTTGAACCCAGAACCTTTCACTCGCATGGTGACTGCTCTAACCAATTCAGCTACAAACACTCGGCGAATACTCATGCCTTTCGTGCAACTTTTAGTTGAAGAAATGCTAGAGCATATGAAATAGAGTTAGAAGAACTTTCAGATGAAATAAAAAAGAGTTATTTTAGCAAAAATTTTACGACCCTAAGCTTAAAGTGATCCGAATCAAATCGTGTTTGATATCATATGACAGGGCTTTAGAAGAACTTTCAGACGAAATAAAAAAATTAAGACTTTACGATTGTCAATTGTTTCAAATTTCAAATATTCGGATTAAGGCCGTATTTAATGTCATATGAAAATTTGGAAGAAATTTTATATGAAATAAAAAAAAATGAAGAATGTCAATTGTTTTAAACATAAAATATTTTTTGGTATCAAATAAAAAGTCTTTTAAAGGGATCGCGTGCAAATTATTTTTTTTTGTTGATTCGCAATTGTTTTAGTGATGTTGCTTTGAAACCTATCGTGTTTGATATCGAATGAAATGTCTTTTGAAGTGTTTTCGTGCAGCATTTAATTTAATTTTGATCGGCAATTGTTTCAGTGAAAGTGCTTAACAATCTATCGTGTTTGGTATCTAATGAAAGGTCTTTTGAAGAGATCGCGTACAAAATTAAATATTTTACGATTGGCAATTGTTTTAGTGAAAGTGCTTCTAAACTTATCGTGTTTGGTATTAAATGAAAGGTATTTTGAAGGAATTGCGTACAAAATTTATAACTTTTCGATCGTCAATTGTTTTAGTGAAAGTTCTTAAAAACATATCGTGTTTGGTATCAAATGGAAGGTTTTTTGAAGGGCTAGCGTAAAAATTTTTAAGACTTAACGTCAACTTGACAAATAATTTTTAAAAGTATGTAATAAAACAAAGCAAAATTTGTGTGCGGTAATAATATACATTTAAAGAAAAAAAGAAAATTGACAGCAGCATTCTACATTGCAAAAAAGTATATTTCAGCGATTTCCAACAGTTTTTCAAAAAAGTTTAGAGAAAAATTTCAATTGATTTCATGTACCTACATATAAAATATAAATGTAGAACATTATAAAAAATTACGTCCAAAAGATTTTTAATAGTTTAGCAAAATATACAATTGTTTTCGGGAAAGTATTTAAAACCTATCGCGTTTGTATCAAAAAGAAAGATTTTTTGAAGGGTTCGCGTACAAAATTTAATACTTATAGATCGTCAATTATTTTAGTGAAAAGGCATCAAAATTCTTCGTGATTAGTATCAAATGAAAGGTCTTTTGAAGAGCTCACGTGCATAATTGGATTTTTTTCAATCGTCAGTTGTTTTAGTGAAAGATCTTCGAAACCTATTGTGTTTAGTATCAATTAAAAGGTCTTTGGATATGATAGGCAGAAATGTTTTAGATTTGTAATAATTGCATTTATATTGTGTCAACTGTCTTACAAAAGTGAATTGTTCTTCAGGGTCCGCGGAGCTAGCGTGAGGCCTGGCGAAGCCAGGGCGATCGCTAGTCTTATATACTAAACGGCATAATTCCCTATGTATATATAGATTCATCACGATCAGTCTGACAATTTTACAGCCTAGACGGTTTATTCGATTTATTTGCAACTTTTTTTATTTGATAGAGGTCAATTACGGGGAGTGCCTCTCAGATTTTTCGTGCACATGATGTGCGAGAAAACTTGAAAAAACATGCGTTTTTGGGGCAAAATCAACTAAGAGTGTGGAGGCTTTGAAATTTTTAAGAAGAACATCAAACGTCACTTTGACATTTCTCAGTGGACATGTCGCATTTTTAATTAAAAATTATTTAAATATTAAATGTTTTAGAGTAGTTTTGAAATATTTTAAGCACATTAGGGAACTGAGGGGACGTTTTTATTATAATTACAAATTTCAAATATGTGTATTTAAAAAGAAAATTTTTAACAGTCCACTATGAAGTTGGTCTTAATTCCAAACGTCAAATTGACAAGTTTTATAAAATATACAGACAAAGAGTGTGGAGGCTTTGAAATATTAAAAAAGAACACCTACTCTAATTTTGACATTTGTATGTGGACATATCGCATTTTTAATTAACAATTATTGAAGTATTAAATTTTTTAGAGAACTTTTGATATATTTTACACATATTGGGGGAATGAGGGATCGTTTTTATTATCATTACGTATTTTAAATATGTGTATTTAAAAAGAAAATTTTTGACAATCCACTAAAACAAAACGTCAAATTGACAAGTTATACAGGTAAACCAAACCAAATTTGTCTCCAGTAATAATATACAGTAAAACCAAGCAAATTTTATCCACGTCAGAGTACAATTTAGAAAAAGCAGATAATTCGAATTGGAATCATTTGATCAGTCTTAAATTTTCTATCGGTAATAAGAAAGTTATTTTAAAGGGCATGTGGGCAAAATTATAATATTTTCAATTGGTAATTATTTTAGTGAAATTGCAACAAAACCTATCGTGTTTGGTGTCTTATTGAAGGGCTTTAAAAGAAATTTCGGATGAAATATTAAAAGATGAAATTTTACGATAGGTAATTGTTTCAAACTTAATAAATTCTATAAAAAAATGTGGAACTCAAAAATTACATCCAACGGATTTTTAATAGCTTAGCAAAATCTTTTCGGAAATAAAACACGTATTTGATTGAAATTTTACGACTGTCAATTATTTCAAACTTAAAGTATTCCGAATTATGCCATGTTTGGTATCATATGAAAGGGCTTTGGACGAAACTTTAGATAAAATAATTAAAAAGTTAGTTTTTGAAAAAGCAATGAGCGTTTGCCGGAATTTGAACCCAGAACCTTTCACTCGCATGGTGACTGCTCTAACCAATTGAGCTACAAACACTCGGCGAATACTCATGTCTTTCGTGCAACGTTTAGTTGAAGAAATGCTAGAACAGTCACCATGCGAGTGAAAGGTTCTGGATTCAAATCCCGGCGAACGCTCATTGTTTTTTCAAAAATTATTTATAATATCTACAAACAAACAATTGTGTCAATAAACAAATTCTTATAAAAAGTTAGTTTACCAAAATGTTTTCGGAAATAACACACGTATTTGAAATTTTACGACCTTCAA
This sequence comes from Pterostichus madidus, assembly GCA_911728475.2. Lineage (NCBI taxonomy): Eukaryota > Metazoa > Arthropoda > Insecta > Coleoptera > Carabidae > Pterostichus > Pterostichus madidus. The sequence goes on along the minus strand of OU452309.1, from coordinate 19,471,468 downwards.
TTGTTTTAAACCTAAAGTGTCCGTATCATATCGTGTTTGATATCATATGAAAGGGATTTAGAAGAACTTCCAGACGAAATAAAAAATATATATATTACGACCGTCAATTGTTTTAAATTTAAAGTATTCGGAATCATGCCGGGTTTAATGTCATATAAAAAAGTTTTGAAAGAACTTGTAAATGGAATAAAGAAAAAAATTCAATATTACAACTGTTAATTGTTTGAAACTGAAAGTATTCCGAGTCATGCCGAGTTTGGTGTGATATGAAAGAGTTTTGAAAGAAAGTTCAAATGAAATAAAAAAAAATTATTTTACAACCGTCAACTGTTTCAAACTTAAAGTATTGGTGTATAAAAAGGCTTTAGAAGAAAATTGTAATGAAATAAAAAAGTTGAAATTTGACCTATCGCGTTTGTATCAAAAAGAAAGATTTTTTAAAGGGTTCGCGTACAAAATTTAATAATTTTAGATCCTCAATTGTTTTAGTGAAAATGCTTCAAAATTCTTCGTGTTTAGTATCAAATGAAAGGTCTTTTGAAGAGCTCGCGAGGCAACTGTCCTACAAAGGTGAATTCTACTTCAGGGTCCGCGGAGCTAGCGTGTGGCCTGGCGAAGCCAGGGCGACCGCTAGTCTTATATACTAAACGGCTTAATTCCCTATATATAGTTTCATCACGATCAGTCTGACATTTTTACAGCCTAGACGGTTTATCCGATTTAAATGAAACTTTTTTTATTTGATAGGGATTACTTATGGGGAGTGCCTTTTGATAGTCTCAGATTTTTCGTACACATGATGTGTGAGAAAACTTGAAAAACATGCATTTTCAACTAAGAGTGTGGAGGCTTTGAAATTTTTAAGAAGAACATCTACTGTAATTTTGACATTTGTCTGTGGACATGTCGCATATTTAATTATAAATTATTTAAATATTAAATGTTTTAGAGTAGTTTTGAAATATTTTACGCACATTGGGGGACTGAGGGGACATTTTTATTATAATTAAACATTTTAAATATGTGTATTTAAAAAGAAAATTTTTTATAGTCCACTATGAAGTTGGTTTTAATTCAAAACGTCAAATTGACAAGTTTTATAAAATATACAGACAAAGAGTGTGGAGGCTTTGAAATTTTAAAAAAGAACACCTACTCTAATTTTGACATTTGTATGTGGACATATCGCATTTTTAATTAACAATTATTGAACTTTTTAATTTTTTAGATAACTTTTGATATATTTTACACATATTGGGGGAATGAGGGAACGTTTTTATTATCATTACGCATTTTATATATGTGTATTTAAAAAGAAAATTTTTGACAATCCACTAAAACAAAACTTCAAATTATATAAAGTATACAGGTAAACCCAACCAAATTTTTCTCCAGTAATAATATACAGTAAAACCAAGCAAATTTTATCCACGGCAGAGTACAATTTAGAAAAATCAGATAACTCGAATTGGAATCATTTGATCACTCTTAAATTTTCTATCGGTAATACGAAAGTTATTTTAAAGGGCATGTGGGCAAAATTATAATATTTTCAATCGGCAATTATTTTAGTGAAATTGCAACAAAACCTATCGTGTTTGGTGCCATATTAAAGGGCTTTAGAAGAACTTTCAGATAAATGAAAAAAGTTGAAATTTTACAATAAGCAATTGTTTCTAACATAAAGTATTTCGAATCATATTGTGTTGGGTGTCATATGAAAGGGCTTTAGAAGAACTTTCAAATGAAATAAAAAAAAAGTTGAATTTTATGACTGTCAATAGTTTCAAACTTAAAGTATTCCGAATCGTACCGTATTTAGTGTCATATTGAAGGGCTTCAAAAGAACTTACATATGAAATATATATATTTTACGATAGGTAATTGTTTCAAACTTAATAAATTCTATAAAAAAATGTGGAACTATCAAAAATTACATCCAACGGATTTTTAATAGATTAGCAAAATCTTTTCGGAAATAAAGCACGTATTTGATTGAAATTTTACGACTGTCATTTATTTCAAACTTAAAGTATTCCGAATTATGCCATGTTTGGTATCATATGAAAGGGCTTTAGACGAACCTTTAGATAAAATAATTAAAAAGATTTTGAAAAAGCAATAAGCGTTCGCCGGAATTTGAACCCAGAACCTTTCACTCGCATGGTGACTGCTTTAACCAATTGAACTACAAACACTCGAATACTCGAATACTCATGCCTTTCCTGCAACGTTTAGTTGAAGAAATGCTAGAGCAGTCCCCATGCGAGTAAAAGGTTCTGGATTCAAATCCCGGCGAACGCTCATTGCTTTTTCAAAAATTATTTATAATATCTACAAACAAACAATTGTACCAATAAACAAATTCTTATAAAAAGTTAGTTTAGCAAAATGTCGTGTTTGATATCATAAGAAAGGGATTTAGAAGAACTTTCACACGAAATGTAATGAAATAAAAAAGTTGAAATTTCACCTATCGAGTTTGTATCAAAAAGAAAGATTTTTTGAAGGGTTCGTGTACAAAACTTAATACTTTTAGATCCTCAATTGTTTTAGTGAAAATTCTTCAAAATTCTTCGTGTTTAGTATCAAATGAAAGGTCTTTTGAAAAGCTCGTGTGCATAATTGAATTTTTCCTGTCATCAATCGTTTTAATGAAAGTTCTTCAAAACCTATTGTGTTTGGTATCTAGTAAAAGGTCTTTTGAAGAGCTCGCGAGCAAAATTGGATATTTTTCAATCGTTAGTTGTTTTAGTGAAAGATCTTCGAAATCTTGTTGTGTTTAGTATCAATTAAATGGTCTTTGGATGGAAAGGTATGCAGAACTGCTTTAGATTTGTAATAATTGAATTTATATTGTGTCAACTGTCCTACAAAAGTGAATTCTACTTCAGGGTCCGCGGAACTAGCGTGAGGCCTGGCGAAGCCAGGGCGACCGCTAGTCTTATATACTAAACGGCTTAATTCCCTATATATAGTTTCATCACGATCAGTCTGACATTTTTACAGCCTAGACGGTTTATCCGATTTCATTGAAACTTTTTTTATTTGATAGGGATTACTTATGGGGAGTGCCTTTTGATAGTCTCAGATTTTTCGTGCACATGATGTGCAAGAAAACTTGAAAAAACATGCATTTTCAACTAAGAGTGTGGAGGCTTTGACATTTTTAAGAAGAACATCTACTGTAATTTTGACATTTGTCTGTGGACATGTCGCATTTTTAATTAACAATTATTGAAGTATTTAATTTTTTTAGATAACTATTATAATTACAAATTTCAAATATGTGTATTTAAAAAGAAAATTTTTAACAGTCCACTATGAAGTTGGTTTTAATTAAAAACGTCAAATTGACAAGTTTTATAAAATATACAGACAAAGAGTGTGGAGGCTTTGAAATTTTAAAAAAGAACACCTACTCTAATTTTGACATTTGTATGTGGACATATCGCATTTTTAATTAACAATTATTGAAGTATTTAATTTTTTTAGATAACTTTTGATATATGTTACACATATTGGGGGAATGAGGGAACGTTTTTATTATCATTAAGCATTTTATATATGTGTATTTAAAAAGAAAATTTTTGACAATCCACTAAAACAAAAACGTCAAATTGACAAGTTATATATAACTCGAATTGGAATCATTTGATCACTCTTAAATTTTCTATCGGTAATACGAAAGTTATTTTAAAAGGCATGTGGGCAAAATTATAATATTTTCAATCGGCAATTATTTTAGTGAAATTGCAACAAAACCTATTGTGTTTGGTGTCATATTAAAGGGCTTTAGAAGAACTTTCAGATAAATGAAAAATGTAGAAATTTTACAATAAGCAATTGTTTCTAACATAAAGTATTTCGAATCATATTGTGTTGGGTGTCATATGAAAGGGCTTTAGAAGAACTTTCATATGAAATAAAAAAAAAGTTGAAATTTTACGACTGTCAATAGTTTCAAACTTAAAGTATTCCGAATCGTACCGTATTTAGTGTCATATTGAAGGGCTTCAAAAGAACTTACAGATGAAATATATATATATATATATATATATATATATATATATATATATATATATATATATATATATATATATATATTTTACGATAGGTAATTGTTTCAAACTTAATAAATTCTATAAAAAATGTGGAACTATCAAAAATTACATCCAACGAATTTTTAATAGATTAGCAAAATTTGATTGAAATTTTACGACTGTCAATTATTTCAAACTTAAAGTATTCCGAATTATGCCATGTTTGGTATCCTATGAAAGGGCTTTAGACGAACAGTTAGATAAAATAATTAAAAATATAGATTTTGAAAAAGCAATAAGCGTTCGCCGGAATTTGAACCCAGAACCTTTCACTCGCATGGTGACTGCTCTAACCAATTGAGCTACAAACACTCGAATACTCGAATACTGCAACGTTTAGTGGAAGAAATGCTACAGTAGTCACCATGCGAGTGAAAGGTTCTGGATTCAAATACCGGCGAACGCTCATTGCTTTTTCAAAAATTATTTATAATATCTACAAACAACAATTGTGTCAATAAACAAATTCTTATAAAAAGTTAGTTTAGCAAAATTTTTTCGGAAATAACACACGTATTTGAAATTTTACGACCTTCAATTGTTTTAAACCTAAAGTGTTCCGTATCATATCGTGTTTGATATCATATGAAAGGGCATTAGAAGAACTTTCAGACGAAATAAAAAATATATATATTTCGACCGTCAATTGTTTTAAATTTAAAGTATTCGAAATCATGCCGTGTTTAATGTCATATAAAAAAGTTTTGAAAGCACTTGTAGATGGAATAAAGAAAAAAATTAAATATTACAACTGTTAATTGTTTCAAATTCAAAGTATTCCGAGTCATGCCGAGTCTGGTGTGATATGAAAGAGTTCTGAAAGAAACTTCAAATGAAATAAAAAAAAAATTATTCTACAATCGTCAACTGTTTCAAACTTAAAGTATTCCGATTCATGCCGTGTTTGGTGTCGTATAAAAAGGCTTTAGAAGACGATTGTAATGAAATAAAAAAGTTCAAATTTGATCTATCGCGTTTATATCAAAAAGAAAGTTTTTTTGAAGGGTTCGCATACAAAATTTAATACTTTTAGATCCTCAATTGTTTTAGTGAAAATCATTCAAAATTCTTCGTGTTTAGTATTAAATGAAAGGTCTTTTCAAGAGCTCGCGTGCATAATTGGATTTTTCCTGTCATCAATCGTCTTAATGAAAGTTCTTCAAAACTTATTGTGTTTGGTATCTAATAAAAGATCTTTTGAAGAGCTCGCGAGCAGAATTGGATTTTTTTCAATCGTCAGTTGTTTTAATGAAATATCTTCGAAACCGATTGTGTTTAATATTAATTAAAAGGTCATTGGATGGAAAGATATGCAGAAATGTTTTAGATTTGTAATAATTGAATTTATATTGTGACAACTGTCGTACAAAAGTGAATTCTACTTCAGGGTCCGCGGAGCATAGCGTGAGGCCTGGCGAAGCCAGGGCGACCGCTAGTCTTATATACTAAACGGCTTAATTCCCTATATATAGTTTCATCACGATCAGTCTGACATTTTTACAGCCTAGACGGTTTATCCGATTTCATTGAAACTTTTTTTATTTGATAGGGATTACTTATGGGCAGTGCCTTTTGATAGTCTCAGATTTTTCGTGCACATGATGTGCGAGAAAACTTGAAAAAACATGCATTTTCAACTAAGAGTGTGGAGGCTTTGAAATTTTTAAAAAGAACATCTACTGTAATTTTGACATTTGTCTGTGGACATGTCGCATATTTAATTATAAATTATTTAAATATTAAATGTTTTAGAGTAGTTTTGAAATATTGTACGCACATTAGGGGACTGAGGGGACGTTTTTATTATAATTACAAATTTCAAATATGTGTATTTAAAAAGAAAATTTTTAACAGTCCACTATGAAGTTGGTTTTAATTCAAAACGTCAAATTGACAAGTTTTATAAAATATACAGACAAAGAGTGTGGAGGCTTTGAAATTTTAAAAAGAACACCTACTCAAATTTTGACATTTGTATGTGGACATATCGCATTTTTAATTAAAAATTATTCAAGTATTAAATATTTTAGACAACTTTTGAAATATTTTACACATATTGGGGGAATGAGGGAACGTTTTTATTATAATTACGCATTTTAAATATGTGTATTTAAAAAGAAAATTTTTGACAGTCCACTAAAATAAAACGTCAAATTGACAAGTTATATAAAGTATACAGGTAAACTCAACCAAATTTGTCTCCAGTAATAATATACAGTAAAACCAAGCAAAATTTTACCCACGTCAGAGTACAATTTAGAAAAACCAGATAACTCGGATTGGAATCATTTGATCACTCTTAAATTTTATATCGGTAATACGAAAGTTATTTTAAAGGGCATGTGGGCAAAATTATAATATTTTCAATCGGCAATTATTTTAGTGAAATTGCAACAAAACCTATGTTGTTTGGTGTCATATTAAAGGGCTTTAGAAGAACTTTCAGAAAAATGAAAATAGTTGAAATTTTACAATAAGCAATTGTTTCTAACATAAAGTATTTCCAATCATATTGTGTTGAGTGTCATATGAAAGGGCTTTAGAATAATTTTCATATGAAATAAAAAAAAAGTTGAAATTTTACGACTGTCAATAGTTTCAAACTTAAAGTATTCCGAATCGTATCGTATTTAGTATCATATTGAAGGGCTTCAAAAGCACTTTCAGATGAAATATAGAAAGTTGAAATTTTACGATAGGTAATTGTTTCAAACATAATAAACTCTATAAAAAAATGTGGAACTATCAAAAATTACATCCAACGGATTTTTAATAGATTAGCAAAATCTTTTCGGAAATAAAACACGTATTTGATTGAAATTTTACGACTGTCAATTATTTCAAACTTAAAGTATTCCGAATTATGCCATGTTTGATATCATATGAAAGGGCTTTAGACGAACCTTTAGATAAAATAATTAAAAAGTTAGTTTTTGAAAAAGCAATGAGCGTTCGCCGGATTTTGAACCCAGAACCTTTCACTCGCATGGTGACTGCTCTAACCAATTGAGCTACAAACACTCGGCGAATACTCATGCCTTTCGTGCAACTTTTAGTTGAAGAAATGCTAGAGCAGTCACCATGCGAGTAAAAGGTTCTGGATTCAAATCCCGGCGAACGCTCATTGCTTTTTCAAAAATTATTTATAATATCTACAAACAAACAATTGTGCCAATAAACAAATTCTTTTAAAAAGTTAGTTTAGCAAAATGTCGTGTTTGATATCATATGAAAGGGATTTAGAAGAACTTTTAGACGAAATGTAATGAAATAAAAAAATTGAAATTTGACCTATCGCGTTTGTATCAAAAAGAAAGATTTTTTGAAGGGTTCGTGTACAAAACTTAATACTTTTAGATCCTCAATTGTTTTAGTGAAAATTCTTCAAAATTCTTCGTGTTTAATATCAAATGAAAGGTCTTTTGAAAAGCTCGTGTGCATAATTGAATTTTTCCTGTCATCAATCGTTTTAATGAAAGTTCTTCAAAACCTATTGTGTTTGGTATCTAGTAAAAGGTCTTTTGAAGAGCTCGCGAGCAGAATTGGATATTTTTCAATCGTTAGTTGTTTTAGTGAAAGATCTTCGAAATCTTAGTATCAATTAAATAGTCTTTGGATGGAAAGGTATGCAGAACTGTTTTAGATTTGTAATAATTGAATTTATATTGTGTCAACTGTCCTACAAAAGAGAATTCTACTTCAGGGTCCGCGGAGCTAGCGTGAGGCCTGGCGAAGCCAGGGCGACCGCTAGTCTTATATACTAAACGGCATAAATCCCTATATATATAGATTCATCACGATCAGTCTGACAATTTTACAGCCTAGACGGTTTATTCGATTTATTTACAACTTTTTTTATTTCATCGGGGTCATTCATGGGGAGTGCCTTTTGATAGTCTCAGATTTTTCGTGCACATGATGTGCGAGAAAACTTGAAAAAACATGCGTTTTTGGGGCAAAATCAACTAAGAGTGTGGAGGCTTTGAAATTTTTAAGAAGAACATCAAACGTCATTATGACATTTCTCAGTGGACATGTCGCATGTTTAATTATAAATTATTTAAATATTAAATGGTTTAGAGTAGTTTTGAAATATTTTACGCATATTAGGGGACTGAGGGGACGTTTTTATTATAATTAAGTATTTTAAATATGTGTATATTTAAAAAATAAATTTTTGACACTTCACTATGAAGTTGGTTTTAAAGCAAAACGTCAAATTGACAAGTTTTATAAAGTATACAAAATGTGTGGAGGCTTTGAAATTTTAAAAAGAACACCTACTCTAATTTTAAATTTTGTATGTGGACATATCGCATTTTTAATTAAAAATTATTCAAGTATTACATTTTTTAGAGAACTTTTGAAATATTTTACACATATTGGGGAAATGAGGGAACGTTTTAATTATAATTACGCATTTTAAATATGTGTATTTAAAAAGAAAATCTTTGACAGTCCACTTAAACAAAACGTCAAATTGACAAGTTATATAAAGTATACAGGTAAACTCAACCAAATTTGTCTCTAGTAATAATATACAGTAAAACCAAGCAAATTTTATTCAGAGTACAATTTAAAAAAACCAGATAACTCGAATTGGAAACATTTGAGCACTTAAATTTTCTATCGGTAATACGAAAGTTATTTTAAAGGGCATGTGACAAAATTATAATATTTTCAATCGGCAATCATTTTAGTGAAATTGCAACAAAACCTATCGTGTTTGGTGTCATATTAAAGGGCTTTAGACGAACTTTTAGAAAAATGAAAATAGTTGAAATTTTACAATAAGCAATTGTTTCTAACATAAAGTATTTCGAATCATATTGTGTTGGGTGTCATATGAAAGCGCTTTAGAAGAACTTTCATATGAAATAAAGAAAAAGTTGAAATTTTACGACTGTCAATAGTTTCAAACTTAAAGTATTCCGAATCGTACCGTGTTTAGTGTCATATTGAAGGGCTTTAAAAGAACTTTCAGATGAAATATAAAAAGTTGAAATTTTACGATAGGTAATTGTTTCAAACTTAATAAATTCTATAAAAAATGTGGAACTTTAAAAAATTACATCCAACGGATTTTTAATAGATTAGCAAAATCTTTTCGGAAATATAACACGTATTTGATTGAAATTTTACGACTGTCAATTATTTCAAACTTAAAGTATTCCGAATTATGCCATGTTTGGTATCATATGAAAGGGCTTTGGACGAACCTTTAGGTAAAATAATTAAAAAGTTAGTTTTGGAAAAAGCAATGAGCGTTCGCCGGAATTTGAACCCAGAACCTTTCACTCGCATGGTGACTGCTCTAACCAATTGAGCTACAAACATTCGGCGAATACTCATGTCTTTCGTGCAACGTTTAGTTGAAGAAATGCTAGAACAGTCACCATGCGAGTGAAAGGTTCTGGATTCAAATCCCGGCGAACGCTCATTGCTTTTTCAAAAATTATTTATAATATCTACAAACAAACAATTGTGTCAATAAACAAATTCTTATAAAAAGTTAGTTTACCAAAATGTTTTCGGAATAACACACGTATTTGAAATTTTACGACCTTCAATTGTTTTAAACCTAAAGTGTTCCGTATCATATCGTGTTTGATATCATATGAAAGGGATTTAGAAGAACTTTCAGACGAAATAAAAAATATATATATTTCGACCGTCAATTGTTTTAAATTTAAAGTATTCGGAATCATGCCGGGTTTAATGTCATATTAAAAAGTTTTGAAAGAACTTGTAGATGGAATAAAGAAAAAAATTCAATATTACAACTGTTAATTGTTTGAAACTGAAAGTATTTCGAGTCATGCCGAGTTTGGTGTGATATGAAGAAGTTTTGAAAGAAAGTTCAAATGGAATAAAAAAAAATTATTTTACAACCGTCAACTGTTTCAAACTTAAAGTATTGGTGTATAAAAAGGCTTTAGAAGAAAATTGTAATGAAACAAAAAAGTTGAAATTTGACCTATCGCATTTGTATCAAAAAGAAAGATTTTTTTAAAGGGTTCGCGTACAAAATTTAATAATTTTAGATCCTCAATTGTTTTAGTGAAAATGCTTCAAAATTCTTCGTGTTTAGTATCAAATGAAAGGTCTTTTGAAGAGCTCGCGGGTCAACTGTCCTACAAAAGTGAATTCTACTTCAGGGTCCGCGGAGCTAGCGCGAGGCCTGGCGAAGCCAGGGCGACCGCTAGTTTAAAACTAATTATATAGTTAGTGTGATTTTTAAAATACTATTATATTGTCAATATGGCCGTACCAACATTAAAGAAAGAATATATAGATATGGTTCCCGAATTTACAGGGGAACCAAAACTTTTAGCCAGATTTATTCAAATATCTGAGAAACTCGTAAATAAATTCTTTAATCGCATAGAAGTAAATGATTTTCAGAATGAATACCTTATGATGAGTATTCTAAGTAAAATAAAAGGTGACGCCGCTATTAAAATTTCTAATCATTCCATTGTAACTTGGAACGACCTAAAAACGGTCTTACTAAATACATACGCGGATAAGAGGGATTGTTACACCCTCATTATTGAATTAACGCATCTGAAACAAAATAATGAAACATGTTTTGAATTTTATGAAAAGATTTTAGAAGTATTGAAAATGTATATTGCCTATGTCAAAAATCATATCATAGAAGCCCAAGAACAAGAAATATTAAACCAAATGGGTAGAAATATTGCATTAAGAGTTTTACTTCAAGGTTTAAAAGAACCCTTAGGATTCCTTTTGCGAACTAAAAGTCCCGAAGACCTTAATATTGCTTTACATATGTTAACTAATGACTTCCAGAATGAAGTATTTAAAACTAACACCAAACCAATCCAGAAACCTATTATGACACAAAGATTTAAGATAAATAGACCACAGAATATTAGACCAAATTATTACCCGAATACAAATTTTAATCGTAACTTTTATGGTAACCTAAATAATCCAAATTCACAAATGATAACAAAACCAAATAATCAAAATTTTATTAGACCACCTTTCAAAAACCAGCTCAATTAAACCCGACACCAATGAGTATTTCAACAAAACAAACTTTTACGCCAAGGCCAAGTACTTCACAATTCAGACAAAATTATAGACAAATGCCTAATTTCATTAGTGAAGAACTATTTAATAATGACATAAGTAACGAACAAAATCCCACATGCGAAACTTCAAATTTCTCAAACGATGAGATACAACATGAAGAAATTTTTAATCTAGAAAACGAGCAGGAAAATATAACTTATGATAATCAAGTAGAAAGCGAAAGTTACGATGATTCTTTTTTAGAACATCCGTGCCTCCACAACAACCGGATGAAATAATGAATTTAAATTATACAAGTAAACTGCCTTTCTTACAGTTAAAAGAATATAAATGCTTAATCGACACCGGATTCACACGATCTTTAATAAATCCGGAAATTGCGTATACAAATAAATTTAAAATTTATAATGAACACTTTACTATGTATACTGCACATGGAATGTCTCAAGGAAATGAATTTATCTATTTTACATATAAAGGAAAAGAAATTAAATGTTATTTATTTAAATTTCATGATCAATTTGATTTGTTATTTGGATTAGATACTTTAGAAATTTTAGATGCGAGAATAGAAATTAAAAAGAATATAATAATCTTGTTAAATGAGGAATTCCAGTTAACTTATTTTAAAAATATAATTCATAAAAATAAATTGAAACCAAAAGAATTTAAAATCGGTATGTTCAAAATTGATTCCCCAAATAAAGACATCTTATTAGAGAAAAATGAAAATAATAAAATAGGGTTGCCTGATGGCATAGCACAAATAAAAAATAATAAATTAGTATATCCTATTTTTAATAATACTAATGAAATTCAGGATTATTCAGAATTGAAAATAAATTTTATTGAACTAAATAAATATGAAATATCTAACGATATTAATCAATTTGAGCAGGAAACTATTAATGTAGAATCAAAATTAGAATTATCAAAATTCCGACTAGAACATTTAAATGAGGAAGAGAAACGGGCAATACTAAAAATTATTAAAGAATATAAAACAATTTTCTATAAAGATGAAAACAAACTGTCATTCACTAATAAAATAAAGCACGACATTAAAACCAAAGATGAAATTCCCACGTATGCTAAAACTTATCGGTATCCCGAAATTTATAAACAAGAAGTCAGAGAACAAATTTCAAAATTAATTAGGGACGGTATAATACAAGATAGTTTGTCACCCTGGTCATCCCCAGTGTGGGTCGTGCCCAAAAAACCAGATGCATCGGGTAAAAGAAAATTCCACATAGTTATAGATTACAGGAAACTGAACGAAAAAACGATAGAGGATAAATTCCCCATACCTAATATTAATGATATTTTAGATAAACTCGGAAATTGCAATTATTTTACGACACTAGACCTTGCATCGGGATTTCATCAAATCGAAGTCACTGAAAAAGATATACCAAAGACAGCTTTCAGCGTCGAGTTCGGACATTATGAGTTTAAAAGAATGCCGTTTGGTCTCAGAAATGCGCGTAGTACCTTTCAACGTCTAATTAATTTTGTATTAAAAGATTTAATAGGAAAAATATGTCTTGTCTATCTTGATGACATAATTATTTTAGGAACGAGTCTTTAAGAACATATTCAAAACATTAAAAAAGTATTCCAAAAACTTAAAGATGCAAATTTAAAGATCCAAATAGACAAATCAGAATTCATACAGAAGGAAGTCGCTTATCTGGGACACGTAGTCACAAAAGACGGTGTAAAGCCAAACCCCGACAAAATAAATGCCATTCTTGAATATCCCATTCCAAAAACGACGACAGAAATTAAAGGGTTCCTAGGATTACTAGGGTACTATCGTCGATTTATAAAAGATTTTTCCAAAATTACCAAGCCGCTAACGCAATGCCTAAAAAAGAATTCAAAAATTGATATAAAAAACGAAGAATACATTAAATGTTTTGAAAAATGTAAACTACTACTGACTAACGACCCAATACTACAGTACCCTGACTTTAACAAACCCTTCGTTCTCACAACTGACGCAAGCAATTTGGCAGTAGGTGCCATTCTGTCTCAAGGACCAGTAGGAAAAGACTTACCCGTCGCTTTCGCAAGCAGAACTTTAAACGAACATGAAATTAATTACTCAGTTATAGAGAAAGAAATATTGGCAATCGTTTGGGCAACCAAATACTTTAGGCCATACTTGTATGGCACAAAATTCAAAATAGTAACAGATCACAAACCCCTCCAATGGCTTTTTTCACTGAAAGATCCCAATTCCAAATTAATAAGATGGAGATTACGATTGGAAGAATATAATTATGAAATCGAGTACAAAAAAGGGAAATTAAATCAAAACGCAGACGCACTATCACGAATGAAAATTAACAATTTCGAAATAATAGAAATATATGAAAATATACTAAATTGCCATAGTAATATTGCACATTGCATTAGTCAAGATCTAAAATTAGGAAAAGGCTTAGCGGCACAAATAGATGAAAAATTCCAAAGTAAAAAATTCTTGGCAAATTTAAAAAGTAACGTAACCAATATTCTAATCCAAAGAATTGAAAATAATAAACTCCTATTCCATTTAGTTACTAAACGAAATCATTTTGAAAAACCGAGTTATGAAAATCTATCCATAACACTAAATTCATTAAAAGAATTTCTGATACAAAATGAAATACATGAAATATGTATTCCTAAATTAGGATGCGGACGAGACGAATTAGATTGGGAAAAAGTAAAACAAATCATTGTTAATGTTTTCAAAAATTCAAGTATTAAAATTAAAATTTATATTTTTAACCCAGTAGAAATATTCGTAAACGAAGTAGAAGAAACTGATATAGACAGTAACCGGGGGGTAAAAGATGACCAAAGCGATATAAGTACAATACATTCAGCCGAAGAAAACCCTATCAGCGGCATAACTATAATCGACTCTCCATTAATATCGGAAATAATCAAATTATTATTCAAAAGGTCCCCTTCACGACAAATCCAGTTAAAATAGAAAAATTATTTGGAATGAAACGAAGACTCACAGTTCAAATTTCTAATACGAAACTAAATGAAGATATTATTAATTTTATAAAAAATTACTTGCAACCTAATGTAAAATATTATTGTCTATTCCAAGATAATTTATATTACAATTTCAATGATGTTATTCAAAAATTCTTTAAACATAATACAATAAAATTAATTAAATGTAGCTCAATTCTTGAAGATGTTCATAAACTAGAAGATCAAATAGAAATCATTCGTAATTATCATGAAGGGAAAACAAATCATAGAGGTATACTCATAACCCTAAAACAGATAAAACAAAAATATTACTGGCCTAATCAAATGAAAACTGTTCAAAATTATATAAACTAATGTGAAGTATGTCTCAAATGTAAATATGAAAGAAATCCTATAAAACCGGAAATGAATTTAACCTATTCAGCTAAAAGACCTTTAGAACAAATTCATATTGATGTATTATCACTAGAGAAACAAAAATTCTTAACAATAATTGATAGCTTAACTAGATACGGACAAGCGTATAAATTACACTCTATGAATTCTATAGAAATAATCAACAAATTACTGAAATATTTTTCGCATCACGGTATCCCAGATAAAATAATCTGCGATCACAGAACATAATTTAATAATAACACCTTAAAAGAATTACTAAAATTACATAAAATCAAAATACATTTCACATCCATAGATAATCCAAATTCGAACGGCCTAGTTGAGAGATTTCACTCAACAATAATAGAACATCTCAGAATCTTAAATATAAGAGATGAATTTAAAAACGAAATACTAAAAACCAAATTAAAATACGCCCTAATTGCATATAATAACACTATTCACAGTGCCACTAATTATAAGCCTATAGAATTACTAAATGGTCACTTTGAAAATAATGATATATTACGAGACTTAGATAAAAAAATAATTCAAAATTTTAATCAACAACATCGAGATAAAATGAAATTAATATATGAAGAATTACCGAAAAAAAGGAAAAATTAGTAACAAAAATAAATCAAAATAAGGAAGCGTTACCAATAAATATTCCTAGCGAAGTTTTCGTTAAACAAAATGCACGACATTCAGGAAAAATTGCAAAGCAAAAATATATTAAAACACCAATAAAAAGTATCGACCCTAAAAGAAAAACTATAGCAACAAAAAATAAGAAAAAATTCAAAATTAATAAAATTAAAAGACCAAGAGTAATAATAAATGAAACTGTTACAGAGTCTTCCTGTTCTGGTCAGGAATATGCCAGGACATAAAGAACATTACAATCAACCCTGGTGCCTTTATCGTTAAACTCGGAGAAGCAAAATTACAGGAAACTTCCCACATAATATATTATGAATATAACTTACACCCATTAATCCTTGAATTTATAAATCTAAAATTACAACATCATTTGTTGGGTAACAAAATTCCGAATAATACTAAACTCGAATTTGAAAATAACGAAAAGGTACTTAATTATATTATCTCGCAGGTTCAAACAAAAATTAATAATTTAAATTCGAAAAGAACTAAAAGAGGACTTATCAACGACCTCGGCTCTATACTCAAGCAGATAACAGGAAACTTAGATAATGCAGACGCGGAACATTATGATAAAATTATAAATGACCTGAACAAAAATCAGCTGTCCCTACAAAAGCAATTAAAACAAAACTATAACTTAAACCTTGAAA
This sequence comes from Pterostichus madidus, assembly GCA_911728475.2. Classification (NCBI taxonomy): domain Eukaryota; kingdom Metazoa; phylum Arthropoda; class Insecta; order Coleoptera; family Carabidae; genus Pterostichus; species Pterostichus madidus. Next base: position 19,455,603 of record OU452309.1, on the reverse strand, counting down.
TAATTCAAAATTATAATCAAAGTATTGAAACAATTAAACATAATCAGTTACTTCTGAAATCTCGAATTATGCAAATAGAATCATTATTGAAATTAGACTTTAATTGGCAAGAAATTTTGCATGTTAAAGATATTTATAATCAAATGATCTTTTTAATAACAAACCTATGAAACATTCTCGAAGAGATTGAAACGTCACTGTCATTCTGTAGTCTAGGATTAATCCACAATAGTGTAATTAAAACTCACATTCTTTTAGATAATTTAAAATTAATTTACTCTTATTATGGCGACCAATTGCCAGTAGAACCAAATGAAAAGAATATAAATTCACTAATTAAATTGATGAAATCACACTGCCAGATTGACAATAATAAAATAAAGTATATAATAAAAATCCCAATAAACTTCCCTAAATTATTTGAATTATTTCAATTTACTCCAATACTCACAAAACATGGCAATAATTACATCACTGTGTTCTCACCCCAACATTTTATAATAAAACACGAAAACACCCTAAAACAAGTTTTTAACCCGTGTCTGAACATTTAAAAATCTCTATATTTGTGCACTAACGAAGACTTAATTTCACTAGAAAAAGAAAACTGCGACTACGAGATACTTAGTAATAAGTTTAATAATAGCTGTAAATATATATCTGTAAAAGGAAATAATCATGTAATTAGTATAGAAAATACAAATGTTATAATATTAGAATTTATTAATAAACAAAAAATAAATATTGTTTGTAATAATATGAATAAAATATATAATTTTGAAGGTATTTATATGTTAGAAGCTAATAAGTGTAAAATAAATGGTGTAAACATCCTAAACTTAAACCAGATTGGATCCCCTATTGTCTTTGAAAATTATGAGGTGAAAAATATTAATCATAGTAATAAATTAAATAAAGAAATACAATTGGAAAACCTAAAGGAAATGAAATTTCATGTAGAAAAATTAAATGAAATAAATCCGGTATTAATAAATAAAACTGTAAATTATAATTATATAATTCTGTATATTCTTGTTATAATTATAATAGTAATTATAGTAATAAAAACTTTGTATAATTACTGTAAGAATATAAAAATTAGGAAGACAAAAGAAATCAACATTCTTGTTAGGGAAATTCAACTTCCAGGGGAAGCTTCCATTTAAGGGTGGAGGAGGTATGTCCAACCCAACAATGCAACATCAGCATGTCTGCTGAGAACACCTTATATTATGTATTAGGTTACTGTTAGATTGAGAATGTATTATTGTAAAAGATAGAATAGTATGCAGATCATAGCTAACACTGAACGTGTAAACAACTGAGTTGTGAGCTGTTGAGTAAAATAAACAATTTTTAAAAAAGCTTTGTTCCGAACTTATTATTTAATTCGCATAACTAGTGCGTAGTTTGAATCATAAAGGGAACTTAGCATGTGCAGGTCTATACAAATGCGCTCTAACGCTGATTTTATATTTTTGGTATTTTGTGTTTATTGTCACTGTCAGTTACACATTATCTCTACTGTTTTACTGTTGCAGTCAGTACAGTTTTATTTGCAAGGGTGTTTACAATAAAAGACAAATCAAGAAAGGTGAGTAAGTATTTTTTTAAAAATAGACAAACAGTAAACAGTGAAATGTCACATATATTTTAGCAGTTTAATGGTGTTTAATGAATTAGGATTTATTAACATGTATATTTGAAAAGTTATCAATAAAATTATAGATATAGTTACGTAACAACAAGGAAGTAAATTATCAGTCGAATAATGGGCCTTTCAAGACTTTTTTGAATTTTTTATATATTAATCTACGTAAAAAATTATGATACCCAAAATATATTTTTTTAACTTGTACAAAGCATGATAAAAATATTTAAACTTTCGAAACAAACGAATATGACGTAGTTGCATCTTGGATTAAAGAGAGACAGATAAGACAGAGATAACTAACACGTAACTTCACGTAACGTGTGTCGTTGTCAGTAGAACCCTCAGACAAAACATAACTAGACGGATAACAACGGCGTTTGTTGTGAAGCATAAAGGGATGGAATAACTGAAGGGTGAGGCGGGTGCGCGGCAAGGAGCAACTTGCATAACATCAAAGTGTACTCGCTCCTTGCCGCGCACTCGGCCGACCGGCAAGTTATTCCATCCCTTCCTGCTTCACAACACTGCATTGACTTGAATACGGCATAATTCGTCTAGTATTATACGTCATTGGTAGAATCGTAGAATTCTGAATGCTTATTTCTTCTTCGTCTTCTTCTCAGTAAAATTGAGCACCGACAAACGTTTCAGACAAAGCTCTGTGATTGGCATAATGCAACTACGTAATTGCAATATGGCAGTACGAAATTTAAATGAGCGTTTTAAATTATTCAACTTTCATATTTCAGCAATAAAGATATCATTTATGGTATGGTTTTATATTGTATTAAATATGATGTACGGTCAAGAATTTATTTTAATAAATATATATTAAAAAGCTCTACCACTTAAATCCCCCATTGAAATATTTATTATCCAACACCTAATAAAAATATTAGAACATATAGTGATTTTAAATAAATAATTAGTTCGTAAGTCACTAGTGGCTCTTTAGGTTACTAGTGAGATTAAAGTAAATAAATAACTAAAGTATTCATATTCTTTTCTACGGCACATTTCTAGATTTGTACATCGAATGTTATACTGACGACATGAAAAATTGATTTTAAAATATACCATGAAAATGTAATGCATAAAATTTAGTATAGTACAAGTGTATTATGATATCGTTTGTTCAATTTTTTAAGCGTGATTATTATGCATCATAACATACTAGTATCATAAATCATAAGTAATTATTTTCTATTTCCGTTTGATAATAGACACCTCTTTTTACTCATTTAAAGACCAGTTTTTCAATCACCGATTAGTGTTATTCATAATTAAATAATAATGGAAACTATGGTTACCATTATTATTTAATCATGATTAACATTAATCGAGAGTAAACCGGCGATTGAAAAACTGGCCTTAAGTTAGATAACTCAGTGAAATAGTGCGATCATTATTTCACTCTTTTTGATTGATTGAAAATTGGCATATATAACTACATATATTGTTGTAATATTAACAAATACAGTAGAAGAAAATTTATTTCTTATTATAAATATCAATAACATAATGGTTGTATTTATCAAGTCGTTCGGTCGACACGACGACGGCGAGAGTCAAAATAGCAAGAGTCAAAATATCTGTCTGACCGAACTATCAAGTCGTTCGGTCGACACGACGACGGCGAGAGTCAAAATAGCAAGAGTCAAAATATCTGTCTGACCGAACTACTTATTAACAGTTAACATTAGACCTAACCTGAATCGTCAAACCGAAAGTATTACTTGCGTTCGGTTTTCAAGTGTGTTCCCCGTATTTTCAAGTCGTTTTGATACACACATAACATATTAGCCAGGCCACGATGCGAGTCCGGTTGATTTTATACGTTTTTTCAATGATTTTCGTGGGCGCGGAACCGTTTTTGTCAAATTCGCTTGTCTTCAGATTTTGTCCATCACAAAAAGTCGCCGCGGAGGGCAGCACCTGACGGGTCTTTTAATTGTCACGAGTGAGTTTAGCGTAACTACTGCTTAAATTTTATTTTCGTTGCACAGATTAATTTTAGGTCATTGTTAGTTAATATTACGATATTAGAACTAATTATTTTATGACTAAAAAAAATTCATGTGAATTCTAGTGACATTTAGTAGAATATAGTGATTTTCACTGTCAGTCGCGGATTTTACTTATAGGTTATTTACATAATAGCTGTCAGAATCGTAAGTTTCATCATATTTTCTTGTTATGTTATTTAAGTTATAAATTAGAAATAGTTTGATAATGGTAAGTCAAAAATAACTATAATGTAAAATATATGTTTTATTAATTTAGATATTTTTATAGACGGCTAAAAAAAGATCAAGTCAACCAAATTATACCAATGAAAAAAATGACATTTTAAACATTATTGAATCATACAAATCCATAATTTTAAATAAAAAAACTGATCATACCACATAGAATTATATAAAGAGACAGTGTGGGAAAATATTGAGAAAAATTTCAATGCAATATCTCCTACTGGTTAATATAACAATTTTTAATTAATACCACACAATTTTAAAATATAGATTTGTTTTAAGGTGTATATCGATCTGCAGATCAACTAAAAACTTATTTTAATAATATTAAAAAAAAAAAAACTAAAAAGAATGCTGTAGATAAAGAAAAAACAGGATCTGGTCCTCTAAAAAGCACGGTGGAAGTTTTGGACCCAGCATTTGATTTAACATTAGTAGGCATCCAGTGAGAGCACGGGCTCATATTTCAAAATGGCGGCCGTTAAGGTGATGGCGTGGTGACGGCTAGTGGCGTGGCGGGGGCGTGGCGGGGGGCGTGGCTGGGGGCGTGGCTGGGGGCGTGGCTAGGGTGGTGGTTTGGTGACGGCTGGCGACGGTTGGTGGCGTGGCGGCGGCGGCGTGTTGGTATGACGTCATTGCTGACCACATGCTAAGATCTTTGCCCTGGGGGTCATTAGGCTAGCAGACACCTGCTCCATGCCTACCGTTGCGTGTATGAGTCATACTTGCAGTTGGCACGCGTCAGTGTTATTGACCTATATCGGAATGCAGCCGTTACGTGTATGAGTCACGCGTCAGTGACCTATATCAAGCACGTGCAGTAACGGACATGTCTCAACTTGTTTGTAGGGTGGTAAATTACGAAGACAGGTTGAAAACAAATACGTACAATATTTTCATCTTTTATTAAACCCAACACTTTTTTATTTACTAGGGGTATATATTATTAGGTGGATAGTCAGATGTATTGAACCGACTGATGATAATTTCATAAATATCAGGTACATTGAAACTATAAATAAGGCTATCAGTGTCTGTATGTAAAATTTCACTCCAAATCTATTCTTTACAAATTTGAAAATCATATAAGTTTAGACAGATCTAGGAAACCCCCCATAAAAGGATTTATTGAATACAATTGACGTTTTACTTAGTTCTATATTTTTTTATGCTGGCAGGTAAATAAGCTGCTATCTACTTAGGTTAAGAAATAAAGCAAATACTCCAAATCTATTCTTTACATATTTGAAAATCATATAAGTTTAGACAGATCTAGGAAACTCCACATAAATGGGTTAATTGAATACAATTGACGTTTTACTTAGTTCTATAATTTTTTACGCCGGCAGGTAAATAAGCTGCTATCTACTTAGGTTAAGAAATAAAACAAATACTCCAAATCTATTCTTTACATATTTGAAAATCATATAAGTTTTAGACAGATCTAGGAAACTCCAAATAAATGGGTTAATTGAATACAATTGACGTTTTACTTAGTTCTATAATTTTTTACGCCGGTAGGTAAATAAGTTGCTATCTACTTAGGTTAAGAAAAAAAACAAATACGTGCAATAATTTATTATTAAATTATAATACATATCATACATGTTTATTTACAATATCTGCTCATGTGACTGGTAAATATTTCGTTAGACGAATTTGGTGTATATCCCTTTACGAATGCACTTTACTAATTTGCGCAAAATATATCATCAGAAATAATTGAGCACCCCTCATGAATATTTAAATCAGTATGATTGAAGAAATGGTTAAAAAATAGCGATAATTACGGTGTACATCATGATACGGTTAGTGAAAAATCTAAATTGGGAAACAAAGAACTAACAAGACTTAGTAATTGGTATATTGCACCTCAGCATACGCTACTTGGGAAATGACGAATTCATATGCTGATTAATATTTAAACATGTGAAATAGACGAATAATTGCATCACCTATAATTAATACGGATGAAAAATATGTGGAATTAGAAAAAATTGCTGTTAAACTTAATGAGCATATTAAAAAGCAAATGCAATGATACTTGAAGTTAGCAGCGATATAGAAGCAAGAAATCCGCATAAATAGCTTGTATCTCAAAATGTTCAAAATTAAGCAGCATATTGTGGATGAATTGCATAAGCCAAGTTGAATAAATTTCAACAGAAGAAAAAGAGTAATTAAGGGTTAGATGATTTATTTCAAGCTGATTTAGTTGAAATGATTCCATATGCTAGAGAAAATTACTTGATATTTTCTGCAAGTATGTGTGAGCTGAAGCAGTTAAAAATAAGACAGGTGAGGATATAAGTAAAGTAATTTTTAATACAAATAATCGCATTTATATTCTATTAAATTTTGGTTATTTTGAAATTGTATTTTGGACAGTGCCCCTACTGACTGCAATTCTATTTTAGTACCTTGCCATGTTTATCGCGATTATTGCAACACAGTAGTTTACATCAAAGTATTTGAACAGAGCCGGTTTAAATCTGTTTTGTGTTTAGAACAAAATTATTTAATGTACATCGTTAAATGGTTGTTAGACTACAGCGCCGTATTTTTGATTGGTACCCCAAACTTAAGTCATACACTTATTATTTTACACCTATAAAACACATGAATATTCACCCTACCAGAAACGGCTTAAACTTAATATTGAAAGAGCTGGATATGTAGATCTGCGTCCTTTTTATTTTAAAAACAAACTTTTTTGTAGTTTATTGGTTTTATTTTTAAAAATACCTATTAAATTCTAGTTAGTTTAAAATTCAATTGTATTCAATAAACCCTTGTATGTGAGGTTTCCTAGATCTGTCTAAACTTATATGATTTTCAAATATGTAAAGAATAGATTTGGAGTATTTGCTTTATTTCTTAAGCTAAGTAGATAGCAGCTTATTTACCTGCCAGCATAAAAAAATATAGAACTAAGTAAAACGTCAATTGTATTCAATAAACCCTTGTATGTGAGGTTTCCTAGATCTGTCTAAACTTATATGATTTTCAAATATGTAAAGAATAGATTTGGAGTGAAATTTTACATACAGACACTGATAGCCTTATTTATAGTTTCAATGTACCTGATATTTATGAAATTATCATCAGTCGGTTTGATACATCTGACTATAGACCTAATAATATATACCCCTAGTAAATAAAAAAGTTTTTGGGTTTAATAAAAGATGAAAATATTGTACGTATTTGTTTTCAACCTGTCTTCGTAATCTACAAGCATTTCCCACCCTACATAAAACAAGTTGAGACATGTCCGTCACTGCACGTGCTTGATATAGGTCACTAATGCGTGCCAACTGCAAGTATGACTCATACACGCAACCGTTGCGTGGAGCAGGTGTCTGCTAGCCTAATGAAGCTGAGGGCAAAGATCTTAGCACGTGCTCAGCAATGACGTCAGCCCACCCCGCCGCCACGCCACCGCCACGCCACCAACCGTCGTCACCGCCAACCGTCACCAGCCGTCACCAAACCACCACCCTAGCCACGCCCTCAGCCACGCCCCCTCCCCGCCACGCCACCGCCAACCGTCACCACGCCGCCAACCGTCACCAGCCGTCACCAAACCACCACCCTAGCCACGCCCCCCGCCACGCCCCCGCCACGCCCCCCGCCACGCCCCCGCCACGCCACCAGCCGTCACCACGCCATCACCCTTGACGGCCGCCATTTTGAAATATGAGCCCGTGCTCTCACTGGATGCCTACTAGTGCTGTGAGGATCCGACAAAATTTGGATCCGAGTACCCGGATATCAAAATATCCGGATCCTCGGATATCCGATGTTCGGATCTTGAAGCGGATATCCGTAAATTTCATTCGGATTTGGATCCGGATCCTGATTTGGATCCGGATCTGGACTTCGCTCCGGATCCGGATCCGGATCCGAATCTTGACTTGGATCCGGATCCGAAGTTTTGTTTACGGATCCGAATCTTGACTTGGATCCGGATCCGAAGTTTTGTTTACGGATCCGGATCCAAATTTTAGTTCTAGATCTGATTCTTCATTTCGAATGTAAAGGCAAACATTTGAAACTGAGTTCAAATTGAAACCATTGAAGTGGGCATGTTTATCTTTACAGCGGTCTGTAAACAGTAATACATTTTATAATACCCCTCTAAAATAGCCAGGTAGTTTGTACATATATAAAGAAGAAAGGAATTTACTTTCACAGAGTCCTATTTAGTTAAATGATGAATAAAAAATACAAATTTGTATTATTTCACATATACAGTAACATATTAATATGACATTAATTTCATTAATTTATTTTGTCATACTATGAGTATGAAGTTTGTAGCAAAACTCATTAAATGCTTTTTAAGAAAACGATTCTAATTTCTTTTCACTTACCATATAATTTTATGGGAGTTAGTATATGCGATATGTAAAAAGTACTTGCATGATAACATTTATTATTGCTCATTTAGAAAAATATATATTGTCATACTCTTAAACATACGAGTACAATAAAGCATAAAGCATAAAATTTCGCATGTAAAGAAAAGAAGGGAGACACTTCTTTGAAAATTTAAATTCTGCAGTTCTAAGATTTTATAACATTCATTAGAACAAATACTTGAAAGCAAAAAGGAATTAAGGTGAAATTTGAAAAATAATGGCCATAGGTTCATTGCAGGTAGCGAATACATATTTATTTACTTCGAGAACGTGTTTCACATAAAAGGGATTGTTTTTGTTACCTACTTACCTACTAGTTCTGTGAAATTTCTTTGTTAGCAGATGCTAAAAGTTGTTCAACAGAAATTTAAACATCAGAAATATGCCGACATGAAACGAAAATGCTTAGTGGATTATTTCATAATCACATTTATTTGGTTTTACTCAGAATATTTGAAGAGAACCGATCCGGATACTGAAATTCCATATCTAAAATTCAATACTCATACTCACATTCGAATCTAAGATCAAATGCTCAAATCCGTTTCCAAGATTCGACATTTGGATCCGGATTCAAGATCCAGTACTGAGATTCGGATTCAAAATTCAATACTCAGATTCGGATCCAAATCCGATACTCAGATCCGGATCCGAAATCCGATACTCAGATCCGGATCCAAAATCCGATACTCAGATCCGGATCCAAAATCCGACACTCAGATCCGGATCCAAAATCCGATACTGAGATTTGGATCCGAGATCCGGATAGTTCAACATTCAATTATCCGGATATCCGGATATTTTTGGATCCGAAGCCGAAACTATCCGGATCCGGATCCCACCACTAATGCCTACTAACAATATCCTTGTTGAATGAAAAAATCGGTTATGAATTGCAAAATCAATTTGATTCTGACAATGCTGCGAATTATATGGATCAACATATAAATAATGAAGAACCACATAATAATACTTTGACTGGAAATATGATGCAAGAAACAAGTAGCAACATTCTGCAACAGGAATTACTAAAGATGCTTCAGAAAATATTAAAGAATGGACAAAAGCAACTAAACATACATAACAATATTGAATTTTGATACATGTTATTTTCAAAATTTCTTAATATACTGTCATTAAAAATTGTGGAATCGTGTATTGAGCCTGGCCAACGTGCTACTGAATTAATTATTTAGTAATTAACGTTGCCTACTGTCTGCACGTTAATAGAAAAGTAGCCTTTCCTATTACGGTATATTTCAGCATCATTTTTACCAGGTGAAAATAAAATAATCGTTACTTACATATATTAATGGGGTACGTGGCTCAGTGGTATCGAATTAGTCTGTGGATTTTTTATCTAACAAACCTATTACACCTACAACTCAGGAAAATGAAGCAATGGCATAGAAATAATTTTGAGTGTCTTTTATTTGATCGGGAGTTGATGGAAATAGTATGTATTCCGGCGCTAACTCAGCAACAGCTTCTGCAACTCTACGGATGATACTTGATACTCTTGTCTAACAAATTGAAATTCAAATTTTTTTACTTCAACCTTACGGTTGTAAAATATTATATTATCATGTAAATTTAAACTTATAACAAGGCTTGATAATGACACTAATCAGTGTCGAAACGTCGTCGTTTAAATAAAGATTTACTCGTATATTGAAAAGCCTAGTAATCCACTATTACAATAAATCATTATCCTTTCAGCTTATTAAAAAAATCTATCATTGTCACTGTACTTCAAAGTCATTCATATGACAAAAATTGAAATTTTATTTTAATTTAATTAATAAATCTCGGATAGAAGCAAATAATTTTACAATTGCCAAAAAAAGTTGGCCGAGAAATTCCAAAAATTTTTACTTAGTAATATTGGACAACACTACACTATAAATATTTTTTGTATCAACAAAAATAAATGATATCTAAATTCAAAACACAACTACATTGTAAAGAGTTACGGCAAGAGTTCCGCAGCTGCGTTTGAATTATAACTTAAAACATTTTCCAAATAAAAATGAGTGATATCATTTGTAAGCAAGAAATAAATTTTGATAAATCAAAACGTCACGAACGTAATAAATTAAAATAAATCGGACAAAATACTAAATTAAATATATTTTTTTAAACTATCATGATTAAGTTATTGTTTCAGTAATATCTATCCCATCAAACCGTAACCATCTCAAATTGCATTGGTTGACAAGGTATCAAACGTGCACAACTTGAAATAAGTTAGTTTTGTTAAATACAGAAATAAAGGGTATGATACAATAAAAGTCTAAACAAATTTTAATAAAACAAAATTGGCGTGTCCATTTATAATTAACAAATCTTTTCTTCATATTTCGAACATAATCAGTCCACTAATGTTAGGTAATAATACGTTAGATAAGAGGACTCGGCGTCACTATTACATACATTTTATTCTAAATGTTCTGTAAAAAATGGACACGCCAATTTTGTTTTATTAAAATTTGTTTAGGCTTTTTATTGTATCATACCCTTTATTTCTGTATTTAACAAAACTAACTAATTTCAAGTTGTGCACGTTTGATACCTTGTCAACCAATGCAATTTGAGATGGTTACGGTTTGATGGGATAGATATTACTGAAACAATAACTTAATCATGATAGTTTAAAAAAATATATTTAATTTAGTATTTTGTCCGATTTATTTTAATTTATTACGTTCGTGACGTTTTGATTTATCAAAATTTATTTCTTGCTTACAAATGATATCACTCATTTTTATTTGGAAAATGTTTTAAGTTATAATTCAAACGCAGCTGCGGAACTCTTGCCGTAACTATTTACAATGTAGTTGTGTTTAGCTATACTATTTTGATAAGTGAGGTATATGAGGTATATATGGATTCATCACGCCCATTTGTAAATCGCTACAGCCTAGACGGTTTATCCGATTTATTTGCAACTTTTTTTATTTGATAGAGGTCAATCCAGGGGAGTGCCTTTTGATAGTCTTACATTTTTCGTGCACATGATGTGCGAGAAAACTTGAAAAAACATGCGTTTTTGGGGCAAAATCAACTAAGAGTGTGGAGGCTTTGAAATTTTTAAAAAGAAGATCTACTGTCACTTTGACGTTTGTCAGTGGACATGTCGCATTTTTAATTATAAATTATTAAAATAATAAATGTTTTAGAGTACTTTTGAATTATTTTACATATATTGTGGGAATGAGTGGTCGTTTTGATTATAATAACGCATTTTAAATATGTGTATTTAAAAAGAAAATTTTTGACACTCCACTATGAAGTTGGTTTTAAAGCAAAACGTCAAATTGACAAGTTTTATAAAGTATAAAGAATATGGAGGCTTTGAATTTTTGAAGAAGAACATCTAACGTCATTTTGACATTTGTCAGGGGACATGTCGCATTTTTAATTATAAATAACTTCAAAATTAAATTTTTGTGAGCAGTTTTGAAATACTTTACGCATATTGTGGAAATGAGGAGACGTTTTTATTATAATTACACATTTCAAATACATGTATTTAAAAAGTAAATTTTTGACAGTCCACAATGCAGTTGGTTTCGAAACAAAACGTCAAATTGATAAGTTTTATAATTTATACAGGTGAACTCAACCAAATTTGATCCCTATAATAATATACAGTAAAACCAAGCAAATTTTGTCTACGGCAAAGTTCAATTTATAAAAACCAGATAACTCGAATTAGAATCATTTGGGCACTCCTAAATTTTCTATGGATAATTGTTTAATTAAAAGTGCTTCAAAACCAGTCGTATTTGGTATATTATGAAAGTTCTTTTAAAGGGTACGTGTGCAAAACTAAAATATTTTCGATCGGCAATAGTTTTAGTGAAAGTACTTTAAGGCCTATTGTGTTTGGTACCTATGAAAGGTTATTTAAAGGGCTCGAGTACAAAATTTATTTTTTTTCCATCGGTAACTGTTTTAGTGAGAGTGCATCAAAACCCATCGTGTTTGGTATCATATAAAAGGTCTTTTGAAGGGCTCACGTGCAGAATTGGAATCTTTTCGTTCGGCAATTGTTTTAGCGAAAATAATGAAAGGGCTCGCGTATAAAATTTATTACTTTTAGATCGTCAATTGTTTTAGTGAAAGAGCTTAAAAAATATCGTGTTTGGTATTAAATGAAAGGTTTTTGAAGGGCTCGCGTGAAAAATTGATTCTTTTCGATCGTCAGTTCTTTTATTGAAAGTGTTTCAAAACATATTGTGTTTGGTATCAAATGAAAGGTCTTCTGAAAGACTCGCGTGAAAAATTGTTTATTTATTTCGACAGATAATTGTTTTAGTGAAAGTGCATCAAAACTAATTCTGTTTGGTACGCATGGAATTTTCTGATAGAATTATTTCAATTTCTAGACTAGTTAGAAAAATTTTGAAAATTGATTTAGACATTAAATAATTGAGAATACATGTTTTAAACTATTTTCAACTGATTTCATGCTCATATAAAAATTTGAAGACAAAATGTCCGTTAATTTTTAAAAGTATATAGTGAAACACAGCATAATTTGTCCGCAGTAATAATATACAGTAAAAAAAAATAATAAAAAAATTACCGCAGCATTCTACAATGCAAACAAAGATAACTCGAAAAAACAATGTCAGAAATAATATTCCAGCGATTTCCAACAGTTTTTCGAAAAATATATAATATAAATGTGGAATGTCATCAGAAATGACGTCCGAAGGATTTTTAATATATAGCAAAATGTATACGGAAATAAAACATGGTAGATGTTATTTGAAAGGGCTTTAGAATAAGTTTCAGATGAAATTAAAAAAGTTGAAATTTTACGATATGCAATTGTTTCAAATTTAATGTATTCCAAATCATAACTTGAGAAGAACTTTCAGATGAAATAAAAAATATATATTTTACGACGGTCAATTATTTTAAACATAAAGTATTCCGAATTATACCGTGTATAGTGCTATATGAATGGGATTTAGAAGAACTTCAGATAAAATAAAAAAAGTTGAAATTTCACGATCCTTAATTGTTTCAAACATAAATTATTCCGAATCATACCGTCTTTGGTGTCATATTGAAGGGCGTTTAAAAAACTTTCAGATGAAATAAAAAAAGTTAAAATTTTACGATCCTCAATTGTTTCAAACATAAATTATTCCGAATCATGCCTTCTTTGCTCTCATATGAAAGGGCTTTAGAAGAACTTTCAGATGAAATAAAAAAGAGTAGCAAAATGTTTTCGGAAATAAAATACTTATTTATTGAAATTTTACGACAGTCAATTGTTTTAAACTTAAAGTATTCCGAATCATATCGTGTTTGATATCATATAGAAGGGCTTTAAAAGAACTTTCAGGCGAAATAAAAAAATTAAACATAGCGACCGTCAATTGTTTTAAATTTGAAGTATTCGGAATAATGCCGTGTTTAATGTCATATGAAAGAGTTTTTAAAGAACTTACGATGTCAATTGTTTCAAATTTAAAGTTTCGCGAATCATACCGCGTTTGGTATCAAATAGAAGGTCTTTTAAAGGGGTCGCATGCAAAATTGACTTTTTCGATCAGCAATTGTTTAAGTGAAAGTGCTTCAAAACATATTGTGTTTGGTATCAAATGAAAGGTCTTTTGTAGGACTCGCTTACAAAATGTAATACTTTTCGATAGTCAATTGTTTTAGTGAAAGTATTTCAAAGCCTATCGTGTTTGTTTTCAAATGAAAAGTCTTTTAAAGAGTACGCGTGTTAAATTAATTTTTTTTTATCGTCCATTGTTTTAGTAAAGGTGTTTCAAAACCTATCATATTTGGTATTAAATTACAGGCCTTTGAAGGGCTCGAATATAAAATTGGTATTTTTTTCGACCAAAAATTGTTTTAGTGAAAGTGCTTTAAAACCAATCATGTTTGATATAAAATGAAAGGTCTTTTGAAGATTTCGCGTACAAAATTAAATACTTTCAGATCTTCAATTGTTTTCGTGAAAGTGTTTTAAAATTTATCGTGTTTGGTATCAAATGAAATGTCTTTTAAAGGGCACGCTAATTAAATTGATTTTTTTTGAGCGGCATTTGTTTTAGTGATACAGATTTAAAACCTATTGTGTTTGACATCAATTAATAGGTCTTTGCATGAATAAACGTACAGAATTGAAAAGTTTTAGATTGGAATTAATTCAGTTTATATTTTCTCAATTGTCATACAGAATTGAACCTTACTTCAGTGTCCGTGGAGCCTAGCGTGAGGCCTGGCGAAGCCAGGCCGACCGCTAGTCCTATATACTAATCGGCTTAATTCACTATAGATTCCTCCGGGCGGCAACCAGACTTTAGACACGGCTACAGCTTAAACGGTTTGTGCGATTGTTGGGAATTTTTTTCTAGGATTTAAAGAATATTGGGGACTAGTGCCTTTTGGGTATTTCAGATTTTTTGGAAGTACAGTCCGCGTGCAATTAACGACAAACTTTGCAAATTTTCTTGATCGAAGCATGCACGCGTTGCTATGCATTTGAAATTTGACCGCAAGCCGAAATTTTTCAGAGCTGTCAATCACTTTTGACGTTTCGCATGAAACGTTTTTACATAAATATTTCAATTTCTAGACAAGTTGGAGAAATTTTCTAATTTGATATAGATATTAGAGGATTGAGGATATATGTTTTGAACGTTTTTCAATTGATTTCATGTTTGTATAAAAGTTTTTAATGATAAATCGTCCAGTTGACAAATCTATGGTTAAGAAACAACATGTTTTGAACTGTTTTGAATTGATTTCATGTTCAAATAAAGTTTTAATACGAAACGTCAATTTGACAAATAGTTTGTTAAAGTATATAGTAAAACCAAGCAAAAATTGACCTCGGTGATAATATACAGTAAAACCAAAAAGAATCTACATTGTAAAAAAAAAGTTAATTGAATATAAAAAATTCAGAATTAATATTCCAGCGATTTTCAACAGTTTTAAAAAAATAGAGAAAAATTAAATTTTTTTACAGTAACTCTAGACTTTGTTGAATTGATATCATGTTCAAATAAAGTTTTAAGACAAAGACGTCAATTTGACATATAGTCTGATAAAGTTTATAATAACACCAAGCAAAAATTGACCTCGGTGATAATATACAGTAAAACCAAAATGAATCAACATTGTACAAAAAAGTTAATGGAATAAAAAAATTTCAGAATTAATATACCAGCGGTTTTCAACAGTTTAAAAAAAAATAGAGAAAAATTACAATTTTTTAAAGTAACTCTAGGCTGCTGAATTGATTTCATGTTCAAAAAAAGTTTTAAGACAAAGACGTCAATTTGACCTATAGTCTGTTAAAGTATATAGTAAAACCAAGCAAAAATTGACCTCGGTGATAATATACAGTAATACCAAAAAAAATCTACATTGTAAAAAAAAAAATTAATCAAATAAAAAAATTTCAGAATTAATAATCCAGCGATTTTCAACAGTTTCAAAAAAATTCAACTATTTCGAATCACGTCATGTTTGGTATCATATGAAAGGGCATTAAATGAACTTTTAAATGCAATTAGAAAAAATTGAAAATTCACGATAGGCAACTGTTTGAAAATTTAACTATTCCGAATCACGTCGTGTTTGGTATCATATGAAAGGGCATTTAAAGACCTTTCAAATGCAATTGGAAAAAAATAAAAATTTACGATAGGCAGTTGTTTGAAAATTCAACTATTCAGAATCACGTCATGTTTGGTATCATATGAAAGGGCATTAAAAGACCTTTTAAATGCAATTGGAAATAATTGAAAATTAACGATAGGCAACTGTTTAAAAATTCAACTATTCCGAATCATGTCGTGTTTGGTATAATATGAAAGGGCATTAAAAGACCTTTTAAATGTAATTGGAAAAAATTTAAAATTTGCGATAGGCAATTGTTTGAAAATTCAACTATTCAGAATCATGCCGTGTTTGGTATCATATGAAAGGGCATTAAAAGACCTTTTAAATGCAATTGGAAAAAATTGAAAATTTACGATAGGCAGTTGTTTGAAAATTCAACTATTCAGAATCATGCCGTGTTTGGTAACATATGAAAGGGCATTAAAAGTACTTTCGAATGCAATATGAAAAAATTGTAAATTTACGATAGGCAACTGTTTGAAAATTCAACTATTCCGAATCATGTCGTGTTTGGTATCATATGAAAGGGCATTAAAAGACCTTTTAAAAACAATTGGAAAAAATTGAAAATTCACGATAGGCAACTGTTTGAAAATTCAACTATTCAGAATCATGTCGTGTTTGGTATCATATGAAAGGGCATTAAAAGAACTTTTAAATGCAGTTGGAAAAATTTAAAATATACGATAGGCAACTGTTTGAAAATTCAACTATTCCGCATCATGTCGTGTTTGGTATCATATGAAAGAGCATTAAAAGTACTTTTGAATGCAATAAGAAAAAATTGAAAATTTACGATAGGCAACTGTTTGAAAATTCAACTATTCCGAATCATGTCGTGTTTGGTATCATATGAAAGGGCATTAAAAGACCTTTTAAATGCATTTGGAAAAAATTGAAAATATACGATGGGCAACTGTTTGAAAATTCAACTATTCAGAATCATGCCGTGTTTGGTATCATATGAAAGGGCATTAAAAGACCTTTTAAATGCAATTGGAAAAAAATAAAAATTTACGATAGGCAATTTTTTTTAAATACAACTATTCCGAATCATGTCGTGTTTGGTATCATATGAAAGGGCATTAAAAGACCTTTCAAATGCAATTGGAAAAAATTAAAAATTTACGATAGGCAATTTTTTGAAAATACAACTATTCAAAATCATGTCGTGTTTGCTATGATATGAAAGGGCATTAAAAGACCTTTCAAATGAAATTGGAAAAAAATTAAAATTTACGATAGGCAGTTGTTTGAAAATTCAAATATTCAGAATCACGTCATGTTTGGTATGATATGAAAGGGCATTAAAAGACCTTTTAAATGCAATTGGAAATAATTGAAAATTACGATAAGCAACTGTTTGAAAATTCAACTATTCCGAATCATGTCGTGTTTGGTATCATATAAAAGAGCATTAAAAGAACTTTTAAATGTAATTGGAAAAAATGTAAAAAATTTGCGATAGGCAATTGTTTGAAAATTCAACTATTCAGAATCATGCCGTGTTTAGTATCATATGAAAGAGCATTAAAAGTACTTTCGCATGCAATATGAAAAAATTGAAAATTTACGATAGGCAACTGTTTAAAAATTCTACTATTCCGAATCATGTCGTGTTTGGTGTCATATGAAAGGGCATTAAAAGACCTGTTAAATGTAATTGGAAAAAATTTAAAATTTGCGTTAGGCAATTGTTTGAAAATTCAACTATTCAGAATCATGCCGTGTTTGGTATCATATGAAAGGGCATTAAAAGACCTTTTAAATGCAATTGGAAAAAATTGAAAATTTACGATAGGCAGTTGTTTGAAAATTCAACTATTCAGAATCATGCCGTGTTTGGTATCATATGAAAGGGCATTAAAAGACCTTTTAAATGCAGTTGGAAAAAATTGAAAATATACGATGGGCAACTGTTTGAAAATTCAACTATTCAGAATCATGTCGTGTTTGGTATCATATGAAAGGGCATTTAAAGACCTTTCAAATGCAATTGGAAAAAAATAAAAATTTACGATAGGCAATTTTTTTTAAATACAACTATTCCGAATCATGTCGTGTTTGGTATCATATGAAAGGGCATTAAAAGATCTTTCAAATGCAATTGGAAAAAATTAAAAATTTACGATAGGCAATTTTTTGAAAATACAACTATTCAAAATCATGTCGTGTTTGCTATGATATGAAAGGGCATTAAAAGACCTTTCAAATGAAATTGGAAAAAAATTAAAATTTACGATAGGCAGTTGTTTGAAAATTCAAATATTCAGAATCACGTCATGTTTGGTATGATATGAAAGGGCATTAAAAGACCTTTTAAATGCAATTGGAAATAATTGAAAATTACGATAGGCAACTGTTTGAAAATTCAACTATTCCGAATCATGTCGTGTTTGGTATCATATAAAAGAGCATTAAAAGAACTTTTAAATGTAATTGGAAAAAATGTAAAAAATTTGCGATAGGCAATTGTTTGAAAATTCAACTATTCAGAATCATGCCGTGTTTAGTATCATATGAAAGAGCATTAAAAGTACTTTCGCATGCAATATGAAAAAATTGAAAATTTACGATAGGCAACTGTTTAAAAATTCTACTATTCCGAATCATGTCGTGTTTGGTGTCATATGAAGGGGCATTAAAAGACCTGTTAAATGTAATTGGAAAAAATTTAAAATTTGCGTTAGGCAATTGTTTGAAAATTCAACTATTCAGAATCATGCCGTGTTTGGTATCATATGAAAGGGCATTAAAAGTACTTTCGAAAGCAATATGAAAAAATTGAAAATTTACGTTAGGCAACTGTTTGAAAATTCAACTATTCCGAATCATGTCGTGTTTGGTATCATATGAAAGGGCATTAAAAGACCTTTTAAATGTAATTGGAATAAATTTTAAATTTACGATAGGCAATTGTTTGAAAATTCAACTATTCCGAATCATGTCGTGTTTGCTATCATATGAAAGGGCATTAAAAGACCTTTTAAATGTAATTGGAAAAAATTTAAAATTTGCGATAGACAATTGTTTGAAATATCAACTATTCAGAATCATGCCGTGTTTGGTATCATATGAAAGGGCATTAAAAGACCTTTCAAATGCAATTGGAAAAAAATTAAAATTTACGATAGGCAGTTGTTTGAAAATTCAACTATTCAGAATCACGTCATGTTTGGTATCATATGAAAGGGCATTAAAAGACCTTTTAAATGCAATTGGAAAAAAATTAAAATTTACGATAGGCAACTGTTTAAAAATTCAACTATTCAGAATCATGTCGTGTTTGGTATCATATGAAAGGGCATTAAAAGACCTTTTAAATGTAATTGGAAAAATTTAAAATTTGCGATAGGCAATTGTTTGAAAATTCAACTATTCAGAATCATGCCGTGTTTGGTATCATATGAAAGGGCATTAAAAGTACTTTCGAATGCAATATGAAAAAATTGAAAATTTACGACAGGCAACTGTTTAAAAATTCAACTATTCCGAATCATGTCGTGTTTGGTATCATATGAAAGGGCATTAAAAGACCTTTTAAATGTAATTGTAAAAAATTTAAAATTTGCGATAGGCAACTGTTTGAAAATTCAACTATTCCGAATCATGTCGTGTTTGATATCATATGAAAGGGCATTAAAAGACCTTTTAAATGCAATTGGAAAATATTGAAAATTCACGATAGGCAACTGTTTGAAAATTCAACTATTCAGAATCATGCCGTGTTTGGTATCATATGAAAGGGCATTAAAAGTACTTTCGAATGCAATATGAAAAAATTGAAAATTTACGATAGGCAACTGTTTAAAAATTCAACTATTCAGAATCATGCCGTGTTTAGTATCATATGAAAGGGCATTAAAAGTACTTTCGCATGCAATATGAAAAAATTGAAAATTTACGATAGGCAACTGTTTAAAAATTCAACTATTCCGAATCTTGTCGTGTTTGGTGTCATATGAAAGGGCATTAAAAGACCTGTTAAATGTAATTGGAAAAAATTTAAAATTTACGATAGGCAGTTGTTTGAAAATTCAAATATTCAGAATCACGTCATGTTTGGTATGATATGAAAGGGCATTAAAAGACCTTTTAAATGCAATTGGAAATAATTGAAAATTACGATAGGCAACGGTTTGAAAATTCAACTATTCCGAATCATGTCGTGTTTGGTATCATATGAAAGAGCATTAAAAGAACTTTTAAATGTAATTGGAAAAAATGTAAAATTTGCGATAGGCAATTGTTTGAAAATTCAACTATTCAGAATCATGCCGTGTTTAGTATCATATGAAAGGGCATTAAAAGTACTTTCGCATGCAATATGAAAAAATTGAAAATTTACGATAGGCAACTGTTTAAAAATTCAACTATTCCGAATCATGTCGTGTTTGGTGTCATATGAAAGAGCATTAAAAGACCTGTTAAATGTAATTGGAAAAATTTAAAATTTGCGATAGGCAATTATTTGAAAATTCAACTATTCAGAAACATGCCGTGTTTGGTATCATATGAAATGGCATTAAAAGTACTTTCGAATGCAATATGAAAAAATAGAAAATTTGCGATAGGCAACTGTTTGAAAATTCAACTATTCCGAATCATGTCGTGTTTGATATCATATGAAAGGGCATTAAAAGACCTTTTAAATGCAATTGGAAAATATTGAAAATTCACGATAGGCAACTGTTTGAAAATTCAACTATTCCGAGTCATGTCGTGTTTGGTATCATATGAAAGGGCATTAAAAGACCTTTCAAATGCAATTGAAAAAATTTAAAATTTACGATAGGCAATTGTTTGAAAATTCATCTATTCCGAATCATGTCGTGTTTGGTATCATATGAAAGGGCATTAAAAGAACTTTTAAATACAATTTGAAAAAATTGAAAATTTACGACAGGCAACTGTTTAAAAATTCAACTAGTCCGAATCATGTCGTGTTTGGTATTATATGAAAGGGCATTAAAAGTACTTTCGAATGCAATATGAAAAAATTGAAAATTTACGATAGGCAACTGTTTAAAAATTCAACTATTCCGAATCATGTCGTGTTTGGTATCATATGAAAGGGCATTAAAAGACCTTTTTAATGCAATTGGAAAAAATTGAAAATTCACGATAGGCAACTGTTTGAAAATTCAACTATTCCGAATCATGTCGTGTTTGGTATCATATGAAAGGGCATTGAAAGACCTTTTATATGCAATTGGAAAAATTTGAAAATTTACGATAGGCAACTGTTTGAAAATTCAACTATTCCGAATCATGTCGTGTTTGGTATCATATGAAAGGGCATTGAAAGACCTTTTATATGCAATTGGAAAAATTTGAAAATTTACGATAGGCAACTGTTTGAAAATTCAACTATTCCGAATCACGTCATGTTTGGTATCATATGAAAGGGCATTAAAAGACCTTTTAAATGCAATTGGAAATAATTGAAAATTAACGATAGGCAACTGTTTAAAAATTCAACTATTCCGAATCATGTCGTGTTTGGTATAATATGAAAGGGCATTAAAAGACCTTTTAAATGTAATTGGAAAAAATTTAAAATTTGCGATAGGCAATTGTTTGAAAATTCAACTATTCAGAATCATGCCGTGTTTGGTATCATATGAAAGGGAATTAAAAGTACTTTCGAATGCAATATGAAAAAATTGAAAATTTACGATAGGCAACTGTGTGAAAATTCAACTATTCCGAATCATGTCGTGTTTGGTATTATATGAAAGGGCATTAAAAGTACTTTCGAATGCAATATGAAAAAATTGAAAATTTACGATAGGCAACTGTTTAAAAATTCAACTATTCCGAATCATGTCGTGTTTGGTATCATATGAAAGGGCATTAAAAGACCTTTTTAATGCAATTGGAAAAAATTGAAAATTCACGATAGGCAACTGTTTGAAAATTCAACTATTCCGAATCATGTCGTGTTTGGTATCATATGAAAGGGCATTGAAAGACCTTTTATATGCAATTGGAAAAATTTGAAAATTTACGATAGGCAACTGTTTGAAAATTCAACTATTCCGAATCACGTCATGTTTGGTATCATATGAAAGGGCATTAAAAGACCTTTTAAATGCAATTGGAAATAATTGAAAATTAACGATAGGCAACTGTTTAAAAATTCAACTATTCCGAATCATGTCGTGTTTGGTATAATATGAAAGGGCATTAAAAGACCTTTTAAATGTAATTGGAAAAAATTTAAAATTTGCGATAGGCAATTGTTTGAAAATTCAACTATTCAGAATCATGCCGTGTTTGGTATCATATGAAAGGGCATTAAAAGACCTTTTAAATGCAATTGGAAAAAATTGAAAATTTACGATAGGCAGTTGTTTGAAAATTCAACTATTCAGAATCATGCCGTGTTTGGTATCATATGAAAGGGCATTAAAAGTACTTTCGAATGCAATATGAAAAAATTGTAAATTTACGATAGGCAACTGTTTGAAAATTCAACTATTCCGAATCATGTCGTGTTTGGTATCATATGAAACGGCATTAAAAGACCTTTTAAAAACAATTGGAAAAAATTGAAAATTCACGATAGGCAACTGTTTGAAAATTCAACTATTCAGAATCATGTCGTGTTTGGTATCATATGAAAGGGCATTAAAAGAACTTTTAAATGCAGTTGGAAAAATTTAAAATATACGATAGGCAACTGTTTGAAAATTCAACTATTCCGCATCATGTCGTGTTTGGTATCATATGAAAGGGCATTAAAAGTACTTTCGAATGCAATAAGAAAAAATTGAAAATTTACGATAGGCAACTGTTTGAAAATTCAACTATTCCGAATCATGTCGTGTTTGGTATCATATGAAAGGGCATTAAAAGACCTTTTAAATGCAGTTGGAAAAAATTGAAAATATACGATGGGCAACTGTTTGAAAATTCAACTATTCAGAATCATGTCGTGTTTGGTATCATATGAAAGGGCATTTAAAGACCTTTCAAGTGCAATTGGAAAAAAATAAAAATTTACGATAGGCAATTTTTTTTAAATACAACTATTCCGAATCATGTCGTGTTTGGTATCATATGAAAGGGCATTAAAAGACCTTTCAAATGCAATTGGAAAAAATTAAAAATTTACGATAGGCAATTTTTTGAAAATACAACTATTCAAAATCATGTCGTGTTTGCTATGATATGAAAGGGCATTAAAAGACCTTTCAAATGAAATTGGAAAAAAATTAAAATTTACGATAGGCAGTTGTTTGAAAATTCAAATATTCAGAATCACGTCATGTTTGGTATGATATGAAAGGGCATTAAAAGACCTTTTAAATGCAATTGGAAATAATTGAAAATTACGATAGGCAACTGTTTGAAAATTCAACTATTCCGAATCATGTCGTGTTTGGTATCATATAAAAGAGCATTAAAAGAACTTTTAAATCTAATTGGAAAAAATGTAAAAAATTTGCGATAGGCAATTGTTTGAAAATTCAACTATTCAGAATCATGCCGTGTTTAGTATCATATGAAAGAGCATTAAAAGTACTTTCGCATGCAATATGAAAAAATTGAAAATTTACGATAGGCAACTGTTTAAAAATTCTACTATTCCGAATCATGTCGTGTTTGGTGTCATATGAAAGGGCATTAAAAGACCTGTTAAATGTAATTGGAAAAAATTTAAAATTTGCGTTAGGCAATTGTTTGAAAATTCAACTATTCAGAATCATGCCGTGTTTGGTATCATATGAAAGGGCATTAAAAGTACTTTCGAAAGCAATATGAAAAAATTGAAAATTTACGTTAGGCAACTGTTTGAAAATTCAACTATTCCGAATCATGTCGTGTTTGGTATCATATGAAAGGGCATT
Source organism: Pterostichus madidus (assembly GCA_911728475.2). Taxonomy (NCBI): domain Eukaryota; kingdom Metazoa; phylum Arthropoda; class Insecta; order Coleoptera; family Carabidae; genus Pterostichus; species Pterostichus madidus. The sequence continues at coordinate 19,431,758 of OU452309.1, read as the reverse complement.
AAAAGACCTTTTAAATGTAATTGGAAAAAATTTAAAATTTACGATAGGCAATTGTTTGAAAATTCAACTATTCCGAATCATGTCGTGTTTGCTATCATATGAAAGGGCATTAAAAGACCTTTTAAATGTAATTGGAAAAAATTTAAAATTTGCGATAGACAATTGTTTGAAATATCAACTATTCAGAATCATGCCGTGTTTGGTATCATATGAAAGGGCATTAAAAGACCTTTCAAATGCAATTGGAAAAAAATTAAAATTTACGATAGGCAGTTGTTTGAAAATTCAACTATTCAGAATCACGTCATGTTTGGTATCATATGAAAGGGCATTAAAAGACCTTTTAAATGCAATTGGAAAAAAATTAAAATTTACGATAGGCAACTGTTTAAAAATTCAACTATTCAGAATCATGTCGTGTTTGGTATCATATGAAAGGGCATTAAAAGACCTTTTAAATGTAATTGGAAAAATTTAAAATTTGCGATAGGCAATTGTTTGAAAATTCAACTATTCAGAATCATGCCGTGTTTGGTATCATATGAAAGGGCATTAAAAGTACTTTCGAATGCAATATGAAAAAATTGAAAATTTACGATAGGCAACTGTTTAAAAATTCAACTATTCCGAATCATGTCGTGTTTGGTGTCATATGAAAGGGCATTAAAAGACCTGTTAAATGTAATTGGAAAAAATTTAAAATTTACGATAGGCAGTTGTTTGAAAATTCAAATATTCAGAATCACGTCATGTTTGGTATGATATGAAAGGGCATTAAAAGACCTTTTAAATGCAATTGGAAATAATTGAAAATTACGATAGGCAACTGTTTGAAAATTCAACTATTCCGAATCATGTCGTGTTTGGTATCATATGAAAGAGCATTAAAAGAACTTTTAAATGTAATTGGAAAAAATGTAAAATTTGCGATAGGCAATTGTTTGAAAATTCAACAATTCAGAATCATGCCGTGTTTAGTATCATATGAAAGGGCATTAAAAGTACTTTCGCATGCAATATGAAAAATTTGAAAATTTACGATAGGCAACTGTTTAAAAATTCAACTATTCCGAATCATGTCGTGTTTGGTGTCATATGAAAGGGCATTAAAAGACCTGTTAAATGTAATTGGAAAAATTTAAAATTTGCGATAGGCAATTATTTGAAAATTCAACTATTCAGAAACATGCCGTGTTTGGTATCATATGAAAGGGCATTAAAAGTACTTTCGAATGCAATATGAAAAAATTGAAAATTTGCGATAGGCAACTGTTTGAAAATTCAACTATTCCGAATCATGTCGTGTTTGATATCATATGAAAGGGCATTAAAAGACCTTTTAAATGCAATTGGAAAATATTGAAAATTCACGATAGGCAACTGTTTGAAAATTCAACTATTCCGAGTCATGTCGTGTTTGGTATCATATGAAAGGGCATTAAAAGACCTGTTAAATGTAATTGGAAAAAATTTAAAATTTGCGTTAAGCAATTGTTTGAAAATTCAACTATTCAGAATCATGTCGTGTTTGGTATCATATGAAAGGGCATTAAAAGTACTTTCGAAAGCAATATGAAAAAATTGAAAATTTACGTTAGGCAACTGTTTGAAAATTCAACTATTCCGAATCATGTCGTGTTTGGTATCATATGAAAGGGCATTAAAAGACCTTTTAAATGTAATTGGAAAAAATTGAAAATTTACGATAGGCAATTGTTTGAAAATTCAACTATTCCGAATCATGTCGTGTTTGCTATCATATGAAAGGGCATTAAAAGACCTTTTAAATGTAATTGGAAAAAATTTAAAATTTGCGATAGACAATTGTTTGAAATATCAACTATTCAGAATCATGCCGTGTTTGGTATCATATGAAAGGGCATTAAAAGACCTTTCAAATGCAATTGGAAAAAAATTAAAATTTACGATAGGCAGTTGTTTGAAAATTCAACTATTCAGAATCACGTCATGTTTGGTATCATATGAAAGGGCATTAAAAGACCTTTTAAATGTAATTGGAAAAATTTAAAATTTGCGATAGGCAATTGTTTGAAAATTCAACTATTCAGAATCATGCCGTGTTTGGTATCATATGAAAGGGCATTAAAAGTACTTTCGAATGCAATATGAAAAAATTGAAAATTTACGATAGGCAACTGTTTAAAAATTCAACTATTCCGAATCATGTCGTGTTTGGTGTCATATGAAAGGGCATTAAAAGACCTGTTAAATGTAATTGGAAAAAATTTAAAATTTACGATAGGCAGTTGTTTGAAAATTCAAATATTCAGAATCACGTCATGTTTGGTATGATATGAAAGGGCATTAAAAGACCTTTTAAATGCAATTGGAAATAATTGCAAATTACGATAGGCAACTGTTTGAAAATTCAACTATTCCGAATCATGTCGTGTTTGGTATCATATGAAAGAGCATTAAAAGAACTTTTAAATGTAATTGGAAAAAATGTAAAATTTGCGATAGGCAATTGTTTGAAAATTCAACTATTCAGAATCATGCCGTGTTCAGTATCATATGAAAGGGCATTAAAAGTACTTTCGCATGCAATATGAAAAAATTTAAAATTTACGATGAGCAATTGTTTGAAAATTCAACTATTCCGAAACATGTCGTGTTTGGTATCATATGAAAGGGCATTAAAAGACCTGTTAAATGTAATTGGAAAAATTTAAAATTTGCGATAGGCAATTATTTGAAAATTCAACTATTCAGAATCATGCCGTGTTTGGTATCATATGAAAGGGCATTAAAAGACCTTTCAAATGCAATTGGAAAAAAATTAAAATTTACGATAGGCAGTTGTTTGAAAATTCAACTATTCAGAATCACGTCATGTTTGTATCATATGAAAGGGCATTAAAAGACCTTTTAAATGCAATTGGAAAAAAATTAAAATTTACGATAGGCAACTGTTTAAAAATTCAACTATTCAGAATCATGTCGTGTTTGGTATCATATGAAAGGGCATTAAAAGACCTTTTAAATGTAATTGGAAAAATTTAAAATTTGCGATAGGCAATTGTTTGAAAATTCAACTATTCAGAATCATGCCGTGTTTGGTATCATATGAAAGGGCATTAAAAGTACTTTCGAATGCAATATGAAAAAATTGAAAATTTACGATAGGCAACTGTTTAAAAATTCAACTATTCCGAATCATGTCGTGTTTGGTGTCATATGAAAGGGCATTAAAAGACCTGTTAAATGTAATTGGAAAAAATTTAAAATTTACGATAGGCAGTTGTTTGAAAATTCAAATATTCAGAATCACGTCATGTTTGGTATGATATGAAAGGGCATTAAAAGACCTTTTAAATGCAATTGGAAATAATTGAAAATTACGATAGGCAACTGTTTGAAAATTCAACTATTCCGAATCATGTCGTGTTTGGTATCATATGAAAGAGCATTAAAAGAACTTTTAAATGTAATTGGAAAAAATGTAAAATTTGCGATAGGCAATTGTTTGAAAATTCAACTATTCAGAATCATGCCGTGTTTAGTATCATATGAAAGGGCATTAAAAGTACTTTCGCATGCAATATGAAAAATTTGAAAATTTACGATAGGCAACTGTTTAAAAATTCAACTATTCCGAATCATGTCGTGTTTGGTGTCATATGAAAGGGCATTAAAAGACCTGTTAAATGTAATTGGAAAAATTTAAAATTTGCGATAGGCAATTATTTGAAAATTCAACTATTCAGAAACATGCCGTGTTTGGTATCATATGAAAGGGCATTAAAAGTACTTTCGAATGCAATATGAAAAAATTGAAAATTTGCGATAGGCAACTGTTTGAAAATTCAACTATTCCGAATCATGTCGTGTTTGATATCATATGAAAGGGCATTAAAAGACCTTTTAAATGCAATTGGAAAATATTGAAAATTCACGATAGGCAACTGTTTGAAAATTCAACTATTCCGAGTCATGTCGTGTTTGGTATCATATGAAAGGGCATTAAAAGACCTGTTAAATGTAATTGGAAAAAATTTAAAATTTGCGTTAGGCAATTGTTTGAAAATTCAACTATTCAGAATCATGCCGTGTTTGGTATCATATGAAAGGGCATTAAAAGTACTTTCGAAAGCAATATGAAAAAATTGAAAATTTACGTTAGGCAACTGTTTGAAAATTCAACTATTCCGAATCATGTCGTGTTTGGTATCATATGAAAGGGCATTAAAAGACCTTTTAAATGTAATTGGAAAAAATTTAAAATTTACGATAGGCAATTGTTTGAAAATTCAACTATTCCGAATCATGTCGTGTTTGCTATCATATGAAAGGGCATTAAAAGACCTTTTAAATGTAATTGGAAAAAATTTAAAATTTGCGATAGACAATTGTTTGAAATATCAACTATTCAGAATCATGCCGTGTTTGGTATCATATGAAAGGGCATTAAAAGACCTTTCAAATGCAATTGGAAAAAAATTAAAATTTACGATAGGCAGTTGTTTGAAAATTCAACTATTCAGAATCACGTCATGTTTGGTATCATATGAAAGGGCATTAAAAGACCTTTTAAATGCAATTGGAAAAAATTAAAATTTACGATAGGCAACTGTTTAAAAATTCAACTATTCAGAATCATGTCGTGTTTGGTATCATATGAAAGGGCATTAAAAGACCTTTTAAATGTAATTGGAAAAATTTAAAATTTGCGATAGGCAATTGTTTGAAAATTCAACTATTCAGAATCATGCCGTGTTTGGTATCATATGAAAGGGCATTAAAAGTACTTTCGAATGCAATATGAAAAAATTGAAAATTTACGATAGGCAACTGTTTAAAAATTCAACTATTCCGAATCATGTCGTGTTTGGTGTCATATGAAAGGGCATTAAAAGACCTGTTAAATGTAATTGGAAAAAATTTAAAATTTACGATAGGCAGTTGTTTGAAAATTCAAATATTCAGAATCACGTCATGTTTGGTATGATATGAAAGGGCATTAAAAGACCTTTTAAATGCAATTGGAAATAATTGAAAATTACGATAGGCAACTGTTTGAAAATTCAACTATTCCGAATCATGTCGTGTTTGGTATCATATGAAAGAGCATTAAAAGAACTTTTAAATGTAATTGGAAAAAATGTAAAATTTGCGATAGGCAATTGTTTGAAAATTCAACTATTCAGAATCATGCCGTGTTCAGTATCATATGAAAGGGCATTAAAAGTACTTTCGCATGCAATATGAAAAAATTTAAAATTTACGATGAGCAATTGTTTGAAAATTCAACTATTCCGAAACATGTCGTGTTTGGTATCATATGAAAGGGCATTAAAAGACCTGTTAAATGTAATTGGAAAAATTTAAAATTTGCGATAGGCAATTATTTGAAAATTCAACTATTCAGAAACATGCCGTGTTTGGTATCATATGAAAGGGCATTAAAAGTACTTTCGAATGCAATATGAAAAAATTGAAAATTTGCGATAGGCAACTGTTTGAAAATTCAACTATTCCGAATCATGTCGTGTTTGATATCATATGAAAGGGCATTAAAAGACCTTTTAAATGCAATTGGAAAATATTGAAAATTCACGATAGGCAACTGTTTGAAAATTCAACTATTCCGAGTCATGTCGTGTTTGGTATCATATGAAAGGGCATTAAAAGACCTTTCAAATGCAATTGAAAAAATTTAAAATTTACGATAGGCAATTGTTTGAAAATTCAACTATTCCGAATCATGTCGTGTTTGGTATCATATGAAAGGGCATTAAAAGAACTTTTAAATACAATTTGAAAAAATTGAAAATTTACGACAGGCAACTGTTTAAAAATTCAACTATTCCGAATCATGTCGTGTTTGGTATCATATGAAAGGGCATTAAAAGACCTTTTAAATGTAATTGGAAAAAATTTAAAATTTGCGATAGGCAATTGTTTGAAAATTCAACTATTCAGAATCATGCCGTGTTTAGTATCATATGAAAGGGCATTAAAAGTACTTTCGCATGCAATATGAAAAAATTGAAAATTTACGATAGGCAACTGTTTAAAAATTCAACTATTCCGAATCATGTCGTGTTTGGTGTCATATGAAAGGGCATTAAAAGACCTGTTAAATGTAATTGGAAAAAATTTAAAATTTACGATAGGCAGTTGTTTGAAAATTCAAATATTCAGAATCACGTCATGTTTGGTATGATATGAAAGGGCATTAAAAGACCTTTTAAATGCAATTGGAAATAATAGAAAATTACGATAGGCAACTGTTTGAAAATTCAACTATTCCGAATCATGTCGTGTTTGGTATCATATGAAAGAGCATTAAAAGAACTTTTAAATGTAATTGGAAAAAATGTAAAATTTGCGATAGGCAATTGTTTGAAAATTCAACTACTCAGAATCATGCCGTGTTTAGTATCATATGAAAGGGCATTAAAAGTACTTTCGCATGCAATATGAAAAAATTGAAAATTTACGATAGGCAACTGTTTAAAAATTCAACTATTCCGAATCATGTCGTGTTTGGTGTCATATGAAAGGGCATTAAAAGACCTGTTAAATGTAATTGGAAAAAATTTAAAATTTGCGTTAGGCAATTGTTTCAAAATTCAACTATTCAGAATCATGCCGTGTTTGGTATCATATGAAAGGGCATTAAAAGTACTTTCGAAAGCAATATGAAAAAATTGAAAATTTGTGATAGGCAACTGTTTGAAAATTCAACTATTCCGAATCATGTCGTGTTTGGTATCATATGAAAGGGCATTAAAAGACCTTTTAAATGTAATTGGAAAAAATTTAAAATTTACGATAGGCAATTGTTTGAAAATTCAACTATTCCGAATCATGTCGTGTTTGCTATCATATGAAAGGGCATTAAAAGACCTTTTAAATGTAATTGGAAAAAATTTAAAATTTGCGATAGACAATTGTTTGAAATATCAACTATTCAGAATCATGCCGTGTTTGGTATCATATGAAAGGGCATTAAAAAACCTTTCAAATGCAATTGGAAAAAAAATAAAATTTACGATAGGCAGTTGTTTGAAAATTCAACTATTCAGAATCACGTCATGTTTGGTATCATATGAAAGGGCATTAAAAGACCTTTTAAATGCAATTGGAAAAAAATTAAAATTTACGATAGGCAACTGTTTAAAAATTCAACTATTCAGAATCATGTCGTGTTTGGTATCATATGAAAGGGCATTAAAAGACCTTTTAAATGTAATTGGAAAAATTTAAAATTTGCGATAGGCAATTGTTTGAAAATTAAACTATTCAGAATCATGCCGTGTTTGGTATCATATGAAAGGGCATTAAAAGTACTTTCGAATGCAATATGAAAAAATTGAAAATTTACGACAGGCAACTGTTTAAAAATTCAACTATTCCGAATCATGTCGTGTTTGGTATCATATGAAAGGGCATTAAAAGACCTTTTAAATGTAATTGGAAAAAATTTAAAATTTGCGATAGGCAATTGTTTGAAAATTCAACTATTCAGAATCATGCCGTGTTTGGTATCATATGAAAGGGAATTAAAAGTACTTTCGAATGCAATATGAAACAATTGAAAATTTACGATAGGCAACTGTTTGAAAATTCAACTATTCCGAATCATGTCGTGTTTGGTATTATATGAAAGGGCATTAAAAGACCTTTTTAATGCAATTGGAAAAAATTGAAAATTCACGATAGGCAACTGTTTGAAAATTCAACTATTCCGAATCATGTCGTGTTTGGTATCATATGAAAGGGCATTGAAAGACCTTTTATATGCAATTGGAAAAATTTGAAAATTTACGATAGGCAACTGTTTGAAAATTCAACTATTCCGAATCATGTCGTGTTTAGTATCATATGAAAGGGCATTAAAAGACCTTTCAAATGCAATTGGAAAAAATTTAAAATTTACGATGAGCAATTGTTTGAAAATTCAACTATTCCGAAACATGTCGTGTTTGGTATCATATGAAAGGGCATTAAAAGACCTTTTAAATGTAATTGGAAAAAATTTAAAATTTGCGATAGGCAATTATTTGAAAATTCAACTATTCAGAAACATGCCGTGTTTGGTATCATATGAAAGGGCATTAAAAGTACTTTCGAATGCAATATGAAAAAATTTAAAATTTGCGATAGGCAACTGTTTGAAAATTCAACTATTCCGAATCATGTCGTGTTTGATATCATATGAAAGGGCATTAAAAGACCTTTTAAATGCAATTGGAAAATATTGAAAATTCACGATAGGCAACTGTTTGAAAATTCAACTATTCCGAGTCATGTCGTGTTTGGTATCATATGAAAGGGCATTAAAAGACCTTTCAAATGCAATTGAAAAAATTTAAAATTTACGATAGGCAATAGTTTGAAAATTCAACTATTCCGAATCATGTCGTGTTTGGTATCATATGAAAGGGCATTAAAAGAACTTTTAAATACAATTTGAAAAAATTGAAAATTTACGATAGGCAACTGTTTGAAAATTCAACTATTCAGAATCATGTCGTGTTTGGTATCATATGAAACGGCATTAAAAGTACTTTCGAATGCAATAAGAAAAAATTGTAAATTTACGATAGGCATCTGTTTGAAAATTCAACTATTCCGAATCATGTCGTGTTTGGTATCATATGAAAGGGCATTAAAAGAATTTTTAAATGCAGTTGGAAAAAATTGAAAATATACGATAGGCAACTGTTTGAAAATTCAACTATTCCGAATCAAGTCGTGTTTGGTATCATATGAAAGGGCATTTAAAGACCTTTCAAATGCAATTGGAAAAAAATAAACATTTACGATAGGCAATTTTTTGAAAATACAACTATTCCGAATCATGCCGTGTTTGGTATCATATGAAAGGGCATTAAAAGACCTTTCAAATGCAATTGAAAAAATTAAAAATTTACGATAGGCAATTGTTTGAAAATTCAACTATTCCGAAACATGTCGTGTTTGGTATCATATGAAAGGGCATTAAAAGACCTGTTAAATGTAATTGGAAAAATTTAAAATTTGCGATAGGCAATTATTTGAAAATTCAACTATTCAGAAACATGCCGTGTTTGGTATCATATGAAAGGGCATTAAAAGTACTTTCGAATGCAATATGAAAAAATTGAAAATTTGCGATAGGCAACTGTTTGAAAATTCAACTATTCCGAATCATGTCGTGTTTGATATCATATGAAAGGGCATTAAAAGACCTTTTAAATGCAATTGGAAAATATTGAAAATTCACGATAGGCAACTGTTTGAAAATTCAACTATTCCGAGTCATGTCGTGTTTGGTATCATATGAAAGGGCATTAAAAGACCTTTCAAATGCAATTGAAAAAATTTAAAATTTACGATAGGCAATTGTTTGATAATTCAACTATTCCGAATCATGTCGTGTTTGGTATCATATGAAAGGGCATTAAAAGAACTTTTAAATACAATTTGAAAAAATTGAAAATTTACGACAGGCAACTGTTTAAAAATTCAACTATTCCGAATCATGTCGTGTTTGGTATCATATGAAAGGGCATTAAAAGACCTTTTAAATGTAATTGGAAAAAATTTAAAATTTGCGATAGGCAATTGTTTGAAAATTCAACTATTCAGAATCATGCCGTGTTTAGTATCATATGAAAGGGCATTAAAAGTACTTTCGCATGCAATATGAAAAAATTGAAAATTTACGATAGGCAACTGTTTAAAAATTCAACTATTCCGAATCATGTCGTGTTTGGTGTCATATGAAAGGGCATTAAAAGACCTGTTAAATGTAATTGGAAAAAATTTAAAATTTACGATAGGCAGTTGTTTGAAATTTCAAATATTCAGAATCACGTCATGTTTGGTATGATATGAAAGGGCATTAAAAGACCTTTTAAATGCAATTGGAAATAATAGAAAATTACGATAGGCAACTGTTTGAAAATTCAACTATTCCGAATCATGTCGTGTTTGGTATCATATGAAAGAGCATTAAAAGAACTTTTAAATGTAATTGGAAAAAATGTAAAATTTGCGATAGGCAATTGTTTGAAAATTCAACTACTCAGAATCATGTCGTGTTTGGTATCATATGAAAGGGCATTGAAAGACCTTTTATATGCAATTGGAAAAATTTGAAAATTTACGATAGGCAACTGTTTGAAAATTCAACTATTCCGAATCATGTCGTGTTTAGTATCATATGAAAGGGCATTAAAAGACCTTTCAAATGCAATTGGAAAAAATTTAAAATTTACGATGAGCAATTGTTTGAAAATTCAACTATTCCGAAACATGTCGTGTTTGGTATCATATGAAAGGGCATTAAAAGACCTTTTAAATGTAATTGGAAAAAATTTAAAATTTGCGATAGGCAATTATTTGAAAATTCAACTATTCAGAAACATGCCGTGTTTGGTATCATATGAAAGGGCATTAAAAGTACTTTCGAATGCAATATGAAAAAATTGAAAATTTGCGATAGGCAACTGTTTGAAAATTCAACTATTCCGAATCATGTCGTGTTTGATATCATATGAAAGGGCATTAAAAGACCTTTTAAATGCAATTGGAAAATATTGAAAATTCACGATAGGCAACTGTTTGAAAATTCAACTATTCCGAGTCATGTCGTGTTTGGTATCATATGAAAGGGCATTAAAAGACCTTTCAAATGCAATTGAAAAAATTTAAAATTTACGATAGGCAATAGTTTGAAAATTCAACTATTCCGAATCATGTCGTGTTTGGTATCATATGAAAGGGCATTAAAAGAACTTTTAAATACAATTTGAAAAAATTGAAAATTTACGATAGGCAACTGTTTGAAAATTCAACTATTCAGAATCATGTCGTGTTTGGTATCATATGAAACGGCATTAAAAGTACTTTCGAATGCAATAAGAAAAAATTGTAAATTTACGATAGGCATCTGTTTGAAAATTCAACTATTCCGAATCATGTCGTGTTTGGTATCATATGAAAGGGCATTAAAAGAATTTTTAAATGCAGTTGGAAAAAATTGAAAATATACGATAGGCAACTGTTTGAAAATTCAACTATTCCGAATCAAGTCGTGTTTGGTATCATATGAAAGGGCATTTAAAGACCTTTCAAATGCAATTGGAAAAAAATAAACATTTACGATAGGCAATTTTTTGAAAATACAACTATTCCGAATCATGCCGTGTTTGGTATCATATGAAAGGGCATTAAAAGACCTTTCAAATGCAATTGAAAAAATTAAAAATTTACGATAGGCAATTGTTTGAAAATTCAACTATTCCGAATCATGTCGTGTTTGGTATCATATGAAAGGGCATTAAAAGACCTTTTAAATGCAATTGGAAAATATTGAAAATTCACGATAGGCAACTGTTTGAAAATTCAACTATTCCGAGTCATGTCGTGTTTGGTATCATATGAAAGGGCATTAAAAGAACTTTTAAATACAATTTGAAAAAATTGAAAATTTACGATAGGCAACTGTTTGAAAATTCAACTATTCAGAATCATGTCGTGTTTGGTATCATATGAAACGGCATTAAAAGTACTTTCGAATGCAATAAGAAAAAATTGTAAATTTACGATAGGCATCTGTTTGAAAATTCAACTATTCCGAATCATGTCGTGTTTGGTATCATATGAAAGGGCATTAAAAGACCTTTTAAATGTAATTGGAAAAAATTTAAAATTTACGATAGGCAATTGTTTGAAAATTCAACTATTCCGAATCATGTCGTGTTTGCTATCATATGAAAGGGCATTAAAAGACCTTTTAAATGTAATTGGAAAAAATTTAAAATTTGCGATAGACAATTGTTTGAAATATCAACTATTCAGAATCATGCCGTGTTTGGTATCATATGAAAGGGCATTAAAAGACCTTTCAAATGCAATTGGAAAAAAATTAAAATTTACGATAGGCAGTTGTTTGAAAATTCAACTATTCAGAATCACGTCATGTTTGGTATCATATGAAAGGGCATTAAAAGACCTTTTAAATGCAATTGGAAAAAATTAAAATTTACGATAGGCAACTGTTTAAAAATTCAACTATTCAGAATCATGTCGTGTTTGGTATCATATGAAAGGGCATTAAAAGACCTTTTAAATGTAATTGGAAAAATTTAAAATTTGCGATAGGCAATTGTTTGAAAATTCAACTATTCAGAATCATGCCGTGTTTGGTATCATATGAAAGGGCATTAAAAGTACTTTCGAATGCAATATGAAAAAATTGAAAATTTACGATAGGCAACTGTTTAAAAATTCAACTATTCCGAATCATGTCGTGTTTGGTGTCATATGAAAGGGCATTAAAAGACCTGTTAAATGTAATTGGAAAAAATTTAAAATTTACGATAGGCAGTTGTTTGAAAATTCAAATATTTAGAATCACGTCATGTTTGGTATGATATGAAAGGGCATTAAAAGACCTTTTAAATGCAATTGGAAATAATTGAAAATTACGATAGGCAACTGTTTGAAAATTCAACTATTCCGAATCATGTCGTGTTTGGTATCATATGAAAGAGCATTAAAAGAACTTTTAAATGTAATTGGAAAAAATGTAAAATTTGCGATAGGCAATTGTTTGAAAATTCAACTATTCAGAATCATGCCGTGTTCAGTATCATATGAAAGGGCATTAAAAGTACTTTCGCATGCAATATGAAAAAATTTAAAATTTACGATGAGCAATTGTTTGAAAATTCAACTATTCCGAAACATGTCGTGTTTGGTATCATATGAAAGGGCATTAAAAGACCTGTTAAATGTAATTGGAAAAATTTAAAATTTGCGATAGGCAATTATTTGAAAATTCAACTATTCAGAAACATGCCGTGTTTGGTATCATATGAAAGGGCATTAAAAGTACTTTCGAATGCAATATGAAAAAATTGAAAATTTGCGATAGGCAACTGTTTGAAAATTCAACTATTCCGAATCATGTCGTGTTTGATATCATATGAAAGGGCATTAAAAGACCTTTTAAATGCAATTGGAAAATATTGAAAATTCACGATAGGCAACTGTTTGAAAATTCAACTATTCCGAGTCATGTCGTGTTTGGTATCATATGAAAGGGCATTAAAAGACCTTTCAAATGCAATTGAAAAAATTTAAAATTTACGATAGGCAATTGTTTGAAAATTCAACTATTCCGAATCATGTCGTGTTTGGTATCATATGAAAGGGCATTAAAAGAACTTTTAAATACAATTTGAAAAAATTGAAAATTTACGACAGGCAACTGTTTAAAAATTCAACTATTCCGAATCATGTCGTGTTTGGTATCATATGAAAGGGCATTAAAAGACCTTTTAAATGTAATTGGAAAAAATTTAAAATTTGCGATAGGCAATTGTTTGAAAATTCAACTATTCAGAATCATGCCGTGTTTAGTATCATATGAAAGGGCATTAAAAGTACTTTCGCATGCAATATGAAAAAATTGAAAATTTACGATAGGCAACTGTTTAAAAATTCAACTATTCCGAATCATGTCGTGTTTGGTGTCATATGAAAGGGCATTAAAAGACCTGTTAAATGTAATTGGAAAAAATTTAAAATTTACGATAGGCAGTTGTTTGAAAATTCAAATATTCAGAATCACGTCATGTTTGGTATGATATGAAAGGGCATTAAAAGACCTTTTAAATGCAATTGGAAATAATAGAAAATTACGATAGGCAACTGTTTGAAAATTCAACTATTCCGAATCATGTCGTGTTTGGTATCATATGAAAGAGCATTAAAAGAACTTTTAAATGTAATTGGAAAAAATGTAAAATTTGCGATAGGCAATTGTTTGAAAATTCAACTACTCAGAATCATGCCGTGTTTAGTATCATATGAAAGGGCATTAAAAGTACTTTCGCATGCAATATGAAAAAATTGAAAATTTACGATAGGCAACTGTTTAAAAATTCAACTATTCCGAATCATGTCGTGTTTGGTGTCATATGAAAGGGCATTAAAAGACCTGTTAAATGTAATTGGAAAAAATTTAAAATTTGCGTTAGGCAATTGTTTCAAAATTCAACTATTCAGAATCATGCCGTGTTTGGTATCATATGAAAGGGCATTAAAAGTACTTTCGAAAGCAATATGCAAAAATTGAAAATTTGTGATAGGCAACTGTTTGAAAATTCAACTATTCCGAATCATGTCGTGTTTGGTATCATATGAAAGGGCATTAAAAGACCTTTTAAATGTAATTGGAAAAAATTTAAAATTTACGATAGGCAATTGTTTGAAAATTCAACTATTCCGAATCATGTCGTGTTTGCTATCATATGAAAGGGCATTAAAAGACCTTTTAAATGTAATTGGAAAAAATTTAAAATTTGCGATAGACAATTGTTTGAAATATCAACTATTCAGAATCATGCCGTGTTTGGTATCATATGAAAGGGCATTAAAAAACCTTTCAAATGCAATTGGAAAAAAAATAAAATTTACGATAGGCAGTTGTTTGAAAATTCAACTATTCAGAATCACGTCATGTTTGGTATCATATGAAAGGGCATTAAAAGACCTTTTAAATGCAATTGGAAAAAAATTAAAATTTACGATAGGCAACTGTTTAAAAATTCAACTATTCAGAATCATGTCGTGTTTGGTATCATATGAAAGGGCATTAAAAGACCTTTTAAATGTAATTGGAAAAATTTAAAATTTGCGATAGGCAATTGTTTGAAAATTAAACTATTCAGAATCATGCCGTGTTTGGTATCATATGAAAGGGCATTAAAAGTACTTTCGAATGCAATATGAAAAAATTGAAAATTTACGACAGGCAACTGTTTAAAAATTCAACTATTCCGAATCATGTCGTGTTTGGTATCATATGAAAGGGCATTAAAAGACCTTTTAAATGTAATTGGAAAAAATTTAAAATTTGCGATAGGCAATTGTTTGAAAATTCAACTATTCAGAATCATGCCGTGTTTGGTATCATATGAAAGGGAATTAAAAGTACTTTCGAATGCAATATGAAACAATTGAAAATTTACGATAGGCAACTGTTTGAAAATTCAACTATTCCGAATCATGTCGTGTTTGGTATTATATGAAAGGGCATTAAAAGACCTTTTTAATGCAATTGGAAAAAATTGAAAATTCACGATAGGCAACTGTTTGAAAATTCAACTATTCCGAATCATGTCGTGTTTGGTATCATATGAAAGGGCATTGAAAGACCTTTTATATGCAATTGGAAAAATTTGAAAATTTACGATAGGCAACTGTTTGAAAATTCAACTATTCCGAATCATGTCGTGTTTAGTATCATATGAAAGGGCATTAAAAGACCTTTCAAATGCAATTGGAAAAAATTTAAAATTTACGATGAGCAATTGTTTGAAAATTCAACTATTCCGAAACATGTCGTGTTTGGTATCATATGAAAGGGCATTAAAAGACCTTTTAAATGTAATTGGAAAAAATTTAAAATTTGCGATAGGCAATTATTTGAAAATTCAACTATTCAGAAACATGCCGTGTTTGGTATCATATGAAAGGGCATTAAAAGTACTTTCGAATGCAATATGAAAAAATTGAAAATTTGCGATAGGCAACTGTTTGAAAATTCAACTATTCCGAATCATGTCGTGTTTGATATCATATGAAAGGGCATTAAAAGACCTTTTAAATGCAATTGGAAAATATTGAAAATTCACGATAGGCAACTGTTTGAAAATTCAACTATTCCGAGTCATGTCGTGTTTGGTATCATATGAAAGGGCATTAAAAGACCTTTCAAATGCAATTGAAAAAATTTAAAATTTACGATAGGCAATAGTTTGAAAATTCAACTATTCCGAATCATGTCGTGTTTGGTATCATATGAAAGGGCATTAAAAGAACTTTTAAATACAATTTGAAAAAATTGAAAATTTACGATAGGCAACTGTTTGAAAATTCAACTATTCAGAATCATGTCGTGTTTGGTATCATATGAAACGGCATTAAAAGTACTTTCGAATGCAATAAGAAAAAATTGTAAATTTACGATAGGCATCTGTTTGAAAATTCAACTATGCCGAATCATGTCGTGTTTGGTATCATATGAAAGGGCATTAAAAGAACTTTTAAATGCAGTTGGAAAAAATTGAAAATATACGATAGGCAACTGTTTGAAAATTCAACTATTCCGAATCAAGTCGTGTTTGGTATCATATGAAAGGGCATTTAAAGACCTTTCAAATGCAATTGGAAAAAAATAAACATTTACGATAGGCAATTTTTTGAAAATACAACTATTCCGAATCATGCCGTGTTTGGTATCATATGAAAGGGCATTAAAAGACCTTTCAAATGCAATTGAAAAAATTAAAAATTTACGATAGGCAATTGTTTGAAAATTCAACTATTCCGAATCATGTCGTGTTTGGTATCATATGAAAGGGCATTAAAAGACCTTTTAAATGCAATTGGAAAATATTGAAAATTCACGATAGGCAACTGTTTGAAAATTCAACTATTCCGAGTCATGTCGTGTTTGGTATCATATGAAAGGGCATTAAAAGACCTTTCAAATGCAATTGAAAAAATTTAAAATTTACGATAGGCAATTGTTTGAAAATTCAACTATTCCGAATCATGTCGTGTTTGGTATCATATGAAAGGGCATTAAAAGACCTTTCAAATGCAATTGGAAAAAATTTAAAATTTACGATGAGCAATTGTTTGAAAATTCAACTATTCCGAAACATGTCGTGTTTGGTATCATATGAAAGGGCATTAAAAGACCTTTTAAATGTAATTGGAAAAAATTTAAAATTTGCGATAGGCAATTATTTGAAAATTCAACTATTCAGAAACATGCCGTGTTTGGTATCATATGAAAGGGCATTAAAAGTACTTTCGAATGCAATATGAAAAAATTGAAAATTTGCGATAGGCAACTGTTTGAAAATTCAACTATTCCGAATCATGTCGTGTTTGATATCATATGAAAGGGCATTAAAAGACCTTTTAAATGCAATTGGAAAATATTGAAAATTCACGATAGGCAACTGTTTGAAAATTCAACTATTCCGAGTCATGTCGTGTTTGGTATCATATGAAACGGCATTAAAAGTACTTTCGAATGCAATAAGAAAAAATTGTAAATTTACGATAGGCATCTGTTTGAAAATTCAACTATTCCGAATCATGTCGTGTTTGGTATCATATGAAAGGGCATTAAAAGAACTTTTAAATGCAGTTGGAAAAAATTGAAAATATACGATAGGCAACTGTTTGAAAATTCAACTATTCCGAATCAAGTCGTGTTTGGTATCATATGAAAGGGCATTTAAAGACCTTTCAAATGCAATTGGAAAAAAATAAACATTTACGATAGGCAATTTTTTGAAAATACAACTATTCCGAATCATGCCGTGTTTGGTATCATATGAAAGGGCATTAAAAGACCTTTCAAATGCAATTGAAAAAATTTAAAATTTACGATAGGCAATTGTTTGAAAATTCAACTATTCCGAATCATGTCGTGTTTGGTATCATATGAAAGGGCATTAAAAGACCTTTTAAATGCAATTGGAAAATATTGAAAATTCACGATAGGCAACTGTTTGAAAATTCAACTATTCCGAGTCATGTCGTGTTTGGTATCATATGAAAGGGCATTAAAAGACCTTTCAAATGCAATTGAAAAAATTTAAAATTTACGATAGGCAATTGTTTGAAAATTCAACTATTCCGAATCATGTCGTGTTTGGTATCATATGAAAGGGCATTAAAAGAACTTTTAAATACAATTTGAAAAAATTGAAAATTTACGATAGGCAACTGTTTGAAAATTCAACTATTCAGAATCATGTCGTGTTTGGTATCATATGTAACGGCATTAAAAGTACTTTCGAATGCAATAAGAAAAAATTGTAAATTTACGATAGGCATCTGTTTGAAAATTCAACTATTCCGAATCATGTCGTGTTTGGTATCATATGAAAGGGCATTAAAAGAACTTTTAAATGCAGTTGGAAAAAATTGAAAATATACGATAGGCAACTGTTTGAAAATTCAACTATTCCGAATCAAGTCGTGTTTGGTATCATATGAAAGGGCATTTAAAGACCTTTCAAATGCAATTGGAAAAAAATAAACATTTACGATAGGCAATTTTTTGAAAATACAACTATTCCGAATCATGCCGTGTTTGGTATCATATGAAAGGGCATTAAAAGTACTTTCGAAAGCAATATGAAAAAATTGAAAATTTGTGATAGGCAACTGTTTGAAAATTCAACTATTCCGAATCATGTCGTGTTTGGTATCATATGAAAGGGCATTAAAAGACCTTTTAAATGTAATTGGAAAAAATTTAAAATTTACGATAGGCAATTGTTTGAAAATTCAACTATTCCGAATCATGTCGTGTTTGCTATCATATGAAAGGGCATTAAAAGACCTTTTAAATGTAATTGGAAAAAATTTAAAATTTGCGATAGACAATTGTTTGAAATATCAACTATTCAGAATCATGCCGTGTTTGGTATCATATGAAAGGGCATTAAAAGACCTTTCAAATGCAATTGGAAAAAAAATAAAATTTACGATAGGCAGTTGTTTGAAAATTCAACTATTCAGAATCACGTCATGTTTGGTATCATATGAAAGGGCATTAAAAGACCTTTTAAATGCAATTGGAAAAAAATTAAAATTTACGATAGGCAACTGTTTAAAAATTCAACTATTCAGAATCATGTCGTGTTTGGTATCATATGAAAGGGCATTAAAAGACCTTTTAAATGTAATTGGAAAAATTTAAAATTTGCGATAGGCAATTGTTTGAAAATTAAACTATTCAGAATCATGCCGTGTTTGGTATCATATGAAAGGGCATTAAAAGTACTTTCGAATGCAATATGAAAAAATTGAAAATTTACGACAGGCAACTGTTTAAAAATTCAACTATTCCGAATCATGTCGTGTTTGGTATCATATGAAAGGGCATTAAAAGACCTTTTAAATGTAATTGGAAAAAATTTAAAATTTGCGATAGGCAATTGTTTGAAAATTCAACTATTCAGAATCATGCCGTGTTTGGTATCATATGAAAGGGAATTAAAAGTACTTTCGAATGCAATATGAAAAAATTGAAAATTTACGATAGGCAACTGTTTGAAAATTCAACTATTCCGAATCATGTCGTGTTTAGTATCATATGAAAGGGCATTAAAAGACCTTTTTAATGCAATTGGAAAAAATTGAAAATTCACGATAGGCAACTGTTTGAAAATTCAACTATTCCGAATCATGTCGTGTTTGGTATCATATGAAAGGGCATTGAAAGACCTTTTATATGCAATTGGAAAAATTTGAAAATTTACGATAGGCAACTGTTTGAAAATTCAACTATTCCGAATCATGTCGTGTTTAGTATCATATGAAAGGGCATTAAAAGACCTTTCAAATGCAATTGGAAAAAATTTAAAATTTACGAAGAGCAATTGTTTGAAAATTCAACTATTCCGAAACATGTCGTGTTTGGTATCATATGAAAGGGCATTAAAAGACCTTTTAAATGTAATTGGAAAAAATTTAAAATTTGCGATAGGCAATTATTTGAAAATTCAACTATTCAGAAACATGCCGTGTTTGGTATCATATGAAAGGGCATTAAAAGTACTTTCGAATGCAATATGAAAAAATTGAAAATTTGCGATAGGCAACTGTTTGAAAATTCAACTATTCCGAATCATGTCGTGTTTGATATCATATGAAAGGGCATTAAAAGACCTTTTAAATGCAATTGGAAAATATTGAAAATTCACGATAGGCAACTGTTTGAAAATTCAACTATTCCGAGTCATGTCGTGTTTGGTATCATATGAAACGGCATTAAAAGTACTTTCGAATGCAATAAGAAAAAATTGTAAATTTACAATAGGCATCTGTTTGAAAATTCAACTATTCCGAATCATGTCGTGTTTGGTATCATATGAAAGGGCATTAAAAGAACTTTTAAATGCAGTTGGAAAAAATTGAAAATATACGATAGGCAACTGTTTGAAAATTCAACTATTCCGAATCAAGTCGTGTTTGGTATCATATGAAAGGGCATTTAAAGACCTTTCAAATGCAATTGGAAAAAAATAAACATTTACGATAGGCAATTTTTTGAAAATACAACTATTCCGAATCATGCCGTGTTTGGTATCATATGAAAGGGCATTAAAAGACCTTTCAAATGCAATTGAAAAAATTTAAAATTTACGATAGGCAATTGTTTGAAAATTCAACTATTCCGAATCATGTCGTGTTTGGTATCATATGAAAGGGCATTAAAAGACCTTTTAAATGCAATTGGAAAATATTGAAAATTCACGATAGGCAACTGTTTGAAAATTCAACTATTCAGAATCATGCCGTGTTTAGTATCATATGAAAGGGCATTAAAAGTACTTTCGCATGCAATATGAAAAAATTGAAAATTTACGATAGGCAACTGTTTAAAAATTCAACTATTCCGAATCATGTCGTGTTTGGTGTCATATGAAAGGGCATTAAAAGACCTATTAAATGTAATTGGAAAAATTTAAAATTTGCGATAGGCAATTATTTGAAAATTCAACTATTCAGAAACATGCCGTGTTTGGTATCATATGAAAGGGCATTAAAAGTACTTTCGAATGCAATATGAAAAAATTGAAAATTTGCGATAGGCAACTGTTTGAAAATTCAACTATTCCGAATCATGTCGTGTTTGATATCATATGAAAGGGCATTAAAAGACCTTTTAAATGCAATTGGAAAATATTGAAAATTCACGATAGGCAACTGTTTGAAAATTCAACTATTCCGAGTCATGTCGTGTTTGGTATCATATGAAAGGGCATTAAAAGACCTTTTAAATGTAATTGGAAAAAATTTAAAATTTGCGATAGGCAATTGTTTGAAAATTCAACTATTCAGAACCATGCCGTGTTTGGTATCATATGAAAGGGAATTAAAAGTACTTTCGAATGCAATATGAAAAAATTGAAAATTTACGATAGGCAACTGTTTGAAAATTCTACTATTCCGAATCATGTCGTGTTTGGTATTATATGAAAGGGCATTAAAAGACCTTTTTAATGCAATTGGAAAAAATTGAAAATTCACGATAGGCAACTGTTTGAAAATTCAACTATTCCGAATCATGTCGTGTTTGGTATCATATGAAAGGGCATTGAAAGACCTTTTATATGCAATTGGAAAAATTTGAAAATTTACGATAGGCAACTGTTTGAAAATTCAACTATTCCGAATCATGTCGTGTTTAGTATCATATGAAAGGGCATTAAAAGACCTTTCAAATGCAATTGGAAAAAATTTAAAATTTACGATGAGCAATTGTTTGAAAATTCAACTACTCAGAATCATGCCGTGTTTAGTATCATATGAAAGGGCATTAAAAGTACTTTCGCATGCAATATGAAAAAATTTAAAATTTACGATAGGCAACTGTTTAAAAATTCAACTATTCCGAATCATGTCGTGTTTGGTGTCATATGAATGGGCATTAAAAGACCTGTTAAATGTAATTGGAAAAAATTTAAAATTTACGATAGGCAGTTGTTTGAAAATTCAAATATTCAGAATCACGTCATGTTTGGTATGATATGAAAGGGCATTAAAAGACCTTTTAAATGCAATTGGAAATAATTGAAAATTACGATAGGCAACTGTTTGAAAATTCAACTATTCCGAATCATGTCGTGTTTGGTATCATATGAAAGAGCATTAAAAGAACTTTTAAATGTAATTGGAAAAAATGTGAAATTTGCGATAGGCAATTGTTTGAAAATTCAACTACTCAGAATCATGCCGTGTTTAGTATCATATGAAAGGGCATTAAAAGTACTTTCGCATGCAATATGAAAAAATTGAAAATTTACGATAGGCAACTGTTTAAAAATTCAACTATTCCGAATCATGTCGTGTTTGGTGTCATATGAAAGGGCATTAAAAGACCTGTTAAATGTAATTGGAAAAAATTTAAAATTTGCGTTAGGCAATTGTTTCAAAATTCAACTATTCAGAATCATGCCGTGTTTGGTATCATATGAAAGGGCATTAAAAGTACTTTCGAAAGCAATATGAAAAAATTGAAAATTTGTGATAGGCAACTGTTTGAAAATTCAACTATTCCGAATCATGTCGTGTTTGGTATCATATGAAAGGGCATTAAAAGACCTTTTAAATGTAATTGGAAAAAATTTAAAATTTACGATAGGCAATTGTTTGAAAATTCAACTATTCCGAATCATGTCGTGTTTGCTATCATATGAAAGGGCATTAAAAGACCTTTTAAATGTAATTGGAAAAAATTTAAAATTTGCGATAGACAATTGTTTGAAATATCAACTATTCAGAATCATGCCGTGTTTGGTATCATATGAAAGGGCATTAAAAGACCTTTCAAATGCAATTGGAAAAAAAATAAAATTTACGATAGGCAGTTGTTTGAAAATTCAACTATTCAGAATCACGTCATGTTTGGTATCATATGAAAGGGCATTAAAAGACCTTTTAAATGCAATTGGAAAAAAATTAAAATTTACGATAGGCAACTGTTTAAAAATTCAACTATTCAGAATCATGTCGTGTTTGGTATCATATGAAAGGGCATTAAAAGACCTTTTAAATGTAATTGGAAAAATTTAAAATTTGCGATAGGCAATTGTTTGAAAATTAAACTATTCAGAATCATGCCGTGTTTGGTATCATATGAAAGGGCATTAAAAGTACTTTCGAATGCAATATGAAAAAATTGAAAATTTACGACAGGCAACTGTTTAAAAATTCAACTATTCCGAATCATGTCGTGTTTGGTATCATATGAAAGGGCATTAAAAGACCTTTTAAATGTAATTGGAAAAAATTTAAAATTTGCGATAGGCAATTGTTTGAAAATTCAACTATTCAGAATCATGCCGTGTTTGGTATCATATGAAAGGGAATTAAAAGTACTTTCGAATGCAATATGAAAAAATTGAAAATTTACGATAGGCAACTGTTTGAAAATTCAACTATTCCGAATCATGTCGTGTTGGGTATTATATGAAAGGGCATTAAAAGACCTTTTTAATGCAATTGGAAAAAATTGAAAATTCACGATAGGCAACTGTTTGAAAATTCAACTATTCCGAATCATGTCGTGTTTGGTATCATATGAAAGGGCATTGAAAGACCTTTTATATGCAATTGGAAAAATTTGAAAATTTACGATAGGCAACTGTTTGAAAATTCAACTATTCCGAATCATGTCGTGTTTAGTATCATATGAAAGGGCATTAAAAGACCTTTCAAATGCAATTGGAAAAAATTTAAAATTTACGATGAGCAATTGTTTGAAAATTCAACTATTCCGAAACATGTCGTGTTTGGTATCATATGAAAGGGCATTAAAAGACCTTTTAAATGTAATTGGAAAAAATTTAAAATTTGCGATAGGCAATTATTTGAAAATTCAACTATTCAGAAACATGCCGTGTTTGGTATCATATGAAAGGGCATTAAAAGTACTTTCGAATGCAATATGAAAAAATTGAAAATTTGCGATAGGCAACTGTTTGAAAATTCAACTATTCCGAATCATGTCGTGTTTGATATCATATGAAAGGGCATTAAAAGACCTTTTAAATGCAATTGGAAAATATTGAAAATTCACGATAGGCAACTGTTTGAAAATTCAACTATTCCGAGTCATGTCGTGTTTGGTATCATATGAAAGGGCATTAAAAGACCTTTCAAATGCAATTGAAAAAATTTAAAATTTACGATAGGCAATTGTTTGAAAATTCACCTATTCCGAATCATGTCGTGTTTGGTATCATATGAAAGGGCATTAAAAGAACTTTTAAATACAATTTGAAAAAATTGAAAATTTACGATAGGCAACTGTTTGAAAATTCAACTATTCAGAATCATGTCGTGTTTGGTATCATATGAAACGGCATTAAAAGTACTTTCGAATGCAATAAGAAAAAATTGTAAATTTACGATAGGCATCTGTTTGAAAATTCAACTATTCCGAATCATGTCGTGTTTGGTATCATATGAAAGGGCATTAAAAGAACTTTTAAATGCAGTTGGAAAAAATTGAAAATATACGATAGGCAACTGTTTGAAAATTCAACTATTCCGAATCAAGTCGTGTTTGGTATCATATGAAAGGGCATTTAAAGACCTTTCAAATGCAATTGGAAAAAAATAAACATTTACGATAGGCAATTTTTTGAAAATACAACTATTCCGAATCATGCCGTGTTTGGTATCATATGAAAGGGCATTAAAAGACCTTTCAAATGCAATTGAAAAAATTTAAAATTTACGATAGGCAATTGTTTGAAAATTCAACTATTCCGAATCATGTCGTGTTTGGTATCATATGAAAGGGCATTAAAAGACCTTTTAAATGCAATTGGAAAATATTGAAAATTCACGATAGGCAACTGTTTGAAAATTCAACTATTCCGAGTCATGTCGTGTTTGGTATCATATGAAAGGGCATTAAAAGACCTTTCAAATGCAATTGAAAAAATTTAAAATTTACGATAGGCAATTGTTTGAAAATTCAACTATTCCGAATCATGTCGTGTTTGGTATCATATGAAAGGGCATTAAAAGAACTTTTAAATACAATTTGAAAAAATTGAAAATTTACGATAGGCAACTGTTTGAAAATTCAACTATTCCGAATCATGTCGTGTTTAGTATCATATGAAAGGGCATTAAAAGACCTTTCAAATGCAATTGGAAAAAATTTAAAATTTACGATGAGCAATTGTTTGAAAATTCAACTATTCCGAAACATGTCGTGTTTGGTATCATATGAAAGGGCATTAAAAGACCTTTTAAATGTAATTGGAAAAAATTTAAAATTTGCGATAGGCAATTATTTGAAAATTCAACTATTCAGAAACATGCCGTGTTTGGTATCATATGAAAGGGCATTAAAAGTACTTTCGAATGCAATATGAAAAAATTGAAAATTTGCGATAGGCAACTGTTTGAAAATTCAACTATTCCGAATCATGTCGTGTTTGATATCATATGAAAGGGCATTAAAAGACCTTTTAAATGCAATTGGAAAATATTGAAAATTCACGATAGGCAACTGTTTGAAAATTCAACTATTCCGAGTCATGTCGTGTTTGGTATCATATGAAACGGCATTAAAAGTACTTTCGAATGCAATAAGAAAAAATTGTAAATTTACGATAGGCATCTGTTTGAAAATTCAACTATTCCGAATCATGTCGTGTTTGGTATCATATGAAAGGGCATTAAAAGAACTTTTAAATGCAGTTGGAAAAAATTGAAAATATACGATAGGCAACTGTTTGAAAATTCAACTATTCCGAATCAAGTCGTGTTTGGTATCATATGAAAGGGCATTTAAAGACCTTTCAAATGCAATTGGAAAAAAATAAACATTTACGATAGGCAATTTTTTGAAAATACAACTATTCCGAATCATGCCGTGTTTTGTATCATATGAAAGGGCATTAAAAGACCTTTCAAATGCAATTGAAAAAATTTAAAATTTACGATAGGCAATTGTTTGAAAATTCAACTATTCCGAATCATGTCGTGTTTGGTATCATATGAAAGGGCATTAAAAGACCTTTTAAATGCAATTGGAAAATATTGAAAATTCACGATAGGCAACTGTTTGAAAATTCAACTATTCCGAGTCATGTCGTGTTTGGTATCATATGAAAGGGCATTAAAAGACCTTTCAAATGCAATTGAAAAAATTTAAAATTTACGATAGGCAATTGTTTGAAAATTCAACTATTCCGAATCATGTCGTGTTTGGTATCATATGAAAGGGCATTAAAAGAACTTTTAAATACAATTTGAAAAAATTGAAAATTTACGATAGGCAACTGTTTGAAAATTCAACTATTCAGAATCATGTCGTGTTTGGTATCATATGACACGGCATTAAAAGTACTTTCGAATGCAATAAGAAAAAATTGTAAATTTACGATAGGCATCTGTTTGAAAATTCAACTATTCCGAATCATGTCGTGTTTGGTATCATATGAAAGGGCATTAAAAGACCTTTTAAATGTAATTGGAAAAAATTTAAAATTTACGATAGGCAATTGTTTGAAAATTCAACTATTCCGAATCATGTCGTGTTTGCTATCATATGAAAGGGCATTAAAAGTACTTTCGAAAGCAATATGAAAAAATTGAAAATTTGTGATAGGCAACTGTTTGAAAATTCAACTATTCCGAATCATGTCGTGTTTGGTATCATATGAAAGGGCATTAAAAGACCTTTTAAATGTAATTGGAAAAAATTTAAAATTTACGATAGGCAATTGTTTGAAAATTCAACTATTCCGAATCATGTCGTGTTTGCTATCATATGAAAGGGCATTAAAAGACCTTTTAAATGTAATTGGAAAAAATTTAAAATTTGCGATAGACAATTGTTTGAAATATCAACTATTCAGAATCATGCCGTGTTTGGTATCATATGAAAGGGCATTAAAAGACCTTTCAAATGCAATTGGAAAAAAAATAAAATTTACGATAGGCAGTTGTTTGAAAATTCAACTATTCAGAATCACGTCATGTTTGGTATCATATGAAAGGGCATTAAAAGACCTTTTAAATGCAATTGGAAAAAAATTAAAATTTACGATAGGCAACTGTTTAAAAATTCAACTATTCAGAATCATGTCGTGTTTGGTATCATATGAAAGGGCATTAAAAGACCTTTTAAATGTAATTGGAAAAATTTAAAATTTGCGATAGGCAATTGTTTGAAAATTCAACTATTCAGAATCATGCCGTGTTTGGTATCATATGAAAGGGCATTAAAAGTACTTTCGAATGCAATATGAAAAAATTGAAAATTTACGACAGGCAACTGTTTAAAAATTCAACTATTCCGAATCATGTCGTGTTTGGTATCATATGAAAGGGCATTAAAAGACCTTTTAAATGTAATTGGAAAAAATTTAAAATTTGCGATAGGCAATTGTTTGAAAATTCAACTATTCAGAATCATGCCGTGTTTGGTATCATATGAAAGGGAATTAAAAGTACTTTCGAATGCAATATGAAAAAATTGAAAATTTACGATAGGCAACTGTTTGAAAATTCAACTATTCCGAATCATGTCGTGTTTGGTATCATATGAAAGGGCATTAAAAGACCTTTTTAATGCAATTGGAAAAAATTGAAAATTCACGATAGGCAACTGTTTGAAAATTCAACTATTCCGAATCATGTCGTGTTTGGTATCATATGAAAGGGCATTGAAAGACCTTTTATATGCAATTGGAAAAATTTGAAAATTTACGATAGGCAACTGTTTGAAAATTCAACTATTCCGAATCATGTCGTGTTTAGTATCATATGAAAGGGCATTAAAAGACCTTTCAAATGCAATTGGAAAAAATTTAAAATTTACGATGAGCAATTGTTTGAAAATTCAACTATTCCGAAACATGTCGTGTTTGGTATCATATGAAAGGGCATTAAAAGACCTTTTAAATGTAATTGGAAAAAATTTAAAATTTGCGATAGGCAATTATTTGAAAATTCAACTATTCAGAAACATGCCGTGTTTGGTATCATATGAAAGGGCATTAAAAGTACTTTCGAATGCAATATGAAAAAATTGAAAATTTGCGATAGGCAACTGTTTGAAAATTCAACTATTCCGAATCATGTCGTGTTTGATATCATATGAAAGGGCATTAAAAGACCTTTTAAATGCAATTGGAAAATATTGAAAATTCACGATAGGCAACTGTTTGAAAATTCAACTATTCCGAGTCATGTCGTGTTTGGTATCATATGAAACGGCATTAAAAGTACTTTCGAATGCAATAAGAAAAAATTGTAAATTTACGATAGGCATCTGTTTGAAAATTCAACTATTCCGAATCATGTCGTGTTTGGTATCATATGAAAGGGCATTAAAAGAACTTTTAAATGCAGTTGGAAAAAATTGAAAATATACGATAGGCAACTGTTTGAAAATTCAACTATTTCGAATCAAGTCGTGTTTGGTATCATATGAAAGGGCATTTAAAGACCTTTCAAATGCAATTGGAAAAAAATAAACATTTACGATAGGCAATTTTTTGAAAATACAACTATTCCGAATCATGCCGTGTTTGGTATCATATGAAAGGGCATTAAAAGACCTTTCAAATGCAATTGAAAAAATTTAAAATTTACGATAGGCAATTGTTTGAAAATTCAACTATTCCGAATCATGTCGTGTTTGGTATCATATGAAAGGGCATTAAAAGACCTTTTAAATGCAATTGGAAAATATTGAAAATTCACGATAGGCAACTGTTTGAAAATTCAACTATTCCGAGTCATGTCGTGTTTGGTATCATATGAAAGGGCATTAAAAGACCTTTCAAATGCAATTGAAAAAATTTAAAATTTACGATAGGCAATTGTTTGAAAATTCAACTATTCCGAATCATGTCGTGTTTGGTATCATATGAAAGGGCATTAAAAGAACTTTTAAATACAATTTGAAAAAATTGAAAATTTACGATAGGCAACTGTTTGAAAATTCAACTATTCAGAATCATGTCGTGTTTGGTATCATATGAAACGGCATTAAAAGTACTTTCGAATGCAATAAGAAAAAATTGTAAATTTACGATAGGCATCTGTTTGAAAATTCAACTATTCCGAATCATGTCGTGTTTGGTATCATATGAAAGGGCATTAAAAGAACTTTTAAATGCAGTTGGAAAAAATTGAAAATATACGATAGGCAACTGTTTGAAAATTCAACTATTCCGAATCAAGTCGTGTTTGGTATCATATGAAAGGGCATTTAAAGACCTTTCAAATGCAATTGGAAAAAAATAAACATTTACGATAGGCAATTTTTTGAAAATACAACTATTCCGAATCATGCCGTGTTTGGTATCATATGAAAGGGCATTAAAAGTACTTTCGAAAGCAATATGAAAAAATTGAAAATTTGTGATAGGCAACTGTTTGAAAATTCAACTATTCCGAATCATGTCGTGTTTGGTATCATATGAAAGGGCATTAAAAGACCTTTTAAATGTAATTGGAAAAAATTTAAAATTTACGATAGGCAATTGTTTGAAAATTCAACTATTCCGAATCATGTCGTGTTTGCTATCATATGAAAGGGCATTAAAAGACCTTTTAAATGTAATTGGAAAAAATTTAAAATTTGCGATAGACAATTGTTTGAAATATCAACTATTCAGAATCATGCCGTGTTTGGTATCATATGAAAGGGCATTAAAAGACCTTTCAAATGCAATTGGAAAAAAAATAAAATTTACGATAGGCAGTTGTTTGAAAATTCAACTATTCAGAATCACGTCATGTTTGGTATCATATGAAAGGGCATTAAAAGACCTTTTAAATGCAATTGGAAAAAAATTAAAATTTACGATAGGCAACTGTTTAAAAATTCAACTATTCAGAATCATGTCGTGTTTGTTATCATATGAAAGGGCATTAAAAGACCTTTTAAATGTAATTGGAAAAATTTAAAATTTGCGATAGGCAATTGTTTGAAAATTAAACTATTCAGAATCATGCCGTGTTTGGTATCATATGAAAGGGCATTAAAAGTACTTTCGAATGCAATATGAAAAAATTGAAAATTTACGACAGGCAACTGTTTAAAAATTCAACTATTCCGAATCATGTCGTGTTTGGTATCATATGAAAGGGCATTAAAAGACCTTTTAAATGTAATTGGAAAAAATTTAAAATTTGCGATAGGCAATTGTTTGAAAATTCAACTATTCAGAATCATGCCGTGTTTGGTATCATATGAAAGGGAATTAAAAGTACTTTCGAATGCAATATGAAAAAATTGAAAATTTACGATAGGCAACTGTTTGAAAATTCAACTATTCCGAATCATGTCGTGTTTGGTATTATATGAAAGGGCATTAAAAGACCTTTTTAATGCAATTGGAAAAAATTGAAAATTCACGATAGGCAACTGTTTGAAAATTCAACTATTCCGAATCATGTCGTGTTTGGTATCATATGAAAGGGCATTGAAAGACCTTTTATATGCAATTGGAAAAATTTGAAAATTTACGATAGGCAACTGTTTGAAAATTCAACTATTCCGAATCATGTCGTGTTTAGTATCATATGAAAGGGCATTAAAAGACCTTTCAAATGCAATTGGAAAAAATTTAAAATTTACGATGAGCAATTGTTTGAAAATTCAACTATTCCGAAACATGTCGTGTTTGGTATCATATGAAAGGGCATTAAAAGACCTTTTAAATGTAATTGGAAAAAATTTAAAATTTGCGATAGGCAATTATTTGAAAATTCAACTATTCAGAAACATGCCGTGTTTGGTATCATATGAAAGGGCATTAAAAGTACTTTCGAATGCAATATCAAAAAATTGAAAATTTGCGATAGGCAACTGTTTGAAAATTCAACTATTCCGAATCATGTCGTGTTTGATATCATATGAAAGGGCATTAAAAGACCTTTTAAATTCAATTGGAAAATATTGAAAATTCACGATAGGCAACTGTTTGAAAATTCAACTATTCCGAGTTATGTCGTGTTTGGTATCATATGAAAGGGCATTAAAAGACCTTTCAAATGCAATTGAAAAAATTTAAAATTTACGATAGGCAATTGTTTGAAAATTCAACTATTCCGAATCATGTCGTGTTTGGTATCATATGAAAGGGCATTAAAAGAACTTTTAAATACAATTTGAAAAAATTGAAAATTTACGATAGGCAACTGTTTGAAAATTCAACTATTCAGAATCATGTCGTGTTTGGTATCATATGAAACGGCATTAAAAGTACTTTCGAATGCAATAAGAAAAAATTGTAAATTTACGATAGGCATCTGTTTGAAAATTCAACTATTCCGAATCATGTCGTGTTTGGTATCATATGAAAGGGCATTAAAAGAACTTTTAAATGCAGTTGGAAAAAATTGAAAATATACGATAGGCAACTGTTTGAAAATTCAACTATTCCGAATCAAGTCGTGTTTGGTATCATATGAAAGGGCATTTAAAGACCTTTCAAATGCAATTGGAAAAAAATAAACATTTACGATAGGCAATTTTTTGAAAATACAACTATTCCGAATCATGCCGTGTTTGGTATCATATGAAAGGGCTTTAAAAGACCTTTCAAATGCAATTGGAAAAAATTAAAAATTTACGTTAGGCAGTTGTTTGAAAATTCAACTATTCAGAATCACGTCATGTTTGGTATCATATGAAAGGGCATTAAAAGACCTTTTAAATGCAATTGGAAAATATTGAAAATTCACGATAGGCAACTGTTTGAAAATTCAACTATTCCGAGTCATGTCGTGTTTGGTATCATATGAAAGGGCATTAAAAGACCTTTCAAATGCAATTGAAAAAATTTAAAATTTACGATAGGCAATTGTTTGAAAATTCAACTATTCCGAATCATGTCGTGTTTGGTATCATATGAAAGGGCATTAAAAGAACTTTTAAATACAATTTGAAAAAATTGAAAATTTACGATAGGCAACTGTTTGAAAATTCAACTATTCAGAATCATGTCGTGTTTGGTATCATATGAAACGGCATTAAAAGTACTTTCGAATGCAATAAGAAAAAATTGTAAATTTACGATAGGCATCTGTTTGAAAATTCAACTATTCCGAATCATGTCGTGTTTGGTATCATATGAAAGGGCATTAAAAGAACTTTTAAATGCAGTTGGAAAAAATTGAAAATATACGATAGGCAACTGTTTGAAAATTCAACTATTCCGAATCAAGTCGTGTTTGGTAGCATATGAAAGGGCATTTAAAGACCTTTCAAATGCAATTGGAAAAAAATAAACATTTACGATAGGCAATTTTTTGAAAATACAACTATTCCGAATCATGCCGTGTTTGGTATCATATGAAAGGGCTTTAAAAGACCTTTCAAATGCAATTGGAAAAAATTAAAAATTTACGTTAGGCAGTTGTTTGAAAATTCAACTATTCAGAATCACGTCATGTTTGGTATCATATGAAAGGGCATTAAAAGACCTTTTAAATGCAATTGGAAAAAATTTAAAATTTACGATAGGCAACTGTTTAAAAATTCAACTATTCCGAATCATGTCGTGTTTGGTATCATATGAAAGGGCATTAAAAGACCTTTTAAATGCAATTGGAAAAAATTGAAAATTTACGATAGGCTGTTGTTTGAAAATTCACTTATTCAGAATCACGTCATGTTTGGTATCATATGAAAGGGCATTAAAAGACCTTTTAAATGCAATTGGAAAAAATTGAAAATTTACGATAGGCAACTGTTTGAAAATTCAACTATTCAGAATCATGTCGTGTTTGGTATCATATGAAACGGCATTAAAAGTACTTTCGAATGCAGTTGGAAAAAATTGAAAATATACGATAGGCAACTGTTTGAAAATTCAACTATTCCGAATCAAGTCGTGTTTGGTATCATATGAAAGGGCATTTAAAGACCTTTCAAATGCAATTGGAAAAAAATAAACATTTACGATAGGCAATTTTTTGAAAATACAACTATTCCGAATCATGCCGTGTTTGGTATCATATGAAAGGGCTTTAAAAGACCTTTCAAATGCAATTGGAAAAAATTAAAAATTTACGTTAGGCAGTTGTTTGAAAATTCAACTATTCAGAAACATGCCGTGTTTGGTATCATATGAAAGGGCATTAAAAGTACTTTCGAATGCAATATCAAAAAATTGAAAATTTGCGATAGGCAACTGTTTGAAAATTCAACTATTCCGAATCATGTCGTGTTTGATATCATATGAAAGGGCATTAAAAGACCTTTTAAATTCAATTGGAAAATATTGAAAATTCACGATAGGCAACTGTTTGAAAATTCAACTATTCCGAGTTATGTCGTGTTTGGTATCATATGAAAGGGCATTAAAAGACCTTTCAAATGCAATTGAAAAAATTTAAAATTTACGATAGGCAATTGTTTGAAAATTCAACTATTCCGAATCATGTCGTGTTTGGTATCATATGAAAGGGCATTAAAAGAACTTTTAAATACAATTTGAAAAAATTGAAAATTTACGATAGGCAACTGTTTGAAAATTCAACTATTCAGAATCATGTCGTGTTTGGTATCATATGAAACGGCATTAAAAGTACTTTCGAATGCAATAAGAAAAAATTGTAAATTTACGATAGGCATCTGTTTGAAAATTCAACTATTCCGAATCATGTCGTGTTTGGTATCATATGAAAGGGCATTAAAAGAACTTTTAAATGCAGTTGGAAAAAATTGAAAATATACGATAGGCAACTGTTTGAAAATTCAACTATTCCGAATCAAGTCGTGTTTGGTAGCATATGAAAGGGCATTTAAAGACCTTTCAAATGCAATTGGAAAAAAATAAACATTTACGATAGGCAATTTTTTGAAAATACAACTATTCCGAATCATGCCGTGTTTGGTATCATATGAAAGGGCTTTAAAAGACCTTTCAAATGCAATTGGAAAAAATTAAAAATTTACGTTAGGCAGTTGTTTGAAAATTCAACTATTCAGAATCACGTCATGTTTGGTATCATATGAAAGGGCATTAAAAGACCTTTTAAATGCAATTGGAAAAAATTTAAAATTTACGATAGGCAACTGTTTAAAAATTCAACTATTCCGAATCATGTCGTGTTTGGTATCATATGAAAGGGCATTAAAAGACCTTTTAAATGCAATTGGAAAAAATTGAAAATTTACGATAGGCTGTTGTTTGAAAATTCACTTATTCAGAATCACGTCATGTTTGGTATCATATGAAAGGGCATTAAAAGACCTTTTAAATGCAATTGGAAAAAATTGAAAATTTACGATAGGCAACTGTTTGAAAATTCAACTATTCAGAATCATGTCGTGTTTGGTATCATATGAAACGGCATTAAAAGTACTTTCGAATGCAGTTGGAAAAAATTGAAAATATACGATAGGCAACTGTTTGAAAATTCAACTATTCCGAATCAAGTCGTGTTTGGTATCATATGAAAGGGCATTTAAAGACCTTTCAAATGCAATTGGAAAAAAATAAACATTTACGATAGGCAATTTTTTGAAAATACAACTATTCCGAATCATGCCGTGTTCGGTATCATATGAAAGGGCTTTAAAAGACCTTTCAAATGCAATTGGAAAAAATTAAAAATTTACGTTAGGCAGTTGTTTGAAAATTCAACTATTCAGAAACATGCCGTGTTTGGTATCATATGAAAGGGCATTAAAAGTACTTTCGAATGCAATATCAAAAAATTGAAAATTTGCGATAGGCAACTGTTTGAAAATTCAACTATTCCGAATCATGTCGTGTTTGATATCATATGAAAGGGCATTAAAAGACCTTTTAAATTCAATTGGAAAATATTGAAAATTCACGATAGGCAACTGTTTGAAAATTCAACTATTCCGAGTTATGTCGTGTTTGGTATCATATGAAAGGGCATTAAAAGACCTTTCAAATGCAATTGAAAAAATTTAAAATTTACGATAGGCAATTGTTTGAAAATTCAACTATTCCGAATCATGTCGTGTTTGGTATCATATGAAAGGGCATTAAAAGAACTTTTAAATACAATTTGAAAAAATTGAAAATTTACGATAGGCAACTGTTTGAAAATTCAACTATTCAGAATCATGTCGTGTTTGGTATCATATGAAACGGCATTAAAAGTACTTTCGAATGCAATAAGAAAAAATTGTAAATTTACGATAGGCATCTGTTTGAAAATTCAACTATTCCGAATCATGTCGTGTTTGGTATCATATGAAAGGGCATTAAAAGAACTTTTAAATGCAGTTGGAAAAAATTGAAAATATACGATAGGCAACTGTTTGAAAATTCAACTATTCCGAATCAAGTCGTGTTTGGTATCATATGAAAGGGCATTTAAAGACCTTTCAAATGCAATTAGAAAAAAATAAACATTTACGATAGGCAATTTTTTGAAAATACAACTATTCCGAATCATGCCGTGTTTGGTATCATATGAAAGGGCATTAAAAGACCTTTCAAATGCAATTGAAAAAATTTAAAATTTACGATAGGCAATTGTTTGAAAATTCAACTATTCCGAATCATGTCGTGTTTGGTATCATATGAAAGGGCATTAAAAGACCTTTTAAATGCAATTGGAAAATATTGAAAATTCACGATAGGCAACTGTTTGAAAATTCAACTATTCCGAGTCATGTCGTGTTTGGTATCATATGAAAGGGCATTAAAAGACCTTTCAAATGCAATTGAAAAAATTTAAAATTTACGATAGGCAATTGTTTGAAAATTCAACTATTCCGAATCATGTCGTGTTTGGTATCATATGAAAGGGCATTAAAAGAACTTTTAAATACAATTTGAAAAAATTGAAAATTTACGATAGGCAACTGTTTGAAAATTCAACTATTCAGAATCATGTCGTGTTTGGTATCATATGAAACGGCATTAAAAGTACTTTCGAATGCAATAAGAAAAAATTGTAAATTTACGATAGGCATCTGTTTGAAAATTCAACTATTCCGAATCATGTCGTGTTTGGTATCATATGAAAGGGCATTAAAAGAACTTTTAAATGCAGTTGGAAAAAATTGAAAATATACGATAGGCAACTGTTTGAAAATTCAACTATTCCGAATCAAGTCGTGTTTGGTATCATATGAAAGGGCATTTAAAGACCTTTCAAATGCAATTGGAAAAAAATAAACATTTACGATAGGCAATTTTTTGAAAATACAACTATTCCGAATCATGCCGTGTTTGGTATCATATGAAAGGGCTTTAAAAGAGCTTTCAAATGCAATTGGAAAAAATTAAAAATTTACGTTAGGCAGTTGTTTGAAAATTCAACTATTCAGAATCACGTCATGTTTGGTATCATATGAAAGGGCATTAAAAGACCTTTTAAATGCAATTGGAAAAAATTTAAAATTTACGATAGGCAACTGTTTAAAAATTCAACTATTCCGAATCATGTCGTGTTTGGTATCATATGAAAGGGCATTAAAAGACCTTTTAAATGCAATTGGAAAAAATTGAAAATTTACGATAGGCTGTTGTTTGAAAATTCACTTATTCAGAATCACGTCATGTTTGGTATCATATGAAAGGGCATTAAAAGACCTTTTAAATGCAATTGGAAAAAATTGAAAATTTACGATAGGCAACTGTTTGAAAATTCAACTATTCAGAATCATGTCGTGTTTGGTATCATATGAAACGGCATTAAAAGTACTTTCGAATGCAGTTGGAAAAAATTGAAAATATACGATAGGCAACTGTTTGAAAATTCAACTATTCCGAATCAAGTCGTGTTTGGTATCATATGAAAGGGCATTTAAAGACCTTTCAAATGCAATTGGAAAAAAATAAACATTTACGATAGGCAATTTTTTGAAAATACAACTATTCCGAATCATGCCGTGTTTGGTATCATATGAAAGGGCTTTAAAAGACCTTTCAAATGCAATTGGAAAAAATTAAAAATTTACGTTAGGCAGTTGTTTGAAAATTCAACTATTCAGAATCACGTCATGTTTGGTATCATATGAAAGGGCATTAAAAGACCTTTTAAATGCAATTGGAAAAAATTGAAAATTTACGATAGGCTGTTGTTTGAAAATTCACTTATTCAGAATCACGTCATGTTTGGTATCATATGAAAGGGCATTAAAAGACCTTTTAAATGCAATTGGAAAAAATTGAAAATTTACGATAGGCTGTTGTTTGAAAATTCACTTATTCAGAATCACGTCATGTTTGGTATCATATGAAAGGTCATTAAAAGACCTTTTAAATGCTATTGGAAATATTCGAAAATTTACGATAGGCAACTGTTTAAAAATTCAACTATTCCGAATCATATCGTGTTTGGTATCATATGAAAGGGCATTAAAAGACATTTTAAATGCAATTTGAAAAAATTGAAAATTTACGATAGGCAACTGTTTGAAAATTCAACTATTCAGAATCACGTCGTGTTTGGTATCATATGAAAGGGCATTAAAAGACCTTTCAAAAGCAATTGGAAAAAATTTAAAATTTACGATAGGCAATTGTTTTAAAATACAACTATTCCGAATCATGTCGTGTTTTCCAACGATTTCCAACAGTTTTTCAAAAAGTTAAGAGAAAAAATTCTACTGATTTCATGTAAATATAAAATATAAATGTGGAACTATCAGAAATGATGTCCGAAGAATTTTTCTTAGTTTAACAAAATCTTTTTGGAAATAAAACACGTATCTGATTGAAATTTTACGACTGTCAATGTGACAAATAGTTTTTAAAATTATATAGTAAAACAAAGCAAAATTTGTCCTCGGCAGAAGTACAGAAATAAAAAGTTTTAGATCATAATTCAATTAAACCTTACTTCAGTGTCCGCGGAGCCTAGCGAAAAGGCCTGGCGAAGCCAGGCCGAACGCTAGTCCTATATACTAATCGTTCAAATTCATTAAGGATTCCTCCGGACGGCAACCAGACTTTAGACACGGCTACAGCTTAAACGGTTTGTGCGATTGTTGTGAATTTTGTTCTAGGATTTAAAGAATGTTTGGGACTAGTGCCTTTCGGGTATTTAAGATTTTTTTAAAGTATAGTCCGCGAGAAATTAATGAAAAACTATGCAAATTTTCAAGGATCGAAGCATGCACGCGTTGCTATGCATATGAAATTTGACCGCAAGCAGAAATTTTTCAGACCTGTCAATCACTTTTGATGTTTCGCATGAAACATTTTTATATAAATATTTCAATTTCTAGACAAGTTGGAGAAATTTTCTAATTTGATTTAGGTATTAGAGGATTGATGACGTATGTTTTGAACGGTTTTCAATTAATTTCATGTTTGTATAAAAGTTTTTATTGATAAATCGTCCAGTTGACAAATCTATGATTAAGAAACAACATTACCTCTTATATACACGATCCAGGTTTTGAAAAATCATAGACCTAAGCTGTCATTTTTGACGTTACGCATGGAATTTTTCGATAGAATTATTTCAATTTCTAGACAAATTGTGAAAATTTTGTAATTTGATTTAGGTATTAGATGACTGAGGATACATGTTTTGAACTGTTTTGAATTGATTTCATGTTCAAATAAAGTTTTAAGACTAAACGTCAATTTGACAAATAGTCTGTTAAAGTATATAGTAAAACCAAGCAAAAATTTACCTCGGTGATAATATACAGTAAAACCTAAAAGAATCTACATTGTAAAAAAAAGTTAATCGAATAAAAAAATTTCAGAATTAATATTCCAGCGTTTTTAAACAGTTTAAAAAAAATAGAGAAAATAACATTTTTTTACAGTAACTCTAGACTTTGTTGAATTGATTTCATGTTCAAATAAAGTTTTAAGATAAAGACGTCAATTTGACATATAGTCTGTTAAAGTATATAGTAAAACCAAGCAAAAATTGACCTCGGTGATAATATACAGTAAAACCAAAAAGAATCTACATTGTACAAAAATTAATCGAATAAAAAAATTTCAGAATTAATATTCCAGCGATTTTCAACAGTTTAAAAAAAAAATTCAACTATTTCGAATCACGTCATGTTTGGTATCATATCAAAGGGCATTAAAAGCACTTTTAAATGCAATTAGAGAAAATTGAAAATTCACGATAGGCAACTGTTTGAAAATTTAACTATTCCGAATCACGTCGTGTTTAGTATCATATGAAAGGGCATTAAAAGACCTTTTAACTGCAATTGGAAACAATTGAAAATTTGCGATAGGCAATTGCTTGAAAATTCAACTATTCAGAATCATGCCGTGTTTAGTATTATAGGAAAGGGCATTAAAAGTACTTTTGAATGTAATATGAAAAAATGGAATATTTACGATAGGCAACTGTTTGAAAATTCAACTATTCCGAACCATGTCGTGTTTGGTATCATATGAAAGGGCATTAAAAGACCTTTTAAATGCAATTGGAAAAAATTTAAATTCACGATAGACAACTTTTTGAAAATTCAACTATTCCGAATCATGTTGTGTTTGGTATCATATGAAAGGGCATTAAAAGACCTTTCAAATGCAATTGGTAAAAATTTAAAGTTTACGATAGGCAATTGTTTGCAAATACAACTATTCCGAATCATTTCGTGTTTGGTATCATATGAAAGGGCATTAAAAGAGCTTTCAAATGCAATTGGAAAAATTTAAAATTTACGATAGGCAATTGTTTGAAAATACAACTATTCCGAATCACGTCATGTTTGGTATCATATGAAAGGGCATTAAAAGAACTTTTAAATGCAATTAGAAAAAATTTAAAATTCACGATAGGCAACTGTTTGAAAATTTAACTATTCCGAATCACGTCGTGTTTGGTATCATATGAAAGGGCATTAAAAGACCTTTTAACTGCAATTGGAAACAATTGAAAATTTGCGATAGGCAATTGCTTGAAAATTCAACTATTCAGAATCATGCCGTGTTTAGTATTATAGGAAAGGGCATTAAAAGAACTTTTGAATGTAATATGAAAAAATGGAATTGTTACGATAGGCAACTGTTTGAAAATTCAACTATTCCGAACCATGTCGTGTTTGGTATCATATGAAAGGGCATTAAAAGACCTTTTAAATGCAATTGGAAAAAATTGAAAATTCACGATAGGCAACTTTTTGAAAATTCAACTATTCCGAATCATGTTGTGTTTGGTATCATATGAAAGGGCATTAAAAGACCTTTTAAATGCTATTGGAAAAAATTGAAAATTTACGATATGCAACTGTTTGAAAATTCAACTATTCCGAATCATGTCGTGTTTGGTATCATATGAAAGGGCATTAAAAGTCTTTTCAAATGCAATTGGAAAAAATTTAAAGTTTACGATAGGCAATTGTTTGAAAATACAACTATTCCGAATCATTTCGTGTTTGGTATCATATGAAAGGGCATTAAAAGAGCTTTCAAATGCAATTGGAAAAATTTAAAATATACGATAGGCAATTGTTTGAAAATTCAACTATTCCGAATCATGTCTTGTTTGGTATCATATGAAAGGACATTAAAAGACTTTTTAAATGCAATTGGAAAAAATTAAAAAATTTACGATAGGCAACTGTTTGAAAATTCAACTATTCCGAATCATGTCGTGTTTGGTATCATATGAAAGGGCATTAAAAGAGCTTTCAAATGCAATTGGAAAAAAATTAAAATTTACGATAGGCAACTGTTTGAAAATACAACTAGTCTGAATCATGTCGTGTTTGGTATCATATGAAAGGGCATTAAAAGACCTTTCAAATGCAATTGGAAAGAAATTAAAATTTACGATAGGCAGTTGTTTGAAAATTCAAATATTCCAAATCATGTCGTGTTTGGTATCATATGTAAGGGCATTAAAAGATCTTTTATATGCAATTGGAAAAATTTGAAAATTTACGATAGGCAACTGTTTGAAAATTCAACTATTCCGAATCATGTCGTGTTTAGTATCATATGAAAGGGCATTAAAAGACCTTTCAAATGCAATTGGAAAAAATTTAAAATTTACGATGAGTAATTGTTTGAAAATTCAACTATTCCGAAACATGTCGTGTTTGGTATCATATGAAAGGGCATTAAAAGACCTTTTAAATGTAATTGGAAAAAATTTAAAATTTGCGATAGGCAATTATTTGAAAATTCAACTATTCAGAAACATGCCGTGTTTGGTATCATATGAAAGGGCATTAAAAGTACTTTCG
This sequence comes from Pterostichus madidus, assembly GCA_911728475.2. Classification (NCBI taxonomy): domain Eukaryota; kingdom Metazoa; phylum Arthropoda; class Insecta; order Coleoptera; family Carabidae; genus Pterostichus; species Pterostichus madidus. The sequence continues at coordinate 19,391,035 of OU452309.1, read as the reverse complement.
AATGCAATATGAAAAAATTGAAAATTTGCGATAGGCAACTGTTTGAAAATTCAACTATTCCGAATCATGTCGTGTTTGATATCATATAAAAGGGCATTAAAAGACCTTTTAAATGCAATTGGAAAATATTGAAAATTCACGATAGGCAACTGTTTGAAAATTCAACTATTCCGAGTCATGTCGTGTTTGGTATCATATGAAAGGGCATTAAAAGACCTTTCAAATGCAATTGAAAAAATTTAAAATTTACGATAGGCAATTGTTTGAAAATTCAACTATTCCGAATCATGTCGTGTTTGGTATCATATGAAAGGGCATTAAAAGAACTTTTAAATACAATTTGAAAAAATTGAAAATTTACGATAGGCAACTGTTTGAAAATTCAACTATTCAGAATCATGTCGTGTTTGGTATCATATGAAACGGCATTAAAAGTACTTTCGAACGCAATAAGAAAAAATTGAAAATTTACGATAGGCATCTGTTTGAAAATTCAACTATTCCGAATCATGTCGTGTTTGGTATCATATGAAAGGGCATTAAAAGAACTTTTAAATGCAGTTGGAAAAAATTGAAAATATACGATAGGCAACTGTTTGAAAATTCAACTATTCCGAAACAAGTCGTGTTTGGTATCATATGAAAGGGCATTTAAAGACCTTTCAAATGCAATTGGAAAAAATTAAACATTTACGATAGGCAATTTTTTGAAAATGCAACTATTCCGAATCATTCCGTGTTTGGTATCATATGAAAGGGCTTTAAAAGACCTTTCAAATGCAATTGGAAAAAATTAAAAATTTGCGATAGGCAGTTGTTTGAAAATTCAACTATTCAGAATCACTTCATGTTTGGTATCATATGAAAGGGCAATAAAAGACCTTTTAAATGCAATTGGAAAAAATTTAAAATTTACGATAGGCAACTGTTTAAAAATTCAACTATTCCGAATCATGTCGTGTTTGGTATCATATGAAAGGGCATTAAAAGACCTTTTAAATGCAATTGGAAAAAATTGAAAATTTACGATAGGCTGTTGTTTGAAAATTCACTTATTCAGAATCACGTCATGTTTGGTATCATATGAAAGGGCATTAAAAGACCTTTTAAATGCAATTGGAAAAAATTGAAAATTTACGATAGGCTGTTGTTTGAAAATTCACTTATTCAGAACCACGTCATGTTTGGTATCATATGAAAGGGCATTAAAAGACCTTTTAAATGCTATTGGAAATATTCGAAAATTTACGATAGGCAACTGTTTAAAAATTCAACTATCCCGAATCATATCGTGTTTGGTATCATATGAAAGGGCATTAAAAGACATTTTAAATTCAATTTGAAAAAATTGAAAATTTACGATAGGCAACTGTTTGAAAATTCAACTATTCAGAATCACGTCGTGTTTGGTATCATATGAAAGGGCATTAAAAGACCTTTCAAATGCAATTGGAAAAAATTTAAAATTTACGATAGGCAATTGTTTTGAAATACAACTATTCCGAATCATGTCGCGTTTGGTATCATATGAAAGGGCATTAAAAGACCTTTCAAATGCAATTGGAAAAAATTTAAAATTTACGTAGGTAATTGCTTGAAAATACAACTATTCCGAATCATGTCGTGTTTTCCAACGATTTCCAACAGTTTTTCAAAAAGTTAAGAGAAAAAATTCAACTGATTTCATGTAAATATAAAATATAAATGTGGAACTATCAGAAATGATGTCCGAAGAATTTTTCTTAGTTTAACAAAATCTTTTTGGAAATAAAACACGTATCTGATTGAAATTTTACGACTGTCAATGTGACAAATAGTTTTTAAAATTATATAGTAAAACAAAGCAAAATTTGTCCTCGGCAGTAATATACAGTAAAATAAAAAAATATCTTTAGATGAGCAGAAGTACAGAAATAAAAAGTTTTAGATCATAATTCAATTAAACCTTACTTCAGTGTCCGCGGAGCCTAGCGAAAAGGCCTGGCGAAGCCAGGCCGAACGCTAGTAAAATACTAATCGTTCAAATTCATTAAGGATTCCTCCGGACGGCAACCAGACTTTAGACACGGCTACAGCTTAAACGGTTTGTGCGATTGTTGTGAATTTTGTTCTAGGATTTAAAGAATGTTTGGGACTAGTGCCTTTCGGGTATTTAAGATTTTTTTAAAGTATAGTCCGCGAGAAATTAATGAAAAACTATGCAAATTTTCAAGGATCGAAGCATGCACGCGTTGCTATGCATATGAAATATGACCGCAAGCAGAAATTTTTCAGACCTGTCAATCACTTTTGATGTTTCGCATGAAACATTTTTATATAAATATTTCAATTTCTAGACAAGTTGGAGAAATTTTCTAATTTGATTTAGGTATTAGAGGATTGAGGACGTATGTTTTGAATTTTATTTGCAGTTTATTGGTTTTATTTTTAAAAATACCTATTAAATTCTAGTTAGTTTAAAATTCAATTGTATTCAATAAACCCTTGTATGTGAGGTTTCCTAGATCTGTCTAAACTTATATGATTTTCAAATATGTAAAGAATAGATTTGGAGTATTTGCTTTATTTCTTAAGCTAAGTAGATAGCAGCTTATTTACCTGCCAGCATAAAAAAATATAGAACTAAGTAAAACGTCAATTGTATTCAATAAACCCTTGTATGTGAGGTTTCCTAGATCTGTCTAAACTTATATGATTTTCAAATATGTAAAGAATAGATTTGGAGTGAAATTTTACATACAGACACTGATAGCCTTATTTATAGTTTCAATGTACCTGATATTTATGAAATTATCATCAGTCGGTTTGATACATCTGACTATAGACCTAATAATATATACCCCTAGTAAATAAAAAAGTTTTTGGGTTTAATAAAAGATGAAAATATTGTACGTATTTGTTTTCAACCTGTCTTCGTAATCTACAAGCATTTCCCACCCTACATAAAACAAGTTGAGACATGTCCGTCACTGCACGTGCTTGATATAGGTCACTAATGCGTGCCAACTGCAAGTATGACTCATACACGCAACCGTTGCGTGGAGCAGGTGTCTGCTAGCCTAATGAAGCTGAGGGCAAAGATCTTAGCACGTGCTCAGCAATGACGTCAGCCCACCCCGCCGCCACGCCACCGCCACGCCACCAACCGTCGTCACCGCCAACCGTCACCACGCCGCCAACCGTCACCAGCCGTCACCAAACCACCACCCTAGCCACGCCCTCAGCCACGCCCCCTCCCCGCCACGCCACCGCCAACCGTCACCACGCCGCCAACCGTCACCAGCCGTCACCAAACCACCACCCTAGCCACGCCCCCCGCCACGCCCCCGCCACGCCACCAGCCGTCACCCTTGACGGCCGCCATTTTGAAATATGAGCCCGTGCTCTCACTGGATGCCTACTAGTGCTGTGAGGATCCGACAAAATTTGGATCCGAGTACCCGGATATCAAAATATCCGGATCCTCGGATATCCGATGTTCGGATCTTGAAGCGGATATCCGTAAATTTCATTCGGATTTGGATCCGGATCCTGATTTGGATCCGGATCTGGACTTCGCTCCGGATCCGGCTCCGGATCCGGATCCGGATCCGAATCTTGACTTGGATCCGGATCCGAAGTTTTGTTTACGGATCCGAATCTTGACTTGGATCCGGATCCGAAGTTTTGTTTACGGATCCGAATCTTGACTTGGATCCGGATCCGAAGTTTTGTTTACGGATCCGGATCCAAATTTTAGTTCTAGATCTGATTCTTCATTTCGAATGTAAAGGCAAACATTTGAAACTGAGTTCAAATTGAAACCATTGAAGTGGGCATGTTTATCTTTACAGCGGTCTGTAAACAGTAATACATTTTATAATACCCCTCTAAAATAGCCAGGTAGTTTGTACATATATAAAGAAGAAAGGAATTTACTTTCACAGAGTCCTATTTAGTTAAATGATGAATAAAAAATACAAATTTGTATTATTTCACATATACAGTAACATATTAATATGACATTAATTTCATTAATTTATTTTGTCATACTATGAGTATGAAGTTTGTAGCAAAACTCATTAAATGCTTTTTAAGAAAACGATTCTAATTTCTTTTCACTTACCATATAATTTTATGGGAGTTAGTATATGCGATATGTAAAAAGTACTTGCATGATAACATTTATTATTGCTCATTTAGAAAAATATATATTGTCATACTCTTAAACATACGAGTACAATAAAGCATAAAGCATAAAATTTCGCATGTAAAGAAAAGAAGGGAGACACTTCTTTGAAAATTTAAATTCTGCAGTTCTAAGATTTTATAACATTCATTAGAACAAATACTTGAAAGCAAAAAGGAATTAAGGTGAAATTTGAAAAATAATGGCCATAGGTTCATTGCAGGTAGCGAATACATATTTATTTACTTCGAGAACGTGTTTCACATAAAAGGGATTGTTTTTGTTACATACTTACCTACTAGTTCTGTGAAATTTCTTTGTTAGCAGATGCTAAAAGTTGTTCAACAGAAATTTAAACATCAGAAATATGCCGACATGAAACGAAAATGCTTAGTGGATTATTTCATAATCACATTTATTTGGTTTTACTCAGAATATTTGAAGAGAACCGATCCGGATACTGAAATTCCATATCTAAAATTCAATACTCATACTCACATTCGAATCTAAGATCAAATGCTCAAATCCGTTTCCAAGATTCGACATTTGGATCCGGATTCAAGATCCAGTACTGAGATTCGGATTCAAAATTCAATACTCAGATTCGGATCCAAATCCGATACTCAGATCCGGATCCGAAATCCGATACTCAGATCCGGATCCAAAATCCGATACTCAGATCCGGATCCAAAATCCGACACTCAGATCCGGATCCAAAATCCGATACTGAGATTTGGATCCGAGATCCGGATAGTTCAACATTCAATTATCCGGATATCCGGATATTTTTGGATCCGAAGCCGAAACTATCCGGATCCGGATCCCACCACTAATGCCTACTAACAATATCCTTGTTGAATGAAAAAATCGGTTATGGATTGCAAAATCAATTTGATTCTGACAATGCTGCGAATTATATGGATCAACATATAAATAATGAAGAACCACATAATAATACTTTGACTGGAAATATGATGCAAGAAACAAGTAGCAACATTCTGCAACAGGAATTACTAAAGATGCTTCAGAAAATATTAAAGAATGGACAAAAGCAACTAAACATACATAACAATATTGAATTTTGATACATGTTATTTTCAAAATTTCTTAATATACTGTCATTAAAAATTGTGGAATCGTGTATTGAGCCTGGCCAACGTGCTACTGAATTAATTATTTCGTAATTAACGTTGCCTACTGTCTGCACGTTAATAGAAAAGTAGCCTTTCCTATTACGGTATATTTCAGCATCATTTTTACCAGGTGAAAATAAAGTAATCGTTACTTACATATATTAATGGGGTACGTGGCTCAGTGGTATCGAATTAGTCTGTGGATTTTTTATCTAACAAACCTATTACACCTACAACTCAGGAAAATGAAGCAATGGCATAGAAATAATTTTGAGTGTCTTTTATTTGATCGGGAGTTGATGGAAATAGTATGTATTCCGGCGCTAACTCAGAAACAGCTTCTGCAACTCTACGGATGATACTTGATACTCTTGTCTAACAAATTGAAATTCAAATTTTTTTACTTCAACCTTACGGTTGTAAAATATTATATTATCATGTAAATTTAAAACTTATAACAAGGCTTGATAATGACACTAATCAGTGTCGAAACGTCGTCGTTTAAATAAAGATTTACTCGTATATTGAAAAGCCTAGTAATCCACTATTACAATAAATCATTATCCTTTCAGCTTATTAAAAAAATCTATCATTGTCACTGTACTTCAAAGTCATTCATATGACAAAAATTGAAATTTTATTTTAATTTAATTAATAAATCTCGGATAGAAGCAAATAATTTTACAATTGCCAAAAAAAGTTGGCCGAGAAATTCCAAAAATTTTTACTTAGTAATATTGGACAACACTACACTATAAATATTTTTTGTATCAACAAAAATAAATGATATCTAAATTCAAAACACAACTACATTGTAAAGAGTTACGGCAAGAGTTCCGCAGCTGCGTTTGAATTATAACTTAAAACATTTTCCAAATAAAAATGAGTGATATCATTTGTAAGCAAGAAATAAATTTTGATAAATCAAAACGTCACGAACGTAATAAATTAAAATAAATCGGACAAAATACTAAATTAAATATATTTTTTTAAACTATCATGATTAAGTTATTGTTTCAGTAATATCTATCCCATCAAACCGTAACCATCTCAAATTGCATTGGTTGACAAGGTATCAAACGTGCACAACTTGAAATAAGTTAGTTTTGTTAAATACAGAAATAAAGGGTATGATACAGCCTAGACGGTTTATCCGATTTATTTGCAACTTTTTTTATTTGATAGAGGTCAATCCAGGGGAGTGCCTTTTGATAGTCTTAAATTTTTCGTGCACATGATGTGCGAGAAAACTTGAAAAAACATGCGTTTTTGGGGCAAAATCAACTAAGAGTGTGGAGGCTTTGAAATTTTTAAAAAGAAGATCTACTGTCACTTTGACGTTTGTCAGTGGACATGTCGCATTTTTAATTATAAATTATTAAAATAATAAATGTTTTAGAGTACTTTTGAATTATTTTACATATATTGTGGGAATGAGTGGTCGTTTTGATTATAATAACGCATTTTAAATATGTGTATTTAAAAAGAAAATTTTTGACACTCCACTATGAAGTTGGTTTTAAAGCAAAACGTCAAATTGACAAGTTTTATAAAGTATAAAGAATATGGAGGCTTTGAATTTTTGAAGAAGAACATCTAACGTCATTTTGACATTTGTCAGGGGACATGTCGCATTTTTAATTATAAATAACTTCAAAATTAAATTTTTGTGAGCAGTTTTGAAATACTTTACGCATATTGTGGAAATGAGGAGACGTTTTTATTATAATTACACATTTCAAATACGTGTTATTAAAAAGTAAATTTTTGACAGTCCACAATGCAGTTGGTTTCGAAACGAAACGTCAAGTTTTATAATTTATACAGGTGAACTCAACCAAATTTGATCTCTATAATAATATACAGTAAAACCAAGCAAATTTTGTCTACGGCAAAGTTCAATTTATAAAAACCAGATAACTCGAATTAGAATCATTTGGGCACTCCTAAATTTTCTATGGATAATTGTTTAATTAAAAGTGCTTCAAAACCAGTCGTATTTGGTATATTATGAAAGTTCTTTTAAAGGGTACGTGTGCAAAACTAAAATATTTTCGATCGGCAATAGTTTTAGTGAAAGTACTTTAAGGCCTATTGTGTTTGGTACCTATGAAAGGTTATTTAAAGGGCTCGAGTACAAAATTTATTTTTTTTCCATCGGTAACTGTTTTAGTGAGAGTGCATCAAAACCCATCGTGTTTGGTATCATATAAAAGGTCTTTTGAAGGGCTCACGTGCAGAATTGGAATCTTTTCGTTCGGCAATTGTTTTAGCGAAAATAATGAAAGGGCCCGCGTATAAAATTTATTACTTTTAGATCGTCAATTGTTTTAGTAAAAAAGCTTAAAAAATATCGTGTTTGGTATTAAATGAAAGGTTTTTGAAGGGCTCGCGTGAAAAATTGATTCTTTTCGATCGTCAGTTGTTTTATTGAAAGTGTTTCAAAACATATTGTGTTTGGTATCAAATGAAAGGTCTTCTGAAAGGCTCGCGTGAAAAATTGTTTATTTATTTCGACAGATAATTGTTTTAGTGAAAGTACATCAAAACTAATTCTGTTTGGTACGCATGGAATTTTCTGATAGAATTATTACAATTTCTAGACAACAAAAATTTTGAAAATTTATTTAGGCATTAAATAATTGAGAATACATGTTTTAAACTGTTTTCAACTGATTTCATGCTCATATAAAAATTTGAAGACAAAATGTCCGTTAATTTTTAAAAGTATATAGTGAAACAGAGCATAATTTGTCCGCAGTAATAATATACAGTAAAAAAAAAAATAATAAAAAAATGACCGCAGCATTCTACAATGCAAACAAAGATAACTCGAAAAAACAATGTCAGAAATAATATTCCAGCGATTTCCAACAGTTTTTCAAAAAAGTTTAAAGAAAATTTCCAATTGATTTTATGTACAAATTAAATTTTGAGTATTCGATTTTAAGTTTTTAAAAAGAATACTAAAATCTTTAATAATATTATAACTTTATTATAATTTGTATATGTGGTTACATATGTGTCACAGTACTTGACTGTGCAGAGTCTACGATACAAGAGCGTGCTTATTCACTAAACTAACCTATTTATACATTTCTCTTATCTTCTAATGAGTCAACTTATGTCAGATGGTGTTATGACTAATGTAATGAAACAAACAGGTTCAAGGTACATAATTCCTCCCCTTTTAGTTTTTTCATTATATTTGTTCTTGCATAGCTAATTCACTTAGCTTTTTCCTTACCGTTTTTACCCTTTTTAACTTTCTTTCATTTCTATATATATTTATTCTAGGTAATACATATTTTCTTAAAATGTAACAACTTATTAATATGAATATTATAACATATATTATATAAGAGTGATGACTGCTATTTTCAATTTTGATTTCTTTTATTTTTGTAATTTTTGGTTCATTTAATATAATATCAGAGATATTCTGTAATTTAGTATCATTAAATTTTGAACTTATTAATTCCTTCTCAAATGTTTTAAATTCAATTTCTTTATATTTTTGTAAAATTCTTTTAAATGTGAAATTATTTATTTGACATTCTTGGTTAATTTTTATCTTATAGATTCCTTGAATATTTCTTTTTATTTTTATTTCGTTACAGTTCATTTGAATTTCTTGTTTATTTGGACTAATCATAATTAGTTCATTTGTATTTTGAATTAATTCAAAAGTATTCTTTTTCTCGATATTATGGTATTTGCAATCATCATCCTTCTGTTTATTTAATATATTTCCCATACATTTACTTATTTCTATAAACTGTGTAATACACAAGTATTTATTCTTAATATAACTACATTCACTTATTTTATAAGTCTTATCTTGTATAAAATATAATTGTTGAGGTTCACTCATTATTATAAATCTATCATTCTGAATCATGGGTAATGGGGTAAACTGGTTTAATTTGAAGGATTCTTGGGAGAAGGTTGGTATTGATATTATAAAGTATATTTCTCCGTTATAGTATTTACAATGGGTTTCTATTAGTTCGTTTAAATTCCAAATGTCGTTATTTTGTGTAGTTTGTTTTAAATTTTCGTAAGATATTATACTGACATCTAATTTGTGTAGTGAGCAAAAGGTTAAACTTGTTTCTATCTGTTTTGTTAATTCATTTAAATTCATTATTATTAATATTAATTTCTGAAATTTGCTTTCCATATCTATTTGTAATTTCCAATCTAAATTTCCTTTTAAAGCATGAATTATGCTCTCAATTTGACGTGTTAATTCTTTTTCATTATGTCTAACATTTTCTAATTGTGTATTAAATTTATTTGTCATATCTTTATTATGTTTAATGACTTCATCATTTTGTTCTTGTAATATATCCTGATTTGTTTTTAATTTATTAAACATTTATTCATATCTTTGACTATCCGTAGAATCTAAATTTCCTGTTATTGATTTAACAATGGAGCCTAATCCGTTTATAAGTCCGCGTTTTTGTCTTTTATTAAATAGTTTTTGAATTTGATTATTTAAGTCTAAATAATTGTAATTTAAAATATTAATGTATGTTTGGAATGTTTCATTATGGGGTTTTATATTCTTTAATAGATTATCTCTATTTGTTCTTAATTTTAGGAATTCTTCATAGATGGGATTTATATTGTAGTTATAGTATATTAGTTGTTCACCAGTCTTGATTTTGCATTCACCTAATTCGGCAAGGTGGAATCCATTATTGTTCGAGATATCTTGAATTTGTCCTTGACATCTGAAATTTTATTTAATTTTTAATTGATTTATTTTTATATTTTTACTTCTATTCTTTTTATCTAATATTTTAATTTTTCCTAATAAAGGGTTATAATTTTTAACTGAATATTTTCTGTATATTGGTTTCTTTATTTTATGAATAATTCTAGGATTCTGTTTAACGTATACTTTATCTTTTAATTCTAAAGGATTGTCATTTTCTATATTTCGTTTTAATTTTTCTCTTTCTATTCTATCTTTTATGATATGCCTAATTTTCCTTTGTTGTTCTTCATGATTTTCTCTTAATTTGGATTGGTCTGTTTTTATAAAAATGTTTTCATTTGATATTCCGAAAAGTATTTCAACTGGGCTTAGTTGTGTTGTACTATGTTTTGTATTATTATACGCTAGTGTAGCCATTCGTATTTTTTCTGACATTGCTATGTTTTTAGTGTCTGGTCTTGAGTGTAGTATTCTCAACTGTTCTATTAATGTTGAGTGAAGTCTTTCCACTGCATTACTTTTTGGGTTATTAACGCAAGTTATATGTAATTTAATTTTCTTTTTGCTTAAGAGATCTTTCATTAGTGTGTTATTAAATTCTGTACCATTGTCCATTATTATTTCCTTAGGTATTTTGTATGTTTCGAAATATATTCTTAATTTATCTGTTATTTGTTTTGCGCTCTTATTTTCGACCTTGATAATCTGTGCGTGCTTGGAGAACTGATCTAATATCGTCAAGTAAGGTTCTTTATTTAGTGATAACAAGTCTATGTTTATCATTTCAAATGGTGTGCTTGGTGTTATTGTAAGATTGTCGGTTGTTTTTATAGGTTTTCTTTCATATTTATTACATCGGCACGTTTCACAGTTGTTTATATATTCTTGAATGTCTTTATTCATGTTTGGCCAATAATATTTTTCTTTTAGTTCTCTTATTGTGGCTAAGATTCCTCTATGATTTGTAAGACCTGTGTGAAAGTCATGTATAATTTCTAATTGTTCTTCGTTATTTTCTACGTTGTTTACTAATTTTGTACACGCTATGATATTTATAGAATTTGGTTGGAAATTTTCTTGTAATATTTTTGAAACTTCCTTATCTAAATCTTTTTGAAATAAGGCTAAATATCTAATTTTTGGGGTGAGATAAGTTTTTATAAAATCTATAACATCTTGTTTAAAAGTTACTTTATTAAATTTACAAATAAGTCTTTGTTTTTTATTATCAAAATATTTTTCTATTTTTATTTCAGTGTCCCTGTCTACTTTATAAATTATTATTTGATTGTCAGCTATATTAATTCTCTCATCTAAATATTTTATTCCTGCTATGGGATTCTCATTTGCGCTGTGTATCGTTTGATTATCTTCTTCTTGATCTATATTATTTTGTTCGCTACTATTTTCTGTTTCATTATGGTTAACGTCGGGTAATGTGAAAACGTTTATTTCTATATTAGTATCTTCAAATATTTTGTTTATTTTTTCTCTTACTTTTTCCCATTCTAATATGTCTAAACCACATCCTAATTTTGGGATATTTATTATATGTAGTTCATTTATAATCATATAGTCTCTTAGTTCTTTTAAGGGTTTGTCTAAATTTTTTAGTAATGGTTTATCAAAATGATTTAATTTTGTAATCAAGTGAAATATTATTTTATTACTTATTTTTTGAATAATGATATTTTTATTATTTCGTTCTTTGCAAAAGTTTTTACAATCATATTTTAAATTTATTTGTTCAGCCAGACCTCGTGACATTTCACAGTCTTTTGATATACAATGTGCGATGGGGTTTTGTTCTAATACATCTCCTATTAAATTATTTAATTTAAATTTCGGTTTCTGTCTGGATAGTAGATCTGCAACAACATTCTCTTTACCTTGTAAATAGTTTATCTCAAAGTTATATTCACTCAATTCTATTTTCCATCTAATTAGTTTTTGATTCGGGTTTTTCATGTTGAATAACCAGATTAAAGGTTTGTGATCGGTTTTTATGGTAAACTTCCGTCCGTAAATATATGGTCTAAAATTTCTAACTGCCCATACTATTGCTTTTAATTCCTTTTCTATTGTGCTGTAATTCTGTTCTGCTTTATTTAGAGTTTTAGAGGCATAACATATAGGTAATTCTTTATCGTCTGTTTTTTGTGCTAATATAGCGCCTATTGCAAAGTCGCTTGCGTCTGTAGTTAGTATAAATTCTTTGTTAAAGTCTGGATTTTGTAATATTGGGGATTTTATTAATGTATTTTTACATTGTTCAAATGCATTCTTATAATTTTCGTCATCTATATCTATTTTAACATTTTTTCTTAGACATTGTGTAAAAGGTTTTGTCAAGTTTGCGTAATTAGGTATGAATCGTCTGTACCATCCTAAAGTTCCTAAGAATTGTTTTATTTCTTTTTGTGTTTTTGGTAAATTTAAATTTTTTATTGTCTCTATTTTCTTTTCGTCTGTTGTTAGTCCGGTTTGATTAATTTTATATCCTAAAAATTTAACTTCTTGTTGTAAAAATTCTGACTTATCTATTTGTATTTTTAAATTTGCTTGACGTAGTTTTTCGAATACTAGTCTTATGTTTTTTAAATGTTCTTCTAAGTTTTTGCCAAATATTATAATGTCGTCCATATATACTAAACAAATTTTATTTATTAATTCGCCTAATGCTTCATTAATCATTCGTTGAAATGTGGCAGGTGCGTTTTTAAGTCCAAACGGCATTCTAATGTATTCGTAGTGTCCAGAACTTGTAGAAAAAGCTGTTTTTTCTCTATCATTTTTATTCATTTTTATTTGGTGGAAACCTGAATGTAAATCTAAGGTTGTAAAGTATTCGGAAGGTCCGATGTGATCGAATATCGTGTCAATGTTGGGTATTGGGTATTTATCGTCTTTCGTTACTGAATTTAATTTTCTGAAATCTATTACCATTCTAGTTTTTTGTTTTCCTGAAGCGTCTAATTTTTTTGGTACGATCCAAATAGGGGATGACCAGGGTGAAAATGATTTTTGTATTATTTTATTTTCTAATAATTTTTTTACATGTTCTTCGATGTCTTTTTCGTAAATTTGTGGGAGTCGGTAATTCTTTGTATATACCGGCGTTTCATTTGTTACATGAATTTTGTGTTCTATGGTGGTAGTGCAGGTTAGATTTTCGTTTTCATTTGGAAACAGATCCGTGTATGTGTTTATAAGTTTATCTAATTCCCTTTTTTCTATATTATTTAAATGACTGTTTCTAATTTGTATATTATTTGTTTCTGCTTTTAAATTTGTTAATTCTTCTAATTTGTATATTTTATCATCTAATTTTACTTTATTATCTTTAAAGTTTAATTGTATATTTAGTATTTTAAATGCTTCTATTCCGAGTAGTATATTATATGTTTTATGAAATTTATAAACGTAACATTTTAAAGGTTTTTTATGAATTTTTATTATTGTATATTTATCGCAATTAGATTTTCCGTTTACTGTTTTAAAAGTTAATTTTTCATTATATGTTTTTACTTTAAATTGTTTGACTAAATCCGGGTGTATAAAGTTTATTGAAGAGCCTGTATCAAACAGTATGACATATGGATCAATTTTTAGTGCTGGTAAATTCGTTGTTATAGAAGACATTACTACTGTATCTCTTCTATCGGTGTCTCTAAATCTAAAAAAGAATCTTCATAGATTTTCTTTTGTTTTTCTTTCTCTAATCTTTCGTTGTTTAACTCTTCATCTATTTGTTTATAAAATGCTTGTTCCGTCTCGAAATCTATTTCGTCTAAGTCTACTTCTTCTATGTTATTATTTTGTCTTATTGTTTGTGTAGACATTGGTTGTGTGATTCGTGTTTGTTGTGTCATAGGTTTTGGATTAAATCGTTTCGTCTCATAATAGTTTTTTATATTTTGTCTAGGTGCAAAATTTGGGTTAGCTCTCTGGTATTGAGGTGGTTGTCTGGGATTAAATGATGTTGATGGGAATGTTTGTGATGGGAACTTCTGTGGAGGTTGCCCATTGCAAAATTTTGGTCTTTCTACATTGTTTCTCAACATAGGTGATTGATTATACGTATTAATAAAGCTAAATTCATTTTTAATCATTAATTCTATTTGTTCCAAAGTTGTGGGATTTTTAATAAGGAATGATCCTCTAACATGATTTGGTAATAAAGATATAAATCTTTTTACTATAAATTTTTGGTTTTCATGAATTATTGCATTCTTCTGATCTTGTGAGTAATTTGTTAAATGTATTTTTGACTTGTAAAGTGAAAATTTTTCAAGCATTATTTTTAACGTTTGTTCTATTGATTTGGAAAATTTAGTATCCATTAGTTCTATCATCAGTGTTTCTGATGTGCTTTTATCTACAAAGTTTGTGGTCAGATATAGTTTTAAATCTTCCCATTCTGCAAATTCATTATTACTAGTGATTTCAATTGCTTGTTCAGTGAGTTTTAGTTTTATCAAGCTGAATGCAAACATTCGCTGATTTGCAGTGAGATCTAGTGTATTAAAAATGTCCATAATCTTTGTGGCTTGTTTTATAAAATTATTTAACGTTTTAATATTACCATTGTAACATGGGATTGTTTTGAGGTACATTTCTATTTCTTGTACAGATGTGGTAGCCATTGTTATGCGATTTAATCTACTAGGTTTCAATTTAATTTTAATATATTTAGTTATTGGTAACGGTGTTAAGGAATCGTCTGATTCTATTGATTCAGAGCTATCGCTCTCTGACATAAGTTGTATTATGTGTGTGATTGACCTGTGCCGGGTCTCGGTATTTTTATTACTAGTCGTAGCTAGAAATACCCCTGTGTATTATGATATAAAAGTTTTACAAACTTTTTAAATAAATTCTTACATTTGTATGATGATTGTGATTGTGATGATTCTTGTGAAGATCATCTTCTGTTGCGGCTTCTTGTTCGTAGTTTTCGTGTTGTCTAGTAGAGACAGCAAGTGCTTCTGATGAGTGACGTGTTTCGGAACAGCAAGTCTTCCTAGTTGATTGGTTGACGTGATCTCGGAACAGCACTCTGAAGTACGTGAATCTTGTAGACGAACGTTGTGCCTTTGCGGCCTGATGGGTCCTGTTCGACCGGTTTTCGTAGATTTTTGTAGGTTTTGCTTGGTAAAGGATAAAAATCCACCACACAATTTTTTAGTTGTGTTTCGAAGCTATTGATCCTACCGACTGCGCCAATTAAATTTTGAGTATTCGATTTTAAGTTTTTAAAAAGAATACTAAAATCTTTAATAATATTATAACTTTATTATAATTTGTATATGTGGTTACATATGTGTCACAGTACTTGACTGTGCAGAGTCTACGATACAAGAGCGTGCTTATTCACTAAACTAACCTATTTATACATTTCTCTTATCTTCTAATGAGTCAACTTATGTCAGATGGTGTTATGACTAATGTAATGAAACAAACAGGTTCAAGGTACATAATTTACATATAAAATATAAATGTGGAATGTCATCAGAAATGACGTCCGAAGTATTTTTAATATATAGCAAAATGTATACGGAAATAAAACATGGTAGATGATATTTGAAAGGGCTTTAGAATAAGTTTCAGATGAAATTAAAAAAGTTGAAATTTTACGATAGGCAATTGTTTCAAATTTAATGTATTCCAAATCATAACTTTAGAAGAACTTTCAGATGAAATAAAAAATATATATTTTACGACGGTCAATTATTTTAAACATAAAGTATTCCGAATTATACCGTGTATAGTGCTATATGAATGGGATTTAGAAGAATTTCAGATAAAATAAAAAAAGTTGAAATTTCACGATCCTTAATTGTTTCAAACATAAATTATTCCGAATCATACCGTCTTTGGTGTCATATTGAAGGGCGTTTAAAAAACTTTCAGATGAAATAAAAAAAGTTAAAATTTTACGATCCTCAATTGTTTCAAACATATATTATTCCGAAACATGCCTTCTTTACTCTCATATGAAAGGGCTTTAGAAGAACTTTCAGATGAAATAAAAAAAAGTTAGTTTAGCAAAATGTTTTCGGAAATAAAATACATATTTTATTGAAATTTTACGACAGTCAATTGTTTTAAACTTAAAGTATTCCGAATCATATCGTGTTTGATATCATATAGAAGGGCTTTAAAAGAACTTTCAGGCGAAATAAAAAAAATTAAACATTGCAACCGTCAATTGTTTTAAATTTGAAATATTCGGAATAATGCCGTGTTTAATGTCATATGAAGAGTTTTTAAAGAACTTACGATATCAATTGTTTCAAATTTAAAGTTTCGCAAATCATACCGCGTTTGGTATCAAATAGAAGGTCTTTTAAATGGCTCGCATGCAAAATTGACTTTTTCGATCAGCAATTGTTTTAGTGAAAGTGCATCAAAACATATTGTGTTTGGTATCAAATGAAAGGTCTTTTGAAGGACTCGCTTACAAAATGTAATACTTTTCGATAGTCAATTGTTTTAGTGAAAGTATTTCAAAGCCTATCGTGTTTTTTTTCAAATGAAAAGTCTTTTAAAGAGTACGCGTGTTAAATAAATTTTTTTTTGATCGTCCATTGTTTTAGTAAAGGTGTTTCAAAACCTATCATATTTGGTATGAAATTACAGGCCTTTGAAGGGCTCGAATATAAAATTGGTATTTTTTTCGACCGTGAATTGTTTTAGTGAAAGTACTTTAAAACCAATCATGTTTGATATAAAATGAAAGGTCTTTTGAAGAGCTCGCGTACAAAATTAAATACTTTCAGAACTTCAATTGTTTTCGTGAAAGTATTTTAAAATTTATCGTGTTTGGTATCAAATGAAATGTCTTTTAAAGGGCACGCGAATTAAATTGATTTTTTTGAGCGGCATTTGTTTTAGTGATACAGATTTAAAACCTATTGTGTTTGACATCAATTAATAGGTCTTTGCATGAATAAACGTACAGAATTGAAAAGTTTTAGATTGGAATTAGTTCAGTTTATATTTTCTAAATTGTCATACAGAAGTGAACCTTACTTTAGTGTCCGTGGAGCCTAGTGTGAGGCCTGGCGAAGCCAAGCCGACCGCTAGTGTAATATACTAATATATACTGGCCGCCATTATAAACATTTATTTATCTGATGTAAATATATCATCACGCCTTCTACCCATTATTGGGAGTGCCACTCTGCCGAAGCAGATCTCGGTAAGTGATATATTTTGCGCGTGAAGTGCGGTTACCAGTCGTCAAATCTTGGCCCCCAAAGATGTTAGTGGTGGAGGAGCCACAGGGATAGTTTTTTCAAAATTATGAAAATCGTTTTTCGCCTGTGGGAATCGAACCAGGGTTCACAGGATCCACAGGCCTACTTCATACCACTGAGCTAGCCATCCCTTATCTTATGTTTTATAATGAATAAATTGACTGTTGTAATATTCATAATTATAATTTAATTACTAATATATTAGAAATTACTACAAAAAATGTACACCTCAAATAATAGGTAAAGGGCACTTATATTTGCGGATTTAAAATATATATATTTTTGTTCTATAATAAGTATATCAAATTGTATAACTCAATAAGGTCACATGCATAGGTATATAAACAGCCTGTATAAATAAAATTGCCATATGACATACTCTTATATGTATAAATAAAACGACTGCCTCTGAGTGGTTCGGATCTCACTAATGTTGTGTGGCCGTTGTGTTCTAATTAGGATTAAGTCCTAAATCAGTTTTTACGGTGCGAGTAAGATGTTTTCGGACGAGGCGATAAAGAAGCCGACTTTTTATTTTCGAAATGAGTACCATAAAATAGATATTATTAACGAACGTGTAACGTAATTGAATTATTAAACATTATTTTTATATCCTAATCTTGAAAGTGACATTTTAAAATGACTGTAATTAAATGTGAAAAACTGTTACCTAGCTATCTTGCGATACAATACTGTAATATTCTATTACGATATCCAATACAGGAAAGTATTACTTACCGAACTGAAATCACAAAAACGACACAGTATAAAATAAATAAATTAATTAATTAAACTTGAAATTTTCTAATTCCAAATCGCGAATCAATTTATTAATCACTAATGAAATAAAATTCAATCAAGATTTAGTAATTAGATTTAATTTCCATTAAATTGTTAATTTCGAAATCTGATAATTCATTGCGGGATATTAAAAATTTTAATTATCTTTCCACGTGTTTATAATGAACGAAGATATTGTATTTGAATTTGACGCTAATTTATGCACAAATTAAAATCATAACGTTTCATGATCAAGATACTACAAAAAAGTGGTTTACTAAAATCTGTTAGTCTGTCTGTCAATATTTCTCGCCTATAGGTATTTTCCGTGATTAAGGTAGTACTAGTGTGACGGTTGCGCCATCGATTGTCGAGTGGCGAATCTGACGCTCAAAAAAATATAAAAAATGAATCAAATAAGTGTTTTATACCTATTATGATTTGAATATCATGAATTGTTAACAGGTTGTTGGTCTAGTGAATTTTCAAATACCATACCACCGTATGGTGTTACCATTATAAATTGGAATTCTTAATTTTTCGTTAAAAACAAGGCTTTGCATGGCTATATATCCATTACTAAACGATAACAAACTTTCTCCTTCTGATACAATATACATGGATAGTTCTAGAACATCATACTAGTTTTTCAAATGAAACTGCAAAATTTTAGAGGTACACAAACCAAATATATGCGATTCTGAGTAACGATCGCCATAAGCCCCGTGTATAAGAACTCAAATTTATAAGCAAATATATTTGTTCACAGACGAGGAATGTGTTTCATATTTTCACGCTAGTACTACCTTAATTAAGCGATTCAAATGAAAATGTTATGGAAAATCAGTTATGCTATCGAACTGAATAGTAATAAAAATTAAGTATACTCGTAAAAATTGTGAAAAATAATTAAAAAATTCCAATAAAATTTTATATACATAGGTACTATTATAGTATTTTATCAGTATTTTGAATTTCAATGTTCTGATAATTTACAAAATTGCGGAAAAGTTGCATACATCTCTTGTACAAGACTCGATAACAATAAGAGCTACGACCGTAAGGTTAAATTAGACAAAAATTTAAAAAAATGAGGCAATAGTAAAAATAAAATAAATATATGATCACGCCTTTTACCCATTACTGAGTCTAGTGCTCGGCAAAAAAAGATCTCGGTAAGTGATATATGTATGCATGTGAATTGCAATTACCAGCCGTCAAATCCAGGTCCCCAAAGATATTAGTGGAGGGGCAGCCACAAGGGTTATTTTAATGTTGTGAAAATTGTTTGTCGGCTGTGGGAATCGAACCCGGATTTTCAAATCTACAGGCAGACTCGATACCATTGAACTATCTACTCCATAAAAATAAATAAATAAATAACAAAAGTTTAATACGAACTCATACCAACAGGACCTAGTGAACTAACCGCTTGGGACGACGCCCTCGTCAGCTATCAATACTACAAGGATATGAGGTACCTGCGAGACCTCACCTTGCACGATTACAACAAATAGGAATAATGGTAGTACTAATACCAAGAGTGGTTGAAGAACGAACGTTGCTACGAGCACTGGCTGTCTACACAGACCCGCAGAAGAAGGAAGCGGCTACCAGCTACACAGAGATTGAATTAGTGAATCAGTGTGACTGAATTGTAAGCGTGAAGGTACGAAGGTAGGGTGAAAAGTCCCTAAAAAATGAAACAAGAAATGATTTATTTGGTCAAAACATATTATATTTCTCAACATAATCTCCTTGTAGCTCGATACACTTCGTCCAACGTTTTTCTAATTTTTAGGTCCCTTCCAAATAATACGATTTTGGCAATCCTTCAAAATAGGCGTTTGTCTCAGCGATGACCTCATCTTTGGAGCCAAATCTCTTTCAGCCGAGCCATTTCTTCAAGTTTGGAAATAGATAAAAATCGCAGGGGGCTAAATCTGGAGAAAAAAGTTCTTCTTATTGCGCTTGAACATCGCCAAACACTCCTTTGAACTTGTTACACGGTCGCGCTTGTTGCTGAGAGCAAATACGGCACCCATCTGGCAGATAGCTTTCTCATATCCAAAAATGTATGCAATATGTTCCGTATCCGTTCGGTTGAGATGCTCATAGCTTCAATAATCTCGTGGACTTTAACTCGCCGATTGTCCAATATCGTACCATGGATTTTATCGACGATTTCTGGCGTTGTAACCTCAATTGGACGACCAGAACGTTCGGCGTCCTTTGTGGTCATACTACCACTACGAAAATCAGTAAACCACTTGTGAATCGTTCCAATCGATGGTGAGGAATCCCCATAATGTTTAACAAGCGATGCTTTGGTTTGCGTAATATTTTTTCCACGCAAGAAATAATGTTTAATCAAGACGCAAAATTCATTCTTTTCCATGTTTTCAAAATCTTAAATGTTGCTTGCTTTCGATGGGTGTCAAAACAGAACTGAATGACATATCAGTCTGAAAATTTTAATGCGTTCTAGTTAAAGATGGTACATCACAAATGTCACATGAGATTTGTGATTGTGACGCTATCTGTTTTATTTTTCAGGGACTTTTCACCCTGCCTTCGTAAGTATTGAGTGTATGAGTGAATATTGCATGATTATAAATTTAATTAAATGTGTTTCATTACCATCATGGCTCGTTCTTATAACTGTTTTATTATTTATATTATTAGATAATATCGACAAATTTTTAAATTGATAGTACAATAATTAATTCTAGGTTTTAGTATAAATATAGCGGTCGGCCTGGCTTTGCCAGGCCTCACGCTAGGCTCCGCGAACACTGAAGTAGAATTCACTTCAGTAAGACAATTGACACAATAATCACTTTCCTTAAAACAATTGTACATTTTGCTAAACTGTTAAAAATCTTTTGGACGTCATTTCTAACAGCATTATACATTTATATTTTATATGTATATGAAGTCAATTGAAATTTTTCTATAAACTTTTTTTAAAAACTGTTGGAAATCGCTTCAAAATATTTTTTTGCATTGTTGAATGCTGCTTAAAATTTAATTTTTTTTACAGTATATTATTTCCATGACAAATTTTGCTTTGTTTTATCATATACTTTTAAAACCTATTTGTCAAATTGATGTCTTGACTCACAAATTTTATATGAATATGATATCATTTGAAAACAGTTCAAAACATGTATTCTCAATCTTCTAATACCTAAATCTATTTTCAAAATTTCTGTAACTTGTCTAGAAATTGAAATAATTCTATCAGAAAATTCTATGCGTACCAAATTAGTTTCGATGCAATTTCACAAAAACAATTACCGATCGAAAAAATCTATTCTGCATGCGTGCTCTTCAAAAGATTTTTTATTAGATACCACACACGATAGGTTTTGAAGCAGTTTCACTAAGACAATTGCCAATCGATAAAATTCCAACTCTGTACGAAAGCCCTGCAAAAGATCTTTCATTTGTTATCAAACATGACTGGTATTGAAGTGCTTTCACTAAAACAATTGTCGATCTAAAATATTTCAATTAAGCACGCGAGCCCTTCAAAAAGACCTTTCATTTGATACCAAACACGATAGATTTTGAAGCACTTTCACTATAACAATTGTCGATCGAAAAGTATTTAATTTTGTACGCGAGCTCTTCAAAAGATCTTTCATTTGATATCAAACATGATAAGTTTTCAAGCACCTTCACTAAACCGATTTTCGGTCGAAAAAAACACCAATTTTATATTCGAGCCCTTCAAAAGGCCTGTCGTTTATTACCAAATACGATACAATGAACGATCGAAAAAAAAAATTTAATTTAAAACGCGTGCCCATTAAAAGACCTTTTATTTGATACCATACACAATGGGTTTTGAAACACTATCACTAAAACAAATGACGATCGAAATGTATTAAATTTTGTATGGAAGCTCTTCAAAACACCTTTTATTTGATAGCAAACACGATAGGTTTTGATGCACTTTCAATATAACCATTGACGAACGAAAGTACATATTTCAATTTTTCACGCAAGTCCTTCAAAAGACAGAATTCTAATCCGGAGATCCTGAGTTCGAATCCCAATCCCGCTAGAATTTATAATAACAACCACTCTGCGGCTCGGTGAGTCCGCTCCCTGTACTGTAATTGGGATTCATGTCTTGTTGTACATAGTAACATAAATAAATAAATAAAAGACCTTTCATTTCATACCAAACACGATATGTTTTGAAGCACTTTAACTGAAACAATTTTTTATCGAAAAAAAACTTTTTATGCTAGCCTTTCAAACTACCTTTCATTTCATGCAAAACACGATAAGTTTTGAAGCACATTTGCGGAACGAAAAAATTAAATTTTGCATGCGAGCCCTTCAAAAAACCTTTTATTTAATACCAAACGCGGCATGATTCGGAATACTTTAATTTTGAAACAATTGACAGTCGTAATATTTCATAATTTTTTTTTCTATTTCATATAAAAGTTCTTGGAATCACTGGATAAATACCTAAATCAATTTTCAAAATTTTTCTAATTTGTTTAGAAATTAAAATAATTCTATCAGAAAATTCCATGCGTATCAAATAAGATTAGTTTTGATGCACTTTCACTAAAACAATGACCGATTGAAAAAAATTCTATTTTTCACGCGAACCCTTCAAAACACCTTTCATTTGATACCAAACACGATATGTTTTGAAGTACTTTCACTAAAACAATTGCCAAACGAAAAATATTTAATTATATACGCGAGTTCTTCAAAAGACTTTTCATTTGATACCAAACACGATAGGTTTAGAAAAACTTTCACTAAAACAATTGACGATCGAAAAGTTTGTACGCGAGCCCTTCAGAACACCATTCATTTGATACCAAACACGATAGGTTTTGAAGCACATTCATTAAAACAATTGCCGATCGAAAACTAAGTAATTGTACGCGAGTTCTTCAAAAGACTTTTCATTTGATACCAAATACGATAGGTTTTGAAATACTTTCACTAAAACAATTGACGATCGGAAAGTATTATATTTTGTACGCGAGACCTTCAGAACACCATTCATGTCATACCAAAATAAATTTTGCATGCGAGCCCTTCAAAAAACCTTTTTATTTGATACCAAACGCGGCATGACTCGGAATACTTTAATTTTAAACAATTGACACTCGTAAAATTTCATATATTTTTTTTTTCTATTCCATATAAAAGTTCTTTCAAAACTCTTTTATATGATATTAAACACGTCTTTATACAGAATACTTAAAATTGAAAACAATTGACGCTCGCAAAGTTTAATTTTTTTATTTCGTCTGAAAGTTGTTCTAAAGCCCTTTCATATGATATCAAACACGATAGGATTCGAAATACTTTATGCTTAAAACAATTGACGGTCTTAAAATTTCAATCAAATTTGTGTTTTATTTCCGAAAACATTTTGCTTAACAACCTTTTTTTTATTTCATCTGAAAGTTCTTTTAAAGCTCTTTCATATGACACCAAACACGGCATGAGTCAGAATAGTTTAAGTTTAAAACAATTGACAGTCGTAAAATATCAATTAAATACGTGTTTTATTTCCGAATACATTTCGCTAAACTATTAAAAAATCTTCGAACGTCATTTCTGATGACGTTCCACATTTATATTTTATATGTACATTAAATCAATCGAAATTTTTCTCTAATCTTTTTGAAAAACTATTGGAAATTGCTGGCATATTATTTCTGACATTGTTTATTCGAGTTATCTTGTTTTTTGCATTGTAGCGTTCATTTTTTTTTATTATTTTATATTATTACCGCGGGCACATTTTGCTTTGTTTCACTATGTACTAGGGATGTCGATTTTGTAAAAAAATGCCGAACGAATATTCGGTCAACCGAATATTCGTATCCGAATAGTTCGGATATTCGTTAGTTTCCATATTCGTATCCGGATATTCGAATATTCGGATCAGAATATCCGGATATTCGGATAATCCAATATTCGAGATTCATATACGATTTCGAGAAATTTAATATTCGCCCACCTCCAATTACCCATAATTATATATTTTATATTATATATTACGTGAGTAAAATGAAAAAAACTGATTCATAATTATTTTATTTGGATAACTATTTGCATTTATTAATTGATGACAATATGAAATTCGCATTATTTTGTTGTTAAAGTGTTTACTGTTTAGATTTTTGATTTCGTTTGTTTATTAGAATGTGCTAAAGTGTTGCAGCTAATTTAAAAATCTAAAGTATTTATTAAGAACTTTCGGCAATTCGAACTATTCGTTCATTATTATTGACTATTCCGATATTTGAACTCTTCGTATATTCGACTATTCGGATATTTGAATATTCGGATATTCGGATATTCGAATATTCGGATATTCGGTTACTCGGATATTCGGATTTTCGGATATTCGAACTATTTGGATAGCCAAAACCGAATATTCGTCATGTAAATATTCGAATATTCGAATATCCGGATAAAATCAACATCCCTACTATGTACTTACACTAAAACAATTGCCAATCGAAAATATTTTAATTTTGCACGCGTGTCCTTTAAAACAACTTTCATACTATACCAAATTCGATAGATTTTGTAGCATTTTCAATTAAATAATTACCGATAGAAAATTTGGGAGTTCTATATATATATATATATATATATATATATATATATATATATATATATATATATATACAACACTTATCAAAATAGAATATAGGATATCCACGTATTGTATTATATTAAACGCATATATTACGTTTAACATAAAAGCCACCGAACAAGTAACCATAGAAGAAGGGACAGCTATAACAAAAGATTGTTACGCAGTTACTGGTGACATCTCTTGCTGCCCCATGAAATTATTATTAAAAATACCGATAATATAGAATACATAGTTATCATTCTCATGATCGTAATGACTAAAATATTTCAATTTATTAAAATCAAAATATATTACAAAACAACAAAAACAAACAATTAGTAAAAAGCTAGTTTTATTGAATAATATTTAAAATATTAATTAAACACGTACTAGTATGCAATACAAATAAATATGAATAATATACATTTTCGGCTTCTTATGCACACACTCATTTATCATTTCGCTACTTTCTTCAGTATCCGCATTCTTATATGTTGTTGTTATTGTTGTTATTGATAGAGATGTGATATTTTCATCCCGAATTGTTGAACATGAATTTATATTTACTAAAAAATAATTTTCATAATAATAAAAGTTTCAAATTTCACAATATTGTATTAATTACTTATATTGGTCAATATGTGGAACAGCCCCAATATTTAATTTTTTGATGATGTGAATCGATACTATAAATTTTGAAAATGAAGACTACATACGACATTGTGCATAAGAGTACTACTATAAGGCACATCAATTAAATCATTTCTATTATTATTATTTTCCAGCAATGTTCTTCGTAATAAATTATTTCGTGGTAAAACATGGAAAACACATTCTTACAATTTTAATTTTCTACTACAATGTGGTACCAGACACGCCTAAAATTATAAAATAGTATAAAATTAAATATAAAATTATAAAAGATACCTACTCACCATTAAATATAGATTGCAATAATGACGACAGATATGTTTATTATTTACAAATTTTACTTGTCAAAAAATAAAACATCGTTTGTCAAACATTTAAATATGTTTCACAGTCAACCATTTAAATTTAACCTACTATGATTCCTGTTATTAATTTTAAATTGATTTAGTTCATTTGGGGCAGCAAGAGATGGCATTAAAAATCGCGTAACAGGGTAACTAATGCAGCTGTCCAGGCCCTGATAAAAGCTGATAATACTTGTCTCCTATTTACTGCCTTTTACTATTTCTTGTATTCCGATTATTTATAGGATATTTTAGTATCTACTATTATAATTTGAAACTTTTCTCTCATCTACCACTAGTTCCGTCTTTTCCATAAGGGCACTGTAACAAATCATGGTGGTCAAAACGAGAATTTATCTTGACCACTGATTGTCGACGTGCTGAAGTTGGATAATAAGTAATGAAACGCTGCATGTGTGAGTGGTAAATATTTTATTAAAACAACATAATAAAAACTAACATAACACAAAGATAATGAATTAATTAAACAGCAAATAATAAATTAATAACATCATATTCTCGGGATAGACACCCTCGAATATTCTTCTACTCACGAATCATAACTACTATCTACGTACTAACATCTACTACTTTCGGACTGTCTGCTACATACTTCTACATTGTATACTATCATCTACTATCATTCACGAACTATGTTAAACTACGGCATTTATACTAAATAAATGCCAGATCGCAATAATTTCGCTGAATGTGGCAAATACCTCAGACGCTCGCGCGTGTTCCAAAAGGTGAATAACATGACATGTGTCTTAAAGACGCAATCTAATCAACAATTTTGCAAACAATTATTTCTTGTACATCCTGTCTGTTACAGCATATGGGATACGAGTCCAGAATCCTCGGCTTGAAGGGGCGCCTCAAAATGTCGAGGTCGTTATTTACACGGAAAATAGAGGAGTTTAATTTTAAATGCAATTTTGCCGTTAACATTTTTAATTTTAAATGTAAATCGAAAACCAGATGAGATTTCTAAATATTTTAACAGTGAACAAAATTTTACTAAATCTAAAAGAATAAATAATGCATATAGTAAAATTACTTTATTAATCCTATAAAATGTATACGGTATAAACGGGAATTTGTTGGGGGCAATTCGTGCGTTGTATGACGGTAGCGTGGCTGCGGTGAGAGTTGATGGTAGATTGAGTAATTGGTTTTGTATAGATGTTGGTGTGAAACAAGGTTGTGGGATGTCTCCGTGGCTGTTTAATTTGTATATGGATGTGTTGTTACGAACGGCGCTGAATGGGGTGGATGGTGTACATATTGGTGGTAGTGTTGTGCCTGCGTTAGCGTATGCGGATGATGTTGTTGTTATGGGTGAATCTGAAGAGCAATTGAGAAGAATGATTTTAAGTACATATGAAGTAGGAAAAGGTTTAAATCTGTTATTAAATGTTGATAAATGTAAAGTGTTAGTGTTTGAGAAGAGTGATTTGGTGACCGACTGCAATGTTTCTGTGAATGATGTGAGATTGGGTCAAGTGAATGAATTTTTATATTTGGGTAGTGTGTTTTCGAGGGATGGACGTATTGATTGTAAGATTGAAAGAAGAGTATCTGCGGGTTGCAAGGTATTGGGTGCTCTGGGAACCTTTGCTCGAAATGTGAATGTATCCAGAGATGCTCGATTGAGTGTGTATAATGGTGTTTTAGTGCCTTCATTGATGTATGGTAGTGAATGTTGGGTGTGGATGAAGAAACATGAAAGTCGTATAAATGCTGTGGAAATGAAGTATTTACGGGGTGTGTGTGGTTATACTAGAAGAGTTCGTGTCCGGAATACGTTGGTGTATGATGAGTGTGAAATTGAAAAGAATGTAGTTTGAAAAGTAGGTATAAGTCAGTTGAGATGGTTTGGGCATGTAGAACGTATGTCGAATGACAGATTAGTAAAACAGGTATATGCTTGTGAAATTGAGGGTGAACGATTGCGTGGGCGACCTATCAACAAATAGATGAATATGATTGAAGGATTGTTGCGTGAACTAAAGTTTCCGAGTACGAGAAACAAACGTGCTTGTATGAAGGGAATTATGAATGTGGATGAAGCTAAAGTGGTGTGTCAAGATAGGAACGTTTGGCGAAGATTAATTGTGAAATGGATCTGATGATTTAAGAAGTGCAGGAATTTAGATTTAATTTTGTTGTTTAGTAATTTCATTAGAGTGTTTATCTGCAATTGTGTGAAATTGACTTTCAGAAACAAGCGCAGAGCCGACACTCCCTTCGTTTCTGATCTTTTTTTATTCGTTTTCTGATCTCACTTTGAGTGTTTAACTGCAATTGTGTGGAATTCACTTTCAAAAACAAGCGTAGAGCGACACTCCCTTCCTTTCTTATCTTTTAATTCGTTTTCTGTTCTTACGTAGAGTGTTTAACTACAATTGTGTGGAATTCACTTTCAAAAACAAGCGCAGGGCGACACTCTCTTCCTTTCTTATCTTTTTGTTTTCATTATGCATGTGTTATGTACGTTGAAGAAATAAGATAAATGATAAGTGAATAATTGATGAGTGAAAGATTGACAAATGATTGGATGAATGTGATTAAGAGTTTTTTATGTAAGAAATGATTTTGAGTGTGATAAATAAATGAGTTTATATGGAGAGATCTATGAAAGTGACTGAAGTGAGGGTGGTGTATTTGAATGATAATGTTTGACGGAGGCTGATTATTTGATTATGTTTTGAGTGAATGTTTTATGAGTGATTTTTAGGGTTCGTGCTACCCCATTTGATGGGATATAGCGTGAAGATATGTATGTATGTATGTATGTATGTATGTATGTATGTATGTATGTATGTATGTATGTATAAAATGTATACAAATATGTATATAACTTTATAATATTTAAAAGAACTTTGAAACGTAATAGAAGATTTTGCTCAAATTCCGGAAGAAACCAAAATCATTAACTTCATTTATATTTAATTTGTATAAAGCTAATCAGAATAACCAAGTCACCAAATATAAGTAAATACTGATGTTTCATTCACATGTTTTTTTTATTTTCAAAAAGGGTCCAAGAGCCTCTGCACGGCCTTGTCTATTTAACAACTTAAATTATTTGAAAATATTTGCTATTTTCACGTACGTTCAACATATTTGTAAATAAAATAAAAAAATAAATACATCTGAGTGTGGCACTCTGCCGAAACAGATCTCGGTAAGGGATATATTTTTGCGCGTGAAGTGCGGTTACCAGTCGTCAAATCACGGCCCCCAAAGATGTTAGTGGTGGAGGAGCTACAGGGGTAGTTTTTGAAATTATGAAAATTGTTTGTCGCCTGTGGGAATCGAACCAGGGTTCTCAGGATCCACAGGCCGACTTCATACCACTGAGCTACCACCCGATATTGTATTTTAGATATTTAGCATTATATTATCATCAATTCATAAGTAAGTTAGTAGTAGCTCAATAGATAGAATTTACGCCTAACAAGAGTTCACGTAAATATATTACTCGTATAATACAGAGTTGGGCAGTAGCTAGCTACTTTTATAGCTTAGCTAAATGAGAAAAAATATAGCTGTAGCTTGTAGCGAACTGTTTTTTTCTATTAGCTTAAAAATATTGTTATAACAACTGAAGCTACTTTTAAAGCTACTTTTTGTAGCGTACAGCTACCACTGTTCATTAAGAAATACGTATTAATTTTTGTTTTGTATTTGAATTGTACCTTCTTTATTGTTTTCTATAACTGTAGAATAACAAATTATTATATAGTTTAAAATCTATTAACATATTTTATTTTCCCCCTGTTCTTAACCTATTCTACTTTTGTATTATATATTAAATGAACTACACATTGACTGTTTAGGAGTCTTCTGTTAATGTGACTGTTAATTTATTCCGATATAAATAAAAATTACCTATAGCATCAAAAATTAACTGTACATTTGTCCATTTGCGATTTTTGATAATGAAAGCTTTTAGCTGTAGCTTAGCTATATTTTACAAAATGTAGCTTATAACTGTAGCTCAGCTACTTTTTTAAAGAATAGCTGAAGCTGTAACTTAGCTACTTTTTTTAAGTAGCTTGCCCTGCTCTGGTATAATACTAACCACATATTCGATTCTCGAAGCCAAAAG
This sequence comes from Pterostichus madidus, assembly GCA_911728475.2. Taxonomy (NCBI): domain Eukaryota; kingdom Metazoa; phylum Arthropoda; class Insecta; order Coleoptera; family Carabidae; genus Pterostichus; species Pterostichus madidus. Next base: position 19,361,214 of record OU452309.1, on the reverse strand, counting down.
TACAAACACCAAATAAATATGATTTGAATCCGGCTGCATAACAAAACTGAAAACTAAACATACTATTAAAATAACTTAAAACTACCTGAAAAGGAAAATTAAGTATTAATATGGGTGAAACTGGAAATGAAAATTGTTTTAAACCACACGCACATTCACGCATACATTCACACTAATTGATATAAAGTTGCCTTAATATTAAACATAATTTTAGCCCTATTTGTAGTTTAATAGCTGACTAGATTATGAAGACTCTAATCGCGTCGCAAATTTTTTAAGCGTATATAATTTTAACCCTATTTATAGTGTAGTAGCTAACTAAAATTGTTAAAAGTCCCTAATCGCGTTAGAAATCTTCTTTGCTGAACGCTATTATATTCTTTATAATAAAAGTCTTCAAGTACAAATTTTCTATACAGTGGGGGCCCTGACTACTAGAACAGGTCGCCCCCGAATAAATAAATACAATAACCCCAACCCTCAGGACAGAGTGAACAGGATATGCAATCTAGGCCGCACGTTAGGCGACGACACGGACAAAAACTAAAACAAACTGTGTGTGTGTTTTCTTCACCTAAAAAATGTGTCTTTGAATTTACAAATATATGTAGCCTCATTATTATATGGAGCGATTCTAAAACTGCACAAGACTTACTCCTTAAGTCAGTGCGGACAAGATTACAACTAATATTTAGTAAGAAAGTTGTATAAGGACCAGAAACAGGGTTTGCCTGATTTAAATCTTGATTGAAATCAGTGTTTTTTTTTTTTTAATCTTGTTTAGATTTTTGTTAGTATTTTGTATTAATTTAAATATGTTTCTGGTACAGAACAAAGAAAGTGTCTTAATAAAAATTCAGTTGTTTAAAAAACATTTTTAAGGATTTTAGTAAAACAGGCAAAACAATTTTCAATATTTATTTATTTAATTATTATTAAACAAAACACAATATCCATTCAATCGAATCACAAAAAAATATAAATTAAATCATACACCCCAGTTGTAAATTCATATAGTTGAGCATAAAGTTTAGGAAATTCGTGTAAAAACTTGAAATCTGCAATAATAATCAAAACTACATATTTTTCAAAGAAATTTTTCGTATAAATAAATACTAATAACTTTTAGTCCATTTAGTGACATAATTTTTTTTAAATACTAAAAAAAATCGTGGTAAATTCAAGAAAAATATAATTTTTTTATCAACCCTGACCAGAAGTAAAGGTTACTTAACGTTTGGACCACGTACCTCTAACATCCTTATAAGAAAGAGGACAAGCCAAGGTGATACTCAACGTCCGAACACGACAAGCCCAAGACTACCTCGAAAAAACTCAAAAAGAGCTTCAATGAAAACAGAAACATGGTCATTCAATAGTTTCCATCATTTATTTAGGGGAAAATGGTCAGACATTGCCTGAATTTGAATCAGGGATACTTAGTAACGTGTTAATTAGCAAACAGATGTAGGAATGAAATTGTACTCTGTTAGCTACATACAGAGTTATCCAATTAAAAACGTAAGTTCATTAAACAGTAAATTAAATTTTAATTTCCAATTAAATATATATATATATATATATATATATATATATATATATATATATATATATTCGCTTTAAAAATGACTTTAAATTAAACAATAGTTATTTACGATATAAATGGAATAAGAGCATCATTAAGATACGCGTGTGAAATTTCAAAAACGAGGAGATGGCCGAGTTGTGTAATCATATAAGTATTTTAATGATGCATTATCACACAAAAATATATCGTACATAATTTTATCTGTGACTACGATATCAATTAAAATTGCAACAAATGTAATTTTGAATTCATAGTTCTCATAATTATTTGACATTTAAAAAATTGTAACTATCATTTTTCACAGCGATAAGTACTTTATTAAAGCACTAATGCGATAATAAATTATTTATCTCACTCAAAATGAATGCGAAAAGTGTCATTTACCGCACGGTAGTAGATAATAATTATTTAAATTAATCTTTATGCAAAGAAAAATTTGAAAAAAATACTAGCATTTAAATATAAAATTTATCAGCCCGATTCTCAAAAAAGTTTTAGATTTCCTAATCTTACTTTAATACGAGTATTAAAAGTTAATTCAAATCATTTTCCAGAAACCAAATGATATCAAGATTATATTAGAGCTACTTTAAATTTTTTTGAAAATATGGTTTAATTTAATTTTATGAATCCAAAATTCAGAATTAGCTAAAACTCTTGAGCTGTTGGTGTTTAAAAATCTGGCATTTATTCGGCAATTTAGTTGATAACTAAAGGAATATACACTATATATTTTTATAATATTAGTGAACTTCGCTAGGAGTTGAGCCCAGTTACTATTACTTCGGGAACAAATTTGAATGTTGTATTAAATGTTTAGTTGCTACCCTAATTGAATTATAATATTGCGGAAACCGACCCGAACCCGAAAAAAAATCGCGAAAATTAATTATCAAAAATATATTCAACTAAATCAATTATGTATGAGTTAAATATTAAAAAGTCAAAGTGTTTCTCAAAATGTGTTAACAAAAAAATTAATAATTCGCGAGTGTACCGATTAAAATAATTAGCAAAATAAGAGCAAGTGTTCAAGTTCTTGTAGAAAGATCCCTCGATGATAAAGGCCCTTTAGAGCCCCTCATAAAGCCCTTGTAAAGTTGTAAGGCCCATAAAGGCCACGTAGGCCTGCAGATTCTTCAAAAGTTGTTGAAAAATTACCGAGACCTTCATACTACCACCAGCTGACCATACTTGTTTAAAAAATGTTTAAACAAATATAATCTAGCAGCAGATAATCTTCGCAATTGATATTTAATTAGCGAAACGTACGAGTATTCTACTTTATTATTATTTGCTATTCGATTACTGTTAAATTTAAATGTTATACAACAAAGTGTCGCCGATTAATTAAAAAATATATTTCTACTAAGTGTAACTTAAACCTGTTTTGAAATTAAATTTAAAATATTTTTCAATAGTTACTACAGCGTGATCAAAAGGAATTGTTACAGTTGGCAATAAAAAAAACTATTGAAATTGGTAAGCCTGGTAATAAATTTATTTCCTGTTGTTGACAGCGACATTTAAAATTTAAATTTGAGTACATTTATTAGTACATTTAAAGTATTCTAAAGTATTTCTATTACTTAAAAAGTCAAAATTCTATTAGCTGTTAGACTCCTGACATATCCTATTTGTATTTATTTGAAATGTCAAATAGCATTTCCGCCTTTACCTAACCTTGTGCCAACTGTGGAATAAAAAGATCTCTGGAATTGTATTGCCAACTATAACAATTCCTTTTGATCACCCTGTAGAATTGTTGCAGAAATAACAGGTCGAGAATCACATTTCAACTACAACAAAGAATTTAATCAAGCAAATATCAAATTAATTGTGCAAGCATTCATTCATTAAATGAAAAAGATAGAGAATAATAGACACATGTATTTTATCCTGACCTTAGCCTTCTGTAGTTCTTCAGAACCTGTAACAAATAAGAAAAATAAATGAGTACACACTAAATACCCCTGTGGTTTCCCTCATCACTAACATCTTTCGGGGCCATGAATGACGGCTGGTAACCGCAATTTACGCGCATAAATATATCACTTACCGAAATCTGCTTCGGCAGAGTGCCACGCCCAGTAATAGTTAAAAGGCGTAATTATATATGTATGTAAATGTAAATACAGATCAATCAAGCACGAAAATTAGCAAAAATATTTTTTTAAATGCATTACACACATTTAGAAGACTAATTTTGAGCTCTCAGCAAACTGGAACCGCCTTTCTCATATGTTGGACACTTTTCACTCATTCACAAATATTGTCTTTCATACACTTTCACAACAGATCACTACTTTTCACAACACACGAGGTTTAAAGAGCGTACGTTACTCACAACACACGAAGTTTAAAATGCACACTGCTCACTGTAAATTATAAAATAGCTTCAATGTTTTAGAAGCTCATAACATAAAATAAGAACTTTTACAGAATGGTCGAAGCTGCTGCGGCACAAATGCGCTTGGATCCGAACGAACAAACTTGGCGAGATCGGTTACGCAAGAAATAAATTTATCGTTTCTAATGCTATAATGCTATTACCATGGAATATAATTATCGATTTTTTAACTTAGGGATATATTATTTGTACATATGTACAGCAAATGTATGTTTAAGATAGTAAATGACAAATAAATGTAATGTTTTATAGAAAATGAAAATACACTTCCAGGACTTGAAATATGAATTTCAGTACAAAACATTTAATAAATCAATAAAATAATATATAAAAATTAACATTTTTTATAAGGCCATATTAATTTGCAATTGTTTTAAATAAAGAAAATAGCAAACGTACCCTAAACGTTACAGATATATGCAATGCATAACAACAAATTTCAATTAGACTTTTGAGCAATTTTAAATATTCCCCGAGTAAAAATAACTATTGAAAACAATAAATAGATGCTTAAATTTACTCCTCGCACCATATTTTGTTAATAACTAACAATATTTCAAACAAAATTTGTTAAGGTGAAACATACGGGCTGAAGTTCGTCAACCAACAATTTGTTATCGTGTATGTAAGGTCCTGACAAAAATGTAGATTTGACCAATCACAGAAAATCAGAAAAAATCTGTATAGAATAGTGGAAGGAGTATTGGAGCGCGTTTAAAAACTATACAAACTTGAAGATTTTCAAGAACATTATTTAAAATCACAGGAAATATTTCTATATGATGTCAACACAATAAATACTAAAATTTAATCAAATACAGTATTTTATTTGATATTATAATACAAAAATAAAAACATTTTTATTTCAGTTATACATAAGCATATATAATAGTATATTCAGTTAGCCTTGGTTACATAACAAGCTAATGACGTAGTGAAAATTGCTCCCATAAAATCTGTGTTTTTGATGGTAATTACTATCAATTTTGATTTGAATTTGTGTTCATTGTGTTGAAAAAGTGTTGTTTCTTCCATTTCAATAAGTTGTTTCGCTGAAATGTAAGTTTTCCTGTCTTTTTCCCTTTATTTCTTCTCGTTTTGACAGTTAAATTTTTCTGTCAGATTGTCTATTAGTTTATCAACAATCTTCATAGCAACCAGCTTCTTTTCTTGGTTACGCCAAACAAGCTGCGTTTTTTTCCTCCTGTCAGTCTATAAGTTCGTTCTTTTTATCTTTTTTAACAGGTATCCTTTTAAGGTGAAACATTCGGCCTGAAGTTCGTTAACCGACAATTTGTTATCGCGTAAGTGGTGTTTCTTGTGGTCCTAACAAAAATGTGGATCTGACCTATCACAGAAAATCAGGAATATTCTTTATAGAATAGTGGAAAGGATATTGGCGCGCGTTTAAAAGCTAAACAAACTTGAAGATCTTCAAGAAAATGATTTTAAACCACATGTCAACACAATAAAATCTAAAATTTAATAAAATATAGTATTTTATTTGATATAATATAAAAATAAAAAATTTTACTTACAATTTTATTGCAGTTATACATAATCATATAATAATAATAATAAATTTATTTCCATCGATCATATACAATGATATAGGATAAGTCAGACAAAAAAATACATTATTCTATGGATACCTAAACAGTAAAAACAAAATTATAATTATAAGCTAAATAACATTTATACATAAGACATATATTCATTAACAGAATAAAAACAATATAATTGTATATTATTTTATAAGGAGTTAAAGTGATACTTTTTTGTGCTCGTCCGTCAAATATAGATGAGGCACAAAATGTCACTTTTATTCCACATAAAATATGCTATTTTTTCTTCAAACGCTGGAATATTTACTTATGTCATAATTTCGCTGACACTCGTGAGTGGCAGAAAGACATTTTCTGCCGCAAGTAAACTAATGAAATTCCTTGATTTGAACGAGCGTCAGAAAAAGTATTTGACAGAAAAATCAAACTTTAATTGTATCTATAGATTCTGATATGTCATAATTTTATAACGTTTAAAGACAACTATTTTATGTATCAAGGGTGAAAACAGATATTTTCGGCCCGTGGCATTATTATTAGTACCCGGCGTTTTGCGCCTCGTGCTAATAACATGCTCAAAATAAAAAAATCATAATTTCACCCGTGGTACACAGTATTTTATGCACAACAGAAGAACATTTAATTTTTATATTTAAAAGATTGATACAGGTATATTTATATGTGAAAATGACATTTAGCAAAATCAAGTATTTACAATCTTCCAAAAAAACAATTACATTGTTAAAGGTACGCCAAGATTGCGCAGATTCCTTCCCCAAAAATTGTAATATCTATATATTACAGATTTAAAAAAAAGTGATATCTAATTAAGCCAAGAAAAATATTCGAATTTAAAAAACCTTATCGAACAGTTTTAAAAATATCGGGTCAAATAAAAAAAAAATTAATTAAAAAAAACCTTGGCGACCCCAGTGTTTAAAATGTTACCAGTTTAAGTAACATTTTAAACACTGGGATCGCCAAGGTTTTTTTTAATTAATTTTTTTTTTATTTGACCCGATATTTTTAAAACTGTTCGATAAGGTTTTTTAAATTCGAATATTTTTCTTGGCTTAATTAGATATCACTTTTTTTTAAATCTGTAATATATAGATATTACAATTTTTGGGGAAGGAATCTGCGCAATCTTGGCGTACCTTTAACAATGTAATTGTTTTTTTGGAAGATATCACTTTTTTTTGATACAATAGTTTGACCCTATATTATAAATGATATTTGGTATTGGTATATTGTTATTACATCTTTCTATAAAAATCTAAATTCGTTCTAAAATAAATATATAAGCATGTTTAGAGTTTTTTGGCGAAGTTTGTTTTCCAACGTGAGAATAATTTGCAAGCATCCTTGATTTTTCTTTTTTAATCATATTGTGTAGTGTCCCTCAGCCATTGAAGTACCATGGTGAAATATAGCACTTTTTATTTATATCCTTGAATCAAATAAGTTCCCATTGAAACGTTTTAAATATTACGTGTATCAGTTAGGTTCCGAATATATCCATTTTCATTTTCAAATAACAGAATTTGGAAAATTAATACTGTGCCAAAAGAAACTAATTCGGTTTTATGTAATTTATGTGAGTGCATGCATTCTGAACATTGAGCTTCTACATTTTCTTTCACAACCAATTGTTTATTAATAAGCTCTCGTATAGTAATGCTCTTATTACTACAATCACGTATTGGAATAATAATAAATACTAGCGGTCGGCCTGGCTCCGCGGACACTGATATAGAATTAACTTCAGTAAGACAATAGACACAATATAAATTGAATTATTACGAATCTAAGACTTTTAAATTCTACACGGCTGTCCATCTAAAAATCTTTTAACATATACTAAATATGATAGGTTTTGAATCACTATCACTAAAACAATTGCCGATCAATAGAAATCCAATTCTGCAAGAAAGCTCTTCAAAAGACCTTTCAATTGATACAAAAAATGATGGATTTTGATGTCCTTTCATTAAAACAATAGACGATCGAGAAGTATGAATTTTATACGCGAGCCCTTCCAAAGATCTTTTATTTGATACCAAATACGATAGGTTTTGGAGTACTTTCACTAAAACAATTGATAATCGAAAAGTATTAAATTTTGTACGCGAGCTCTTCAAAAGATCTTTCATTTGATACCAAACACGATAGGTTTCGAAGCACTTTCATTAAAACAAATGCCAATCGATAAAATTCCAATTTGCATGTTAGCCCTTCAAAAGACCTTTCAATTGATACCAAAAACGATGGATTTTGAAGCACTTTCACTAAAACAATTGACGATCGAAAAGTATTAAATTTTGCTCGCAGGCCCTTCAAAGGATCTTTCATTTGATACCAAACACGATAGGTTTTCGAACACTTTCGTTAAAACAATTGCCGATCGAAAAAATCCAATTTTGCATGCAAGTCCTCAAAAAGACCTTTCATTTGATGCCAAACACGATAGGTTTTGGAACACTTTCGCTAAAACAATAGCCGATCGAAAAAATTTCAATTCTGCATACAAGTCCTTAAAAAGACCTTTCATTTAATGCCAAACACGATAGGTTCCGAAGCACTATCATTAAAACAAATGCCAATCGATAAAATTTCAATTTTGCATGTAAGCCCTTCAAAAGACCTTTCGATTGATACCAAAGACGATGGGTTTTGAAGCACTTTCACTAAAACAATTGACAATCGAAAAGTATTAAATTTTGTTCGCGAGCCCTTCAAAAGATCTTTCATTTGACACCAAACACGATAGGTTTTGAAACACTTTCGTTAAAACAATTGCCGATCGAAAAAAATCCAATTTTGCATGCAAGCCCTTAAAAAGACCTTTCATTTGATACCAAACAAGATAGGTTTTGGAACACTTTCGCTAAAACAATTGCCGATCGAAAAAATTCCAATTTTGCATGTAAGCCCTTCAAAAGACCTTTCGATTGATACCAAAGACGATGGGTTTTGAAGCACTTTCACTAAAACAATTGACAATCGAAAAATATTAAATTTTGCTCGCGAGCCCTTCAAAAGATCTTTCATTTGATACCAAACACGATAGGTTTTGGAACACTTTCGCTAAAACAATTGCCGATCGAAAAAATTCTAATTCTGCATACAAGTCCTTAAAAAGACCTTTCATTTAATGCCAAACACGATAGGTTTCGAAGCACTTTCATTAAAACAAATGCCAATCGAAAAAAATTAAATTCTGCATGCAAGCCCTCAAAAAGACCTTTCATTTGATGCCAAACACGATAGGTTTTGGAACACTTTCGCTGAAACAATTTCCGATCGAAAAAATTCTAATTCTGCATGCAAGCCCTTAAAAAGACCTTTCATTTGATACCAAACACGATAGGTTTTGGAATACTTTCGCTAAAACAATTGCCGATCGAAAAAATTCCAATTTTGCATGTAAGCCCTTCAAAAGACCTTTCGATTGATACCAAAGACGATGGGTTTTGAAGCACTTTCACTAAAACAATTGACAATCGAAAAATATTAAATTTTGCTCGCGAGCCCTTCAAAAGATCTTTCATTTGATACCAAACACGATAGGTTTTGAAACACTTTCGTTAAAACAATTGCCGATCGAAAAAAACCAATTTTGCGTGCAAGCCCTTAAAAAGACCTTTCATTTGATACCAAACAAGATAGGTTTTGGAAAATTTTCGCTAAAACAATAGCCGATCGAAAAAATTTAAATTCTGCATGCAAGCCCTCAAAAAGACCTTTCATTTGATGCCAAACACGATAGGTTTTGGAACACTTTCGCTGAAACAATTGCCGATCGAAAAAATTCTAATTCTGCATGCAAGCCCTTGAAAAGACCTTTCATTTGATACCAAACACGATAGGTTTCCAAGTACTTTCATTAAAACAATTGCTAATCGATAAATTTCCAATTTTGCATGTAAGCCCTACAAAAGACCTTTCGATTGATACCAAAGACGATGGGTTTTGAAGCACTTTCACTAAAACAATTGACAATCGAAAAGTATTAAATTTTGCTCGCGAGCCCTTCAAAAGATCTTTCATTTGAAACCAAACACGATAGGTTTTGGAATACTTTCGTTAGAACAATTGCCGATCGAAAAAAATCCAATTTTGCATGCAAGCCTTTAAAAAGACCTTTCATTTGATACCAAACACGATAGGTTTTGGAATACTTTCGCTAAAACAATTGCCGATCGAAAAAATTCCAATTTTGCATGTAAGCCCTTCAAAAGACCTTTCGATTGATACCAAAGACGATGGGTTTTGAAGCACTTTCACTAAAACAATTGACAATCGAAAAATATTAAATTTTGCTCGCGAGCCCTTCAAAAGATCTTTCATTTGATACCAAACACGATAGGTTTTGAAACACTTTCGTTAAAACAATTGCCGATCGAAAAAAAACCAATTTTGCGTGCAAGCCCTTAAAAAGACCTTTCATTTGATACCAAACAAGATAGGTTTTGGAAAATTTTCGCTAAAACAATAGCCGATCGAAAAAATTTAAATTCTGCATGCAAGCCCTCAAAAAGACCTTTCATTTGATGCCAAACACGATTGGTTTTGGAACACTTTCGCTGAAACAATTGCCGATCGAAAAAATTCTAATTCTGCATGCAAGCCCTTGAAAAGACCTTTCATTTGATACCAAACACGATAGGTTTCCAAGTACTTTCATTAAAACAATTGCTAATCGATAAATTTCCAATTTTGCATGTAAGCACTACAAAAGACCTTTCGATTGATACCAAAGACGATGGGTTTTGAAGCACTTTCACTAAAACAATTGACAATCGAAAAGTATTAAATTTTGCTCGCGAGCCCTTCAAAAGATCTTTCATTTGAAACCAAACACGATAGGTTTTGGAATACTTTCGTTAGAACAATTGCCGATCGAAAAAAATCCAATTTTGCATGCAAGCCTTTAAAAAGACCTTTCATTTGATACCAAACACGATAGGTTTTGAATACTTTCGCTAAAACAATTGCTGATCGAAAAAATTCTAATTCTGCATGCAAGCCCTTGAAAAAACCTTTCATTTGATACCAAACACGATAGGTTTCCAAGTACTTTCATTAAAACAATTGCTAATCGATAAAATTCCAATTTTGCATGTAAGCCCTTCAAAAGACCTTTCGATTGATACCAAAGACGATGGGTTTTGAAGCACTTTCACTAAAACAATTGACGATCGAAAAGTATTAAATTTTGCACGCGAGCACTTCAAAAGACCTTTTAATTGATACCAAAGACGATTATCGGCTAATAAAACATTAAATGGAATTGCAATTTTCGAATATTGGCTCAAAGTTTATATTACTGTAATATAGACAGTCAGTGTCGCCGTTTTCTGCTTAATCTTGGCGACGACAACTAACGCCTGTCTTGATTATATATTTTTGAATACAGAAATACTTGCATATGAACTTTAAACATATATTTTACACAAATTTGGTAACTCGCAATGTCAAAAGTCAATAAATTTTGGTTTTGTACTTCTGGTTTTGCATCAGTTTCCGATCGACAACGAAGCGAGCTCGAGAGCCGAAGTTGTCGAACGGAGCGTAAGGTGCTGCCGCTAGTCGGACAAGTCGCGAAAAGCCAAACAAAATGCGTCGAGAGGAACGAAAAATTGATTGAAAAAAATCTTATATAGGGAAATAATAGCTTGTAAAGTAATAATTAATACAAAAATTGTATCTAATACAAACAAGGGTGGTATGTAGTAAATTATCATATGTTTAACGTGACTAATTTATCGGCTAATAAAAAGATAAATGGAATTACAATTTTCGAATATTGGCTCAAAGTCTTCGTTACTGTAATATAGACAGTCAGTGTCGCCGGCCGTAGGCTGCTTGATCTTGGCGTCGACAACTACCGCCTGTCTTGATAAACAAAACTTGCTACTTTATTTATGCCTTGTACTTGGTAATAATAATTGTGATTCGTCTTTAATTTTAACTTATCACCATCTAAAACAGAACAGAAGTTTACTGTAACTCCAGTTACCTGCTCATAAACTTGTATTCTTTTACACTATTTTCGTTATGTACAGTAGTGATATTCAAATTATTTAACAACTGGTACGCCTCCTCCCGCGTAGTCAAACACTTTCCACAGTAAACTTTTTTTTTTTGACAAGGTGTATTGGGTACTTCTTCCTTTACTCTATTATTTTTTGTCAAATATGTCCTTCTTTCAGCTATGATTGTACATTTCAACTAATTGAAATATGATAATCTTATGACGCCATTATAAACTGTACAGGCCGATTGAATATCAACACTGATTATGTCTGGAAACAGATAAAGTTTTTTTTTAGATTACCGATTGGTATGTAGGTACTTTATTGCTAATAAAATGTAACTACAAGTAATGAAGATAAAGGTATCTCAACTGGGATCCTGAAGAAGACTGATTTGCAGTCAAAACGTTGGTGTTAGTGATAACCTGAATTCTTTAAAACTGTCATCCTTCAAGACGTTTATAATTTTGAACCGGATTTGGAATCTTCTGATTTAGTTATTAAACTATTATTTCCGCTTAAGTACCATAATCTGATTTATAATATAATTAGCTACAAAATACTTGCAATATAAAAATATAAATAAAGCGAAAGTAGACTTTATTTATGGAATGTATAGTTTATTCCTGGGCAACATTGATAGTTCTGATATATTTACTTTGTCAGCCTAATCTTATTAAGGCAGTGTCCACTTCAAAACTGTTAAATAAAAACTTTAATATTAATAAATAAACCCTTATAAATACAAACCTACTTACCTTACAGACATTTGACGTTTGAGGTTAAAACCATATCCAAAAATTTTATTATTACTTTATTTTGTAAACAACATACAATATTGTAACAAGGAAATAATAGTTAAATTATGTTTTGTGTAATATGTAAATTGTGCCCCTTTGCAGGAAGCAAATTGTTTGAAAAAGGGAGGAATGTAACAAGTCAAAGTCAGCACATTCTTAGTGAATACAATTAAAAAAGTAGAGCATGTTGTAATGAGGTCAAGTATTCTAAATAATATTCTTTGACGTAAGTAGCTAACTATTTGCTGACTTAGTACTTTTGTAATTAGATATATAGTAGCGTAAGGTTAGTTATTCACTCAGTAGAGTCACACAGTCAGATGCAGTCACATAGTCAGATAGTCAATACGAGAGTTCAGTAGGAACTCGACAACACCAACCATGTAGTAAGTGTGAATAAATCTTTGTTATTTGTTAAACCAAATTGTAAGTACAAACTTATTTACAACAACCCTAGTACTTGTCCTTTCTCCGGTCTGACAAGAACCCATATAAATTATTTGTTAATTCTCCTTTGAATACAGGAGGTTCTACTGAACTCTCGTATTGACTATCTGACTATGTGACTGCATCTGACTGTGTGACTCTACTGAGTGAATAACTAACCTTACGCTACTATATATCTAATTACAAAAGTACTAAGTCAGCAAATAGTTAGCTACTTACGTCAAAGAATATTATTTAGAATACTTGACCTCATTACAACATGCTCTACTTTTTTAATTGTATTCACTAAGAATGTGCTGACTTTGACTTGTTACAATATATACATTCATTATTGTTATCATTATTAGTCAATTATTTTTACATATCTGTCAGCCAAATTTAATTTTGAATAAAACTTTGATACTTGAGTGTACATCATACGTCATCAAAAATCCGAATCACAAACCGAAAACTCATGATTCAAGAGCACCAACAATAAATCTATGCAAATTTGAATTTCAACATTTAATTTCTTACAAATGTCATTATATAGATAAATATAAAGCAGTGTATTACTTTCTTATAACATTGTAGTTCATGAATAAATACTATTCAAGAGCAAATAAATCATGAAAATATATGAAAAAAAATTATATAAATGAAGCAGCCAAATTCACAATTTTGAGTCAGATTTTCTCAAAATTGGGCTCTACGTTTTTAATAAAAAAATATGTATATTTAAAATTATAATAGTCTATAACACAAACAAAAATCAGCCAAATTAAACACAACACTTTTGAGAAAAAAAAGGAAAACTCTGTTTTTCATGGTATTTTGGCCTATTTTATTTTTTTGCTAAAAATTGTCGTGTTTAATTTGGCTGACATCAGGCTTAGTCTGTCGTATTTATAATTTACTGTATTTTTTATATTGATATCGTAGGTCCCATTTTTAAATAAATTCAAATTAAATTAGGTGTAATATATAATTTATTTTCTTTTATTATATAAAAGATATTTCAAATTAGTAACATTATTATAAAACTTTAAACCTTTGACTACAAGAATATGTACAATAAATAATATGTTTCATTTATAATAAAAAAGATATTTGATTTCAAATAGATCAAGACAGATCGTCGTTTCACCACTGTTCTGTTGTTATCTTCAGATCGAGTGGTTCACCTTAATTGTGGGGCTTCGGCCCCGTTAAGGTGAAACATACGGGCTGAAGTTCGTCAACCAACAATTTGTTAGCGTGTATGTAAGGTTTCTTGCGGTCCTGACAGAAATGTAGATTTGACCAATCACAGAAAATCAGAAAAAATCTGTATAGAATAGTGGAAGGAGTATTGGAGCGCGTTTAAAAACTATACAAACTTGAATATTTTCAAGAACATTATTTAAAATCACAGGAAATATTTCTAGATGATGTCAACACAATAAAAACTAAAATTTAATAAAATACAGTATTTTATTTGATATTATAATATAAAAATAAAAACATTTTTATTTCAGTTATACATAAGCATATATAATAGTATATTATTTTATAAGGAACTAAAGTGATACTTTTTGTGCACTCGTCCATTAACTACAGATGAAGCACAAAACGTCACTTTTACTACACATAAAGTATGCCATTTTTTCTTAAAATGCCGGAATATTTACCCATTCTATCATATATTTTCTCTGACTCACGTGAGCGGCAGAAAGTGTCTTTCTGCTCAAGAAATTCTTTGATGTTAAAGAGCGTAAGAAAAAGTATTTGACAGAAAAATCAAACTGTAACTGTTTCTATGGATTCTGTGGCATATTCCTGATCGACATACTTCTTTCTTTTCGTGAATCAACTATTTCTGGAGCAAGTTCTTTTACATAAAATGTCTTTAATATTGGAAGCATCCATTTAACACTCTTCATCCATTTTTATTTTCTCTATTTCTATACCCAGAGGTGTTCAAATAATAAAATCACATTCCTCTCGTCCTGTTATGAACAACTGGCCTTGTATTTGGTAATAATAATTGTGATTCGTCTTTAATTTTAACTTATCACTATCTAAAACAGAACAGAAGTTTTTATTTTAACAGCAGCTTCTTTTGGTGACAAATGTCGAGCTGTGTATGGACATTTTGATCAACTAAACCATCTGGCGAAGCAGCTAAATATCCTGCATTAGGTTCTAAATTTACAAATAAACCACATGGTGTTACTGTAACTCCAGTTACCTGCGCACAAACTTGTATTGCCACAGATTCTCTAGTTTTACTCCAATCAGTTGCTGCAGTTGTAATATTTCGAACGTAAAGCATTCTTTCTACAAGTGGTCCAGCTGGAAGTTTTCGTTTACACAGTTCACCAAAGTTTGAAGCGGTTAATCTATGCTTCCTTCCCTCCATCCATAACATGTTTTCAGATTGTCCACGCATTTTTATTTCCAACTCATTGCGCTTGTTGATATCTACACTTAACATTGCTATTAATTTATAGTAAAATTAGGTAAAAAATACTTGTAATATAAAAATATAAATAAAGCGAAAGTAGACTGCATTTATGGAATGTATAGTTTATTCCTGGCAACATTTCGATAGTTCTGATGTATTTACTTTATCAGCCTAATCTTATTAAGGCAGTGTCCGCTTCAAAACTGTTAAATAAAAACTTTAATATGAATAAATAAACACTTATAAATACAATTCTACTTACCTTACATACATTTGACGTTGGAGGTTAAACCCATATCCAAAAACTTTATTATTACTTTATTATTTTGTAAAACTTGATTATTTTGCAAACAACATCTAATAGATTCACTATGGCCCGTATGGTTCACCTTAAGGTGAAGCACTCGATCTGAAGATAACAACAGAACAGTGGTGAAATGACGATCTGTCTTGATCTATTTGAAATAAAATATCTTTTTTATTATAAATGAAACATATTATTTATTGTACATATTCTTGTAGTCAAAGGTTTAAAGTTTTATAATCCTATATACTATTTTGATAAGCGGTATATATATTTATATATTTATATGGATTCATCACGCCCATTTGTAAATCGCTACAGCCTAGACGGTTTATCCGATTTATTTGCAACTTTTTTTATTTGATAGAGGTCACTCACGGGGAGTGCCTTTTGATAGTCTCAGATTTTTCGTGCACATGATGTGCGAGAAAACTTGAAAAAACATGCGTTTTTGGGGAAAAATCAACTAAGAGTGTGGAGGCTTTGAAATTTTTAAGAAGAAGATCTACTGTCACTTTGACGTTTGTCAGTGGACATGTCGCATTTTTAATTATAAATTACTTAAAAATGAAACTTTTGTGAGTAGTTTTGAAATACTTTACGCATATTGTGGAAATGAGGGGACGTTTTTATTATAATTATACATTTCAAATATGTGTATTTAAAAAGTAAATTTTTGACACTCCACTATGAAGTTGGTTTTAAAGCAAAACGTCAAATTGACAAGTTTTATAAAGTATAAAGAATATGGAGGCTTTGAAATTTTTAAAAAGAACATCTACTGTCATTTTGACATTTGTCAGTGGACATGTCGCATATTTAATTATAAATTACTTAAATATTAAATGTTTGTGAGTAGTTTTGAAATACTTTACGCATATTGTGGAAATGAGGGGACGTTTTTATTATAATTACACATTTCAAATACGTGTATTTAAAAAGTAAATTTTTGACGGTTCACCATGAATTTGGTTTCGAAACAAAACGTCGAATTGACAAGTTTTATAATTTATACAGGTGAACTCAACCAAATTTGATTTCGATAATAATATACAATAAAACCAAGCAAATTTTGTCTACGTCAAAGTTCAATTTAGAAAAACCAGATAACTCGAATTAGAATCATTTGGGCACTCCTAAATTTTCTATCGATAATTTAATTGAGATTGCTTCAAAACCAGTCATATTTGGTATATTATGAAAGTTCTTTTAAAGGGTACGTGTGCAAAACTAAAATATTTTCGATCGGCAATAGTTTTAGTGAAAGGTCTATCGTGTTTGGTATCAAATGAAAGGTTATTTAAAGGGCTCGAATTTTTTCGTTCGGCAATGATTTCAGTGAAAATGATTCTAAACTAATCGTATTTGGTATAAAATGAAAGGTCTTTTGAAGGGCTTGCGTACAAAATTTAATAATTTTCGATCGTCAATTGTTTTAGTGAAAGCTTAAAAAATATCATGTTTGGTACTAAATGAAAGGTTTTTTGAAGGTCTCGCCTGAAAAATTGTTTCTTTTCGATCGTCAGTTATTTTATTGAAAGTGTTTCAAAACATATTGTGTTTTGTATCAAATTAAAGGACTTCTGAAAGGCTCGCGTGAAAAATTGTTTTTTTTTTCGACAGATAATTGTTTTAGTGAAAGTGCAGCAAAACTAATTCTGTTTGGTACGCATGGAATTTTCTGATAGAATTATTTCAATTTCTAGATAAGGTAGAGAAATTTTGAAAATTGATTTAGGCATTAAATAATTGAGAATACATGTTTTAAACTGTTTTCAACTGATTTTATTTGAAGAAGAAATGTCAGTTAATTTTTAAAAGTATATCGCGAAACAAAGCATAATTTGTCCGCAGTAATAATATACAGTAAAAAAAAAATAAAAAATTGACCGCAGCATGCTACAATGCAAACAAAGGTAACTCGAAAAAACGATGTCGGAAATTAACATATTTGGTGTCATATGAAATGGCTTTAGAAAAACTTTCAGATGAAAGAAAAAGAGTTGAAATTTTATAATAGTTAATTGTTTCTAACATAAAGTATTCTGAATCATACTGTGTTGGGTGTCATATGAAAGGGCTTTAGAAGACCTTTCCGATAAAACAAAAAAGTTAAATTTTACGATCCTCAATTGTTTCAAACATAAATTATTCCGAATCATGCCTTCTTTGCTGTCATATGAAAGGGCTTTAGAAGAACTTTCAGATGATATAAAAAAAGTTAGTTTAGCAAAATGTTTTCGGAAATAAAAAACATATTTTATTGAAATTTTACGACAGTCCATTGTTTTAAACTTAAAGTGTTCCGAATCATTTCGTGTTTGATATCATATGAAAGGGCTTTAAAAGAACTTTCAGACGAAATAAAAAAATTTAAACATTGCGACCGTCAATTGTTTTAAATTTGAAGTATTCGGAATAATGCCGTGTTTAATGTCATACGAAAGTTTTGAAAAAACTTACGATATAAATTGTTTCAAATTTAAAGTTTCGCGAATCATATCGCGTTTGATATCAAATAGAAGATTTTTTAAAGGGTTCGCATGCAAAATTGACTTTTTCTATCCGCAATTGTTTTAGTGAAAGTGCTTCAAAACATATTGTGTTTGGTATGAAATGAAATGTCACTTAACGGGCTTGCATGAAAAATTGAAATATTTTCGTTTGTCAATTGTTTTAGTGTTTGATATCAAATGGAAGTTCTCTTGAACAACTCGCGTGCAGCATTAAATTTTATTCGATCGACAATTGTTTTCATGAAAGTCCTTCAAAACCGATCGTATTTGCTATCAAATGAAAGGTCTTTTGAAGGGCTTGCATACAAAACTTAATACATTTCAATCGTCAATTGTTTTACTAAAAGTGTTTCAAATCCCATCGTGTTTGGTTTCAAATGAAAGGTATTTTATAGGGCACGCGTATTAAATGAATTATTATTTTTTTATCGTCTACTGTTTTAATAATGGTGTCAAAAGCTATCATATTTGATATTAAATGACATGTCTTTTGAAGGGTTCAAATATAAAATTGGTATTTTTTTCGACCGAGAATTGCTTTAGTGAAAATGCTTCAAAACCAATCATGTTTGATATCAAATGAAGGGTCTTTTGAAGAACTCGCGTACAAAATTAAATACTTTTAGATCGGCAATTGTTTTAGTGATACAGATTTAAAACGTATTGTGTTTGGCATCAATTAATAGGTCTTTGCATGAATAAACGTACAGAATTGAAAAGTTTTAGATTGGAATTAATTCAGTTTATATTTTGTCATACAGAAGTGAACCTTACAGTGTCCGCGGAGCCTAGCGTGAGGCCTGGCAAAGCCAGGCCGACCGCTAGTCCTATATACTATTTTGATAAGGTATATTTATATATATATTTATATATATATATGGATTCATCACGCCTATTTGTAAATCGCTACAGCCTAGACAGTTTATCCAATTTATTTCAATTTTTTTTTAATTGATAGAGGCCAATCATGGGGAGTGCCTTTTGATAGTCTCAAATTTTTCGTGCACATGATGTGCGAGAAAACTTGAAAAAACATGCGTTTTTGGGGCAAAATCAACAAAGAGTGTGGAGGCTTTGAAATTTTTAAGACGAACATCAAACGTCATTTTGACATTTGTCAGTGGACATGTCGCATTTTTAATTATTAATTGCTTCATATCTAGATAAATTTGACTGGTTTTCACTCTACAATTCAGAATAAGAAATGTGAGAAGACATTTCTAATGATTTATAATGTAAAAATACTAAAATTATTTTATAAGTTATATATTTGACAATTACGTAGCAACATAAAAAAATTGAACATTGTTTACAAAATAAAAATTTTGTAAACGAATTTATTATTCTGAATTGTGTTTTGTATAATTTAATTCTGATTCTTAACGTGTGAGTTTTAATTCGATTTACGAGTTTTGAATCAAGATATTAAAAACGTGCATTTAATTTGGCACTTGCACTGGCAGCCAAGAAAGACCTTATACTTACATCATTGTTTTCTGCTGTGTAAGTGATAGTATAAATTTTTGAACATTTTTGACGCCAGCACTGGCACAAATCTGTCATTCCACATTCACAGTGCTATTTGAAAAAGAACTTTAATCGCATGTAAGTACACATTGATAAATTTTAAATTTTTATTTAATTTAAAATAAGTGTAGTTTGGTTAAAAAATCATCGATACAATACGAATTTAAATGTTCATTAAAACAGATAGTACTATCAAATTAACGTCTATTTATAACTATGTAAAACAAGGTATGTAGGTATGATAATTTTTATAACTACTTGCAGTAAATAGTAGGGTTACTAATTCAGATGTGTTCCGAAACTGTCGACCGTGTGACTCATATATCATATTTCGATAACAGAGTTCAAAGATTTGAAGCATCGTTATTTGGAGTCTTTCGAATGTACGCCTGCCTTATAATGCAAGGTGATACATAGGCATTATAATATTACGATTATAACAATATTGCGATTACAACAATACACTGATGTCGAAACATTGATTGCAACAACGTATTTTAATATACTTATTACAGCAAAATAAACATGATTTGCACTTTCAATTGGAACATTAAAAATATAAAAAAAGCAAAACATAAATGTTTCTTCTAATTAATATTTTTTATATTGTT
Organism: Pterostichus madidus; assembly: GCA_911728475.2. NCBI lineage: Eukaryota > Metazoa > Arthropoda > Insecta > Coleoptera > Carabidae > Pterostichus > Pterostichus madidus. The sequence continues at coordinate 19,340,983 of OU452309.1, read as the reverse complement.
ATAAACAAAATATCCCGTGTCAAAAAGTACGACCTTCCTTCCTTTTCTTGTTTAATTAATATTAGATGGTATCTTATACATTCGTCTTGGAGATTCTTTGGAATTTCTGCTACAATTGACAAAACAATGACAAACAGGCATGAATAGATAATATATTAAAAGATTTAGCGAAAGTATTGCTGTCGGTAAAATGAACCCAAATTTAATTTCAATAAAAAGTAAAACTACTGAATACTATAACAATTACTTGGCTTTACGATATAAAGTAAACAAATAAATATATTTTTTCAACATTTATTTATTTCCTATCTATTAAATATGTAAACACTACAAAATTGTAGAAGATTACAATCTTCGAATTATATTGTACTTGATAAAATAAATACACTTTGACGCACAAATTGATGCACAGAATCAAAACTTGTCATATTGTTAATTATATGCACATGTTGTGGAAAATCATGAGATTTGAAAAGATTCGTTCTTAGTTATACGCTTTGGTTGTAAACAATTATTTAAAGTTTTCTGTGTGTTGTTGAATTTATCTAATGAATTGCGGGCAGACACGTGACCGACCTGAAGTTGATGCACAACCCAATATAGTTATAGTTCATAATTAATAAATAAACATATATGTATATTATTATATACAAACAATAAATTCAACACAGACAACTTTAAATAATTATTTACAACCAAGCATATAACATGGCGCAGTGATCGCAGCCAGACTGCTATTTTTACGTCACCACACGTCACATTGTCACGTGAGTGCTCGCATCCTACCTTCACTGAAAACGACATCAGCGTGAACAGCTGTTCAGTCAAATTTTGATAATTTGTGTTTCTTCTATTTATTAAAATATATTTATTATTCATTTATTTACTTATTAGTCCTTCTTAATTATTATAAACAATTTGTATTGAACACCAGTGTAAAATAAAAATCAAATAAACTTATAGCTTCCGATCGAAGCGCCATCTGCAATGAAAGTTTTCTTGCTCGCACTTTTTAGTCATTAAAAATAATGTAAATTTTTCAGTTTTTGTACTATTCTACAACAAAAAATATTTATAAAAACAACAAATACAGCAAGCAAAATATATAAATGATAATACTCCAGAAAAAAGCAAGTCAAACAAAAATTTGATGTTGCACACTAAACATCTTTTCGCGCTGTTGTCAAGTTTTTTCGAGTTCGGCTTCGTTACAGGACTGCCCAAGTCTTATTGTCAACTCACCGATGGCAGCGCTGCGAACAGTCCATGTATGTAGGCATGTAGCTGTCAGACGCTATACAACTGTTGTTAAGATATTAGTAGTACATTCAATTTACTAATTTTAACAGTTAAAAACTTAGCATAGTACAACTTTTTGAGCATCACATATAACCACCACTTTAGGTGCCTCATACAGTAATTAAAATTTCTGTCACAAGATGTCACGATGTCAGTCATATCGCATATTTAGGATTATCAATACTTGTTGAAAATATATTCTATCTATACAATGACAATAAAATAAATAAATATATCATCACGCCTTCTACCCATTACTGGCTGTAGCACTCTGCCGAAACAGATCTCGATAAATGATATATTTTGCGCGTGAAGTGCGGTTACCAGTCGTCAAATCACGGCCCTCAAAGATGTGAATGGTGGAGGAGCCACAGGGGTAGCTTTTGAAATTATGAAAATTGTTTGTCGCCTGCGGGAATCGAACCAGGGTTCTCAGGATTCACATGCCGACTTCATACCACTGAGCTAGCCATCCCATAAATCTCATATTTAATACCTGTATGTGAGTTATACGGTTGACAGTTATGAAACACATCTGAAATTATAATTTGACAGCACAGGCAATACACTTGACAGTTGATATGTTAACACTTAACATTGCGTTGACAGTTGACAGCTGTTTAAAATGCATGTGCATTTCGTATCAGGAATTGTTGGTAATAGTATCGTTCGATTTGCAAACAATCTCACCTAAATTAATTTCAACTGAGTTGAGATTCTCTGAAATAAGATATTTTTTCGATTACAAATCGACCGGATTTTGACAGGACTGAACTGAGAGACAAACGTTAGTCAGTGTTGCCAGAGAAAAAAGTTGATGTCCCTACAGAAAATGTAAAAAGTCCCTACGTTTCTCTACATACTTTTTTTCCTAATTTATAATCAAAGACCCGTGAAAATCAATGTATTTCAAAATAATATAAATAAAAACCACAAAACATTTCTTGCAATAATATATTTTATAACAAGAGATCAATTTTAATAAATATCACAAAAATATCTGATATTTAGGTATAAATATAATGTATACGAATGAAACCAGGCAATTTAATTTGCAAAAGTAAATAATTGACAAATTATTATTTTGATGCCTGGAAATTACATGGTCGCTTGCACTAAAGTTACTGTCAAAGAACAAATGGCAAAATAGATTAAAAACATTATAGATAAAAATAATAGGTGCTATACTTTTCATTTCACGTGTACTTTTTATTTTAAATGTCCTTAATATAATTGGCCATTAACAAATAATAAAAAATAGGTAACATGTTAATAAACTTTATTCTTAAATAAACGATAATGATTATAGTTAAATTCGTAGTCACATATACTACTTTCACTCACTTTCTGCAACACAACAAAATACTCAGCACAAAAAATGCGTCACTGCGTTTGTGCGACTGCGAATCTGAGTCAACCATTTGTTTTTAGTGTTGCCAACTAGAATGTAATAAAATGTCCCTACGAAAACACTTATATTGGAACAAAACTCCCTACATATGTTTAATCATGAAATATCCCTACGAGTAGGGAGAAATCCCTACAAACGGCAACACTGGTTACAGTGTCATTTCGCGGATAACACATGATTTGGTGTATATTTTTGTTGAATGTGAGCTGTGAGATTTGATTTATAAAAAACATATACAATTTATTAAATAATTTCTAAATATTTAAACTACAGCCAAAACATAACGCATTCTGGCTTCATTCTTAACTGATTAAAAAATCTCAGTGCGCACTAGCAAAATAGGTAGTGCATCTTCGGCAAGGGGTGAGGTGAAGAGCCAAAGTAAAACCCTGAGAGGAGTGTCTTCTGAGGTCGCTACTATCGTCGGTACATTCAATGTTAAAAGTTGAATTTAAATTTGTGAAATAAGACGGCGTGTAATTCTTTCCAGTTATAAAAATAGTATGTGAAAGGAATAATGATTATGAATGATTAATAAGAAATAAATATATCATTAATAAATTTTAATATCGTCCACGGTGCGTCGCGCGGCGGCCAAATGTTTTTACTGAGACTATATATTTCAATTTCGCGTCGAAGTAGAGCCACGCCATTCGTTGTATACCCGAATGGGTGGAGTTAAAGAGCATTCCAGTCATGGTTTTACTTTGGTTTATCGAGCTCTATCTCACTTGATCTTAGTTATATCAGTGTAAATAGAACAATATAAAAAAGTTGTTAAACTGAGGTGAGATTATATTAATTGACATTTGGTGCAAATCGAATGCTACTATAACTCAGTTACCTATCTGTTTAGTTTCGCTGTAGTTCACCAATCAGTGCCAAATATGTATAATCAAATAATCTACAGCTAATAACTCTCTTTTATTGCGTATATAAAATAATAAACTTCCATTTTATTGACTAAATAACTTTTTATTATTATTAAATTATACGATACAAATATTTTATCTTTCCTTTTAGAATATTTATGAAAGAGATAACATCCATGTTCTATCTATCCTGCGAAACTTCAATAGATGCCAGGAAAGTAGGTAACAAACGAGCTAAATGTAAGAAATTTTAAATTTCAATAATTAAAATATAGTAAGCATACAGTTTAATTTTGTAAAAAAAATATAAGAACTAATTTCTTATTCATTTATTCACGAAAACATACAAGTATTTAGTTTGAAAATCTAAATTTTAGTTCTATTTTATAAATAATTAATTAATTAATTCATAATTTAATTCAAATTTATTATTAAGCAAAGACATTTTAGTCAAAATGCCTTCCAAAGCGCGCTTACAACGCGAAAAACGAAAAAATAAAAGCTTGGAAAGTAAAACCAAAATAACAATAGAAGAAGAAACTAAAAATAACATCAAATTAGAACAAAACGGATTTCAATGTAATTTATTAGTTAGCGATATGGATACTTTACTTAATCAGGAAGGATATTTAGAAGATATACATATGGACAATTATTTTGCACTTCTTAGTAACGTTTCCAACTACAGGCCACAGCCTACTTATTACCTACAGGTTCCAGAACGGATTGTTGCTGTTCCACAAGGAACTAAGCACATTCAAATATTATATCTGAGTAATTTTGGAAATGGAATCGGACATTGGATTTGTACTTACTATGACGGAGTTACAGTAACAATTTATGATAGTCTTAATAGTACACAATTGCATCAGGATGCGGAAATTTATTTAAACAGACTATACCCTTATCGTCCACCCATTATTTTTGCACAAGTTCAGCGACAAACAAACACATACGATTGCGGTTTATTTGCATTAGCGTTTAGTACCAGTCTTTTACACAATCGGGATCCTACGCAGGAAACGTACGATATTAGCAAACTTAGAACTCATGCAGCTGAAATTTTTACAACGAACCGTATAACGTTATTTCCAACATTGAACCGTCAAATACAATTGAGTCAAAACTATTTGAAAAGAAAATTAGAGGAAACTAAAGATGAAAAACAACAACGTTTAGAATTAAATAAAAACCGTAAAACAAAATACTTTAAAAATGAAACAATTATTGAAAATCAAAAACGATTAGAAAAACTTAGAATTACTTTTAAAAATCATGTAAAACAGGAAACAAGTAAAGAAAAACTACAAAGATTAGAAAAACTTAAAATAAATCAACAAAATTATATTTCCAATGAAACACAAACTAAAAAAAATAAACGTTTAGAAAAACTAAAAATAAATCAACAACATTATATTTTAAATGAGACATCAACTAAAAAACTAGAACGTTTAGAAACACAGAAAATAAAACAACAAAATTATATTTCAAATGAGACGCCAACTAAAAAACTAAAACGTTTATAAAAACTGAAAACAAATCAACAAAATTTTATTTTAAATGAGACACCAACTAAAAAACTAGAACGATTAGAAAAGTTAAAAATAAATCAACAAAATTATATTTCAAATGAGACACCAACTAAAAAACTAGAACGTTTAGAAAAACAGAAAATAAAACAACAAAATTATATTTTAAATGAATCACAAACTAACAGACAAAAACGGTTAGAAAAGTTAAAATTAAATAAGCGTAATAATACTACAAATAAAAGTGAAGAGATACTGCAAAACATAATTAAAATTAAATATAATCTGGCATCCAGAGGTTTACAGGAAGTTGTAGAGAATCATAGCTTAGGTGAAATGAATGTAATTTGTAAGACATGCGCATCTAAAAACTTTGCTTATGAACGACCACCTGACAGAATGTTTACTCACTGCTGTAGAAAAGGAAAATTGATTCCAGACCAACTAAAAAATTATCCACAGTATATGAAAGATTTATTAACTGGAAACGATCTCAACAGCAAAAATTTTAAAGAAAACATACGTCAATATAATAGCGCATTAGCATTTGCGTCAATGGGAGCTCAAATTGCACCTCCTCCGGGCCATGGACCGTATACTTTCCGTATCCACGGACAAATTTATCATAATACAACATCGCTATACCCAGAAACTGGCAAGACAGAAAAATATGCACAATTATACATAATTGACACGACAGATGCGCTGACAAAACGCATGAATGTAGATTATAACAAAAAATGTAAGCCAGAAATAATGCAAAAATTAGATAAAATAATTCGTGAAGTCAATCCATACTATGTTGCCTTTATGATGCTAAAAGAAGTAGAAGACCGAGAAATAACAAAAGCTAAACAAAACAATCAATCTGTACCGGAAATAAATTTGTGGATAGTAAACGATCGGAAGAATGACAAACGTAGATATAACATTCCAACCAGCAATGAAGTAGCTGTGGTATTTAGCTCAAATGATGGCGAACCACCGTGTCAAAGAGACATTGCCATTCATCCAAGAGGTCAGAACAGCATAAGAATTAATCCTTGTAGTGAAAATTGTGACCCTATGTCGTACCCTTTATTATTCCCGTACGGTGAGGAAGGATGGGGAATTCACCTAAAGCAAGCTGATGGGATCAAAAAACAATCACCGCTTCAGTTTTATATGAATCGATTAGCAGATCGCGGTCAATTCAATCCGTGTTTACAGGCCGGTAAACTAACACAACAATACATAGTAGACGCGTACGTAAAAGTTGAAAGTGAAAGATTAAATTATATACGTCAAAATCAGCCTGCTCTCAGAGTAGAACTGTATAGTGGATTAATGGATCATATTAACAATTTAGCTAAAAATGAGGGCGCAAAACCGGGTACAATGGTTATTTTACCATCGACTTTCCAAGGGGGTAGCCGATATATGCAAAAATTATATCAAAACGCTATGGCTATGGTACGTGAATTTGGGAAACCTGATTTGTTTATAACTGTAACGTGTAATCCAAAATGGCACGAAATAACTGATCAATTACATAGTAATCAAACCGCATCAGATAGACCAGATATTGTAGCTCGCGTTTTTTACGGTAAAATCAAAAGCATGTTGTATGAATTCATACACGAAGATATTTTTGGCAAAATTGTATCATATATTTACGTTATTGAATTTCAAAAAAGAGGACTACCACACATGCATTTGTTACTGACACTCAATGAAGATAGTAAAATTCGTAACAAAGACGATATAGACGCAATTGTAAGTGCAGAAATTCCAGACGAAGATGAAGAACCCGAATTATTTCAAATTGTAAAAACACATATGATACATGGACCATGTGGCATTTTAAATAAAAATTCACCATGTATGATTGATAACAAGTGTACTAAAAAATATCCGAAGGAATTTCGAAAAGAAACACATGAAAATGTAAACGGATATCCGCTATACAAAAGACGTGACAATAATAGAAAAATGTACATCCTTTGGAAAAATGGAACAACCAAGTACATAGTTGATAATCGGTGGATTGTACCATATAATCCGTATCTCCTTAAAAAATACAGAACACACATTAATGTCGAAATTTGCTCCTCGGTTAAAAGTATAAAATATATTTGCGATTATTTATGCAAGGGACACGATTGTGCAAGTGTGAAATTAGGTCAATTAGATAGTACAAAAACTGTTCAATGGGATGAAATAAGTGGATATTTAGATGCACGTTATGTTTCACCGCCAGAAAGTTGCTGGCGATTACTAGAATATCCAATGCATGATAAATCACACACCATTTTCGAATTAGCAGTTCATTTACAACACCAACAAACTGTCACGTTTTTCCCAGGACAAATTAAACAAGCAGTAGAAAGAGCGGCAAAAAGAAATACAACACTCACCGCCTGGTTCTTACTCAATCAATCAGATGTCACAGCAAGGCAATATCGATACATGGACATACCCAAATATTACGTGTTCACAAGTGACAACACGTGGAAAAAAAGACAAAGAGAAAAGAAACCACCCATAGGGAGAATGGTATCAGTAAGTCCAAAAGATATTGAAAGATTCCATCTAAGAATGATTTTAGTTCATGCGAAAGGTGCAATGAGCTTTACAGATTTACAAACAGTTAATGGTACAATTCATAATACCTACAAAGAAGCTGCCCGAGCTAAAGGATTGCTCGCAAGTGATGATGAATGCCAAAAATGTTTGGAAGAAGCAGTTCTAGATAAATTTCCAAATCAATTAAGAGAATTATTCGCATACTTGCTTTGTTTCCACACATCAGTTGATGCAGTTGCATTGTGGGAAAAATTTAAAGATGATTTGATGGAAGACTATTTGCAACATTATTCTAAACAAACGGCACAAAATAAATGTCTATCAAGAATCCAGGAGATATTAATAACGCAAAGACTCCAATTAAAAGATTTTTGTCTCCCAGAACCAGACCAGGGAAATGAGGTAGATGATTTAGACGATCCAATTGACAAAGATGCAGAAAAACTAGAAGGGGAACAAAATGTTGCATTGTTTAACAAAGAACAAGCACAAATTCTACAAAATATTTTAAATGCAGTAAATGATTTAACCTATAAAGAAAGATGTTTCTTTGTTGATGGTCCTGGCGGAACAGGAAAAACCTTTTTGTATAATACAATAATAAGTATTATGCGAGGCCAAGGACTAACAGTTCTTGCAGTAGCTTGCCACATTGCTTAAAGGCGGACAGACAGCACATTCAACATTTAAGCTTCCAGTGCCAATAAATGAAGATAGTATCTGTAAAATTAAAGCGACCAGTAACGCAGGAAAATTGATAAAGAAATCATCACTAATAATATGGGACGAAATTACAATGGCTCCTTCTCATGCATTAAAAGCCGTAAATTTGGTTCTTAAAGATATTATGAATAATTCGATTCCATTTGGGGGAAAAGTTATCATACTAGGAGGTGATTTTCGACAATGCCTACCAATTGTAAAACATACAAATCACAGAACAGCTATAATAGAAATATCAATGATAAACAGTCATCTATGGCCACTGTTTAAAAAATATTCACTGACACAAAACATGCGTGTCAATAAAAATGAAAAAGAATTTTCAGAATATCTACTTGACGTTGGTAATGGTATAAAAGATATTGTAACAATACCATCACAATGTTTGACCAAAGCTTCTCTGGCTGACGAAATATTTGGGGAAAATGTTATAATGCCAGAAGATATTTACGCATTTATAAATAGAGCAATTTTATCACCCAAAAATGAAGATACTATGATATTAAATGATATTGTACTAGAAAAAATAGCTGGTCCCAGTAAAACTTACTTTAGTGCAGATACGGCTGTCTGCGATGAAGACAATAAATTAAATTATCCCATTGAAGTGCTTAATAAAGAAACACCCTCAGGTATGCCACGTCACAAACTAACACTAAAAGTAGGTGCAATTGTTATGTTACTACGTAATATGAACCCTAAACGTGGTCTGTGTAATGGCACCAGATTAATTGTCAAAGAAATGCGTAATCATTATTTATATTTAGAGGTCGTTACTGGCCAAAGTAAAGGACAGAGAATTTTTCTTCCTCGTATAGATCTTGCACCAACAGATAATAATTTGCCATACACTCTAAAACGAAGACAATTTCCTATTAGATTAGCATTTTCCATAACGATAAATAAATCTCAGGGCCAAACATTTGACTTAGTAGGAATAAATTTAGAAAAATCTGTTTTTTCTCATGGTCAGCTTTATGTGGCAATGTCAAGGGTAAAATCATTTAATAGTTTAAAAATAAAATTGCCTGAAAACCAAATAGATGAACAAAAAGATGAAGGATACACCTTAAATATAGTTTTCAAAGAAATTCTAAATAAATAATTTAAAATCATTTTCAGTTGCAAATTAAAATAAATAAAAAAATATATATTTCAAGAATTTAAAAATAATATAAACATTTTTAATAGCAATTTTAAAAGAAATATACAGTTTGAAGTAAAAATAACAAATGAAAGTATCCAATTTACAGTAATTAGCAAATGTATAAATGACTTAAAGAAAATATTTTTATAAAACAGAAAACAATATTTTTGATCAACACAAAATATAATTAATATTATTTGACAAAGGGAAATAAATCCGCGGTAGGAATGTACTTTATCACCGCTCAGTCAGATATGTAACAAATGGCGTCATTCTATTTCGGCCCGAAAATGAAATGTACAGTCACAATGAAAACACATGCATTAATGATATATTTATTTATTATTAGTCCATCATAATTGTTATTTTTCTTACATACAAATATTCTAAATGAAAGATATATAAATTCGAATACCCCGACATTTTTTAAATTTTAATTTAACTACAAATATTTTAAACTATTTTTGCTTTGAACTATATTCTTGCATGTTTTCAAAGCGTATTCATTTAAGACGTCATGAATATATGAGTGGCCAAAGAGCACTGTTTCGTACAAGTAGTTTAACATTTCATATGACAATTATGAATTAGCAGCAAAAAGTATTGCTTCAGCCATCTTACTTATATTTTTTGTATATTTTGAATCAAGAAGCAAATATGATTAAAATATATTTAAATACGATCATTTTTAATTTACGCTAACTAGATAAAAGTTGTGTAATTTCGTCGTCATCCTCAACAATAAAATCTTCAAGTTCTAATGCGAATTAATTTGGTTTCTATTTACAACCAGAATCAGTTTAAAACTACTTTGTAACGAAACAAAAGTTTTAATATATCAACGATAGTAACGATCTCTAAAAACATACCTCCAAGGGTTGTATTTCCCTTTGTCAAACTATAAATATAACAATATAATCAAGAGAAACATTTTCACACAAAAAAAAAATTGTAATCAATCAATTGCTATCAAATGCAGTCACAGATTGAGATTCGTACTGCACCAGAACGAATTAGTCATGCAATAAATAGTCCTTGTAGGACTGTTGTGATGATGAGTAATTAAAAAAAAAATAAAAATAACTAAACTGAAAAATAATACGAATACTCACCATTAAATTGTATTTATGAGAAAATGCATTCTTATTTTTCCCACTACAAATATTGATACTGTCTTCATAATACTTATAAGAGGTTCAGCATTCAAAAACCAGCAGAAAAATACATTGGAAAATTTCAATCATTGCTGGTGAATTTAAAACTTATGAATGCTAGATCGTTGCCCCTCTCTATAAGTATTATGAATTAATTAGCAGTATCAAAATTGTTTGTAGGAGGGCGCAACGGTCTACATTCATAAGTTTTAAATTCGGTACCAGTAATGGTTTGAAATTTTTCAATGTATTTTTCTTAAGTGCACAGATACGGCTGTATGCCGTATTATTTAAATAATAATAAATAACAAATAAACCGGCCAAATTAGTGTACTTAAATCTTTAATAATGAAACCTTAAAACAAAATACATGTGAGAGAAAAATGGTCCACTTTTTCCACAATTGTGAGGTTTTAGCGAATACGAGTACAAAATACGCAATGTGTGTATGAGCGTGAGTGTGTTTGCCATCCAATTAATCAAATATTTTCTTAATTTTATTTTTTTCTTTAATTTGCACAAAAAAAATCTATATTATTAAACATATTGTGATGGCAAAAGAATGGATGAATGTATGGATACTGGTTATAATGGTAAGAAATGCTACGATGATGATTATCAAATTATTCTAAAATGTATGTATGATTATTTATTACAAATTAATTATCATATTGTCAAAATATATTTATATTTTTTAGGGAATAGTCGGGAGTCTAATCTACAGTCTACAAATATATCTGGATCATGTGTACAGAAAGCTACTAAAATAGAATATATTCTTTTGGAATCGACAATCTCTAACATCAAGAATGAAATTAATTTAAAATTATATAAAGCACAATGACACAAATCATTAAATTTGTAAAATTTTACTTTTTTTTTACTATTAACTGAACTAATTTACACTGCTAAAAGAATTATAATTTTACAGATAATTGACAGTATCACTTCTTACCGTGCGTCTTATAAACTTGTTTGGTTGTAATGATTTTTTACAACTTATTATCAAATCATGAATGAACGTCGCTACAGTATTTCTTCATAAAAACAAACGTTTATAATGAGGTCGAATTACTAAACTAATTAATTGAATGTAGGACGTGAGGATTATCAAATCACAGAAAAATGTATAAAAATTTATTTCCAAATTAATTTTTATAATCATAAATTATTTATATTTTTTTAAGAAAAAGTCGTGATCTCCAAATACCAAATATTCCTATGAGATGAAAGCTTTGGCTTGAAACGAATGGATGGATGAAGATGCGGAAGCAATAGACAAAAAATGCGACCACCGTGTAAACTTTGTTAAAAGTTTAAGGACGGTACATCAGTTACGCACAAGAAATTTTGAAATAAGCAACTAATCAGATCACAGGTAACACGTATTTTGTGTTTTGTTTACTACTTCTGTTTCATCCGTCATACATGTACATATTTTTTTTGCAATGTGTTTATTTTGTTCCATAGTTTTTTTATTTTTTTAGAAATTGTTGTCTTTGCAAGGTTATTTTGTTTTATTTTGATTTATACGCACCTTTTCGAATATTGAAAATTTAATTGACGGCAACTTCTTGCCCAGATTTTGCAACGCAAACCAACTACTTATCCATGCTCAAAAATGGTATGTGCTAGACTTGAAAACTTAAAAATTGAGTATTCTGGTAGATTTGATTTTGGGATACATTTTACATATTTGAACTGCATTCGACATATGATTGTTTCGTATTTTGTACTTATTTTTTTATCTGTGAGTTACTATTACTCGTGAAAGTGATTTAGTTACATATTTCTATTTTTGTGTAAATATTGCATATTTCTTATTTATATTTATTAATATGATCGCATTGGAATGTCCGTTTGACAAATTAAAATTTTCATGATATTACAGTGACGAATTAAGATATTTAAAACAAATCGCAAGCACTTTACATCAGTAACAATAAACAAAAATTAGGAATTACTTTTCTTAATATTTTTTATATTACGATATCAAAATGAAATAATATGTTTTAAATAAGATGTAGGGATATTGGCAATATTGTGATATAAAATTTACTAGGGCACACGGTAAATTTATATCTTAATAAAATATTAATGACTATAATAGCTACTTATACAGGCTGTTCAATTTAAATGTACCACCATTGTTATCTTGAAAACTATAAGAGTTACAAGTTTAGTTAAATTAGCAAGGAAATACCATTTTTCAAGTCTTTATTACCTAACCTAAAAGAACGAAAGTAGAAATAATTTGTTACAATTTCAGTCTTATTTAATCCTAAATTATCATCTAGTTTTTCTTTAAGATTTTGAGTTACACAAACGACTTTTATCTTCATTTCGTCACACCGGACACCAGTAAACTGAATTGTCATGTCAGATCTTCAAAATAAATGGAAAATTAAATACTAATATTAAAGAATAGATTATTTTTATCAACGTAGTGAAGATGTAAGTATTTTAAAATTATATTACGAATTTATACCCTAATTAGTAATATACGATTTCTTCTTAAAGATAATGGTTGTTATAATGGAAATTGGATAAGCGGCTTCAAGATTGTTTATATGGAAACAACATCAACAACATTCAACATCTTGTCAAAGTCAGACATTTTTCCTCTACAATTTTGTAGAATATGTGAGATTCCTTATGAACATGGTAAAGTGTACATTGGCCAGATTGGAAGAACTGTAGCAAAGAGACTAAAAGAACATCAATACTATATTAGACTGAATCATCCTGATAAATCTGCTGTAGCAGAATATACCATTCAAGAATGACACGATTAATTTTAACATACCAAGATTTTTCAAGAAAGAATAACTGGATGAAACGATTAATTAGAGAAATGAAAAATCAAGAAATCTGCTAATTTAAATACAAGCTTTGAATTTAACATAACATGTCTTGGTTACTTACTATTCAGACATAGTAACATAGCCTCTGTTTAAGGTTTTTTATGTGGTTTTTTTCCCTTAAACGTCAGACAAATGTCAGAGGTTCATTTTTCTTTTGTATATGCAAGTCCACGTTACCACATATTTTGACTACTACATATTTACATTCATTTTCCTGGTTAATTACCTGTAGCAATTCACTATTAAAATAAAGACATATACAGAACTTATTGCTTATGTGCGATTTATCAATCGATTGTTAAGAAAACGTTAACAAACAGCAATATAAATTATATATTTTCCTACATTTCATAAATAAATAAACATAGCAAAATCTTAACAGTTGAATGAAAAACGGGGCAGAAATTATTTAAATATTCATTTTCAGGACTAATAAAACTATGTCATGACAACCCAAAGATCTGAGTGAAGGGAGAGTCACAGTGGTAGTTTGAATGTGGTGAAAATTGTTTGCCAACTGTGGAAAGCTCGAGTGAAAAATTTAATTGTTTTCGATCGGGAATATTTTTAGTAAAAGTGCTACGAAACCTATAATGTTTGGTATCAAAATTATAAAGGGCTCGCGTACAAAATTAAATATTATTCGATCGGTCCTTGTTTTAGTGAAAGTGCAATAAAACCTATCGACTTACAAATGTGAATCTAATATCAGTGTCCGCGGAGCCTAGCGTGAAGGCCTGGCAAAGCCAGGCCGACCGCTAGTAATATTACTAATTTGAAATATCTTTCATATAATAAAAGAAAATAAATTATATATTACACCAAATGTAATTTAAATTTATTTAAAAATAGGACCTACGATATCAATATAAAAAATACAGTAAATTATAATTACGACAGACTAAGCCTGATGAAATTTTCAGCCAAATTAAACACGACAATTTTTAGCAAAAAAATAAAATAGGCAAAAATACCATGAAAAACAGTGTTTTTCTTTTTTTTCTCAAAAGTGTTGTGTTTAATTTGGCTGATTTTTTTTTGTGTTATAGACCATCTTAATTTTAAATATACATATTTTTTTTATTAAAAACGTAGTGCACAATTTTGAGAAAATCTGACTCAAAATTGTGAATTTGGTTGCTTCATTTATATAATTTTTTTCATATATTTTCATGATTTATTTGCTCTTGAATGTATATTTGATGTCCTCGTTCATTTAAACATATTTCATTTTATGTCGTATTTAGTGGCTCCATAACATTCACCCACAACATTGTTTTAGGAGCGCAAGATATATGACTATTTGCTGCAGAAGTTGTATTCACCAAGTGCATTGTCAACACGATGAGTTTGAAGCCGCCGTATTCTTGAACATAAGTCACTTTCAATAGTGGCATAAGCTCAAACTCTACAGTGTACTGATGCCAACCAATGAAACTGATTAAGCAACCAGGCAAATCTTTACCCAGCGACAAGTTTATGAAAATACCATACTTCTAATATTATTGTACATCATGTATAGCATCGATATTTGAAAACCACTATAGATAGTCACATGTCACTGAATCAAAAAGTTACCGTGATTCAATAGTATAGCTAGGTGAAGTCAACACGTCGCGAGAAACTAAATGTGACATTTTCGCTACCGATGCTTAAGCGATACACGAGTCATACGTTTCTTATATTATATACCTAGATATGATCTTAAAAATAGATTTCTTTCAATTTGACTTAGTGTAGACCTGACATACGTGTTCTGTATTGGGCAGAATACGTCACAGTGTCGTTCTATCAACTACCGACAGCTTTAACTAAGATGTACGATCTGTTTATGATTACATAAACGATCTATTTAATAACTATTGTCAACTGCTTTGGTTGGTACTGATCCAAGCGATAACGTGAGTTAGCAATGTTGCGCACGGGAAGTATTTGGATGACTGACCGTCCAGTGAAACACGCGTTGCTGTTGACAAATAACACCTAAAAGCGGATCAAGGCTTAATGGCGGCATATGACCTGAGTTGTTGGTTCGCGAAGAAGTTACATACAAAAAATAACTATTTGTGTACCAAGATGAAAATAATTGTTACACAAGGACGAAAAATGCAGTTTTTCTAACGAATGCAGGAAATTTCTGGACGAGACGAAGTCTAGTTCGGCAACCGTATGAGTATGTACGTAACACATCCTGAAAGTGTCTTTACTGGGCTTTGAAGCTTCCAAAGCTCGCCTACGGTTCACGCTGGAATATGCTTGCTCGCCCAGTAAAATATCACATTCAGTTTTGTAACAAAATTGTACAACGAGGCCAAAATTAATGTGATTTAGTCATGAAAATCGGGCGTAAACACTTGTTTTTGGCCCTAAAGCCATAATAAAATCATTTCCGACGGATTCATAAATATAATGTAGCAAGTTTTATTTATTGTAAATACTTGATTTTGCAACATGTCATTTTCACATATAAATATACCTGTTTCAATCTTTTAAATATAAAAATTAAATGTTCTTTTGTTGTGCATAAAATACTGTGTACCACGGGTGAAATTATGATTTTTTTATTTTGAGCATGTTATTAGCATGAGGCGCAAAACGCCGAGTGCTAATAATAATGCCACGGGCCGGAAATATCTGTTTTTATTCTGTTAATTAATATATGTCTTATGTATAAATGTTATTTAGCTTATAATTATAATTTTGTTTTTACTGTTTAGGTATCCATAGAATAATGTATTTTTTTTTGTCTGACTTATCCTATATCATTGTATTTGATCGATGGAAATAAATGTATTATTATTATATGATTATGTATAACTGAAATAAAATTGTAAGTAATTTTTTTTATTTTTATATTATAATATCAAATAAAATACTATATTTTATTAAATTTTAGATTTTATTGTGTTGACATGTGGTTTAAAATCATTTTCTTGAAGATTTTCAAGTTTGTTTAGCTTTTAAACGCGCGCCAATACCCCTTCCACTATTCTATAAAGAATATTCCTGATTTTCCGTGATAGGTCAGATCCACATTTTTGTTAGGACCACAAGAAACCCTACTTACGCGATAACAAATTGTTGGTTACGGTGAAACATTCGGCCTGAAGTTCGTTAATCAACAATAGCGTAAGTAGGGTTTCTTGTGGTCCTAACAAGAATGTGGATCGGTACAGAATAGTGAAAAAAGTATTGGCGCGCGTTTAAAAAAGTTTCAAGAAAATTATTTTAAATCACAAGAAATATTTCTATATATATTATATATTATAATAAAAAAAATTAAAAATTTACTTACAATTTTATTTCAATTATACATAATCATATATAAAGTATATTATTTTATAAGGAGTTAAAGTGATACGTTTTGTGCACTCGTCCATCAACTGCAAATGCGACACAAAACGTCAATTTCACTCCACATAAAATATGCGATTTTTTCTTCAAACGCCGGAATATTTACCCATTATCTCATATAATTTCTCTGCCACTCGTGAGCGGCAGGAAAACATTTTCTGCCGCAGGTGAACTAAAGAAATTCCTTGATTTTAACGAGCGTCAGGAAGAGTATTTGACAGAAAAATCAAACTTTAACTGTTTCTATAGATTCTGATATAGTATAGCTTTTTATATACAATTTTTCGCTTTCACCATTATGCCAGTTTATGCAACTTATATATCAATATATTCTAGAGTCATGACGAATTAGAAGTGTCATTTAATGAATGATTTATATGCGTAAAAATATTTACCAATGCAATTTATAAATGCACCAGAAAACCGTATTTTCCGTCCCACTGAATTTCTTACTTTCCGTGTTTCTGTGGCATATTTCTTTTTTTTCGTGAATCAACTATTTCTGGAGCAAGTACTTGTACATAATATTTCTTTACTATTGGAAACACCCATTGAATAAACTCCTCATCAATTTTTATTGTCTGTACTTCTATAAACTGAGGTGTCCAAATAATAAAATCACATTCCTTTCGTCCAGTTATGAATTTTATTTTGATGAAATTTTTTAGGTTAAAAATGAATTACTTTCTATAACCGTATAATTAGATACTTTTATGTTGAAAATATCGTTTATTGAAAGATAAATAATACAGTTCAATATTCCACATAATCCTGTTCCACTACTATGCTCTCCTAAAACTGAGAAAATATTTTATCATAAAAAAGTACCCATGACTTTGAATATTATAATACTCGTATAACACGAAAAACAAAACTAAACATATTTCAAACCACAAATTCTGAAATATTCATTTCATGTACATAGTGTAACATTTTAAAATATATCATGAATCATGACAGCTGTCAAAACGCCACATCATGTTTGCACTGAGTGTACACCAAAGCCTTCTTCAATAGATTAAAATGAGAATTTTGCAAAGTAGCTTGAACAAATTCAAATTTCTAAAAAATATTTCATATATTTAATCTCATCCAAATGAACAAACAAGTAGTACTACATAATCTCTAAACATTCAGCTTTTTGTTATGTGTATGAACAAGAATATTTAATCTTTATAATACAAATAAATTAAAATTGAAGTGTAGGGGAGCATGGTATCAAAATTTTAGATCTAATTTTCTCAAAAATGCTAGGAACGATTTTATTTAAAAAATTCTGTATATTTAAGAACATGGTCCTCTATTACTCAGAAAATTTTTATCCTATTTAAATTACAGTTTTGGAGAAAAAACAAAAAATACACGAAAAAGTCCTGTTTTGAGCCATTTTTCGCGTATTTTATATTTTTTTTGAGTTATAGAGGACCACATTCTTAACAATACAGAATTTTTTTAATAAAATCGTTCCTAGCATTTTTGAGAAATAAATTCAAATTTTGAGTAATTTCTTTCAATATTTGTATACAACATTAATGGTATCTAGTTTATTACCATACTTTGAAATTTTGGCTTCAATATTATAAACAATACTTAATAAGTTTCATTCATAATAAGAATAATATTTTGTTTCAAAGAGATCAAGGCAAATCATCGTTCTGATACTAGTTTCAGAACGCATGGTTCACCTTAACGAAATTCAGATCGAGTGCTTCACCTTAATTATTTTGTTCTGTTTAATTTAGCAATTTATTTATAATATAATTTAAGTTTTTGGTATTTCAATTATAAATATAGTGTAATTTTCTTTTCAGGTAATTTTTATTTCAGATTTTGGTGTTTTAATTTGTATTGTTTATTTATTGTTTTCCACAGGTAGAACTTATTGAGGGCTTCGGCCCTCAATATTTAAAGAAAATATGTCTCCAATTGATGATTTTAATAGTAAAAAACGTAAAACTGATTTTTCATTTAATCCAGTTATTACAAGTGAGGATAATGAACCTAAATTCTATGTTATAAAGCGTAATAGCGATGATTTTTCTAAAACAAATCCGTTTTTAATTTCAAAATTAATAAAAAATTTAGTCGGAGAAGTTAAATGTATTAAAAAAATTCGTGATGGTTTGTTAGTTGAAATTTTAAGTAGCAAACAGGCTTCTAAGTTAAAAAATATTACGAAATTTGGAGAATATGATGTAACTGTGTTTGCTCACCAAACTTTAAATGTATGCAAAGGGATTATTTATTGTCGAGATTTGTTAAATGTTTCTGTAGAAGAAATTAAAGATGAACTAAAGGACTAAGGTGTTATCGACGCTCGTCGAATTACTTAAAAAAAGAATGGTTTAGTTGAAAATACTCCTTCCATTGTTTTCACTTTCTCAAGGTATAATATACCTTCTTATATTTATGCTGCTATGTATCGATTACCTGTTCGGTTGTGTATACCCAATCCACTAAAATGTTTCAATTGCCAAAAGTTTAGTCATTCTTCATTAAAATGCACAGAGAATAAAGTTTATGTTTGTGGAAATGTCCCACATGAGGGTGTGGAATGTTCAAATATTAAATGTGTGAACTTCAGTGGCGATCATTTTTTTCTTCGAAAATATGCCCAAAATATAAGTTTCATTATGCTATTTTGGAAAATAAAACTCAAAATAAGTGCAGCTTTCCGAAAGCCCGACAATATGTTTTAAAAAATAATCCTGATTTTGCAAATTCATTATCTTCTTCTTCTTCTTATGCTACAGTAACCACTAAATCAGTAACACCTGCTATTAATACAACTGAAATTTGCTCCATAATTTTACCTGAATTAAAAAAAATTGTTGAAGAACTTATTACACCTGTGATTAATATTTTACCAAAACAAGTTATTTCTGAACCCATAATAAAAATTGCCTCGTCTAATTTGAAACCAAATGAATCTGTAAAATCTGCAAAAAATATATCTGTTGTTCCTATTAACTCAACACAGGGAACAAATATCTCAGACATAAATAACACCATTTCAGATTCAAATGATGAATCTGAATCAAATAGATAATCTCTGCAAAAGGTAGTGATGTTTGTAAAACAGAGAGAAAAACTAAAAGGGGTTGGATTAAGGGTAGGAATAGAAAACTCTATTCTAAATCCTCCAATTCCTAAATAATCTTTTTTGCTTCTTCTTTCTTTTCAGCTAATTTTTTTAGCATTTATCCTTTCTTCTATTTTTATATTCTTAATGTTACTACAATGGAATTGTAATGGTGTTGTCAATCACCTTCCTGAACTTCAACTTTTGTTAGCTGAAGTTAACCCTAACTGTATTTGTATTCAAGAAACTCATTTAAAACCTCATGAAACATTTTCTTTAAAAGGATTTAATATTATCCGTCATGATGTAATCCCTGATAACCAGGCACACGCTGGTGTTGCAATTTTAGTTAATAACTGTACACCTTATATTCCATGTGTTCTTCAAACTCATCTTCAGGCAGTTGCAGTTCAAATGTTTCTGCCTAGAAAGATAACAATTTGCAACATCTATTTACCCTCATTTAATTGGAATGTTCATGATCTTGAGTACATTATTAGTCAGCTTGAACCACCCTTTCTTCTTATTGGTGATTTTAATGCTCACAATCTTTTGTGGGGTTCAGCTCAAACAGATGGACGAGGACGTATTGTTGAAAATCTTTTAGATAATAATGATGTAGTTCTTCTGAATACAGGAGAAGCTACTTATTCAAATCTACGTTCTAACTCTTTCTCTGCTATTGATTTATCCATATGTTCTCCATCTCTTGCTGCGCATTTATCTTGGAAAGTACTTGACGATGCACATTTCAGTGACCATTTTCCCATATTAATCTCTACTTATTTTTCTTCTATTGAGCCTTTTTTTCTTCAAAGATGGCGCTTTGATCAGGCTAACTGGGAAAATTTTTCAAAAGAAATTTCTGTTCCGCTTATTTCAAATGATATTAATAAATCACTTTCTGATATTAATATTTATATTTTAACATCAGCAAAAAATAATATACCTTTATCTTCATCTAAATTTAACAGGAAAAAAGTTCCATTGTGGAATTTACAAGTAGCTAGGGCTATTGCTAACAAAAAGCGAGCTTTTAAACGATATCGGCAATATCCAACAATTGATAATCAAATTTTATTTAAAAAGGCTCGTGCTCAGGCGCGGCGTCTTATTTTAGAAGCAAAAACCTTGTCTTGGAGGAATTATGTCTCATCTATTTCATCTGATCGTCCATCAAATGAATTATGGAATAAAATTAAATATATGCATGGCTATAAAAAATCATCTTTTGTCAATGTTCTTAACATTGATAATTCTTTAAGTACTAATAGAGAGGATATTGTTGAATGCCTAGCTAGTCATTTTGAGTCTGTCAGTAGTACTGACAATTTTTCTTTACGCTTCCTTAATATTAAAATTTTTTCTGAAGTCCCTCTTGACTTTTCATCTGAAGGTGGTGAACTATATAATCGTTCATTTTCAATGAATGAATTAAATTTCGTTTTAAGCAAAACTAAAAATACTTCTGTTGGACCTGATCAAATATCATATCTTATGCTAAAGCATTTACTATTTGAAATGAAATGCCATATACTTGATTATTTTAATTCCCTGTGGCATTCTGGTGATTACCCAGATGCTTGGCGAGAAGCCATTATAGTTCCGATTCCTAAACCAAATAAAGTTGCGACTCAACCTACAAATTATAGACATATCTCTTTAACTTCACATTTATCAAAATTATACGAGCGCATGATAAATTATAGACTTGTTTGGTTTTTAGAACATCATCTTCTTCTAGATCCTCTTCAATGTGGTTCTAGAAAATCTCATTCCACCACTGATCTTCATGTTCATCTTACTAATGCTATTCACTGTAGTTTCCTTGCTCGACAGCATTTAGTTGCTGTTTTCTTTGATTTAGAAAAAGCTTTTGATATGACTTGGCGATATGGCATTTTAAAACAACTACATGATTGGGGTCTTCGTGGGAATCTTCCCAATTTTCTTACTTCCTTCTTTAAAAATCGTACTTTTAGAGTACGTGTTGGTGATGTTTATTCTTCTTCTCACCCTTTAGAAAATGGAGTTCCTCAAGGTTCTACCATTAGTGTTGTTTTATTTATGATTGCTATTAATAGCATTGCTTTAAATCTTCCTCCAGCCGTTCATCATTGTCTTTATGTTGATGATTTGGTTATTTTCACTTCTGCCTCTAGCATTCATGAATGTGAGTTCCGTATTCAAAATGCTATTAATTCTGTTTCTGATTTATAGCAACTACTAGGGGTTTTAGATTTTCTGTAGAGAAAACTAAATGCATTGATTTTTGTCGATTGCGTACACCACATAATAATCCTTCTCTTTTATTATATGGTACTCCTATTCAGTATACAAATAGAATTAAATTTTGGGTCTAATCCTTGATTCTTATTTAACTTGGAAATATCACATTTTAAATCTTGCTGCAGATTGTCGCAAAGTCATTAATGCAATTAAATGCTTAGCTAGCACAAAATGGGGAGCTGATCGTGATTGCCTTCTTCGTCTTTATATTGCGTTAGTTATATCAAAACTTGACTATGGCTCTGTAGTACTTAGTACAGCAAATCAGACTCACCTTAAGCGTTTGGATGCTGTACACAATGCTGGCATTCGTTTGGCAACAAGTCCTGTCAATAGTTTATACTGTGAATCTGGTTTACCTGCACTTTCTATACGAAGAACTCGACAGTATATGAAATATACTGCTCGAATGAAGGCGAAACCTTCTATCATATAATTTCTCTGACTCACGTGAGCGGCAGAAAATGTCTTTCTGCTCAAGAAATTCTTTGATTTTAAAGAGCGTAAGAAAAAGTATTTGACAGAAAAATCAAACTGTAACTGTTTCTATGGATTCTGTGACATATTCCTGATCGACATACTTCTTTCTTTTCGTGAATCAACTATTTCTGGAGCAAGTTCTTTTACATAAAATGTCTTTAATATTGGAAGCATCCATTTAACACTCTTCATCCATTTTTATTGTCTCTATTTCTATACCTAGAGGTGTCCAAATAATAAAATCACATTCCTCTCGTCCTGTTATGAACAACTGGCCTTGTATTTGGTAATAATAATTGTGATTCGTCTTTAATTTTAACTTATCACTATCTAAAGCAAAACAGAAGTTTTTTATTTTAACAGCAGCTTCTTTTGGTGACAAATGTCGAGCTGTGTATGGACATTTTGATCAACTAAATCATCTGGCGAAGCAGCTAAATATCCTGCATTAGGTTCTAAATTTACAAATAAACCACATGGTGTGACTGTAACTCCAGTTACCTGCTCATAATCTTGTATTGTCACAGATTCTCTAGTTTTACCCCAATCAGTTGCTGCAGTTGTAATATTTCGAACGTAAAGCATTCTTTCTACAAGTGGTCCAGCTGGAAGTTTTCGTTTACACACTTCACCAAAGTTTGAAGTGGTTAATCTATGCTTCCTTTCCTCCATCCATAACATGTTTTCAGATTGTCCACGTATTTTTATTTCCAACTCATTGCGCTTGTTGATATCTACACTTAACATTGCTATTCATTTATAGTAAAATTAGGTAAAAAATACTTGCACTATAAAAATATAAATAAAGCGAAAGTAGACTTAATTTATGGAATGTATAGTTTATTCCTGGGCAACAATTCGATAGTTCTGATGTATTTACTTTCTCAGCCTAATCTTATTAAGGCAGTGTCCGCTTCAAAACTGTTAAATAAAAATTTTAATATTAATAAATAAACACTTATAAATACAATTCTACTTACCTTACATACATTTGACGTTTGAGGTTAAAACCATATCCAAAAACTTTATTATTACTTTATTATTTTGTAAAACTTGATTATTTTGCAAACAACATGTAATATATTCACTATTATTATCATTAATACTCAATCTTAAAACATTTTTACATATCTGGTAGCCAAATATAATGTAGACTGAAATTTCGATACTTGAGTGTACATCATACGTCATCAAAAATCCGAATCACACAACGAAAACTCATGATTCAAGAACACCAACAATAAATCTATGAAAATTTGAAAATATATGAAAAACTTATATAAATGAAGCAGCCAAATTCACAATTTTTAGTCAGATTTTCTCAAAATTGGGCCCTACGTTTTCAATAAAAAATATATGTATATTTAAATTTAAGATAGTCTATAACACAAAAAAAAATCAGCCAAATTAAACACAACACTTTTGAGAAAAACTCTGTTTTTTATGGTATTTTTGCCTATTTTATTTTGTTGCTAAAAATTGTCATGTTTAATTTAGCTGAAAATTTCATCAAGCTTAGTCTGTCGTATTTATAATTTACTGTATTTTTCATATTGATATCGTAGGGCCCATTTTTTAATAAATTCAAATTAAATTTGGTGTGATATATAATTTATTTTCTTTTATTATATGAAAGATATGTCAAATTAGTAATATTATTATAAGACTTTGAACCTTCGACTACAAGAATATGTACAATAAATAATATGTTTCATATATAATAAAAAAGATATTTTATTTCAAATAGATCGAGGCAGATCGTCGTTCCACCACTGTTCTGTTTTTATCTTCAGCCCGTATGGTTCACCTTAAACTAGAATATAAAGAAATAGATTGTATAATTCCGATAGAACGCATTGGAAAAAATTATGTACTTTAAATCAAAAATGTTGTTCATGTTTTAATGAAACTATCTCAAAAACTAGAATAGATAATAAATTCAGTTCGAAAATGTATAATTAGAAATCATATGAACAATTATTAAGTGTAATTGGGATGAAAGTAATGTATTTAATTTTAATTTATAAAAGATTATGTATTATTTACCCTGGGGTGAGCCATCTTCTTAATGGTCTGAATTTCAGCATCGTTCATTATTTCATGGAAGATGATGATTCTTGGCTTGGCGTGCGCTTCCTCAATCTTGAAAAGTGCGATGCGGAGGAACGGATTGTTGTTGTCCAAGTACATGCACTTCAACTGCGAGGTATTCTTCACGAATTGTGAGACGTCACCACGACAAAGCATCTCGTATAGATCTCGCTCTGGTAGCTCGGCCAGCGAGCGCTTTATCCGCTCTGACACTGTCACGCTCTGCAAAAGAAAATTGTTAAACTCTGTGTTGAAAAATGTAATAATAATAATAATGATGATTTATTAAATTGTTTATTTCTTTTGAATTTCAGTTCGAAGAATACTGTGTAACCAAGAGGAAGTTCCTGTCGTGCGGAATAACACATAAATAAATTAAAGTGTCCACCCATGTTTAGTCAAACATTTTTAAATTTTAATATTAGATTTTATTAAAATATTAATACTTTTATCTAAAATATTTATTGAGTTAATAATTCACTGCATACCTCGGCTGCAACATCAGTTTCATCTTCGCCCTTGCGTTTCTCCACGGGTGTTTTTTCGATGGCCTCTTCGTAATACGCTTTATTTCCTAGAGCTCTCTGATGACTTGGGATGATTTCTAATAGCTCTTTGGTTAACTGCAGAGCTAACGGCGTATTTCCTGTAATTAAACAAAAAAGTAAATGTTCACCGTTTTATTAATGATATATTACAGACACTATCATTGTGTCTACCTATAAAAAATGTCATGCTTATTCGTGAATCTATGCGTGAAACATAATAATAAAAAGTTAATTTATTACATACCAGTTTAACCAATATACTGACATTTTTATACAAAGTTAAAATAACCACAGAGAGAATCATTTTATTACTTTGAACAGTATTATTATTTTTTATTTAATTGAAGAAGATAATGTGTTCTACTACTCTATTTTTGGTTGTTAATTGATGATTTGATTTCACTGATCCAATTTTTTAACTGTTTGTCAAATTAATTATTTACATTATTGATTGCGCAAAAATGAATTTCACTCAATTTTTAAATATGATCTCGTTTTGAATTAATTTTTTTGGAAAATTTAACTTTAAACTCACAAACTAGGAACGATACAAACCTAATTAGTAGATATGGTTATTTTGAAATTGTATTTACACCCAATTGTGAAAATATTTTGTAAGGAATAGTATAAAAGAAAATTTAAAAATAAAAGATCAATTCCTTGTGCCTTATTTCAATTTATATTACTACTGGTTTCGATTACTGAGTGGTCATCATCAGATACCAATAAAAACAAGAAAAAAAAAACTACTCATATATTTATTGGTGTACAAAATATAAAATAAGTAGAGATCGATTTTGCCAGAGGCAATATATCTAAAGCTGAATAAGATACAAAGATTAGCTCGTGTTTTTATTGACTCTTATAACTATATTTTTAAAAGAAAATTTCAGTTTTTTCTATTTTCATGATGTTCAGTTTTTAAAATAAAATATAAATATATCATCACGCCTTCTACCCATTAACTGGGTGTGGCACTCTGCCGAAGCAGATCTCGGTAAGTGATATATTTTGCGCGTGAAGTGCGGTTACCAGTCGTCAAATCACGGCCCCCAAATATGTTAGTGGTGGAGGAGCCACAGGGGTAGGTTTTGAAATTATGAAAAGTGTTTGTCGCCTGTGGGAATCGAACCAGGGTTCTCAGGATCCACAGGGCGATTTCATACCACTGAGCTAGCCACCCCATATGACAAAACAACATCAGAAATAATGTGTCAAATTATATTTGAGAATAAATTGTAGATATCAGTAACACAAGTTTATTTCTGTAATAAAAACGAATACATATAATAAATTTTAATATAGTAAACAATAAATAGTTTAAATGAAAGGGACATAACTAGTTCTCCTTCGCATACTGACCCTAAGTATGGACAACTGCCTCAACCGGCGGTAAATCAACGAATTAGGTTTAACAACTTCATGAAAGTCTTTAATATCAAGTCGATACAGCTCACTATTCTCCAACGTGATCAAATCTGCGATACGCGTAGATGACGTGATACTCAAGAGTCCGATCTCTCTGAAGTACTCGCCGTCGCACAAGTGACAGATCTCTGCTCCACGTTTGTTGTAGATAGCCACAGTGCCGATAGCAGGTACAAACGAGGTCCATGGAGGAACGTACAAATATTTCGAATCTCATTCGCGGATGCAGAGCGTTGAGGATTTCCTCCTCGTTAAACAACTCAATTTTTAAGGTGTTTTGAAAGTATTCGACGATTCGATGTCGAGTTCGGTTAGTTATTTTTTTGGCAGACATTAGCGTTTCGACTTATTTCATAAATGCTTCATATTTAATTCGAGATTTTACCACGTTTTCTAAGCAAACAAAAATATTGTAGAAAAAAAAGGCCCTCGTCATATATCCGGCAAGTGTGTTTAAAAATAAAACAACTTTTCAGGGCCCGGTATTCTCAAAGAATTCACCAATCATGGGTACTCCAAATAATATTCCATACGACCTTTATTGAAATTTATAATTAAGTTATAAATAACCTATTGAAATTTATAATAAAGTTATAAATTTGTTTTGCCGATTGATTTAGCTCGGAATGTAAGGAAAAGAAATAAAATTTCAGGTATGACGAGAAATAATTTAGCGAGCACGTATTTTATTAAAGAAATAGTTTAACCGTATATTTTACACTCCATAATAACAACATTATACACCAGACGACACAATACAAACAACAGGACAGAATATGAATCAATAAAGCACTCAAAACAAACGACAAAAGGGTGGGGATAGTCCGCTAACACACTTCTAGAGTTCGTTCTGCTGCTTGCCTCCGAGTAGCGAACAGCGACAAGGTGGACCCGCGACGAACTACCTCAATACTTCCGCCGTTCTAGCGCGGTCCACGCTCTTTGATTCCGATATCTTCCCGTAGCTTGCAGAATCGATCTCTCGGCAAGGCTTTTGTGAAGATATCCGCCTTCTGATCTTCCGTTCGACGATATTCGATGTTCAGTTCACCTGCATGAACTTTCTCCCTGACGAAATGATACCGAACATCGATATGTTTCGTCCTTCTGTGAAACTCAGGATTTTTCACTAGTCTGGTTGTCCACGTGGAGTGTCGTGGCTTCCTCGCATGAGCATCCAACCTCGGAAAGGAGTTTCCTCAGCCATATCGCCTCTCGCGATGTTATCGACGCCGCCACGTACCCGGCTTCCATGGTGCTCAGCGTCACGATTGGTTGACGCTGACTTGCCCAGGTTACAGGGCCTCCAGCCAACTCGAAAACGTAGCCGGTCGTCGATCTCCTTGTCTCGACGTCCCCCGCGAAGTCGGCATCTGTGTAGCCCTCCAGGACTAGGCCGCTTCCGCCGCATCGATATTCAATCCCGTGCTCAATTGTTCCTGCAACATAAGAAATAATGCGCTTCACAGCGCGCCAGTGCTGATTCCCGTGTTTTTCCAAGAAACATCAGCGACCCAATCGCTTCTCTGTAGAGAACGTTCTTGACATCTTTTTCTTCCGGCAGTGGCTCCAGCTTCAAGCCTGGATCGCACGGCACGCACATCGACTTCGCATCGATCATCCCAAATCTCTCGAGAACTTTTCGTGCGTACGAGCTCTGATGGATGAAGAGAGACTTCCTTGATCTGTCCCGTTCGATCTGCATCCCCACGAACAGGCTCGCGTCTCCGACCGTGATTTTAAATGCCTCCTTCCTCACGAGAGTCCAGGTACCATTTTCCTGGTGTGAACGTAACTCCGAGTTAATAGCCTCTCGCCATTGACTCGACTCTCGACTTCCGAGAGCTTCTTCATACGTCTCTGGAATATTGAATTTGACCACATTCGACTCATACCTCGATGGTCTTCGAATTTGTCTCCGGTCACGGAGATTTCGTCCGTCGTCTCGATTTATTCCCTGCTGATTCTCTTCTGCAATGCCATCTTCTTCGTCCGGCTCTTTTTCCGCCGGCACTGGAACCTCTGCCTCGATTCTCCCGTCCCGCTGCTTGATACAGGTATCGTTGTTCCAATCGTTTCACGAAACGTCACATCTCGTGACACTGTGATTTTCTTCGTTAACGGGTCGAAAACTCGATAGTTCGATGAACTGCTCTCGTATCCCACGAGTATCATCTTTCTCGCTCGAGCTTCAAGTTTCATCAGATGCTGTTTCAGCGTATTCACGTAAGCTTCCGATCCGAAAATTCTTAGATGCTTCAGATCCGGTTTCACACCGAACGATATTTCGTACGGCGTTGCTTAAGTCTTCACACTTGATGCTCCGGCTCGGTTCCGTGCTGCACGCTTCCGCCCAGAGAAATTTCGGTAGATCCTTCGCCAACAGCATGGTCCTCGCGCTCTCGATCAACGTACGATTGTCCCTCTCAGCCTTACCGTTCTGTTGTGGCGTGTACGGAGCGGTGAATTCGCGCTGAATTCCTCGTATATCCGTATACGCTTCCATAGCACGATTTTTGAACTCCAGACCATTATCTGACCGAAGAACTCGCATCGTCCTGCCGAATTTATTTTCGATCAGCTTGTCGAATTTATTGAATTTCTCTAGCACGTCGCTCTTGTGCTTCAGGAAATAAATGTACCGAAAACTCGTTGCGTCGTCTTTGAACGTCAGCAGAAATCGAGCGCCCCCAGGAGACTCCACTGACATAGGGCCACATACGTTAGTGTGCATTACTTCCACTGGTACCGTCTCGGCACGCCCTCGTTCTTTTCGGAAAACTTGTCGATGAGATTTTCCCTCCTGACACGACCCACATAATTCGTCGGCACTCTCAGAAAACTCGACTCCGTCTTTCGTGCCACACTCAAGAATCTATTTTTCCGACATTCGCTTCGTTGACATTCGCCGCGCACTTCGTTTTGAATGCCATTCGATATATTTTACTCTCTTGCGTCACGCCGTATCCGACGACGTAGCCCGCGTTGTCGATGCGAACGAGATCCCCGAGAAACAACACGCCGAGTCCTTTCTTCGCGCACTCGCGAACCGAGAATAAATTCTTTGTCATGTCCGGGACATACAAAACGTTTTCTATTCGCGACGATTTCCATTTTCCGTGCACGAACTTCTCGATCTCGACTGTACCGACTCCTAGTACGCGACACTGTTTATCGTTCCCGAGAGACACTGTGTCTCCATTGGTTAACTCTCAAAAATCTTTCAGCCACTCTCGTCGGAAGGTAATATGACGCGAGGCTCCGCTGTCAGTCAGCCAGCTGTCACGTTTATCAGCACTAAGCACTGCTCGTACCACGTCGGTCGGTACGCCCACGTTTTCGCTCTTGCCGACACTCGACGATTTCTTTCGTCCCGCGCTCTCAGCCACAAACGCACACTCGCGCCCTCCATCGTTGCTACGACCGTCGTTGCCACGATCATTTTCGCGCTTCTTTCCGCGACACTCTCTCGCGAAATGACCGAATTCCCCGCAACGATAACACCGCACTTTGCTTTTGTCCCTGTCCTTGTCCGATTGCTTTTTCGCTTTTTCGTCTCGCGCACTCACTTTATTTTTAGTACCCGTGTTTCTGTTCGTTGCTACGAACGCACTTTCGGCACTATCGTTCGCGGACAAGCGCGCTTCTTCGCGAAGCAATCGTTCTTCCAGGTTTTCCAGAGTCTGCACCTTTTCTGGTACATTATCCCACGCTGTTTGGAAATTCGCCTATTTTGGAGAGAGACTCCCCAAAATCTTCGCCATTATTTTCGTTGTCGGCACAGTCTCTCCCACATCGAGGAGCTGCGCTGCCATGTTGTTCACCTTCGACACATGCTGCATGATGGAGTCGTTCGCCGCCATCTTGTATTCATACAGCTTCGTTGCAAGTAACAACTTATTTGATGTCGATTTCTGCTGATGAAGAACCGCCAGTTTCTGCCAAATCTCGTGCGCAGTCTCGTAGATGAGTAACGGTCTCATCTGTGCTGGCTCGAGCGTCGACGACAATAAAAACATTGCGCGCGCATTTTCCACGATCCACGTGTCGAGATTCGCTGTACCAGCCGCTGGCCTCGGCTTCGTTCCGTCAACGATGCCCCAGATTTGATGCACCATAAATAATGCTCGCATCTGAAACTTCCATCCCTGATAGTCGTTTCCGTCGAATTTCACGACACTTCTCGTTGAGATCGCCTCGGCCATCACGGATTCCTTTCACAGGTACCTCACACGCGATCGCGCACTCGAGACTCGCTACCAATATGGCTGCCGTTTTTAATACGCCACGTGTTTTCCACTTACGAGACCTTGCTCAATCAATCCTTCTCAGTTAATCAATCGCCGTGACTGGGCCCATAACCTATTGAAATTTATAATTAAGTTATAAATAACTTATTGAAATTTATAATAAAGTTATAAATTTGTTTTGCCGATTGATTTAGCTCGGAATAACCTTAATATAACACGTCTAAATATCTCACTATTTGTTGGCATCTCTCTTTGCCATTTATTATACTTCACTCCAACAAGATTTGTGTAGTTCTTAGACGTTTTTCCTTGATAAAATAATATAAGATCAGGAACAAATAGATAAAGAAATCCAAAAATATAGGCGAATAGAAAAAATACAAATACGCATATAAACAAAGTAAATCCATGAATGTAATTAGAACAATTTGGGCTTGAAAATATTATATGTGATGTTTGATAATAAGAACATAAACGAACAAATCGCAAAAGTCTAATCATAGCAAAATTGTACCAAACAGTTTTTTCGTTTGAATGATATAAAAATATAAATAAATCTGAGAATGTTATAGCATCAATAAGAAAAAAGGTTCGCAAGTAATGAACAGCAATCTTCCCTATAAAGAACAACATCATTAGAATAATACTTGGAAAATATTTACAGTAGACGCATTCCATTTGCCATTTACTAGAGCAGTCAATTAACTAATAAGATTAAAATGAGGCAAGTGGCAAATGAATGTGGAATAAAAAGATCTTTGGAATTGTATTGCCAACTGTAACAATTCTTTTTGATCACCCTGTATTATCAGGAAATAAAAAAATATATTTCTAACCTAAATAAATAAAGAAAAAATATATGCGATTTTTTCGAAAAATATTTTTTAAAAATGAAAGATTGTTTCTCTATTAATTGAGGCAATGAGAGCAAAAGTGAACTAACCCCACAAGCCTGTCTTTTGAGTAATGGCAGGATTAAGTATTGACTTATTTTATTTCTCAATCTATTGCATGATTAACTTTAGAAAAGAATTTAATTTAATTAATATACGCTGTTATACAGAAAATGATTGGTTTAGTCTAGTGTTTTTGTTTAGGGCAAGGCCCTTTCATTTTTTTTTGTTGGTTAGTCCATTTTTACATAAATGATCTAAATAAACATTAATAATTAGTCCATTTTTACAGTAATATAGGAGACAAAAAGACACAGACAATGAAAAAAAACACAAATTTATTCATTTATATTTTTATATGGTTTTGTAAGTGTACAAAACCATATGAAAATATTTAATTATCTTCTGAATCACTGGAAATCGATCGGGTGTCAATTACATCACTTTTGTTTATATCAGTTTTCAAATTTTTATAGACATCATGATAAATTGGAGGTACAACATCTAAAAGAGCAATCAAATCTTTTTTCTTCAGTTCTGAAATTGTGTTCCCTTGAGGATATAACAAATCTAGATCAGTAATTGTAATGCTATTTCTTTATTTAATATCTACATGTGAAAATTCTACTAAAGGATTGTTGGAATATTTATAAAAAATTTTAAACGGTTCATCGTTGGTAAATCTCAACCATTGGATTTTAAGCCACTCTACTTTGTAGCCATTATGACATTTTTTCCTGTTAACTATGTGGCATTCGAGTTTTTTGGTTGAAATAAAATGTTCTGCTTTCATTTTAGCAATAATAAAGGGTTCTTTTTTTCTGGCAGCTTTGATAACATCGATCCAATTGTCACGTAAAAATATGTCTTTAAAGAATTTTTTTTGTTTCTCTACTAAACCAAAGTCTTTATCACATGGTAAGTAAGAATGACCACTGACTAAAAATTTGTGGTCAATCTCATTTACCACATAATCAGGATGCGATACCATGTATTGACATAATACAGAAAGTTTAATATTTCTATTTTGGCCACCACACTGATCAGAGTACATGATCAGCTTCGTAGTTTTGACGTAACATTTTATGTAATACAATATACTCGTACATGAGCCCACTTCTTGAGGCCCGCGAGATGCAACTGTCTCATCCCATACAAACATAGTTACCTGATCTGTTCGTAAATTATGGATACCGAAACAATATGTCCACACTCATTTTTCAATACTGATTGTTCAAAGATAAGACCTGTCTTCAATTATCACTGTAAATAATCATATAACCTATCCCAACAGCTGTAGTATCATATCAGAATAAAAAATGGACTAAACCTCCATAGTCCACTTTTGCAATTATGGTTTGACGTATCACACTCAATGCAAAAACTATACAATACACGCCATCTATTGAATACATTTTAAATTAGAGTTAGTCCATTGATGCACTCAAAGTATGTTTAAGTTACGATGATTTCCTGCCATTATCTAGTACAGGGAAAATTTGTGGGTTAGTCCACTTTTGCTCTCATTGCCTCAATTCTACTAACCGATAATCGTCAAGCATGTTTTTTTTTGTAAATAAAAAATATTCAAAAAAAACACTGCTTTAACATATAAATGTCACAAATGATGTCGCGTAAATTTCAACTAAAATAGAACGAAATGTGTCGGAATTACACGACCGACGTAGGAATGGAATAGAATAGAACACGAAATAAAATTTGGTTATATCCTATTCTGTGCTGTTCTATTCTATTCCATTCTATGCAACTATAAATGGTCGCATACATTTTCATAGGTTTATGTTTCTATTCCTTGTTCTATTCTATTCTATTCTATGCAATCTATAAATCAGGCTTTGGTCTTTGCCATTTTGATACATTTATGACATTTGTACATCTTTGCAATGAGCTTCATTGATAAGTAAAAGTCATTATAGTGATGGGGGAAACATTAAAAATTGATCAATGATACTGCACTTTAGCCGCAACATGCAACAAATATTTACTTGGTGCCAATACAACTCTTTCAGAAAGAGTCTTTTGAATTCCAGCTGCGTAGAATACAATTGGTTTAGCATATGATTCCACGTATCCAGTTAAAAAGTTAATAAATATATCAGCAACATAGATACAATTAAGAAACCAATATGCATTTGTAAATGCTCTGTTTTTAAATTCCTCAGATTTAACCACAACAACCTCATGGTATGAATCAAGCAAGATTACTATCAAATACACAAATGCCATAATCAATTTCCAATAGAATTGAAACATACTGAAGGGATGAATGATGAACCAGAACTTGGAATCCAAATGTCTTGTTTTCTCTTCGATAATCATTTTTGTACTTCGAAATAAACTATTTGTCTTTGGATGTATGTGGGATATAATGCTGTAATTTCGGAAAGTTTGAACCAATCTGGTTATCCATGTTGCTCTTATTACTTTTCTGTCAGTTCTATAGAACGTTACATCTAATGCAAGGTTGCAAGCACTCATGCAAACAATTGTTTATATAAATAAATGACAAAAAATAAAAGTTTATGTACACTTGATAACTGATTTTAAAAGGAAAATTATAGAAAAAGTGAACAAGGGGTCTATTCTAAGGCGTATTCCATTTGCTATTAGGATCAGATCTAAGTTACATTTACTGAACCAGATTACTTATTTATTTCGCTGGATTACTTTGCTGATTTTATTTTCAGTACTAAAATTACTTATTCTAATTTACTTTGAAGTCATTCTCCCCAATAAGTGCATCAATTTACTTAATTTAGTTCATTTACTCATTTGTCGAATTTATCTGAATTGAATTAAGTGAACTAAGTGGGAAATGAAATACAGCTCTAATTGACATAGCCCCTGTGGCAACGGTAGCCACATCCCTAAACAACAAGGATCCACCTGGCGGTATAAATAAAAAAGTTTGTCATTTAGCCACATCGCAAATTTATAGCGAGAGGTGGATAGGTCACCACATTAAAATTATCCCTATAGCTCCACCTCCACTAAGATCTTTGAGGGTCGTGATATGACGGCTGATAACCGCACTTCATGCGCGTAAATAAATTAATTACCGAGATTTGCTATGACATAGTGCGACTCTCAGTAAAAGTTAAAAGGAGTGATGATATATTTTAACATTCCAAATCTAGCATATACTTTTGATTAATCCATATTTATAATTTCATCGGGTAGGTTACTCAGTGGTATCAAGTCAGCCTATAGATTTGAGAACCCAGGTTCGATTACCACAGCCGACAAACAATTTTCACCACATCAAGACAGGCGGTAGTTGTCGACGCCAAGATCAAGCAGCCTACGGCCGGCGACACTGACTGTCTATATTACAGTAATATAAACTTTGAGCCAATATTCGAAAATTGCAATTCCATTTAACGTTTTATTAGCCGATAATCGATCGGCTATTGTTTTAGCGAAAGTGTTCCAAACCCTATCGTGTTTGGTACCAAATGAAAGGTCTTTTGAAGGACTCGCAAGCAAAATTTAATACTTTTCGATTATCAATTGTTTTAGTGAAAGTGATTCAAAACCCATCGTCTTTGGTATCAATCGAAAGGTCTTTTGAAGGGCTTACATGCAAAATTGGAATTTTATCGATTGGCAATTGTTTTAATGAAAATACTTCGAAACCTATCGTGTTTGGTATCAATTGAAAGGTCTTTTTAAGGGCTTGTATGCAGAATTATAATTTTTTCAATCGGCAATTGTTTTAGCGAAAGTATTCCAAAACCTATCGTGTTTGGTATCAAATGAAAGGTCTTTTTAAGGGCTTGCATGCAAAATTGAATTTTTTCGATCGGCAATTGTTTTAGTGAAAGTGTTTCAAAATCCATCGTTTTTGGTATCAATTGAAAGGTCTTTTAAAGGGCTTACATGCAAAATTGGAATTTTATCGATTGGCATTTGTTTTAATGAAAGTGCTTCGAAACCTATCGAGTTTGACATCATATGAAAGGACTTTTTAAGGGCTTGTATGCAGAATTAGAATTTTTTCGATTGGCTATTGTTTTAGCGAAAGTGTTCCAAAACCTATCGTGTTTGGCATCAAATGAAATGTCTTATTAAGGACTTGCATGCAGAATTGAAATTTTTTCGATCGGCTATTGTTTTAGCGAAAGTGTTCCAAAACCTATCGTGTTTGGTATCAAATGAAAGGTCTTGTTAAGAGCTTGCATGCAAAATTGAATTTTTTCGATCGGCAATTGTTTTAACGAAAGTCTTCCAAAACCTATCGTGTTAGGTATCAAATGAAAGGTCTTTTTAAGGGCTCGCGTAAGAAAATTAATACTTTTCGATCGTCAATTGTTTTAATGAAAGTGCATCAAAATCCATCGTGTTTGGTATCAACTAAAAGGTCTTTTGAAGGGCTTGCATGCAAAATTGAAATTTTTCGATCGGCAATTGTTTAAGCGAAAGTGCTCCGAAACCTATCGTGTTTGGTATCAAATGAAAGATCTTTTGAAGGGCTCGCGTATAAAATTTAATACTTTTCGATTATCAATTGTTTTAGTGAAAGTACTCCAAAACCTATCGTATTTGGTATCAAATAAAAGATCTTTGGAAGGGCTCACGTATAAAATTCATACTTTTCGATCGTCAATTGTTTTAATGAAAGGACATCAAAATCCATCGTTTTTGGTATCAATTGAAAGGTCTTTTGAAGAGCTTTCTTGCAGAATTGAATTTTTATTGATCGGCAATTGTTTTAGTGATAGTGATTGAAAACCTATCATATTTAGTATATATTAAAAGATTTTTAGATGGACAGCCGTGTAGAATTTAAAAGTCTTAGATTCGTAATATTTCAATTTATATTGTGTCTATTGTCTTACTGAAGTTAATTCTATTTCAGTGTCCGCGGAGATTAGCGTGAGGCAATTATTTATTATTATTCCAATACGTGATTGTAGTAATAAGAGAATTGCTATGCAAGAGCTTATTAATAAACAATTGGTTGTAAAATAAAATGTAGAAGCTCAATGTTCAGAATGCTTGCACTCACATAAATTACATAAAACCGAATTAGTTTCTTTTGGCACAGTATTAATTTTCCAAATTCTGTTATTTGAAAATTAAAATGGATATATTCGGAAACTAACTGATATAAGTAATATTTAAAACGTTTCAATGGGAACTTATTTGATTCAAGGATATAAATACAAAGTGATCAGTGCTATATTTCACCATGGTACTTCAATGGCTGAGGGACACTACACAATATGATTAAAAAAGGAAAATCATGGATGCTTGCAAATGATTCTCACGTTGGAAAACAAACTTGGCCAAGAAACTCTAAACATGCTTATATATTTATTTTAGAACGAATTTAGATTTTTATAGAAAGATGTAATAACAATATATCAATACCAAATATCATTTATAATGTAGGGTCAAACTATTGTATAAAAAAAAGTGATATCTTCCAAAAAAACAATTACATTGTTAAAGGTACGCCAAGATTGCGCAGATTCCTTCCCCAAAAATTGTAATATCTATATATTACAGATTTAAAAAAAAGTGATATCTAATTAAGCCAAGAAAAAAATTCGAATTTAAAAAACCTTATCGACCAGTTTTAAAAATATCGGGTCAAATGAAAAAAAATTAATTAAAAAAAACCTTGGCGACCCCAGTGTTTAAAATGTTACTTAAACTGGTAACATTCGAATATTTTTCATAGCTTAATTAGATATCACTTTTTTTTTAATCTGTAATATATAGATATTACAATTTTTGGGGAAGGAATCTACGCAATCTTGGCGTACCTTTAACAATGTAATTGTTTTTTTGGAAGATTCAAATTACCCCTGTGGCTTTCTCACCACTATCATTTACCGAAATCTACTAAGGCAGAGTGCCACACCCAGTAATGGGTAAAAGGCGTAATGATATATTTATTTATTTTCATACAAGTCGTGATAAATCGCGGTAAGTGATATTTAATGTATGTTAATAGTGGTATCGTGTCGGCCTGTGGATCCTAAGAAGCCTGGTTCGATTCCCACTGCCGACAAACATTTTCACAACATTAATACTACTCCTGTGGCTTACCCTCCACTAAATCTTTGGGGACTGTGATTTGACGGCCGGTAATCGCACTTCACGCGCAAAAATATATTACTTACAGAGATCTGCTTCGGCAGAGTGCCACACCTAGTAAAGGATAGAAGGCGTGATGATATATTTATGTTGGAATAGGTGATGGGCAAAATAATAAACCAAGAGATGGAGGTAAATATATATGTATATTTGTCAACGTATTCTCTGCAACTGACCAACATATTATGAATGAGAATAGTTTTAATATCTATTACAATATTATTTAATCTATACAATTATTCCAATCAATTAGTATTTAATTGTTTATTATTATTTTGTATAACCCACTTATATTATGCTATAAACCCGACACTCCCACTCAAAAAAAATAAACAAAAAATTCTTAGAACATAATATACATATCATTTTATTTCAGACCGATTTTCAATCGAATTTCTGCAAACTTTGGAGCTGGTATCATTTTGGTAAAAGCATCAGCTAGCTGTTCACCTGTGGGTATATATTTCAGAATAATTACCTTTTTCTCAATTTGTTCCCTTGAGAAATGATATTTAATATCAATATGTTTTGACCTTTTATGATCAGATGGGTTATTTGCTATGCTGATACAACTATTATTATCCTCATAAATTGTATGGGAGTTAATATTTTCAAATTTATGCTATTAATAAGCGATTTTAAGCAAATAGCTTCCGTTACTGATTCAAACAATGCCATATATTCGGCCTCAGTAGTAGAAGCAGCAACTGTACATTGTTTCTTGGTATTCCAAGATATTGTACATTTATTAAAAACTTGAAATAGAAAACCAGTGGTACTTTTTCTGTCTATTTCATCTTTTCCCCAATCTGAATCAACATAGCCAATAATAAGATTGTCATAATCACCTTTTACATAAGTTAATTTTAAATTAATTGTGGCTTTTACATATCTTTATACACGTTTTACGCATTTCCAGAGTTCTATATTGTTTTTACTCTGATATCTGCTTAATATATATTTATTGCAGAACAAAGATCTGGACGAGTACACAACATAGCGTACATTAAACATCCGATCAAATTTCTTCATGGAGCATCATAAAATTCATTTGAATTTAGATCAGTGTAATTTAATTTTGTTACTAATGGAGTGTTTACTGGTTTACATTCACTCATGTTATATTTTTCTAATACTGAGTTTAAAAATGAAGTGTGATCTAAAATTATTTTATTTTCTGTTCTTTCAATTTTTATTCCTAAGAAAAATTTTACTTCTTGCAAGTCTACCATTCGAAAGCAACTTGTTAAATATTGTTTAAAGTTCATTAGAGTATTTTGGTTTTTTAGTCGCAATTAACAAATCATCAACATAAAGTACAACATATATGTTTTTATTTGTCTCCTTCATTTAAAAATATATAAACAAGGATCTACTTTAGAATTTTGGAAACCCTTTTCTTTTAGAGTGCGATCGAATCACTCGTACCAACACCCAGATGCTTGCTTCAGTCCATACAATGATTTATGTAATTTACAAACTTGATTTTATTTTGCTTGCACACCATCAGGTACTTTCATAAAGATTTCTTCCTTTAATGTACCGTTTAAAAAGGCAGTTTTTACATCCAAATGATGTATTAAAAGATTAAACTGATTTGAAAGAGCTATCAACAATCTTAAGGTTGTGATTCTTGCAATAGGGGTAAAAGTTTCACCGTAATCAAACAAATATTGTTGGCTAAAACCTCTAGCAACTAACCGTGCTTTATATTTTGTAGGTTTTCCAAATTCATCGTTTTTAATTGTAAATTCCCACTTGCAGTCAATAACATTTTTATTTATAGGTTTATTTACCAATGACCAGGTTTTATTTATATGAAGTGAGTGTATTTCGTCCTTTACAGCCACCTCCCACTGAAGTTTATCATCCCTTTCAAGAATATCGGAGTATGATTTGGGGATGTTTGTAATCAGTACATTTACTGATAATAGATGATTGTAAAAATCATAATTTTCATCTTCATTATAAGAGATGGCTGGACGATTTATTAATCTTTCACTTTTCCTGGTTTTAACTAAAGATTCGTTACCTATATCACTGTTATTTTCGACTGCAAGTTCAGGGGCTAATGAATTATTTGTCGCTACTGACTTCTGTAACGTTTCTGGTTTTGATATTTTATTATTTGTATTATTATTACTATTATAAGTACTTTCAGTTTTTACTGGTCTAGAGTTTTTAAAATTTGTTTCATCGAATATAACATCTCTAGCTTTTTAAAAAATTATCAGTTTCCACATTCCACAGTTTATAACCATTAGGTTCATACCTAACCAGTATGGCTTTAAATGATTTTTTATCAAATTTGCCTTTTGTGGTTTTATTGTATACATAAGCGGTAGAACCAAATACTTTTAAATGGGTTAACTTGGGCTTCTTATTATGCCACAATTCATATGGCGTTTTATTAATAGAGAGAGCTTTTGTAGGTAAAATATTTATTAAATAAGTTGATGTTAGAATTGCTTTTCCCCAGAAACATTTTTCGAGTGCAGTAGCATGTACCATGGTCTGAGCCATTTCAGTGAAACTGCGGTACATGCGTTCTGCTACGCCATTTTGCTGTGGTGTATGTGGAACGGTTAGATGATAAGAAATTCCTTTTTGAACACAAAAATCTTTGAAATCATTAGACAAATATTCAGTTCCGTTATCACAATATAAATTAACAACTTTTAAATTGAAATGTGCTTCACTTTTTGCTACAAAATCTTGAAATACACTTAAAACATTAGATTTGCGTTTCATTAGATATGTAACGGTATAATGTGTAATATGATCTATAAAAGTTACAAAATAATTTTTATCATCCATTGTTGCTGGTGTAACAGGACCACATATGTCAGAATGAATTATAAATAGTGGCCTACTATTTTGTTTAGATTTAGCATTAAAAAAAAAGAAGAAGTCGTGACTGTTTGCCATATATACATGCTTCGCTTACCTCATTATTTGAATTTACGTAATTAATATTATCAACATCATCAAATAATTTATAACGTTTTAATTTTTCAAATTTATATTTACTAGTATGACCTAAACGCTCATGCCATAATATATAATTAATTAAATTACTAACATTTACGTGAGCTCTTGATTTTGATATTTTAAAAATAACCTGAATTAAACCATTTAAGAGCTTACCTGTTAAAATAACTTGTTTTTCCTTCATTATTTTTACCCCGCCTTTATCAAAAATTATAGTTAAACCAGCACTTTGAATTCGGCTCACAGATAATAGATTGTATGGAACATCGGAAGAGAAAAGCATACCTTCTAGTCTCCTAAATTTGTTGTAACTTCAATATTCCCCTTTTTCATTTGCTTTTATTGATGTTCCGTTCTTTGCTACATTTATTTGTAGAGGAACCGCTAAATCTACAAAAGAAGTAAAAATATCACTACGATTAATTATATGATCTGTTGCTCCAGAATCTAAAAAAAATAAACATAAATGTATCTTGATTAACAAGATGTCGATTTTTAACATTTCCAAACATAAAAACAAAACCATCTGGATTATTGTTATTTGCCTGTATACTATTAATGGTTCTAAGACGATCAGATTTAGTACTCATATATCTTTTGTAATGAAAATAATCGGTTTTTTGCATGATTTCTTCTACCACAAAATTCGCATTGAAGACTGTTAGTATTACGAAATGACTTGTTTGGATTTTTCTTAAATTGCTTCTGTTGATGTTGTCCTGTTTTCCAATTTTTGTATTCCGTATTTTTCTTGAATCTCTTGGCAGGATGCTTTGATGATGATGCACCAGAAAGAGTATGTACATGCAACACTTTAGTACTGACACTGTCTTCGGTTTTCAATTTTACCTCGTCTGAAGATTCTTCAGGTGTTTCCTCTTCAACGACACACAAAACTTGTAATTCTGAAAGTAAAGATCTCACACGAAACTCCCTAATACCGTAATGTACACCGTTGAAAGGTTGTATACACCGTTTATTTATTTTTGTTTCCATCTCGTATTTAATTATTTCAACAAACGTAAACTGGGCCCATAACCTGTTGGAATAGGTGATGGGCAAAATAATAAACCAAGAGATGGAGGTAAATACATATGTATATTTGTCAACGTATTCTCTACAACTGACTACATCTTATGAATGAGAATAGTTTTAATATCTATTACAATATTATTTAATCTATACAATTATTCCAATCAATTAGTATTTAATTGTTTATTATTATTTTGTATAACCCACTTATATTATGCTATAAACCCAACAATTTATTTATTTATTTTAAATATAAAATTCTGATGATGGATTAACCATCGAAACGTCCATATTAAATAAAAATAATAAAACTACAATTCATTGGATCTTAAAGCCTAAAATTCCTAGTTTCAATTTTCAACACTAAGTATAAATATGTGTTTTGTCTTAAACTATTTTCCTTGTTAGTTCGGCGCTGGACTTTTTGCCGTGTTTAACTTTGCGGCAGTAAATAACTTCAGATTAAATGAACAAAAAATTCTCTTTCACACTGAGAATGAGGGTGCGAGGGTGAGTGGCGCGTGCCGACTACGACTTTTTTTGGTATTTTGTTTTTTGTATAAATAAACAGCATTTTTAATCTATTATTAAATTATTTACCCATTCCTCGAATTCATTATAAATTGACAAAACTCAACACTTTACGTAAATACCCTTTTCACGTTTTCCAACAAGTACTAAATCGTCGGGTTACTGCAAAAACCGGTTAAGTCCATTATTTATAATTATTTTATGTTATTAATTTGAAATTTTATTCAATTGATGGATTATTATTGTTTAGTTATGTTCTCCAAAAGTTTATTATATAACTTGTTATTTTCAATAAAGGATTAACGTCTCTTAAGATTTTTCATTATTATTATTAAAATAACATTTTCTACCAAAATGTGTCAGATTTAATTACACAGCCACACAAAAAAAAAAGAAAAACTTCGAGTGATAGAGTACAGAATAAGATATTCCTATGTATTTTGGTGTGCTGAATTCATCATCAGAATTCCGGTTTTTTCCTAACCTTAAAATAATCTTAAAAACTGTTTCGTAAAGGAAATATCGTTCACAAATAAATGTTTTGGAGGGAAATGCAGCTTATATCTCTCTTAAATGATGTATTTTTCGATGATATGCTAGAAATTAATTTTCCTCCAAAAAATTTATTTGTGAAAGATATTTCCTTTATGAAACAGTTTTTAACGTTAGGGAAAAACCAATGAACCAGAACCGAAATTATGATGATGAATTCGGGTTTAGAACACCAAAGTACATAGCAATATATTATTCTGTACTCTCTCATTCGAACTTTTTCTTTTCTTATGTGGCTAAGTTATTAAATATTATTTTTATATCCTAACCTTAAAAGTAACATCTTAAAATAATTATAATTAAATGTCAAAAATTGTTTATAACCTAGCCACCTCATGTGCGTACGTTTTGAAGAAAATGTTATTCTTCTCTCAGGTACTTTACACGCCTCGCCTTTAAAAAGAAAACACCGTCGGGACGAAATGTTTCAGTTTCTTCCCTAACATATACAAATAACTACAAAGAACTTAAGTTAGTGTAATTGAGGTTAAGTACAGAATAACAAATAAATATATCTAAATTAAACCTAAATGCTGTTCGTAAATAATTAAACATGAATAATGACAATACAAAGTGACTCAGAGCGATTTAAGGTTTCCTGATCCGGATTTGGGAATACTTGTGGTAATAAACTGACGGAATATTTTTCGAGGCGTGTATCCAGGTGTCAGGGTGCCAGCGCAGCGACGCACACCGCCCCGACGGGAAATGAGCTTTACTGACCAAGTATTTACAATATTGTAACGAATTTAAAGCCAGACAAGTCGAGAACATTCCGGGAACCTTCTCGAGAAACAAGTGCGTAGCAGCGTGACCTCACTTGTGCATAGTGCTCGCTCGCATGTCTGAGCGTGTGGTTTTACGGGATATTCTAGGACGTTCTGGAATATTCGAGAACTGTTCTACGGACGGGAGTATATAAGCCGAGGTCGAGT
This sequence comes from Pterostichus madidus, assembly GCA_911728475.2. Classification (NCBI taxonomy): domain Eukaryota; kingdom Metazoa; phylum Arthropoda; class Insecta; order Coleoptera; family Carabidae; genus Pterostichus; species Pterostichus madidus. The sequence continues at coordinate 19,296,837 of OU452309.1, read as the reverse complement.
GGCTGAGTGCAGTTGACAGTATACTTCGAACGCGTAATATAAATGTGGTTAAATAAATAACAGCTCAAGTGTACGTAATATAAATAATAGTGTTAGAGACCGTTATATAAATAATATTAGTGTTTAAATATTTATTAGTAGTGTTTAAGATTTATTGTAGTGTTAATTAATTCTAAATAAGTTTCTGTTATTTTTTATATTCATTAATTAAATAAATACTTTTATTTTCGTTTAACATAAATAGTTGTGAGTCATTTCTGTGCCTTAAACATTCTACACACTTCCAGAAAGATGAAAAACGTTACAATTGGTGTCAGGTGTGGGGTTATTAAATAGTGAAGTGTGTAGTAAAACAAATAATATGGCGTCGTTCGGTTTAAAAGTAACTGAATTAAAAGTTGTGGACCTAAAGAGGGAATTAGAGGAGCGAGATTTAGACTCATCCGGGTTAAAATCAACGTTACAACAACGTCTGCGAGGAGCTTTAGTGGCGGCAAATCTGGATCCTGAGGAATATATTTTTGAAATTGGTTCGAATGACAATCGTAAAATGTTGGAGAAATTAGAAGAAAATTCCAGAACTTTGCAAAAGCAGTTGGAAGAAAGTTCTAGAACTCTAAAAGAAGAATTAACAGAAAGTTCTAGAACTCTAAAAGAAGAATTAACAGAAAGTTCTAGAACTCTAAAAGAAGAATTAACAGGATCTGTGCAACAACAGTTAGAAGAGAATTCCAGAAAATCTGAGGAACGTTCTAGAACTTTTGAACAGAAGTTAGAAGAAAATTCTAGAACATTGGAGCAGAAGTTGGAAGAAAGTTCTAGAACTCTAAAAAAAGAAGTAACAGAAAGTTCTAGAACTTTAAAAGAAGAATTAACAGAAAGGTCTAGAACTCTAAAAGAAGAAATAACCGGATCCGTTTAACATCAATTGGAAGAGAATTCTAGAAAATCTGAAGAACGTCCTAGAATTCTAAAGGAAGAACTGACAGAAAATTCTAGAACCTTGGAGCAAAAGTTGGAAGAAAATTCTAGAACCTTGGAGCAGAAGTTGGAAGAAAGTTCTAGAATTCTAAAAGAAGATTTGGCGGAAAATTCTAGAACCTTTGAACAGAAGTTAGAAGAAAGCTCCAGAATCCTAAAAGAAGAATTAACAGAAAATTCTAGAGCGTTGGAACAGAAGTTTGAAGAAAGTTCCAGAATCCTAAAAGAAGATTTGGCAGAAAATTCTAGAACATTGGAACAGAAGTTAGAAGAACGTTCTAGAATTTTAGAACAAAAGTTAGAAGAGTTTTTAAATGAATTGAAAAACGAATATGAAAAGAAAATAGAACAGTTAGACAATAAATTCCTCACTGCAACTGCAGCATCGAGTTTATGTCCTGGTGTGGCTGAAACAGAAGCAGCAAGTGAAAGGAAAATAGCAAAAGGTGAGACTGCATCAACAATTCGTATAAAAACACCGGAATTTGATGGAAAAACATCGTGGCCGAATTATGTGAGGCAATTTGAAGCTGCTGCAAAAGCTAACGGATGGTCATCGAGAGAGAAAGCAATTTCATTGACAGTAGCGTTGCGTGGAAATGCCGTCGATATCTTGCAGATACTGAAGCAAGAAGAACAAGAAGACTACGACCAGCTGGTTAAGCATTTAGATATGCGATATGGAAATGCGCACCTAGAACAAGTGTATCAAACGCAATTAAGAAATCGATATCAGAGGTCGAATGAAACTCTCCAAGAATTTGAAGCTGACGTTGCTCACTTGGTTCGCCTCGCACATCCTACAGCCCGGACAGCGTATTAGAGTGCTTAGCTATTCAAACATTTATTTATGGTATCCGAGATGGCGAAATTCAGCAAGCATTAAGATTGGCTCGACCAAAAACATTAACCGATGCACTGTCTCTTGATTTAGAACAAGAGGCTGCAAAACTAACTTCGCGTAGCCAATCTAAAGTAAGATCAATAAACAGCGACTTTAAGACCGAAGATAATGAAGATATAGAAGAGAAGGTACGACGAATCGCTACGGAAATACTTGGAGACAAGAAGAGAATACGTTGCTGGAACTGCGGTGATTTAGGACACCCGCGAAGACTTTGCGGGAAGCCGCTTAAAAAGAAAACAGAAGCTGAGGCAGAAAAATCAAGTCGGGTTGTTAGAAGGGGGCAGTCGTCGACCCGTATTCTGGTAGCCCCACATTCCATCGGATATGTCGCTTCTCTTCATCATCAAGTCAACAGCATTTTCGTGGATGGTCTTGTTGACGGAAGACCACTCAAAATGTTGCTGGATACGGGTGCGACAAAAACAATAATAAGATCCGACTTGACTAAGAAGTTTGCACCAACACAATTATATCCGACGAAGTGGCGATTACGTACAGCAACTGGAGAACTAGCTACATCGTCAGGAGAGTTACATGTGACCATCAACATCGGGAACACCTCCCTCAAACATCGTGTGTTGGTAGCCGAAATCGAAGATGACTTTATTCTAGGAATGGACGTCATGGAAAAATATGGTTTTAAACTGGACCTCAAGCACGGCGTAATAGTAGTAAATGATGAAGAGCTCATATTGCATCCATGAGAGGACGAAGTTGCACGTGCTTTAATAACCGAAGATGTAGTACTCCCGGAGCGAAGTGAGACCATTATGGAAGCACAACTCGAAGGAAAATTTTGTACAGGCAATGTTACCATGTTGGAACCCCGAAATAATGATGAAGAAACTGGTCGTGGAGTGATGGTTGGAAAATCACTGGTAAAGGCCAACAAGATAATACCAGTTAGAATAATGAACATTAATCAGTATCCGGTTACAATTAAACAAGGAACTATAGTAGGGGAATGTTCATCCGTATCTTCGATTATTAGAACAATGGTAGCTCAGAAAACCCCAATTAGCAAGATTCCGGATACTTTGCTCAATCAAATATCAACATCTTTTCACGGGCTGACATCAGACGAGAAAATCAAAGCGAAGAGCTTAATTCACAAGTATCAAGATGTTTTCGAATATGAGAAGAAATCCAAGGGCCGAACGAACGTTGTCCGGCATAAAATCTACACTGGAGATGCAAGACCCATCCGCCAAGGAGCAAGACGATTACCACTGGCAAAGCGAGAAGAAGCTGAAAGTATAATAGAAGAAATGAAGAAAGAAGGCGTGATTGAACCTTCAAGTAGTCCATGGGCTTCACCAGTGGTATTAGTGAAGAAGAAGGATGGATCCACCCGATTCTGTGTAGATTACCGTCAACTTAACAACGTGACGAAAAAGGATAGTTATCCACTTCCCCGAATAGACGATACACTGGACACGTTGGTTGGGTCAAAAATATTTTCTACGTTGGACCTAAAAAGCGGATACTGGCAAGTTGACTTGAACCCGAAAGACCGTGAAAAGACAGCTTTTACCATCGGAACGGGACTTTGGCATTTGAATGTTTCGATCGGTTGTTTTATTGTAGTTGCAATTAAATTAAATTAAAGGGATGGCTAGCACAGTGGTATGAAGTCGGCCTGTGGATCCTGAGGTCCCTGGTTCGATTCCCATAGGCGACAAATTTTCATAATTTGAAAAAGCTATCCCTGTGGCTCCTCCACCACTAACATGTTTGGGGGCCGTGATTTGACGACTGGTAACCGCACTTCACGCGCAAAATATATCACTTACCGAGATCTGCTTTAGCAGAGTGCCACACCCAGTGATGGGTAGAAGGCGTGATGATATATTTATTTATTTATTTGCAATTAAAGGAATTATTAATGAATTGGGAGAGTTTTCGTAGTCGGTACTTAGTGGTATCGAGTCGGCTTTTGGATCCAAAGACCCCTGATTCGATCCTCACAGCTGACAAACATTTTCACCAATTTCAAATTATTCCTGTGGCTCCCCCACCACTAACATCTTTGGGGACCCTAATTTGACGGCTAAAAACCGTACTTCACGCGCATAAATATATCATTTACCGAGATCTGTTTCGGCAGAGTGCCACACACAATAATGGGTAAAAGGCATGATGATATATTTATTTATTCCACTAATATGGGGTGGCTAAGCTCAGTGGTATGAAGTCGGCCTGTTGATCCTGAGAACCCTGATTTGATCCCCACAGCTGACAAACATTTTCACCAATTTAAAATTACTTTTGTGGCTCCCCACCACTAACATCTTTGGGGACCATGATTTGACGGGTAATAACCGTACTTCACGCGCATAAATATATCATTTACCGAGATCTGTTTCGTGCCACACCCAGTAATGGGTAAAAGGCATGATGATATATTTATTTATTCCACTAAAATCAATCACACTGTATTTGTAAAATTTTAGAGTATCATATCACACATCGCTCCTGAACCTTCAATATATCAATCCCCACTAGAGCATAAAAAAATATTTGAATTACAACATAAAACAGAATTGAATCCGGATGGTTTGGATTTCACTATAAACTAACATTTTTATTAAAGGTAATAAGACTAAAAAGCGATTTTATTTTCTCAACTATATTTTACAGCAAATGTGTAGAATAAAATAAATGTTAAACTAGTAATTTTATGTTTAATAATAAATAGTTTAATTTCCGATGAAAAGTAGCGAGCGTGTAAACAATTTGATATCGTGATTAAAATGCGATTGCAGATCAATACTGAAATCGAAACGAGAAACAGAATGTAGAATACGAGTAGTTGTAAATTCCAGGTCAACTGAGATAACTGATTTAAAACTTGGGCGACTTTCGGTAATAATTTTAAAGAACAGTTGACTGTCAACATGAAAAGTTGCGAGTAAGTGTCCTAAAATATTGCGCTTTCGAAACTTTCAAAAAAGAAAAACAAAAATTGTTGAAGACAAACTTGTTTGGGGGAAAAGCCACACTATCATATTTCTTATTTTCTGATAAACAACTGGCACAGTTTTCCCGGGAAGGGAAACGAACATTAACCTAGAAAATTCAGGATTTGTCGGTCATTTAACCAACTAACATTTTAAAATACGTTCCGTTTATAATATTTACCAATCTATTATAAAAATTAATACAATATTATGAAATAAATAAACTTTTTGTACTCGCATGATTCAAAATAAGGTTTACAACACCCATTTTTATGGTATGGGGTGGCTAGCTCAGTGGTATGAAGTTGGCCTGCGGATTTTGAGAACCCTGGTTCGATTTCCACAGGCGACAAACAATTTTCATAATTTCAAAAGCTTCCCCTGTGGCTCCTCCACCACTATCATCTTTTGGGGCCGTGCTAAATATATCACTTACCGAGATCTGCTTCGGCAGAGTGCCACACCTAGTAATGGGTAGAAGGCGTGAAGTTATATTTATTTATTTATTTTATTTTTATGGTTTTAATTTTTGACTATTAAAATGCTAATTGTACTTATATACACATTTTATGAAATTTATAAAAGAAATAGAAACATTAACTAATAACGCCATCAATCATACATATTTTAATGAACTTTACTAGAAAAAAATAAACAATTTGTTTTCAAATAACAAATGTCAATTAATGGCATACAAACTGTGAATATAAATTCACGCTTCAAATTTAATAAATGTCCTCATTGTTGATAATATAATTTTTGCTTGTTACAAAAAGCATTGTACAAAACTCGTGCTCAAAGACGGCATTTGCACCATTCGCGCAAATAAAAAGCACTAGCTTCGCTTGTGCTTTCAAATTACGCTCATGTGTAAAGTATGTGTTCACGCACTTGTTATGTAAATAGCTATTTATTCAAGTCTGAAATGGCTGTAGCTATCCACACCACCGTACTGCCAGTTATATAAGAAATACAATAGGAAAATTTTCAATTTGCAATATAAAATTATTCACACAAAAGTCATCATTGTTCGATGAGAGCGAAGAAAATTGCAATTCCTGTCGGAAAATCTGTAATAAATTTATTAAAAAATATAGGTCTGGAGAAAAGAAAGGGTAGGAAATAATAAGTCAGATCAAAAGGCCGAACAAGCAGTGAAGAATAGTATAATAGTTGTAATCTAATAATATGCATGGTTAATAAACGCTAAAAGCAAATGTATTCACAATGCCTTCAGCGGTAACAACCTGAACTGAATATAACATTGAAAATTACATTTCCCGTCGGCATTCTGATTTCATCTAAATGGACTTTATTTACGGAGTGAGCAGTATTTTAATTTACTTTAAAAAGCAGGAATTTAAAATTAACTTATCCAGTTTGAAAGTTGGCGGTGGCGGTGCATGTTCGCACTTCGACAGTGTGATGGCGTCTCTCGATCTTTAAACTAGATTGCCTATGCAAATTCAACGATCGATTGGTTTAATTATATTTTTACCTCGAAGAATGGAACGAGGAATGGATACTTGAAAATTAGAAACGAAAAGCAATTGAGGTGGTAATTTAAACTTATCCCGCAAACTTTTAATTTATTTTTTACTCACTACTGTATTCTACGGAAACATTTATCGCTAAAAGATTTTATCGTATTTTTACTTACTGGAAAATATTATAAATTAAATTTTTTTAATTTTTTCTGATTCTAAATTTTGACTATTAAAACATTAATTGTCACTTATACGCCCATCTTTTAAGGAAATTATAATAATTATAATCAGACATATTTTAACAAACTTTATGAGAAAAATAAACAATTTGTTTTCAAATAACAAATGTCTATTCATGGCATACTTAACTGTCAATATAAATTCACGCTTCAAATTTAATCATTTCCTCATTGTCGATTATATGATATTTGCTCGTTACACCATTCGTGCAAATTAAATAACGAGCGAAGCGAGTGCTTTAAAATTGCGCTCAAATGCAAAGTATGTCTTCGCGCACTTGTTATGTATATAGCTATTTACTTGACTCAGTGGATTAAAATACTCGGCCCGCGGCCTTGTGTTTCAAACAACTGCTTCGTTAAGTAAAACATCAATTTCCTGACTAAAATAAAAATAAAATAAATATATCTTCACGCCTTCTACCATTACTGGTAGTGGCACTCTGCCGAAGTAGATCTCGGTAAGTGATATATTTTGCGCGTGAAGTGCGGTTACCAGTTGTCAAATCACGGCCTCCAAAGATGTTAGTGGTGGAGGAACCACAGAGGTAGCTTTTGAAATTATGAAAATTGTTTGTCACCTGTGGGAATCGAAGCAGAGTTCTCAGGGTCCACAGGCCGACTTCATACCACTGACTTATTAAGTAATATACTATTTTCTATACTTACCTTTTCAATAGTTCAAGTTTTTGTTCTTGTGCACGGATATATTATCCCTGTAGAGTGTTGATGAGCACAGCCTCGGTTAGAAGAAGTTCCTCCATGTCTGCGAGAACGGTAAAAAGTTCGGCGCCCGCAGGAGCGGTACCCAGACACAGTCACGTCACCGCTATCATCGTCACCGTCGACAAAGACACACACATCTTAACAGACACGCACCTGCAAATAAAAATCCATTATTAAAAATTGGAAAATAGTGATTTTTAACGGTCATAAAAAATAATTATTTAAAGATTAATTGAGTATCGCAAAAGTAATAAAATAACCAATATTTCATGGACAGCGTCAGTTATTTTTTAATATGTGCATATATAAAAATAATTTTTAGTAGGTACATTTTTCCTTGGACAGGATTTTGTAAACCTGATTGTTTTTATTAAAATAGTTATTTATGTACCAAGGATGAAAACAGACCTCTCTGGCCCGTAGCATGATTATTAGCACGAGGCGCAAAGCGCCGAGGGCTAATAATATGCTCAGGGTCAGAAACGCTAATTTCTCCCGTGGTACAAACAATATTTTATGCACAACAAAATAACATGTAATTATATGTTCAAAAGATTAAAATATGTACCTACATAGGTTGTATGTCAAAATAACATTTTGTAAAATCAAGTATGCAAACAAAAATTGTCATTTTATTTATGTATCCATAGGAATTATTATTTTATGGCCCTAGGGCCGAAAAGAAGTGTTTAAGCCCGCTTTTTAGGGCTTAAAACACATTAATTTCGGACCGGTTGTGCATAAACAAAATTATATATTTTGCTTTGTGATTTTAGCTCAGAAAATTTCTATAATTAGGAATGTATTTGATAATAACGATTTCAGTTCTAATTTTGAATTTCTCAGGAGCAATACTTTCGGATTTAAAGTTGGATGACTAAAAGTGCGAGAGAAGCGAGCTTGATAAAAAAATATGTTGTATTCCTCTTATTTGAAGAATTTTTCGCTAAATGTTTTTTAACGGAAATGATACTCACACCTTATTACTTATTTTTTCTACGACTGAGTAAAAAATAGATATTTCCAACAGGCAGTTTAAAGCAGAATTTTGATGCTTGCCGGTCGCTGGGCGGTAAAGTAACAGTGTTGTATCGTAACCATGACGACATGAAAACTGTAGCCTGATTTTCCAAATAGAAAAATTATCAAAAATGATTTTAAATTCTTTTTCAAATGGCTAAGCCTCGATTAACAATCTCCATGCGCGAGCGGCAATAGACAACTTTCTGCTAAAGGTACACAAATAACTATTAAATCAGTACGGAGACTCATATCACAAAAATACCGTTCGATTATGATTCAAGGTTCAACTTGTTTTTTGTTCGATTTTTTGTTGTGGTTCAATAGATTTCTTTTGGTTCGGTTTGCGAACCGGTTCATTTTGGATTTAATTAAGCAATGAATTTATAAAATTTAAATTAGAAATGATCTCTTCTTTTCTAATCGTTGTAGATTTCTTGTTAGATTTGATGTTAGAGGAGTGAGCGTGAGTAATTTGAGACATTTTGAGCATACATCGAGAAATATTAATGAAAAGTGTACAGGGGTGATTGACAATTTGTTGTATATGAATGATTCCGTTTGAGATAAGTAAATAAGCTTCTATGGAGGGAACTCTGAGTGTGGTTGAAGCAAGGGTGGTATGTCAGAATAAGGGCCAGTTTTTCAATCATCGATTAATGTTAATCATGATTAAATAATAATAGGAATCATAGTTTCCATTATTATTTAATATTTAATTTTATGGGGTAATGGCACAGTGGTATCGTGTCGGTCTGTGAATTCTAAGAACTCTGGTTCGATCCCCACAGCCGACAAACATTTTCACCAATTTAAAAAATTACCTCTGTGGCTCCCCTACCACTAACATCTTTGGGGGCCGTGATTTGACGACTGGTAACCGCACTTCACGCGCATAAATATATCACTTACCGAGATCTGCTTCGGCAGAGTGCCACACCCAGTAATGGGTAGAAGGCGTTATGATATATTTATTTTTTATATTTATATTTAACCATGATTAACATTAATCGAGAGTAAACCAGTGATTGAAAAACTGGCCCTAAGAATGTTTGACGAGGCCTGATTATTTGATGAGCCCTATTAGTAGATGTTTTGTGAGTATTTCTAGGGTTTGTGCTACCCCATTTGATAGGATATAGCATGATGTGATGTACGTATGTATGTATATACACACCAATTCAGTAATGTATTAAAATTTATTGTAGATTTTTTTTTAAATACAGTGCAATATTACCTACTTCAACAAAAATAAATTATTATTTATCTTTAATTATTATCATAGGGTAGGTGGCTTAGTGTTATCGAGTCGGCCTATGGATCCTGAGATCCCCGGTTCGATTCCCACAACCGACAACCATTCTCACCACATTAATATTACCCATGTAACTCTCCCACAACTAACATCTTTGGGGGGGGCCGTGATTTGACGGCTGATAATCGCAATTCACACGCATAAATGTATCACTTAGCGAGATCTGCTTTGGCAGAGTGCCACACCCAGTATTGGGTAAAAAGCGTGATAATATATTCAATTATTATTTTTATTAATTATTATTTATACGATAAAAACATACACCATCCACAGTTAAAATAATTGGATATTATGACGATCCGCTCGTTATAAATGCACCATACTTTAAACTTATATATTGTGACCTTTTCAGGCAAGATCACATAGGTTGAACAGAACCAATTTTAAAACCGCTTCACTGAACCGGTTTAATATTTGGTTAAGATTTTCACTTTTGAATATTATAGGAAAATGTCCATGTTCCGGTCAGTGGTGAATCAAGACTTTGATTGCAGTGGCACAGCACTAGGCGTGGGTGAAGAAAATTAAAACAATATTTTTTTTTTGTTCGAGGTCAAATACTTTTGAATTTAAAGTTTGTTTCTGAGATAAGAAGATGTAATTTTTACATCATTCTTATGTGTTTTGAACATTAAAATTATTATTTTGAAATGTTTAATTAAAGTTTGTCTGCAGTACACAATTACTATGAAATGAAGCATAATTAAACATTATTCCTAATTAATATTATTGAGTTAAGTAAATATAATGATTTTTTTCTATTAATTGGGAGGCATTTGTTGCGTAAAATATGATTTCCCTGAATACTCTGTATATAAAAAGAAGGAAATTATTTTAAAAATATATTTTTTACCAAAATATTTTTTGTTAATTCATTTTTAAGGATTTTAAGACAAGTTTTTCAACAATTCCAGAATTTTCCTTGGATTTTCAAGCATTCCAGGCCGATAGACATAGGCCCGTATTTATGAACGCTCCTTAGGAGTTCCTTTACTTACGCTTAAGTGTACCTTTAATAAGGATTCCTTAAGAACTCCTTAAGGTTAAGGTTTCCTTAACTGAAATAGTATTTTATAAACCTTCCTTTACTTTATTAAGGAAACCTTTATTAAGGTACGATAAAGGTGACCTTTATATAAAACGTCATGAGAACAACCAATAAGAATTATGAATTGTGTTGCCATGGAAATTTATCTGTTTTGAAAACAATATCTGTCAAAATATTTTTATATATTATCGCTGTAATTATATTCAAAAAATGGAAGATACAAAAAGGAAACGAACATCTTCTTTTAGTTTATTAGAAAAAGAATATTTAAAAGAATTAATTATAAAATATAAAAATATTATAGAAAATAAAAAAACAGATAATGGTACCCTTCAAGCTAAAAATAAAGCATGGATTGAAATTACCACCGAATTTAATTCGACTCCACAACATCAAGCTGTAAGTACTCAATAAATAGTAATAATATGTATATTATACAACAAATATATCGCATGAATTTATATTTAATTTTAGCGAACAGAAAAACAACTAAGAAAATTGTGGGACAATTTGAAATCAGAGCGCAAAAAAGACCTTGCCTCTGTAAAAAAATACGCTTTAGGTACAGGTGGAGGACCAGCACCAAAAGAAACATCTTCTGACATTACAGATCTTTTTAATGGTACTTTCGCCACTGAAATAGAAGGAGTTATTGATAGCGACACGGTCAGTTTAAGCGCGGCAGGACACGATGAATTTTATATTTTAGAAGATAATATATTGAATCCTATAATAGGTACATATTGAAATATTCTACATAATATTTTAATTTATTTTTTTTTCTTTTAATATTTGTAAAGAAAATACTACTACTACTACGACTACTGATAATGTGGAAGAAGAAATAATTCTAGAAAATAAAGAACCTGAAGTACATAATAGAACAAATGTTTCATCTTTTAAAGGGCAGAGGGGGGGGGGGGGGTTAAAAAAAGAAATGGATATAAGGGTTAAACGTATAGAAAAACAAATGAAAGAAGATGAGAAAATTTCCATGCTATTGGAGGAAGAAGCTAAGTGGAAGGTCGAAGCTGCGAAAGAAATTTACAAAGAAAAAGTTATAAGGCGTAAACAGGCCGAAATTGAATTAGAAATTAAGCAAATAGAATTAGAAAAAATGAAAAATGATATGATTTAAATTAGATTGTTTTTTTATAATTAGAATTTTCTTTAATAAATTGCTTAAATTTTGAAATATTTCATTATTTTGATCTACGAAAGAGATTTGAATTTGTATTTTGGCGAGTATATAATGTGTTATAAATTTTTGATTTTAAATAGCATTAAAATGTAAAGCAATCATAAGAACAAAGACGAAGTTAATAAGCTAGATATAACAAATTCTACAAACAATAATAAAAACACCAATTTTCGAATACGTGGAATGTAAATTTAAACATAATTATTTTATTTATCAAAATTTAAAAAATAAGTTTAATAACTTTATTAAAAATGTTGAGCAATGAATGCTCTTTTTATTACAGCACCTCGTCTTCTTTGTGCTTGGTTAATACCAACTGGGATATCCGCAGGGTCATTATTGGCGACTAAAAATTCAGCTGGGTCTTCCGTATCTATTTCTTCCTGTCGGAACCTTATACTTAAATTGTGTAATACGGCACAAGCCGAAATAATGTATGTAGTTGTGTCGATTTTGTTGGCTAATTTTCTTGATAAACATGGAAAACGTCGTTTCCAAACACCAAAAAGCCGCTCTATAGATTGTCTTGTTGCAATATGAGATGTATTGTATCTCTCTTCAGCATTTGTTTGTGGTTCTAATATAGGAGTGAAAAGATATTCTGATTGAGCATAGCCACTATCTCCAAGAAGAAGACCTTTTATTTGTTCTGTTTCGAATTTAAGCTTTACACTGCTATTTTCAAAAATACGACTATCATGCGCTGAACCAGGCCATCTAGCAACTATATCTAATATTTCCCCATGAGGACCTCCAATAACTTGCACATTTATACTGAAGTAACCTTTCCTGTTCCTATATATTTCTCCCCTTTCTCTATTTGGATTTTGAATGGGTATATGCGTACAATCTATGCACCCAATAATCCCAGGAAAATGTGCCATAGCGTAAAATTTTGTTTTAAAATTATGTATTTCATCAGCTGACGGTAATTTGACATATTGGGGCAGTAGTCTTGCAAATTGAAAAGAAATTTTCTTCACTAACTTACACACTGTTGGTTGGCTGATGCTTAATAAATCTCCACAAACAATCTAAAATATATACATAGATAAAATTAATTTTGGGTATTGGACACGTAGCACAAAAATTCCACAATTTTTTATATATGTACCTGATAACTACCAGTTGCATAAAAACGTAGTACCGAAAGAAGTTTTAACATAGGAGGTATTGGAGTGCCTCGAAGTGTATGGGTCTCTAAACAATTTTGAATAAGTGGAAAAATTTCCCACATTACGACTTCTTTCGAAAATCTGTCAAAAAACATTTATTTTTATGCCATAAATTTATAAAATTTATATGCAATATTAATTTTATTATAAAAACGTTAATTTAAACATAAATTTAATAAGGTATTAGATTAAATAGAAAAATTTGAATTCTTACCTATAACGCATAAAAAATTCTTTGTCGTGAAACTTTTCAACAGGATTATCAACATCTCTAATCATTCTTTTGGGTACTCTCTGAGGAATTTCAGCCACATATTGCAAATATTGCAAAAAATCGTCCCTGTTATTCTCCATAATGTTCAAAAATTAACTGCTAAGGTTGCTAGAAACCTACCTTGACGTTAAGGAAGGATAGAAGTGTCAAACTTAAGGAATTCCTAAGGGATTCCTTAGGAAAACAACTAAGGAAGGTTCATAAATACGAATTTGGTTAAGGAATGGTAACTAAGGAAACCTTAAGGATAGAAATGTCAAACTTAAGGAATTCCTAAGGGATTCCTTAGGAAAACAACTAAGGAAGGTTCATAAATACGAATTTGGTTAAGGAATGGTAACTAAGGAAACCTTAAGTTAAGGAAGTCCTAAGGAGCGTTCATAAATACGGGCCATAGTTTGTCACATAACATATACAAAGTGTTTCTATATCAGTGCACAAAACTTTAATAGACTATACATATAATTTGATTAAATGATTTTTCAGACGATCACTTATGAAAGTAACCATAACAACATCATAAACTACTACGGAAAGTTGAAAATAAAATACACTAATATGTTAGTATAATGCACACTTCTAACATATCAGGTGAAGTTCCACTGATTGACAACAGATGGCGTTACGATGAAAGAAAATAATAAAATAAATGACAAGAATTTGTATTAGTATTTAAATGGAAATTTTGGCAGATTTTTCAACACATTTGCACAGATAATCTTATTTTGTAAAATTAATAATTAATTATTTACTAATATTTTAGCATTACTTAATATTTTGACATTACGGTTAGTACAGTTGGTATCACAATACCTAATCTCAAACGTCAACTCTTACCTACAAAAACGCATCAGCTGTCAAAGTGTAACAACATTGCTCTTGTAATCTTTTTTTAAAAATATTTTGTGGTCATCTGAAAAATAGTGTACACAACTTGCTCGAAAGTGCGATAACTGATGCTCGTGTACTTAAATTACTCGGCGCTGCGCGTCTCGTTTTTCAATTTGTACACTCGCACGTTATCTTACACTTTCGATGCTTATTATTTAATATACTAATATATACTGGCCGCTATTATAAACATTTATTTATCTGATGTAAATATATCATCATGCCTTCTACCCATTACTGGTAGTGGCACTCTGCCGAAGCAGATCTCGGTAAATGATATATTTTGCGCGTGAAGTGCGAGTATCAGTCGTCAAATCATGGCCCCCAAAGATGTTAGTGGTGGAGGAGCCACAGGGATAGTTTTTTTGAAATTATGAAAATCGTTTTTCGCCTGTGGGAATCGAACCAGGGTTCACAGGATCCACAGGCCTACTTCATACCACTGAGCTAGCCATCCCTTATCTAATGTTGTATAATGAATAAATTGACTGTTGTAATATTCATAATTATAATTTAATTACTAATATATTAGAAATTACTACAAAAAATGTACACCTCAAATAATGGGTAAAGGGCACTTATATTTTCGGATTTAAAAAATATATATTTTTGTTCTATAATAAATATATCAAATTGTATAACTCAATAAGGTCACATGCATAGGTATATAAACAGCCTGTATAAATAAAATTGCCATATGACATACTCTTATATGTATAAATAAAACGACTGCCTCTGAGTGGTTCGGATCTCACTAATGTTGTGTGGCCGTTGTGTTCTAATTAGGATTAAGTTCTAAATCAGTTTTTACGGTGCGAGTAAGATGTTTTCGGACGAGGCGATAAAGAAGCCGACTTTTTATTTTCGAAATGAGTACCATAAAATAGATATTATTAACGGACGTGTAACGTAATTTAATTATTTAACATTATTTTTATATCCTAATCTTGAAAGTGACATTTTAAAATGACTGTAATTAAATGTGAAAAACTGTTACCTAGCTATCTTGCGATACAATACTCTATTACGATATCCAATACAGTAGTGTAACTTACCGAACTGAAATCACAAAAACGACACAGAATGAAATAAATAAATTAATTAATTAAACTTCGAATTTTCTACTTCCAAATCGCGAATCAATTTATTAATCACTAATGAAACAAAATTCAATCAAGATTTAGTAATTAGATTTAATTTCCATTAAATTGTTAATTTCGAAGTCTGATAATTAATTGCGGGATATTAAAATTTTTAATTATCTTTCCACGTGTTTATAATGAACAAAGATATTGTATTTGAATTTGAGGCTAATTTATGCACAAATTAAAATCATAACGTTTCATGATCAAAATACTACAAAAAAGTGGTTTACTAAAATCTGTTAGTCTGTCTGTCAATATTTCTCGCCTATAGTTAATTTCCGAGATTAAGGTAGTACTAGTGTGACAGTAGTGCCATCGGTTGTCGAGTGGCGAATCTGACGCTCAAAAAAATATAAAAAATGAATAAAATAATTGTTTTATACCTATTATGATTTGAATTTCATGAATTGTTAACAGGTTGTTGCGTTGTTGGTCTAGTGAATTTTCAAATACCATACCACCGTATGGTGTTACCATTATAAATTGGGATTCTTAATTTTTCGTTAAAAACAAGGCTTTGCATGGCTATATATCCATTACTAAACGATAACAAACTTTCTCCTTCTGATACAATATACTTGGATAGTTCTAGAACATCATACTATTTTTTCAAATAAAACTGCAAAATTTTAGAGGTACACAAACCAGATATATGCGATTCTGAGTAACGATCGCCATAAGCCCCGTGTATAAGAACTCAAATTTATAAGCAAATATATTTGTTCACAGACGAGGAATGTGTTTCATATTTTAACAGGATGCGTATGACTATCCCATGTTTACGTACGACAAATTTCATTCAGATCTGCAAAAAAAAATTCACGCTAGTACTACCTTAATTAAGCGATTCAAATGAAAATGTTACTGAATAGTAATGAAAATTAAGTATACTCGTAAAAATTGTGAAAAATAATTTAAAAATTCCAATAAAATTTTATATACATAGGTACTATTATAGTATTTTATCAGTATTTTGAATTTCAATGTTCTGATAATTTACAAAATTGCGGAAAAGTTGCATACGTCTCTTGTACAAGACTCGATAACAATAAGAGCTACGACCGTAAGGTTAAATTAGACAAAAATTAAAAAAAATGTGGCAATATTAAAAATAAAATAAATATATGATCACGCCTTTTACCCATTACTGAGTGTAGTGCTCTGCCATAATAGATCTCGGTAAGTGATATATGTATGCATGTGAATTGCAATTACCAGCCGTCAAATCCAGGTCCCTAAAGATATTAGTGGAGGGGGAGTCACAAGGGTTATTTTAATGTTGTGAAAATTGTTTGTCGGCTGTGGGAATCGAACCCGGATTTTCAAATCTACAGGCGGACTCGATACCATTGAACTACCTACTCCATAAAAATAAATAAATAAATAACAAAAGTTTAATACGAACTCATACCAACAGGACCTAGTGAACTAACCGCTTGGGACGACGTCCTCGTCCGCTATCAATACTACAAGGATCTGAGGTACCTGCGAGACCTCACCTTGCACGACTACAACAAATAGGAACAATGGTAGTACTAATACCAAGAGTGGTTGAAGAACGAACGTTGCTACGAGCACTGGCTGTCTACAGAGACCCGCAGAAGAAGGAAGCGTCTACCAGCTACACAGAGATTGAATTAGTGAATCAGTGTGACTGAATTGTAAGCGTGAAGGTACGAGGGCAGGGTGAAAAGTCCCTAAAAAATGAAACAAGAAATGATTTATTTGGTCAAAACATACTTTATTTCTCAACATAATCTCCTTGTAGCTCGATACACTTCGTCCAACGTTTTTCTAATTTTTCAATCCCTTCCAAATAATACGATTTTGGCAATCCTTCAAAATAGGCGTTTGTCTCAGCGATGACCTCATCGTTGGAGCCAAATCTCTTTCAGCCGAGCCATTTCTTCAAGTTTGGAAATAGATAAAAATCGCAGCGGGCTAAATCTGGAGAAAAAAGTTCTTCTTATTGCGCTTGAACATCGCCAAACACTCTTGTCACACGGTCGCGCTTGTTGTTGAGAGCAAATACGGCACCCATCTGGCAGATAGCTTTCTCATATCCAAAAATTTATGCAATATATTCCGTATCCGTTCGGTTGAGATGCTCATAGCTTCAATAATCTCGTGCACTTTAACTCGCCGATTGTTCAATATCATACCATGGATTTTATCGACTATTTCTGGCGTTGTAACCTCAATTGGACGACCAGAACGTTCGGTGTCCTTTGTGGTCATACAACCACCACGAAAATCAGTAAACCACTTGTGAATCGTTCCAATCGATGGTGAAGAATCCCCATAATGTTTAACAAGCGATACTTTGGTTTGCGTAATGTTTTTTCCACGCAAGAAATAATGTTTAATCAAGACGCAAAATTCACTCTTTTCCATGTTTTCAAAATCTTAAATGTTGCATGCTTTCGATGGGTGTCAAAACAGAACTGAATGGCATATCAGTCTGAAAATTTTAATGCGTTCTAGTTAAAGATGGTACATCACAAATGTCACATGAGATTTGTGATTGTGACGCTATGTTTTATTTTTCAGGGATTTTTCACCCTGCCCTCGTAAGTATTGAGTGTGTGAGTGAATATTGCATGATTATAAATTTAATTAAATGTGTTTCATTACCATCATGGCCCGTTCTTTTTACTGTTTTATTATTTATATTATTAGATAATATCGAAAAAATTTAAAATTAATAGTACAATAATTAATTCTAGGTTTTAATATAAATATATCCACGTATTGTATTATATTAAACGCATATATTACGTTTAACATAAAAGCTAATAATACTTGTCTCCTATTTACTGCCTTTTACTATTTATTGTATTCCGATTATTTATAGGGTATTTTAGTATCTACTATTTTAATTTGAAACTTTTCTCTCATCTACCACTAGTTCCGTCTTTTCCATAAGGGCACATGGGATACGAGTCCAGGATCCTCGGCTTGAAGGGGCGCCTCAAAATGTCGAGGTCGTTGTTTACACGGAAAATAGAGGAGTTTAATTTTAAATGCAATTTTGCTAAGAATTGCCGTTAAAATTTTTATTATTAAATGTAAATCGAAAACCAGATGAGATTTCTTAATATTTTAACAGTGAACAAAATTGTACTAAACCTAAAAGAATAAATAATGCATGTGGTAAAATTACTTTATTAATCCTATAAAATGTATACGGTATAAACGGGAATTTGTTGGGGGCAATTCGTGCGTTGTATGACGGTAGCGTGACTGCGGTGAGAGTTGATGGTAGATTGAGTAATTGGTTTTGTATAGATGTTGGTGTGAAACAAGGTTGTGGGATGTCTCCGTGGCTGTTTAATTTGTATATGGATGTGTTGTTACGAACGGCGCTGAATGGGGTGGATGGTGTACATATTGGTGGTAGTGTTGTGCCTGCGTTAGCGTATGCGGATGATGTTGTTGTTATGGGTGAATCTGAAGAGCAATTGAGAAGAATGATTTTAAGTATAAATGAAGTAGGAAAAGGTTTAAATCTGTTATTAAATGTTGATAAATGTAAAGTGTTAGTGTTTGAAAAGAGTGATTTGGTGACCGACTGCAATGTTTCGTTGAATGGTGTGAGATTGGGTCAAGTGAATGAGTTTTTATATTTGGGTAGTGTGTTTTCGAGGGATGGACGTATTGATTGTGAGATTGAAAGAAGAGTATCTGCGGGTTGCAAGGTATTGGGTGCTCTGGGAACCTTTGCTCGAAATGTGAATGTATCCAGAGATGCTCGATTGAGTGTGTATAATGGTGTTTTAGTGCCTTCATTGATGTATGGTAGTGAATGTTGGGTGTGGATGCAGAAACATGAACGTCGTATAACTGCTGTGGAAATGAGGTATTTACGGGGTGTGTGTGGTTATACTAGAAGAGTTCGTGTCCGGAATACATTGGTGTATGATGAGTGTGAAATTGAGAAGAATGTAGTTAGAAAAGTAGGCATAAGTCAGTTGAGATGGTTTGGGTATGTAGAACGTATGTCGAATGACAGATTAGTAAAACAGGTATATGTTGGTGAAATTGAGGGTGAACGATTGCGTGGGCGACCTATGAACAAATGGTTGAATATGATTGAAGGATTGTTGCGTGAACGAAAGTTTCCGAGTACGAGAAACAAACATGCTTGTATGAAGGGAATTATGAATGTGGATGAAGCTAAAGTGGTGTGTCAAGATAGGAACGTTTGGCGAAGATTAATTGCGGAATGAATCTGATGATTTAAGAAGTGCAGGAATTTAGATTTTAATTTTGTAGTTTGGTAATTTCATTAGAGTGTTTATCTGCAATTGTGTGAAATTCACTTTCAGAAACAAGTGCAGGGACGACACTCCCTTCGTTTCTGATCTTTTTTTATTCGTTTTCTGATCTCACTTCGAGTGTTTAACTGCAATTGTGTGGAATTCACTTTTAAAAACAAGCGTAGAGCGACACTGCCTTCCTTTCTTATCTTTTAATTCGTTTTATGTTTATGTTTAACTGCAATTGTGTGGAATTCACTTTCAAAAACAAGCGCAGGACGACACTCCCTTCCTTTCTTATCTTTTTGTTTCATTTTCAGTTACTGCATTGTGTGGACTTCTCTTTCATATACAATTGCAGGCTATCACTTTCATCTTTTATAAGCTTTGTAGATTTGTTGTTAGATTCGTTATTAGATTCGTTGTTAGGAGAAAGCGTGGGTAATTTGAGATGTTTTATGCATGTGTTATGTACGTTAAAGAAAGAAGATAAATGATAAGTGAATAATTGATGAGTGAAAGATTGACAAATGATTGGATGAATGTGATTAAGGGTTTTTTATGTAAGAAATGATTTTGAGTGTGATAAATAAATGAGTTTATATGGAGAGATCTATGAAAGTGACTGAAGTGAGGGTGGTGTATTTGAATGATAATGTTTGACGGAGGCTGATTATTTGATTATGTGAATGTGAATGTTTTATGAGTGATTTTTAGGGTTCGTGCTACCCCATTTGATGGGATAAAGCGCGAAGATATATATGTATGTATGTCTGTATAAAATGTATACAAATATGTATATAACTTTATAATATTTAAAAGAACTTTGAAACATAATAGAAGATTTTGCTCAAATTCCGGAAGAAACCAAAATCATTAACTTCATTTATATTTAATTTGTATAACGCTAATCAGAATAACCAAGTCACCAAATATAAGTAAATACTGATGTTTCATTCACATGTTTTTTTTTTTATTTTCAAAAAGGGTCCAAGAGCCTCTGCACGGCCTTGTCTATTTAACAACTTAAATTATTTGAAAATATTTGCTATTTCCACGTACGTTCAACATATTTGTAAATAAAATAAAAAAATAAATACATCTGGGTGTGGCACTCTGCCGAAACAGATCTCGGTAAGGGATATATTTTTGCGCGTGAAGTGCGGTTAGCAGTCGTCAAATCACGGCCTCCAAAGATGTTAGTGGTGGAGGAGCTACAGGGATAGTTTTTGAAATTATGAAAATTGTTTGTCGCCTGTGGGAATCGAACCAGGGTTCTCAGGATCCACAGGCCGACTTCATACCACTGAGCTATCACCCGATATTGTATTTTAGATATTTAGCATTATATTATCATCAATTCATAAGTAAGTTAGTAGTAGCTCAATAGATAGAATTTACGCCTAACAAAAGTTCACGTAAATATATTACTCGTATAATACAGAGCTGGGCAGTAGCTAGCTACTTTTGTAGCTTAGCTACGTTTACCTTAGCTGTAGCTGTAGCTTAGCTAAATGAGAAAAAATATAGCTGTAGCTTGTAGCGAACTGTTTTTTTCTATTAGCTTAAAAAATTTTGTTATAACAACTGAAGCTACTTTTAAAACTACTTTATGTAGCATAAAGCTACCACTGTTCATTAAGAAATACCTATTAATTTTTGTTTTGTATTTGAATTGTACCGTCTTTATTGTTTTCTATAACTGTAGAATAATAAATTATTATATAGTTTAAAATCTATTAACATATTTTATTTTCCCCCTGTTCTTAACCTATCCTACTTTTGTATTATATATTAAATGAACTACACATTGACTGTTTAGGAGTCTTCTGTTAATGTGACTGTTAATTTATTCTGATATAAATAAAAATTACCTATAGCATCAAAAATTAACTGTACATTTGTCCATTTGCGATTTTTGATAATGAAAGCTTTTAGCTGTAGCTTAGCTATATTTTACAAAATGTAGCTTATAACTGTAGCTCAGCTACTTTTTTAAAGAATAGCTGAAGCTGTAACTTAGCTACTTTTTTTAAGTAGCTTGCTCAGCTGTGGTATAATACTAACCACATATTCGATTCTCGAAGCCAAAAGTACAAACACCAAATAAATATGATTTGAATCCGGCTGCATAACAAAACTGAAAACTAAACATACTATTAAAATAACTTAAAACTACCTGAAAAGGAAAATTAAGTATTAATATGGGTGAAACTGGAAATGAAAATTGTTTTAAACCACACACACATTCACGCATACATTCACACTAATTGATATAAAGTTGCATTAATATTAAATATAATTTTAGCCCTATTTGTAGTTTAATAGCTGACTAGATTATAGAAGGATCTAATCACGTCGCAAATTTTTTAAGCGTATATAACTTTAACCCTATTTATAGTGTAGTAGCTAACTAAAATTGTTAAAAGTCCCTAATCGCGGTAGAAATATTCTTTGCTGATCGCTATTATATTCTTTATAATAAAAGTCTTCAAGTACAAATTTTCCATACAGTGGGGGCCCTGACTACTAGGACAGGTCGCCCCCGAATAAATAAATACAATAATCCCAACCCTCAGGACAGAGTGAACAGGATATGCAATCTAGGCCGCACGTTAGGCGCCCCCCTCCCCAACGACGAAGTCATGCGGCGACGACACGGACAAAAACAAACTGTGTGTGTGTGTTTTTTCTTCATCTAAAAAATGTGTCTTTGAATTTACAAATATATGTAGTCTCATTATTATATGGAGCGATTCTAAAACTGCACAAGACTTACTCCTTAAGTCAGTGCGGACGAGATTACAACTATTATTTAGTAAGAAAGTTGTATAAGGACCAGAAACAGGGTTTGCCTGATTTAAATCTTGATTGAAATCAGTGTTTTTTTTTTAATTTGAATCTTGTTTAGATTTTTTGTTAGTATTTTGTATTAATTCAAATATGTTTCTGGTACAGAACAAAGACAGTGTCTTCTTAAAAAATCAGTTGTTTAAAAAACATTTTTAAGGATTTTAGTAAAACAGGCAAAACAATTTTCAATATTTATTTATTTAATTATTATTGAACAAAACACAATATCCATTCAATCGACTCATAAAAAAATATAAATTAAATCATACACCCCAGTTGTAAATTCATATAGTTGAGCATAGAGTTTAAGAAATTCGTGAAAAAACTTGAAATCTGCTATAATAATCAAAACTACATATTTTTCAAAGAAATTTTTCGTATAAATAAATACCTACTAATAACTTTTAGTCCATTTAGTGACATAATTTTTTTAAATACTAAAAAAATCGTGGCAAATTCAAGAAAAATATAATTTTTTTATCCTTGTTTTTGCCAACCCTGACCAGAAGTAAAGGTTACTTAACGTTTGGACCACGTACCTCTAACATCCTTACAAGAAAGAGGACAAGCCAAGGTGATACTCAACGTGCGAACACGACAAGCCCAAGACTGCCTCGAAAAAACTCAAAAAGAGCTTCAATAAAAACAGAAACATGGTCATTCAATAGTTTCCATCATTTATTTAGAGGAAAATGGTCAGACATTGCCTGGATTTGAATCAGGGATACTTAGTAACGTGTTAATTAGCTAACATATGTAGGAATGAAATTGTACACCTGTTAGCTACATACAGAGTTATCCAATTAAAAACGCAAGTTCATTAAACAGTAAATTAAATTTTAATTTCCAATTAAAAGATATATATATATATATATATTCGCTTTAAAAATGACTTTAAAATTAAACAATAGTTATTTACGATATAAATGGAATAAGAGCATCATTAAGATACGCGCGTGAAATTTGAAAAACGAGGAGATGGATTTATCTCACTCAAAATGAATGCGAAAAGTGTCATTTATCGCACGGTAGTAGATAATAATTATTTAAATTAATCTTTATGCAAAGAAAAATTTGAAAAAAATACTAGCATTTAAATATAAAATTTATCAGCCCGATTTTCAAAAAAGTTTTAGATTTCCTAATCTTACTTTATTACGAGTATTAAAAGTTAATTAAAATCATTTTCCAGAAACCAAATGATATCAAGATTATATTAGAGCTACTTTAAATTTTTTTGAAAATATGGTTTAATTTAATTTTATGAATCCAAAATTCAGAATTGGCTAAAACTCTTGAGCTGTTGGTGTTTAAAAATCTGACATTTATTCGGCAATTTAGTTGATAACTAAAGGTATATATATTTTTTTATAATATTAGTGAACTTCGCTAGGAGTTGAACACAGTTACTATTACTTCGGGAACAAATTTGAATTGTGTATTAAATGTTTAGTTGCGTATTAAATGGATAAATTTGTATAGAGCTCTCAAATTGAATCAAATTCATTTTTAAAATATTCTACTATATTATATAACCAGTTTGTATAAACTATAATCTCCATATAAAAACCAGACTACCCTAATTGAATTATAATATCGCGATAATTAATTATCAAAAATATATTCAACTAAATCAATTATGTATGAGTTAAATATTAAAAAGTCAAAGTGTTTCTCAAAATGTGTTAACAAAAAAATTAATAATTCGCGAGTGTACCGATTAAAATAATTAGCAAAACAAGAGCAAGTCTTCAAGATCTTGTAGAAAGATCCCTCGATGATAAAGGCCCTTTAGAGTCCCTCATAAAGCCCATAAAGGCCTCGTAGGCCTGCAGATTCTTCAAAAGTTGTTGAAAAATAACCGAGACCTTCATACTACCACCAGCTGACCATACTTGTTTAAAAAATGTTTAAACAAATATAATCTAGTAGCAGATAATCTTCGCAATTGATATGTAAATAACGAAACGTACGAGTATTCATTCTAGTTTTTAATATTATTTGCTATTCGATTACTGTTAAATTTAAATGTTATACAACAAAGTGTCGCCGATTAATTAAAAAATATATTTCTACTAAATGTGACTTAAACCTGTTTTGAAATTAAATTAAAAATATTTTTCAATAGTTACTACAGCGTGATCAAAAGGAATTGTGACAGTTGGCAATAAAAAAAACTACTGAAATTGGTAAGCCTGATAATAAATTTATTTCCTGTTGTTGACAGCGACATTTAAAATTTAATTTTGAGTACATTTAAAGTATTCTAAAGTATTTCAATTACTTAAAAAGTCAAAATTCTATTAGCTGTTAGACTCCTGACATAACCTATTTGTATTTATTAGAAATGTCAAATAGCATTTCCGCCTTTACCTAGCGTTATGCCAACTGTGGAATAAAAAGATCTCTGGAATTGTATTGCCAACTATAACAATTCCTTTTGATCACCCTGTAGAAATAACAGGTCGAGAATCACATTTCAACTACAACAAAGAATTTAATCAAGCAAATATCAAATTAATTGTGCAAGCATTAAATTCATTAAATGAAAAAAATTGAGAATAATAGACACATGTATTTTATCCTGACCTTAGCCTTCTGTAGTTCTCCTGAACCTGTAACAAATAAGAAAAATAAATGAGTACACACTAAATACCCCTGTGGTTTCCCTCACCACTAACATCTTTCGGGGCCATGAATTACGGCTGGTAACCGCACTTTACACGCATAAATATATCAGTTACCGAAATCTGCTTCGGTAGAGTGCCACGCCCAGTAATAGTTAAAAGGCGTAATTATATATGTATGTAAATGTAAATACAGATCAATCAAGCACAAAAATTAGCAAAAATATTTTTTAAAATGCATTACACACATTTAGAAGACTAATTTTGAGCTCTCAGCAAACTGGAACCGCCTTTCTCATACGTTGGACACTTTTCACTCATTCACAAATATTGTCTTTCATACACTTTCACAACAGATCACTACTTTTCACAACACAAGAGGTTTAAAGAGCGTACTTTACTCACAACACACGAAGTTTAAAATGCGCACTGCTCACTGTAAATTATAAAATAGCTTCAATGTTTTAGAAGCTCATAACATAAAATAAGAACTTTTACAGAATGGTCGGAGCTGCTGCGGCATAAATGCGCTTCGATCCGAACGAACAGACTTGGCGAGATCGGTTACGCAAGAAATAAATTTATCGTTTCTAATGCTATAATGCTATTACCATG
This sequence comes from Pterostichus madidus, assembly GCA_911728475.2. Taxonomy (NCBI): domain Eukaryota; kingdom Metazoa; phylum Arthropoda; class Insecta; order Coleoptera; family Carabidae; genus Pterostichus; species Pterostichus madidus. The sequence goes on along the minus strand of OU452309.1, from coordinate 19,271,114 downwards.
GAATATAATTATTGATTTTTTAACTTAGGGATATATTATTTGTACATATGTACAGCAAATGTATGTTTAAGATAGTAAATGACAAATAAATGTAATATTTTATAGAAAATGAAAATACACTTCCAGGATTTGAAATATGAATTTCAGTAGAAAAGATTTAATAAATCAATAAAATAATATATAAAAATTCACATTTTTTATAAGGCCATATTAATTTGCACTTGTTTTAAATAAAGAAAATAGCAAACGTAGGTACGTAGGTACGCTAAACGTTACAGATATATGCAATGCATAACAACAAATTTTAATTAGACTTTTGAGCAATTTTAAATATCCCCCGAGTAAAAATAAATATTGAAAACAATAAATAGATGCTTAAATTTACTCCTCGCACCATATTTTGTTAATAACTATCAATATTTCAAACAAAATTTGTTAAGGTGAAACATACGGGCTGAAGTTCGTCAACCAACAATTTGTTATCGTGTATGTAAGGTTTCTTGCGGTCCTGACAAAAATGTAGATTTGACCAATCACAGAAAATCAGAAAAAATCTGTATAGAATAGTGGAAGGAGTATTGGAGCGCGTTTAAAAACTATACAAACTTGAAGATTTTCAAGAACATTATTTAAAATCACAGGAAATATTTCTATATGATGTCAACACAATAAATACTAAAATTTAATCAAATACAGTATTTTATTTGATATTATAATACAAAAATAAAAACATTTTTATTTCAGTTATACATAAGCATATATAATAGTATATTCAGTTAGCCTTGGTTACATAACAAGCTAATGACGTAGTGAAAATTGCTCCCATAAAATCTGTGTTTTTGATGGTAATTACTATCAATTTTGATTTGAATTTGTGTTCATTGTGTTGAAAAAGTGTTGTTTCTTCCATTTCAATAAGTTGTTTCGCTGAAATGTAAGTTTTCCTGTCTTTTTCCCTTTATTTCTTCTCGTTTTGACAGTTAAATTTTTCTGTCAGATTGTCTATTAGTTTATCAACAATCTTCATAGCAACCAGCTTCTTTTCTTGGTTACGCCAAACAAGCTGCGTTTTTTTCCTCCTGTCAGTCTATAAGTTCGTTCTTTTTATCTTTTTTAACAGGTATCTTTTAATTGTGGAGCTTCGGCCCCGTTAATTATTTTGTTCTGTTTAATTTTGCAATTTATTTATAATATAATTTAAGTTTTTGGTATTTCAATTATAAATATAGTGTAATTTTCATTTCAGGTAATTTTTATTTCAGATTTTGGTGTTTTAATTTGTATTGTTTATTTATTGTTTTCCACAGGTAGAACTTATTGAGGGCTTCGGCCCTCAATATAAAATATGTCTCCAATTGATGATTTTAATAATAAAAAACGTAAAACTGATTTTTCATTTAATCCAGTTATTACAAGTGAGGATAATGAACCTAAATTCTATGTTATAAAGCGTAATAGCGATGATTTTTCTAAAACAAATCCGTTTTTAATTTCAAAATTAATAAAAAAATTAGTAGGAGAAGTTAAATGTATTAAAAAAATTCGTGGTGGTTTGTTAGTTGAAATTTTAAGTAGCAAACAGGCTTCCAAGTTAAAAAATATTACGAAATTTGGAGAATATGATGTAACTGTGTTTGCTCACCAAACTTTAAATGTATGCAAAGGGATTATTTATTGTCGAGATTTGTTAAATGTTTCTGTAGAAGAAATTAAAGATGAACTAAAGGACCAAGGTGTTATCGACGCTCGTCGAATTACTTCAAAAAAGAATGGTTTAGTTGAAAATACTCCTTCCATTGTTTTAACTTTCTCAAGGTATTGTATATAACGAGTAACACTTTATTAAATTAACTGTGTTTATTATATACTTAGTAAATTCCAAAAACTAATATGTCATAATTCAATAACAATAATCGTAACAATGACAACTGCCGTGTTTATATATTTTCACTCCGGGTTGTCATGGATATCGAAAGTGGCGCCTCTGGCGGCGCTTATACAACACATGGTATAATATACCTTCTTATATTTATGCTGCTATGTATCGATTACCTGTTCGGTTGTATATACCCAATCCACTACAATGTTTCAATTGCCAAAAGTTTGGTCATTCTTCATTAAAATGCACAGAGAATAAAGTTTGTGTTTGTGGAAATGTCCCACATGAGGATGTGGAATGTTTAAATATTAAATGTGTGAACTGCAGTGGCGATCATATTTCTTCTTCGAAAATATGCCCAAAATATAAGTTACATTATGCTATTTTGGAACATAAAACTCAAAATAAGTGCAGCTTTCCGGAAAAAATAATCCTGGTTTTGCAACTTCATTATCTTCTTCTTCTTATGCTACAGTAACCAATAAATCAGTAACACCTGCTATTACTGCAGCTGAAATTTGCTCCATAATTTTACCTGAATTAAAAAAAATTGTTCAAGAACTTATTACACCTGTGATTAATATTTTACCAAAACAAGTTATTTCTGAACCCATAATAGAAATTGCCTCGTCTAATTTGAAACCAAATGAATCTGTAAAATCTGCAAAAAATATATCTGTTGTTCCTATTAACTCAACACAGGGAACAAATATCTCAGACATAAATAACACCATTTCAGATTAAAATGATGAATCTGAATCAAATAGTTTAATCTCTGTAGAAGGTAGTGATGTTTGTAAAACAGAGAGAAAAACTAAAAGGGGTTGGATTAAGGGTAGGAGTAGAAAACTATTCTAAATCCTCCAATTCCTAAATAATCTTTTTTGCTTCTTCTTTATTTTCAGCTAATTTTTTTAGCATTTATCCTTTCTTCTATTTTTAGCTCAAACATATGGACGAGGACGTATTGTTGAAAATATTTTAGATAATAATGATGTAGTTCTTCTGAATACAGGAGAAGCTACTTATTCAAATCTACGTTCTAACTCTTTCTCTGCTATTGATTTATCCATATGTTCTCCATCTCTTGCTGCGCATTTATCTTGGAAAGTACTTGACGATGCACATTTCAGTGACCATTTTCCCATATTAATCTCTACTTCTTTTTCTTCTGTTGAGCCTTCTTTTCTTCAAAGATGGCGCTTTGATCAGGTTAACTGGGAAAATTTTTCAAAAGAAATTTATGTTCCGCTTATTTCAAATGATATTAATAAATCATTTTCTGATATTAATATTTCTATTTTAACATCAGCAAAAAATAATATACCTTTATCTTCATCTAAATTTAACAGGAAAAAAGTTCCATTGTGTAATTTACAAGTGGCTAGGGCTATTGCTAACAAAAAGCGAGCTTTTAAACGATATCGGCAATATCCAACAATTGATAATCAAATTTTATTTAAAAAGGCTCGTGCTCAGGCGCGGCGTCTTATTTTAGAAGCAAAAACCTTGTCTAGGAGGAATTATGTCTCATCTATTTCATCTCATCGTCCATCAAATGAATTATGGAATAAAATTAAATATATGCATGGATATAAAAAATCATCTTTTGTCAATGTTCTTAACATTGATAATTCTTTAAGTACTAATAGAGAGGATATTGTTGCCTAGCCAGTCATTTTGAGTCTGTCAGTAGTACTGACAATTATTCTTTACGCTTCCTTAATATTAAAATTTTTTCTGAAGTCCCTCTTGACTTTTCATCTGAAGGTGGTGAACTATATAATCGTTTATTTTCAATGAATGAATTAAATTTCGTTTTAAGCAAAACTAAAAATACTTCTGTTGGACCTGATCAAATATCATATCTTATGCTAAAGCATTTACCATTTGAAATGAAATTCCATATACTTGATTATTTTAATTCCCTGTGGCATTCTGGTGATTACCCAGATGCTTGGCGAGAAGCCATTATAGTTCCGATTCCTAAACCAAATAAAATTGCGACTCAACCTACAAATTATAGACATATCTCTTTAACTTCACATTTATCAAAATTATACGAGCGCATGATAAATTATAGACTTGTTTGGTTTTTAGAACATCATCGTCTTCTAGATCCTCTTCAATGTGGTTCTAGAAAATCTCATTCCACCACTGATCTTCATGTTCATCTTACTAATGCTATTCACTGTAGTTTCCTTGCTCGATAGCATTTAGTTGCTGTTTTCTTTGATTTAGATATGGCATTTTAAAACAACTACATGATTGGGGTCTTCGTGGGAATCTTCCCAATTTTCTTACTTCCTTCTTTAAAAATCGTACTTTTAGAGTACGTGTTGGTGATGTTTATTCTTCTTCTCATCCTTTAGAAAATGGAGTTCCTCAAGGTTCTACCATTAGTGTTGTTTTATTTATGATTGCTATTAATAGCATTGCTTTAAATCTTCCTCCAGCCGTTCATCATTGTCTTTATGTTGATGATTTGGTTATTTTCACTTCTGCCTCTAGCATTCATGAATGTGAGTTCCGTATTCAAAATGCTATTAATTCTGTTTCTGATTTAGCAACTACTAGGGGTTTTAGATTTTCTGTAGAGAAAACTAAATGCATTGATTTTTGTCGATTGCGTACACCACATAATAATCCTTCTCTTTTATTATATGGTATTATTTAGCAACTACTAGGGGTTTTAGATTTTCTGTAGAGAAAACTAAATGCATTGATTTTTGTCGATTGCGTACACCACATAATAATCCTTCTCTTTTATTATATGGTATTCAGTATACAAATAGAATTAAATTTTTGGGTCTAATCCTTGATTCTTATTTAACTTGGAAATATCACATTTTAAATCTTGCTGCAGATTGTCGCAAAGTCATTAATGCAATTAAATGCTTAGCTAGCACAAAATGGGGAGCTGATCGTGATTGCCTTCTTCGTCTTTATATTGCGTTAGTTATATCAAAACTTGACTATGGCTCTGTAGTACTTAGTACAGCAAATCAGACTCACCTTAAGCGTTTGGATGCTGTACACAATGCTGGCATTCGTTTGGCAACAGGTGCATTTCGTACAAGTCCTGTCAATAGTTTATACTGTGAATCTGGTTTACCTGCACTTTCTATACGGAGAACTCGACAGTATATGAAATATACTGCTCGAATGAAGGCGAAACCTTGGCATTTCTTATTTAATATTCTTTTTCAAGATGATAATAGTGCTGATCTGTTTATAATAGTACTACTTCACTTTGTCCATTAGTTGTAAAACTTGTACTTCAATTTGATGAGTTGCCACAGGAAATGGAAGATGTTTTGCCGCTGGTTATATCAGAAACGCCAAATTGGTGTCTCGCTGATATTAACACAGATTTCAGATTAACCAAGTTTAAGAAAAATGTCACCCCTCATTCTCTTTATGTCCAGGAGTTTTACTGTTTGATGGACAAGTACCCTAACTCTATTTTTATTTATACCGATGGATCAAAAACAAATGTTGGAACTGGATGTTCTTTCATCTTTAGTGATGAAAAATTTATTTTTTCTTTATCCTCAACTTGTTCTGTTTTTAGTGCAGAATTGTATGCTATCCTATTTGCTGTACAACATTGTTTATTAAAAATTGAGCTTAAGAATAATTTTGTTGTGTGTTCTGACTCTCTTGGTGCTCTTTTGAGCATAACAAATTGTTTTACTTTTGATCCTCTTGTACAAAAAATACATAGAGTAATTTGTCATCTATACGAACAAAATGTTCATATAACTTTTATGTGGGTACCTGGACATGTTGGTATAAATAAAAATCAATTGGCTGATGAAGCAGCACGTGAGAGAGCTAATCGGGAGTATATTACTCGTTTTGCTGTTAGACCTGATGATATGTTATTAACTATAACAAAGTATTGCCATTCTTTATGGCAATTAAATTGGAATACTAGTACAAATAAACTCCATCAAATTAAAAACACAGTGGATAAGTGGTGTAATCCAATTTTAATGAAGCGGAGAGATCAAGTAGCTGTTACAAGGTTACGCATAGGGCATATCAAGGCAACACATTTATATTTATTATTGCGTCAACCTGTACCTATGTGTGAAGTATGTAATGTAAGAATGACTGTTTCCCACATTCTTGTAAATTGTTTTAAATATCGCCAGGAAAGGCAAAATTGTCACCTTAGTGATAATTTGTCTATTATCCTTTCGAATGACAGTGACATGCTGAAAAAACTTTTAAAATTCATAAATAACTCAGGTCTAATTACTCAAATTATATAAGTGTATTATTTTCTATCTTTTATTTCTTTTTTTTATTCTCTACAACTAATAAATCGTGTATAATAAAATTATTTAGATTTGAATAAAGTAAATCAATAAAATCAAATTTTTTAGTGGTGGTAATAACCAAAGTAGTTGATCCACCTTAAATTCACAAAAAAAAAATAGTATATTATTTTATAAGGAACTGAAGTGATACTTTTTGTGCACTCGTCCATTAACTACAGATGAAGCACAAAACGTCACTTTCACTGCACATAAAGTATATCATTTTTTCTTTAAATGCCGGAATATTTACCCATTCTATCATATAATTTCTCTGACTCACGTGAGCGGCAGAAAATGTCTTTCTGCTCAAGAAATTCTTTGATTTTAAAGAGCGTAAGAAAAAGTATTTGACAGAAAAATCAAACTGTAACTGTTTCTATGGATTCTGTGCCATATTCCTGATCGACATACTTCTTTCTTTTCGTGAATCAACTATTTCTGGAGCAAGTTCTTTTACATAAAATGTCTTTAATATTGGAAGCATCCATTTAACACTCTTCATCCATCTTTATTGTCTCTATTTCTATACCCAGAGGTGTCCAAATAATAAAATCACATTCCTCTCGTCCTGTTATGAACAACTGGCCTTGTATTTGGTAATAATAATTGTGATTCGTCTTTAATTTTAACTTATCACTATCTAAAACAGAACAGAAGTTTTTTATTTTAACAGCAGCTTCTTTTGGTGACAAATGTCGAGCTGTGTATAGACATTTTGATCAACTAAACCATCTGGCGAAGCAGCTAAATATCCTGCATTAGGTTCTAAATTTACAAATAAACCACATGGTGTTACTGTAACTCCAGTTATCTGCTCATAAACTTGTATTATCACAGAATCTCTAGTTTTACCCCAATCAGTTGCTGCTGTTGTAATATTTCGAACGTAAAGCATTCTTTCTACAAGTGGTCCAGCTGGAAGTTTTCGTTTACACACTTCACTAAAGTTTGAAGTGGTTAATCTATGCTTCCTTTCCTCCATCCATATGTTTTCAGATTGTCCACGTATTTTTATTTCCAACTCATTGCGCTTGTTGATATCTACACTTAACATTGCTATTCATTTATAGTAAAATTAGGTAAAAAATACTTGCACTATAAAAATATAAATAAAGCGAAAGTAGACTTAATTTATGGAATGTATAGTTTATTCCTGGGCAACATTTCGATAGTTCTGATGTATTTACTTTGTCAGCCTAATCTTATTAAGGCAGTGTCCACTTCAAAACTGTTAAATAAAAATTTTAATATTAATAAATAAACACTTATAAATACAATTCTACTTACCTTATATACATTTGACGTTTGAGGTTAAAACCATATCCAAAAACTTTATTATTACTTTATTAATTTGTAAAACTTGATTATTTTGCAAACAACATATAATATATTCACTATTATTATCATTAATACTCAATCTTAAAACATTTTTACCTATCTGGTAGCCAAATTTAATTTAGACTGAAATTTCGATACTTGAGTGTACATCATACGTCATCAAAAATCCGAATCACACAACGAAAACTCATGATTCAAGAACACCAACAATAAATCTATGAAAATTTTAATTTCAACAATTAATTTCTTACGAATGTCATTATATAGATAAATATAAAGCAGTGTATTACTTTCTTATAACATTGTAGTTCATGAATAAATACTATACTATTTAAGAGCAAATAAATCATGAAAATATATGAAAAAAATTATATAAATGAAGTAGCCAAATTCACAATTTTGAGTCACATTTTCTCAAAATTGGGCCCTAAAAAATATATGTATATTTAAATTTAAGATAGTCTATAACACAAAAAAAATATCAGCCAAATTAAACACAACACTTTTGAGAAAAAAAGAAAAACTCTGTTTTTTATGGTATTTTTGCCTATTTAATTTTTTTGCTAAAAATTGTCATGTTTAATTTAGCTGAAAATTTCATCAGGCTTAGTCTGTCGTATTTATAATTTACTGTATTTTTTATATTGATATCGTAGGGCCCATTTTTGAATAAATTCAAATTAAATTTGGTGTGATATATAATTTATTTTCTTTTATTATATGAAAGATATGTCAAATTAGTAATATTACTAGCGGTCGGCCTGGCTTTGCCAGGCCTCACGCTAGGCTCCACGGACACTGAAATAAGGTTCACTTCTGTATGACAATTGACAAAATATAAACTGAATTAATTCCAATCTAAAACTTTTCAATTCTGTACGTTTATCCATGCAAAGACCTATTAATTGATGCAAAACACAATAGGTTTTAAATCTGTATCACTAAAACAATTGCCGCTCAAAAAAATCAATTTAATTCGCGTGCCCTTTAAAAGACATTTCAATTGATACCAAACACGATAAGTTTTAAAACAATTCTCGGTCGAAAAAAAATCCAATTTTATATTTGAATCCTTCAAAAGGCATGTCATTTAATATCAAATATGATAGCTTTGAAAACCATTACTAAAACAATAGACGATAAAAAAATAATAATTAATTTAACACACGTACCCTATAAAATACCTTTCATTTGAAACCAAACACGATGAGATTTGAAATACTTTTAGTAAAACAATTTACGATTGAAATGTATTAAGATTTGTACGCAAGCTCTTCAAAAGACCTTTCATTTGATAGCAAACACGATAGGTTTTGAAGCACTTTCATTAAAACAATTGTCGACCGAATAAAATTTAATGCTGCACGCGAGGCCTTTCATTTGATATCGAACACGATAAGTTTTGATGTACTTTCACTAAAACAATTGACAAACGAAAATATTTCAATTTTTCATGGAAGCCCGTTAAGAGACCTTTCATTTCATACCAAACACAATATGTTTGGAGCACTTTCACTAAAACAATTGCGGATCGAAAAAAATCAATTTTGCATGCGAGCCCTTTAGAAGACCTACTATTTGATACCAAACGCGATATGATTCGCGAAACTTTAAATTTGAAACAATTGACATCGTAAGTTGTTTCAAAACTCTTTCATACGACATTAAATACGGTATTATTCCGAATACTTGAAATTTAAAAAAATTTACGGTCACAATGTTTAAATTATTTTTGTCTGAAAGTTCTTTTAAAACCCTTTCATATGATATCAAACACGATATGATTCGGAACACTTTAAGTTTAAAACAATTGACTGTCGTAAAATTTCAATAAAATATGTGCTTCATTTTCGAAAACATTTTGCTAAACTAACTTTTTTTTATTTCATCTGAAAGTTCTTCTAAAGACCTTACAAATGAGACCAAACAAGTTATGATTTGGAATACTTTAAATTTAAAACAATTCCCTATCGTAAAATTTCAACTTTTTAAATTTCATCTGAAACTTATTTTAAAGCCCTTTCAAATGACACCTACCATGTTTTATTTCCGAATACATTTTGCCATATATTAAAAATCCTTCGGACGTCATTTCTGATGACATTCCATATTTATATTATATATATACATGAAATCAATTAAAAATTTTCTTTAAACTTTTTTGAAAAACTGTTGGATAACGCTGGAATATTATTTCTGACATAGTTTTTTCGAGTTACCTTTGTTTGCATTGTAGAATGCTGCGGTCAATTTTTTTTTTTTATTGTATTTTATTACTGCGGACAAATTATGCTTTGTTTCACTATTTACATTTAAAAATTAACTGACATTTTGTCTTAAAATTTTTATATGAGCATGAAATCAGTTGAAAACAGTTTAAAACATGTATTCTCAATCATTTAATACCTAAATCAATTTTCAAAATTTCTCTAACTTGTCTAGAAATTGAAATAATTCTATCAGAATATTCCATGCGCACCAAACAGAATTAGTTTTGATGCACTTTCACTAAAACAATTACCTGTCGAAAAAAAAAACAATTTTTTACGCGAGCCCTTCAGAAGACCTTTTATTTGATACCAAATATGATAAGTTTTGAAGCATTTTCACTAAAACAATTGCCGAACGAAAAGATTCTAATTCTGCACGTGAGCCCTTCAAGAGACCTTTTATATGTTACCAAACACGATGGGTTTTGGTGCACTCTCACTAAAACAGTTACCGATGGAAAAAAATCAATTTTGTACTCGAGCCCTTTACATATCCTTTCATTTGATACCAAACACGATAGGCCTTAAAGTACTTTCACTAAAACTATTGCCGATCGAAAATATTTTACTTTTGCACACTTACCCTTTAAAAGAACTTTCATAATATACCAAATACGACTGGTAGAAAATTTAAGAGTGCCCAAATGATTCTAATTCGAGTTATCTGGTTTTTCTAAATTGAACTTTGCCTTAGACAAAATTTGCTTGGTTTTACTGTATATTATAATCGAGATCAAATTTGGTTGAGTTCACCTGTATAAATTATAAAACTTGCCAATTTGACATTTTGTTTCGAAACCAAATTCATTGTGGACCGTCAAAAATTTACTTTTTAAATACACTTATTTGTAATGTGTAATTATAATAAAAACGTCGCCTCATTTCCATAATATACGTAAAGTATTTCAAAACTACTCATAAAAATTTAATATTTAAGTAATTTATAATTAAAAATGCGACATGTACAATGACAAATGTCAAAATGACAGTAGATGTTCATCTTAAAAATTTCAAAGCCTCCATATTCTTAGTACTTTATAAAACTTGTCAATTTGACGTTTTGCTTTAAAACCAACTTCATAGTAAAATGTCAAAAATTTACTTTTTAAATACACATATTTGAAATGTATAATTATAATAAAAACGTCCCCTCATTTCCACAATATGCGTAAAGTATTTCAAAACTACTCACAAAACTTTCAATTTTCAGTAATTTATAATTAAAAATGCGACATGTGCACTGACAAACGTCAAAGTGACAGTAGATCTTCTTCTTAAAAATTTCAAAGCCTCCACACTCTTAGTTGATTTTGCCCCAAAAACGCATGTTTTTTCAAGTTTTCTCGCACATCATGTGCACGAAAAATCTGAGACTATCAAAAGGCACTCCCCATGATTGACCTCTATCAAATAAAAAAAGTTGCAAATAAATCAGATAAACCGTCTAAGCTGTAGCGATTTACAAATGGGTGTGATGAATCCATATATATATAAATATACCTTCTCAAAATAGTATATAGGACTAGCGGTCGTCCTGGCTTCGCCAGGCCTCACGCTAGCTCCGCGGACCCTGAAGTAGAATTCACTTTTGTAAGACAGTAGACACAATATAAATGCAATTATTACAAATCAAAATCATTTCTGCGTATCATTCCATCCAAAGACCTTTTAATTGATACTAAACACAATAGGTTTCGAAGATCTTTCACTAAAACAACTGACGATTGAAAAAAATCCAATTATGCACGTGAGTTCTTCAAAAGACCTTTCATTTGATACTAATCACGAAGAATTTTGATGCATTTTCACTAAAACAATTGAGGATCTATAAGTATTAAATTGTGTACGCGAACCCTTCAAAAAATCTTTCTTTTTGATACAAACGCGATAGGTTTTAAATACTTTCACGAAAACAATTGTACATTTTGCTAAACTATAAAAAATCTTTTGGACGTCATTTTTTATAATGTTTTACATTTATATTTTATATGTGCATGAAATCAATTGAAATTTTTCTCTAAACTTTTTTGAAAAACTGTTGGAAATCGCTGAAATATACTTTTTGCATTGTAGAATGCTGCTGTCAATTATCTTTTTTTCTTAAATGTATATTATTACCGCATACAAATTTTGCTTTGTTTTATTACATACTTTTAAAAATTATTTGTCAAGTTGACGTTTTGTCTTGAAAATTTTTACGCTAGCCCTTAAAAGAACCTTCCATTTGATACCAAACACGATATGTTTTTAAGCATTTTCACTAAAACAATTGACGATCGAAAAGTAATAAATTTTGTACGCAAGTCCTTCAAAATACCTTTCATTTAATACCAAACACGATAAGTTTAGAAGTACTTTCACTAAAACAATTGCCAATCGTAAAATATTTAATTTGAACGCGAGCTCTTCAAAAGTCCTTTCATTAGAAACCAAACACGTTAGATTGTTAAATACTTTCACTGAAACAATTGCCGATCAAAATTAAATTAAATGCTGCACGAAAACACTTCAAAAGGCATTTCATCCGATATCAAACACGATAGGTTTCAAAACAATATCACAAACCAATTGCGAATCGAAAAAAAAAATTCACGCGATCCCTTTAAAAGACTTTTTATTTGATACCAAATAATATTTTATGTTTAAAACAATTGACAGTCTTCATTTTTTTTTATTTCATATAAAATTTCTTCCAAATTTTCATATGACATTAAATACGGCATTAATCCGAATATTTGAAATTTGAAACAATTGACAACCGTAAAGTCTTATTTTTTTTATTTCGTCTGAAAGTTCTTCTAAAGCCCTGTCATATGATATCAAACACGATTTGATTCGGACCACTTTGAGCTTAGAACAATTGACGGTCGTAAAATTTCAATCAAATACGTGTTTTATTTCCGAAAACATTTTGCTAAAATAACTTTTTTTTATTTCATCTGAAAGTTCTTCTAACTCTATTTCATATACTCTAGCATTTCTTCAACTAAAGGTTGCACGAAAGGCATGAGTATTCGCCGAGTGTTTGTAGCTCAATTGGTTAGAGCAGTCACCATGCGAGTGAAAGGCTCTGGGTTCAAATTCCGGCGAACGCTCATTGCTTCTTCAAAAACTAACTTTTTAATTATTTTATATAAAGGTTCGTCTAAAGCCCTTTTATATGATACCAAACATAGCATAATTCGGAATACTTTATGTTTGAAATAATTGACAGTCTTAAAATTTCAATCAAATACGTGTTTTATTTCTGAAAAGATTTTGCTAATCTATTAAAAATCCGTTGGATATAATTTTTGATAGTTCCACATTTTTTTATAGAATCTATTAAGTTTGAAACAATTACCTATCGTAAAATTTCAACTTATATATCATCTGAAAGTTCTTTTAAAGCCCTTCAATATGACACTAAACACGGTACGATTCGGAATACTTTAAGTTTGAAACTATTGACAGTCGTAAAATTTCAACTTCATATGACACCCAACACAATATGATTAGAAATACTTTATGTTAGAAACAATTGCTTTTAATTATAATTAAAACGTTCCCTCATTTCCCCAATATGTGTAAAATATTTCAAAAGTTCTCTAAAAAATTTAATACTTGAATAATTTTTAATTAAAAATGCGATATGTCCACATACAAAATTTAAAATTAGAGTAGGTGTTCTTTTTAAAATTTCAAAGCCTCCACACATTTTGTATACTTTATAAAACTTGTCAATTTGACGTTTTGCTTTAAAACCAACTTCATAGTGAAGTGTCAAAAATTTACTTTTTAAATATACACATTTGAAATGTATAATTATAATAAAAACGTCCCCTCAGTCCCCTAATGTGCGTAAAATATTTCAAAACTACTCTAAAACATTTAATATTTAAATAATTTATAATTAAAAATGCGACATGTCCACTGACAAATGTCATAATGACGTTTGATGTTCTTCTTAAAAATTTCAAAGCCTCCACACTCTTAGTTGATTTTGCCCCAAAAACGCATGTTTTTTCAAGTTTTCTCGCACATCATGTGCACGAAAAATTTTAGACTATCAAAAGGCACTCCCCGTGATTGATACCTATCAAATAAAAAAAGTTTCAAAAAAATCGAATAAACCTTCTAGGCTCTAAAATTGTTAGACTGGACGTGATGAATCTATATATACATAGGGAATTAAGCCGTTTAGTATATAAGACTAGCGGTCGCCCTGGCTTCGCCAGGCCTCACGCTAGCTCCGCGGACCCTGAAGTAGAATTCACTTTTGTAAGACAGTTGACACAATATAAATGCAATTATTACAAATCTAAATCATTTCTGCGTATCATTCCATCCAAAGACCTTTTAATTGATACTAAACACAATAGGTTTCGAAGATCTTTCACTAAAACAACTGACGATTGAAAAAATCCAATTATGCACGTGAGCTCTTCAAAAGACCTTTCATTTGATACTAATCACGAAGAATTTTAATGCATTTTCTCTAAAACAATTGAGGATCTATATGTATTAAATTTTGTACGCGAACCCTTCAAAAAATCTTTCTTTTTGATACAAACGCGATAGGTTTTAAACACTTTCACGAAAAAAATTGTACATTTTGCTAAACTATTAAATATTTTTTGGACGTCATTTTTTATAATGTTTTACATTTATATTTTATATGTACATGAAATCAATTGAAATTTTTCTCTAAACTTTTTTGAAAAATTGTTGGAAATCGCTGAAATATACTTTTTTGCATTGTAGAATGCTGCTGTCAATTTTTTTTTTAAATGTATATTATTACCGCACTCAAATTTTGCTTCGTTTTATTACATACTTTTAAAAATTATTTGTCAAGTTGACGTTTTGTCTTAAAAATTTTTACGCTAGCCCTTCAAAAAACCTTCCATTTGATACCAAACACGATATGTTTTTAAGCATTTTCACTAAAACAATTGACGATCGAAAAGTAATAAATTTTGTACGCAAGTCCTTCAAAATACCTTTCATCTAATACCAAACACGATAAGTTTAGAAGGACTTTCACTAAAACAATTGCCAATCGTAAAATATTTAATTTTGTACGCGATCTCTTCAAAAGACCTTTCTTTAGATACCAAACACGATAGATTGTTAAGTACTTTCACTGAAACAATTGCCGATCAAAATTAAATTAAATGCTGCACGAAAACACTTCAAAAGACATTTCATTCGATATCAAACACGATAGGTTTCAAAGCAATATCACTAAAACAATTGCGAATCGAAAAAAAAAATATTTCACGCGATCCCTTTAAAAGACTTTTTATTTGATACCAAAAAATATTTTATGTTTAAAACAATTGACATTCTTAATTTTTTTTTATTTCATATAACATTTCTTCCAAATTTTCATATGACATTAAATACGGCATTAATCCGAATATTTGAAATTTGAAACAATTGACAACCGTAAAGTCTTAATTTTTTTATTTCGTCTGAAAGTTCTTCTAAAGCCCTGTCATATGATATCAAACACGATTTGATTCGCACCACTTTAAGCTTAGAACGATTGACGGTCGTAAAATTTCAATCAAATACGTGTTTTATTTCCGAAAACATTTTGTTAAAATAACTCTTTTTTATTTCATCTGAAAGTTCTTCTAACTCTATTTCATATGCTCTAGCATTTCTTCAACTAAAGGTTGCACGAAAGGCATGAGTATTCGCCGAGTGTTTGTAGCTCAATTGGTTAGAGCAGTCACCATGCGAGTGAAAGGTTCTGGGTTCAAATTCCGGCGAACGCTCATTGCTTTTTCAAAAACTAACTTTTTAATTATTTTATCTAAAGGTTCGTCTAAAGCCCTTTCATATGATACCAAACATGGCATAATTCGGAATACTTTAAGTTTGAAATAATTGACAGTCGTAAAATTTCAATCAAATACGTGTTTTATTTCCGAAAAGGTTTTGCTAATCTATTAAAAATCCGTTGGATATAATTTTTGGTAGTTCCACATTTTTTATAGAATTTATTAAGTTTGAAACAATTACCTATCGTAAAATTTCAACTTTTTATATTTTATCTGAAAGTTTTTTAAAGCCCGTCCATATGACACTAAACACGGTATGATTCGGAATATTTTAAGTTTGAAACTATTGACAGTCGTAAAATTTCAACTTTTTTTTAATTTCATATGAAAGTTCTTCTAAAGCCCTTTCATATGACACCCAAAACAATATAATTCGAAATACTTTATGTTAGAAAAAATTACTTATTGTAAAATTCCAACTTTTTTCATTTACCTGAAAGTTCTTCTAAAGCCCTTTAATATGACACCAAACACGATAGGTTTTGTTGCAATTTCACTAAAATAATTGCCGATTGAAAATATTATAATTTTTCCCACATGCCCTTTAAAATAACTTTCGTATTACCGATTGAAAATTTAAGTGCTCAAATGATTCCAATTCGAGTTATCTGTTTTTTTTTTATTGTACTCTGCCGTGAATAAAATTTGCTTGGTTTTACTGTATTATACTGGAGACAAATTTGGTTGGTTTTACCTGTATACTTTATATAACTTGTCAATTTGACGTTTTGTTTTAGTGGACTGTTTTCAATACATATATTTAAAATGCGTAATTATAATAAAAACGTTCCCTCATTCCCCAAATATGTGTAAAATATATCAAAAGTTGTCTGCAATATTTAATACTTGAATGATTTTTAATTAAAAATGCGAAATGTCCACATACAAATGTAAAAATTAGAGTAGATGTTCTTTTTAAAATTTCAAAGCCTCCATACTTTTTGTATACTTTATAAAACTTGTCAATTGACGTTTTGAATTAAAACCAACTTCAGAGTGGACTGAAAATTTTTTCTTTTTAAATACACATATTTGAAATTTGTTATTTTAATAAAAACGTCCCCTCAGTCCCCCAATGTTCGTAAAATATTTCAAAACTATTCTAAAACATTTAATATTTAAATAATTTATAATTAAAAATGCGACATGTCCACTGAGAAATGTCATAATGACGTTTGATGTTCTTCTTAAAAATTTCAAAGCCTCCACAGTCTTAGTTGATTTTGCCCCAAAAACGCATATTTTTTCAAGTTTTCTCGCACATCATGTGCACGAAAAATCTGAGACTATCAAAAGGCACTCCCCATGAATGACACCGATCAAATAAAAAAAGTTGTAAATAAATCGAATAAACCGTCTAGGCTGTAAAATTGTTAGAATGAACGTGATGAAATATATATCTATATATAGGGAATTAAGCCGTTTAGTATATAAGACTAGCGGTCGCCCTGGCTTCGCCAGGCCTCACGCTAGTTCCGCGGACCCTGAAGTAGAATTCACTTTTGTAGGACAGTTGACACAATATAAATTCAATTATTACAAATCTAAAACATTTCTGCGTATTATTCCATCCAAAGACCTTTTAATTGATACTAAACACAATAGATATCGAATATCTTTTACTAAAGCAACTGACGATTGAAAAAAATCCAATTATGCACGTGAGCTCTTCAAAAGACCTTTTACTAGATACCAAACACAATAAGTTTTGAAGAACTTTCATTAAAACGATTGGTGACAGGAAAAATCCAATTTTGTACGCGAGCCCCTCAAAAGACCTTTCATTTGATACTAAACACGAAGAATTTTGAATCATTGTCACTAAAACAATTGAGGATCTAAAAGTATTGAATTTTGTACGCGAACCCTTCAAAAAATCTTTCTTTTTGATACAAACGCGATAGGTCAAATTTCAACTTTTTTATTTCATTACAATCTTCTTCTAAAGCCTTTTTATACGACACCAATACTTTAAGTTAGAAACAGTTGACGGTTGTAAACCAAACTCGGCATGACTCGGAATACTTTAAGTTTGAAACAATTAACAGTTGTAATATTGAATTTGTTTCTTTATTCCATTTACAAGTTCTTTCAAAACTTTTTTATATGACATTAAACACGGCATGATTCCGAATACTTTAAATTTAAAACAATTGACGGTCGAAATATATATATTTTTATTTCGTCTGAAAGTTCTTCTAAAGCCTTTTCATATGATATCAAACACGATATGATACGGAACACTTTAGGTTTAAAACAATTGAAGGTCGTAAAATTTCAAATACGTGTGTTATTTCCGAAAACATTTTGCTAAACTAACTTTTTATAAGAATTTGTTTATTGACACAATTGTTTGTTTGTAGATATTATAAATAATTTTTGAAAAAACAATGAGCGTTCGCCGGGATTTGAATCCAGAACCTTTCATTCGCATGGTGACTGCTCTAACATTTCTTCCACTAAACGTTGCACGAAAGGCATGAGTATTCGCCGAGTGTTTGTAGCTCAATTGGTTAGAGCAGTCACCATGCGAGTGAAAGGTTCTGGGTTAAAATTCCGGCGAACGCTCATTGCTTTTTCAAAAACTAACTTTTTAATTATTTTATCTAAAGGTTCGTCTAAAGCCCTATCATATGATACCAAACATGGCATAATTCGGAATACTTTAAGTTTAAAATAATTGACAGTCGTAAAATTTCAATCAAATACGTGTTTTATTTCCGAAAAGATTTTGCTAATCTATTAAAAATCCGTTGGATGTAATTTTTGATAGTTCCACATTTTTTTATAGAATTTATGACACTAAATACGGTACGATTCGGAATACTTTCGGTTTGAAACTATTGACAATTGTAAAATTTCAACTTTTTTCATTTATCTGAAAGTTCTTCTAAAGCCCTTTAATATGACACCAAACACGATAGGTTTTGTTGCAATTTCACTGAAATAATTGACGATTGAAAATATTATAATTTTGCCCACATACCCTTTAAAATAACTTTCGTATTACCGAAAGAAAATTTAAGAGTGATCAAATGATTCCAATTCGAGTTATCTGGTTTTTCTAAATTGTACTCTGCCGTGGATAAAATTTTAAATACACATATTTGAAATTTGTAATTATAATAGAAACGTCACCTCAGTCCCCCAATGTGCGTAAAATATTTCAAAACTACTCTAAAACATTTAATATTTAAATAATTTATAATTAAAAATACGACATGTCCACTGACAAATGTCAAAATGACAGTAGATGTTCTTCTTCAAAATTTCAAAGCCACCATATTCTTTATACTTTATAAAACTTGTCAATGTGACGTTTTGAATTAAAACCAACTTCATAGTGGACTGTTAAAAATTTTCTTTTTAAATACACATATTTGAAATTTGTAATTATAATAAAAACGTCCCCTCAGTCCCCTAATGTGCGTAAAATATTTCAAAACTACTCTAAAACATTTAATATTTAAATAATTTATAATTAAAAATGCGACATGTCCACTGACAAACGTCAAAGTGACAGTAGATGTTCTTCTTAAAAATTTCAAAGCCTCCACACTCTTAGTTGAAAATGCATGTTTTTTCAAGTTTTCTCGCACATCATGTGCACGAAAAATCTGAGACTATCAAAAGGCACTCCGCATAAGTAATCCCCATCAAATAAAAAAAGTTTCAAATAAATCGGATAAACCGTCTAGGCTGTAAAATTGTTAGACTGATCATGATGAATCTATACATAGGGAATTAAGCCGTTTAGTATATAAGACTAGCGGTCGCCCTGGCTTCGCCAGGCCTCACGCTAGCTCCGCGGACCCTGAAGAAGAACTCACTTTTGTAAGACAGTTGACACAATATAAATGCAATTATTACAAATCAAAAACATTTCTGCGTATCATTCCATCCAAAGACCTTTTATTTGATACTAAACACAATAGGTTTCGAAGATCTTTCACTAAAACAACTGACGATTGAAAAAAATTCAATTATGCACGTGATGTCTTCAAAAGACCTTTCATTTGATACTAATCACGAAGAATTTTGATGTATTTTCACTAAAATAATTGAGGATCTATAAGTATTAAATTTTGTACGCGAAACCTTCAAAAAATCTTTGTTTTTGATACAAACGCGATAGGTTTTAAACACTTTCACGAAAACAATTGTACATTTTGCTAAACTATTAAAAATCTTTTGGACGTCATTTTTTATAATGTTCTACATTTATATTTTATATGTACATGAAATCAATTGAAATTTTACTCTAAACTTTTTTGAAAAATTGTTGGAAATCGCTGAAATATACTTTTTGCATTGTAGAATGCTGCTGTCAATTATCTTTTTTTCTTAAATGTATATTATTACCGCATACAAATTTTTTACATACTTTTAAAAATTATTTGTCAAGTTGACGTTTTGTATTAAACATTTTTACGCTAGCCCTTCAAAAAACCTTCCATTTGATACCAAACACGATATGTTTTTAATCACTTTCACTGAAACAATTGACGATCGAAAAATAATACATTTTGTACGCAAGTCCTTCAAAATACCTTTCATTTAATACCAAACACGATAAGTTTAGAAGCACTTTCACTAAAACAATTGCCAATCGTAAAATATTTAATTTTGTACGCGATCTCTTCAAAAGACTTTTCATTAGATACCAAACACGATAGATTGTTAAGCACTTTCACTGAAACAATTGCCGATCAAAATTAAATTAAATGCTGCACAAAAATACTTCAAAAGACATTTCATTCGATATCAAACACGATAGGTTTAAAAGCAAGATCACAAAAACAATTGCGAAACGAAAAAAAAAATTTGCACGCGATTCCTTTAAAAGTCTTTTTATTTGATACCAAAAAATATTTTATGTTTAAAACAATTGACATTCTTCATTTTTTTTTTATTTCATATAAAATTTCTTCCAAATTTTCATATGACATTAAATACGGCATTAATCCGAATATTTGAAATTTGAAACAATTGACAATCGTAAAGTCTTAATTTTTTTATTTCGTCTGAAAGTTCTTCTAAAGCCCTGTCATATGATATCAAACACGATTTGATTCGGAATACTTTAAGCTTAGAACAATTGACGGTCGTAAAATTTCAATCAAATAAGTGTTTTATTTCCGAAAATATTTTGCTAAAATAACTCTTTTTTATTTCATCTGAAAGTTCTTCTAACTCTATTTCATATGCTCTAGCATTTCTTCAACTAAAGGTTGCACGAAAGGCATGAGTATTCGCCGAGTGTTTGTGGCTCAATTGGTTAGAGCAGTCACCATGCGAGTGAAAGGTTCTGGGTTCAAATTCCGGCAAACGCTTATTGCTTTTTCAAAAACTAACTTTTTAATTAATTTATCTAAAGGTTCGTCTAAAGCCCTTTCATATGATACCAAACATGGCATAATTCGGAATACTTTAAGTTTGAAATAATTGACAGTCGTAAAATTTCAATCAAATACGTGTTTTATTTCCGAAAAGATTTTGCTAATCTATTAAAAATCCGTTGGATGTAATTTTTGATAGTTCCACATTTTTTTATAGAATTTATTAAGTTTGAAATAATTACCTATCGTAAAATTTCAACTTTTTATATTTCATCTGAAAGTTCTTTTGAAGCCCTTCAATATGACACTAAATACGGTACGATTCGGAATACTATTGACAATCGTAAAATTTCAACTTTTTTTTATTTTATATGAAAGTTCTTCTAAAGCCCTTTTATATGACCCCTAACACAATATGATTCGAAATACTTTATGTTAGAAACAATTGCTTATTGTAAAATTTCTACTTTTTTCATTTATCTGAAAGTTCTTCTAAAGCCTTTTAATATTACACCAAACACGATAGGTTTTGTTGCAATTTCACTAAAATAATTGACGATTAAAAATATTATAATTTTGCCCACATGCCCTTTAAAATAACTTTCGTATTACCGAAAGAAAATTTAAGAGTGATTAAATGATTCCAATTCGATTTATCTGGTTTTTATAAATTGTACTCTGCCGTGGATAAAATTTTAAAGACACATATTTGAAATTTGTAATTATAATAGAAATGTCACCTCAGTCCCCCAATGTGCGTAAAATATTTCAAAACTACTCTAAAACATTTAATATTGAAATAATTTATAATTAAAAATACGACATGTCCACAGACAAATGTCAAAATGACAGTAGATGTTCTTTTTAAAATTTCAAAGCCTCCATAATTTTTGTATACTTTATAAAACTTGTCAATTTGACGTTTTGAATTAAAACCAACTTCATAGTGGACTATAAAAAATTTTCTTTTTAAATACACATATTTAAAATACTTAATTATAATAAAAACGTCCCCTCAGTCCCCTAATGTGCGTAAAATATTTCAAAACTACTCTAAACCATTTAATATTTAAATAATTTATAATTAAAAATGCGACATGTTCACTGAGAAATGTGAAAGTGACGTTTGATGTTCTTCTTAAAAATTTCAAAGCCTCCACACTCTTAGTTGATTTTGCCCCAAAAACGCATGTTTTTTCAAGTTTTCTCGCACATCATGTGCACGAAAAATCTGAGACTATCAAAAGGCACTCCACGTGATTGACCTCTATCAAATAAAAAAAGTTGCAAATAAATCGGATAAACCGTTTAGGCTGTAAAATTGTCAGACTGATCGTGATGAATCTATATATACATAGGGAATTAAGCCGTTTAGTATATAAGATTATAAAACTTTGAACCTTAGACTACAAGAATATGTACAATAAATAATATGTTTCATATATAATAAAAAAGATATTTGATTTCAAATAGATCGAGGCAGATCGTCGTTCCACCACTGTTTTGTTGTTATCTTCAGCCCGTATGGTTCACCTTAATTAGGAACACCGGCAGCAGGTTCAACTTCAACTGACAGTTGAATTACGCTACAAATAAGCTGATCATTAGCGCCGCCACACGGCAAATGTTTTAGTATATAACTCGTTCGTACATCAAAATCTGCATGCAAATATATGAATATAGTATGTTCTGAAAGCATTTGAATTTATAAATAATATTTTTTATGTATTTTAATGCCTTATTTATAGTGTAGTAGCGTTGATTGACTAATAATCTATATAATCAAAGCCAAAAATTATATTATTAGGCACAAAAATTGTAAAAATACGGATGTTAATAAAATTGTAGAACAAATACACTGAATACGAAATATTTTAAGGGACCAATATTCTATTGTATGTTAATGTGATCAAATATTGTATGTTTAAATATAAGTATTTAATAAATATTACACAATAACTGTGACTGACATATTCTTATATAATAATAATAATAATAATAATAATAATAATAATAATAATATTTATTGCATCATATAAAAGATACAAGAGGTCAGCATTCAGCTTAGCTGTTTTTCTATGCCACCAACATAAAAGATATTTGTACATATGTATTAGAATATATGTTACATAAAAGCACATAATTAGCTAGTATAGAGATCTAAGTACATATTTTTTATATTCCTCTTGAAGTTGCTTAAATTTAAACATTTAAAACTATCAGGTACATTATTATAAAGCTTTGCGGCCATGTAACTGTAGGAATTTTTATATTTTTCTGTTTTAAAATTAGGTACATGAAGGTGATGTTCATTTCGCAACGATCTAGAGTGAATATTTGAGCGATGAACTAATTTTTCTTTTAAATATTTTGGTTCACCAGTAATTAAGGTTTTGTGTATGAAATAGATGTAATGCAGTTCTCTCCTCCTAGACATATTTAGTATTTTGTTTTTACGAAAAGAATCAGTGACGTGGTCATAATAATTAAAATTGTACACAAAGCGAACACAAGAATTTTGAATTCGTTGAATCTTAATTACATCTTTTTGTATTAAATAATTTCCGTACACAATATCACAGTAATCAAATGAACTTAGCACTAAAGAATCGCAAAGTGACAATCTTACAGATTTAGGAATAACGTCCTTGAGTTTATAAAGTGACCTTAATTTAATAAAACTCTTTTTACATAGGTTGTCTATATGCTGTGTGAAACGAGCCATTTTATCAATGAACAATCCTAAATTTTTCACTGATTCTTTTTGTGGGATCATGTCATTCCTGTATGAACTTCGGTACCGAGTAGACGTGTCTATATGTGCTAGTCGAATTAACTGTTTTTTTTTCTTTTAAAAAATCGCAATCTATATAATGGGGACTCGCGGTCAACGTGATTAAATTGCTTCGACGGTAATAAACAATGAATTGTTTATTACTAAAATTGTGGAGGCCGTTTCGGCTCAGGTCGAATGCATAATCAGTGCAAAAATCGCTCTCCTGACGAAAGAGGTAGTGAACCTTCAGAATTTACTGAAGGAGAAGGACAAAAAAATTGAAGTGCTGACTGGTGAGATCGACCGAATGGAGCAATACAGCCGCGGAAACTGTCTCCGTGTCTTTGGAGTCCCGGAGGTCGAGAACGAGACTACTGACGACGTTATCCTGCATCTTTGCAAGGACAAACTTGGCGTCACCCTGGACACCGTTGCCATAGACCGCAGTCATCGCCTTGGGAAGCTGCAGAAAGATAAGTGCCGTCCTATTATTGTTAAGTTCGCCCGTTACAATGACCGTGCTACTATATATTCACGTAAAAGCAAATTGATAAAAACAGGTGCTGTGATTCGGGAGGATTTAACGAAAACCAGACTTGAAGTTATCAATGCAGCAAAAAGACGTCACGGTATAAAAAATACGTGGTCCCGAGATGGCATAATTTATATTAAATCGAATGATAAAATTTATAAAGTAACGACATTGAAAATTTTTCAAGAATTTAGTTTACACGTTAAAAACTGTAATGATCTTTCTAGTATTATTTCTGATGTAAATGTTCTTAATTCTCACTTCTCTGGGTCCTCCTATACTTCACACCCTGATCCTGAAACTCTGTCGTTTTATAACAGTAATTTTCCCTCCATATAGTGGAACAAGAAGAAATCCTCAAAATTTTCCAAGCTCTTCGTTCCAATTCAATGGGGGTTGATGGCATAAATTTGAAAATGCTTAAACTGGTAATGCCAATTCTTTTACCACAAGTTACTCATTTAATAAACTCATATATTTTGTCATCAACTTACCCTGATATGTGGAAAATAGCATATATAAAACCAATTCCTAAATGTAAAAATCCCTCTTCTCATAGTGACCTCAGACCTATTAGTATTCTTCCCACCCTCTCCAAAATCCTTGAAAAAACAGTTTGCAATCAGATTTTAGAGTATGTTAATACTCATAAAATTCTTCCTGACATACAATCTGGATTCAGGACTGGTTTTAGCACAACTACGGCTCTGTTAAAAATTACTGATGATATTTTCCGTTACATTGATAATAAAAAAATGGTCCTTCTTGTTCTCTTGGATTTTAGTCGTGCATTTGACACTATTTCACATGAACTACTTTTAGCTAAATTAAAATTCCTTGGTTTTGACGAGCATTGTTGAAAGTTACTTCATTGATCGTTATCAAAAAGTCGTGAGCAATGATAGAATCTCTGATTGTTTAAATATATTAAAAGGTGTACCGCAAGGTTCTATCTGTGGCCCTTTGTTTTTTTCTCTGTACACCTTTGATCTCTGCAAATGTGTTCATAAATGCAATGTGCATGTTTACGCAGATGACACGCAAATTTATGCTCCATTTTTAGTAAATTTGTCGAATTACGCTAAAAACAACTGTTTATTTATCAATGAGAGCAAGTCTGCAGTGATGCTGTTTGACAATAAAAACGTTCGTCAACAACTTCTGGACAATAATATTGTAACGTTTTTCGTCTTTCTGGAAGTTTGTAGAATGTTTAAGGCACAGAAATGACGCACAACTATTTATGTTAAACGAAAATAAAAGTATTTATTTAATGAATAAATATAAAAATAACAGAAACTTATTTAAAACTAATTAACACTACAATAAATCTTAAACACTACTAATAAATATTTAAACACTAAGATTATATATATAACGGTCACTAACACTACTATTTATATTACGTACACTTGAGCTGTTATTTATTTCACCACATTTATATTACGCGTTCGAAGTCTACTGTCAACTGTCAACTGTCAACTGTCAACTGTCAACTGTCAACTGTCAACTGTCAACTGTCAACTGTCAACTGTCAACTGTCAACTGTCAACTGTCAACTGTCAACTGTCAACTGTCAACTGTCAACTGTCAACTGTCAACTGTCAACTGTCAACTGTCAACTGTCAACTGTCAACTGTCAACTGTCAACTGTCAACTGAACTCAGCCACTCGGCCTCGGCTTATATACTCCGTAGAACAGTTCTCGAATATTCCAGGACGTTCTAGAATATCCCGTCAAACCACACGCTCAGACATGCGAGCGAGCTCTATGCATTTATGATGTCACGCTGCTACGCACTTGTTCTCGAGAAGGTTTCTGGAGTGTTCTCGACTTGTCTGGTTTTAAATTCGTTACACTGCCCCCTCCTTAAAGCTGTTCCGTCTCGGAACAGAGGTTAATGGGTTTCGGAGAAGTTATGATGAAATCTGCAAGTCGAACCCTTAATGCATCCTGAGGTCTTAAAGAAGTGGCAATCCACAGTGCGGTCTAATTTCGCTCTTCCTTTGGGGTCAAAGCTGCAGACAAGAATTTCAATTCCGCTGCGGTGGAAGAGAACTTCTAACATATTCCTAATTATTCTCCACTCCAACCCATCTAGACCACAACCCATTTCGGTACCGCCAGCTTCATAACATCTTTATTTAAAAGATGTTCCCACAAATCGATCAGTGCCTTCCATAAGGTGCGATAGGTGGGCTTCTGAGATGATCGTGCCTTGGTGACTAAATAGTAAAGGTACCGTTTGTGTTCTGAGTTGTCGCGCAGTTTTAGTGTTCTTCCAACAGATGGACGCTGATTGGCTAGGTCTTGTAGCCGTCCAAACTTCTTTTTAAATACTGTAGCAATTCCTCGAGACATGTTTAAGTCTTCCGCCACACAGTGGGCTATGGAATACTCCAAAGGCACCAAGAACAAATCTCGATGTTCTTCTTTTGTCACGCCGTATCGTGCTTTGTGACCGGTGGAATATTTCTTCATGAAGTCTCCAAATGTTAATTAATGTTCATGCTCTTGAACGCAGCGAAAATTTGCTGCACAAACATCACTAACCTCATGGTTGTTTCCAGAAAAAGGGGCCAGTCGATTAAAATGGACTACTCGCGGCTTACCAGTCGGTATTTTCCTAATTCGGCAGATAACGTCATTTATCCGCTTCTTCACTTCATAGGGTCCCTCCCAGCATGTTTGTAACTTCGGCGATAGACCACGACGCTTCTGTGGGTTATATAACCATACCGACTCTCCAGTTCCATATCCTCCCTTTTCTGCCCTGATGTCATAATGATCTTTCATTCTGTCGCTTGAAGTTTGGATGTTTGAACGAACTTGTTCGTGAATGTCGTTCATTCTTCTTCGTAAATCGGTGACGTAATCTTCCCCAGCTAGATCTTCTCCAGGTTTACATCCAAATTTCAAATCGCACGGTAACCGCAATTCACGTCCGAATACGATATTTGCGGATGTCTGTCCTGTTGTTTCATGCACAGATGAACGATATGCCATCAAAAACATATGCAGATGATGATTCCAGTCTCTTAGGTTAGAGACAACTTTCGACAGATATCTGTTGATCGTTCTATTCATTCGCTCAACCATGCCGTCCGACTGCGGATGTAATGCAGTCGTTCTTGTCTTACGAATGTCTAATATTTTACAGATATCTTGGAACAAAAACGACTCGAAGTTTCTTCCCTGATCGGAGTGTATTTCGCGCGGTACTCCAAATCGGCATATGCATTCCTTCACCAATACCTTTGCGACGGTGATTGCTTCTTGGTTGGGCAGGGGGTACGCTTCAACCCACTTGCTGAAGTAGTCCATGACGACTACTATATACTTGTTGCCATCATCAGTCTCGGGGAATGGTCCAGCCACGTCGATTGCAATGCGTTCAAATGGGCTTCCTACATTGTACTGACGCATTGGGGCTCTACGTTTCCTATTTGGCCCATTACTTGCAGCGCAAACTACGCATTTCTTGCACCACTCTTTAACATCTTCCTTACAATTTAGCCAGTAAAATCGTTCCCGCAACTTCTCAGCAGTCTTGTTGACACCGAGGTGTCCTCCAGCAGATCCGTCGTGTATCTCTTTCAACACTTCAGGTACCCTGTTCTTAGGTATTAGTAACTGAGTTCTCTGCTCTGTACCCCCCGCATTCTCTAAAACACGTTTTAGGAGACCCTCTTCAATTATTAAAGAGTCCCATTGCGCCCAGTACGATTTCACTTTTTGGGAGTATGGTGCAACATCTTGCCAAATCGGTTTATCCCCGTTTTTCTTCCAATTTATTACAATCTTCAGATCCGGATCATTTTCCTGATCTTTCTGCAATTCTTTCGGTTGCCATTTATCATCGACTACCGTTGTTCTTAACGCAGCAGCTTGCTTCTCTTCTACTCGGCAACAATGCTTGCATTCTTCGAAACATGGTCTCCTGGACAACGCGTCAGCGTTACGGTGGCTAGTTCCCGCCAATTGTAAAATCATATTCCTGCAACCTTTCGATCCACCTGGCTACCTGACCTTCTGGATTTTTGAATTGTAATAGCCATGTCAAGGCAGCATGATCGGTTCTTATCAGGAATCTTCTGCCATATAAATACTTGTAAAAATGCTCAGTGGACTTCACAATTGCCAATAGTTCTATCCTGGTGACGCAATAGTTTCTTTGTTTAATTGTATTCGGATACTGATTAATGTTCATTATTCTAACTGGTATTATCTTGTTGGCCTTTACCAGTGATTTTCCAACCATCACTCCACGACCAGTTTCTTCATCATTATTTCGGGGTTCCAACATGGTAACATTGCCTGTACAAAATTTTCCATCAAGTTGTGCTTCCACAATTGTCTCACTTCGTTCCGGAAGTACTACATCTTCGGTTATTAAAGCACGTGCAACTTCGTCCTCTCGTGGATGTAGTACGAGTTCTTCATCATTTACCACTATTACGCCGTGCTTGAGGTCCAGTTTAAAACCATATTTTTCCATGATGTCCATTCCAAGAATAAAGTCATCTTCGATTTCAGCCACCAACACACGATGTTTGAGGGAGGTGTTCCCGATGTTGATGGTCACATCTAACTCTCCTGACGATGTAGCTAGTTCTCCAGTTGCTGTACGTAATCGCCACTTCGTCGGATATAATTGTGTTGGTGCAAACTTCTTAGTCAAGTCGGATCTTATTATTGTTTTTGTCGCACCCGTATCCAGCAACATTTTGAGTGGTCTTCCGTCAAAAAGACCATCCACGAAAATGCTGTTGGCTTGATGATGAAGAGAGGCGACATATCCGATGGAATGTGGGGCTACCAGAATACGGGTCGACGACTGCCCCCTCGCATCAACCCGACTTAGTTTTCCGACTCTGCATCTGTTTTCTTTTTAAGCGGCTTCCCGCACAGTCTTCGCGGGTGTCCTAATTCACCGCAGTTCCAGCAACGTATTCTCTTCTTGCCTCCAAGTATTTCCGTAGCGATTCGTCGTACCTTCTCTTCTATATCTTCATTATCTTCGGTCTTGAAGTCGCTGTTTATTGATCTTACTTTAGATTGGCTACGCGAAGCTAGTTTTGCAGCCTCTTGTTCTAAAGCAAGAGACAGTGCATCGGTTAATGTTTTTGGTCGAGCCAATCTTAATGCTTGCTGAATTTCGCCATCTCGGATTACATAAATAAATGTTTGGATAGCTAAGCACTCTAATACGCTGTCCGGGGCTGTAGGATGTGCGAGGCGAACCAAGTGAGCAACGTCAGCTTCAAATTCTTGGAAAGTTTCATTCGACCTCTGATATCGATTTCTTAATTGCGTTTGATACACTTGTTCTAGGTGCGCATTTCCATATCGCATATCTAAATTCTTAACCAGCTGGTCGTAGTCTTCTTGTTCTTCTTGCTTCAGTATCTGCAAGATATCGACGGCATTTATGTACATGCAACGCTACTGTCAATGAAATTGCTTTCTCTCTCGGTGACCATCCGTTAGCTTTTGCAGCAGCTTCAAATTGCCTCAAATAATTCGGCCACGATGTTTTTCCATCAAATTCCGGTGTTTTTATACGAATTGTTGATGCAGTCTCACCTTTTGCTATTTTTCTTTCACTTGCTGCTTCTGTTTCAGCCACACCAGGACATAAATTTGATGCTGCAGTTGCAGTGAGGAATTTATTTTCTAACTGCTCTATTTTCTTTTCATATTTATTTAAATCCTCTTCTAACTTTTGTTCTAAAATTCTAGTATGTTCTTCAGAATTTCTGGAATTTTCTTCTAACTTCTGTTCCAATTCTTCTTTTAAAATTCTAGAATTTTCTGCTAATTCTTCTTTTAAAATTCTAGAATTGTCTTCGGAGGTTCTAGAATATTCTTCTAACTTCTGCTCTAAAGTTCTTGAATTTTCTGCCAAATCTTCTTTTAGAGTTCTAGAACTTTCTGTTAATTCTTCTTTTAAAGTTCTAGAACTTTCTGTTAATTCTTCTTTTAGAGTTCTAGAACTTTCTGTTAACTCTTCTTTTAGAGTTCTAGAACTTTCTTCCAACTTCTGCTCCAATGTTCTAGAACTTTCTTCCAACTTGTGCTCCAATGTTCTAGAATTTTCTTCTAACTGTTGTTGCACAGATCCTGTTAATTCTTCTTTAAGAGTTCTAGAACTTTCTTCCAACTGCTTTTGCAAAGTTCTGGAATTTTCTTCTAATTTCTCCAACATTTTACGATTGTCGTTCGAACCAATTTCAAAAATATATTCCTCAGGATCCAGATTTACCGCCACTAAAGCTTCTCGTAGACGTTGTTTTAATGTTGATTTTAACCCGGATGAGTCCAAATCGCGTTCCTCTAACTCTCTCTTGAGATCCATAACTTTTAACTCACTTAGTTTTAAACCGAACGACGCCATTTTATTTATTTTTAGTACACACTTCACTATTTAATAACCCCACACCTGACACCAATTGTAACGTTTTTCGTCTTTCTGGAAGTTTGTAGAATGTTTAAGGCACAGAAATGACGCACAACTATTTATGTTAAACGAAAATAAAAGTATTTATTTAATGAATGAATATAAAAATAACAGAAACTTATTTAAAACTAATTAACACTACAATAAATCTTAAACACTACTAATAAATATTTAAACACTAATATTATTTATATAACGGTCACTAACACTACTATTTATATTACGTACACTTTTTTTTTTTTTTTATTGTTTAATATATTACATTTACAACTGGCTTACACAAGCCAACAAGAAAATCTGATGAATTACAGTGAAACGTGAGAGGAGTTTATTTATCTTCTCCTTATTTTAATTTATTGACAATTTTAATTACTTAGGTCTAATGGCTTTTTCCTGTTCAATCTTCTTACGACTTGTTCATTATTTAATAGATTTAGAGCTAATTCGTTTGGATGGTTGTTTAGACGATTTTCATATGATGTAGCGAGTTCTTTGATTTTTTCGTGTATGTATTTTATACCTAGATCTTTGTGAATTGTTTCGTTGCTTACGTACCAGGGAGCGTTTGTTATTGTTCTGAGGGTTTTATTCTGGAATCTTTGAATTATGTCTGTATTTGTTCTTTTTGCACACCCCCAAAGTTGGATCCCATATGTCCAGATGGGTATTAATATTACTTTATACAGGAGTATTTTGTTTGCTAGGGAGAGTCGTGACTTCTTTCCAAGTAACCAATACATTTTTCTTACTTTTAAGTCTAGTTGTTTTCTTTTTGTCTGCAAGTGTTTTTTCCATGTTCCGCTTTTATCTAAGTGCATGCCTAAGTATTTGGTGTCATTTTTTTGAATCAGAATGTTGTTATTTAATTTAACTTCCGCACATTGTACATGCCTCTTTGTAAATACCACGTTAACTGATTTGTTTTCATTAATTTTTATTCGCCACTTTTGGGCCCAGTCTTCAATTTTCTTTAGTGATGTTTGGAGTATGTTTGTCGCTTCGGTGGGATCTGCGTGTGATGCCAGCAGTGCTGTGTCATCCGCATAGGTAGCGGTTAATATATTCTCTTCATCTGGTAAGTCTGCCGTGAATATTTGGTACAGTATAGGGCCGAGAACACTCCCTTGAGGTACTCCAGCTTGGATGGCATATAGATTTGAGCGACTGTTTTCGTAGTTGACATAAAAGTGCCTTTCGCTAAGATACGATTTTATTAATAAGTAGTAATAATGTGGTAGGTGTTGTTTTATTTTAAATAGGAGACCTGTATGCCAGACTTTATCGAAGGCTTGACTCACGTCTAAAAATGCGCCGTTGCATACCTTACCCTCTTCGAAGCATTCTTCTATTTGATTTACTACGCGGTTCACTTGTTCGATGGTTGAGTGCTGCTCTCGAAAGCCGAATTGATGTTGCGGAATTAATTTCCTATCTTCTATAGTTTGCTTCAGGCGTTTTAAAAGGAGCTTTTCAAATAATTTGGACAGGATAGGGAGTAGGGATATGGGCCTATAGGAAGTTGGTTCATGCATTGGTTTATCTACTTTGTGTACTAATATGATATGAGCTGTTTTCCATTGGATTGGGAAATATTGTATTTTGATGATAGTATTGTATATATGAGTTATTAAAATAACTGCTTTCTTGGGAAGTTCCTTTAGGATTTTAGCAGTGATTAACTCATATCCCGGTGCTTTTTTTTTCATTTAAAAATGATATTTCTTTCTTGACTTCTGCAGGCGAGAAATGTTCTATAGGGCTTGATAGTTGTAGCGGGATATCCAGAAATTGTACGATTTCTTCTTCTTCTTCATTTGTTGATGTTGAAGGGTTAGGCTGGAATACTGTTGCGAGATGTTTTGCAAAGGTTTCAGCCTTTTCTTGGTCGTCTCGTGCCCAAGTACCGTCTTCTTTACGTATTGGTGGTATGTGCTGTTGAGGTCTCTTTAGCCTTTTTGTAACTTTCCACAGTGAATAATCATCTTGAGGTTTATTTGAAAGGTTTTGTACGAATTCTTGGAGCGATTCGTTTTTAATTTCGTATAGCAGCTTTTTAACTTCTTTTGTTAGTTTATTTAGTCTATTTTTATCTCCCGGATGTCTGGATAATTGCCATCTTTTCCTTGCTGCTCTTTTTTCTGAGATTTTTTCTTTGATATATTTTGGATAGTTGGTAGTATTTGGCAATTTCTCATGTATGCCTGGTGTTGAATTCCATGCCGCAGTCTGGATACATGTTGTAAGTCGTTCCGTGGCTTCTTCTATATCGCTTTCAGTCTGTAGGGGTACCCCTAGATTTATGTTTTCGTTTACGTGGTAGCGGAATGTGTTCCAGTCTGTTTTTGAGTTATAAAGCGAAGGGTTTTTGTTTTTGTAGATGACTGTGGAACTTATTGTTAATATTATTGGCGAGATGAGAGGTCATAGCTAGAGATAACGTTCGTATAATTTGCAGAGGTTTTATTAGTGATGAAGAAATCTAACAAATCTGGGATTTTAGTGGGGTCTGTGGGCCAGTATGTTGGTTTCCCCGTACTTAGATAACCATATTGCTTATTTATTATTGCTTTCATCAGTTCTCTTCCCTTTGGGTTGTAGGTTCTTGAGCCCCATTGTACATGTTTCGCGTTAAAGTCCCCGCCTGCTATAAATCTATCACCTAAGCACTTGAAATATTCTTCAAACTTTTCCTTTTTGATGACATGTTTCGGGGGACAATATATTGCAGAGAGAGTTAAAGTCCCAGTCGTATCTTTTAATTTAATGTTAGTGGCTTGTAAGTAGTCTTTTTCAAATTTTTCCATCTCGTAGTGGTTTATTTTGTCCCTGATTATGACAGCTGTACCGCCGTGAGCGGTTCCGTCCGGATGTTCAGTGTGATATGTCTTGTAGTATGGAATTTTAAAGTAGTTCTTGTTTGTGAAGTGTGTTTCACTAATTAATAAGATGTCAATTTTTTGGTTTTTTAAGAAGAATTCAACTTCTTGTCGATGATTTGCTAATCCATTTGCATTCCACAGAGCTATTCTAAGACTATTATTCATTTTGTTTGTTTTTGACAAGAGCGCTTAATAGGTTTAATATTATTGTGTTCTGGCTCATTAGTTGCGTGAACATGGTTTCAAATTTTTTTAAAAATTGAGTTAGCGTAATGTCACTATCGTTTTGTTGTAGAGAATTTGTGTTTTTAATTGCATCAGAGTAGCTTACGTCTTCATTTGCCATTACGTCAATCCTTTTTTCTTTGTGTGCATCTTGGCTTTGATCGTATGTTTGTCTGGTCTGTTTTTGTATTAAATTTTGTATATTGTTTCGTTTGTTTTGTAGTTCACGATAAATAGCACATCCCTTATAGTTTGCTGGGTGTTCACCTTGGCAATGGATGCATTTAGGTGGAGTTTCTTTCTTTTTTTGGCAGTCTTTTGTAGCGTGTGGGCCTGCACATTTTACACAACCGTACCTTCTGGTACAGTAGGATTTAGTATGGCCGTAGGCTTGACAGCGAGTACACTGTGGTATATCTTTTCTTTTCCGCGGTGGTTCTACGGAGATTTTTGTATTAAGGATGTGTGTTACTTCGTATATACTTTTATTATTTTCCTTTGGTTCCAGATCTACGAAATATAGCGGTAAAGGTTTTTTTGTATGCCAACTTCTTATATTTGACACGTTTCTTACTTCGTAACCAATATTTTCTAGTGCAGTTTTTATTTCAGTAATCGGTACCGATTGGTGTATATTTTTTATAACAACCCTGAAGGCTTTATCTTCGTCTGGTTGGAATGTATGCATTTCAAGATTATTTGATCTAAGTAGGTGTACTAGTTTTCGATATGCTTCTATTTTATTTGTGTGTACCCTGATTGTGTTATCTGCGAATGCTTTGCATACGAATTCGTTTTTATTGAGTACTGTTGTGATGGTTTCAATCATTTTGTTGTAATTATTTACTCCCGGTATAAATATATATGATGTTTTTTCTTTTGACTCTCCTGGCTTACTTGTTTCCTGTGTTGGCTGTTCTTCTACTGGATCGTTGTTTAAGCATTCATATATATTTGGGCTATATGTACGTTTCGGGGTTGGTTGAGATTGTGATGATTTCTCGTTTTCTCTAGTTCTTTTATTCCTTTGTACTGTTTGCCACTGTAATGTTGGGCTGTTGTTGTCGTTGCTTTGTGCATGCCTGGGAGGTGTTGTATATTGGCTGTTAACCGAACTTATTATCATTGGACTTACGATTGGCGCTGTTTGTGTAATTATTGGGGTCATATGGGAGGTTGTTGCAGATGTTGTCGTTATCACATTGATGAATGGTGATAATGGATATCCTAATCCGGCGCTGGATTCTGGCATAGCGTTGGTTGATGTGTGCGCGCACTCACTCGCTCACTCACAACCACTTGTTGTTTTATAACTTATACACTTGTAATAAAAATATTATTATTATTATGATAGTTAGTCTTATCTAATCGCACTACACTGCACAGTTGGCTCTCGGTACACGTCCGTTCGCCGTGACTGCTGGCATAAGACTATTACGTACACTTGAGCTGTTATTTATTTCACCACATTTATATTACGCGTTCGAAGTTTACAGTCAACTGTCAACTGAACTCAGCCACTCGGCCTCGGCTTATATACTACCGTCCGTAGAACAGTTCTCGAATATTCCAGGACGTTCTAGAATATCCCGTCAAACCACACGCTCAGATATGCGAGCGAGCTCTATGCATTTATGATGTCACGCTGCTACGCACTTGTTCTCGAGAAGGTTTCTGGAATGTTCTCGACTTGTCGTTACAATATTATAAATATTCACTTGAATAATATTAAATTAAAAATTAAAGCTTCATATAAAAACTTGGGTCTTATAAAGGATAGTGAGCTGAGATTTTCTGAATATGTCACACTTTTAATTAAAAAGGCATATTTGGCTTTGAAAAATTTGTTTATGAATCGCTTTGTTCTATCGAGAAAACATAAATTGATTTTAGCCGATTCTCTTGTACTCTCTTGTATTCAATTATTGTGATACTGTTTATGGACCATGTTTATCAACCTATGATATAAAGCGAATACAGAGAGTACAAAATATGTGTGTTAGATTTGCTTTAAGCCGGAAAAGATTTGAATCTGTTTCCTCGCTGATTTCCGACTTAGGTTGGTTAAATATGCATCAGCGTAGAATTCATCACTTTGCCTGCTTAATTCATCGTATCATGTCGTCTAATGTTCCTTTTTACTTATCCAGTAAATTGTCCTATCGTACTACATTACACAAACGAGATTTAAGAAATGCAACTGACATTCACATTCCCTTTCATAGTACTGCTCTATTTAAGCGTTGTTTCAGTTACAATTGTTCTTCCATCTACAATCAAGTGCCTAAACAATTAAAGTTGCTAAATAATAAATCATTTTCTACACATCTAAAAAACTATTTTATCTCAAATTCTATGTTTTCTATTTAATCGATTTGCTTTGGTTTGATAATGAAATTTGTATGATTTTTCTGTTTTCTAAATGCTAAAATGTATAGTTTTCAATTTTATTTTATATGCTTTATATGATCTGTTTGTACCACATCTAACAAATGTAAAAGTTACGTGTAAGAACAGCTTCGGCTGAACGGTTGCTAAATAAAATTGATATTATTATTATTATTATTCAAAGTGATTTTCACTGAATTACAATTAAAGTCATTATTTCTCGTTAAAATTAGTGAAGTGGATTTATCTGCATTTAATTTGAGAGAATGATCTTCACACCAAGTAAATATTCTCAATAAATCCACTTCAATTAATTCTAATGCATGCTGTACATCATTTTGCGCAAATAAGTAGTATAATTGCATATCATCTGCATAGTTATGCATTTTACAATATTCTACAAAAGTGTGCAAGTCTACTAAGTACAAGTTAAATAAAAGTGGCCCAAGAACAGACCCTTGAGGAACGCCACAATGTACTTTTTCTAAACTAGATGCTTCTTGGCCTGTTGCAGTTCTTAATTTGACCATTTGTTTGCGCTCAGATAAGTAGCTCTGAAAAAGTTCTATTGCTGAGGTTTCTAAGCCGATATAATTCAGTTTTGCCAGTAATAAATCATGTTGAACTGTATCAAAAGCTTTTGATAAATCTAATGAGATCAATATGGTAATTAAAGATTTGTCCATAGCTGACGTGATATCATCCATTACGTTTATTAGAGCTGTTGCAGTGCTGTGATTGGATCTAAAACCTGACTGTGAGATCGATAATAAATTGTATGCATTTAAATGAGTACTTAACTGTTCACACATAATTTTTTCTAATACCTTTGACAACATAGCAAGAATACTGATAGGTCTAAAGTCAGATACAGATTTAGGATCCTTGTATCTTTGGTATGGGTTGAATAATACTTATTTTCCAGTTAGCAGGAAATATACACTGTCGAATTGATGTATTAATAATGTCAACTAATATATCCAAACACTGAGGCATACAAAGATCGAACATAAATTTATTTATACAATCATGACCGATAGCGTTTGTTTTAATGCTATTGTATACATTTAATACTTTTTCTTTGGTGACTTCTTGGAATTCAAAAGGAACATGAGAACCCATTTTATTGTTGCTATAATATTGAATTGCATCAGAATTAGTCGTACAATATATATCTTACCTTTCAGAATGAACAATAGTTATTTATCAAACTATTCCATCAAATGGGGTAGGTCAAACCCTAGAAACATTCACAGAACATCTCGTCATTTGATTCATCAAATAATAAGTCTTTGTTAAACATTCTCATCCTAACACACCATCTTCACTTCAATCACATTCATAGTTTTCTCCATGTAAGCTCATTTATTCACCACATTCAGAATCATTCATCAAGCAGCAAATTTTTGATTGCATCCATCCATTTGCTTCTATTCATCTCTTTAATTAATCTTTCATTCACTATACAATTCACATGCTCAGAATACATCAAATTACTCACACTCACTCCTGTAACAAACCTGTATTAGCCACCAATTTTTTTTTCACGAAATGCTTCAAGAAAAGTATATTCGAATTTCAAATACATGCAGATAAAATCTAGTAGGTACAATCAAAGTAATATTTTATTTATTTTAATCAAAATTGTAAGATAATTTAAAGTAAAATATTGTTAAATGAGAATTTTCAATAAAATAATGATTTTACTTCTAATTTTTATGAAAAAAATAAAGTTATTTTTCGTTGTCAAACGTTTCTATATTATTTTATTTGAAATCTTTTTCTCATTTGCCAGCGGGGATTTTACCATATGAAATGTGTCAATTTCTTTTGAACTTTCTTTAGACGAGTACCTACTGAAGAAAATCAAAAAGAAACATGTTTATTTCAATATTTTATAATATATTGTGCTATGATACAATATCAAAGAGATAAATACAAATTCATTTAAAATAATTAATATAATGTTAACATTATTCAGAACTATTTATATCACAATATAACTGGTTTACATCATACAAAGCTATTCCATAATATTTAATAGCATCACTTCTATCTTGCATTTGTTATGTAGGTATGTATTTTATAGTTTTATTGTTTCATTTTTTCTTACTTCATTACATATTTTGATTTGAGATTTCAACCTCATCAGGTATTAACAGTATTAGGATATGAGTTGATGATTAAAAAAAAAATAATTATGATATGTTGTCAGTTGTTGCAATAATTAAAATGTGTTTTCGATTTTAATACCGATTATGATTTCTAAGAAAAATAATATCAATTGAATCCGAAACGTTCGGTGGCAGTTGTGTTTTTAGTTCAAATCTAGTTCTAGTTGTTACGGTAGAAGATTTAGAATTTAAAACGATTATGAAACTTTGAAATAAAACAAATAATTACAAAATTAAAATCAAGAAAGCTGCAAATCTAATGTATATTTCATCTATATAAAATTTATATTATAAAAAATTTCAATTTAACGAAAAATAGTTACAATTAAAATGACACAATTAAAGAAAATAAATTTAGTAAATAATTTGTGACTTGGTTTATATAACCCTGAATTATTTATGAATTTTATTGCGATATTATATTTTTCTGTAACATTAAATTATATTGCAAAAGGTTTATTACGACTTTGAATGTATTTAAAACGTACAAAAATATATTTAAAAATATCAAAGATCTGTTTATTATCCCAAAACTACATTAGGGCAAATGAACTAAGATTTTAGTAAATTAGGTGTACATAGTTCTTTTAAGAAACAGTGTTAATCGGCATTAAAATTAAGAAATTTGAAATTAAACTTTGTTAAGTAGGTTGTGCATATATTGCACAAAAGGTAACAAAAACAAAATCAAAAAATTTACATGACCATAATGACACATAATAGTTAAAAATGTACATACACTTACGTATAAGGTTACTGAAAATATTAGACGATAGATAGTTTGATACACAAGTGATTTATGATCTTAAACTAATCTTATTCACACTGCTACGACAGTCTCATGAACAGCAGATGATGCATTACGTCACTGTATATTTTAATTAATAATTTATTTAGTTTCGGTAGAACTATTAAAATCGTGTTCGTTAAACAACGAATTGGTTTTCCATTGGGTCTTGTGTCTGATCACAAGGTCTTCTAAGTTCTTGGCCCTTTTCGTGAAGCCATTTGTTTGAGACTAAAATTGTAACAGAACATATTTATTATTTTATATTCTAATTAAAATACAATATAGAAGTCATAACAGTGCAAAATTAGTAAAAAGATAAGTTAGAGAAGCGATAAAGTAATAGAATAGTTAGTTAAAGCAGAAAAACAAACTATTAATCTTTGATTTCATAAACATGCCTGTTAGCCTAGTTTCAATCTAATTTTGCTTTTTTAATTTCTGTATTTGTTCGTAATTCAACTATATTATAGGTTATCGGCATCTTTAAATAAAATAGTAACGAGTTATATCTACAACAGATTGACCTATTTTAATTAAATTTGGTAAGTAGTTTTATCTTTATCCAACTTAAATTATTCGTTTGAAATAATTGTTGAACAGATTTTTATGATAGTTCTATCCTTATTTAACTTCAATAATAGCATGAAAAAAACCTATTTTTGTGACCGCGAAGCCAATAGCGAAACCCGCCTAGTCTATTATGTTATTGTTGCTATTTAATCAAACATTATGAATAGCAGTAGTAA
The DNA here is from genome assembly GCA_911728475.2 of Pterostichus madidus. NCBI lineage: Eukaryota > Metazoa > Arthropoda > Insecta > Coleoptera > Carabidae > Pterostichus > Pterostichus madidus. Next base: position 19,231,158 of record OU452309.1, on the reverse strand, counting down.
GTTATTTGAAGGAAAATTTAAAAACTCAATTTAATTATTGGATTACAGCTTTGGGGCCAGTTTTTCAATCACCGATTAATGTTAATCATGATTAAATAATAATGGAAACTATGGTTATCATTATTATTTAATCATGATTAACGATAACCGAGAGTAAACCGGTGATTGAAAAACTGGCCCTTAATGTATCAAAAATTTTGGGCTCGGGAGCAGCTATTCCCAAATCCAATGAGTATTATAAGGTGTAATATTTAAATAATTAAGTTGATTCATGGTTAATCTAGTAAATAATTATTTTTGTTTCATAATATCAAATTTCATATTAATATTTTTTTACTGCTGTAATTGTTGTATTAGTGTTATCTTTGCGAATTAAAATAAGCAAGCAAACACTTTCAAGCGAAATATTACATGCGGTTGCTATGAGCACATATAAAATATAATTGGAAAACAAAGTATCCAAACATTCAAAAGAAATTAATTAAACATAAAATTAAATTTCAATAAATCTTTGGTAATCATTTCAATTACATATTCTACTTTATATTTGCATAGTTAATTTTTAAATAAAGAGGTGTAAAATGATATACGGCTGTATCATGTAACACATCGTTAATAATAAGCGACATCGATAAATATTAACTATCAACTGTATTTTTAAAGACTCTTATATAGATATCATGTAAACTGTATCGTTAAGATAGTTGTTAATTTTTAATTTTTATCGACATCGATAATAAACGAACGTGGATTCCATGTTACTAGGTTTGGCAACGCTGGATTTGTTTTGACGTTTGTCAAATTTTGAGGTTATGTTGAAATGGCGAATAAAAGGACGTCCAGAACAACAAGATAACAGTTCGAAATAATGATCGATTTCATTTGTGCAAACAAGCAAATGGTAACTCAAGATAAAACAAATCCGAAAGATATTAATACATATCAAAATAAATTGAGAGTTGTGCGATATATGAAACTCTAGTATATACATCCAAACGGTATTTAATTGTTAAATTATGTAAAATAATGCATGAATATATTATTTTAGCAGCTTTTAAGGGATGATACACTAATGCTTTAGTTTTTGTAAGACATCTAAATCGCATTTTTAATATGCCGATGCATCGTTCTACCGTGTTTCTGATAAGGCAGTGATGATGTGTGTATCTCGCTTATGGTGTACCAGCTCCTGCATTTTCAATAGGAGTTAATAACCACGGTTCCAGTGGATATCCTGAATCTCCTAAGAGCCATGAATTTCTCTCACCATTTTCATATTTTGCAACTACATGTCTTCTAACGACTGATGTCGCCCATATTGCAGAATCATAACATGAGCCTGGGAATCTGGCATTTGCAGAAATAATATTTAAGTTGAAATCGCACAAAAGTTGAACATTAATACTATAAAAACCCTTTCGGTTAAAGTAAACTGCTGGTGGATAATTTTCATCTGTATCAGGTGGCGCTTTTATTGCTATATGTGTTCCATCGATACAACCGAGAATCCCACCAACATTAAATTTTTCTGTAAACTTGTTATTAAAAATGAATCCATAGTAAATCCTTAATTTGTAATTACTGATGTACAAACTTATCCTTGCTTGACAGATAAAATTTCTTCATCAGTAGTAGGGAATGTTATATACTGTCTCATTAAATTATTAACAAATATGTTAGTAATTTCTGATATACAAGCACTAACTGAAGCTTGGCAAAGACCAATTTTAAAATCTTAACTCAATTATTCCGAATAATATGATAAAACTCTAGACATACCCTTTAAATGTTTTGATATTTTTGTAATCCACACGTTATTCATCAAGTATGGAGATATAATTTTCATATCTCTTGCCATTTCTTTATTAAATCGAAATCAATTTTTAAAAGAACTATCTGGTAAATCGAAAGGGTTACATAAATCTCGAATTATCTTTGTTTCTAATCTCAATTCATTCCTAAAATAAGGAACACTGTAATCATTATATTGTTATAGGTAATAATTTGTTTAGATATACATTATGTACTTTTCTTCGATTTCTTGTATTTCTTTCAATATCATGGCATCAATAATTAATCTGAATGCCATTTTTTCAGTTAAAAATGATTTTTTAATGTTTTCTCTGCAATTTTCACAAAATACATCGAATTTAATATATTTATGATATACTTATCGATGGTGTTTATTATTAACAACGTGGCGTGCACTGTCTTTAAAAATAAGGAATTTATCGAGTTAAATAAGCGATAGTCGTTTTTGTAAATTGTTATATGATAGCTAAATGTAACTGTTGTCGATAAAAAGGCTTAGCGACGTCTTTAAAAATTAGCGATGTGTTACATGATACAGCCGATATAGTCTTACTCCACTTGGAGCCGGCAAGAACAGGGCAGGCAGCATGGCGGGTGAGGAAGTCACCTTGACACCTAGGGTACAAGTTGTGCCAGAGAACCGCCGTTCCCTTCTTGGGCCATAACGCAGTTCTTAAGTGAGGGAACACGGTAGCGCTCCCTTGCGGTACATCATTCATCTGCAAGTACGGAAAAATAAGATTAAAGTACATTCACATCAAAATTGTAGATGTGAATTATTTTCCTGCTTTTTGTATATTTATACACATAGCTGTTAAAATAAAAATTATATACTAGCAACTCATTTACAGCTTCGTAAAAAGTAATAATTTTTATACTGGTAGCTACGTACGAGAGCAAAATGTATAATAGTAAAACAGAGATAACAGAATAAGTGATTTTAATCACATAATGTATTAATCTATAGAATAATCATGAAATATATGGGTTGCCATAATTTATCGATCTATAACAGATAATGATCGTGATTAGGGAGAATTGTACAAGATACTGGTACAGCAATTCAAAGCAAATTAAAAATACTTACATAAAATAATACTGTGGCAATTCGGTTTCCAGTTCCCAATGACTTAAAGGCATTAGTTTCCTCTTTCTATAAAAGACACAAAAATTACAATATAATGTTATATTGATAAAAATTATAATGTTATATAGGAAAAAGATAATATTGAGCTGTAATTCAATAATTTTTTTTTTAAATTTTATTTAACTCCTAAGAATATAGTAATCTGCCCGCAGGCAATAAACGTTTATTGTGACAATAATTGTATTCATTCTAGATATACATAGATTATATGATTCTGATACAGTTATTCGTAAGTCATCTGGTAGGCGACGTTTCAATCTTTGTATTTCTCCTTTATTAAGCACATTCAGTTGGTTGGCCAGCGCTTTAGGATGTATTGTCACTCTTTCATAGTATTTCGTACTAAATAGATTAATGACTTCTTTAACAGAGGCCAGTGGTATGTCTCGTTGAATAATCTATAAGTCTATTACATCAGGTACCTTTTTCTTGTCCGAAGGCCAGTATGTTGGTTGTTCAGTCGATATATGTAAAAGGTTTTTTGATTTCATAGCCTTTATTAGTTCTCTGCCCTTAGTGGTAGTTAGTCTTGAACCCCATGTTTCGTGTTTAGCGTTGTAGTCGCCACCAGCAATAAATTTATTCCCGAGTGTGTTAAAGAATTCTTCGAAATGTTCCTTCTTGTTGTTATGCTTGGGTGGACAATAGATAGCAGAGATTGTTATTGGTCCTAATTCATCTTCTATCGTGATGCTGGTAGCCTGCAGATAGTCTTTGGTGAATTTTTCTCTTTCATAATGTTTTATATTATCTCTTATGATTACGGCAGTTCCTCCGTGTGCTTTGTTGTCAGGATGTCTTGTGTGATATATTTTGTACTTAGCGATACTTAGGTTATGTCGATCTGTAAAGTGTGTCTCTGATATCAACATAATATCTATGTTTTGGTTGATTATGAAAGATTTAAGTTCTTGAATGTGTTGGTGAAGGCCATTAGCATTCCATATGGCAATTTTATATTTGGCAATTGGCACCATTATGCTAGTTTAGTAATGACTGTGGTTAGTAAGTTAGGCATGGTGCTCAGTTGTTCCATGAGCTTACTGAGCATTTCTTCAAGTTTGCCCATGTTGTTGATTGGTAAATAATTCAATAATAAAAATAAATATATATTATACCATTATTTATGAAAACAAAGCAGAATTTTCTGTTTGATTTAAATCTAAAGAATAATGTTGTTGGCTTGAATGACAATATATGTAACATAATAACTATCTAAAATAGATTGTATGTTGTAAATATTTGCAAAACTTACTCTGGCGAAATCAAAATGCGGCTCATAATGTCCGCCAATACCGTAGTTGACAACCTGTAGTTCCTCGGCTGTCTCCACTGTAAGACCTGTCATGTCTTGGACGCGCCTGCACACATTCGCGATGTGCGCACTGTTTTTAATTCCTGACCCAACCAAGAGATGGCGCACGTGCTATTTTAGGTGATAATTCAGAAGTGTGTTTTTACCGACTAGGCAAATGACAGGTCTTTCATTCGTTTTCTGCAACCAGTTTGTTTTTACGTTCAAAGATAATTTGCGTTTTCTAGTGCAGTTATTCATTGCTAACGGTTTTTTGCTTTACAGTTTTAGAATTGTATTACTATTGACATTTAGTGCACTTAATCTGTATTTGAAAATATTACCAGTTTTTGCGATTTCTAGTTTAGTTTAGTCAACGGTTTTTGTGTTTCATTACTGTTGTCTTTTGGTGTACTTTTCAATACAAACTGTAATATCTTCTACGTTCTACGAGTACAAAGTGCTGCATCGTCGGATGTCAGGCTACTGGTAAGTATTTTTTATTCTGTAGATTTTAATATACTTGATCCCTCCAAATATGCACAGCAATACGCTTTTCAGAAACAGATATATTTTTCTTATATTGATTGTAGTTATTCGCTAATTATATCCTTTAAATTTGTAATTTTTTTAAACAGATGTCCACTATCATCGATTTCCTAATCCAGGAAAGGATTTGGTTCGTTTCAACAAGTGATTGGATATATTGAATATGGACGAGTTTCGTTTGATGGATAGTACGAGCACTGGTAATTTATAAAAAGTGTCGAATATGACGAAATTACCAGGCTGTAATATCCTTCATTTTCAATCGTAACAGCGTTTACAACTATTAAAGACATAAGTTTACAGTTTATAAAATTAAATAGTGAAAAAATCAATTTTGTCAAACATTTAAAATCATTTGTGAGAGAAAATGTTAATTTTTATTCCATAATGTATTGATCACAAGGAACTTGTAATGGATTCGATAATATCCATTTTAATTTTGCATCACTATATACATGAAAGAGAAGAATGGTTAATACCGATGATACATTAGTAAGTAAAGTCAAAATGTGCTATAAGGAAATTGTAAAATTAAAAATATTACAAATCAAATATAGACACTAATTTACTGTTGCATTTTTTGTTGAATGAAAAATTTTATTTTTCTGTCACATAATGTACAATTTTTAAAGAAATTGTGAAGTTATTTTCATGTACTTCACAATTTCTTTAAAAAATTGTATGTTATGTGACTAAAATATATATTTCATATAATATAAATTCCCGGCTACGCTTTTAAATCTAGTTTAGTTCTTGACCCAACCAAGAGATGGCGTTGAAAGAGTGCGCCGGCCTTTAACATTACAGTTTCCCATCTAGAGTAGGATATATATTATCTTTGACCAAGCAGACTTGCTGATGCGGTACTGCGCAGTCTCCAGCGCGCCAGTCTTATAGTTCTGCACCGTTCCTCTCTTAAACTAGAATATAAAGAAATAGATTGTATAATTCCGATAGAACGCATTGGAAAAAATTATGTACTTTAAATCAAAAATGTTGTTCATGTTTTAATGAAACTATCTCAAAAACTAGAATAGATAATAAATTCAGTTCGAAAATTTATAATTAGAAATCATATGAACAATTATTAAGTGTAATTGGGATGAAAGTAATGTATTTAATTTTAATTTATAAAAGATTATGTATTATTTACCCTGGGGTGAGCCATCTTCTTAATGGTCTGAATTTCAGCATCGTTCATTATTTCATGGAAGATGATGATTCTTGGCTTGGCGTGCGCTTCCTCAATCTTGAAAAGTGCGATGCGGAGGAACGGATTGTTGTTGTCCAAGTACATGCACTTCAACTGCGAGGTATTCTTCACGGATTGTGAGACGTCACCACGACAAAGCATCTCGTATAGATCTCGCTCTGGTAGCTCGGCCAGCGAGCGTTTTATCCGCTCTGACACTGTCACGCTCTGCAAAAGAAAATTGTTAAACTCTGTGTTGAAAAATGTAATAATAATAATAATGATGAATTATTAAATTGTTTATTTCTTTTGAATTTCAGTTCGAAGAATACTGTGTAACCAAGAGGAAGTTCCTGTCGTGCGGAATAACACATAAATAAATTAAAGTGTCCACCCATGTTTAGTCAAACATTTTTAAATTTTAATATTAGATTTTATTAAAATATTAATACTTTTATCGAAAATATTTATTGAGTTAATAATTCACTGCATACCTCGGCTGCAAAATCAGTTTCATCTTCGCCCTTGCGTTTCTCCACGGGTGTTTTTTCGATGGCCTCTTCGTAATACGCTTTATTTCCTAGAGCTCTCTGATGACTTGGGATGATTTCTAAGAGCTAACGGCGTATTTCCTGTAATTAAACAAAAAAGTAAATGTTCACCGTTTTATTAATGATATATTACAGACACTATCATTGTGTCTACCTATAAAAAATGTCATGCTTATTCGTGAATCTATGCGTGAAACATAATAATAAAAAGTTAATTTATTACATACCAGTTTAACCAATATACTGACATTTTTATACAAAGTTAAAATAGCCACAGAGAGAATCATTTTATTACTTTGAACAGTATTATTATTTTTTTATTTAATTGAAGAAGATAATGTGTTATACTAATCTATTTTTCGTTGTTAATTGATGATTTAATTTCACTGATCCAATTTTTTAACTGTTTGTCAAATTAATTATTTACAATATTGATTTTGCCAGAGGCAATATCTCTAAAGCTGAATAAGATACAAAGATTAGCTCGTGTTTTTATTGACTTTTATAACCATATTTTTAAAAGAAAATTTCAGTTTTTTCTATTTTCATGATGTTCAGTTTTTAAAATAAAATATAAATATATCATCACGCCTTCTACCCATTAACTGGGTGTGGCACTCTGCCGAAGCAGATCTCGGTAAGTGATATATTTTGCGCGTGAAGTACGGTACCAGTCGTCAAATCACGGCCCCCAAAGATGTTAGTGGTGGAGGAGCCACTGGGGTAGTTTTTGAAATTATGAAAAGTGTTTGTCGCCTGTGGGAATCGAACCAGGGTTCTCAGGATCCACAGGCCGACTTCATACCACTGAGCTAGCCACCCCATATATGACAAAACAGCATCAGAAGTAATGTGTCAAATTATATTTGAGAATAAATTGTAGGTATTAGTAACACAAGTTTATTTCTGTAATAAAAACGAATACATATAATAAATTTTAATATAGTAAACAATAAATAGTTTAAATGAAAGGGACATAACTAGTTCTCCTTCGCATACTGGCCCTAAGTATGGACAACTGCCTCAACCGGCGGTAAATCAACGAATTAGGTTTAACAACTTCCTGAAAGTCTTTAATATCAAGTCGATACAGCTCACTATTCTCCAACGTGATAACATCTGCGATACGCGTAGATGACGTGATACTCAAGAGCCCGATCTCTCCGAAGTACTCGCCGTCGCACAAGTGACAGATCTCTGCTCCACGTTTGTTGTAGATAGCCGCAGTGCCGGTGGCGATGAAATACATACATTTGGCCACCTCGCCGACACGCACAATATAAATCCCCGGAATGTATGTCTCATGCTTCAGACGGAATGCCAGCGAGCTGACAATGTCATGCGGGAGATTGCTGAAGAGATGGCAGGTGCGAACGAGGTCCATGGAGGAACGTATAATTATTTCGAATCTCATTCGCGGATGCCGAGCGTTGAGGATTTCCTCCTCGTTAAACAACTCAGTTTTTAAGGTGTTTTGAAAGTATACGACGATTCGATGTCGAGTTCGGTTAGTTATTTTTTTGGCAGACATTAGCGTTTCTACTTCTTTCATAAATGCTTCATATTTAATTCGAGATTTTACCACGTTTTCTAAGCAAACGAAAATATTGTAGAAAAAAAAGGCCCTCGTCATATATCCGGCAAGTGTGTTTAAAAATAAAACAACTTTTGAGGGCTCGGTATCCTCAAAGAATTCACCAATCATGGGTACTCCAAATAACATTCCATACGACCTTTATATAACACGTCTAAATATCTCACTATTTGTTGGCATCTCTCTTTGCCATTTATTATACTTCACTCCAAAAAGATTTTTGTAGTTCTTAAACGTTTTTCCTTGATAAAATAATATAAGATCAGGAACAAATCAAGAAATTCAAAAATATAGGCGAATAGAAAAAATACAAATAAGCATATAAACAAAGTAAATCCATGAATGTAATTAGAACAATTTGGGCTTGATAAAATTATATGTGTTGTTTGATAATAAGAACATAAACGAACAAATCGCAAAAGTCTAATCATAGCAAAATTGTACCAAACAGTTTTTTCGTTTGAATGATATAAAAATATAAATAAATCTGAGAATGTTATAGCATCAATAAGAAAAAAGGTTCGCAAGTAATGAACAGCAATCTTCCCTATAAAGAACAACATCATTAGAATAATACTTGGAAAATATTTACAGTAGACGCATTCCATTTGCCATTTACTAGAGCAGTCAATTAACTAATAAGATTAAAATGAGGCAAGTGGCAAATGAAATGGGCAAAAGTGCAGTATCACTAACCAATTTTTAAAAATGTAATTTTGGGTTGGTAAAATCTTGTGAATTTCAAAACTTCCTAAAAAATACTAAATTAACCAATACTTTGAAACTGTTATTTGAAAAATATTTTTTAGCTTCGAACCTCAAGCATGATGTAATCTTCTATAGAGTGATCAAAAGGAATTGTTACAGTTGGCAATAAAAAAAAATACTTGAATTTGGTAAGCCTGATACATAAATTCATTTGCTGTTGTTGATAGTGACATTCGAAAATTTAAATTTAAATTTGAGTACATTTATGTACATTTATATTTAAAGTATTTCTATTACTTCAAAAGTCAAAATTCTATTAGTTGACAGACTCTTGACGTAACCTATTTGTATTTATTAGACATGTCAAATAGCTTTTCTGTCTTCACCTTGTAACCCTCCCTTATTCAAAGGAGAATTAACAAATAATTTAAATGGGTTCTTGTCAGACCGGAGAAAGGAAAAGTACTAGGGTTTGTTGGAAATAAGTTTGTACTTATAATTTGGTACAACAAATAACAACGATTTATTCACACTTACTACATGGTTGATGTTGTCGAATTTCTACTGAACTCTAACGACTACTGTACTCTGAATCACTCGTCATCACTCTGAATGACTCTTCACCACTCTCTCGTATTGACTCCCGTTATACCTGACCTAACGCTACTATATATCTAATTACAAAAGTACTAAGTCAGCAAATAGTTAGCTACTTACTTCAAACAATATTATTTAGAATACGTCACCTCATTACAACATGCTCTAATTTACTTAATTATATTCACTAAGAATGTGCTGACTTTGACTTGTTACAACCTGGCATTGTACCAACTGTGGAATAAAAAGATCTTTGGAATTGTATTGCCAACTGTAACAATTCTTTTTGATCACTCTGTATCAGCCCTATGCAACTTCGTATATAAGCGCAGTTAGTAGACGTCCAGCTTTATGTCATTCGCGCGCATGACTTTGAAAGAGAGAGATAGCTTAAAGAGGCTGGCATTTACTCAACGCCATATGAACGCAGGTTACTTTTTTCAATCATTAGTGTTGTTTGGTGATAAATAGTTATAAACAATTAGTTTGCAATGGGTCGTAAGTGTTTTGCGCCCAATTGTACCAGCGGGTATGACTCAAATCATGACAAAATATCTTTGTTTCGTGCTCCAAAAGAGCTGTTGGAAATTTGGAAAAAAGTAGTAATATGAGCAGATATATATATATATATATATATATATATATATATATATATATATATATTGCTTGTAAACAAAGAAAATGTGTGACACATAAAAGAAGCGGAATTAACAAATGTTAAAAGTCGTGGTTTCTTAATCCACCCAAATATAAACATATTTAGATTATCCAAATATATTCAAGATAAATTAATATTATATATAAATAACCCTCGTGTATATGAAGAAACAGTGTATTCTGTAATTGAAAATTATGCATTCTCTTTCTCTTGTAGAGATCAGAAGAAAGAAATCATATCTGTTTTTGTCCATGAATTTATTTTAATGCGCTTGAAGCAATATTTTAAACAGAATCAAAATAATGTCAAATCTCAGTGTAAGGAAGATCGAAAAATCTAAATTAAGAAAGAATTGAAATATTCAGTTCGATCTGTTTTTCTTATTATTAAATTATAAAATATATTGTATAAGTACAAAAATATTAATTAAGAAAAAATTTAAATATTCGGTTCTATCTATTTTCTTTATTATTTTTTAAATAAAATGTCCTATTTACATTATATAAATTTTACCATTTTGTATTTTAAAATTAAAATATTTATGCCAATTTTACACTTGTGTAACTTGTCATGGTGTAGTTAAATAGCAAAAATGTACTACTAGAAAAATGTGTTTATATATGGTTTTACGTATTTATATTTGTCAAGCTAAACCCGATATAATTAAAGAAAAGTGTGTCTTTAATTTTAAATAACTGCAAATAACATTTTTTAAAGTAATTAGTTCTAAAAGTAAAAAAAACATGAATAGACTCGTAAGCACCCATGTATTCGCCAGACTCTTTTTCCTGTCGCACTCACTTTTTTGTCGCTCTCTTTCTACAACATTTCTGCGGATGCTTTACCCGCAAGACTCGCCTGTCCTTCAATATAATAGTTCGTGCTCTGTATTATCAGGAAATAAAAAAAAATCTTTCTAACCTAAATAAATAAAGGAAAAATGTATGCGATTTTTTCGAAAAAGATTTTTTTAAATGAAAGATTGTTTCTCTATTAATTCTACTAACCGATAATCGTCAAGCATGTTTTTTTTTGTAAATACAAAATATTAAAAAAAAACACTGCTTTAACATATAAATGTCACAAATGATGTCGCGTAAATTTCAACTAAAATAGAACGAAATGTGTCGGAATTACATGACCGACGTAGGAATGGAATAGAATAGAACACGAAATAAAATTTGGTTATATCCTATTCTGTGCTGTTCTATTCTATTCCATTCTATGCAACTATAAATGGTCGCATACATTTTCATAGGTTTATGTTTCTATTCCTTGTTCTATTCTATTCTATTCTATTCTATTCTATTCTATGCAATCTATAAATCAGGCTTTGGTCTTTGCCATTTTGATACATTTATGACATTTGTACATCTTTGCAATGAGCTTCAATCCTCAGAAAATGTTTTACGCTCACTGATAAGTAAACTTCATTATAGTGATGGGGGAAACATTAAAAATTGATCAATGATACTGCACTTTAGCCGCAACATGCAACAAATATTTACTTGGTGCCAATACAACTCTTTCAGAAAGAGTCTTTTGAATTCCAGCTGCGTAGAATACAATAGGTTTAGCATATGATTCCACGTATCCAGTTAAAAAGTTAATAAATATATCAGCAACATAGATACAGTTAAAAAACCAATATGCATTTGTAAATGCTCTGTTTTTAAATTCCTCAGATTTAACCACAACAACCTCATGGTATGAATCAAGCAAGATTACTATCAAATACACAAATGTCATAATCAATTTCCAATGGAATTGAAACATACTGAAGGGATGAATGATGAACCAGAACTTGGAATCCAAATGTCTTCTTTTCTCTTCGATAATCATTTTTGTACTTCGAAATAAACTATTTGTCTTTGGATGTATGTTGGATATAGTGCTGTAATTTCGGAAAGTTTGAACCAATCTTGTTATCCATGTTGCTCTTATTACTTTTCTGTCAGTTCTATAGAACGTTACATCTAATGCAAGGTTGCAAGCATGAGTTCTAGGTGTTCTTGAATCTACCATTTTGACATTTCATTCACAGTAAAATCGTCAAACAATTGTTTATATAAATAAATGACAAAAAAACAAAAGTGTATGTACACTTGATAACTGATTTTAAAAGGAAAATTATAGAAAAAGTGAACAAGTGGTCTATTCTAAGGCGTATTCCATTTGCTATTAGGATCAGATCTAAGTTACATTTACTGAACCAGATTACTTATTTATTTCGCTGGATTACTTTGCTGATTTTATTTTCAGTACTAAAATTACTTATTCTAATTTACTTTGAAGTAATTCTCCCCAATAAGTGCATCAATTTGCTTAATTTAGTTCATTTACTCATTTGTCGAATTTAACTGAATTGAATTAAGTGAACTAAGTGGCAAATGAAATACAGCTCTAATTGACATAGCCACTGTGGCAACGGTAGCCACATCCCTAAACAACAAGGATCCACCTGGCGGTATAAATAAAAAAGTTTGTCATTTAGCCACATCGCAAATTTATAGCGAGAGGTGGATAGGTCACCACATTAAAATTATCCCTATAGCTCCACCTCCACTAAGATCTTTGAGGGTCGTGATATGACGGCTGATAACCGCACTTCACGCGCGTAAATATATTAATTACCGAGATTTGCTATGACATAGTGCGACTCTCAGTAAAAGTAAAAAGGAGTGATGATATATTTTATTTATTTTATACCATAATTTGTCCTTTTCTGTTTTTTTTTCATCAATCTCGACTGTAGGTACTTCTTAATTTTAAACTTGATAAAATAAGTAAAATTATGGAGAGGTGTATAGTTTTTATTTGTGCATTTATTGAATTTTTCGACGAGTAAGTAAGTATTTTGTAAAATGAGCATGTGAAGGACACAACGAAGGAAATACAGGACAACAGAATATAGCGCAATGCGCAGCGTAAGAGTTGCAAGAGCACACAAAACCGCGACGTAAAGAAAAATAACGACGTACTACGAAAAGCTTTTATCCAAATTCGTGCGTCACAGGTCTTAATTAGGGCGAACGTCGGGACGCCCCTTCAGCCATGCCTGGCGTTCATTAATCATATTCGGCAGACGGTCGACATTTGCATATTTTCGAGATTTTTAATTTTGAGCAAAGGTTTGAACCTCCCTTTCTATATTAACAGATTGCGGAGCTCTCCACCAAAATCAATTTGCTTCAAGCCATTAATAATTTTTTTATTAAAATCTCCGAGATAAGTCTTACAACTAGATGAGATTATCGCACGTCATAATTTATGGAACTGGGAGGAAAATTTCATTTTCCCAAGCGAACAAATTTCTAAATAGGATTCCTGGAATAAATAAAAGTGACGAAGTAGCGTGTTTTCCAGGGGCGGACCGTCGTTGAAAATAAACCCAGCGAATTAAACACACTAGATTTAATCGTTTATCAAACATTCCAAATCTAGCATATACTTTTGATTAATCCATATTTATAATTTCATGGGGTAGGTTACTCAGTGGTATCAAGTCAGCCTATGGATTTGAGAACCCAGGTTCGATTACCACAGCTGACAAACAATTTTCATCACATTCAAATTACCCCTGTGGCTTTCTCACCACTATCATTTACCGAAATCTACTAAGGCAGAATGCCACACCCAGTAATGGGTAAAAGGCGTAATGATATATTTATTTATTTTCATTCAAGCCGTGACAAATCTCGGAAAGTGATATTTAATGTATGTTAATAGTGGTATCGTGTCGGCCTGTGGATCCTAAGAAGCCTGGTTCGATTCCCACTGCCGACAAACATTTTCACAACATTAATACTACTCCTGTGGCTTACTCTCCACTAAATCTTTGGGGACTGTGATTTGACGGCCGGTAATCGCACTTCACGCGCAAAAATATATTACTTACAGAGATCTGCTTCGGCAGAGTGCCACACCTAGTAATAGATAGAAGGCGTGATTGATATATTTATTTATTTATTTTAAATATAAAATTCTGATGATGATGGATTAACCATCGAAACGTCCATATTAAATAAAAATAATAAAACTACAATTCATTGGATCTTAAAGCCTAAAAGTCCTAGTTTCAATATTCAACACTAAGTATAAATATGTGTTTTGTCTTGAACTATTTGCCTTGTTAGGCCGGCGCTGGACTTTTTGCCGTGTTTAACTTTGCGGCAGTAAAAACTTCAGATTAAATGAATAAAAAATTATCTTTCACACTGAGAATGAGGGTGCGAGGGTGAGTGGCGCGTTCCGACTACGACTCTTTTTGGTATCTTGTTTTTTGTATAAATAAACAGCATTTTTAATCTATTATTAAATTATTTGCCCATTCCTCGAATTCATTATAAATTGAAAAAACTCAACACTTTACGTAAATACCCTTTTCACGTTTTCCAACAAGTACTAAATCGTCGGGTTACTGCAAAAACCGGTTAAGTCCATTATTTATAATTATTTTATGTTATTAATTTGAAATTTTAATCAATTTATGGATTATTATTGTTTAGTTATGTTCTCCAAAAGTTTATTATATAACTTGTTATTTTCAATAAAGGATAATCGTCTCTTAAGATTTTTCATTATTATTATTAAAATAACATTTTCTTCCAAAATGTGTCGCATTTAATTACACAACCACACAAAAGAAAGAAAAAGTTCGAGTGAGAGAGTACAGAATAAGATATTCCTATGTATTGTAACGTTTTTCGTCTTTCTGGAAGTGTGTAGAATGTTTAAGGCACAGAAATGACTCACAACTATTTATGTTAAACGAAAAATAAAAGTATTTATTTAATGAATGAATATAAAAATAACAGAAACTTATTTAAAACTAATTAACACTACAATAAATCTTAAACACTACTAATAAGTATTCAAACACTAATATTATTTATATAACGGTCACTAAAACTACTATTTATATTACGTACACTAGAGCTGTTATTTATTTCACCACATTTATATCACGCGTTCGAAGTCTACTGTCAACTGCCCTCAGCCACTCGATCTCGGCTTATATACTCCCGTCCGTAGAACAGTTCTCGAATATTCCAGAACGTCCTAGAATATCCCGTCAAACCACACGCTCAGACATGCGAGCGAGCTCTATGCACAAGTGAGGTCACGCTGCTACGCACTTGTTTCTCGAGAAGGTTTCTCGAATGCTCTCGACTGTCTGGCTTTAAATTCGTTACATTGCCCCCTCCTTAAAGCTGTTTCGTCTCGGAACTGAGGTTGATGGGTTTCGGAGAAGTTATGACGAAATCTGCAAGTCGAACCCTTAATGCATCCTGAGGTCTTAAAGAAGTGGCAATCCACAGTGCGATCTAATTTCGCTCATCCTTTGGGGTCAAAGCTGCAAACAAGAATTTCAATTTCGGTGCGGTGGAAGAGAACTTCTAACATATTCCTAATTATTCTCCACTCCAACCCATCTAGTCCACAACCCAATTTTGGTACCGCCAGCTTCATAACATCGTTATTTAAAAGATGTTCCCTCAAATCGATCAGTGCCTCCCATAAGGTGCGATAGGTGAGCTTCTGAGATGATCGTGCCTTGGTGACTAAATAGTAAAGGTACCGTTTGTGATCTGAGTTGTCGCGCAATTTTAGTGTTCTTCCAACAGATGGACGCTGATTGGCTAGGTCTTGTAGCCGTCCAAACTTCTTTTTAAATACTGTAGCAATTCCTCGAGACATGTTTAAGTCTTCCGCCACACAGTGGGCTATGGAATACTCCAAAGGCACCAAGAACAAATCTCGATGTTCTTCTTTTGTCACGCCGTATCGTGCTTTGTGACCGGTGGAATATTTCTTCATGAAGTCTCCAAATGTTAATTCCTGTTCATGCTCTTGAACGCAACGAACATTTGCTGCACAAAAATCACTAACCTCATGGTTGTTTCCAGAAAAAGGAACCAGTCGATTAAAATGAACTACTCGCGGCTTCCCAGTCGGTATTTTCCTAATTCGGTAGATAACGTCATTTATCCGCTTCATCACTCCATAGGGTCCCTCCCAGCATGTTTGTAACTTCGGCGATAGACCACGACGCTTCTGTGGGTTATATAACCATACCGACTCTCCAGTTCCATATCCTCCCTTTTCTGCCCTGATGTCATAATGATCTTTCATTCTGTCGCTTGAAGTTTGGATGTTTGAACGAACTTGTTCGTGAATGTCGTTCATTCTTCTTCGTAAATCGGTGACGTAATCTTCCCCAGCTAGATCTTCGACAGGTTTACATCCAAATTTAAAATCGCACGGTAACCGCAACTCACGTCCGAATACGATATTTGCGGGTGTCTGTCCTGTTGTTTCATGTACAGATGAACAATATGCCATCAGAAACATATGCAGATGACGATCCCAGTCCCTTTGGTGATTAGAGACAACTTTAGACAGATATCTGTTGATCGTTCTATTCATTCGCTCAACCATGCCGTCCGACTGCGGATATAATGCAGTCGTTCTTGTCTTACGAATGTCTAATATTTTGCAGATATCTTGGAACAAAAACGACTCGAAGTTTCTTCCCTGATCGGAGTGTATTTCGCGCGGTACTCCTAATCGGCATATGCATTCCTTCACCAGTACCTCAGCGACGGTGATTGCTTCTTGGTTGGGCAGGGGGTAAGCTTCAACCCACTTGCTGAAGTAGTCCATGACGACTACAATATACTTGTTGCCATCATCAGTCTCGGGGAATGGTCCAGCCACGTCGATTGCAATGCGTTCAAATGGGCTTCCTACGTTGTACTGACGCATTGGGGCTCTACGTTTCCTATTTGGCCCATTACTTGCAGCGCAAACTACGCATTTCTTGCACTACTCTTTAACATCTTCCTTACAATTTAGCCAGTAAAATCGTTCCCGCAACTTCTCAGCAGTCTTGTTGACTCCAAGGTGTCCTCCAGCAGATCCGTCGTGGATCTCTTTCAACACTTCAGGTACCCTGTTCTTAGGTATTAGTAACTGAGTTCTCTGCTCTGTACCCTCCGAATTCTCCAAAACACGTTTTAAGAGACCCTCTTCAATTATTAAAGAGTCCCATTGCGCCCAGTACGATTTCACTTTTTGGGAGCATGGTGCAACATCTTGCCAAATCGGTTTATCCCCGTTTTTCTTCCAATTTATTACAATCTTCAGATCCGGATCATTTTCCTGATCTTTCTGCAATTTATCATCGACTACCGTTGTTCTTAACGCAGTAGCTTGCTTCTCTTCTACTCGGCAACAATGCTTGCATTCTGCGGAACATGGTCTCCTGGACAACGCGTCAGCTTTACGATGGCTAGTTCCCGCTCGATGTTCAATGGTAAAGTCATATTCCTGCAATCTTTCGATCCACCTGGCTACCTGACCTACTGGATTTTTGAATTGTAATAGCCATTTCAAGGCAGCATGATCGGTTCTTATCAAGCATCTTCTGCCATATAAATATTTGTAAAAATGCTCAGTGGACTTCACAATTGCCAATAGTTCTTTCCTGGTGACGCAATAGTTCCTTTCTGGTTTCGACAGTGTCTAACTGAAGTAGGCAATAACTTTCTCACGACCACCTTGTACTTGAGAGAGGACGCCGCCAATCCCAACATTGCTAGCATCGGTATCCAAAATGAATTTGCCTTCCGGAAGTGGATAACTTAAGATTCGCGCAGTTGTCAGAGAATCTTTCAATTTGTCAAATGCTGTTTGACAGTCGTTTTCCCAAACAAATCTTCTACCTTCTTCAGTAAGCCGTGTCAGTGGTTTAGCAATGTTGGCAAATCCTTGCACGTATCGCCGATAGTAAGTGCATAAACCAAGAAAACTTCTCAATTCATGCTTGTCCTTTGGTACTGGCCAGTCCCTTACAGCTTTTATTTTGTCCTCATCCACTGAAATTCCCTTACCAGAAACCACATGCCCGAGATAACGCACTTTTTTCTGGAACAGATGACACTTCTTCGGGCTGAGCTTGAAATTTGCCTGTTTCAATCTTTGAAAAACTTCTTCCAAATTCTTCATGTGATCCTCGAACGTTTTTCCAACCACAATAATATCATCGAGGTACACCAAACAGGTTTTCCATGACAGCCCAGCTAATACGGTTTCCATAAGTCGTTCAAATGTTGCAGGAGCATTGCAAAGTCCAAATGGCATAACTGTGAATTGCCAAAGTTTTGTCCCGATGGTAAAAGCTGTCTTTTCACGGTCTTTCGGGTCCAAGTCAACTTGCCAGTATCCGCTTTTTAGGTCCAACGTAGAAAATATTTTTGACCCAGCCAACGTGTCCAGTGTATCGTCTATTCGGGGAAGTGGATAACTATCCTTTTTCGTCACGTTGTTAAGTTGACGGTAATCTACACAGAATCGGGTGGATCCATCCTTATTCTTCACTAATACCACTGGTGAAGCCCATGGACTAGTTGAAGGTTCAATCACGCCTTCTTTCTTCATTTCTTCTATTATCCTTTCAGCTTCTTCTCGCTTTGCAGATGGGTCTTGCATCTCCAGTGTAGATTTTATGCCGGACAACGTTCGTTCGGCCCTTGGATTTCTTGTCATATTCGAAGACATCTTGATACTTGTGAATTAAGCTCTTCGCTTTGATTTTCTCGTCTGATATCAGCCCGTGAAAAGATGTTGATATTTGATTGAGCAAAGTATCCGGAATCTTGCTAATTGGGGTTTTCTGAGCCACCATTGTTCTAATAATCGAAGATACGGATGAACATTTCCCTACTATAGTTCCTTGTTTAATTATAACCGGATACTGATTAATGTTCATTATTCTAACTGGTATTATCTTGTTGGCCTTTACGAGTGATTTTCCAACCATCACTCCACGACCAGTTTCTTCATCATTATTTCGGAGTTCCAACATGGTAACATTGCCTGTACAAAATTTTCCTTCAAGTTGTGCTTCCACAATGGTCTCACTTCGCTCCGGAAGTACTACATCTTCGGTTATTAAAGCACATGCAACTTCGTCCTCTCGTGGATGCAGTACGAGCTCTTCATCATTTACAACTATTACGCCGTGCTTGAGATCCAGTTTAAAACCATATTTTTCCATGACGTCCATTCCAAGGATAAAGTCATCTTCGATTTCGGCTACAAACACACGATGTTTGAGGGAGGTATTGCCGATGTTGATGGTCACATCTAACTCTCCTGACGATGTAGCTAGTTCTCCAGTTGCTGTACGTAATCGCTACTTCGTCGGATATAATTGTGTTGGTGCAAGCTTCTTAGTCAAATCGGATCTTATTATTGTTTTTGTCGCACCCGTATCCAGCAACATTTTGAGCGGCCTTCCGTCAACAAGACCATCCACGAAAATGCTGTTGACTTGATGATGAAGAGAGGCGACATGTCCGATGGAATATGGGGCTACCAGAATACGGGTCGACGACTGCCCTCTTCTATCAACCCGACTTGGTTTTTCTGCCTCAGCTTCTGTTTTCTTTTTAAGCAATTTTCCACAAAACCTTTGCGGATGTCCTAGTTCACCGCAGTTCCAACAACGCATTTTCTTCTTGCCTCCAAGCACCTCGGTAGCGATTCGTCGTACCTTCTCTATCTTCATTATCTTTGGTCTTAAAGTCGCTGTTTATTGATCTTACTTTAGATTGGCTACGCGAAGCTAGTTTTGCAGCCTCTTGTTCTAAAGCAAGAGACAGTGCATCGGTTAAAGTTTTTGGTCGAGCCAATCTTAATTCTTGCTGAATTTCGCCATCTCGGATACCATAAATAAATGTTTGGATAGCTAGGCACTCCAATACACTGTCCGGGGCTGTAGGATGTGCGAGGCGAACCAAGTGAGCAACGTCAGCTTCAAATTCTTGGAGAGTTTCATTCGACCTCTGATATCGATTTCTTAATTGCGTTTGATACACTTGTTCTAGGTGCGCATTTCCATATCGCATATCTAAATGCTTAACCAGCTGGTCGAAGTCTTCTTGTTCTTCTTGCTTCAGTATCTGCAAGATATCGACGGCATTTCCACGCAACGCTACTGTCAATGAAATTGCTTTCTCTCTCGGTGACCATCCGTTAGCTTTTGCAGCAGCTTCAAATTGCCTCAAGTAATTCGGACACGATGTTTTTCCATCAAATTCCGGTGTTTTTATACGAATTGTTGATGCAGTCTCACCTTTTGCTATTTTACTTTCACTTGCTGCTTCTGTTTCAGCCACACTCGATGCTGCAGTTGCAGTGAGGAATTTATTTTCTAACTGTTCTATTTTCTTTTCATATTCGTTTTTCAATTCATTTAAATCCTCTTCTAACTTTTGTTCTAAAATTCTAGAACGTTCTTCTAATTTTTGTTCAAAAGTTCTAGAATTTTCTTCCAAATCTTCTTTTAGAATTCTGGAACTTTCTTCTAATTTTTGTTCCAAAGTTCTAGAATTTTCTGCCAATTCTAGAACATTCTTCAGATTTTCTGGAATTCTCTTCTAACTGTTGTTGCACAGATCCTGTTAATTCTTCTTTTAGAATTCTAGAACTTTCTGTTACTTCTTCTTTTAGAGTTCTAGAACTTTCTTCCAACTTCTGTTCCAAAGTTCTAGAATTTTCTGCTAATTCTTCTTTTAGGATTCTGGAACTTTCTTCTATTTGATGTTGCACGGATCCGGTTAATTCTTCTTTTAGAGTTCTAGAACTTTCTGTTACTTCTTCTTTTAGAGTTTTAGAACTTTCTTCCAACTTCTGCTCCAATGTTCTAGAACTTTCTTCCAACTTCTGCTCCAATGTTCTAGAACTTTCTTCCAACTTCTGCTCCAATGTTCTAGAATTTTCTTCTAACTTCTGTTCAAAAGTTCTAGAACGTTCTTCAGATTTTCTGGAATTCTCTTCTAACTGTTGTTGCACAGATCCTGTTAATTCTTCTTTAAGAATTCGAGAATTTTCTTCTAACTGTTTTTGCAAAGTTCTGGAATTTTCTTCTAATTTCTCCAACATTTTACGATTGTTATTCGAACCAATTTCAAAAATATATTCCTCAGGATCCAGATTTGCCGCCACTAAAGCTTCTCGCAGACGTTGTTGTAACGTTGATTTTAACCCGGATGAGTCTAAGTCTCGCTCGTCTAATTCCCTCTTTAGGTCCACAACTTTCAACTCACTTAGTTTTAAACCGAACGACGCCATTTTATTTATTTTTATTGCACACTTCACAATTTAATAACCCCACACCTGACACCAATTGTAATGTTTTTCGTCTTTCTGGAAGTGTGTAGAATGTTTAAGGCACAGAAATGACTCACAACTATTTATGTTAAACGAAAAATAAAAGTATTTATTTAATGAATGAATATAAAAATAACAGAAACTTATTTATAACTAATTAACACTACAATAAATCTTAAACACTACTAATAAGTATTCAAACACTAATATTATTTATATAACGGTCACTAAAACTACTATTTATATTACGTACACTAGAGCTGTTATTTATTTCACCACATTTATATTACGCGTTCGAAGTCTACTGTCAACTGCCCTCAGCCACTCGATCTCGGCTTATATACTCCCGTCCGTAGAACAGTTCTCGAATATTCCAGAACGTCCTAGAATATCCCGTCAAACCACACGCTCAGACATGCGAGCGAGCTCTATGCACAAGTGAGGTCACGCTGCTACGCACTTGTTTCTCGAGAAGGTTTCTCGAATGCTCTCGACTGTCTGGCTTTAAATTCGTTACAGTATTTTGGTTTGCTAAATCTGAATTCATCATCAGAATTCCGGTTTTTCCCTAACCTTAAAATAATCTTAAAAACTGTTTCATAAAGGAAATATCGTTCACAAATAAATTTTTTGGAGGGAAATACAGCTTATATCTCTCTTGAATGATGTATTTTTAGATGATATGCTAGAAATTAATTTTCCTCCAAAAAATTTATTTGTGAAAGATATTTCCTTTATGAAACAGTTTTATCGTTAGGGAAAAACCAATGAACCAGAACCGAAATTATGATGGTGAATTCGGGTTTAGAACACCAAAGTACATAGCAATATATTATTCTGTACTCTCTCATTCGAACTTTTTCTTTTTTTATGTGGCTAAGTTATTAAATATTATTTTTATATCCTAATCTTAAAAGTAACATCTTAAAGTAATTATAATTATATGTCAAAATTTTTTTATATCCTAGCCACCTCATGTGCTTACCTTTTGAAGAAAATGTTGTTCTTCTCTCAGGTACTTTACACGCCTCGCCTTTAAAAAGAAATCACCGTCGGGACGAAATGTGTCAGTTTCTTCCCTAACATATACAAATAACTACAAAGAACTTAAGTTAGTGTAATTGAGGTTAAGTACAGAATAACAAATAAATATATCTAAATTAAACCTAAATACTGTGGGTAAATAATTAAACATGAATAATGACAATACAAAGTGAATCAGAGCGATTTAAGGTTTCCTGATCCGGATTTGGGAATACTTGTGGTAATAAACAGACGGGATATTTTTCGAGGCGTGTATCCAGGTGGCAGGGTGCCAGCGCAGCGACGCACTCCGCTCCGACGGGAAATGAGCTTTACTGACCAAGTATTTACAATATGATACTCTGCAATGTGCTTTGAAGTTCACAAAGGTTAGTAGGAACAGAGGATTGCTTTGATTTGTTTTGCTCGTATTGGGTTTCAGGAGATTTACGTTCGCTACTTTATTTATACAATATTTTGTAATAATCCTTTGAATGTTTCAATCGGTTGTTTTATTGTAGTTGCAATTAAAGGAATTATTAATGAATTGAGAGAGTTTTCATAGTCGGTACTTAGTGGTATCGAGTCGGTTTGTGGATCCAAAGAACCCTAATTCGATTCCCACAGCTGACAAACATTTTCACCAATTTAAAATTATTCCTGTGGCTCCCCCACCACTAACATCTTTGTGGACCGTAATTTGACGGCTAAAAACCGTACTTCACGCGCATAAATATATCATTTACCGAGATCTGTTTCTGCAGAGTGCCACACACAATAATGGGTAAAAGGCATGATGATATATTTATTTATTCCACTAATATGGGGTGGCTAAGCTCAGTGGTATGAAGTCGGCCTGTTGATCCTGAGAACCCTGATTTGATCCCCACAGCTGACAAACATTTTCACCAATTTAAAATTACTTCTGTGGCTCCACCACCACTAACATCTTTGGGGACCATGATTTGACGGGTAATAACTGTACTTCTCGCGCATAAATATATCATTTACCGAGATCTGTTTCGTGCCACACCCAGTAATGGGTAAAAGGCATGATGATATATTTATTTATTCCACTAAAATCAATCACACTGTATTTGTAAAATTTTAGAATATATCACACATCGCTCCTGAACCTTCAATATATCAATCCGCACTAGAGCATAAAAAATTATTTGAATTACAATATAAAACAGAATTGAATCCGGATGGTTCGGATTTCACTATAAACTAACATTTTTATTAAAGGTAATAAGACTAAAAAGCGATTTTATTTTCTCAACTATATTTTACAGCAAATGTGTAGAATAAAATAAATGTTAAACTAGTAATTTTATGTTTAATAATAAATAGTTTAATTTCCGAAGAAAAGTAGCGAGCGTGTAAACAATTTGATATCGTGATTAAAATGCGATTGCAGATCAATACTGAAATCGAAGCGAGAAACAAAATGTAGAATACGAGTAGTTGTAAATTCCAGGTCAACAGAGATAACTGATTTAAAACTTTGGCGACTTTCGGTAATAATTTTAAAGAACAGTTGACTGTCAACATGAGAAGTTGCGAGTAAGTTTCCTAAAATATTGCGCTTTCGAAACTTTCAAAAAAGGAAAACAAAAATTGTTGAAGACAAACTTGTTTGGGGGAAAAGTCACACTATCATATTTCTTATTTTCTGATAAACAACTGGCACAGTTTTCCCGGGAAGGGAAACGAACATTAACCTAGAAAATTCAGGATTTGTCGGTCATTTAACCAACTAAAATTTTTAAATACGTTCCGTTTATAATATTTACCAATTTATTATAAAAATTAATACAATATATCAAATAAATAAACTTTTTGTACTAGCATGATTCAAAATAAGGTTTACAACACCCATTTTTATGGTATGGGGTGGCTAGCTCAGTGGTATGAAGTTGGCCTGCGGATTTTGAGAACCCTGGTTCGATTTCTACAGGCGACAAACAATTTTCATAATTTCAAAAGCTTCCCCTGTGGCTCCTCCACCACTATCATCTTTTGGGGCCGTGCTAAATATATCACTTACCGAGATCTGCTTCGGCAGAGTGCCACATCTAGTAATTGGTAGAAGGCGTGAAGTTATATTTATTTATTTATTTTATTTATATGGTTTTAATTTTTGACTATTAAAATGCTAATTGTACTTATATACACATATATATATAAAAGAAATAGAAACATTAATTAATAACGCCATCAATCATACATATTTTAATGAACTTTACTAGAAAAAATAAACAATTTGTTTTCAAATAACAAATGTCAATTAATGGCATACAAACTGTCCTCAATATTGATTATATAATTTTTGCTTGTTACAAAAAGCATTGTACAAAACTCGTGCTCAAAGACGGCATTTGCACCATTCGCGCAAATAAAAAGCACTAGCTTCGCTTGTGCTTTCAAATTACGCTCATGTGCAAAGTATGTATTCACGCACTTGTTATGTAAATAGCTATTTATTCAAGTCTGAAATAGCTGTAGCTATCCACACCACCGTACTGCCAGTTAAAATACAAAATACAATAGGAAAATTTTCAATTTGCAATATAAAATTATTCACACAAAAGTCATCATTGTTCGATGAGAGCGAAGAAAATTGCAATTCCTGTCGGAAAATCTGTAATAAATTTATTAAAAAATATAGGTCTGGAGAAAAGAAAGGGTAGGAAATAATAAGTCAGATCAAAAGGCCGAACAAGCAGTGAAGAATAGTATAATAGTTGTAATCTAATAATATGCATGGTTAATAAACGCTAAAAGCAAATGTATTCACAATGCCTTCAGCGGTAACAACCTGAACTGAATATAACATTGAAAATTACATTTCCCGTCGGCATTCTGATTTCATCTAAATGGACTTTATTTACGGAGTGAGCAGTATTTTAATTTACTTTAAAAAGCAGGAATTTAAAATTAACTTATCCAGTTTGAAAGTTGGCGGTGGCGGTGCATGTTCGCACTTCGACAGTGTGATGGCGTCTCTCGATCTTTAAACTAGATTGCCTATGCAAATTCAACGATCGATTGGTTTAATTATATTTTTACCTCGAAGAATGGAACGAGGAATGGATACTTGAAAATTAGAAACGAAAAACAATTGAGGTGGTAATTCAAACTTATCCCGCAAACTTTTAATTTATTTTTTACTCACTACTGTATTCTACGGAAACATTTATCGCTAAAAGATTTTATCGTATTTTTACTTACTGGAAAATATTATAAATGAATTTTTTTTAATTTTTTCTGATTCTAAATTTTTACTATTAAAACATTAATTGTCACTTATACGCCCACCTTTTAAGGAAATTATAAAAGAAATAGAGACATTAGCTTATAACGCCATCAATCAGACATATTTTAATAAACTTTATGAGAAAAATAAACAATTTGTTTTCAAATAACAAATGTCTATTCATGGCATACTTAACTGTCAATATAAATTCACTCTTCAAATTTAATCATTTCCTCATTGTCGATTATATGATATTTGCTAGTTACACCATTCGTGCAAATTAAATAACGAGCGAAGCGAGTGCTTTAAAATTGCGCTCAAATGCAAAGTATGTCTTCGCGCACTTGTTATGTATATAGCTATTTACTTGACTCAGTGGATTAAAATACTCGGCCCGCGGCCTTGTGTTCCAAACAACTGCTTCGTTAAGTAAAACATCAGTTTCCTGACTAAAATAAAAATAAAATAAATATATCTTCACGCCTTCTACCATTACTGGGTGTGGCACTCTGCCGAAGCAGATCTCGGTAAGTGATATATTTTGCGCGTGAAGTGCGGTTACCAGTTGTCAAATTACGGCCTCCAAAGATGTTAGTGGTGGAGGAACCACAGAGGTAGCTTTTGAAATTATGAAAATTGTTTGTCGCTTGTGGGAATCGAGCCAGAGTTCTCACGATCCACAGGCCGACTTCATACCACTGACTTATTACGTAATATACTATTTTCTATACTTACCTTTTCAATAGTTCAAGTTTTTGTTCTTGTGTAGTGATATATTATCCCTGTAGAGTGTTGATGAGCACAGCCTCGGTTAGAAGAAGTTCCTCCATGTCTGCGAGGGCGGTAAAAAGCTCTGCGCCCGCAGGAGCAGTACCCAGACACAGCCACGTCACCGCTATCATCGTCACCGTCGACAAAGACACACACATCTTAACAGACACGCACCTGCAAATAAAAATCCATTATTAAAAATTGGAAAATAGTGATTTTTAACGGTCATAAAAATAATTATTTAAAGATTAATTGAGTATCGCAAAAGTTACATACGAGTAATAAAATAACCAATATTTCATGGACAGCGTCAGTTTTTTTTTAATATGTGCATATATAAAAATAATTTTTAGTAGGTACATTTTTCCTTGGACAGGATTTTGTAAACCTGATTGTTTTTATTAAAATAGTTATTTATGTACCAAGGATGAAAACAGACCTCTCTGGCCCGTAGCATGATTATTAGCACGAGGCGCAAAGCGCCGAGGGCTAATAATATGCTCAGGGTCAGAAACGCTAATTTCTCCCGTGGTACAAACAATATTTTATGCACAACAAAATAACATGTAATTATATGTTCAAAAGATTAAAATATGTACCTACATAGGTTGTATGACAAAATAACATTTTGTAAAATCAAGTATGCAGACTAAAATTGTCATTTTATTTATGTATCCATAGGAATTATTATTTTATGGCCCTAGGGCCGAAAAGAAGTGTTTAAGCCCGCTTTTTAGGGCTTAAAACACATTAATTTCGGACCGGTTGTGCATAAACAAAATTATATATTTTGCTTTGTGATTTTAGCTCAGAAAATTTCTATAATTAGGAATGTATTTGATAATAACGATTTCAGTTCTTATTTTGAATTTCTATTCTTTCGGATTTAAAGTTGGATGACTAAAAGTGCGAGAGAAGCGAGCTTGATAAAAAAATATGTTGTATTCCTCTTATTTGAAGAATTTTTCGCTAAATGTTTTATAATGGAAATGATACTCACACCTTATTACTTATTTTTTCTACGACTGAGTAAAAAATAGATATTTCCAACAGGCAGTTTAAAGCAGAATTTTGATGCTTGCCGGTCGCTGGGTAGTAAAGTAACAGTGTTGTATCGTAACCATGGATACATGAAAACTGTAGCCTGAATTTCCAAATAGAAAAATTATCAAAAATGATTTTAAATTCTTTTTCAAATGGCTAAGCCTCGATTAACAATCTCCATGCGCGAGCGGCAATAGACAACTTTCTGCTAAAGGTACACAAATAACTATTAAATCAGTACGGAGACTCATATCACAAAAATACCGTTCGATTATGATTCAAGGTTCAACTTGTTTTTTGTTCGATTTTTGGTTGTGGTTCAATAGATTTCTTTTGGTTCGGTTTGCGAACCGGTTCATTTTGGATTTAATTAAGCAATGAATTTATAAAATTTAAATTAGAAATGATCTCTTCTTTTCTAATCGTTGTAGAGTTCTTGTTAGATTTGATGTTAGAGGAGTGAGCGTGAGTAATTTGAGACATTTTGAGCATACATCGAGAAATATTAATGAAAAGTGTACAGGGGTGATTGACAATTTGTTGTATATGAATGATTCCGTTTGAGATAAGTAAATAAGCTTCTATGGAGGGAACTATGAGTGTGGTTGAAGCAAGGGTGGTATGTTAGGATAAGGGCCAGTTTTTCAATCATCGATTAATGTTAATCATGATTAAATAATAATAGGAACCATAGTTTCCATTATTTTTTAATATTTAATTTTATGGGGTAATGCACAGTGGTATCGTGTCGGTCTGTGGAACCTAAGAACTCTGGTTCGATCCCCACAGCCGACAAACATTTTCACCAATTTAAAAAATTACCTCTGTGGCTCCCCTACCACTAACATCTTTGGGGGCCGTGATTTGACGACTGGTAACCGCACTTCACGCGCATAAATATATCACTTACCGAGATCTGCTTCGGCAGAGTGCCACACCCAGTAATGGGTAGAAGGCGTTATGATATATTTATTTTTTATATTTATATTTAATCATGATTAACATTAATCGAGAGTAAACCAGTGATTGAAAAACTGGCCCTAAGAATGTTCGACGAGGCCTGATTATTTGATGAGCCCTATTAGTAGATGTTTTGTTAGTATTTCTAGGGTTCGTGCTACCCCATTTGATAGGATATAGCACGATGTGATGTACGTATGTATGTATATACACACCAATTCAGTAATTTATTAAAATTTATTGTAGATTTTTTTCAAAAATACAGTGCAATATTACCTACTTCAACAAAAATAAATTACTATTTATCTTTAATTATTATCATAGGGTAGGTGGCTTAGTGTTATCGAGTCGGCCTGTGGATTCTGAGATCTCCGGTTCGATTCCCACAACCGACAACCATTAACCACATTAATATTACCCATGTAACTCTCCCACCACTAACATCTTTGGGGGGGCCGTGATTTGACGGCTGATAATCGTAATTCACGCGCATAAATATATCACTTACCGAGATCTGCTTTGGCAGAGTGCCACACCCAGTAATGGGTAAAAGGCGTGATAATATATTCAATTATTATTTTTATTAATTATTATTTATACGATAAAAACATACACTATCCACAGTTAAAATAATTGGATATTATGACGATCCGCTCGTTATAAATGCACCATACTTTAAACTTATATATTGTGACCTTTTCAGGCAAGATCACATAGGTTGAACAGAACCAATTTTAAAATCAGTGTGACTGAATTGTAAGCGTGAAGGTACGAGGGCAGGGTGAAAAGTCCCTAAAAAATGAAACAAGAAATGATTTATTTGGTCAAAACATATTTTATTTCTCAACATAATCTCCTTGTAGCTCGATACACTTCGTCCAACGTTTTTCTAATTTTTCGATCCCTTTCAAATAATACGATTTTGGCAATCCTTCAAAATAGGCGTTTGTCTCAGCGATGACCTCATCGTTGGAGCCAAATCTCTTTCAGCCGAGCCATTTCTTCAAGTTTGGAAATAGATAAAAATCGCAGGGGGCTAAATCTGGAGAAAAAAGTTCTTCTTATTGCGCTTGAACATCGCCAAACACTCCTTTGAACTTGTCACACGATCGCGCTTGTTGTTGAGAGCAAATACGGCACCCATCTGGCAGATAGCTTTCTCATATCCAAAAATTTATGCAATATGTTCCGTATCCGTTCGGTTGAGATGCTCATAGCTTCAATAATCTCGTGCACTTTAGCTCACCGATTGTCCAATATCATACCACGGATTTTATCGACGATTTCTGGCGTTGTAAACTCAATTGGACGACCAGAACGTTCGGCGTCCTTTGTGGTCATACTACCACCACGAAAATCAGTAAACCACTTGTGAATCGTTCCAATCGATGGTGAGGAATCCCCATAATGTTTAACAAGCGATGCTTTGGTTTGCGTAATGTTTTTTTGCACGCAAGAAATAATGTTTAATCAATACACAAAATTCACTCTTTTCCATGTTTTCAAAATCTTAAATGTTGCTTGTTTCGATGGGTGTCAAAACAGAACTGAATGACATATCAGTCTGAAAATTTTAAAGCGTTCTAGTTAAAGATGGTACATCACAAATGTCACATGAGATTTGTGATTGTGACGCTATCTGTTTGATTTTTCAGGGACTTTTCACGCTGCCCTCGTAAGTATTGAGTGTGCGAGTGAATATTGCATGATTATAAATTTAATTAAATGTGTTTCATTACCACCATGGCCCGTTCTTTTTACTGTTTTATTATTTATATTATTAGATAATATCGACAAATTTTTTAATTGATAGTACAATAATTAATTCTAGGTTTTAGTCTAAATATATCCACGTATTGTATTATATTAAACGCATATATTACGTTTAACATAAAAGCTAATAATACTTGTCTCCTATTTACTGCCTTTTACTATTTCTTGTATTCCGATTATTTATAGGATATTTTAGTATCTACTATTTTAATTTGAAACTTTTCTCTCATCTACCACTAGTTCCGTCTTTTCCATAAGGGCATATGGGATACGAGTCCAGAATCCTCGGCTTGAAGGGGCGCCTCAAAATGTCGAGGTCGTTATTTACACGGAAAATAGAGGAGTTTAATTTTAAATGCAATTTTGCCGTTAACATTTTTAATTTTAAATGTAAATCGAAAACCAGATGAGATTTCTAAATATTTTAACAGTGAACAAAATTTTACTAAATCTAAAAGAATAAATAATGCATATGGTAAAATTACTTTATTAATCCTATAAAATGTATACGGTATAAACGGGAATTTGTTGGGGGCAATTCGTGCGTTGTATGACGGTAGCGTGGCTGCGGTGAGAGTTGATGGTAGATTGAGTAATTGGTTTTGTATAGATGTTGGTGTGAAACAAGGTTGTGGGATGTCTCCGTGGCTGTTTAATTTGTATATGGATGTGTTGTTACGAACGGCGCTGAATGGGGTGGATGGTGTACATATTGGTGGTAGTGTTGTGCCTGCGTTAGCGTATGCGGATGATGTTGTTGTTGTGGGTGAATCTGAAGAGCAATTGAGAAGAATGATTTTAAGTATAAATGAAGTAGGAAAAGGTTTAAATCTGTTATTAAATGTTGATAAATGTAAAGTGTTAGTATTTGAGAAGAGTGATTTGGTGACCGACTGCAATGTTTCGGTGAATGGTGTGAGATTGGGTCAAGTGAATGAGTTTTTATATTTGGGTAGTGTGTTTTCGAAGGATGGACGTATTGATTGTGAGATTGAAAGAAGAGTAACTGCGGGTTGCAAGGTATTGGGTGCTCTGGGAACCTTTGCTCGAAATGTGAATGTATCCAGAGATGCTCGATTGAGTGTGTATAATGGTGTTTTAGTGCCTTCATTGATGTATGGTAGTGAATGTTGGGTGTGGATGAAGAAACATGAACGTCGTATAACTGCTGTGGAAATGAGGTATTTACGGGGTGTGTGTGGTTATACTAGAAGAGTTCGTGTCCGGAATACGTTGGTGTATGATGAGTGTGAAATTGAAAAGAATGTAGTTTGAAAAGTAGGTATAAGTCAGTTGAGATGGTTTGGGCATGTAGAACGTATGTCGAATGACATTAGTAAAACAGGTATATGCTGTTAAAATTGAGGGTGAACGATTGCGTGGGCGACCTATGAACAAATAGATGAATATGATTGAAGGATTGTTGCGTGAACGAAAGTTTCCGAGTACGAGAAACAAACGTGCTTGTATGAAGGGAATTATGAATGTGGATGAAGCTAAAGTGGTGTGTCAAGATAGGAACGTTTGGCGAAGATTAATTGCGAAATGGATCTGATGATTTAAGAAGTGCAGGAATTTAGATTTTAATTTTGTTGTTTAGTAATTTCATTAGAGTGTTTATCTGCAATTGTGTGAAATTCACTTTCAGAAACAAGCGCAGGGACGACACTCCCTTCGTTTCTGATCTTTTTTTATTCGTTTTCTCATCTCACTTTGAGTGTTTAACTGCAATTGTGTGGAATTCACTTTCAAAAACAAGCGTAGAGCGACACTCCCTTCCTTTCTTATCTTTTAATTCGTTTTCTGTTCTTACGTAGAGTGTTTAACTGCAATTGTGTGGAATTCACTTTCAAAAACAAGCGCAGGACGACACTCCCTTCCTTTCTTATCTTTTTGTTTCATTTTCAGTTACTGCATTGTGTGGACTTCTCTTTCATATACAATTGCAGGCTATCACTATCATCTTTTATAATCTTTGTAGATTCGTTGTTAGATTCGTTATTAGATTCGTTGTTAGAAGAAAGCGTGGGTAATTTGAGATGTTTTATGCATGTGTTATGTACGTTGAAGAATGAAGATAAATGATAAGTGAATAATTGATGAGTGAAAGATTGACAAATGATTGGATGAATGTGATTAACACTAGTATTCATAGTCGTTCGCCAGCGGTTCGCCAGCGTTTCGCCAAGTGTATCGCTTATGGGCGCTTCCTCAGCGCGTCGCTGGGCGAACGACTATGCATACCAGTGTAAGGGTTTTTTATGTAAGAAATGATTTTGAGTGCGATAAATAAATGAGTTTATATGGAGAGATCTATGAAAGTGATTGAAGTGAGGGTGGTGTATTTGAATGATAATGTTTGACGGAGGCTGATTATTTGATTATGTTATGAGTTAATGTTTTATGAGTGATTTTTAGGGTTCGTGCTACCCCATTTGATGGGATATAGCGTGAAAATATGTATGTATGTATGTATGTCTGTATAAAATGTATACAAATATGTATATAACTTTATAATATTTAAAAGAACTTTGAAACATAATAGAAGATTTTGCTCAAATTCCGGAAGAAACCAAAATCATTAACTTCATTTATATTTAATTTGTATAAAGCTAATCAGAATAATCAAGTCACCAAATAAAAGTAAATACTGATGTTTCATTCACATGTTTTTTTTTTATTTTCAAAAAGGGTCCAAGAGCCTCTGCACGACCTTGTCTATTTAACAACTTAAATTATTTGAAAATATTTGCTATTTTCACGTACGTTCAACATATTTGTAAATAAAATAAAAAAATAAATACATCTGGGTGTGGCACTCTGCCGAAACAGATCTCGGTAAGGGATATATTTTTGCGCGTGAAGTGCGGTTAGCAGTCGTCAAATCACGGCCCCCAAAGATATTAGTGGTGGAGGAGCTACAGGGGTAGTTTTTGAAATTGTGAAAATTGTTTGTTGCCTATGGGAATCGAACCAGGGTTCTCAGGATCCACAGGTCGACTTCATACCACTGAGCTACCACCCGATATTGTATTTTTAGATATTTAGCATTATATTATCATCAATTCATAAGTAAGTTAGTAGTAGCTCAATAGATAGAATTTACGCCTAACAAGAGTTCACGTAAATATATTACTCGTATAATACAGAGCTGCGCAGTAGCTAGCTACTTTTGTAGCTTAGCTACGTTTACCTTAGCTGTAGCTGTAGCTTAGCTAAATGAGAAAAAAATATAGCTGTACCTTGTAGCGAACTGTTTTTTTCTATTAGCTTAAAAATATTGTTATAACAACTGAAGCTACTTTTAAAGCTACTTTTTGTAGCTTAAAGCTACCACTGTTCATTAAGAAATACCTATTAATTTTTGTTTTGTATTTGAATTGTACCGTCTTTATTGTTTACTATAACTGTAGGATAACAAATTATTATATAGTTTAAAATCTATTAACATATTTTATTTTCCCCCTGTTCTTAACCTATCCTACTTTTGTATTATATATTAAATGAATTACACATTGACTGTTTAGGAGTGTTCTGTTAATGTGACTGTTAATTTATTCCGATATAAATAAAAATTACCTATAGCATCAAAAATTAACTGTACATTTGTCCATTTGCGATTTTTGATAATGAAAGCTTTTAGCTGTAGCTTAGCTATATTTTACAAAATGTAGCTTATAACTGTAGCTCAGCTACTTTTTTAAAGAATAGCTGAAGCTGTAACTTAGCTACTTTTATTAAGTAGCTTGCTCAGCTGTGGTATAATACTAACCACATATTCGATTCTCGAAGCCAAAAGTACAAACACCAAATAAATATGATTTGAATCCGGCTGCATAACAAAACTGAAAACTAAACATACTATTAAAATAACTTAAAACTACCTGAAAAGGAAAATTAAGTATTAATATGGGTGAAACTGGAAATGAAAATTGTTTTAAACCACACACACATTCACGCATACATTCACACTAATTGATATAAAGTTGCCTTAATATTAAATATAATTTTAGCCCTATTTGTAGTTTAATAGCTGACTAGATTATAGAAGGATCTAATCACGTCGCAAATTTTTTAAGCGTATATAACTTTAACCCTATTTATAGTGTAGTAGCTAACTACAATTGTTAAAAGTCCCTAATCGCGGTAGAAATATTCTTTGCTGAACGCTATTATATTCTTTATAATAAAAGTCTTCAAGTACAAATTTTCTATACAGTGGGGGCCCTGACTACTAGGACAGGTCGCCCCCGAATAAATAAATATAATAACCCCAACCCTCAGGACAGAGTGAACAGGATATGCAATCTAGGCCGCACGTTAGGCGGCCCCCCCCAACGACGAAGTCACGTTCTTCATCTAAAAAATGTGTCTGAATTTACAAATATATGCAGCCTCAATATTATATGGAGCGATTCTAAAACTGCACAAGACTTACTCCTTAAGTCAGTGCGGACGAGATTACAACTAATATTTAGTAAGAAAGTTGTATAAGGACCAGAAACAGGGTTTGCCTGATTTAAATCTTGATTGAAATCAGTGTTTTTTTTTTAATTTGAATCTTGTTTAGATTTTTTGTTAGTATTTTGTATTAATTCAAATATGTTTCTGGTACAGAACAAAGACAGTGTCTTCTTAAAAAATCAGTTGTTTAAAAAACATTTTTAAGGATTTTAGTAAAACAGGCAAAACAATTTTCAATATTTATTTATTTAATTATTATTGAACAAAACACAATATCCATTCAATCGAATCATAAAAAAATATAAATTAAATCATACACCCCAGTTGTAAATTCATATAGTTGAGCATAGAGTTTAAGAAATTCGTGAAAAAACTTGAAATCTGCTATAATAATCAAAACTACATATTTTTCAAAGAAATTTGTCGTATAAATAAATACTAATAACTTTTAGTCCATTTAGTGACATAATTTTTGTTAAATACTAAAAAAAATCGTGGTAAATTCAAGAAAAATATAATTTTTTTATCCTTGTTTTTGCCAACCCTGACCAGAAGTAAAGGTTACTTAACGTTTGGACTACGTACCTCTAACATCCTTACAAGAAAGAGGACAAGCCAAGGTGATACTCAACGTGCGGACACGACAAGCCCAAGACTGCCTCGAAAAAACTCAAAAAGAGCTTCAATAAAAACAGAAACATGGTCATTCAATAGTTTCCATCATTTATTTAGGGGAAAATGGTCAGACATTGCCTGTATTTGAATCAGGGATACTTAGTAACGTGTTAATTAGCTAACAGATGTAGGAATGAAATTGTACTCTGTTAGCTACATACAGAGTTATCCAATTAAAAACGCAAGTTCATTAAACAGTAAATTAAATTTTAATTTCAAATTAAAAGATATATATATATATATATATATATATATATATATATATATATATATATATATATATATATATATATATATATATATATATATATATAAATAATAGTTCGATCTACGCAAGTTGATTTTTTAAAAAGATATTTATTCGAACACTAGCAACGATGTTGCTTGGTACAAGCTTGATTCTAGACTAACTTACAACT
Source organism: Pterostichus madidus (assembly GCA_911728475.2). Classification (NCBI taxonomy): domain Eukaryota; kingdom Metazoa; phylum Arthropoda; class Insecta; order Coleoptera; family Carabidae; genus Pterostichus; species Pterostichus madidus. The sequence goes on along the minus strand of OU452309.1, from coordinate 19,195,490 downwards.
ATGTTACATCTTACAAGGCATAAAGCAACTAATCAGCATAATATAATACCTTATGATAAATATTATCCTACTAAGCATTATTATAGGGGAGCTACGGCAAGATAACTCCTCCCTTCTTAAAATTGAGCCCCTTCTGGTAGGCGAATATCTTCGTTTGGGGATGAGACGTTGGTTCTGCGCTGGATCTTCTTCTGTCTAACATGGAATACATAGTAATGCTATTATAAATAAAAGTCCAGCATAAAGTATAATTGTCCAAATACTAGGCTTATGCCGAGTGAGATATTGATTATTAATTTTTGAACAACACTTCACAATTATTTTCTTTAATGAGGTACACACCACTTAGAACTTTCACTTCTGCACTTTGTGGGTAGTTAAACTGAAATTTTTCTTCTTGGGGAAATGCTGCGAGGTACTGGTTGATTTCTGGAACGATCTCGATGTGGTTTCTTATGATATTCAGCTTTGTGTGCTGACTTTGATTAGAGTTGTCTTCTAGGAGAATTTGGCGTTCGCATACTGGGTTATAGTGGGTTTGAAATTTATTGGAACACTGATATGTTGTTCCTTTAGTACAAATGTCGTCTAGAGGTTTATTTTCATTATTCTCAGATTTTAGCAAGTGTTTTATTTCTGGGATGATTATTACAAATTCTGATTCCAGTTTTATAAGTATTGAATGCGAATAATAACGTTCAAATCGTTTTTCGAAATTTATTAATAATGATATAAAGTAATTTATTTTTTTTTAATTTATAATATTTTACAATTAATTATTGTTACTGATTCGTTATATTAAATATTTTAAATTATACTATTAAATCTTTATATTATTTTGGGGTTTACACTATATGCCATATTTAATTAATTTTGTGAATTTTGTTCATTATTCTACATATGTTCCAAAATTGTGTTAAATCTTTTCCATTTTTAAATTACCAGTGATAGATTTAAATATCGTTCCTAGGCCATCGATTAGTCCTCTTTTGTTTCTTACGTTAGTAAAATGTATTTTAATATGATTAATTTTGTCATTAATACTAAATTGGAGGAACTTAATTATTTTATTGTAATTATCTAATTCATGATTATAAATTGTGGTGGTTACGTTAAGATTATTGTATTGTTGTCATATTCCTTATATAAGGGTGTCAAGTCATAGTAGTGTATGAAAGTGTGTTTTGCTATTTCTAGTTTAGCTGGTCGTGCGATTGCGAACAACCTGGAATATTTTTAAAAGAATAAGTTGTTTTCCTGGGACGTTTGATATTTGACAAATGGATATTTTCTGAAGTGTTACCGTGTTTAGTTTTTATTTTAGCTGTTTTAAGTTTTTTGTTAATATGTCTTATTACTTCCGGTTTAAATTTATTTTTAGTGTTTTGTTGTTTCTGTTTATTTTTAACTAAAATTTGATCTGGGATCTCGGGTAATTCTTCTCGTGTTTCATTAAGTTTATTCATATTTTTATTTTTATTGTGGTCAATTTTTTCATTAATTTTTTGGTAAAGTATTTTCATTTTATTTTTATGTTCTGTAATATAATTATTTACTAATTGTTTATTTATTTCTATATTAAATGGAGAGTTAGAATCTATGTGTCCGGAAATGATTTCTGTGGGTTTTAATTTTGTAACCGAGTGTATCGTATTATTATATGCCAATAATGCGTAATTTACTTTAATTTCAATAGGTTCTTGTTTATATAATTCTTGATTATTAAAAAGTCTGACGTGTTCGATTAAAGTCGAATGAAAGCGCTCTACAATACCATTAGAGTCAGGGTGTTGGGAACTAATAAAGTGAATTTTGATCTTATGAACTTCTAAGAGTTCTTGCAAAATTGAATTTTTAAACTCTAGACCGTTATCTGATATTATCTGGTCTGGGATAGGATGATGAGTAAAGAATTTAACTAATTTGTTCACAACTTCTATTCCTTGTCCTGAATTTACTTTATATGCTTGTGCATATTTGGAAAAAGAATCTACTATAGTTAAGAATTTTGAATTTTCTAATGTAATGCTATCAATATGGATTATCTGAAAGGGTTTTATTGCGGTTGGAGTGATATTAAATTTTAATTTCAGGGGATTTCTTTCATACTTTGTTATTTGACAGATCTGGCATTGATTAATATAAGTCTGTACTGATTTTCTTTGTTTAGGCCAATAATACCGTTGTTTTATCCTAGTTTCGGTTTCATCAATTCCTCTGTGGTTAGTTTTACTTTCATGAAAAGATTGAATAATTTGGATAATTTCGTCTTCATCTATTACATCTAAAAGTTTTTTTGTACACTTAATCATTTTTATTTCCGAATTTTTAAAATATTTTTGTAGGGTAGTGCTAAATTTTTCATAAAGGGGGTTTTCAAAATAAAGATAGTATTTAACGCGAGGGACTACATATTCTTTAATAAATTTTATCATATCTTTTTCAAAATCATTTTTTGAAAACTGTACTAGAATTCTTTGTTTATTTTTATGAAGTTTTAATATAGTGGGATTCGGAGGATTGTATTCAATTTCGGATATTATGATTTGATTTTTACCGTAGTTTACGGGGCATTCAACTATCGGGATACCGATTACAGGATTTTCTACGTTGGAGTGTATTGTTTCATCACTATCGTCAGATGCGCTGTTATTAAAATTTTGTTTATCGTTGCCTACTTCAACTATTAAAGATTCAGAGTCGACGGGATTATTATTATCGTTAGGATCTAATAATTTTTCGTTAAAGTCGTCTATGTATTTTTGAAATGCAGTTATGTCTGTTTCATTGATGTTAAGTTCTACTCGTGGTAATAATTCTAAGTCCGGTCCAGTATACGCGGATATTGTTACGTCTGTATCTTGAAAAATGTACTGAATCATCGTTTTTATATCTGTCCAGTCTTTCTTGTCCTTACCATATGCTAGTCTGGGAATTTTTAAATTTTTGATATTATGTTTCAGGCAAAGGTCTTTGAAACTTAACAGGGTGTAAAATGTATCTTGAAGAGATCGTTTATTAAAGTAATAATTTTTTATTATAAGGTTTAAATAATTTTGATATTCAAATGTATTATTATCTTTTAATTTGAATTGACTTGAATTTTGAAGGTCGTTTGAAATTTTACTAAGTGCGTCTGCGTTTGTGATTAGTTTTTCTTTTTTATAAACAATTTCATGATTGGATTCTAGAACTATTTTATTCATGGCAGAAATGTTATTTGAATTTACTTTGTTGTTGTTTGGTTGAAGGTAATAAATTTTGATTTTTGAATTTGGAGTTAGTAATAAATCGTTATTTACGTCAATAATAATTTTTAATAATTTTAGGTTATCTATTCCTAATAGTAAGTCAAACTTATCATGGAAATTAAATAAGTGGTACTTTAAGCAAGAATTATTAATGTGTTTCATATTAAAAATTTTGGAAGTGGGTATCAGAGTGCTAAATTGTTCTAAAGAAGTGCCATGTGCTGTAGAGATTTGGAATGGGTCTTTAAAGATAGAGTTTTTGAAATATTTATTTGCTATATCAGGTTTCACGAATGATTTTGTACTGCCTGTATCTATTAGAACTTTAAGATTATTTTCTTTCAATATTATGTAAGGTAATGCGTTTTGATTATTCGTTAGATTTAGTAATTCTATTGTTGAAATGTTTCCGAGGCGGTTTCGCATAAAAAATCGTCCGGTTCAGTGTTTGTGTCTGTGGGGAATTCGATGAAATTTTGAGCTTGTTCGTATATGTTATCTGTGTGCGTGTCATATTCATACTCGATTGTTTCACTGTCTATGTTATATAATTGTTCAGAATTTACATTTTCTTTTGGTCTAAAATTTTGGTAACCGTGAGGTGGTCCTGGTCGTGGTTGATGTGTGTTATTTGTAGATATACTCATGGGTGTTGGATTTGGGAATCGTTGTCTGAAGTTTTGATTTTGTGTCATTTTACTTCTATTAGGTTGAAAGTTTTGATTAAAATTTCTATTAAAAGGTTTATTTACGTGTGGTACGTAATTTGTCTGGTATAATGGTTTATTCTGGTTAAATTGTTGTGGTTGATTAAATTTTGGAGTGATTTTCTGTGTATTATATTGTGGTTTGGGATTTTTAGTAGTTAGGATGTCGAACTGAAAATCGTTCGTTAACATGCTTAATGCGGAGTTTAAATCTGCGGGGTTTTTAGCTCTCATTAGTTGTCCTATTGGTTCTCTAAGTCCTCGTAATAATATGCGTAACGCATAATTTTGAAAATAGCGCGATAAAAGAGCGGCTTCGTTGGATTCACTAGGATCCGAGTGAGTTTTAATATAAGAGATCTGAAGATTTAACAAATGTTGTAACTTGTTATAAAAGTCAAAAGGTGTTTCATTATATGACTGTTTTAATTCAGTCATTTCTATGGCTAGTGTATATGTATCGCGTTTGTCAGCGTACGTATTCATTAGAGCAGTTTTTAATTCTTTAAAATTTGAAATGGTACAGCTCGCAATATTAACTGCGGCGTCACCTTTTATTTTTGACAATATTGTGGACATTAGATATTCGTTTTGAAAATCTGTTATATCCGTTGTGTTATAAAATTTAGTTACCAATTTCTGACATATTTCAAGAAATCGGGGTAAAAGTTCGCGTTCCCCATGGAAATCGGGAATCATATCGAGATATTCTCGTTTTAAAGCTGGCATTGCCATTTTTATTTGATTAAAATTAGATATTGGATTTTTAATTAATGAATTGGAGACTATTTTGTTAGTCACAATATTTGGAGACAGTTCACTTTCGGAACTGGAGTCAGAATCAGAACTTGAGTCAGTATGAATTATTACTTTAGAACCTCTAAAAGACATAAGGTACTTACAGCAGAATCAGCGTCTTCATGTGCGTTGAAGATTTTGACCCGTGCGAAGTTGAGACGTTCCGATATTCCCTCGGACTGCTCGAGATGCCTTCGAAGTTGACGTGGGTGTCGTGTGTCCGATGTTCTCTCGGCCACAGTAGACGGTGCTGCGATGCTTGATGTGTGTTCGACGACAGGAGTCACTTTTACTTATCACTTGTTGATCGATTTAAATTCGTAATTTGCCTCAAATCGTTAAAAACGAACCAGTACTACTTATCGATAGTGCTGTATGGCAAATCCTACCAAGACTGCGCCAATAATAGTTCGATCTACGCAAGTTGATTTTTTAAAAAGATATTTATTCGAACACTAGCAACGATGTTGCTTGGTACAAGCTTGATTCTAGACTAACTTACAACTATGTTACATCTTACAAGGCATAAAGCAACTAATCAGCATAATATAATACCTTATGATAAATATTATCCTACTAAGCATTATTATAGGGGAGCTACGGCAAGATAACTTATATATATATATATATATATATATATAATATATATATATATATATATATATATATATATATATATATATATATATATTCGCTTTAAAAATGACTTTAAAATTAAACAATAGTAATTTACGATATAAATGCAATAAGAGCATCATTAGATACGCGTGTGAAATTTGAAAAACGAGGAGATGGTCGAGTTGTGTAATCATATAAGTATTTTAATGATGCATTATCACACATACATATATCGTACATAATTTTATCTGTGACCACGATATCAATTAAAATTGCAACAAATGTAATTTTGAATTCATAGTTCTCATAATTATTTGACATTTAAAAAATTGTAACTATCATTTTTCACAGCGATAAGTACTTTATTAAAGCACTAATGCGATAATAAATTATTTATCTCACTCAAAATGAATGCGAAACGTGTCATTTATCATCGCACGGTAGTACATAATAATTATTTAAATTAATCTTTATGCAAAGAAAAATTTGAAAAAAATACTAGCATTTAAATATAAAATTTATCAGCCCGATTCTTAAAAAAGTTTTAGATTTCCTAATCTTACTTTAATACGAGTATTAAAAGTTAATTCAAATCATTTTCCAGAAACCAAATGATATCAAGATTATATTAGAGCAACTTTAATTTTTTTTTTAAATATGGTTTAATTTAATTTTATTAATCCAAAATTCAGAATTAGCTAAAACTCTTGAGCTGTTGGTGTTTAAAATCTGACATTTATTCGGCAATTTAGTTGATAACTAAAGGAATATATATTTTTTTATAATATTAGTGAACTTCGCTAGGAGTTGAACCCAGTTACTATTACTTCGGGAACAAATTTGAATGTTGTATTAAATGTTTAGTTGCGTATTAAATGGATAAATTTGTATAGAGCTCTCAAATTGAATCAAATTCATTTTTAAAATATTCTACTATATTATATAACCAGTTTGTATAAACTATAATCTCCATATAAAAACCAGACTACCCTAATTGAATTATAATATTGCGGAAACCGACCCGAACCCGAAAAAAAATCGCGAAAATTAATTACCAAAAATATATTCAACTAAATCAATTATGTATGAGTTAAATATTAAAAAGTCAAAGTGTTTCTCAAAATGTGTTAACAAAAAAATTAATAATTCGCGAGTGTACCGATTAAAATAATTAGCAAAACAAGAGCAAGTGTTCAAGTTCTTGTAGAAAGATCCCTCGATGATAAAGGCCCTTTAGAGACCCTCATAAAGCCCTTGTAAAGTTGTAAGGCCCATAAAGGCCACGTAGGCCTGCAGATTCTTCAAAAGTTGTTGAAAAATTACCGAGACCTTCATACTACCACCAGCTGACCATACTTGTTTAAAAAATGTTTAAACAAATATAATCTAGTAGCAGATAATCTTCGCAATTGATATTTAATTAGCGAAACGTACGAGTATTCTACTTGATTATTATTTGCTATTCGATTACTGTTAAATTTAAATGTTATACAACAAAGTGTCGCCGATTAATTAATACGGATTATCGTTACGGACGCACGACCCAGTAACTACATACTACAAGCGACATGTGCCTTGAAAAAATATATTTCTACTAAATGTGACTTAAACCTATTTTGAAATTAAATTTAAAATTTTTTTCAATAGTTACTACAGCGTGAAAAACTATTGACATTGGTAAACCTGTTACATAAATTCATTTCCTGTTGTTGAGAGTGACATAAAATTTAAATTTGAGTACATTTATTATTACATTTAAAGTATTCTAAAGTATTTCTTTTACTTAAAAAGTCAAAATTCTATTAGCTGTTAGACTCCTGACATAACCAATTTGTATTTATTAGAAATGTCAAATAGCATTTCCGCCTTTACCTAGCGTTGTGCCAACTGTGGAATAAAAAGATCTCTGGAATTGTATTGCCAACTATAACAATTCCTTTGATCACCCTGTAGTATTGTTGCAGAAATAACAGGTCGAGAATAACATTTCAACTACAACAAAGAATTTAATCAAGCAAATATCAAATTAATTGTGCAAGCATTAATTCATTAAATGGAAAAGATAGAGAATAATAGACACATGTATTTTATCCTGACCTTAGCCATCTGTAGTTCTCCTGAACCTGTAACAAATAAGAAAAATAAATGTGTACACACTAAATACTCCTGTGGTTTCCCTCACCACTACCATCTTTCGGAGCCATGAATGACGGCTGGTAACCGCACTTTACACGCATAAATATATCACTTATCGAAATCTGCTTCGGGAGAATGCCACGCCCAGTAATAGTTAAAAGGTGTAATTACATATGTATGTAAATGTAAATACAGATCAATCAAGCACAAAAATTAGCAAAAATATTTTTTTAAATGCATTACACACATTTAGAAGACTAATTTTTAAATGCATTACACACATTTAGAAGACTAATTTTGAGCTACTGGCTGCTACTGGCCATGTCTCGCTAGAAACATGGTCACTCCCCTATCCGCCACCTGGGGACGCACCCGGTAGTTAGCCTAAACCCCGAGAACTAAACCTAACTTAACCAAACCTAACATAACTTAACCTACGTAGCTGAAGACGTGGGATCGCCACACCCAGAGTTCTGTCTAGGTAGAGTTCGCAAAGAGAGAGTCCTCCACCCAGGTGCCCCTCCTCCTGCGTACCTTGGTCCGCGGCAATAACTTTTGCAGAAACAAGCCCGGGTTTTAGTTCCAGTGCCACTGCTTATGGCTGCTACTGGCTATGTCTCGCTAGAAACATGGTCACTCCCCTATCCGCCACCTGGGGACGCGCTCGGTAGTTAGCCCAAACCCGGGCAACTAAACCTAACCTAACCAAACTTAACATAACCTAACCTACGTAGCTGGAGACGTGGGATTGCCACACCCAGAGATCTGCCTAGGTAGAGTTCGCAAAGAGAGAGTCCTCCACACAGGTGTCCCTCCTCCTACGTAGCTTGTTCCGCGGCAACAGCTTTTTCAGAAACAAGCCGGCGCTTTAGTTCCAGTGTCACTGCTTATGGCTGCTACTGGCCATGTCTAGCTAGAAACATGGTCATTCCCCTATCCGCCACCTGGGGACGCGCCCGGTAGTTAGCCCAAACCCCGGGAACCAAACCTAACTTAGCCAAACATAACCTAACCTACGTAGCTGGAGACGTAGGATCGCCACATCCAGAGTTCTGTCTAGGTAGAGTTCGAAAAGAGCGCGTGCACCACTCAGGTGTCCCTCCTCCTGCGTAGGTTGGTCCGCGGCAACAGCTTTTGCAGAAACAAGCCGGGGTTTTAGTTCCAGTGCCCCTGCTTATGGCTGCTCCTGGCCATGTCTCGCTAGAAACATGGTCACTCCCCTATCCGCCACCTGGGGACGTGCCCGGTAGGTAGCCAAAACCCCGGGAACTAAACCTAACCTAACCAAACTTAACATAACCTAACCTACGTAGCTGGAGACGTGGGATTGCCACACCCAGAGATCTGCCTAGGTAGAGTTCGCAAAGAGAGAGTCCTCCACACAGGTGTCCCTCCTCCTACGTAGCTTGGTCCGCGGCAACAGCTTTTGCAGAAACAAGCCGGCGTTTTAGTTCCAGTGCCACTGCTTATGGCTGCTACTGGCCATGTCTCGCTAGAAACATGGTCACTCCCCTATCCGCCACCTGGGGACGTGCTCGGTAGGTAGCCAAAACCCCGGGAACTAAACCTAACTTAACCAAACATAACCTAACCTACGTATCTGGAGACGTGGGATTGCCACACCCAGAGTTCTGCATAGGTAGAGTTCGAAAAGAGCTCGTCCTCCACCCAGGTGTCCCTCCTCCTGCGTAGCTTGGTCCGCGGCAACAGCTTTTGCAGAAACAAGCCGGCGTTTTAGTTCCAGTGCCACTGCTTATGGCTGCTACTGGCCATGTCTCGCTAGAAACATGGTCACTCCCCTATCCGCCACCTGGGGACTCGCCCGGTATTTAGCCCAAACCCCGGGAACTATACCTAACCAAGCCTAACATAACCTAATTTACGTAGCTGGAGACGTGGGATTGCCACACCCAGAATTCTGGCTAGGTAGATTTCGCAAAGAGCGCGTCTTCCACCCAGGTGTCCCTTCTCCTGCGTAGGTTGGTCCGCGGCAACAGCTTTTGCAGAAACAAGCCGAGGTTTTAGTTCCAGTGCCCCTGCTTATGGCTGCTCCTGGCCATGTCTCGCTAGAAACATGGTCACTCCCCTATCCGCCACCTGGGGACGTGCCCGGTAGGTAGCCAAAACCCCGGGAACTAAACCTAACCTAACCAAACTTAACATAACCTAACCTACGTAGCTGGAGACGTGGGATTGCCACACCCAGAGATCTGCCTAGGTAGAGTTCGCAAAGAGAGAGTCCTCCACACAGGTGTCCCTCCTCCTACGTAGCTTGGTCCGCGGCAACAGCTTTTGCAGAAACAAGCCGGCGTTTTAGTTCCAGTGCCACTGCTTATGGCTGCTACTGGCCATGTCTCGCTAGAAACATGGTCACTCCCCTATCCACCACCTGGAGACGCGTCCGGTAGTTAGCCCAAACCCCGGGAACTAATCCGAACCTAACCAAACTTAATATAATCTAACCTATGTAGCTGGAGACGTGGGATTGCCACACCCAGAGTTCTGGCCAGGTATATTTCGCAAAGAACGCGTCCTTCAGCCACGTGTCCCTCCTCCTGCGTAGCTTGGTCCGCGGCAACAGCTTTTGCAGAAATAATCCGGCGTTTTAGTTCCAGTGCCACTGCTTATGGCTGTTACTGGCCATGTCTAGCTAGAAACATGGTCATTCCCCTATCCGCCACCTGGGGACGCGCCCTATAGTTAGCCCAAACCCCGGGAACCAAACCTAACTTAGCCAAACATAACCTAACCTACGTAGCTGGAGACGTAGGATCGCCACATCCAGAGTTCTGTCTAGGTAGAGTTCGAAAAGAGCGCGTGCACCACTCAGGTTTCCCTCCTCCTGCGTAGGTTGGTCCGCGGCAACAGCTTTTGCAGAAACAAGCCGGGGTTTTAGTTCCATTGCCCCTGCTTATGGCTGCTACTGGCCATGTCTCGCTAGAAACATGGTCACTACCCTATCCGCCACCTGGGGACGTGCCCGGTAGGTAGCCAAAACCCCGGGAACTAAACCTAACTTAACCAAACATAACCTAACCTACGTAGCTGGAGACGTGGGATTGCCACACCCAGAGTTCTGCATAGGTAGAGTTTGAAAAGAGCTCGTCCTCCACCCAGGTGTCCCTCCTCCTGCGTAGCTTGGTCCGCGGCAACAGCTTTTGCAGAAACAAGCCGGGGTTTAGTTCCAGTGCCCCTGCTTATGGCTGCTACTGGCCATGTCGCGCTAGAAACATGGTCACTCCCTTATCCGCCACCTGCGGACGCGCCCGGTAGTTAGCCCAAACCCCGGGAACTAAACCTAACTTAACCAAACCTAACATAACCTAACCTACGTAGCTGGAGACGTGGGATTGCCACATGTAGAGTTCTGCCTAGGTAGAGTTCAAAAAGTGCGCGTCCACCACCCAGGTGTGCCTCCTCCTGCGTAGCTTGGTCCGGGGCAACAGATTTTGCAGAAACAAGCCGGGGTTTTAGTCCCAGTGCAACTGCTTATGGCTGCTACTGGCCATGTCTCGCTAGAAACATGGTCACTCCCCTATCCACCACCTGGAGACGCGTCCGGTAGTTAGCCCAAACCCCGGGAACTAATCCGAACCTAACCAAACTTAATATAATCTAACCTATGTAGCTGGAGACGTGGGATTGCCACACCCAGAGTTCTGGCCAGGTATATTTCGCAAAGAACGCGTTCAGCCACGTGTCCCTCCTCCTGCTTAGCTTGGTCCGCGGCAACAGCTTTTGCAGAAACAAGCCGGAGTTTTAGTTCTAGTGCCCCTGCTTATGGCTGCTACTGGCTATGTCTCGCTAGAAACATGGTCACTCCCCTATCCACCACCTGGGGACGCGCCCGGTAGTTAGCCCAAACCCCGGGAACTAATTCTAACCTAACCAAACTTAACGTAACCTAAGCTATGTAGCTGGAGACGTGGGATTGCCACACCCAGAGTTCTGGCTAGGTAGATTTCGCAAAGAGCACGTCCTCCAGCCAGGTGTCCCTCCTCCTGCGTAGCTCGGGATCATTAGATCGCTACTTCTCAAACAGTTCAACACCACCAGCGGCCGCACATACCGTCGTACAGGAGTATTAAATTTTTATCATATCTCTTCATTTCTAAAATAACGAAGACAGTTTTTAATAAAGGATTATTATCTTGTCATTTCAATAACTTTCAACAATCATCCAGAAAAGATTGGCAAAAACAACAAAAAATAAAATAGGGCATTACCAATGTGGTTTTGTGCAGGGAAAATCTACGACGGACGCAATTCACACTCTAAAACAAATAATAGAAAAAACCCACAATGCTAAAATAAATATTGAAATGCTGTTCATAGACTTCAAGCAAGCGTTTGACAGTATACGAAGAGAAAAACTGATGAAGGCACTAGAAGAACTGGGAATAGAAGCAAAATTGCGCAGGCTTACCAAAATGACCATGAACAATGCTAGGGTAAGCATAAAGTCCAGAATAGGAGAGACAAAAGAGATTAAAACAACTAAAGGAGTAAGACAAGGTGATGCGCTATCAGCCACTCTCTTCAATATAGCGCTGGAAAAGGTGACGAAGTCGATAAACAAAAACTCAATCAGGAATAAAGGAACGCAACTAATAGCATACGCGGACGACATCGTCATTATAGCAAAAAATAGAGAACTATTAAAAAAGTCGCTGGAAGAAATAGTGAGAGAGGGAAGAGATATGGGGCTAGAAATAAATAAGGAAAAAACAAAATACATGAGATTCGGCAAACATAATCAATGCAAGCAAGTAAAAATAGGAGATTACGAATTTGAAGAAGTTAAAAAATTTAAGTACCTAGGTATAATAATAACAAACACAGGAGAGAGAGAAGCAGAAATTGCAGAAAAAAAATTTGCAGCAAATAGAGCCCTACATTTAAACAAATATTTACTAAAAAATAAGGCACTGTCAAAAGTAACAAAAATTAAAATATATAAGACATTGATAAGACCAATAATGCTATATGGCGCTGAGACACTAACAATGACACAAAGAGAGGAAGAACAGCTCAGAATAGCAGAAAGGAAAATTTTAAGATCAATCCTAGGAGGAATTAAAATAGGAGATGATGAGTACAGAATAAGAATGAATACAGAAATACTACAGGAGCTAGAAGGTGAAGATATTTCAAGAAAATAAAACAACAAAGAGTGAAATGGCTAGGGCATGTAATGAGAGCTGATACAGAAACACCAATATCTATAACGCTAGAATGGGACCCAGGTTACAGAAGAAGAGGAAGGCCACGGTCAACCTGGATTAAGGAAGTTAAAGAAGATTTTCACAAAGTAGGAATTGATAAATGGAAGGAAGAAACGAAGAATAGGAAAAAATGGAGCGAAATTTGCAAGAAAATATAAAAATTAAAGGGAAAGGGCTGATCCCCCTATAAATAGGATCTAGAGAGCTTCCATGAAGCGGCGCAACAACTGCAAGGGGTGTCAAGCCACCGTATATTTCAATAACTTTTTTTGAAATTTTAATTTCTTAACATTAGGTTTCAAAAGAATAAACGTACACCTTGTTCACAGAATAGAACACGTCCTTTTGGCTACTATATTTGCATTTTCGTATAAAAAGATTATGCCTCTGTATAAACCTTCTTTTTAAATATTTCCACAGTTCAAGTGTTCACGTTTTCCAAATTTAGTTTACAAAATATTACGTTGAAAATATATGGAAACATTGTTGTATCAATATATGTTTGACGTTAAATATATCTCATATCTGATTTTCCAGTTCTAAAATGAAGGTATTTTAAAAACAAGTTTTCAAATAAATATGAACAAATATTTACTTCAGAAATTTTAGTTCATGTTTTTGTGGTTACCCTTAATAATCTACATTGCAACAAAAATAGAAAATAACTAGTGTTAAGTAATTATCTATTCCTTGATGACAACGTTCCTTTTAACAAATTATACTGTTTTACGAGATGCTATATCTCAATAATGTCTATATTTCCTGCATCTAAAACTGTACTCAAGTTTAAAATAAAAAAAATACTTATACGATGTATATATACATATACTTTCTTGCATAAGTAGACAAAACAAAGTCCCATACGTCAAGCTATTACTTCAGAGATGAATTTAAAGAAATTACAATTAATTATAGATACAAAAATATCTGACAGAAGAGAAAAGGGATAGTACGTCGATAGGAATTTTACAACTATATTGTATACATATATGTTGTTTGGTGTCAAATGTGTTGTCTGATGTCAGGTTCTGAACAATATACAACATAGTATGGCATTATTGGGAATGAAAATTGAACAATGCATAACACATACTTTCGGGTCCGTGCATGGCGTTAAACAGTTGATGTGTGTAAAGTAGCCTAATTGTATTTTCCTTCAAATACATATACATTATTCGTGGAAAGTGTAGTATAATTTAGTAAAGATATTTCTAAAATATTGCCATTGTGCTCGTGCCATTTGGCTCAACTTTCCCGATTGACACATAACGCAAGAAAAGCTATGTCAGTGGTGTCTAAGGAGTATTACGCAATGTCAAATTTAGGTTAGGTATTTAATGGAATATAATCTTAAAGATCTATCTCTATTTTCTTTCAATATTTAATAAAGTCTATAACTAAAAATATTATCTTGAAATCAACTGTTACCTATTTATTAAAAGTCACATATTTATCATCATATTCCCTGAATTATATCTGTAAGAACTTGAAGATCATAATAATAATTAATATTTTTATCAATATTTTGTCAATATGATGTTGTATCTTATAAATCTGTACTGCAACGCTTCCCAGATTATGTACCGAATACCGAGATGAGCATCTGTTGGTTCACTTAATTTTTTTTATAAAAGTGTTACTTTTCTAATGACTTAGTATCATTCGTGCAGGAGTATTAAATTTTTATCATATCTCTTCATTTCTAAAATAATGAAGACAGTTTTTAATAATAGGTTATTATCTTATTGTCATTTCAATAACCTTTTATGAAATTTAAATTTCTTAACATTAGATTTAAAAATAATAAACGTATACCTTGTTCACAGAATAGAACACGTCCTTTTTGCTACTATATTTGCAATCTCATAAGAAAATATTATTTCATCAACCAGCTTACCTTATAATCAGTCAGAAAGTCAATAAAAGGTCATCTAATACTCAGAAAGCGGGTAATGGCAAACGATATGAGAACTGAGCACTCACTACATTCTTTTATGTTGACATTTACAAAACGAACTGTTTCATTACTATCGTTACGAAATAATTACAATTAATAATGAGTTGTCATAGTGATACTCATTGTTATTACTAATATGTGTGCTGGTTGGTCAATAACTTCTAAACCAAGTAAACTAGAAAATAAATTGTTCAAATAAGAGTTATAGGGTATACATGGGACCACAAAATGTTTACGGTTTAGAAGTTATAACGAAATGAAATTTTGAATTAAAAATATCTTCGAAACTAAAAAAGATATTAAAGTGCGGTTTAGACGATTGTATTTCTCGTCTTTCAATTAACATATAATGAATTTTTGAAAATAAATAAAAATAAAAAAGTGTAATTTTTCAATTGTAAATAAGTTTTGAACCAAGTGAGCTAGAAAAAAATTGTTGAAATATATATTGTTGAGAATTTTTAGGCGCTTCGACTGTTGGCAACTTTGATACAAAAATTTTGTCCGCATCCTAATATTGACAAGAAAATTTTGTCAAATACATTTAAATAGTTATTTTTGTATTATATATGGATGTAGTTGATTGTTTATTAATAAAATAACAATGAATTCAACAATAAATTAGATTACAACAATGGAAAGACAACAATAAAAAATAGAGTAGTTATGTAAAATATATATATAATTGGTTATTCGTATGTCTTTTGAAGTAATATTTTGTGCCTTTAAACAAGTACCAAAAAGTCAGATGACACGGGTCGGACGCTGGTAGACCTGGAGAAAAACACAAACGTTACGACTGGGACGCCTACGATTGCTCGCTTGGGCGTGGCAGAAGTAATATTTTATGCCTTTGAACAAGTACCAAAAAAGAGAGGTGACACGGGTCGGACTCTGGTAACTAGTTTAAATCATTTAAAATTATTTAAGAGTCTTTTTAATTGTTCTATAAGGTAGTTGAGTGCTCTAAGACGATGGCTAGAGGAGTCCAACTATTTTAAATCCTTTAGAATCATTTTAAAGTCTTTTAAATTTTCACACAAGCTAGCTGAGTGCTCTAAGAAGATGGCTAGAGGTTTCCAACCATTCTAAACCATTTAAAAGTCTTTTAAATTGTCCTGTAAGGTAGTTGGGTGGTCTAAGACGATGGCTAGAGGATCCTAACTATTTTAAACCCTTTCGAATCAATTAGGTTGTCCTTTTTTCAAAGAAATGGTTATACTTCGGTTAAAAATAATTTTTTTTTATACGTGAGCAAAATGCATGAAAGTCAAATAGAAGTAACAGAATAAATTATTTAGGTCACAAACTAACTAACATCTTTTGGGGCCGTGACTTGCCAACTGGTAACCGCACTTCACGCCCAAAATATATCACTTACCGAGATTCCAGGTGTCCCTTCCCCTGCGTAGCTCTGGAATGTGTGATCGCCACTTCACTAACATCTCGACACCACCAATGCCCGCACATTGCGTCCGACGGAGATGTCTCACTGCTCCATACGTAGCTGGAGACGTGGGATTGCCACACCCAGAGTTCTGCCTAGGTAGAGTTCGCAAAGAGCGCGTCCTCCACCCAGGTGTCCCTCCTCCTGCGTAGGTTGGTCCGCGGCAACATCTTTTGCAGAAACAAGCCGAAGTTTTAGTTCCAGTGCAACTGCTTATGGCTGCTACTGGCCATGTCTCGCTAGAAACATGGTCACTCCCCTATCCGCCAACTGGGGACGCGCCCGGTAGTTAGCCCAAACTCCGGGAACTAAACCTAACTTAACCAAATATAATAATAATAATAATAATAATTAATACTTTATTGACACATAAGTCAAAGGCGAGGTTCAGCCAATGGCTGCTCTTCCACCTAACCATAGTACATGATATGACATACAAAAGATATTTACAAAAAAATCAACAAATTTATAGGTATTTTACATTATTTTAGTAAAATGTAGCATAGAATTATTAAAAGAATTAATTACAAAGAATTATTTACATTGGTCAAAACTAAGTTTAAACATATTTTTCACATGATGTTTGAACGCATTCATTGGTAAAGACTTCAACTCTGATGGAATTTTATTATAATATGCAGGAGCAAGATACGAAAATGAGTTTTTAAATTTAATTTTCTTGAAGGAAGGTACTACATATAAATCTTTTTCACGTAGTGTATAATTGTATTGCTTAAAAACAAATTTTTCATATAAATAGTCGGGCAATCCAGTTAGCTTAATTTTATGTGTTAGACAAAGATAAGATATTTTGAGACGATCGTCAATGTGATTCATATTAGCGATAATGCGATATTTAGAAATATGATCGTATTTCCGCACACCATAAACATATATTAAGCATGAATTTTGAAAAAGAGTTATTTTCTGCTTATCTAATTGAGTCAAATGAGGCACATAAACACAAGCACAATAATCAAATAAAGATAGTACAAGGGAATTAACAAGGCGCAATTTTATCTGCGTAGAAAGAACATCGCGGAACAGGTACAAATGTCGAAGTTTCAATCTAGCTGCTGTAAGTTTCTTAAGTAAATGTGTTCTGAAATGTAAGTCTTGGTCTATATGCATACCTAGACTTTTTATTGTACTGCTACGTTGCAACTGAAGTCCGTCCAATATAATATTCGGCGTCTCAGTTGTACCCAATATTAACAATGGTGACTTGTCAGCATTAATTTTAAGGCCGTTGTTAGTAATCCACTGAACTAAATTGTCGAGATCTTTATTTATTACTGTGCTTGTTTCATTCATTTCTGAACTATTAAATGAAGCTAAAATCTGAGTGTCATCAGCATATGAATGTGAAGTACAGAAATTCAGAACTGTTGGCATGTCTGCAATATAGATTAAGAAAAATAAAGGCCCCAGAATTGATCCCTGTGGCACGCCACGCTTTAGAGAAAATGGAGCAGATAGTGAAGTAGTTGTATTAGTAGACATGTTCACGTGAAAAAATCTACTAGTTAAATAGCTTTTGCACCAGTTTATAGCGTTGTCACCGAAATTAAATTATTTCAGTTTTGCTAACAACAAATTGTGATCAACTAAGTCAAAAGCTCTTAAAAATCGATTTGTACTAGTACAGAAACCTGTGAGTTGTCATAATTTTTACGAATTGAATCAAAAACATTTAACAGACAGGTATTTGTGCTGTAACCATTTCTAAATCCTGATTGGGTGCTTGGCAGGATTCTATTTTCAATAGCAAAATTCATTATTTGATCACTACAAACTCTTTCAAGGACTTTAGACATTGTTGGTAAGATACTAATTGGCCGCAAATCATCGAATGCTACTAAATTTAAGTTTTTGGGAATTGGTTTAACTATTGCAAATTTCCAAACATCCGGTACCACACATTCTAATATGCAACAGTTTATAATATGCGTAATGTAATCTATTATTACTGGTAAAATTATACGGATCATTTTCAATGATATCCCATCAACACCAATTGCATTAGATTTAAGTTTATTTATAATTTTCATGACTGTATCTTGGTCTATACATTTGAAGCAAAAGTAATCATCTGTCTGTTTAGAATTCCTGTTATCAAGATAATAATTAATAGTATTAGGATTTATATTAGTAGTACCTACCTTGTCAAGTAAATAATTTCCATAATCTTGGGAATTTTCAAGAGTATCAGGAATATTTTTAATAGGATCATCATTAACACCTAAACATTTTAAATTATTCCATAGTTGACTAGAATTAAGGTTATTGTTAATGTTATATTGAAGAAAGGCTTGTTTTTCTTTACGAATAGCAGCTGTAGTTAAGTTTCTTAGCTGTTTATAATATACAAATTTTGCTTGAGTTTTATATTTTTTTAAATCGAGCAAGGCCTTATCTCTTTTTCTCTGCATTATTTGAATAACAGGAGGAATCCAGGGACAATATTGTTTAGTGATTTTAGCAGTTTTAGTTGGGGCATGTATATCAAATAATGCAGTTATATTACTATTAAGAAAATCTATTTTATCATTAATGTCATTAAGTTTTATAACCTGAATCCAGTCAACTAAGGTACAATCTGTAAAAAACATGTCTGAGTTGAAATTTTTTAAATCTCTATACGTAACAGTTTTATGTAAAACACTAGTCTTAGGTATGTTTAATTCACAGTACACACAATTATGGTCCGAGATATTGCTAGTATCCAGAACACCAGAATTTGTGCATATATTTTTATCTGATACTAGAATTATATCTATCAGAGATTTAGAAGACGGTCTAGTGTACTGTTCAATTATCTGATGCATTCCATTAAGTGATATTATATTAGACAAGAACTTGGTACGAAAATCATTAGATAACATATTAATGTTTACATCCCCTGCGCATATCAGATAATCAACTAACGGATTAAATTCAGCAAATATTGCATCCAGTACTTCCATATCTCTGTATAAATCTGCATGAGGGTTGTAAATGACTCCAAGACCTAATTTACGCTTATGAATAGTACACTGAATCCATAAGTGTTCAATATTATTTGCATATACGAAGCTAGTGTCTAAAATTTTAAACAAAATACTGTTACGGACATAGAATGCAACACCACCACCACGTTTGTGACATCTTTCTAAACTTACAAAATTATAACCATATAATAATGATGAAGAAGCAGTGTCGCTAATCCATGTTTCTGTAATCGCAATGATATCAAAATTACATTCATTTATAAATTCTTGAAATTTTAGAAAACATGAATTAAGCGATCTGACATTAATCTGACCAAATGTAAATTTACTATTATCGAGTTCAATGACTTCTATATTAGAAACAGCTGATATCGACATGAAACAAATATTGACAAAAAATAGCGAAATTGAACAATAATTTTAATAGAAGTTAATTAAACAATTCAAGACTGTAAAATTGAGTGACTGATTTTAAAATGGTCTGGCAATATATTTAAGACCATATTTTAGTAAGTAAATTAAAAAATTGAAGTAGGTAAATTTAAATTTACATAGTAGTTTTAAGTTTTTAAATAAATATCATACTGACATATAAGTGAAATAATAATTACAATAGGTATTATATTATGCTGTTCAGTTCCTCAGTGTTAGTAATAACATATTTTTTATCTTTGCCGTTTGAATTACGTTTAACAATAATTCGGCCTTCATGAGTCCAAACATTATTAAAAGAAAACTTATCTGAGGCAGATTTCAGGAGGGCTAATCTTGTTTTGGTGAGGTCTTCTCTAATAGTTATACCAGTGTCCCTAAGTTCCTTTTTCTTGATGAAAACTTTATTCCGTGAACGATAGCTAACAAATTTGACGATGACTGAGTGATTTACACCACTTTTAAATTTGCCAATTCTATGGCATCGATCTATATCGTTCACTGAAATGTCCACATGTAATTTGTCATGACACAGTTTAACCACACGCTCATCCATATTTTCTTCTCGGTCTTCGGACAGTCCAAAAATACGAATGTTATTTCTTCGCGTGTATTGTTCCAGATTGTCCACACCTTTACTAGCACTCATACAAACGTTTTTAATTTATTATTTTCTTCTTTCACTGATGCAATTTCCTTACTTAGAGCGTCAAATTTTGCATCAAATACTTTGCTCACTGCACTAGTTACTTCCTTTACGATTAACATTACAAACTCTTTATTAGATCCTATTTGCAACAATGTTTCACTGATCATTTGTTTTATCGAATCTTTATCATCGCGGGTAGGCATCTTGTACAGAGTAAATCACACTTCAAAATTTTAAATTTTAGCAAAAAGATAAATGTCGCCAGAGCACACAAATCACGTCTAGCCTCGTTGACAGTACATTTACAATATAACCTAACCTACGTAGTTGGAGACGTGGGATTGCCACACCCAGAGTTCTGCCTAGGCAGAGTTCGAAAAGAACGCGTCCTCCACCCAGGTGTCCCTCCTCCAGCGTAGTTTGGTCCACGGCAACAGCTTTTGCAGAAACAAGCCGGGGTTTTAGTTCCAGTGCCCCTGCTTATGGCTGCTACTGGCCATGTCTCGCTAGAAACATGGTCACTCCCCTATCCACCACCTGGAGACGCGTCCGGTAGTTAGCCCCAACCCCGGGAACTAATCCGAACCTAACCAAACTTAACATAATCTAACCTATGTAGCTGGAGACGTGGGATTGCCACACCCAGAGTTCTGGCCAGGTATATTTCGCAAAGAGCGCGTCCTCCAGCCAGGTGTTCCTCCTCCTGCGTAGCTTGGTCCGCGGCAACAGCTTTTGCAGAAACAAGCCGGGGTTTTAGTTCCAGTGCAACTGCTTATGGCTGCTACTGGTCATGTCTCGCTAGAAACATGGTCACTCCCCTATCTGCCACCTGTGGACGCACTCAGTAGTTAGCCCAAACCCCGGAAACTAAACCTAACTTAACCAAACTTAACGTAACCTAAGCTATGTAGCTGGAGACGTGGGATTGCCACACCCAGAGTTCTGCCTAGGTAGAGTTGGAAAAGAGCGCGTCTTCCTCCCAGGTGTCCCTCCTCCTGCGTAGCTTGGTCCGCGGCAACAGGTTTTGCAGAAACAGGCCGGGGTTTTAGTTCCAGTGCCCCTGCTTATGGCTGCTACTGGCCATGTTTCGCTAGCAACATGGTCACTCCCCTATCCGCCACCTGGGAACGTGCCCGGTAGTTAGCCCAAACCCCGGGAACTAAACCTAACTTAACCAAACATAACCTAACCTAAGTAGCTGGAGACGTGGGATTGCCACACCCAGAGTTCTGCCTAGGTAGAGTTCGAAAATAGCGCTTCCTCCAGCGAGATGTCCCTCCTTCTGCGTAGCTTGGTCCGCGGCAACAGCTTTTGCAGAAACAAGCCGCAGTTTTAGTTCCAGTGCCACTGCTTTTAGCTGCTACTGGCCATGTCTCGCTAGAAACATGGCCATCCGCCAGATGGAGACGCGCCCGGTAGTTAGCTCAAACCCTGGGAACTAAACCTAACTTAACCAAACATATCCTAACCTACGTAGCTGGAGATGTGGAATCGCCACACCCAGAGTTCTGCCTAGGTAGAGATCGCAAAGAGAGCGTCCTCCATCCAGGTTCTGAACAATATACAACATAGTATGGCATTATTGGGAATGAAAATTGGACAATGCATAACACATACTTTCGGGTCCGTGCACGGCGTTAAACAGTTGATGTGTGTAAAGCAGCCTAATTGTATTTTCCTTCAATTACATATACATTATTCGTGGGAAGTGTAGTATAATTGAGTAAAGATATTTCTAAAATATTGCCAGTATGCTCGTGCCATTTGGCTCAACATTCCCAATTGACACATGACGTAAGAAAAGCTGTCAGTGGTGTCTAAAGAGTATTACGCAATGTCAAATTTAGGTTAGGTATTTAATGGAATATAATCATAACAGATCTATTTCTGTTTTCTTTCAATATTTAATAAAGTCTATAACTAAAAATATTATCTTAAAAGCAACTGTTACCTATTTATCAAACGTCGCAGATTTATCATCATATTCCCTGAATTATATCTGTAAGAACTTGAAGATCATAATAATAATTAATATTTTTTATTAATATTTTGTCAATATGATGTCGTACCTTATAAATCTGTACTGCAACACTTCCCAGATTATATACCGAATACCGAGATGAGCATCTGTTGGTTCACTTCATTTTTTTTATAAAAGTGTTATTTTTCTAATGACTTAGTATCATTCGTGCAGGAGTATTAAATTTTTATCATATCTCTTCATTTCTAAAATAACGAAGACAATTTTTAATAATAGGTTATTATCTTATTGTCATTTCAATAACCATTTATGAAATTTTAATTTCTTAACATTAGGTTTAAAAAGAATAAACGTATACCTCGTTCACAGAATAGAATACGTTCAACCAGCCTTACAATCAGTCAGAAAGTCAATAAAATATCATCTAATATTTGTTCAAATACCGATTATAAGGAATTTAATGCAGAACAACTTATATTTGAAAGTTTTTTTAATATCTTTATTCGTTTAGCTGATATTGAATATTAAGTAGATTGTTAGCAGCCCGCATCTCAATATTGACAAGAAAATTTTATCAAATACATTTAAATAGTTATTTTTGTATTATATATGGATGTAGTTGGTTGTTCTTGATTGTTTATTAATAAAATAACAATGAATGCAACAATAAATTAAATTACAACAATGGAAAGACAACAATTTAAAAATAGAGTAGTTATGTAAAATATATATAATTGGTTATTCGTACGTCTTTTGAAGTAATATTTTGTGCCTTTAAACAAGTACCAAAAAAGAGAGATGACACGGGTCGGACGCTGGTAGACCTGGAGAAAAATACAAACGTTACCACTGGGACGTCTACGATTGCTCGCTTGGGCGTGGCACAAGTAATATTTTGTGCCTTTAAACAAGTACCAAAAAAGAGAGGTGACACGGGTCGGACTCTGGTAACTAGTTTAAACCATTTAAAATTATTTAAAAGTCTTTTTAATTGTTCTATAAGGTAGTTGAGTGCTCTAAGACGATGGCTAGCGGAGTCCAACTATTTTAAATCGTTTAGAATCATTTTAAAGTCTTTTAAATTTTCACACAAGCTAGCTGAGTGATCTAAGACGCTGGATAGAGGTTTCCATCTATTTTAAACAATTTAAAAGTCTTTTAAATTATACTGTAAGATAGTTGGGTGGTCTAAGACGATGGTTACAGGATCCTAACTATTTTAGACCCTTTCGAATCAATTAGGTTCCCCTTTTTTCACAGAAATTTTTTTTATACGAGAGCAAAATGCATAAAAGTCAAATAGAAGAAACAGAATAAATCATTTAGGTCACAAACTAACTAACATCTTTGGGGGCCGTGATTTGACGACTGGTAACCGCACTTCACGCGCAAAATATATCACTTACCGAGATCCCAGGTGTCTCTCGCCCTGCGTAGCTCGGGCACGTGAGATCGCCACTTCTCTAACATCTCGACACCACCAGCGCCCGCACATAGCGTCAGACGGAGATGTCTCACAGCTCCATATGTAGCAGGAGAGGTGGGATTGCCACACCCAGAGTTCTGCCTAGGTAGAGTTCGCAAAGAGCGCGTCCTCCACCCAGGTGCCCCACCTCCTGCGTAGGTTGGTCCGCGGCAACAGCTTTTGCAGAAACATGCCGGGGTTTTAGTTCCAGTGCCCCTGCTTATGGCTGCTAATGGCTGCTAATGGCCATGTCTCGCTAGAAACATGGTCACTCTCCTATCCGCCACCTGGGGACGCGCCCGTTAGTTAGCCCAAACCCCATGAACTAAACCTAACCAAACTTAATATAACCTAACCTACGTAGCTGGAGACGTGGGATTGCCACACCCAGAGTTCTGCCTAGGTAGAGTTCGCAAAGAGCGCGTCTTCCACCCAGGTGTCCCTCATCCTGCGTTTCTTGGTCCGCGGCAACAGCTTTTTCAGAAACAAGCCGCAGTTTTTGTTCCAGTGACACTGCTTATGGCTGCTACTGGCCATGTCTCGCTAGAAACGTGGTCACTCCCCTATCCGCCACCTGGGGATGGCTCCCGGTAGTTAACTCAAACCCCGGGAACTAAACCTAGCTTAACCAAACATAACCTAACCTACGTATCTGGAGACGTGGGATCGCCACACCCAGAGTTCTGCCTAGGTAGAGTTCGCAAAGAGAGCGTCCTCCACCTAAGTGTCCCTCCTCCTGCGTAGCTTGGTCCGCGGCAACAGCTTTTGCAGAAACAAGCCGGGGTTTTAGTTCCAGTGCCACTGCTTATGGCTGCTACTGGCTATGTCTCGCTAGAAACATGGTCACTCCCCTATCCGACACCTGGGGACGCTCCCTATAGTTAGCCCAAACACCGGTAACTAAACCTAACCTAACCAAACGTAACATAACCTAACCTACGTAGGTGGAGACGTGGGATTGCCACATCCAGAGTTTTGCCTAGGTAGAGTTCGCAAAGAGCGCGTCTTCCACCCAGGTGTCCCTCCTCCTGCGTAGCTTGATCCGCGGCAACAGCTTTTGCAGGAAAAAGCCGTAGTTTTAGTTCCAGTGCCACTGCTTATGGCTGCTACTGGCCATGTCTCGCTAAAAACATGGTCACTCCCCTATCGGCCACCTTGGGATGCGCCCGGTAGTTAGACCAAACCCCGAGAACTAAACCTAACTTAACCAAACCTAACATAACCTAACCTACGTAGCTGGAGACGTGGGATCGCCACACACAGAGTTCTGCCTATGTAGAGTTCGCAAAGAGAGCGTCCTCCACCCAGGTGTCCCTCTTCCTGCGTAGCTCGGTCCGCGGGAACATCTTTTTCAGAAATAAGCCGGGGTTTTAGTTCCAGTGCCACTGCTTATGGCTGCTACTGGCCATGTCTCGCTAGAAACATGATGAATTTATAGAAATTACAATTAATTATAGATACAAAAATATCTGACAGAAGAGAACAGGGATAGTACGTCGATAGGAATTTTACAACTATATTGTATACATATATGTTGTTTGGTGTCAAATGTGTTGTCTGATGTTAGGTTCTGAAGAATATACAACATAGTATGGCATTATTGGGAATGAAAATTGAACAATGCATAACACATACTTTCGGGTCCGTGCACGGCGTTAAACAGTTGATGTGTGTAAAGCAGCCTAATTGTATTTTCCTTCAAATACATATACATTATTCGTGGGAAGTGTAGTATAATTTAGTAAATATATTTCTAAAATATTGCCAGTATGCTCGTGTCATTTGGCTCAACTTTCCCGATTGACACATAACGCAAGAAAAGCTATGTCAGTGGTGTCTAAGGAGTATTACGCAATGTCAAATTTAGGTTAGGTATTTAATGGAATATAATCTTAAAGATCTATCTCTATTTTCTTTCAATATTTAATGAAGTCTATAACTAAAACTATTATCTTAAAATCAACTGTTACCTATTTGTTAAACGTCACAGATTTATCATCATATTCCCTGAATTACATCTGTAAGAACTTGAAGATCATAATAATAATTAATATTTTTTATCAATATTTTGTCAATATGATTTCGTACCTTATAAATCTGTACTGCAACACTTCCCAGATTATGTACCGAATACCGAGATGAGCATCTGTTGGATCACTTCATCTTTATATATAAAAGAAAGTCGGGTTAGTTACACCATTTATAACTCAAGAACGGCTGGACCGATTTTGATGATCTAAGATTTGTTGGATTCGTCTTCGCCCCGAATAGCAGAATAACTATTAAAATATCGATTTACGTAAAAAAAACAAAAAAAATATTACAGGGGTTAGAACACATTGTACTTTTATTTTTTCACTCTGTGGATAGATGTCGCTAAATTGGCTGCGTTTTACTTTTCCACTATGTGAATAGATGTCACTAAATTGGCTGCGTTACAGTATAATTATAAAGAGCATAGAATTCTTAAAAGTAGTGTACTAAATTGGCTGCGTTACAGTATAATTAGAAAGAGCATAGGATTCTTAAAAGTAGTATACTAATTTCACACAGAATATATGAGAAATAGACCATATTACTATCTCAATACGCATGCTCATAATGCACCAATCATATGCTAGGAAGTACAGCTAAAATCAAACCAATGTATTTTAAAGTAAAATATCATTTTATCTAAACGTAAATGAATGATAATTTTTTTATACAAGTTATATTTTATTTTTTACTATCGGATTTTGCCCTTGTAATATATAAATAATCAATACAGTAATATTAAAATAAATATTAAAATTTGAAAATTTTAAGCGCCAATTTGCTCTTCTGTCATCTGTCACTGGCCGATAACCTCAAACTTACGTTTTGTTGTGATTGTTTTGTGAAGTGTGAATTTTGTTTGAAAAATTCCTGGGTACAATTGTTCCGTCCCGGATTGTAATTTGAATTCATTAATTAATAAGGCAATATCTTTTCATTTCTTTCCCAAGATTAGTAAACAGACCAAAATTTCAAATTAAAGATTTATGTCAACTTCAAACTGGCGGCAATAAAACTGTCACAATTTATGCGCACATGCGCATATGCATCACCGTTCGAGTCACATGGCGTCACAAACATTAGTATTGCCAACATAATTAGAAAAAAATAGAAAAAAAGTTTGTCACCCTGGCACGCTTTTTTCATTTCATAAATTTGCAGGCAGAGGCGCTATAGAAAATAATATGGTCTATTCTCGGAACATTCCATTGTCGCTGCCTGTCAGTATATAACCAATAAAGTTACCTGTAGATTTGTTAGTTTTTTTGCGAGTGTTTAAATAATAAATCTTATTTGTTTTCTTATAATTTGTGCGAGAATTATTATTAAAAATGCCGCGACCCAGAAGATCTAATCTTTCCCAACAAAGCCGTAATGCAATTCGGCTTCGTAACACTGCGAATCAATCCACCGAAGAAGAACGGGAAATCGCACGAGAAGAGCGCCGCGATAGTATGGCCCGACTTCGTGCATCTCAAACACAAGAGGAAATAGAGGCAGCCCGTGAAACATCTCGGTTGGCAATGAGAAATCGTCGAGATCAACAAATGTCGCCTGTTCCCGTGTCGGACAACCATCAACATTATTTATTTACGCGCCAGAAAACAAAACTAAAAATGTTGTGTATCAAAAAGCATTACAATAAACACTATGTTTTCGAAATAATTATTAATTTAAAATTAATTCCACTTCAAATTGAATATTCATAGTTAAGACAGGACAACGTCTGTCGGGTCAGCTAGTTTTTTTTATAAAAGTGTTACTTTTCTAATGACTTAGTATCATTCGTGCATGAGTATTAAATTTGTATCATATCTCTCTATTCCTAAAATAACGAAGACAGTTTTTAATAATAGGTTATTATCTTATTGTCATTTCAATAACCTTTTATGAAATTTTAATTTCTTAACATTAGGTTTAAATAGAATAAACGTATACCTTGTTCACAGAATAGAACACGTCCTTTTGGCTACTATATTTGCAATCTCAAAAGAAAAGATTATTTTATCAACCAGCTTACCTTACAATCATCTAATACTCAGAAAGCGGGTAATGGCAAACGATATGAGAACTGAGCACTCACTACATTCTTTTATGTGGACATTTACAAAACGAACTGTTTCATTACTATCGTTACGAAATAATTACAATTAATAATGAGTTGTCATAGTGATACTCATTGTTATTACTAATATGTGTGCTGGTTGGTCAACAACTTCTAGTAAACTAGAAAATAAATTGTTCAAATAAGAGTTATAGGGTATACATGGGACCACAAAATGTTTACGGTTTAGAAGTTATAACGAAATGAAATTTTGAATTAAAAATATCTTCGAAACTAAAAAAGATATTAAAGTGCGGTTTAGACGATTGTATTTCTCGTCTTTCAATTAACATATAATGAATTTTTGAAAATGAAAAAAAAATAAAAAAGTGTAATTTTTCAATTGTAAATAAGTTTTGAACCAAGCGAGCTAGAAAAAAATTGTTGAAATATATATTGTTGAGAATTTTTAGGCGCTTCGACTGTTGGCAACTTTGATACAAAAATTTTGCTAGTTTAGAAGTTATATCAAAAAGAAGTTTGAATTTAAAATATCTGTAAAACCGATTTAGATAGAGAGAATTTGTTCAAATACCGATTATAGGGAATTTAATGGGGAACAACTTATATTTGAAAGTTTTTTTAATATCTTTATTCGTTTAGAAGGTATTGAATATTAAATAGATTGTTAGCAGTCCGCATCCTAATATTGACAAGAAAATTTTGTCAAATACATTTAAATAGTTATTTTTGTATTAAATATGAATGTAGTTGATTGTTTATTAATAAAATAACAATGAAAGCAACAATAAATTAGATTACAACAATGGAAAGACAACAATATAAAAATAGAAATGTGATGTAAAATATATATAATTGGTTATTCGTACGTCTTTTGAAGTAATATTTTGTGCCTTTAAACAAGTACCAAAAAAGAGAGATGACACGGGTAGAACGCTGGTAGACCTGGAGAAAAACACAAACGTTACGACTGGGACGTCTACGATTGCTCGCTTGGGCATGGCAGAAGTAATAATTTGTGCCTTTAAACAGGTCCCAAAAAAGAGAGGTGACACGGGTCGGACTCTGGTAACTAGTTAAAGCATTTAAAATTATTTAAGAGTCTTTTTAATTGTTCTATAA
The DNA here is from genome assembly GCA_911728475.2 of Pterostichus madidus. NCBI lineage: Eukaryota > Metazoa > Arthropoda > Insecta > Coleoptera > Carabidae > Pterostichus > Pterostichus madidus. The sequence goes on along the minus strand of OU452309.1, from coordinate 19,166,613 downwards.
GGTAGTTGAGTGCTCTAAGACGATGGCTAGAGGAGTTCAACTATTTTAAATCCTTTAGAATCATTTTAAAGTCTTTTAAATTTTCACACAAGGTAGCTGAGTGCTCTAAGCCGATGGCTAGAGGTTTCCAACTATTCTAAACCATTTAAAAGTCTTTTAAATTGTCCTGTAAGATAGTTGGGTGGTCTAAGACGATGGCTAGAGGATCCTAACAATTTTAAACCTTTTCGAATCAATTAGGTTGTCCTTTTTTCAAAGAAAACTTCAGGTAAAAATATGGGATGGCTAGCTCGGTGGTATGAAGTCGGCCTGTGGATCCTGAGGTCCCTGGTTCGATTCCCACAGGCGACAAATTTTCATAATTTGAAAAAGCTATCCCTGTGGCTCCGCCACCACTAACATGTTTGGAGGCCGTGATTTGACGACTGGTAACCGCACTACACGCGCATAATATATCACTTACCGAGATCTGCTTCTGTAGAGTGCCACACCCAGTAATGGGTAGAAGGCGTGATAATATATTTATTTTATTTTAAAAATAGTTTTTTTTATACGAGAGCAAAATGCATAAAAGTCAAATACATGTAACAGAATAAATTATTTAGGTCACAAACTAACTAACATCTTTGGGGGCCGTGATTTGACGACTGGTAACCGCACTTCACGCGCAAAATATATCACTTACCGAGACCCCAGGTGTTCCTCCCTCTGCGTAGCTCGGGCACGTGAGATCGCCACTTCTCTAACATCTCGACGCCACCAGTGCCCGCACATAGCGTCCGACGGAGATGTCTCACTGATCCATACGTAGCTGGAGAGGTGGGATCGCCACACCCAGAGTTCTGCCTAGGTAGAGTTCGCAAAGAGAGCGTCCTCCACCCAGGTGTCCCTCCTCCTACGTAGCTTCGTCCGCGGCAACAGCTTTTGCAGAAACAAGCCGCGGTTTTAGTTCCAGTCCCACTGCTTATGGCTGCTACTGGCCATGTCTCACTAGAAACGTGGTCGCTCCCCTATCCGCCACCAGGGGACGCGCCCGGTAGTTAGCTCAAACCCCGGGAACTAAACCTAACTTAACCAATCATAACCTAACCTACGTAGCTGGAGACGTGGGATCGCAACATCCATAGTTCTGCCTAGGTAGAGTTCGCAAAGAGAGCGTCGTCCACCCAGGTGTCCCTCCTCCTACGTAGCTTGGTCCGCGGCAACAGCTTTTGCAGAAACAAGCCGGGGTTTTAGTTCCAGTGCCACAGCTTATAGCTGCTACTGGCCATGTCTCGCTAGAAACATGGTCACTCCCCTATCCGCCACCTGGGGACGCGCCCGGTAGTTAGCCCAAACGCCGGGAACTAAACCTAACCTAACCAAACTTAACATAACCTAACCTACGTAGGTGGAGTCGTGGGATTGCTACACCCAGAGTTCTACCTAGGTACAGTTCGCAATGAGAGCGTCCTCCACCCAGGTATCCCTCCTCCTGCGTAGCTTGGTCCGCGGCAACAGCTTTTGCAGAAACAAGCCGGGGTTTTAGTTCCAGTGCCACTGATTATGGCTGCTACTGGCCATGTCTCGCTAGAAACATGGTCAGTCCCCTATCCGCCACCTGGGGACGCGCCCGGTAGTTAGCCCAAACCCCGGAAACTAAACCTAACCTAACCAAACTTTCTTACACTTTCGTTTCGACTCAACCTTTTCCGTCTTTATTTCCTCTTTTCTTCTTTCGCCACTAGTTGCCTAAAACTTATTTTTCAAACTTCATTAATTTATGTTCTACTCACCTTGTCTAATCATTTCAGTTTTCTTTATTTCATTCATTCTGCTCTATTTTTCAAAGATTAGGTTATCACGTGTACTTTTGTTTTAGTATTTAGTCTTGCGAGTTGTAGAATATTGTTCGAGTCATGTTAATTCCTTTTATTTCCTTATGTATAGGTGTCGTCTTGAGCTAGTGTTTCTGTCGCCTGTTGGTTCGTTTACCGTTCCAGGGATGCTCTGCGAGGGAATTGCGTTTTGGAATCATGGCGAAATCATTTAAAACGATTCCTGTCATTGCGGATGAATCAATTAGGCACCAATTAGTGGATGCGCGAAAAATTACGGAATTATACTGCTTCCGACTTACCTTTTTCCGTTGATTGAGAAAATCAGAGTTCGAAGTGAGAAGTGTGTTGGCTGATTTTTTTGATTTTACGTTTTGCGATTTTGTGTGCTTTCGACGTTAAAATCATACCGATTTATTCGGGATTTAAGAATCGCACGATCTTTTTTTGGAGTAGTGTATTCCGCGGAGTTGCTCCGGATTTAGTTTTCATTACGAAGTCTTCTGTTTTTTGCTTGCAACTTTAAAGCCGCCTACCAACTCAGGTAAATGTATAATGAAGTAATTTTTCCGCGTCCGTTTTTTTTGTTTTCATTAATTTGATTAATTCCCAAATACAGTATCGTTCCGCTTACGCTATGATTCTAATCGTAAATTCTCTTTCAGGCTTTTTCTTTCTTCGTTTTCGTCTTTTCGTTTTTTTGTTTCTTCACTCTCGGTCCGTTGACCGATTGTTTAGTTCATCTCTTTTGCTACGTGTTGCCGAACGTGGATTTTTGGAAACGAGGCCGTAGTTTTGAGTTCTTGAAGTTCGCGCTTCCTTTTCCAACTCTACGCCTCGCCCAAAAATTGTTGGTGACGTCACGCCGCCGCCATCTTCTCTCGACCGCACCCTTTTGGCGCCATTTTGAGTTTGAATTCATCGCCATCTTCCCGAACAAGCCAAACTGCGTCAGAGCTGCCACCTAGGAGACAGCTAAGCGAAACTTTTTGTTTTATTTATGTTACATTTATTTAACACTGGGGTTATTAAGTATTATTTCGTAATTTAGTTTTATGTACTAGTATTTTGTAAAATCTGATCAAGCGGTATTTAGGTGTTTTTGTTTTGATTGTAAGACAGCTTGTCAGATTTTAGCAGTGTGTTGTTCGTGCGCCGGATAGGTGTAGGTCTGCGTTAGTTTCATACACTAGTCCACGAGGACAAGCTACGCTGGTACCACCGCGGCTCCGACTTCGTGTTGTTTGTTTCACTGGGTATTTTGACCCCGAGCGCAGTCCTGAGCAGTATCAGGAAATCACGACGACCCACTGCCTTGTTTTCATTATTCTTTTTTACATTATATTTATGCGTTTCCCACGTTAATTTCACTTCATTAGATTCCTTTGCTTAGTTTATTTATTTTTTACTTTAAATTCACTTTTAACTTAAATTCCTTTGTCTTTTTTTAAAACGTAGCTTCATTGTTGTTATTTTAAATTCCTTTTTGTTGTATTTCATTTTTATTTAGTCAATATAATTCCCGCGTTATTTACGAGCGATTTTTTTATTTCGATATCTTTCCCCCTTACCTTCCCGAGACTGTAGCTCCGTATTTTGTCGGCCAAGTATCGTCGAACCATTCTCGGCCCAGACCGTCGGGAACTAAACCTAACTTAACCAAACATAACCTCACCTACGTAGCTTGTGACGTGGGATCGACACACCCAGAGTTCTGCCTAGGTAGAGTTCGCAAAGAGCGCGTCTTCCACCCAGGTGTCCCTCCTCCTGCGTAGCTTGGTCCGCGGCAACAGCTTTTACAGAAACAAGCCGCGGTTTTAGTTCCAGTGCCACTGCTTATGGCTGCTACTGGCCATGTCTTGCTAGAAACATGGTCACTCCCCTATCCGCCACCTGGGGACGCGCCCGGTAGTTAGCTCAAACCCCGGGAACTAAATCTAACTTAACCAAACATAACCTAACCTACGTAGCTGGAGACGTGGGATCGCCACACCCAGAGTTCTGCTTAGGTAGAGTACGCAAAGAGCGCGTCCTCCACACAGGTGTCCCTCCTCCTGCGTAGGTTGGTCCGCGGCAACAGCTTTTGCAGAAACAAACTGCGGTTTTAGTTCCACTGCCACTGCTTATGGCTGCTACTGGCCATGTCTCGCGAGAAACATGGTGAATTTAAAGAAATTAGAATTAATTATAGATACAAAAATATCTGACAGTAGAGAACAGGGATAGTTCGTCGATAGGAATTTTACAACTATATTGTATACATAAATGTTGTTTGGTGTCAATTGTGTTGTCTGATGTCAGGTTCTGAACAATATACAACATAGTATGGCATTATTGGGAATGAAAATTGAACAATGCACGGGTCCGTGCACGGCGTTATACAGTTGATATGTGTAAAGCAGCCTAATTGTATTTGCCTTCAAATACATATACATTATTCGTGGGAAGTGTAGTATAATTTAGTAAAGATATTTCTAAAATATTGCCAATATTTAATAAAGTCTATAACTAAAAATATTATCATAAAATCAACTGTTACCTATTTATGAACCGTCGCAGATTTATCATCATATTCCCTGAATTATATCTGTAAGAACTTGAAGATCATAATAATAGTTAATATTTTTTATTTTGAAAGAACATTTTTCAAATACATTTAAATAGTTATTTTTGTATTATATATGGATGTAGTTGATTGTTTATTAATAAAATTAATAAAATAACAATGAATGCAACAATAAATTAGATTACAACAATGGAAAGACAACAATATAAAAATAGAAATGTTATGTAAAATATATATATAATTGGTTATTCGTCTTTTGAAGTAATATTTTGTGCCTTTAAACAAGTACCAAAAAAGAGAGATGACACGGGTCGGACGCTGGTAGACCTGGAGAAAAACACAAACGTTACGACTGGAACGTCGACGATTGCTCGCTTGGGCGTGGCAGAAGTAATATTTTGTGCCTTTAAACAAGTACCAAAAAAGAGAGGTGACACGGGTCGGACTCTGGTAACTAGTTTAAACCATTTAAAATTATTTAAGAGTCTTTTTAATTGTTCTATAAGGTAGTTGAGTGCTCTAAGAAGATGGCTAGAGGAGTCCAACTATTTTATATACTTTAGAATCATTTTAAGTCTTTTAAATTTTCACACAAGCTAGCTGAGTGATCTAAGACGATGGCTAGAGGTTTCCATCTATTTTAAACGATTTAGAAGTCTTTTAAATTATCGTGTAAGATAGTTGCGTGGTCTAAGTTCCAGTGCCACTGCTTATGGCTGCTACTGGCCATGTCTCACTAGAAACATGGTCACTCCCTTATCCACCAACTGGGGACACGCCCGGTAGTTAGCACAATCCCCGGGAACTAAACCTAACCTAACCTACGTAGGTGGAGACGTGGGATTTCCACACCCAGAGTTCTGCCTAGGTAGAGTTCGCAAGAGCGCGTTTCCACCCAGGTGTCCCTCCTCCTGCGTAGCTTGGTCCGCGGCAACAGCTTTTGCAGAAAAAAGCCGCGGTTTTAGTTCGAGTGCCACTGCTTATGGCTGCTACTGGCCATGTCTCGCTAGAAACATGGTCACTCCCCTATCCGCCACCTGCGGACGCGCCCGGTAGTTAACCCAAACCTCGGGAACTAATCCTTTTTTTTTTAACGTGGGTAGGGGGAAAATCTTCATAAGACACCCCGAATCTTGCCGAGACCCGGGGTAGTGTAAGATTCTTACTCACTAAAACCCCCCTTCCTTCCGTCCAAGGATACAGAGGCACCGCTTGCGCATAACTTCCCTGCACTATTGTTGTCCGGCTAAGGCGTCCTGTTAGGGTCGTCTGCTATTCTCTCTATTCTTTTTTCATCTTCCTCTTTCTTTTGGATCGCTGCCCACTCATTTGCCCTCTGCAACATTAGCTCGATTATGTTACCTACCCTGATATTATGCTTAATGGTCTGCTCTGCCAGTTCCCTATAATCGCTCCATCTGGGACATCCGAAAATCGTGTGTTCCGGGGAGTCATCTTCGCCGCAGTAGAGGCTTGCTGGTGTTTCTACCCTACCTATCCTGAATAAGTAACTCTGGAAGCAGCCGGGTCCACTCACGAGCTGCGACAAGTGGTATTCCACCTCTCCGTGCTCTCGCCCTAGCCACACAGCTATTTCTGGTATGAGCTTGTGGGCCCACTCACTACTCGGACTCGCTTCCCAGCGCTCTTGCCACTTGTTCCACCTCCTACTTAGCATAACGGCCTTATCAGGTCTGTTCTTCGCCTGCAATCCCAACACACGTTCTTCCACAATCAGTTCCATAGGCGCAAGGCGAGCCAGAACCTCAGCCACTTCGGTAGAGATCGTCCGATATCTTCTACAGATCCCTATCGCAAGCTTCCTGTTGACGGATCTTATGAGCTTTAGTCTGGTGCCGTATTTAATGGCCGTTCCCCATACTGGCGCCGCGTACATGATAACGCTCTGCGCAGCCGCTGCCAGCAGCTTCCTCTTACACTCCGATGGACCGGAGATCCTGGGAAAAAGGCGCTTTAGCGCCAAAATGCTCCTATCTGCCTTGTTTATAACGTATTTTAGGTGCAACTATATTGTATACATATATGTTGTTTGGTGTCAAATGTGTTGTCTGATGTCAGGTTCTGAACAATATACAACATAGTATGGCATTATTGGGAATGAAAATTCAACATTGCATAACACATACTTTCGGGTCCGTGCACGGCGTTAAACAGTTGATGTGTGTAAAGCAGCCTAATTGTATTTGCCTTCAAATACATACACATTATTCGTGGGAAGTGTAGTATAATTTAGTAAAGATATTTCTAAAATGTTGATGAATATTTAATGTTCGTTGAAAGTGAAAGAATTGGGAAACAGGTGGAATTTAGGTGGAGGTGGAAAAAGTTTACATGTTGATGCTAATTTATTGATATATTTCGACCACTTCAGCTATACAAAAATAAAAATACAAATCAGAATTTACGGATAACAATAAGATAATAGATAAAGAGTATTTACAATAAAAATATCAACTTACATTAGTGTGATCATGAGTGATACGTATAGCGGTGAGGGGTGACTGAACGATTGACACAAATGGTGGTGTAAATAAGAGTTGGGCAGCACAAACAAATGAGAAGTAAAAGAACTAATTTAACAAAGTAACGCTTTTTCTCAACAGGTGGCGTCTGCATCAGATTTCGCTGTCGGTAATGAATTTGTCTATCAAAAGCTTGTATTGAGGGTGTAAATTATTGGTATCAGTGCGGAGATTAATGGAATTGCGATCTGCGCTGATGTAGATCATTTCAAGAAAGTTACGTGACCTATAGTTTGCACAAGTGTGAAGTATGCGGGTGTCTTTGAAGTTAAAAGTGTGTGTCATGTTGATGGCGTGTTGTGTGAGTTCAGTTTGGTGTTGTATATTCTGTTGATGTGGGTTGGTTTTATACCTGTTAATGGTAGTGTGGTGTTGTTGTATTCGTCTCTTGAGTGATTGTGAGGTTTGACCTATATATGTAGCTTGGCAATTATTGCAATTAATTGAATAAATGAGATTGGATTTTAGCTCTTTATGAATTTTAGCTTTGGTTTGTGTGAAGAGGGAATTGAGTGTATGGTTAAGTTTATCAGCTATAATGGTTGTGTCTGATTTGAGTGTGATCTTAAGTTTTTCTGATAAGTGTGGAATATAGGTCAGTGGGGCATGTATAATGTGTGTGTTATTGTGTGTGAGTATGTTTGTGTGTGCGTGCGTGAGTGGGGCTGTATCGAGTTGAATAAATATTTGCAAAGAATGGGTTTGGGGAAGCCGTTGTTGGAAAGTTCATTAAAAATAAAATTTAAGTTTTTTTGGTGAAAGGCAATGTTGCTAAGGGTTAGAGTTCTATGTTTGAGATTTTTTATTAAGTTAATTTTGTATTTGAGTGGGTGTGAAGAATGGAAATTAATGTATCTGCCGGTGTGGGTCGGTTTGTGGAACCAGTCTAGGATTATTTGCCCGGAGGCTTGGTGGATCACAAATTATCTTTAATGTACCTATAAACATCTGGTTTCCGCACACGCACATAGTGACGCCTATAACCTTACTTGCACATCAACACGTGCTTTTGTGCAATTCCTCACATTCTCTACAACTCTAATGTTCAATCCTATTATTTAATTCCTCGTTTGTCCAATACCACGCAGTAGAGTTTGGTTTTTCTGTTTCCCCTTCGTTGATAATTGGTATAACAATAAAATAATTTTCACTCATCCTATTCGCTTACATCCCATTTCCACCTCCATTCCTCCAAGCACTCATGAAGACATCACAACAGCAGAAGACGATGGCATCGATTATACACCACACCACCTTCACACGGTCTGTAAGAGAACAACAGATGCAGCACACAAGAACTTCTTTCTACAACTACATCTCCACTACCTATGGCCTCACTACCACTAGAGCCATGAAGAACATAGCTAACAATTCCAAGAAACTAGCACTTTACAACAACCATCGCATTTTTCTCACCAGATGCCGTCTGCAACAGGTATTTCCCGTAACGTAATCAGCAAATGTATTAACATCCACAACAACCCGACTTTATACAAGAAATTACACAGTCATATTTTCCTTCTTAAAAAACAATCCCTCAACTTTGAAATCAAGAATTGTTACAGCACCATTGCACACATTAAACAACAACTCAAACATGCGTACTCCCACATTGCACACATTTTACCACACAATACACTAGAACACTTTCAACACACTCAAAACTTTACATACAATAAAATATTCGAACGCACAAAAATCAAACACATTAGTAAATTTTGCAGACTTTCCAAACTTCAACAAATCCCCTTACAAGAAATCTTTCCCAGTCACACAACCAAGCCTTGGCTCATCAATACATCTAACACCACAATTCCACCTGACGTACAAACAATTTTAAGCCTAGGTCCCAAATTCAACCTTAATCCAGCCCACAACAACATTAACATTCCCACACTAATCACAGAAACCGAAAATATTGTATCCCTCTTACCCACCGCTCAACAAAACACTGCCAGGCTACAGTCGATTAACACCATCCACAACTTCCTACATAAAGTCAAACCTCCCGATCCGTATTCAACAACTATCAACACCGCAGTACAAGCAACTAAATCCTTTCTAAAAGATAATTATGACATTATCGTCACGAGAGCTGACAAGGGCCAAGCCACGGTCATTATCAATAGATCCGACTATCTCAGTAAAATCACCACCCTAATTAATGACACTAATACCTATAAACCCTTAAACAAAGATCCTACATCCTCCTATCAAACTAAAATAAACAACTTCATTTCAGTTCTCGAAAATAATAAATACATTCCCGACAGTACCGCTAAATCGCTCAAAACTAATAATGCCATGTCTCCTCGCATTTATGGACTCCCCAAGATGCATAAACCAAATCATCCCTTGCGCCCCGTTACCTCCTCAATACAAGCCCCTAATTATAAATTCTCTAAATTCCTCAGCCAAATCCTCAAAAACATTACTGGTGAACATTTAGATTACACACATGATTCATTTACATTTGCTACTTTTATCAATAACTTCACAATTTCACCTAACTTTATTCTTATCTCTCTTGATGTAACATCACTGTACACTAATATTCCCCTTGACCTTATAATTAAAATCATTGTTGAAAATTGGAACAAAATAGAAACACATACAACCATCCCTTGTCATTTATTTATTCAAGCCATAGAATTATGTTTTAGTACAATTTTTTTAAATACAACGATAAATTTTATAGTCAAATCTATGGTACGCCTATGGGATCTCCCTTGTTAGCCCCCTTGGCCGATATAGTCATGGAATATCTTGAAAACGCCATCTTTCCCAACATCCCATTCACTTTTCCGTTCTTCAAGCGCTATGCTGATGATATCATAACGTGTATTCCTTGTGATCAGGTCGATACCACGATCGATGCTTTTAATGCATTCCACCCACGTTTACAATTCACTTGTGAACTGGAAAAAAATCATCAAATTAGCTTTCTTGACATCACCCTTATCCACCAAGCCTCCGGGCAAATAATCCTAGACTGGTTCCACAAACCGACCCACACCGGCAGATACATTAATTTCCATTCCTCACACCCACTCAAATACAAAATTAACTTAATAAAAAATCTCAAACATAGAACTCTAACCCTTAGCAACATTGCCTTTCACCAAAAAAACTTAAATTTTATTTTTAATGAACTTTCCAACAACGGCTTTCCCAAACCCATTCTTTGCAAATATTTATTCAACTCGACACAGCCCCACACACGCACGCACACACAAACATACTCACACACAATAACACACACATTATACATGCCCCACTGACCTATATTCCACACTTATCAGAAAAACTTAAGATCACACTCAAATCAGACACAACCATTATAGCTGATAAACTTAACCATACACTCAATTCCCTCTTCACACAAACCAAAGCTAAAATTCATAAAGAGCTAAAATCCAATCTCATTTATTCAATTAATTGCAATAATTGCCAAGCTACATATATAGGTCAAACCTCACAATCACTCAAGAGACGAATACAACAACACCACACTACCATTAACAGGTATAAAACCAACCCACATCAACAGAATATACAACACCAAACTGAACTCACACAACACGCCATCAACATGACACACACTTTTAACTTCAAAGACACCCGCATACTTCACACTTGTGCAAACTATAGGTCACGTAACTTTCTTGAAATGATCTACATCAGCGCAGATCGCAATTCCATTAATCTCCGCACTGATACCAATAATTTACACCCTCAATACAAGCTTTTGATAGACAAATTCATTACCGACAGCGAAATCTGATGCAGACGCCACCTGTTGAGAAAAAGCGTTACTTTGTTAAATTAGTTCTTTTACTTCTCATTTGTTTGTGCTGCCCAACTCTTATTTACACCACCATTTGTGTCAATCGTTCAGTCACCCCTCACCGCCATACGTATCACTCATGATCACACTAATGTAAGTTGATATTTTTATTGTAAATACTCTTTATCTATTATCTTATTGTTATCCGTAAATTCTGATTTGTATTTTTATTTTTGTATAGCTGAAGATGGCCCTATTCAGTGGTCGAAATATATCAATAAATTAGCATCAACATGTAAACTTTTTCCACCTCCACCTAAATTCCAACTGTTTCCCAATTCTTTGACTTTCAACGAACATTAAATATTCATCAACAATCTTTACAAGTCAAGATTCCCTATCACATGTTTCTAAAATATTGCCAGTATGCTCGTGTCATTTGGCTCAACTTTCCCGATTGACACATAACGCAAGAAAAGCTATGTCAGTGGTGTCTAAGGAGTATTACGCAATGTCAAATTTAGGTTAGGTATTTAATGGAATATAAACTTAACAGATCTATCTCTGTTTTCTTTCAATATTTAATAAAGTCTATAACTAAAAATATTATCTTAAAAGCAACTGTTACCTATTTATTAAACGTCGCAGATTTATCATCATATTCCCTGAATTATATCTGTAAGAACTTGAAGATCATAATAATAATTAATATTTTTTATCACTTTTTGTCAATATGAAGTCGTACCTTATAAATCTGTAGTGCAACATTTCCCAGATTATGTACCGAATACCGAGATGAGCATCTGTTGGTTCACTTCATTTTTTTTTTATAAAAGTGTTACTTTTCTAATGACTCAGTATCATTCGTGCAGGAGTATTAAATTTTTATCATATCTCTTCATTTCTAAAATAACGAAGACAGTTTTTAATACTAGGTTTCTATCTTATTGTCATTTCAATAACCTTTTATGAAATTTTAATTTCTTAACATTAGGTTTAAAAATAATAAACGTATACCTTGTTCACAGAATAGAACACGACCTTTTGGCTACTATATTTGCAATCTCGTAAGAAAAGATTATTTCATCAACCAGCTTATTTTACAATCAGTCAGAAAGTCAATAAAATATCATCTAATACCCAGAAAGCGGGTAATGGCAAACGATATGAGAACTGAGCACTCACTACATTCTTCTACGTGGACATTTACAAAACGAACTGTTTCATTACTATCGTTACGAAATAATTACAATTAATAATGAGTTGTCATAGTGATACTCATTGTTATTACTAATATGTGTGCTGGTTGGTCAATAACTTCTAAACCAAGGAAACTAGAAAACAAAATTGTTCAAATAAGAGTTATAGGGTATATATGGGACCACAAAATGTTTACGGTTTAGAAGTTATAACGAAATAAAATTTTGAATTAAAAATATCGTCGAAACTAAAAAATATATTAAAGTGCGGTTTAGACGAGTGTATTTCTCGCCTTTCAATTAACATATAATGAATTTTTGAAAATAAAAAAGTGTAATTTTTCAATTCACTTTTGAACCAAGCGAGCTAGAAAAAAATTGTTTCTAGTTTAGAAGTTATAGCAAAAAAAAGTTTTGAATTTCAAATATCTGTAAAACCGATTTAGATAGAGAGAATTAGTTAAAATACCGATTATAGGGAATTTAATGGGGAACTACTTATATTTGAAAGTTTTTTTTTATATCTTTATTCGTTTAGAAGATATTGAATATTATATAGATTGTTAGCAGTCCGCATACCAATATTGACAAGAAAATTTTGTCAAATACATTTAAATAGTTATTTTTGTATTATATATGGATGTAGTTGATTGTTTATTAATAAAATAACAATGAATGCAACAATAAATTAGATTACAACAATGGAAAGACAACAATATAAAAATAGAAATGTTATGTAAAATATATATAATTGGTTATTCTTACGTCTTTTGAAGTAATATTTTGTGCCTTTAAACAAGTACCAAAAAAGAGAGATGACACGGGTCGGACGCTGGTAGACCTGGAGAAAAACACAAACGTTACGACTGGGCGTCGCCGATTGCTCGCTTGGGCGTGGCAGAAGTAATATTTTGTGCCTTTAAACAAGTACCAAAAAAGAGAGGTGACACGGGTCGGACTCTGGTAACTAGTTTAAACCATTTAAAATTATTTAAGAGTCTTTTTAATTGTTCTATAAGGTAGTTGAGTGCTCTAAGAAGATGGCTAGAGGAGTCCAACTATTTTATATACTTTAGAATCATTTTAAGTCTTTTAAATTTTCACACAAGCTAGCTGAGTGATCTAAGACGATGGCTAGAGGTTTCCATCTATTTTAAACCATTTAAAAGTCTTTTAACTTAACCCGTAAGATAGTTGGATAGTCTAAGACGATGGCTAGAGGATTCTAACTATTTTCAACCCTTTAGAATCAATTAGGTTCTCCTTTTTTCAAAGAAATGGTTATACTTCGGTTAAAATTATTTTTTTTTTATACTGATAGTTTTATACGAGAGTAAAATGCATAAAAGTAAAATAGAAGTAACAGAATAAATTATTTGGGTCACAAAATAACTAACATCTTTGGGGGCCGTGATTTGACGACTGGTAACCGCACTTGACGCGCAAAATATATCACTAACCGAGATCCCAGGTGTCTTTCCTCCTGCGTAGCTCTGGAACGTGAGATCGCCACTTCTCTAACATCTCGACACCACCAGCGCCCGCACATAGCGTCCGGCGGAGATGTCTCACTGCTCCATACGTAGCTGAAGACGTAAGATTGCCACACCTAGAGTTCTGCCTAGGTAGAGTAAGTGAAGAGCGCGTCCTCCACACAGGTGGCTGCGGTTTTAGTTCCAGTGCCACTGCTTATGGCTGCTACTGGCCATGTCTCGCTAGAAACATGGTCACTTCCCTATCCGCTACTTGCGGACGCGCCCGGTAGTTAGCCCAAACCTCGGGAACTAAACTTTTTTTTTTTTATACGAGTGCAGGGGGAAAATCTTCCAAAAGACACCAAAGACTAAACCGATGTCTTTGGTAGTGCCGGATTCCTACCGGCTAAAAACTCCCTCCCTTGTCAGCCCAATCGGATGTGGAACCGCTAAAAAGCATTACATCGCCATCCTGATCGTTGTCTAAGTTGATTCACTGCGTCTTTCGTCCGCTTCTTTTTGCCCTAGAATAGTACCTACCATCCTCTGGATGTTTAACCAATTTTCCTCGCTTACCAGCATGTATTCCGTCAGCGTAGTCGGATCCAATCCCTCGGCATTGTGCTCCTCTCTGATGTCGCACCATTGGGCATACTGGAAAATGGTGTGCTCCGCTGTATCCTCTTGTTCCCTGCAATAAATACAGATATCAGAAGCGACTTTTCCTATTCTATGCAGATAGGACCTGAAACACCCGTGTCCGCTGAGGACTTGGCAAAGGTGAAAGTCAATTTCTCCATGCATCCTGCTGCAGAACTTCCTAATGTCTGGTATTATCTTATGCGTCCAGACGCTCCCCGCGCTTGTCTCCCAATTCCTTTGCCATATCTCAAGGGTCTCAACCTTGGCCACCTGCTTTTCTGGCCCCGTCCTTTCTATATCTAGAGCCCTTTGCTCAGCCATGATTGGCATTGGTACCATCCTAGCAAGTACCTGAGCTACCTCTGCCGCTACTGTTCTATAGCCCCTACATATACCTAGTGCCAACTTCCTATTCACGCTGTTTAGCATGTTCTGAACTTTTTGGTATTTAAGTGCAGGTAGCCATACTGAAACCGCATACAGAATTATCGATTGTGCTACCGCGGCAAGTAGTTTTCTTTTCCCCTCTGTGGGCCCGGCCAAACGTGGAAAAAGACATCTTAAAGCCATGGCCGTATTAGTAGCTTTCATTGTCACCGCTGTAACATGGAGAATAAATATCATGCCCCTGTCAAACACTACTCCTAGATATTTGACCGCCTCCTTAGGCTTGATTAACGTAGTACCTAGGTGGAAAGACATTGCCCTGAACTTCTTCCTTCCTACTAGCAAGACTATCTCAGATTTCTCCGGAGCTATAGTTAGCCCGTGATCCATCGTCCACTCCTGGACAAGCATGAGCGTATGTTCCACTTGGTTCGTTAGAATCTCCTCATTTCGTCCTATGGCCAACACTGCAAGGTCGTCCGCAAAGGCAATGAGTGAAGTGTTTCTAGAAGCTGGCAATCTCAGTATGCCGTCATAACTAATGTTCCACAACAGTGGACCCAAAATCGACCCTTGCGGAACCGCACAATGCATGAAGAAATCCATATCTTCATACTTCAGTTTCCTGTCCTGTAGATATGACCCTACAACATTTATTAAATAGGCCGGGATATTCTTGTCCCCCATGGCTTGGGTGATGCAGTGCCATGGGATTGAATTGAAAGCATTCCGAATGTCTATTGTTACCAACACACATAGCCCTCTGCCTTTTCTCTTCTTCATCTCGTCTTCAGCCTGCCTCCGAACAACATTCATCGTATGCATAGTTGACCTCCCCTTACGGAAGCCATATTGGTTTGGAGATAGTGGTATGTTATTATCCATATATTCGTTTATGCGTCTTGCTAGCACCTGCTCTAGCAATTTCCCTACAGAGTCTAACAGGCATAGTGGACGGAAGGAGGTCGTTTCTCTTTTCTCTGCTTTTCCCGGTTTTGGGAGAAGAAGAATTGTTCCGTTTTTCCACTCTTGCGGAAACTTGCCTAGCCTAACCGCATTGTTGAAGGGGACCGTGAATAGCTCTGGCTTTTCAGAGGCCATCAGCTTGACAATCTCTGATGGCACTACCGCCGGCCCTGCAGCCTTTTTTGTGTTCATTCTGGCTGCTGCTACAACTACCTCCTCAGCCGTTATGTCAGTATACCTACTACTCATCGGCAAGGGCTTCCATTTAGCTTCTTTACTTTGGGGAAATAAAGTCTTGATTATAGTGCTCGCTGCCTCCGGTTCAGGTTGTACTAACGTATAAGACCTTGTCCGCTTCATAATCAACTGGTACGGTTTACCCCAAGGATCTGCTTCCACCGTCTCGATAAGTTCATGCTACTTCCTGGCCTTCTCCCGAATAATTTCTAGGCTTAAAGCTTTCTTAGCTGACTTGTAGTTGAGCCTTAGCTCTTCTACAACTTGGTTATTTGTAGCCCTTGTCTTGCTTCTCTGAAGGCATCTTCGTAAGTGTATGCATGCTTTTCTAAGCTCTGCAATCCATGGGGACCACCAGTACATTGGTCTTTTGTTAAAGTGGGTGTTAATTCTCCTCATGCAACCCTCGCTGAGCTTCTCTAGCTGTCGGTTTAGTCCCTCTGCCGACTGAGACGGGACCATTCTGGAAATGAGTACCTTGCCCTTCTCTGTATCGAGGGTTTTAACATTCTATTTTGTTCGTGGAACCTGGGGCCCCATTTTTGGAGCACTTGCATTTCTGTATCCGAAGTAGATATGCCTGTGGGGACTAAAGGGTTCGCCCTCCTCATCCACCCTCCAAGCTAAAATGCTACTACTAATTATTTCGGCGCATGCCGTTATATCTATATACGATGTCCCATTAGCATTGGCGAAGGTAGGTATCAAGCCGTTGTTGCAAACACAGAAGTCTAGTTTGTAGAGAAGCTCAGAGAGGGCCATGCCTCTTCTGTCATTCTTTGGCACTCCCCAATCACTATGCTTGGCATTCATGTCCCCCGCCAAAATAACAAGCTTGTTGCTTATTACCTATGGTTACTTCTAGACTGTCCAAAAAGTCATTGAAGCAATCCATGCCGCTATTTGGACTTAGATATCCCACTGTTATACGGCAATCATTTAAATCGATCCAGGTGTGGTATTTATTATGACCGTGATTTCTAACCTTAATTCTTTGGTTTAGCATTCTTATGCCCGTGTTGCATTCTGCCTTGTCATTCTGGATCATCCACCCACGTTGATTGGCCACAATCCGCTGTTTAGGCTCCGAGGCTAGAATTATATCCACGTTACCCTCTTTGGCCGCCCACTCCGAGGCATTGTGAGCGTCCTTGCTCCTGTTGAGATTTTCTTGTAAGAACCTAAGCTCCATTTCTGTTGTCTATTTTATCCGTTGAAGGCCTCCGACTGCCCGTTTTGCCTACGTGCTTATTTACAACTAGCTTGCGGAATGCAGGGCAAGCCATTGTCCCTGTTTTGTGTGGGAATTCAGCGTCCTGGCACGTGAAACATTTCACACTGTTGGGGCAGGTAGCTTGATCGTGTGTGCTCATGCAATTTGTGCAGAGATGGCGCCTGTCTGGCCCCTTACAATCTGCCTGTACATGGCCCATCTCCTGGCACTTGAAGCATCTAATTACCCTTACCCTTTCCCTAATAGAGCAGAGGCTGAAGATAACCCTAATCCTCTGTAACTGCACCAAGCGGTGCGCAATATCTTTTGGAGCTTTTATGGTGGTACTCATACGACCCCCGTAAGCTGCTCTAGGTTTCATAACTACGATTTCACTGGTATCAATATTTACTACCGTGCCTATCTCCTTTTTAATTTCTTCCGCCGTGGTGAGCAAGTCCATTCCAGACATAATTAACAATGATTTATTATTATTAGCCGGTAACTGAGTTACCTTCCCTCCTAACTCCGCTTTGAGCATTGCCCCTAGCTCGTCCATTTTATCACATCCACTTTTCATTACCACCACCATGTCACCTTTGCGGGTCTCTCTAACAGTATCAAGTTGGATGCTTTTATCCACAAACTTTGCTTGCATAGTCCGGATTTTTTGGAGCGCCTCCGCATAGGATCCCCCTCTTCTCTCTCGACAACTATAGCGTCCGTCTTCCGTATCTTTCTACCCTGTTTTTGAGGGGTATTTCTTTGCTTGTTCAGTTTTGGCTCCGGATCATCCTCGAAGGCCACTCTACTGTTTCTACGGCTTCTGGCTAGATCCGGAGCATAAAACGTCATGACGATGCTCAAATCTTGTACAAGACATCTTAGCATTTTCCCGAGCAAACCTTCATAAGTTCTGTTGCTAGTTGTGACGGCGATTTTGACTGAGTTAGTTATAGTTGTCTTGAGGGTGGCATATAGCTTCTCCCATTCCGTAATAGTCATATTTTGACTTAAAATCTTCACGGTCTGTATTTTAATACTTATTTTATTAGCATCCTCCCCTTCGATTAGCAAGTCGCTGGAGAAGTTAAGACTGGCTGCGTTATAGTATTAACTGTCCTGTTAATTAACTTGTCTCCCTCTGGGAAGTTATCCTTTACGTATTTCGCAATTCCACTATCTAGGTTATCTTCCTCCCAGTGGATAAGTAATATATTTTTATTGCCTTGAATGCTGGGGTTCCCTTTAACCAGCTTAATGGGCTGATAGGCTGCCTGCGGCCATTCTTCCTCTATAAGATTCCACATATCCATAAACTTGTTGCTGGTCTTTATCTTATTGGTAATCATCTGGGACCGTTCCAGCTCCTTGTTAAGGCTTGCCGCCCTATCGAAGCAGATCTGTTGTTGCCGCATGCATTGGTGTGCATCATCTAACCTTTTTTGCAAGCTAGCTATGCTATGCACAAAACAGGGATGCTTTGGAGGAAATGGTAAAGATCGTGTCCATGTACCATGCCAACGTAACAGGTAGTTAATAATAATATGAAATCAATTGTTAAGTAAAGGTATTACTTTAAAATATAAATAAAATAAGTATACAACATTGTATGTATATATTTTTAAATTTGTAATTAACAATTAGGAATATAATATATAATATTTTGTTATTATAGCTGAAGATTGCAATAAAAAGTACCAGGGGTTGCGCGCACAGTTTAGCCGAGAACATGCCAAGTATATGGCTTCATTTAAAAGCGGTTCTAGTACAGAGGAATTGTATGAGCCTAAACTCTGGTGCTATGAGTACCTTATGTTTTTACAAGACTCTATTCAACACAAAAAGGGCAGATTTTTTGGATTAGAAAGTGAAGAAGATGAAATGGTAGTAGAATATTTAGAAGAGGATGAGGAAGTACGTAAATATTTAGTTTTATTTACATAATTTACTGTTTAGTATTAATATAATCATCTTGCAAATCAGTTCGCCCAACAGTATTAAAATAATTCATAAATTTAGTTTGTAAATTAATAGCATTTTGTGTCGATCTGTTGCACGCATGAAGTGATCTGACCATACTTCTGAGTCTCATATTATTTTGTACTACATTTACATCGCCGATATAAAGTTGCCCTTTTTGTGTCAGAAGAAAATTGTGTAATGCGCAACAAACCGTTGTTATTTTTTCAACTTTACTTACGCTAAGGTTTATTGGATTTAATAGAACTCTAAATCTGTTTACAAGAATGCCGAAAGCATTCACAACCACTCTCCTAGCACGACTTAATCGGTAATTATATATTTTCTGCTGTTTGTTTAGGCCATGATACCGAAATGGTTTCATTAGCCTCATTGACAACGGGAATGCGTCGTCACCAACAAATACAAAAGGCGTACTTTCGTTGGATGCGGGTAACAACACATTTTCCGGAATATTAAAAATGTTGTTAGAAATATATTCTGCCATATGACTATTTTTAAAAACACCCCCATCGCTGACTCTTCCGTTTGCACCAACGTCAATACATAAAAATTTGTAATCACCATCAACTATGGCTAGCAAAACAATACTATCATGCCCTTTATAATTCCGATAATATGACCCTTCAGTGCGTGGAGGCAGAAAATTAATGTGCTTGCCGTCAATCGCGCCGCAACAATTTGGAAAATTCCATTTTTCTCTAAACACTTTTATAGCATATACATATAGCATGAAATGATGTATTATTTTTTACAGGTAGTTATAAAAGAAAAACCGAGGCAATCCAGGAAAAGATTAGAGATTGCTCATTCATCGGAATCAGGACCTAGTGTTCCAAAAAAAACACAGGGTAGTCGGAAACAAGAGTCGTCTGAGCAAGATCCTCTTCAGTGCATGCTTGGAAAATATTTTCAAACAAAGGCCCAAAAGAAAGAAAAAGATCGCTTTGAAAAGTTCGGCGAATTTATAGGGAATCGTTTAAAATTAATGAAAAAAAAATATCAGAAAAAAGCAGAAAAAGAAATTCTTAAAATAATTATCAATTATATGCCATCAGACAGTGAGAGTGAAACTGAACAAAAATCTTTTAAACTACATGTGTTTACCTTTATGTACTCATTTATTATATTTTCATAAAGAGCATCTAAAACTTCAGAGACTATTCCGGAAATAGTGCTTCTTCCTACTCTAAAATGATACGACAAACTGTGGAACGTCTCACCAGTTGCCAAAAACCTGAGCGTAATGCTTAATCTAAAATATATTAATTTAATTAATGCGTTACGTGTCATATTAACTTTTAGTTTTACCTATCACGAGCATTTATACACTCTCTTAGTTTTGTATTTTTGTGCGTTATTTTATGTTCGATTTTACTTAATAATAAGTTAAAACACTCTTCGTCCATTCTTAAATAATATCTAAACCCTTCCCTGTCTTCCACTCGTAATTCATTATGTAATAACGCTAAGCCCCCACATCCCATTCTGTCATTTCTTCTCTACAACCATTCTTTGGTCCAAATAGATCGCTCTTTTCTCTTTATCTCTTTCGTTTTTTTGTTTAAAACAGATATAACTGATAACAGAATAACAGCTTCGTCCGAACTCATACTACTAGTGCTCATTTTAATTGAAATTAATCATATTTAATATGAAATGTCAAGCCTTATGTCAAAATATAAATGACATTTATCAAGAATAAACAAAACAATTATTTTCATATGATTTTTGTCATACAAGTGTGACCGCCCTTGTAAAATTTTTCATATGACACGGGTGCGTTTTTATAATTTTCATATGACACGTATGACGAATCATACAAGTGTGACCACAGCTTAACCTAACCAAACTTAACATAACCTAACCTACGTAGGTGGAGACGTGGGATTGCCACACCCAGAGTTCTACCTAGGTAGAGTTCGCAAAGAGCGCGTCTTCCACCCAGGTGTCCCTCCTCCCGCGTAGCTTGGTCCGCGGCAACAGCTTTTGCAGAAACAAGCCGCGGTCATAGTTCAAGTGCCACTGTTTATGGCTGCTACTGGCCATGTCTCGCTAGAAACATGGTCACTCCCCTATCCGCCACCTGCGGACGCGCCCGGTAGTTAGCCCAAACACCGGGAACTAAACCTAACTTAACCAAACATAACCTAACCTACGTAGGTGGAGACGTGGGATTGCCATACCCAGAGCTCTGCCTAGGTAGAGTTCGCAAAGAGCGCGTCTTCCACCCAGGTGTCTCTCCTCCCGCGTAGCTTGGTCCGCAGCAACAGCTTTTGCAGAAACAAGCCGCGGTTTTAGTTCCAGTACCACTGCTTATGGCTGCTACGGGCCATGTCTCGCTAGAAACATGGTCAGTCCGCAGCCCAATATTGACAAGAAAATTTTGTCAAATACATTTAAATAGTTATTTTTGTATTATATATGGATGTAGTTGATAGTTTATTAATAAAATAACAATAAATGCAACAATAAATTAGATTTAAAAATTTATAAATTTATATTTATTTATTTATAAATTAGATTACAACAATGGAAAGACAACAATATAAAAATAGAAATGTTATGTGAAATATATATAATTGGTTATTCGTACGTCTTTTGAAGTAAAATTTTGTGCCTTTAAACAAGTACCAAAAAAGAGAGATGACACGGGTCGGACGCTGGTAGACCTGGAGAAAAACACAAACGTTACGACTGGGACGTCTATGATTGCTCGCTTGGGCGTGGCACAAGTAATATTTTGTGCCTGAAAAGAAATACCAAAAAAGACTCTGGTAACTAGTTTAAATCATTTAAAATTATTTAAGAGTCTTTTTAATTGTTCTATAAGGTAGTTGAGTGCTCTAAGAAGATGGCTAGAGGAGTCCAACTATTTTAAATCCTTTAAATTTTCACACAAGCTAGCTGAGTGATCTAAGACGATGGCTAGAGGTTTCCATCTATTTTAAACCATTTAAAAGTCTTTTAAATTATCCTGTAAGATAGTTGGGTGGTCTACGACGATGGCTAGAGGATCCTAACTATTCTAAATCCTTTAGAATCAATTAGGTTCTCCTTTTTTCAAAGAAATGGTTATACTTCGGTTAAAAATATTTTTTTTTATACTGACAGTTTTATACGAGAGCAAAATGCATAAAAGTAAAATAGAAGTAACAGAATAAATTATTTAGGTCACAAAATAACTAACATCTTTGGGGGCTGTGATTTGACGACTGGTAACCGCACTTCACACGCAAAATATATCACTTACCTAGATCCCAGGTGTCTCTCCTCCTGCGTAGCTCTGGAACGTGTAATCGCCACTTCTCTAACATCTCGACACCACCAGCGCCCGCACATAGCGTCCGACGGAGATGTCTCACTGCTCCATACGTAGCTGGAGACGTGGGATTGCCACACCCAGAGTTCTGCCTAGGTAGAGTAAGTAAAGAGCGCGTCCTCCACACAGGTGTCCCTCCTCCTGCGTAGGTTGGTCCGCGGCAACAGCTTTTGCAGAAACAAGCCGCGATTTTAGTTCCTGTGCCACTGCTTATGGCTGCTACTGGCCATGTCTAGCTAGAAACATGGTCATTCCCCTATCCGCCACCTGGGGACGCGCCCGGTAGTTAGCCCAAACCCCGGGAACCAAACCTAACTTAGCCAAACATAACCTAACCTACGTAGCTGGAGACGTAGGATCGCCACATCCAGAGTTCTGTCTAGGTAGAGTTCGAAAAGAGCGCGTGCACCACTCAGGTGTCCCTCCTCCTGCGTAGGTTGGTCCGCGGCAACAGCTTTTGCAGAAACAAGCCGCGATTTTAGTTCCTGTGCCACTGCTTATGGCTGCTACTGGCCATGTCTCGCTAGAAACATGGTCACTACCCTATCCGTCACCTGGGGACGCGCCCGGTAGTTAGCCCAAACACCGGGAATTAAACCTAACTTAACCAAACCTAACATAACCTAACGTACGTAGCTGGAGACGTGGGATCGCCACACCCAGAGTTCTGCCTAGGTAGAGTTCGCAAAGAGAGCGTCCTCCACCCAGGTGTCCCTCCTCCTGCGTAGCTTGGTCCGCGGCAACAGCTTTTGCAGAAACAAGTCGGGGTTTTAGTTCCAGTGCCACTGCTTATGGCTGCTACTGGCCATGTCTCGCTAGAAACATAGTCACTCTCCTATCCGCCATCAGGGGACGCGCCCGGTAGTTGGCCCAAACCCCGGGAACTAAACCTAACTTAACCAAACATAACCTAACCTACGTAGCTGGAGACGTGGGATTGCCACACCCAGAGTTCTGCCTAGGTAGAGTACGCAAAGATCGCGTCCTCCACACAGGTGTCCCTCCTCCTGCGTAGGTTGGTCCGCGGCAACAGCTTTTGCAGAAACAAGCTGCGGTTTTAGTTCCAGTGCCACTGCTTATGGCTGCTACTGGCCATGTCTCGCTAGAAACGTGATGAAATTAAATAAATTAGAATTAATTATAGATACAAAAATATCTGACAGAAGAGAACAGAGATAGTACGTCGATAGGAATTTTACAACTATATTGTATACATATATGTTGTTTGGTGTCAAATGTATTATCTGATATCAGGTTCTGAACAATATACAACATAGTATGGCATTATTGAGAATGAAAATTGCACGGCGTTCAACAGTTGATGTGTGTAAAGCAGCCTAATTGTATTTGCCTTCAAATACATATACATTATTCGCAGGAAGTGTAGTATAATTTAGTAAAGATATTTCTAAAATATTGCCAGTATGCTCGTGCCATTTGGCTCAACTTTCCCGACACATAACGCAAGAAAAGCTATGCCAGTGGTGTCTAAGGAGTATTACGCAATGACAAATTTAGGTTAGGTATTTAATGGAATGTAAGCTTAACAGATCTATCTCTGTTTTCTTTCAATATTTAATAAAGTCTATAACTTAAAATATTATCTTAAAAGCAACTGTTACCTATTTATTAAAAGTCGCAGATTTATCATCATATTCCCTGAATTATATCTGTAAGAACTTGAAGATCATAATAATAGTTAATATTTTTTATCAATATTTTGTCAATATGAAGTCGTACCTGATAAATCTGTACTGCAACACTTCCCAGATTATGTACCGAATACCGAGATGAGCATCTGTTGGTCCACTTCATTTTTTTTATAAAAGTGTTACTTTTCTAATGACTGAGTATCATTCGTGCAGGAGTATTAAATTTTATCATATCTCTTCATTTCTAAAATAACGAAGACAGTTTTTAATAATAGGTTACTATCTTATTGTCATTTCAATAACCTTTTATTAAATTTGAATTTCTTAACATTAGGTTTAAAAAGAATAAACGTATACCTTGTTCACAAAATAGAACACGTCCTTTTGGCCACTATATTTGCAATTTCATAAGAAAAGATTATTTCATCAACCAGCTTACTTTACAATCAGTCAGAAAGTCAATAAAATATCATCTAATACCCAGAAAGCGGGATATGGCAAACGATATGAGAACTGAGCACTCACTACATTCTTCTACGTGGACATTTACAAAACGAACTGTTTCATTACTATCGTTACGAAATAATTACAATTAATAATGAGTTGTCATAGTGATACTCATTGTTATTACTAATATGTGTGCTGGTTGGTCAATAACTTCTAAACCAAGTAAACTAGAAAAAAAATTGTTCAAATTAGAGTTAAGAGGAATGGATACAGGCGCAGCGCACTAGCGAAAAGCGGGTTTGTATTCCCCTTAAAATCGGATCTATTTTTTTAAATATTTGAACAATTATTTTTTTATTTCATAAAGAGAGATTGATTGCATGACATTTTAGAGTTTAAATTTTCATTTACTTAGTATTACATTCTACAAATGTCTACAAAGTAGCCAAAGTTCAGAACATTATTAATGAAAAATAAGGCAAATATTTAAAGTTTCAACACTCAAGTGTCATACAATCAATTACCCTGTATGATATGAAAAAATAATTTTTTAAATATTTTAATAAACAAATACGATTTTAAGGGGAATACAAAACCCATTTTCGACGTAAAAATAGATTCAGACAGTGGCGCCTCTAACGTTAAATTTCAAAAGTCAATTTAAGTTCCGCCCCCAATTCAGGGTTGTACAATCTTCTGTATAATTTATAAAGTTCAGTAAAAATAATTATTATGAAGTATATTTATGTCTTTAGGTATTATTTCCGTAGTTTTTAATTATCAAATTACAATCAGTTTAAACATTTATCTTGCAACATATTACCATAGTTAATAATATATTTCTGGATATATGTTTTTATTTACACATTTTATTGAACTAAAAATTTATTGTCACTAAGTTGGTAATATATTTAATGACGCCAAATGATCGCCTAAACTATTTCAATATGCAGTTGGTGTTCACTTGTGTGTTGATTGTGAATTAGTTCAGTTGTTCAGTGTTCTATTTTATATATCAAGTTTACTAAAGCGATGGCAAGAAGACGTGGAATTAAATCTCGACGATTTTTAAGCGCAAGGCGTAAAGGTTGTAACAATCTACGTGAATTCAATAAAAATAGAGCGTGTGATATTGCTTATGTGAATAAAACATCTGTGGACTCTAATGTTAATCAAGTGATTTAAATGCAATTTAAGTACTATATTTGATAAATATTTTTGGAGCTTTGATATATATATATATATATGTTAGCAATCTGTCTTTTTGGGGTGTTGCTGAGGTTGCAGACGCCACCCCACCACTCCAAATGAGCGTACCTACTTATCATTCTCTCGACAACTGTCGGACATCGTCGTATGTCGTCGGGGCCGACAACAATGACTTACTATATTATTGTTTTAATAAATATTTTATACGGCATTAAGATGAATCATTAGTCTTGTGCCGTGATTGTGAACACATGCTTGCAAATAAAGATCTGAGAATTTAATCTTACATTGTGTTTTTAATTGTTTTCAACTAATAACTAACATCAGAAGTGGGATTCTGACCAGCGTTCAGTGCATATAACTAAATTGTGCGAGTGTGTATTAAAATGGCATCGGGACAACCCGATACTAGTGATTCAGAGATTGCAGAGGAGGAGGTCATGGAAGAGTCATCGCCGACTGTTCCTCCTAAGGAGGTTATAGAAGAGTCATCGTCGACTGCTCCTCCTGTAAAGCGAGCGCGAGTGTCATGGCAGGAAACTTTATTGTCCCTTGTTGCCGCCCAACATGGCGATCGGGTCAATGCCTAGTACATCATCAGCAAATATGTCTGCAACTGCGTCATTCCGATTGGCAGAATTTAATCCGGACATGAGCGACTATGCCATAGAAGAATGGCTAGACACATCTAAAAAGTTAAAAGAAGAACTACAAGTGGGTGATGCACTTATGATAGCTAAGGCTGGAGAAGCATTAAAGGGACGAGCTCATCGTTATTATTGCGACTGGTGACCGGTGTGTCGCACTTGGGATGAATTTTGTAAAGATTTAATTGTTACATTTCCTGATAGTGAAACACAGGGTGCACGAGCTTTTACGGCTGCCACATTAAGGAGTCGTGACTGTGATTCGCTAAGTGACTATGGCATACAAAAACTTCGTGCTATTCAGCGTTTTCATAGTAAATTACCGTGGATTACAATTGTTAGCATGATGGAATACGGTCTGGATCATTATAAAGCTCAAGCTGCCATCTGTATTCAACAATCAAGTGCTGATCGAGAACTCTTAAAACTATTAAGTCAATTTGATGCACGGCGTCGAACGAATCGTACAATGCAAAGATCGCAAGCCGGTGGTACTGTTCGTTTTCGGCCAAATATTGATAATAATAACAAGCGACACGACAAATCCAATATGAATGGGAAATGTTTTCGTAGTGGACAAAAAGGACACCATCAACAACACTGTCATTCTTCTCTTAAAAACAAACGTGAGTTCGAGAAGAGTGAAACAAATGTAGTCAAACAAAGTGAGAGGGCATCAATACCCTCTTGCACTTATTGTAAGAAAATAGAACACAATAAAAATAATTGCTGGTACAAACACGGTAAGCCTAATAAAATTATGCTTATTAAACGGGGTCATAGTTTGACTACTTCACCAGTCGCAACTGTTTTATGTAATAATAAAGCTTTGTACTTCACTTACATTATTGATAGCGGTGCTGATATATCAGTTTTAACTGAAGATGCCGCTAAAAGACTGGGTGTTGACATAAAAGAAAATCACCGTGCTCTCTTTGGCCTTGGAGGAAAACCAATATACAGTATCGGCACATGTATGGTTGTAGCTGTGTTATCTAACGTGACGATAGAGGTATTGTTTACAGTAGTGCCAGAATTAGCAATTCCTAGTATTGATGCTTTAATCGGTTGGGATGTTATTGGTAGCCAGCATTTAAGAATTGATAAAAATAACAATGGCCTAGAATTATACTACGAGTATGATCTTGCTAACTCTGCAAAAGTGATGATGAATACTGCTACTGTTATCAGTGATTGCAATAATATTATTTTGTCAGGACTGGACGAGCCCAATATGTCGCGAATTAAACAATTATTATTAGAATGTGAAAGGAACATAGCTGATCACATTTTATCAGACTTAAAGATAACACTCCAGTTGCGTACCGGTCACGACGTTTAACTTTATCTGAACGGTTAAAAATACAGCAAATTGTGCATAATTTACTACAAGATGGAATCATCCGAGAAAGCCATTCGGAGTACGCCAGTCCAAGCGTTCTTGTTAAAAAATAAATAAATAAATGGTGAACTGCGAATATGTGTCGATTATCACGATGTGAACACTAAGGTCTTCAAGTAACATTATCCA
The DNA here is from genome assembly GCA_911728475.2 of Pterostichus madidus. Lineage (NCBI taxonomy): Eukaryota > Metazoa > Arthropoda > Insecta > Coleoptera > Carabidae > Pterostichus > Pterostichus madidus. The sequence continues at coordinate 19,138,990 of OU452309.1, read as the reverse complement.
TTACCTTTGATACTTGATCAAATTGATCAACTAAGTGAGGTACACTACTTTACTACTCTGAATATGAAGTCTGGTTTTTATCAGATGGAAATTGATGAAGATTCGAAGTATGTTACGGCTTTTATAACGCCGGATGGATTGTATGAGTTTAACCGAATGCCTTTTGGTTTCGTAAACTCACCAGCTGTGTATCAACGAGCTATAGACAAGGCATTAGGCAAGTTAAAAGGAAAACATGCTCTTGTTTATATGGATGATGTAATGGTACCATCTAAAACAATAGAAGAGGGAGTACAAAATATAGAAAAGGTTTTGACAGCTTTATCCTCTGCAGGTTTTCGTTCAAATTATGACAAATGTACATTCTTTGCCACTGAGACTGAATATCTTGGTGTTATTATAAGTGAGGGTACGATACGCCCTAGTCCACGAAAAGTAATTGCTCTAACTGAAACATGTGCTCTTACAGACGTAAAAAGCGTACGCCAATTTATGGGACTTGCGAGTTATTTTCGTCGATTTATTGAACAATTTTCATTACTTACAGCTCCAATAACTGCTTTGTTAAAGAAAAATTCTGTATTTACATGGTCTGATGAATGTGAATGTGCAAGACAATTAATCAGTGCTAAATTAACTAATAAGCCAGTGTTAACAATTTTTAATCCCAACTTTGAGATTAACTATATACAGGTGATAGCTCGATTGAAATAGGAGCTACATTATTACAAATAGAAAAAGATGTTGTATACCCTATAGCCTATTTTAGTAGGCGTACAACAGAATGTCAGTCTAAATATCACTCTTACGATTTGGAGACTTTAGCGATAGTTAAAGCAGTCGAACACTTTCGTATTTATTTGTACAGAGTGCATTTTACTATCTTCACGGATTGCAATTCCGTTCGAGGAACAGCTATAAAGAAAAATTTACATCCTCGTGTTGCTCGTTGGCGGATAAAACTCCAAGACTATGATTTCTCCATCAAATATAGACCGGGTAATAAGATGTCTCATGTGGACTATCTTAGTCGAAATCCAAATAAAACAATATGAATTGCGAAAAGTGCAGTGCGAGCCAATCTATTATCAATTGAGAACTTGCGAGATTTCCAATATATTGATGAGTTTTGGAAAATAGTATTTAAAAGTTAGTGTACAATGATGTAGTATTAACCAGTACGAAAACACCAAAATGTTTTGATATTGACGCTGTTCAATTATGAGCAATGCAATTGTGTAGCGATAAATCATTGCACATGGGTGGATATGACATTTTTAAACCATTAAAAATGAAAATTACAGAAGACACAATTGTAACCATCTCAGAAATATTCAAAGAATTGAGAACAGAATGTACAACTTCAGAATATTGCAACAGGAATGCCACGTGTAATGGCCAGGTTCAACGTGTCATGCGTACGTTGTTTAATCAGCTCAGAGCTACTCTGTCAGCTGATATCGAGAAAACATGGGTGTCAGCGATAGCAGACATTCAAGATAGCATGAATACAACAGTTCATTCATTAAGAGATTTCGCGCCGACTGTATTGCAATTCGGAAGGAATTGTAAATTAATTGCAACTCAACAATTTTTGGTGAGAGCAAATATTTCTTTTGACCCTGATGAAGTCGTGATCCAAACACGGACACGAATAGCACAGCACGTATTAAAAGCGAAGGAGCTTGACAATTTGATTTTTGTTGTTTTTCATAGGTGACGTAGTTGCCATTGAAGATTCACAATTAGTGAGAGATGAATAACAGAAACTCAAGTACAATGGACCGTTTAGTGTAAAGAAAATTTTACCTAACGAGCGTTATCATGTAACAAAAATAAGGTGGCCCACATAAATTTGTGAGTATGCATGTATTGATAGATAGCGATCCTGTCTGAGAATTAAAATAATTTCTGCTTATGATAATATTGTTTTATGTTTGATAAACAGCTTGAAAATTGTTGAGACTAGTGTGGTAATATTTCAGGTTGTCACATGTAAATAATGTATTATAAACAAAAAGTGAAACTAGTGACAGTGTTGTGTTTAAAGTTAAGTATCGTTATTAATTGCTAGGCTATTATTTTTAAAATTATGTATGTTTCGTCTAGTGTTAGCTATTTTATAGCCCTTGGTTTAGAAAATATTAAGTACCGTGAGAATGATATGTTTGGGGTTGTGTTTGTGTTTCTAAACTAATAAATTAAGTCAAGTGTGCCTGAGTCCGTCTGAGTGACGCCGAATGTGGAAATATGTTGGGGTGGATGAGGGATGAAGAGACGTGTGTGATTGGTTTAGGGTGCATGAGGCTTTTGTAAATAGTTTTTAAGATAGTGTGTATCCGACGATCGACGAGAGAAGTTGAAATTAATTATCTTTGTAAATCTTGATCTTAATAAAACTGATGTACATATTCCCTGTACTTCGTTTGTTATTTATCCTGACGAATATATGAACAGGAAGTGCAGAAGGAGCAGCATTAATCACAGAAAAATTATATCATATATAGACAATTATCAGAAGAGGATAGATTGTTTTATATTGGGATTGCGACAATTATCAGAAGTGGGATTGAGCTCAAAGTGCCTGAGATTGAACTCTAAGTGTCTGTGATTGTGCGTGTGTCTTCGGAATAATCAGTGCGTGCATCGATTTCATTTTATCGAGTGAATTAACATTATAATTAATCAATGATGGGTGGAAAACGTGGACAGAAGAGTGCGGCAACGGAGAGTTTCTGTAGTGGTTATGGCGGTACCAGCGAGAGTGCCAGGGGTGTACACCTGAGTGGAGTACGCGAGTTATTGCCGGTGTTCGACCCGGTAAAGAGTGCCGATATCGAGGAGCATATCGCAAATCTGGAAGAGTTTCAGCGCCTTTATCGATGGGACGACGTGGAGATTCGGCATTACGCCCTGGGCAACTTAGGCGGAGTTGCGAGGAGCTGGAGAGACAGCGTCCCCGTAGGTGACCGAACCTGGAGCGAGTGGAAAGCGCTCCTGCAGAAAACATTTCCTAGCCGACGGTCCTCGATGAGCTTGAGATTAGAAGCTCAGAATTATCGGCGGAAATACACTCAAGATGTGTTGAAATATATTTATGAAAAGTATGCACGGTGCAATCGTGCAAAGATGGACGACAATGAAATAATCGAATGGATAGTGGACGGGTTAAATAATGAACAGTATCGAATTTTCCTCGGTCCACTATTCCGTTATAAAACGGTGTTCGAATTCATCGAAGCAATTCAGAGTGTTGGTGAATTAGCGAATAAAAATAGTGGAATGAAAGATCGTGTTCCTATCGGTGCAAAAGAAATTAAAAGTAAATACGGTGTAAAAGACAGACAAGGTGTAAAATGTTACGAGTGCGGTAAATTAGGACATATTGCCAGTAATTGTTACGCGAAATCGAATGCGAGACAAAGTACGACTGCAGTGAAATGCTTTAATTGTGACGGCGAAGGACATATTTCGCGTAATTGTCCAAGAAAAGACGAAAATAAGAACCGTACTGAAATTAGCAATAAACATAATTCAAATATGTTGCATATTGAAAGCGAAGATTCGAATGCAAAATATTTTAAAGATGCGTTAATTAATAACAATTTAGTGCGCAGTTATGTTGATTTGGGAAGTCAGATTTGCGCTCTGAGAAAAGGCATTGTGGACAAAATTGGGTTAAACTACAGTGACGAAAATGTGAAAGAATTAAACGGATTCGGAGGTGGTGTAGTAAAACCAGTCGGATCGTGTACTGCAGAACTAACAATAGACAATGTTCCTGCTACTGTTGAGTTCCAGGTAGTGCCCGAGAAATTCCAAGAAATAGATCTTATTGTGGGACATCCGTACACTGAACAACCGCATATTATCGTGCTAAAAACAGCTGATACAATGTCAATAATAACGGATATAAATGATGTTACAAATAAGGAATTAAAAAGTGTTTCATGGGCTAGAGAAGCTACAGTAATACCTTATAATTTTTTGGGACATGTGAATGTAAAAACAAACATTTGTAACGGTGATTTATGTGTCGAAGGTGGATTACGTGAAAGTGGAGAATTAATACCTCGTTGTGTTGTGACTACGGACAATGCTGGAGAGTCAGTAATACCAATTTTAAACGTAACGGGAACTGATTTAATTATTAAAAAAGACGTTAAAATTACGAGTGGTGAATTATGTAGTGAAGGAACATATTCGCGTGAAATAAATGATGTTTCGGTAAATAGCAGTGAAATCAATACTGAACTTATTGGACGAGATGCCGAAAAATTATTAACTATTTTGAACAATTACAAAGATTTAGTTGCGCGTAATATGTGTCAAATCGAGTGTACTAAGTTGACGGAAATGTGCATCGAATTAACAGACGATAAACCTGTGTACTATCGTCCGTATCGTTTGTCTTATTCCGAAAGACAAAAGGTGAGAGACATTGTTGACGAGTTGGAAGCGGCCGACATCGTGGAAGCCAGCGGCTCGCCATTTGCGAGTCCCGTCCTCCTGGTGAAGAAGAAAACAGGTGACGTCCGACTCTGTATCGACTACAGGGCGGTAAACAAGCAGACGGCCAAGCAGCACTTCCCGATTCCGCACATCGACGATCAGCTGGACCGCCTGCTAGGTCACAGCTACTTCACAACGTTGGATCTGTCCAGTGGCTACTACCAGGTACCCATGGAGAAGGCATCGAGAGGTAAGACTGCTTTCATCACACCTGATGGCCACTATCAGTTCAAGAGAATGCCATTTGGACTGTGTAATGCCCCTAGTGTTTTTCAAAAATTAATTAATGTTGTGTTAGGTAGCCTGAATTATGACACAGCGTTGGCATACCTTGATGATATTATTATTCCCTCAAAAACGATAGCTGAAGGTTTAGATAAACTTGTAGAAATTTTTGAAAGATTTAGATATGCTAATTTGACACTAAATTTGAGTAAATGTTTCTTTTTAATGTCAAAAATAGAATACTTAGGATTTACAGTGTCGGGAAATGGTATTGAGCCCGGAAGTAGAAAATTAGCGAGTTATTTTAGACGTTTCGTTCGAGGATTTGCAACTTTAATTAGACCGATAAGCGATTTATTGTGTAAGGATGTAAAATTTCAGTGGGGAAAGGAACAGGAAATCGCGTTTAAAACGATTAAGGCTAAATTATTAGATAAACCTATTTTAGCAGTATATGATCCAGTGGCGTACACTGAGTTACATACGGACGCGAGTAGTATCGGTATTGGTGCCGTTTTATATCAAAAACAATCAGATGGTAAATTACATCCAGTATCATATTTTAGTAGAAAGACGTCGCCCGAAGAATCTCTGTATCACTCATATGAGCTTGATGGCTCGTTTCCATGCATCCGTTTCGTCCGTTGCAGTGCGTCCGTCGCGAAATTTGATTGGTTGAATTTGAATAATTGAAAAGGGCGCGAAGCTACTTGCAGTGACGGACAGAGTTCGTCTATTCTCTACTCCTTGCAGTGCGACCTTGATGACGGACGCATCTCTCTCATATAATATGAGATAGCACTAGTGACAAATATCAAATACCGCATATTTAGGGCTTGGTTAGTTATTTTATATTATCTACATATATCTTTTGTAAATATATTTTAATTTTAAAGAAATACTTTGCATTTGGTTAATGATTATTATAAATTTATAGGTAAAATTTTGTTAACGATGCGGGAACAATTCATTTGCTGCTTTTTAACATATTTGATATATAAATATGAAATAATAAATATATTATTAGCCGACATTTTTTAGTAAAATCAACAACCCTAGTGCTTAGTATAACAATTAATACAAGACATAGAAGGTGAACAACAGTAGTATATTGTACAAAGGAATCATTGCTGTAGATAGACTGAAACTAGTGTCGAGAAAATAATTTGTTATTAGTTTGATGAGGGCATCAATATCATCAGGATAGCCGAATTGTGGTAATATTTCAGGTTGTCACATGTAAATAATGTATTATAAACAAAAAGTGAAACTAGTGACAGTGTTGTGTTTAAAGTTAAGTATCGTTATTAATTGCTAGGCTATTATTTTTAAAATTATGTATGTTTCGTCTAGTGTTAGCTATTTTATAGCCCTTGGTTTAGAAAATATTAAGTACCGTGAGAATGATATGTTTGGGGTTGTGTTTGTGTTTCTAAACTAATAAATTAAGTCAAGTGTGCCTGAGTCCGTCTGAGTGACGCCGAATGTGGAAATATGTTGGGGTGGATGAGGGATGAAGAGACGTGTGTGATTGGTTTAGGGTGCATGAGGCTTTTGTAAATAGTTTTTAAGATAGTGTGTATCCGACGATCGACAAGAGAAGTTGAAATTAATTATCTTTGTAAATCTTGATCTTAATAAAACTGATGTACATATTCCCTGTACTTCGTTTGTTATTTATCCTGACGAATATATGAACAGGAAGTGCAGAAGGAGCAGCATTAATCACAGAAAAATTATATCATATATAGACAATTATCAGAAGAGGATAGATTGTTTTATATTGGGATTGCGACACTAGAACTTAGCAATTATCAAATGTGACAGCATCAGAAAATGAATCATTGTAAATATTAATTATTAGTTGAGATAAATTTCAATTAGCAGTAGAAAAATTGGTTGAACAATATAGACTGTGGCATCCCACAGTATAATTAAAGGTATTGAAAGAAAAAAATAAAAAAATAATAATAATAATGATACTGAACCGTGGCAATTCCATGATGGCGGCAAAACCGCTAAAATAAACATTTTGTGGCGATCCTACAAATATATGAGATGTTTTCATAAAATAAAATAACGAAAAGCGGCAGTACCGCTAAATTAATAAAGGCGGCAGTACCGCAGAAGTAATTGAAGTGGCAGTACCGCTAAAGTAATTGAAGCGGCAGTACCGCTAAAGTAATTAAAGCGACACTACCGCCAAAGTAATGAATGCGGCAGTTCCGCTAAAATAATAATAAAAGTAATTAATGCAGCAGCACCGCAAAAGTAATGAAAGATGCATTACCGCTAAAATAAATATTTAGTGGCAATCCCGCAAAGATTAGAAGAAGTTATCATAAAAAAAAAGAAGAATAAATAAAATTTTGGACTAGTGACAATTTCACAGTCATTGTAACAAATTCATTCATAAATGACTTATTTGTTTGATTTTTAGCCTCCTTTGCCGTATTGTGGTACGAGGACGCACCACTTGCAGAATGGCCGTGTTAGCAATCAGTCTTTTTGGGGTGTTGCTGAGGTTGCAGACGCCACCCCACCACTCCAAATGAGCGTACCTACTTATCATTCTCTCGACAACTGTCGGACATCGTCGTATGTCGTCGGGGCCGACAACAATGACTTACTATATTATTGTTTTAATAAATATTTTATACGGCAGTAAGATTAATCATTAGTCTTGTGCCGTGATTGTGAACACATGCTTGCAAATAAAGATCTGAGAATTTAATCTTACATTGTGTTTTTAATTATTTTCAACTAATAACTAATATATATATATATATATATATATATATATATATATATATATATATATATATATATATATATATATATATATATATATATATATATATATATGGGATGGCTAGCTCAGTGGTATGAAGTCGGCCTGTGGATCCTGAGGTCCCTGGTTCGATTCCCACAGGTGACAAATTTTCATAATTTGAAAAAGCTATCCCTGTGGCTCCTCCACCACTAACATGTTTGGGGGCCGTGATTTGACGACTGGTAACCGCACTTCACGCGCAAAATATATCACTTACCGAGATCTGCTTCAGCAGAGTGCCACACCCAGTATTGGGTAGAAGGCGTGATGATATATTTATTTATTTTATTTATATATATATATATATATATATATATATATATATATATATATATATATATATATATATATATATATATATATATATATATATATATATACATTTCTTTAAACCAAATTTATTAGATGTTTAATTAATTTACGGGATTACTGTATTCAAAACGATATTTTTGAATACATATGCCTAAAATTTGTACTGGATATTGTAGGCCGCGCGACGGTTCCGTGTATATGGCCGACATTATACAAGTTTGCGAGTTTCTGATCAGTGGTAAGGTAGCGAAACAGAAATAAAGATGCGGACCTCCATGCTAAAGTTTATTTACACTACATGCTAAGTTCGATTATTCTAAATATAGCAAATACATACATATATATATATATATATATATATATATATATATATATATATATATATATATATATATATATATATATATATAATTATAAAAATCATTATGTGTGCATAAACAGCTAATTATAATGTTAATTATTTTTCAGTGCATCTACAAGCAATTTTAATTCTTCATCATTAGAAATGGAAGATGTTTACATTTCCAACGAAATGTCCAGCCAAGGTTCAAATTCAAAGTCTAGTGATTGCCATGTAAGAACTCATTATATACATACATACATAGAATCATATATACTTCTGCTTTCGGGTCGTAACTTGTAACATAGAGATTTTATGTTAAATTTTCAATTATATTTCTTATCTATGCGTTTTAAACAAATTATTTTAGTAAAACAAATTATATTCGCTGTCTTTTTCTATAATCTTAAAATTTAAATATCTTATTTTTCACAATATGCTTATTATTATTTATAAATTGTGCATTTAAAGGAAAGTCCTTAATTCGATTACAAGCATCATCCCTATTTTCTGTCATTTTAGTGTATTTAAATTGTTTAGATTATTTACTTTTACAATATAAATTCAATAGATTTAACTATCGGTTCTCGTTGAAAACGCTAGGTAAGTTTTAAAAAATATAAAGTTTATTAACTATACGAATTTCGATCGACTAGACCATCATCAGGTAATAACAAGAATAAGTTTGTACATTTGTGTGAGTCTTATAAATAGTAGAAACAAGTAAATTTTACACAGCAAAGGGAAAGTAAATATAAAGATAACAGTTATAACAGGTAAAATGAGAATGGGAAATTACATCTTTTGTCAATAGTTGTAAAGGGATTAAAACGGGCGTATTAACGGTGAACGGTACAGATTAATTTGTTCGTTCAATAAAGCTATCTGATCCGTAATAGCATTCTGAATTTCCAATGATTCTAAGAAGTCCAACTTTAATCCCTTTTTACAGATATGTTTAACTGACAAATTATTATTGTGTAACTTATGATTATTATCAAGACAATTGTTTAGCAACGTTTGAAGTCAATTTATTATTTAATATAGATTTTTATGTTCGTTGAATCTATGTGTAATATTGAAATTACCACCGGTCTGACCTATATAGATCGCTTGGCAATCACTACAACTAATTTTATAGCTTGTATTGGCTACAAATGGTAATCTTCTATAAACAAATGGGTGCACCCATTATTTATTCTTGTTGTTATTACCTGATGATGGTCTAGTCGACCGAAATACGTATAATTAATGAACTTTATATTTTTTTGAAACTTATCTAGTGTTGCTTTTTTAATTTAATTTTACAATATATTCGTTAATTTCAGATTGCGGCTAAAACTCCGGAAGTAGGAAAAGAACTAGAAATAAAAGGATGTCGAATAATAAGTTTTTCTCATTTTTTGAACTCATTAAAAAATATTTCCAACCACAGTAAAATTTACGGATGTACATTGCAAAATTTGGTTGTAACTAAGGAAATACAACAAGGATTTAACTCAATCCTGGAATTTACGTGTAATATGTGCACAATAAAATTTACTATTTTTACAAATGAGTTTGAAAACATAAATACGGAACGTACTCCATTAGGAAATACACTCTGCGGCTGTAGAAGGAATAATGGGAATCGGTGCAGGTTTTAATAACATGCAAGAATTGTTTTCTACTATGGACATTCCATGTATGAGTAAAGTAATATACAAGAAGTAAGAAGAAAATTGTGTCCGATGGATGGGAAGAAGTTGCATTTAAAAAAATGATAGAAGCTGGAGAAAAGGAATCACGATATGCTATTGAAAATGGTAACGTAGATAAAGATGGAATTCCTTGCATAACTGTTGTAGCAGACGGTTGTTGCTCTAAACGAAGCTATCGAACCAATTACAACGCTTTATCGGGTGCAGCAGCAATTATAGGAAGACAATTTGGAGAGGTTTTGTACATAGGAATTAAAAATAAATATTGTTTTGACTGCTCTAATTCTGAAAGAAATAACATAGATGCTCCTAATCACATTTGTAATAAAAATTTCGAAGGCTCATCGGCAAGTATGGAAGCATCAATATTAGCTGAAGGATTTGCGAAGAGTTTAAGCATGCACGGAATAAAATACACAAAAATTATAGCGGACGGAGTTGTTATAAAAAAATATTAGAATCAAATCCGTATCCTGGTACAATGATTGAAAAGATCGAGTGTAGAAATCACATATTACGAAATTTCTGTAACAACATGAAAGCAGTGAGTTCAGACACCAGATTTCCGCTAAGTTTAAGAAAAATATTAAATGGACGAATACTTAGATTACGACGAGCAATAAAATGTGCAATTAATTTTCGAAAAAATGAAGACATCACATAGTGACAAAATCAAATTATTACAAAGTGACATCGACAACAGTATTAAACACGTATTAGGTGAACATTCACCATGTGCTAGTTACTTTTGTAAGAAAAATGACGAAGAAAATTTATTCAACCGTATTAGTAATTGCTCTGAATTAAACAACAGATTAGTAACATACATGAAATCAATATCAATTCATGCAAGAAGTTTAATTGTAGATGTGGACAGTAACGTAGTTGAACAATTTAATTCAGTTATTGCAAAGTTTGTTGGAGGTAAAAGAATTAATTTTTCAAAAAGCAAATCTTATCAAAGTCGATGTTTTGCTGCAGTAGTTTCATATAAATCAAAAAGCAGACCACATTATTCGTTGCATAAAACTTTATTATCTAAAACTAAACAAGAATTTGAACTTTATCGGCAAAAACAAAATAGTGAATGTAACAAATTAAGAAAATTTAAATCCAGAAAACTGTTTCCAGAAAATAAAAAGAAGATTGATAATGCCGACTATGGGGACTCATGCCAAAAACCCGATATGGATGAAGAAATATTTCAACGAGAAAAATTGATTTTTTTGAAAAATTTAGAAAAAAGTGAGGAGCAAAGAAAAGAATTTGAAAGAGCCACGATTTTACAAAGTGGCAGTAGTCTTTGGTTAGAAGAGAGAAGAAAACTTTTAATAGCTTCGAATTTTGGAGTTATCTGCAAAGGAAGAAAAACTACAAGTTGCGAAAAGTTAGTAATAAGATTATTATACGAAGCGGATTTAACATCGGTACCAGCAATAAATTATGGCAGAATACACGAGTCCATATCCCGGGAGCAGTTGGGCAAACAATTGAATCTCGTGATTGAACAATGCGGCATGTTCATAGATCGGGAATACACATTTTTAGGAGCTAGCCCTGATGGTTTGATAACCAATAATACATTAGTAGAGATAAAATGTCCGTATAATCCTAAACAAAAGTCATTTAGTGAACTAATAGAAGAAAAAGAAATATGTTTTTTTTAAGAAAGACAAAGATGGCGAATTAATCATAAATAAAAACCACAATTGGTGGTACCAAATTCAAGGGCAATTGAGAATAGCAAATTCAAATATGTGTATTCTCGGAATCTTGACTTCAGAACGAGAGGATCTGCGAACGGAATATATTTATGGAGATGAGAATGTTTGGAAAACATTTATAGAAGATAAATTAATAAGTTTTTATGACAAATGTATTCTGCCCGAACTTATTGACCCAAGGCATACACGTAACATGAAAATACGCGACATTAAATAATATAATTCTTTTAAAATTTTGTGCATAGTTGTGTCTTATTTATTTTTCGTAATGCTGGATTTTTATATAATTTTTTTATAATATTATTTTAATTTAAAATAACTTCGTAATGTGTAAATTATATATAAATTTCTTTTCTGACGATGTATAATTCGGTTGTGAATTTAAATATGTTTTTTATTGTTTTCAGAATATATTTATTGTTTTGTATATTGTATAATATATATTTTTAAAAGATATATTTATTTTATCTTTAATTAATAAATTATAACAAGTATTACTGACAAATAATAAAATGATATGGTCATATTCGTATATCCTATTTTTCATAATTATGAATAAGAACCTTCCTATCCCTCTAAACATAAACGTAAAGAAGCATCATTCACGACTTTGAACCGCGATGGGTATGTATAACACATTTTACTTTAGCTCATAGACTGCAGCTGCAGTGAAATAAAACTCAATCCGTATATTTTCCCGCTGTAGTCGATCGTCTCCCACTACCTAAGTTGCCTTTGCTTAGCGCCGCCTTTCATTTGGCTTGAAGTGGTCCCCCTTGCACCCGACCAATAACGCAAAATTTGTATAGTGCTGTATCCATTCCTCTTATAGGGTATACCTGGGACCACAAAATGTTTACGGTTTAGAAGTTATAACGAAATGAAATTTTGAATTAAAAATATCTTCGAAACTAAAAAAGATATTAAAGTGCGGTTTAGACGAGTGTATTTCTCGTCTTTCAATTAACATATAATGAATTTTTGAAAATAAAAAAATAATAAAAAAGTGTAATTTTTCAATTGTAAATAACTTTTGAACCAAGCAAGCTAGAAAAAAATTGTTGAAATATAAATTGTTGAGAATTTTTAGGCGCATCGACTGGTGGCAATTTTTACAAAAAAATTGTTTCTTGTTTAGAAGTTATAGCAAAAAACTGTTTTGAATTTAAAATATCTGTAAAACTGATTTAGATAGAGAAAATTTGTTCAAATACCGATTATAGGGAATTTAATGGGGAACAACTTATATTTGAAAGTTTTTTTTTTATATCTTCATTCGTTGAGAAGATATTGAATATTATATAGATTGTTAGCAGTCCGCATCCCAATATTCACAAGAAAATTTTGTCAAATACTTTTAAATAGTTATTTTTGTATTATATATGGATGTAGTTGATTGTTTATTAATAAAATAACAATGAATGCAACAATAAATTAGATTACAACAATCTAAAAATAGAAATGTTATGTAAAATATATATAATTGGTTATTCGTACGTCTTTTGAAGTAAAATTTTGTGCCAAAGTACCAAAAAAGAGAGGTGACACGGGTCGAACTCTGGTAACTAGTTTAAACCATTTAAAATTATTTAAGAGTCTTTTTAATTGTTCTATAAGGTAGTTGAGTGCTCTAAGAAGATGGCTAGAGGAGTCCAACTATTTTAAATCCTTTAGAATCATTTTAAAGTCTTTTAAATTTTCACACAAGCTAGCTGAGTGATCTAAGACGATGGAAAGAGGTTTCCATCTATTTTAAACCATTTAAAAGTCTTCTAAATTATCCTGTAAGATAGTTGAGTGGTCTAAGACGATGGCTAGAGGATTCTAACTATTTTAAACCCTTTAGAATCAATTAGGTTCTCCTTTTTTCAAAGAAATGGTTATACTTCGGTTAAAAATATATTTTTTTATACTGACAGTTTTATACGAGAGCAAAATGCATAAAAGTAAAATAGAAGAAACAGAATAAGTTATTTAGGTCACCAAATAACTAACATCTTTGGGGGCCGTGATTTGACGACTGGTAACCGCACTTTACGCGCAAAATATATCACTTACCGAGATCCCAGGTGTCTCTCCTCCTGCGTAGCTCTGGAACGTGAGATCGCCACTTCTCTAACATATCTCGACACCACCAGCGCCCGCACATAGCGTCCGACGGGGATGTCTCACTGCTCCATACGTAGCTGGAGACGTGGGATTGCCACACCCAGAGTTCTGCCTAGGTAGAGTATGTAAAGAGCGCGTCCTCCACACAGGTGTCCCTCCTCCTGCGTAGGTTGGTCCGCGGCAACAGCTTTTGCAGAAACAAGCCGCGGTTTTAGTTCCAGTGCCACTGCTTATGGCTGCTACTGGCCATGTCACGCTAGAAATATGGTCACTCCCCTATCCGTCACCTGGGGACGCGCCCGGTATTTATCCAAAACCCCGGGAACTAAACCTACCTTAACCAAACCTAACATAACCTAACCTACGTAGCTGGAGACGTGGGATCGCCACACCCAGAGTTCTGCCTAGGTAGAGTTCGCAAAGAGAGCATCCTCCACCCAGGTGTCCCTCCTCCTGCGTAGTTTGGTCCGCGGCAACAGCTTTTGCAGAAACAAGCTGCGGTTTTAGTTCCAGTGCCACTGCTTATGGCTGCTACTGGCCATATCTCGCTAGAAACATGGTCACTCCCCTAACCACCACCTGCGGACGCGCCCGGTAGTTAGCCCAAACCCCAGGAACTAAACCTAACTTAACCAAACCTAACATAACCTAACCTACGTAGCTGGAGACGTGGGATTGCCACACCCAGAGTTCTGCCTATGTAGAGTACGCCAAGAGAGCGTCCTCCACACAGGTGTCCCTCCTCCTGCGTAGGTTGGTCCGCGACAACAGCTTTTGCTGAAACAAGCTGCGGTTTTAGTTCCAGTGCCACTGCTTATGGCTGCTACTGGCCATGTCTCGCTAGAATTGCTAGAAATGTGATGTATTTAAATAAATTATAATTAATTATAGATACAAAAATATCTGACAGAAGAGAACAGGGATAGTACGTCGATAGGAATTTTACAACTATATTGTGTACATATATGTTGTTTGGTGTCAAATGTGTTGTCTGATGTCAGGTTCTGAACAATATACAACATAGTATGGCATTATTGGGAATGAAAATTGCACGGCGTTAAACAGTTGATGTGTGTAAAGCAGCCTAATTGTATTTGCCTTCAAATACATATACATTATTCGTGGGAAGTGTAGTATAATTTAGTCAAGATATTTCTAAAATATTGCCAGTATGCTCGTGCCATTTGGCTCAACTTTCCCGATTGACACATAACGCAAGAAAAGCTATGTCAGTGGTGTCTAAGGAGTATTACGCAATGTCAAATTTAGGTTAGGTATTTAATGGAACATAATCTTAACAGATCTATCTCTGTTTTCTTTCAATATTTAATAAAGTCTATAACTAAAAATATTATCTTAAAATCAACTGTTACCTATTTATTAAACGTCGCAGATTTGTCATCATATTCCCTGAATTATATCATAATAATAATTAATATTTTTTATCAATTTTTGTCAATATGATGTCGTACCTTATAAATCTGTACTGGAACACTTCCCAGATTATGTACCGAATACCGAGATGAGCATCTGTTGGTTCACTTCATTTTTTTTTATAAAAGTGTTACTTTTCTAATGACTAAGTATCATTCGTGCAGGAGTATTAAATTTTTATCATATCTCTTCATTTCTAAAATAACGAAGACAGTTTTTAATAAAAGCTTATTGTCATTTCAATAACCTTTTATGAAATTTTAATTCCTTAACATTAGGTTTAAAAAGAATAAACGTATACCTTGTTCACAGAATAGAACACGTCCTTTTGGCTACTATATTTGCAGTCTCGTAAGAAAAGATTATTTCATCAATCAGCTTACTTTACAATCAGTCAGAAAGTCAATAAAATATCATCTAATACCCAGAAAGCGGGTAATGGCAAACGATATGAGAACTGAGCACTCATTACATTCTTCTACGTGGACATTTACAAAACGAACTGTCATTACTATCGTTACGAAATCATTACAATTAATAATGAGTTGTCATAGTGATACTCATTGTTATTACTAATATGTGTGCTGGTTGGTCAATAACTTCTAGACCAAGTAAACTAGAAAAAAAATTGTTCAAATAAGAGTTATAGGGTACTATACATGGAACCACAAAATGTTTACGGTTTAGAAGTTATAACGAAATGAAATTTTGAATTAAAAATATCTTCGAAACTAAACAAGATATTAAAGTGCGGTTTAGACGAGTGTATTTCTCGTCTTTCAATTAACATATAATGAATTCTTGAAAATAAAAAAAAAATAATAAAGTGTAATTTTTCAATTGTAAATTACTTTTGAACCAAGCGAGCTAGAAAAAAATTGTTGAAATATAAATTGTTGATAATTTTTAGGCGCATCGACTGGTGGCAATTTTTACACAAAAATTGTTTCTAGTTTAGAAGTTATAGCAAAAAATAATTGAATTTAAAATATCTGTAAAACCGATTTAGATAGAGAAAATTTGTTCAAATACCGATTATAGGGAATTTAATGGGGAACAACTTATATTTCAAAGTTTTTTTTTTATATCTTCATTCGTTGAGAAGATATTGAATATTATATAGATTGTTAGCAGTCCGCATCCCAATATTCACAAGAAAATTTTGTCAAATACTTTTAAATAGTTATTTTTGTATTATATATGGATGTAGTTGATTGTTTATTAATAAAATAACAATGAATGCAACAATAAATTAGATTACAACAATCTAAAAATAGAAATGTTATGTAAAATATATATAATTGTTTATTCGTACGTCTTTTGAAGTAATATTTTGTGTTACGACTGGGACATCTACGATTGCTCGCTTGGGCGTGGCAGAAGTAATATTTTGTGCCTTTAAACAAGTACCAAAAAAGAGAGGTGACAAGGGTCGGACTCTGGTAACTAGTTTAAACCATTTAAAATTATTTAACAGTCTTTTTAATTGTTCTATAACTGTAACAGACAGGATGTACAAGAAATAATCGTTTGCAAAATTGTTGATTAGATTGCGTCTTTAAGACACATGTCATGTTATTCACCTTTTGGAACACGCGCGAGCGTCTGAAGCATTTGTCACATTCAGCGAAATTATTGCGATCTAGCATTTATTTAGTATAAATGCCGTAGATGATAGTAGATGATAGTAGATGATAGTATACAATGTAGCAGACAGTTCGATAGTAGTAGATGTTAGTACGTAGATAGTAGTAATGATTCGTGAGTAGAAGAATATTCGAGGGTGTCTATCCCGAGAATATGATGTTATTAATTTGTTATTTGTTGTTTAATTAATTCATTATCTTTGTTTTATGTTAGTTTTTATTATATTGTTTTAATAAAATATTTACCACTCACACATGCAGCGTTTCATTACTTATTATTCAACTTCAGCACGTCGACAATCAGTGGTCAAGATAAATTCTCATTTTTGACCACCATGATTTGTTACAATTGGGGCTGCGGACAGGATTTGGTAATGCTATTTAATTGCTAGTAGTTTTTTTATTTATAAAAAGATTTACTATGCGATTGAGTTACCAAAAACGGATAATCGGCTTGAAGTTGTTTAATAAGTATATATTTCAGTCATGTAGAATGTTAACGTTTCGTAATTTATAAAAATAACAAATTATTTCATCATATGCGGTAGACACCCTAGTAGTGACAGTAGTGCGCGAAAAATGTATTCGCGAGAAGTGCCGTATGTCGCGCCACATCCGCTCGTAACGATGTTTCCACTTTGTGGTTACGAGTACGATAATTCCGGTGCTGACATACTTCGACTCCAGAGGACGAAGTACGCTCTGGGTTGCGCACCATGTCGGTTCAAGACGAAGAACTACCAGTCTTCAACATTAGTTTCACGTCAGCAGCAGAAGGGAGGTAGTGCGAATGGTAACTATGTAGTACCTTGTAATAGTTACGCATTCGACCTCCACTACGGGATCCATTCGGAACAATGTGCGGCTGCTGACAGTCATCGTGAAAGAAGATCCGATGCAGCAAGAGGGCATACGAAAGAACCAGCACTAATAACATCAAGTGCGTGGCGAGAGGAACCAGAAGTTACGGGATCGAGAGACTATTTCTTCAAACGGTACATGATCGAGAAATGGACGCGAGGGCAAGACAAAGCTACGACTTCAACATCCGTTCCGAAGCTGACAGTAGCAAAAATTAGCACAGCTGATTTTGAAGCGTTGCTACTGGCAGAGCAGCGTACGGACATCGTTCGTGCAGTGAGGCACGGCGTTGTCAATGTAGAAGTAGTCGAGGAAGTTGAAGTCAACGAAGTAGCAGTAGAGGTCGCCCACGCTCGTGCTGTTTTCGAAGATGTAAGAACGAAATTCAGTGAAGTCCTAGTCAAAGAGAATGTAATAAATAGTATCAAGTTACAAAAATCTGAATCCGTCTCTGTTCCTAAGTTGTCAGCAAATACGCTACGAATACAAGACCTACGACAACGCTGTGCCAAAAATGCAGAGTTGGCAAAATTCAATGTCGAACAGAATACTCGCACAAATATCGTGTGCGGAGTTAAGGAAGCGTCAACATCGAGAAGTCGGCTACATCACCCGAGCTGCAGCCTCTCACAACGGAGTACCTTTGGCTGCCCACGACGGCAGCGTTCCAGCTACCAATTCCAGCCACGGAGAAGTCGCGCCTTTGCATGGTCAGCGACAATTCTACTCCAGCCGCGGATCAGCTGGCGATCTCAGATGTTCATTATCACAAGCAGTCTCCCATAACTCTGTGAAGAGCCCCCACCATTTAACCCCCAAAAACAATTTGTGACCCCAATTTTGGTAACGTTCAGTGCAATGTGATAGTGTAGTGTATAAATGCGGTAGTTAAGTGCGGTAGTTAAATGCGGTAGTTAAGTGCGGTAGTGTAGATTTGGTGATCGTAATAACTTGGTTGAAAATTAAAATATATTCTTCAAATATATTTTAATTTTATTATTAAGGGGTGGCAGATGTAACAGACAGGATGTACAAGAAATAATCGTTTGCAAAATTGTTGATTAGATTGCGTCTTTAAGACACATGTCATGTTATTCACCTTTTGGAACACGCGCGAGCGTCTGAGGCATTTGCCACATTCAGCGAAATTATTGCGATCTAGCATTTATTTAGTATAAATGTCGTAGTTTAGGATGATAGTAGATGATAGTAGATGATAGTAGATGATAGTATACAATGTAGCAGACAGTTCGAAAGTAGTAGATGTTAGTACGTAGATAGTAGTAATGATTCGTGAGTAGAAGAATATTCGAGGGTGTCTATCCCGAGAATATGATGTTATTAATTTGTTATTTGTTGTTTAATTAATTCATTATCTTTGTTTTATGTTAGTTTTTATTATATTGTTTTAATAAAATATTTACCACTCACACATGCAGCGTTCATTACTTATTATTCAACTTCAGCACGTCGACAATCAGTGGTCAATATAAATTCTCATTTTTGACCACCATGATTTGTTACATAAGGTAGTTGAGTGCTCTAAGAAGATGGCTAGAGGAGTCCAACTATTTAAAATCCTTTAGATTAATTTTAAAGTCTTTTAAATTTTCACACAAGCTAGCTGAGTGATCTAAGACGATGGCTAGAGGTTTCCATTTATTTTAAACCATTTAAAAGCCTTTTAAATTATCGTGTAAGATAGTTGGGTGGTCTAAGACAATGGCTAGAGGATCCTAACTATTTTAAACCCTTTAGAATCAATTAGATTCTCCTTTTTTCAAAGAAATGGTTATACTTCGGTTAAAAATAACAGATTAAATTATTTAGGTCACAAAATAACTAACATCTTTGGGGGCCGTGATTTGACGACTGCTAACCGCACTTCACGGGCAAAATATATCACTTACCGAGATCCCAGGTGTCTCTCCTCCTGCGTAGCTCTGGAACGTGAGATCGCCACTTCTCTAACTCCTCGACACCGCCAGCGCCCGCACATAGCGTCCGACGGAGATGTCTCACTGCTCCATACGTAGCTGGATACGTGGGATTGCCACACCCAGAGTTCAGCCTAGATAGAGTTCGCAAAGAGAGCGTCCTCAACACAGGTGTCCCTCCTCTTGCGTAGGTTGGTCCGCGGCAACAGCTTTTGCAGAAACAAGCCGGAGTTTTAGTTCCAGTGCCACTGCTTATGGCTGCTACTGGCCATGTCTCGCTAGAAACATGGTCACTCCCCTATCCGCCACATGGGGACGCGCCCGGTAGTTAGCCCAACCCCGGGGAACTAAACCTAACCTAATCAAACTTAACATAACCTAACCTACGTTGCTGGAGACGTGGGATTGCCACATCCAGAGTTCTGCCTAGATAGAGTTCGCAAAGGGCGCGTCTTCCACCTAGGTGTCCCTCCCCCTGCGTAGCTTGGTCCGCGGCAACAGCTTTTGCAGAAACAAGCCGGGGTTTTAGTTCCAGTTCCACTGCTTATGGCTGCTACTGGCCATGTCTCGCTAGAAACATGGTCAGTCCCCTATCCGCCACCTGCGGACGCGCCCGGTAGTTAGCCCAAACCCCGGGAACTAAACCTAACTTAACCAAACATAACATAACCTACTTAGCTGGAGACGTGGTATTGCCACACCCAGAGTTCTGCCTAGTTAGAGTTCGCAAAGAGCGCGTGCTCCACCTTGGTGTCCCTCCTCCTGCGTAGTTTGGTCCGCGGCAACAGCTTTTGCGAAAACAAGCCGGGGTTTTAGTTCCAGTGCCACTGCGTATGGCTGCTACTGGCCATGTCTCGCTAGAAACATGGTCACTCCCCTATCCGCCACCTGTGGACGCGCCCGGTAGTTAGCCCAAACCCCGGGAACTAAACCTAATCCAACCAAACCTAACATAACCTAACCTATGTAGCTGGAGACGTGGGATTGCCACACCCAGAGTTCTGCCTAGGTATATTTTGCATAGAGCGCGTGATCCACCCAGGTGTCCCTCCTCCTGCGTAGGTTTGTTCGCGACAACAGCTTTTGCAGAAATAAGCCGGGGTTTTAGTTCCAGTGTCACTGCTTATGGCTGCTACTGGCCATATCTCGCTAGAAACATGGTCACTCCTCTATCCGCTACCTGGGGACGCGCCCGGTAGTTAGCTTAAACCCCGGGAACTAAACCTAACCTAACCAAACTTAACATAACCTAACCTACGTAGCTGGAGACGTGGGATTGCCACACCCAGAGTTCTGGCTAGGTAGATTTTGCAAACAGCACGTGCTCCACCCAGGTGTCCCTCCTCCTGCGTAGCTCAAAAATGGAATCAGTTACGAAAAAAAGTTTCAAATAAAAGATGTTAGTAAAAATATTTGGAACATAAAATGTTATTTGCAATTTTCCTGTGTATGCGTCTAATTTTGAGAAAAACTAATTTTTATTTTAATAATATATTTCAATAATCATAGTAGCATTAGAAGCAAAGAACATAAATTTTAATTTTCGCTTTATCTAGTTATCTATGTCGTTTTTCGGAAAAACAAATACATCATTAAATGGTCAACTAATTTGGCAATTTTGCGTCAATTTAAACGACTTCGTATCTCACGGTTCTTGAGATACTGTAACCGTACCGACTTTGATGAGTATAAATTAACCTTTAATAATGGCACGTAATCGTCTAGTATAATCAATTATTATTTATGGACCTACGTTGTGTTTAAATATCGAAGAATGTATCCCTCAAAATGTTCATAATACGAAGTAGCTGTCAATGGTGGGGGAATTTGGGAAAGGTTGATTTGAGTAAAAGATTTAGATTCCTTTCAAAAGACATAACTATGACGTCATACCTTGTGCATTTATTGAAATTCAAGTAATTAAAGAAATATCAATTATTCTGCGAATTTAGAACGAACAGAGTGATTTGAACACAAAGTTCTGTCGTGAAATAATCATATTTTAGCTCTCTAGTATCTACCTTATGCAAGAGGGAAAACTCGACCAAAAACCCCAAGCAGAGAGACAAAGCCAATAATCAAATATCATCAAAATCAATTAGAATGTGTCTGGTACAATTATATTTCATATTTTTATATGTCATTTGAAATAGACAGAATCTATACTTCAGACTCGTCACAATAATTTGTTAATGCATTAATATCTTTGGATGAGTATGAAATCAGTAAATCAGTGTTTGTTACTAATATTGTTGGTTTTGAATATGATTAAATATGAGTAATATATTAGAACAATATGGTGGGATCCTTAATAGGTAACCAATATCCATTAGGGGAGTTTCCTTAATAGGTAACCAATGCCCATTGGGGAGTTTCCTTTGTAGATAACCAATGCCCAGTCATAATTTATTGTTATGTTAGTTTTACTTTAAGACTTAATAACAAATACTTGATCAATGTATATTTGTGATAATTCAGTTTTATATCATTGTGACGGTTTTTCAGTATTCCAATTTATATTTAAGATTTCCGATAAATAAATTTATAATCAGTGAATGATAATTTATTGAATTTAGTATCGTAGTTTCGATTTGGTTGCTCCTTTTGTGAGAAATTAACAATCCCTTAAAACTGACGTATGACATTAAACCAGAGATTCAATTAAAGGTAGTTGGTGACAGAAGGTAAAACCAGCAGCCATGGTCGAGCCAGAAGCGCTTGGTTAGAAGGAAGGTGTCCAGAAGCCATGGTCGAGCCAGAAGCGCTTGGTGTTGAGAAAGGTGTCCAGCTGCCATGGTCGAGCTAGAAGCGCTTGGTGTTGAGAAAGGTGGGAGGTACGGATAATTTAACCTCTTATTCAATAGGCATAGAGCCAGAGTAGAGTCTCGTTAGAGTCTCCTGGAGTCTCGTGAAAGCCTCCTGATTACGATAAATCATGCACTTTATATACAGTGGTTGTTCTCTCGTTCCTCCACCCCGAGGACCTACGATGAGTGCATCCTCTTGACCTCTTCTCCGAAGATGGCGTGGGTTCTCTTCTACGCCCCGTCTCCGAAGATAGCGTGGGTTCTCTTCTGACCCCGTCTCCGAGATGTCATAATGTAGCGTCATGTACTGTTTAATATCTTTCACACCTTTCTGAAACAAAGAAGAACCACACATCTCCATATCGTACAGATTTCCAAATACCACAACCCTAGATTCCAATGACTGTGATTCTATACCAGTAGCGTACCTAATATTCTTAGTCAAACCCTTGGTTACAACCAAACTATAATCTAATTGCGTATATTCTCATTGGCGCATTTTCAATAACCTCCTCCTGTATATGCCTCATCAGTAAAGTTAGACATAGAGTAGTCAACATTACAAAAAGTTATACGTAAAAAAATTTGATATTTGATATGTTTCAAACAGATAAATGCTGAATTACTGAAAAACTAAATTACATATTTAATAATATTATATAATATTCATATATTCTAAATATTAAATATGCTGTGTATAAGAAAGTCGTGTGGTGCCCACACCAGATTTTGTATTTATATATATATATATATATATTATTTGAATGAATTCCTAATATCTATATAGACTTTTTGACAAAATACAATTTGATCCACCGTGTTTACTTCCGTTTTTTTAGATTGTTTCCGTGCGTTGACCGGATCTTACTTCTTTAACGCCGGTAAAAGGGATTCGAGGCGTCCGCAATTGTGGCAATAATTTCAATAATTTTAATAGATATTTTTAGGACATAAATAAGCTACTAAGCTCAATAATTGCAGATCGCAAATTCACAGAAATGACTGTCTTAAAGATGATTTGGGAGAGATTTTTGGAGGAAATGACTGTCTTAGAGACAATTTAGGAGAGATTTTTGGAGAAAATGACTCTCTTTTTTAGACGATATGGGAGAGATGTTGGATAACATGACTTTTGGAGGAAATGACTGTCTTAGAGACAATTTAGGAGAGATTTTTGAAGAAAATGACTGTCTTTTTTAAACAATTTGGGAGAGATTTTGGATAAAATGACTGTCTTAGAGACGATTTAGGAGAGATTCTGGAGTTAGTGACTGTCTTAGAGGCGATTTAGGAGAGATTCTTGAGTAAATGACTGTCTTTTTGAAACAATTTGGGAAAGATTTAGGGCAATAACTGTCAGAGACGATTTAGGAGAGATTCTTGAGAAAATGACTGTCTTTTTAAAATAATTTGGGAGAGATTTTGGATAAAATGACTGTCTTAGAGACGATTTAGGAGAGATTCTTGAGAAAATGACTGTCTTTTTTAAACAATTTGGGAGAGATTTTGGATAAAATGACTGTCTTAGAGACGATTTAGGAGAGATTCTTGAGAAAATGGCTGTCTTTTTTAAACAATTTGGGAGAGATTTTGGATAAAATGACTGTCTTAGAGACGATTTAGGAGAGATTCTGGAGTTAGTGACTGTCTTACAGGCGATTTAGGAGAGATTCTTGAGTAAATGACTGTCTTTTTGAAACAATTTGGGAAAGATTTAGGGCAATAACTGTCTTAGAGACGATTTAGGAGAGATTCTTGAGAAAATGACTGTCTTTTTTAAACAATTTGGGAAATATTTTGGGGAAAATGACTGTCTTAGAGACGATTTAGGAGAGATTGACATTTTACCAGTTTTGTGGAATTTTTACGAGATGAATTAATTAATTAATATTGACATTTACATTTTCTTTGATTTCTGACGAATTTTTAGGAAAATAAGTTAATAAAGTAATTACTAAATTTGTTGAATTTTCCAAGATTTATAAAACAGAATTACAATTTTTTTTAGTGGAAAAATTCTTAGATTTCTACCATATTTTTGGGAGAATTTAGCTAATTAGCTCTGCGATTGCAGATCTCAGTTTAAGATTTTTATCATTTATTTTTTTTACAAATTCTTTGATTTTTTTAACAAACTTTTGGGGAAAATTCTGCTAATTAGTGAATTAAAAAATTAATTAGTATGGACATTTTCGCAAATTTAGCTAGCTTCAATTTTTATCATTTTTTTTCTACAAAATCTTTGATTTTTAGCAAATTTTGGGAATAATTCAGCTAATTAGTTTTGCAATCGCAGATTCCAGCTTAAATTTTTATAATTTTTTTTTCTACAAAATACTTTGGTTTGAAAAAAATTAGCTAATTAGCGAATTAATTAATTATTCAGTATGGACATTTTGTCAAATTTGTGGAGATTCTATTAGATTTTGAAACAAAATTGTAAATTTGTGTTTTTTTTTTCTTAGTAAAAAATTCTTAGATTTTCGTCAAATTTCGTTTAAAATTTAACTAATTAGCGTAGTAATAAATTTATTAGTATGAATATTTTGACAAATTTGTTGAATTTTTACTAAATTTTAAAACAAAATTACGATTTTCTATTTAACAAATTCTTTTATTTTTAATAAATTTCAGAGAAAATTCTGCTAATTAGCACTGCAATTGCAGATTACAGCTTCAGTTTTTATCATTTATTAACAAATTCTTTGATTTCTAATACATTTTGAGGAAAATTCAGGTAATAAGCTCTGCAATTGCAGATCCCACCACAAATTTTATGGTTTTTTACAAAATTCTTTGGTTTTTAACAAATTTTGTCGAAAATGTAGCTAATAAGCTCTGCAATCGCAGATCCCACCTTCAGTTTTTACATATTTAAAAATAAATTCTTTGATTTTTAGTAAATTTTGAGGAAAATTCAGCTAATAGGCACTGTAATTGCAGATCCCAGCTTAAGTTTTTATCATTTTTAACAAATTCTTTTATTTTTTAACAATTTTGTGGAAAATTTAGCTTATTTGCAAATTAACAAATTAATTAGTATGAACATTTTGATAAATTTGTTGAATCTTTAGTAGATTTTAAAACAAAATTGCAAATTTGTGTTTTTTTTTTGTAAAAATTTTTCGACAAATTTTGGGGAAAATTTATCTCATTAGTTCTGCAGATTCCAGTTTAAGATTTTATCTTTATTTCCACCAAATTCTTCGATTTTTTTAACAAAATTTTGTGGAAAATTTAGCTAATTAGTAAATTAACAAATGAATTAGTATTGACATATTAACAAATTTGTTGCATGTTTACAAGATTTAGGAACAAAATTACGATTTTTTTTTTGTAACAAATTGTTTTGATTTTTAACTAATTTTGGGGCAAATTTCAGCTAATTAGCTCTGCAATTGCAGATTCCAGCTTCAGTTTTATAATTTTTTTTCTTTTTTGGTATCACATTTTATAAATTTCAACAAATTTTGTTTAAAGCGCGAGCGAAGCGAGCCTCACCAAAAACATGATTAATATTCAACGAATTTCATTGGAACATGACTGTTTTACAGACGATTCAAGAGACATTTTATTTGAAAATTACTGTGTTAGTGACAATTTGGAAGATATTTTATTGAAAAATTACTGTCTTACTGTTTGTTTAAAGCGCGATTAAATAATCATCTATAGTAAATTTAGTTTCAAAAATATTCTTATCTTTATCCGCTCCGAATAATATTTCATTAGGAATAAATTTAGTAATTGAATTAATAGAATTATTATAAGCTATCAGAGCGAAATTTAATTTATTGTCAAATTTGGTATTTTCGAAGATTTTATTTTGATTAATTAATCGGAGTTGTTCGATTATAGTAGAATGAAACCTTTTATTTAATCCATTGCTTTTTGGGTTATCGACACATGTTATGTGGGTATTTATTTTATATATTTTGAATAATTCTTTTACAAGGTTGTTATTAAATTCAACTGTGCTGTCGTGTATTATTTTATTCAGTATTTGATATTTACTAAAAAAGTTTAACAAATTTTCTGTTATATTTAGGCGTCTATTGTTTTCATAATACAAATTTGCGCAAATTTAGAAAAAGCTTCGATAATTGTCAGATATTTCCTTTTTTCTAATTTCAGTATATCTATAATTACTAAACTCCATTCCTTGTATGAAAACGATTACGTCGGTATCAATGTGATTCATGATTTTGTACTTAAAACGTTTACGTTGGTATTGGATTGGCATTTTTAAAACATAACCTAAAATTTAAATGTCAGATTAAAATATTATTGTATAAAATTTAATTAGTTTATAAATGAAACCTAATTCTGCATATATTAAATAAAAACCAAATATAAATTTGTCTTAATGCACGAAATATATTACCTACCTTATTGAAATATGTAATTTTGTAAAATAAAACTCAAAGGAATATACATTTTTTATTATATATAAACAAATAATATATGAAAATACAAAATACAATGCATATTACCTCATATACTAAAGTTAAATTAATTAAAGATCCTCGATTATCTAACTCCAGCGTAAAATAATCATGAAGATGACAAACACATTTCTCCATTTGATTATCCAAAATTTTATAAGCCATTTCTTATTTCTCAGTCTTTATTTATCTTTCAAAAATGTCACAAACTTAGAAATGACAGGCGAGAAAATAACAAAATCATGACCATAGGTCTCTATTTTTATTTTATAAACAAATGTGAACAAAGTAAATATAAATTTTCGTATTAGTAAGAACTGTCATACGTTTTCCATAAAATAATTAATGTGATAGAACGTATCTTTACTTGACACAGTTGACAGTTATTTATGAATTTTTGAATGTCTAAGTGTAATCTTGGCCAATTGTATTTACGTTTTAATCTCACAATTGTTTCTGATTATGAAGAAGAAAGTTACTGCGTATACACGTTTTTTTATCGCTTCTTTAGTTTTGTCGATTATTGTGGTTTTTTTGTATTTATATTGAATTTATTTTGTATAAGTGTGTGAGTAACCAAAGTTCGCAACTATTGAATATTGCTAATCAACCTGCTGCGGTGTGCTCTACTTAATTTTGTGAGTTTTTATTTCTAAATTCTAAAATTTTATGTACTTTTTACTAAGTCCGTAATTAAACAGCCTTGTGCGTGCGCCTGTCTAACTGAGAATACGACTTAATTTAAAGTGTGGCTCTACCGTTACAAGAAACACAAAGTCATGTCAACTCTATGTATTACTTGTACCAAAAAATTTGATATCAACTCTTCTGTAAAGTATGCCGATTGTGTACAAGTAACGCAGGCCGACTCTAGACTGCTACGTTCAAGGAAAAATCTAAAATGGTTTTGTAACCTCTGTGCATCTTCTGCTGATCTTAAACCCAACGAGTTCACGGAATTAAAGCAACTGATTCTAAGCTTGCAAACTGAAATTAAAGAGTTGAGAGCCGAGTATTCTCTTAATAAAAAAACTAAATTTGAAGAATGTGTTGAATTTGAGGATATCATATCTGAATTAAATGAACGGCACAGTCGTCAAAACAATTTAATTCTGTACAATCTTCCTGAAAATAATATATCTTCTTCCGATAGTTCCGATGTTGATTCCTTAACTATTAGTGAGCTTTTAACTACAGTATCTTCCAAGCCAGTAGTTACTACAGATTTCAAAAATTACCGTTTGGGTAAATTGAATAGCGCTAATAATAAACCAAGACCTATAAAAGTTTCTTTTAAAAATGCTGCAGACGCTATTTACATAATAAAAAACGCTAAAAAGATAAAAGGCACTAAATTCAATACAATTAAAATTGTTAGTGATAAAACTCTCAAGCAAAGGGAGTATTTTACAGAATTAATTACTGAACTCAATCGACGCAAAGAATCTGGAGAAGACAACCTGTGCATAAAATACTTAAATGGTGTCCCGCGTATAAGTGTGGCAAAAAAACTAGTAAAGAAAAACATTTCAGTTTATTATCAGAATGTGCGTGGAATCAACACAAAGCTGACAGAACTTTATTTAAACGTATTAACCACAACATACGATGTCCTTGTCTTCTCTGAAACCTGGCTGAACGACAACATCTTTAATACTGAACTGTTTGATGAACGCTTCGCTGTTTATCGATGTGACCGTGATCGTGTACGGACTGGAAAAAGCAGAGGCGGAGGTGTACTTATTGCTGTAAATGACACTTTCTGTGCGCAACGTATAGACATCAGCTGTGAATTAATTAACATAGACTTTGTTTGTTTAAAAATTACACCCCAAAACACATTAAACTCAATCTACATTGTTGCAGTTTACATCCCACCTGATACTACTTCTATGGAATATGCTGCTTTCTACGAAATGCTTAGTGTATTGCCATTTATTTTTCATTGTAATATTTTGATTGTTGGCGATTTCAATTTAACCAATTTAAATAAATATTATACCGAAAATCTCACCGACAATCAAATTAATAGCTTCTTACACTTTGTAAATCTATTAAACTTGGAACAAGTTAACAATGTTCCCAATACTAATAATAATATTCTCGATGTTGTTATCACAAATTTAAATACCAATGTAACAAAATGTTTAAATACCTTATTGTCAGAGGATGCACATCACCCTGCACTGAATATTGTTATTTCTGTTGTTGATAATTGCTATACCAAACTCAAATCTAAAACCAATGTCATATATAATTTTAAGAAAGGCAACTATGAACTGCTTTATTCCCTACTCAGTGATATTGATTGGCAATCATTAGAATCCTGTGATAATGTTAACTCTGCTGTGCAAAGTAAAATAGATCAATTAGAAAAAGAAAAGCACAAATATAATAACACCATAGCAGAACTGGAAAAGGCCGAAGAAAGAAGAGAGAAAGCAGGAAAGAAAAATAATATAATTATAAAAGGAATTAACTTAGAGAATAATGTAAGTGCAATCGAAGAATTTATAAAGAATAAACTAGAAGTCCATGCAAAAGTGATCAAAACGTATAAAATAGAAACAAAAGGGGAATGGCAGCACACAGTAGCAAAAATAGACACATGGGAAAATAAGAGCGAAATTATGAAGAAGAAAAAATCATTACAAGGCACGACAGTCTTCATAGAAAACGATCTGACAAGAAGGGAGAAGAAAATACAGAAAGAAATACTGTTAATAGCAAAAGAAACAAGACTAAAAGACAAGAACGTAAAAATAGGGTACAAAAAAATAAAAATAGATGAAGAATGGTTCGAGTGGTGTGAAGAAACGGGAAAAATCAATATGAATAAGGACCCAAAAAACTCAAAAAACTTAGAACAGGCAGAAAGAAAAAGAAAAACTTAGAAAATAGAAACAAAAAAAGAAAACAAACAAGGAATAAGATTATTAGAATAAGTACATGGAATATAAGAACTTTATTAACGGCAGGGAAAATAATAGAATTAAGCTTAGAATTAGATAAATATGGGATCAGTATAGCAGCACTACAAGAGACGAGATGGAAAGGGAAAGGACAGGTTAACAATGAAAACTACTCAATTTTTTATTCGGGAGAAGAAAAGCAAGGCCAATACGGAATAGCATTTATAGTAATGAAAAAAATTAGAGATGACATAATAGAATTTAAACCAATAGACGATAGAATGGCTTACATAAGAATAAATGCAAAACCATCAAAAATATCAGTATTAAATGTATATGCACCGACAGAAAACGCGAAAGGTGAAGAAAAGGAAATATTTTATGTGAAACTAGAAAATGAATTAGAGAATATACCAAAAGAAGACACAATATTACTAGTAGGTGATTTTAATGCGAGGATAGGGAAAGAAGAATATTTAAAGGAGGTGGCAGGAAAACACACAATACATAAGACAACAAATGATAATGGGGCGAGATTATGTAACCTAGCAATAAGTACAAATCTTGTAATAAGCAGTACCAAATTTAACCACCCGTGGCAACACAAAGTAACATGGTCCTCCCCTGACCTAAGAAATAACTCACAAATAGACCATATACTAGTTAATCGTAGAAGACAATCAACAATGAGAGACGTAAGGACCTATAGAGGAGCATGCGCGGACTCCGACCACTATATGGTGACCGCGACAATAAAGCAAAAAACAAAAAGAAAAGGCACACTCAGGAATAAAGGAATAAAATGGAACAAAGAAAAACTCAACGATAATAAAGAAAGAAACAAATATATTGAAAAATTGGAAGAAAAAATAATACAGAACGAGATGCAAGGAAATGATGTTGAAGACGGCTGGAGTAGATTAAAAACATGCATAACAAAGGCAGCCGAAGAAACGATAGGAATTATAAAACAAAGTAAAAAGAAAAAGAGTTGGTTTAATGAAGAATGCAAGACAATACTGAAAAGGAAAGCAGAAGCGAGAAGAAAATGGATACAAACAAAAACAGAAACACACAAAGAAGAATATGTAACAATTAGAAAAGAATGCAATAAAATAATAAAGAGAAACAAAAAGATATGGATAGAAGACAAAATGGAAGGCATGGAGGCAGAAAGAAGGAACAGAAATACGAGAAGATTCTACCAAGAAATTAGGCAAGATAAACACACGAGAAACATAAATATAAGTAAAATGAAAGACAAGAATGGAGAAATAACTGAAACAGAGCAACAATACAAGAATGTATGGGAAGAATATTTTAAAAATCTACTTAACGAAACAGAAACTGAAGAAGAAGAAGAAAACGATGATGAGGATGAGGAAGTAACCGAGATGGAAAATGAGAATGACGTAACGCAAGAGCCAACTTTAGAGGAAATCAAACTAGTAATCACAAAATGCAAAAACGGAAAAACTCCAGGTGAAGATGGAATAGACATGGAACTGATAAAGTATGGGGGAGAGGAACTGCTCGAACAAATACACAGACTAATGACAATCATATGGAGAGAAGAAAAAATGCCCAAAGACTGGGAAGTAGGGCAAATCGTAACGATTCATAAAAAAGGCGACAGGCATGAATGCCAAAACTACAGAGGAATAACTCTACTGAACAATATTTATAAGATACTATCAACAATAATTCAAAAAAGATTAGAGAGAACAGCAAAAAACAAAATAGGTCAGTATCAATGTGGCTTTATTCAGGGTAAATCCACAGTAGATGCCCTACACACTATAAAGCAGATCATGGAAAAGACACATGAGGCAAAGATAAATATAGAATTATTATTCATTGACTTTAAGCAAGCTTTTGACTCCATTAAGAGGAACAAACTCATGAAAGCCTTACAGGAACTGAAAATAGAAGAAAAATTAAGAAAATTAATAAAGATGACGATGAACGAATCCAAAAATACCGTTAGAACAAATCTAGGAGAGACAAATGAATTTTTAGTAAATAAAGGTGTTCGACAAGGAGACGCGCTATCCGCTACTCTTTTTAATCTAGCATTGGAATATGTAACTCAGAAAATAAATAGAAACGCAATAAGAAAGAATGGCGGACAAATAATTGCATACGCAGACGACGTAGTGGTTATAACGACAAGGCGTGACATACTGGAAAAAATGGTAAAGGAAATAATAACGGAAGGGCAAAAAATGGGACTGAAAATAAATGAAAACAAAACCAAGTTCATGAAAACTGGAAACACAAAAAAGATCAGAAAGATAAAAATTGGGGAATGTGAGTTCGAGGAAGTAGAGAAGTTTAAATATTTAGGGGTGACAATAACAAGTAAAGGTGACAGAGAATCAGAGATAAAAGAGAAAATATTTACAGCAAATAAAGCTTTTCACATATACAAAAATCTACTAAAGAATAAAATACTCACAAAAACAACTAAAATGAGAATATACAATAGCATGATAAGACCAATACTGATGTATAACGCGGAAACTTTAACAATGTCAAAAAAAGAAGAAGAACAGTTAAGAATAATCGAAAGAAAATTCTTGAGAGCAATTCTAGGACCAGTAAAAAACGGCGACAACGAATATAGAATTAGAATGAATTTCGAAATAGAAAAAGAAATAGAAGAAGACATAGTAAGGAAAATTAAACAACAACGAGTAAGATGGTTAGGGCATGTTTGGAGGGCAGGTGCAAAAGAAATGATAAATAATATACTGCAATGGGATCCTGGAAGAAACAGAAGAGGAAGGCCGAGAGCAACATGGATGCAACAAGTAAAGGAAGATCTAAACAACATAGGGATCACCGACTGGAAAGCAAGAACTGCAGACAGGAAAAAATGGGAAAAGATATGCAAGAGAATATAAGAAGATCAAGAATACGGGAGTGATCCCCCCAAATTAAAGGATCGAGAGAGCTTCGAAAGAGGCGGTTCAACCCCACAATGGGGTGTAAAACCACGATGTATGTAAACTCAAATCTAAAACCAATGTCATATATAATTTTAAGAAAGGCAACTATGAACTGCTTTATTCCCTACTCAGTGATATTGATTGGCAATCATTAGAATCCTGTGATAATGTTAACTCTGCTGTGCAAAAATTTTATGATATGATTTATGATGTACTTGATATTTGTATACCAAAAATTGTAAAGCGTACAAACAAATTTCCATTTTGGTTCGCAAAAGAAATTAAAAACACGTTAAAACTAAAAGAACATCACAGGAAGCTGTTCACCAAACATGGTTTGATATTTCATTTAAATAAATATAAAACACTGCGCTCTTCTTGCATATATATATATATATATATATATATATATATATATATATATATATATATATATATATATATATATATATATATATATATATATATATATATATATATATATATGTATGTATGTATTTGCTATATTTAGAATAATCGAACTTAGCATGTAGTGTAAATAAACTTTAGCATGGAGGTCCGCATCTTTATTTCTGTTTCGCTACCTTACCACTGACTCGCAAACTTGTATAATGTCGGCCACATACACGGAACCGTCGCGCGGCCTACAATATCCAGAACAAATTTTAGGCATATGTATTCAAAAATATCGTTTTGAATACAGTAATCCCGTAAATTAATTAAACATCTAATAAATTTGGTTTAAAGAAATGTCCTAATTTTGTCACTAAGTGAAATAGTTTATATTTATCATAAATAGGTTATATAAAAATATTTCCTATATTTTTACTTTAATTATTTAGCTAAATTTTACTGTGGAATTTTAAGTTGATTTGTTCCGTAAATCCTTTACCTAATTTTTTATCTTCAGAAATACAATATACTATATTATATGGTTTGCCGAAAATATCATCAAATGTTTTCTTAATTTCAAATTTACGTCTTATTCGTGAAAGAGCGTCTGCGTTATTATTTAGATTTCCCTTTTTATCAATATCGAAATTATATTCATCAATTTTGACTTTCCACATTAATTAGCCAAGTTAAGGGTTGTGGTCAGATCTAATTTTTAATTTTGTGCCGTAAAGCTAAGGTCTAAAGTACTTTGTCGCCCATACAATTCCTAATAATTCTTTTTCGGTTACGCTGTACTTAATTTCATATGTGTTTAGAGTTCTACTAGCGTAGGCTATTGGTAAATCTTTAACGTCTATGTTTTGACTTAATACCGCACCCAGGGCATAATTACTAGCGTCCGTGGTTAGAATGAATTGTTTAAAGAAATCGAGATATTGCAGAATTGGTGCATTGATTAGTAAATATTTACTATATTGACAAAATTTTGATAAAAAATACTAATTATTATTATGATCTTCAAGTTTTTACAGATATAAGTCAGAGAATATAATGATAAATCAGCGATGTTTAATAAATAGGTAACAGTTGATTTTAAGATAATATTTTTAGATAAAGACTTTATTAAATACTAAAAGAAAACAGAGATAGATCTGTTAAGATTATATTCCATTAAATACCTAACCTAAATTTGACATTGCGTAATACTCCTTAGACACCACTGACATAGCTTTTCTTGCGTTATGTGTCAATCGGAAAAGTTGAGCCAAATGGCACGAGCACACTGGCAATATTTTAGAAATATCTTTACTAAATTATCCTATACTTCCCACGAATAATGTATATGTATTTGAAGGAAAATAGAATTAGGATGCTTTACTCACATGAACTGTTTAACGCCGTGCACGGACCCGAAAGTATCTGTGATGCATTGTTCAATTTTCAGTCCCAATAATGCCATACTATGTTGTATATCGTTCAGAACATGACATCAGACAACACATTTGACACCAAACAACATATATGTATTTCTATCGATTTATCGACAACATATATGTATACAATATAGTTGTCAAATTTCTATCGACTTACTATCTCTGTTCTCTTCTGACAGATTTTTTTGTATCTATAATTAATTGTAATTTCTTTAAATTCATCTCTGTCGTAATAGATTGACATATGAGACTTTGTTTTGTCTACTTATGCAAGAGAGTATATGTGGATATACATCGTATAAGTATTTCGTTGGTGATGACTTTTTTTATTTTAAACTTGAGTTGAGTTTTAGATGCAGCAAATATAGACATTATTGTGCTATATCTCGTAAAACAGTATAATTTGTCAAAGGAACGTTGTCATCAAGGAATAAATAATTACTTAACACTAGTTATTTTCTATTTTTGTTGCAATGTTGATTATTAAGGGTAACCACAGAAACATTAACTAAAATTTCTGGAGAAAATTTTTGTAGTATTTGCAATAATCATATTTATTTGAAAACTTGTTTTTAAAATACCTTCATTTTAGAACTGGAAAATCAGATATGATATGAGATATATTTAACGCCAAGCATGCATTGATACAAGAATGTTTACAAATTTTTTCAATGTAATATTTTGTAAACTAAATTTCGAAAACGTGAACACTTGAACTGTTGAAATATTAAAATAGAAGGTTTATATACAGGCAAAATATTTTTTTACGGGAATGCAAATATAGTAGCCAAAAGGACGTGTTCTATTCTGTGAACAAGGTATACGTTTATTCTTTTTAAACCTAATGTTAAGAAATTAAAATTTCATAAAAGGTTATTGAAATGTTAATAAGATAATAACCTATTATTAAAAACTGTCTTCGTTATTTTAGAAGTGAACAGATATAAAAATTTAATACTCTTGCACGAATGATACTAAGTCATTAAAAAAGAAACATTTTTATAAAAAAAATGTGGTGTAGTCACCACACGACTTTCTTATACACAGCATATTTAATATTTAGAATATATGAATGTTATATAATATTATTAAACATGTAATTTAGTTTTTCAGTAATTCAGCATTTATCTGTTTGAAACATATCAAATATTAAATTTGTTTACGTATAATTTTTTTGTAATGTTGACTACTCTATGTCTAACTTTACTGATGAGGCATATACAGGAGGTCCGTTTATCGAACTTAACCCTTGGTATCTCAAGAACCGTGAGATACGAAGTCGTTTAAATTAAGGCAAAGTAGCCAAATTAGTTGACCATTTAATAATGTATTTGTTTTTCCGAAAAAAGACATAGATAACTAGATAAAGCGAAAACTAAAATTTATGTTTTTTGTTTCTAATGCTACTATGATTATTGAAATATATTATTAAATATAAAAATTAGTTTTTCTCAAAATTAGACGCATATACAGGAAAATTGCAAATAACATTTTATATTCCAAATATTTTTCCTAACATCTTTTATTTGAAACTTTTTTTCGTAACCGATTCCATTTTTGAATTAAATGTAATTTATTGTTTTGTGTGTCCAGTAAACTTTCTCTTCCGGTCTTTAAATTTCATTCAAAATCAACTCAGCTCTTCGTATTTTCATGAAACTTATAATTACCAAGTTTCGTTAGCAAATCTTATCTCGTTCATGAGATATTGCACACTCGGACACAAATTCACACACACACACACACACACACACACACATACAAACACACACACACACACACACACACAGAGACAGACAGACAGACAGACATCATTAAGATAATAATGAAAACGGATTCAGTGGACCACAAAACACGTATTTCCGCGAAAATCTCGTCTACGATTTTTTTCACGATTATAATACTTCCTTATACTATGTATAAGAAAGTAAAAAATTAAGTGAACCAACAAAAGCTTATTCAATATTCGGTACATAATCTGTAAACTGTTGCAGTACAGATTTATAAGATACGAAATCATATTGACAAAATATTGATAAAAAATATTAATTATTATTATGATCTTCAAGTTCTTACAGATATAAGTCAGGGAATATGATGATAAATCTGCGACGTTTAATAAATAGGTAACAGTTTATTTTAAGATAATATTTTTACTTTCTTATACGCAGTATAAGGAAGTATTGTAATCGCGAAAAAAATCGTTGACGAGATTTTCGCGGAAATACGTGTTTTGAGGTCCACTGAATTTGTTTTCATCATTTTCTCAATGACGTCTCTGTGTGTGTGTGTGTGTGTGTTTTTTTTTTTTATAAATTCATGTATTCAGCATGCTCCGTAATACACTACATGCTTAAAAACTAAATTTACAATGTTTAAACTCTTACATCATTATAATATTTAACATTTCATAGTATTTAAGTTATTTCTAATGTATACAATATGGTTTTCTACATTGTTTATGTTACGTTAACTATTCATATTTCAGGTTTCGTATTTCATATTTCTTCTATCCAATATAATACAATTTGTTTATGGTTCTAATATTACTATTAAATTAGGTTTACAATTAATAATCTACAGAAAAACAATTACATTATTATTACATTTGTTGTTTCACATTTTGGAATTTATAATTATGTATCTTGTTCACAGTAAGTTTTCAAAATCAATTTCTTGTATAAAGTTAATAAAGTATGGCATATATTTTTGTACTAGCTCATTTCCTGCTGCAGGCCAACTACCACTACTTGCCCTAATATTTTCTATCAGTGTTTCTCTCCCTTCATTAAGTAGCACACAGTCATATATTAAATGTTCCACTGTTTGGTTTCCCTCACCGCACTTGCATTCTTCACTGTCCGTTATTTTAAACTTGTAGTAATAACTTTTGATCTTTCCGTGACCACTTAAGATAGTTGTTATTTTTTAACAGCATTTTAATTTGATATTTAGTCTGCATTGGACACTTGGAAAAAATATTTTTGTTGTAGCACCATTTGTACTATTTAACCACTCCTGCTGCCATTTTTCAGCAGTGTGTTCTTCTTCCACTCGACAAACTATACGTTTTCTAGCTCTTCCTTCTACTTCATTTAATTCTGGACTTCCTTCTATAGTTGTTTTCATTTTTTCATATATCCTAACTATTTCTTCTAATTTATGAACAATTGGAGTATTTGTTGTCAATATACACGATGCCTCGTGCGATATAGTTCGAAAACACTTCAATATTTTCATGTTCATCAGTGTGTGTGTGTGTGTGTGTGTGTGTGTGTGTATGTGTGTGTGTGTGTGTGTTTGTGTGTGTGTGTGTGTGTGTGTGTGTGTGTGTGTGTGTGTGTGAATGGATGTGTGTCCGAGTGTGCAATATCTCATGAACGAGATAATATTTGTTAATGAAACTTGGTAATTACAAGTTTCATGAAAATACGAAGAGCTGAGTTTATTTTGAATGAAATTGAAAAACCAGAAGAGGAAGTTTAGTGGACACACAAAACAATAAATCCCATTTATTTCAAAAATGGAATCAGTTACGAAAAAAAGTTTCAAATAAAAGATGTTAGCAAAAATATTTGGAATATAAAATGTTATTTGCAATTTTCCTGTATATGCGTCTAATTTTGAGAAAAACTAATTTTTATATTTAATAATATATTTCGATAATCATAGTAGCATTAGAAACAAAAAAACATAAATTTTAATTTTCGCTTTATCTAGTTATCTATGACGTTTTTCGGAAAAACAAATACATCATTAAAATGGTCAACTAATTTGGCAATTTTGCTTGAATTTAAAAGGCTTCGTATCTCGCGGTTCTTGAGATATCAAGGGTAAGGTTCGAAAAACGGACCTCCTGTATATGCCTCATCAGTAAAGTTAGACATAAAGTAATCAACATTACTAAAATATTATACGTAAACAAATTTGATATTTTATATATTTCAAAGAGATAAATGCTGAATTAGGTACTGAAAAACAAAATTACATGTTTAATAATATTATATAACATTCATATATTCTAAATATTAAATATGCTGTGTATAAGAAAGTCGTGTGGTGCCCACACCAGATTTTTAGTTATAGACTTTATTAAATATTAAAAGAAAACAGAGATAGCTCTGTTAAGATTATAAATATTCCATTAAATACCTAATCTAAATTTGATATTGCGTAATACTCCTTATACACCACTGACATAGATTTTCTTGCGTCATGTGTCAATCGGGAAAATTGAGCCAAATGGTACGAGCACACTGGCAATATTTCAGAAATATCTTTACTAAATTGTACTACACTTCACACGAATAATTTATGTTTTTGAAGGAAAATACAATTAGGATGCTTTATACACATCAACTGTTTAACGCCGTGCACGGACCAGAAAGTATGTGTTATGCATTGTTCAATTTTCATTCCCAATAAAACCATACTATGTTGTATATCATTCAGAACCTGACATCAGACACCACATTTGACACCAAACAATATATATGTATACAATATAGTTGTAAAATTTCTATCGTCTTACTATCTCTGTTCTCTTCTGTCGGATTTTTTTGTATCTATAATTAATTGTGATTTCTTTAAAGTCATCTCTGACGTAGTAGATTGACGTATGGGACTTTGTTTTGTATACTTAGGCAAGAAAGTATGTGGATATACATCGTATAAGTATTTCGTTGGTGATGACATTTTTTATTTGAGTTGAGTTTTAGATGCAGCAAATGGAGACATTATTGTGCTGTATCTCGTAAAACAGTATAATTTGTCAAAGGAACGATGTCATCAAGGAACAAATAATTACTTAACACTAGTTATTTTCTATTTTTGTTGCAATGTTGATTATTAAGGGTAACCACAGAAACATTAACTAAAATTTCTGGAGAGAATATTTGTAGGTACTTGCAGTGATCATATTTATTTGAAAACTTGTATTTAAAATATCTTCATTTTAGAACTGGAAAGAAGATATGATATGAGATATATTTATAAATATAAATAAATAAATAAATAAATCTTTATTTGCCCAACAGTATACACCATTAACAGGACAAATTGATAAGAGTATAAAGTTTGAACATATAAACTTTAACAGAGTGACAATTAGATGGATGATTGTATCATAAATTGCAGCAAAAATTTTGGTGGTACAGTGAATATATCTATGTGCTTTGCTAAATTGTTTAGGTTGTTACACATTACATGTACTAGAGATTTTTTTAGCATATTTGTTCTAGTGAGTGGACAGTAAAAGACAGTTTCGTTTCTAGATGATTCTCGTGGAACACATATATTGATATACTCTAATAAGGTGGAACAATCTAATCTGAACTGCAACAGTTTGGCTAAAAATATTAGAGAGTCATACTTTCTTCTAAATTCGAGTGATTGAAACTTCAAACGATTTAATAAACAAATTTGACTTGTGCCTCTTCTAGGATATATTCCATCCGTTTTGAATGCAAGATATTTAAGAAATCTTCTTTGAACTGATTCAATATTATTGATGTTCACATTATAAAATGGGTACCATATTAAGCATGCATATTCTAGTTTTGAACTTACAAAACTGTGGTACAATATTACTAGGGTGAACTGATGGCAGAAATCTTTTGAATTTCGAAAGATGAAACCAAGGATTTTAAAAGCTGATTTAACCATTTCTGTGATATGGTGATTGAAAGTTAGCATATAGTCGAAGTAAATTCCTAGATCTTTAATTAAAATTAATCTTTCAAGATTCTGATTGTCTATCTGATAATTAAATAAAATAGGAGACTTCATTCTATAATATGAAACAATTTTACACTTTTTCGTATTTAGTTGTAGGTGATCAATTTTGTCAAACGCTTTTTGAAAGTCTGTATATAGTACATCGATTTGATTGCTCTTATTGTGTTATTACTGCTAGGTTAGAAGTCGTGGACCGCTTCACGATGAATCCATGTTGTTGTTCAGATATGAAACTTTTAGTTTGGGCGTACAATTTTGTGTGCAATATAATTTCGAAGATTTTTGAGAAATTACACAATATTGAGATAGGTCGATAATTTTTTATATCTGATCGGTCCTCAGATTTGTGGATTGGCCTTACACGAGATATTTTCCATATATCAGGGAAATGTAATGTTTGTAATATTTTGTTAAATATAAATAATAAAGGTTCAATCAGGGCATTTGAACAATTCTTAATCAAAAAACTTGGTACCTGATCTACTGCTGTGATTTTAGTAGATAATTTCCTAATAGCTTCTGCAATATCTTGTTCAGTAATATTATTGATTGATACACATGGTAAATAATTTGTAAAATCTGTTCCATATTGTTTGACGTCATGTGGAACGGAGCTGCTGTACACGCTAGAAAAATACTGTGCAAAGCCATCTACGATGGCTTGTGGATTATTATAACATACGTTATCCATATAAGTAGCATTACAGGGCCGATTGTAGCTCCCTTCAAGGTCACTCATAAACGTGTCGAATTGGGAATGCTCTAAACGAGATAGGACGTCATATCAACAGGAAACAGGAAATGCTTATCATCAGCAACAGGAAACAACAAAAGATAAGTGAGTCGAAGCCATGTGACGTCATACGAAATCCAAGATGGCGTAAAAAGGCGCGAAAATTACAAAATGGCGTCAGCAAAAATGTTGGAAAAAATTTGAATTTTTGAAAAGTGCGCGAAATTTTAAATTTCAAAATGGCGTCTGAAAAAATTGGTGGGAAAATTTGAATTTTTAAAAAGTGCACGTAAATTTGAATTTTTGAAAAGTGCGCGAAATTTTAAATTACAAAATGGCGTCCGAAAAAAAAGGTGGGAAAATTTGAATTTTTAAAAAGTGCGCGTAAATTTTAATTTTGAAAAGTGCGCGAAATTTATTTATTTTTTTTTCTTTCCCAATGGTGTGGTGTCTTACAAAATATTTGAATTTTTTCTGTTTTTGAAAAATAAAAGATGGCGCCTGAAAAAAAAAATTGGACATGTGGATGGGCATGGGCATTGGCATTTTTTTTTTTTATTAATAAAATACAATACATATTTATTTAAATTATTATTTTTTTTTCTTAGTAGTTAATAATACATATATTGTTGAAATATTACATGATATATATTTTTCAAAATGCATTGGTACAAGATTACTGTAGTGTACATATTTATTACAAAATAAATAGAATACAACAATATATTGAAATATACATGTCATTTACAATTATTTTATTATTTTTCTTTAAAAGTTTGTAATAATAATAATACAGTATAATAATAATAATAATAATAATAAACAGTATTAAAATTGTTGTTACAATATACATTGTTATATTATTGTTTCGAAAAAACAATGTCTCGCATATCAGCATTATCCTGCTTTACAACAGTAATAGTCATAAAGCTATTTTTTAACGTTTCATCAATTTCCTTTTGAGTTAAAGCAGCAAATCTTTGTGGTAAAAATGGTACAAATGTACCAAAATCAAGTAAAACACATTTTCCGTATTTTCCATTCACAATTTTAGCATCAGCAATCAAATATTTATGATCAACTAACATATCCTTCATTTTAATCATAGTCTTATAAGAGCTCTTCCCAAGATTGTTTAATGTATCCATGCTTACTAATAACAAAAAATAAATACTATTAGAAAAATTATTTTTTATATATTATTGAGAAAAAAACTTACCAGAGTTTTTTGAACACTTTTAGATGTGTGTTGTTTGAATTAGTTTTATAGTGAGAATGAAATAATACTACAAAATTTACTACTTTTATACAGCATGTTTATCTTTTATACCGATAATAACTACGTCACATCCACCTAAGTAAAATAACGGTTTTGAATAGAAAAAACCCAGAATTGAACGGAAGTTACAGAATAAAAATAGAATTTTTTATCGAAAAATGCAAGCATGCAATTGATACAGTTAAAATATTTTATTGTTTAACAATATGGATTAGGATAGAAAAGAGGTTTTCTATAATTAAACTAAAATATTTTATGAAATACCCATTTATTTAAATAAATACACATTATTACATATTTTTGTAGTAAGATAATAATTGTGACATTAAATTTACTAATTGGTCATACATATGCATTGATGCACACTCAATATTAAATAATGATAAATTAAAAGTATTCACTTCAACAACTTTATTTAAAAATTCATTGTATGCAAAATACGTGTTATTTGTTATAAAATATAATATACCATTTGTATATCGAAACACTGTTGTAATATTTGCTGGTACACCAGGAAATTTATCATAAATGTACGAATATTCTTTCACAGAATTAGTACATTCATTTATTCTTTTTATTACATTATTATTGTAAAGCAATGACCTTTATAAGTATTTACAGCTGATCTTATACCAAAATTTTGTACGTTAAAACTAGCATCAAGTTCTAATGATAAATATTTAATATTATATATTTTATTGTGAGAAAACACAACAATATTGCTATTAGGTCTTTCATATATAGCATCGATTTCATTAAAATCTTCTGGTAAAAATGAAAACCAACGTCGTATTAATTCTGCTTTATAATTCATTGAATTTTTATTGTTTAAATTCTTACTCCAATACCACTTTTTATAGAATATATATAATTGTTGGTTAATAATTAGAAATGTTTTTAATGAAGAAATATCAATATCACATAAATTAGGTACGCTTTCTTTCTCTTGCTCAAATTGTGTTGAACGCAACAATGGTGTAGATGTTACTGTTTTTTTATTTATAAGTTTTTTAGTTGTTTTTGCGGTAGTTGTTGTTGGAGTGGTTGTTGTTTTTGTTATTTTTGTTGTTGTTGTTGTTGGAGTTTTTTTTGTTGTTGTTGTTGTTGTTGAAGGTTTACGACCATACAATTGTACAAGAGCGTTTTTATCATCTTGTGTAATTATATTTGACATATTTATATTTTCTAATTTACAAAATGCATACATTATTGCATTTTGATTAAAAGAATGACTGATTCCTAATGTATGACCAATTTCATGTACTACTGTTAAAAAGTATGACATTTGGTCGCCATAATAATTTTTTATTTCATAACTCCAATTTTCATCACTACCATATGTATTTCAACAGTATCTTGATTGAAATTAGGCACATCTGCATGACCTAAAACACCTGAAGGCCCATCAAAAGAAGCATCACACAAATAAGTTTTACGATTATTTGCAAAATTTAAATGACGCCTGTTACCATTACTAATTATAATATTTACATCATAACTATTATCTATATAAACAAATGAAATATTCGCATTTTCTTTCCATAAATTAAACGCATCAGTTATAATGTCTACAAAATATCTATTTCTTGTACTCCAAGTAATAATATTATTATTCCATTTATATTTCGTAATATGATAGTCTACTACATCAGGTACACCGCATCTTGGTTGCTTCATTAAGTTAATTGTTTCACTATTTAGTAATCCATTTTTTGTTTGTAAATTATAGTTTGTTTAAAAGGCTTTTACAGCTTTATTTAATTTTTCTTTGTTAAACCTTCAAAATTTTTATTATTTAGTATGATTTAAATAGCCATAGGTAAGTAAAAATATTTCAGCGTCAGTGATTTCACTGTTATTATTTGCAAGTGTTACATACAAATTTGTAAGCATTAAAAAATATATGCAAAACTGTATACATGTTTACAATTCGAATAGTTAGTTTAAACTAAATAATTTATAACAAATGCATAAGATTTATAGGATTTACAATACTATCAAGAGGAGTGTATTCAAATGCTTTTTTCATGTATTATTCAGCAGAAGGCTTGAGTGTTATTTGGAAAATTTGCATGAGCCTCATA
The DNA here is from genome assembly GCA_911728475.2 of Pterostichus madidus. NCBI lineage: Eukaryota > Metazoa > Arthropoda > Insecta > Coleoptera > Carabidae > Pterostichus > Pterostichus madidus. Next base: position 19,094,584 of record OU452309.1, on the reverse strand, counting down.
TTCTATTTTAATATCTACAGACCCCAATTTTAACACATCTGTTTGTTTAGAACAATCAATTACAATTAGGGGTGCAATTTTTTTTAAATCAGCCCAATTTAATAGAGGACTAGAACTATCGTTATAGTATAAATCTTGAAATTTACAATACATGTTATAAAATAATTCATATTTATTTTGAGAAATTTTCATTTTGATAAATTTAGATAAACCATTACATGTCTAATATTACAATGATGGAATAAACTAAAATTTTCTGCAGGTTTATTATTAATATTTGTTTGAAACCCAAGAATAATATAGCGTGGTGTTTCTAAATTGGTAGAAGTTTTTATAGACCAACTGTGAGCGGTAGTATTTAATACTAATGAGACCAAGAACGAAATGCTATACACAATGGTATTTTATTGTTAACAATATTTAATAATTCTATTTTTTTTTTATCACTGGAAAAAATATGTTTAATTCGCCGCTGAATTTTTATTATTCGAACTTTTAATTCATCAGCATTGATGTAAGAATTATTATCACTACGAGCTCTCATAATAATTAATTCTTGTTTTGCATTGACAATAGCATGTTTATGATCTTCTGCAAAACCAAGTAACAAATTGAGTGGAACCGAGCGATTAAAGATATAAAATATTTTGCGGTGTTAACCGTTGTGTAGTCAAAGATTGACTGTTAATATTTAAAGTTTGTCGCTCATTTATACCAAAATAAATACCCATTTTTTTAGAAAATAAAAATTATTATTTTTTAGAGTGTTAATTGGAATGTAGTCAAGAATCGATTGATCATATTTGAATTATATTACCGAATTTATATGTTTACAATATTTTTCGTAAATGTAAACCAATAGATATTTCTTCACCCCTAAAATTTATTAATTCATAGTCTTGATTAAAAATTTTCAAAGTTATGTTATTTATTGTCTGAACAGTAATGGGTAAATAAATAACATTTGTTGGAGTTTCGACTATTTTATAATCTGGTGGAACTAGGGGGTAAAATTGGTAAATAACATGAGCTAATTTATTATTTATATATGAACCAGTAGCAATGTTGCACTCGATTAATATTGAGTTTACTTTTAAGATATTAACTATATATATGTGTGTGACTGTCAACCGAGCTAGACGTGTTTTGCTTGTTCTGGCTACATTTATTTAAAAACTTTAAAAAATGTAATTTAAATTTTCTGCCGCGGTCGTTAATCTACATTAAAATGCTTACTCGCGACGATACCGAAACAATCGCTAATATGATTAGTAACGCTGTAAAAAATCTCGTTGAAAATAAAGAATTCATCGGGTTAATAGTGAAAGAAGTAAGTTGTGCTGTCGAGAAAGTGTATGTAGATAAAATCCAAGCTCTAGAAGACGAGATAAAAAACTAAAATGTGAATCTGGTGACATGAAACAAACATCTTTGAGTGTTGTGAATAATTTTGACAAACTGGAACAGTACACACGCCGCAACAATGTACGCATATTTGGACTACCCGAAGAGAACAAAGAAAACGTTGACGAAGTTTTTGTAAAACTGTATCACGAAAAATTAAATGTTAACATTTCTATAAACGAAATAGATCGATGTCATCGAATCGGTGTGCCAAAAATTAATTCCAACCGTCCAGTTATAGTCAAATTTATAAGCTACCGAGCACGCAACCAAGTTTTCATGGCGAAAAAGAAGTTGCAGGGTACCGGAATTACCATCCGGGAAGATCTCACCAAATCCCGGCTCGCTCTACTCAAGGCTACTACAGATAAGTTTAGTTTTTATAACGTTTGGACTTCCGATGGCAGAATAATTCTCAATCATAAAAGTAATGGCAAATTTAGAAAAATTGTTATTAATGATATGATGCAACTTGAAAATATCATTTAAAGTTGTGATTTTTAGTGATTTCATAGATGCTCTATTTCTTCATTGTCATTATGATAATATTTATAAATAAATATATGTTTTTTTCTTGTTGTAAAATCAATGTATGTTTTATTCAAATTGTAATTTTTTAAAATGGTCAGAACTTGCTTTATTAGCGTTCTCTTGTTTCAGCTATTTGTTTGTTTAATTAGTAATATTTTTATTGTATGTTTACATTTAGCCAAATTAATGTCAGATCGCTAAATTCGTGTTTTTTAAATTTTACAGATTTCATTCCCGATCACAATTTTGATATTATTACTGTCACTGAAACGTGGATCAGCGATACCTCTCCTTCACATTTGTTTAACATTGATGGGTATAAAATAACAAGTTTACAGAGACCTAATAGACGAGGTGGAGATTTTGCTCTCTATGTTCGTGATAGTATTAAATTTGAAATATTAGACACTAATTTCGTTAACAGTAACAGTTTGGAACATTTATGGATTAATTGTTATGGGATGGCTAGCACAGTGGTATGAAGTCGGCCTGTGGATCCCGAGGTCCCTGGTTCGATTCCCACAGGCGACAAATTTTCATAATTTGAAAAAAGCTATCCCTGTGGCTCCTCCACCACTAACATGTTTGGGGGCCGTGATTTGACGACTGGTAACCGCACTTCACGCGCAAAAAATATATCACTTACCGAGATCTGCTGTAGCAGAGTGCCACACCCAGTAATGGGTAGAAGGCGTGATGATATATTTATTATTATTTATGTTCGTGATAGTATTAAATTTGAAATATTAGACACTAATTTCGTTAACAGTAACAGTTTGGAACATTTATGGATTAATTGTTTAATAAATAAACTAAAAGTTTGTATAGGTGTAATATATAATCCACATGTAGAGTTTTACAAAGATCTTGAATTACTTAATTCTGCATTCACTGAATATAACTCCCAGTTTGATTTTATTCTTTGTGCTGGTGACATAAATGTTAATATGCTCTCTAATGATTATAAAAGTAAGTTTGTATCGGACATAATAACATCTAACGGAATGCATCAATTAATAAAAGATATAACCAGACCCTCATCTAATACTTTGTTGAATGTTATTTTTTTATATTTATTAAATTTAGAGATTTTAAGAATATTAATTTAGATAATTTTTATGATGATTGCGACTTAGTTGATTGGAATTATATAATTAAACTTGAAAATATAAATGAGAAACTAGCTTACTTAAATGAAAATATCATATTGCTATTTGATAAATATGCTCCCATTAAAACTGTTAAGATTACAAAAAAATATTGTCCTTGGATTACACCTGTTATAAAGATAATGCAGAGAAAAAGAGATAAAGCTTTATTAGACTAAAGAAAATTTAAAACACAAGGCAAATTAAATTATTACAAACAGCTAAGAAATTTAACAACAGCTGCAATTCGTCGAGAAAAGCAAGCATTTTTAGAACATAGCATAAATAATAATATTCGTAATTCCAGTCAACTTTGGAAAAATCTCAAACGTGTGGGAGTCACGGGAGAAAATCAGAGCTCTATTCCCAATGTTCTATTACAAGCTGAAAATTACGCTAAACATATGCTGAGTAAAATTGGTGCAACAAGTATTAATCCTGAAACCTTAAATTATTATAAAAAAAATTCATTCTTCAGTAATCCATGTGAATATTTTGATTTTAGTTGTGTAGATATAGATAAAGTTGAACAGGTGATTAAATCTTTAAAATCTAATGCAACTGGCGTCGATGGTATTTCGATTAAAATGATCCAAATCATTTTACCAAAGATATTAATCTATGTAACTCACATCATAAATACATCTATTCTTGAAGGATACATACCGGATATTTGGAAATCAGCTGAAGTTAAACCCATACCTAAACAAGATAATGTATCTAGTTTTGATGATTTACGCCCTATTAGCATTTTATCCACCATGTCTAAAGTGTTAGAAAAGATATGCTGTGAACAAATAGTAATTTATGCCAACGATAAAAATATATTACCCGTAACACAATCCGGATTTAGAAACGGTTATAGCACGAACACTTGTCTGCTAAATATTGTTGATTATATTGTTAAGAACTACGATAACTCTAACATTACATTTTTAATTCAAATAGATTTTTCAAAAGCTTTTGACATGGTGGACCATGAAATGCTATTAGCTAAATTAAAATTTTACAACTTCAGTACAAATGCTCTTCAATGGTGCAGTAGTTATTTCATTAACAGAAGCTTTCAAGTATATATGACATCGAATTCATTCTCTTCAACTTCTAATTCCTTATCTTTAAATCGAGGGGTACCACAAGGCTCCATTCTAGGTCCTTTATTCCTTCTTTTATACGTTGCTGACATGCCCTCAACTTTGTCTTTTTGCTCCGTCCATTCGTATGCAGATGATACACAAATTTTGGCATCATGTAGAAAAGCTGATACTGTAAATATGTGTAAATCTATTAATTCAGATATCAATAATTTAGTAATGTGGATTAAAAATAATGAATTAAAAATTAACGCAGAAAAATCTTCTTTGCTTGTATTTGGAAATTGTCAATCTACTGATATAATTCTTGACGGCTCAAAATTACAACGCAGCAGTGTTATTAAAAGTTTAGGCGTGCTATTAGACGAAAACCTTCTATTTCGGGAACATTTAAGTAAGAAACTGATGGCGGCTAGGCTTAGATTAAGACATATGTATCGCTTCCGGTATGTACTTTCTCCAGAAGTTAAACTACGCCTAGTTAACTCAATTAATCTTGCCCTTATTAGATTATTGCGCATGTGTGTATGTACCCAACTTAACACAGGGTGATAAATATAAAATTACGTTTCTTCAGAATAGTTGCTTGAGATATGTATATGGTGCACTAAAATATGATCATTATTACTCAATACCGTTTGTTAGCAAATTTAAATTATATCGATGGCCGTGTTAATATACTTTATCTATGTCTTGTACATAAAATTAAACTTACGGGTTGTCCATCATATTTATCAGATAAATTAATTAATAAATAATATAAATACATTCTAAGGGAAAAGGATTTATACTCAGTACCGTCTTTTAATAAAGTAAAATATAAAGGTTCTTTCTCATACTTGGCTCCAACACTTTATAACAGTATTCCAAACACTTTAAAATCTTTATCTTTGAATTCATTTAAAAACCATGTAAAATGCTTATTTAAGTTAAAATGAAATCAGTAATTTAGTTTGAATTTATAATTAAGTCAAAATGTTGTGATTGAGATCCTAGCTTTGTTGACATCATTTTCTGTTTTTGTTTTGTATTTATTTGTACTGGTTAGGTGGAAGATCAGCCTGTGGCTGAACCTCGCCATTGATGTGAATCAATAAAGCTATTATTATTATTATTATTATTATATTGTCAGAAGTGTGAAATATATTTGGCTCTAGTTTTTGTTTTGAAAAACCTAATACTTTACCAATACAATCATCGGGTGTAAAATCAATTTCGAACGTGCTGGCGAGTTCACATTTTAAAGTGTTATTGTTTGCATAAAGTACTAATTTTTCAGCATCTTCCGTATAATCTTCATCAATAATTCGATATAATTCATATTCATCATTTTCCGTAGATTCAGTATAACCTAACTCTTTATAGATATATTTTGCTATATCACTTAGTTCATACGATCCTATTGGTATTGTAATACATTTGCCATTATTATAAAAAAAATTATTATTTGTTTCATCTATATTCGGTATAGAATTGTAAGTTTTAAAATTTGTTAACCCAATTTCATATAATTTATCGTCTAAATGAATTGGTTCTAAATAGTCAATACTTAGCTGTTCTTGTGTACCAGTAATTGTAAATTTGCGTGACATTATGAATTGCTAAGAAATTGTAAGCATAAATGTCCGCACTTGAATGAATTGAAACTTTCATTTCTTTTATAATTATACTTAATTTGAGCTTTATTACCAAAATAATTAATTAATCCAAGTGGTGGGGGTAAATTACCAAAACTATCATAGTAATTAATTAAATTATTTGCTTTTTTATTACTCAATTCCGAGACCATAGTTATTATCTAAATTTACTATAGCACATTCATATTTTCGAGGTTTCGAAGGTAAAGTATCTCGCATATATACACCACGAAAATTTGGGATATGTTTTGCATAAGATAATAAATTAATGTTTGTTAATGGTTTATTCGGTATTTTTTTTAGTTTTTGTTTTTGCGTTTGAGTTTTTTTTTTTTAATACCAGCACCTTTTTTATATGGAGCCAAATATAATCCTTTACTTTCTAATGCTTTATTATTACGTATTGTCTCATTAAGCATTTTATTTTCATACTGTTTTTTATGAATAGCACTTGTTATAGCTGCAGCACCACCAGCTGTACTTCCTATAGCTCCTAGTGCTGCTAAAATTGGTAAAAGAGGTAATATACCACCAATTTTTTTGTGTTTTAATTTTTCGCACTTTTATTTTATTTATTTTCTTTTTCTGTTTATTTTTAACACCCATACCCATTTTTCGCTTAACACTCATTATATTTGAAACAGCTAATGCAGCAGTTTTTTCACCTATAGACGCGTTTTTTGCTTTAAAACGTTGCCAAGCTTTTTCTTCTAATACTTTATCAGCTTCGTGACGTTTTGATAGGATTTCTGAATTTATTGAATAAGCAATATCGTGTACTTTACACGCTTCATCCAATGGATTAATTCCAGAATCATCACGCGCAACAAAAATTGTATCCAGGTATGTGTAATTATAATTAGGTAAAGGTAAAGAATTAATTGCAGAATTTACAAATCCAGCACCTTGAAGTTGAATCATTGACGGTGGTGTACTGAATGATATAAAAACAAAAAATATTGCTTTTATATTAGTTATTAAAATTATGTTCACAAAGCAACAACATAATATTAATATAAACAATTTTGATAATATAGTTAATGCTGAATGTAGCAGTAAAGAAAAAAACATGGTGATTTACTACCAGATTCAATTAGATGTATTATTTGCGGTCTATCGAATTGCGGTAAAACAAACACTATTTTAGGGTTATTAACAGATGAAAATGGATTACGCTTTAAAAATATTTACTTATACTCAAAATCTTTAAATCAACCAAAATATATGTTTTTAGAAAAATGTTTAAAGGGGATAGAAGGAATGGGATATTTTCCGTTTAACGATAATGAGCAAATAATAAAACCTTTCGATGCAAAACCAAATTCTGTTTTTATTTTCGACGATGTGGCTTGTGACAAACAAGATTGTATGCGTGAATATTTCAGCATGGGTCGTCATAACTTAACATACACACGCATACCAAAGCATTTAATTAGAGACAATGCAAATTTCCTTGTTTTATTTAAACAGGATTATTTAAATTTAAAGCATGTTTATGATGATCATGTTAATACTGATATGCCATTTGAATTATTTAAACAATTTTGTAGTGAATGTTGGAAAAATAAATATGGATTTGCAGTTATTGATAAAGATAGCTATTCAGAAGGACGATATCGTATGGGGTTTGATAATGATTTAAATTGGGTTAAATAAATTATATATACAAAACAGATAGACAGACAATAGACAGACAGACAGACAGACTTAGCTGTTTGTATACCTGTTTGTATACCTGTTTGTATACCTGTTTGTATACCTGTTTTGACGACGCATTCGTTGCCGTGAAAAAAATCCCAACATTACCGTACTTAGTACATTCAAGCCTGATTGTGACTCTGTCAGCGCGCTCGCTGATAGTGACATCCGCAAGATATGTAATGCGAACTGATTATTTACAAATTTAAAAGTTTTAATATATATAGTTTAATACTATCAATTGCATCACTTTATTGATATTAATCATTGAAGTAACATGTCTTTAAGTGAAAACTTAAATCATTTAAATTTCTCACAAAAAATATATAATCAATTTGCTACACTAGTAGAAGTACGTTGCAATCAAGTACTTGATTGTTTAAAAGTTGCTCATACAATTTGCAAACAACTCACCAATTGTTTAAAAATATCATATATTTCATTAAAGCAGTGCATAAACAAAAATAATAATACGGTTGAAGTTGAACTAGAAACTGAAGCTAAACGTGATTAATGAATAATGAATAATTCAAGAAAAACTTTTAAAAAAATTATAGAAACTAGAAATATTATACGTAAAAAATATGATAGTTTGCAACGTGGGCGAATTGAAACGGAGCATAATTTAGAAGAAACGTTTAAACCTATTACAGTGCCGTTAAAAGAGCTTGTTTCAAAATCACATTTATCATCGAAAAAACAAAATGAAGACCTATTAAAAAATGAGAATGAAAATGATTTTATTACACCTAAAAAACAAACTAATACAAATTATACAACACCGTTGCTTAAAAGTAAAACAGAGCCAGCGTTTTTAAGTGAGGAATTAATAGTTGAAGACGATGGTTTTACTCCACTAGAACCACAAGCACTTATTTTTATAGGAACGCCAGAAGGTTAACGAGAAATGAAAGATCTAAAACATAAATTTGGTAACATTGCTGGTAAATATATGGAATTTTTTTTAACTAGTGGTAAACAAGTTGATAAAGTATATGGTGTGAGATATGATGAAAATAATAAGAAATTTTTACTTGGTAATACACCAATAACTATTGAGCCTAATGATATTATTGTAGAAAATTCAGTATATGAGGGTACGCGTGGGTTATATGAATTATTATTTTTTAAAAACCCAACTATTGCACAGCAAGATAAAGAAGCTTATCTGGATATTGCACTAAAAACTAATATTCACTTAAGAAATTATTCGCTGTTTTCTCAACTTAAAGGCTCGCAAAACTGGAAATATTTAAATATTATTAAGCCAGCTTTAAAATATCATCACAATCCACACCGATTAAGATCTCAGTCAGCTAGTTATATTGATTCACATAGAATAATGTCTCAGCCGAGTACTTCCAAGGGTTCTGGAATATTACCAAATAATACAAAAATGTCAAATCAAAATAACAAATTGCCTACTCATATGAAATTATTAAATCAAAATAATAATTATTATACTTATTGGAATGATGTTAACGAACTAGTTGATAGATTAAGATTATTAATGGCATCAAAAGAAGCAGGAAATACAAATCATGAAAATGAAATATTATCTATTATCGAAGAATTACGTGAAGCTCAAGTTATATATTAAAAGTAGAGGGAGAGTCACTATGTTCAAATATAAAATACATACTTTTAAATAATATAGATCATTTTGTAATACAACACACACAATGAAGTACATTGTAGATATTCAAGGTTTTACCGGTGCTTGTAATGAATTTATAGCTAAAGAGTTTGCTGTAATTTCACTAGATGGCAACGCAATTGAACATTTAATAATAAAACTTCTATATTCATGGTGTGAGTTATCAAGAAAAAATAAAAATGAAACTAGATGGCTACTTCGCAACTACCATGATTTTCATTGGAGTGATGGTCTAATAGAATATGAAGATTTTATTCAATATATTCCAAAATTGTTGAGATATTCCACCACAGTGTACGTGAAGGGTGAACGAAAAAGGAAGTTTTTAGCAAGATATTTACCAGTTGCAAACATTGTGGATTTAACTGATATGCCATCACTTAGAAGTGAATTTTTTAATATGCAATATATTGAACGCTGTATGTTTCACGTCAAAATTATCACCAATCGATGCCCCTAAAAATTGTCTACAATTTATATTTCAACAATTTTTTTCTAGCTCACTTGGTTGAAAAGTTATTTACAATTGAAAAATTACTTTATTTTTTTTTTAATTTTAAAAAATTCATTATATGTTAATTAAAGGACGAGAAATACACTCGTCTAAACCGCACTTTAATATCTTTTTTAGTTTCGAAGATATTTTTAATTCAAAATTTCATTTCGTTATAACATTTTGTGGCCCCATGTATACCCTATAACTCTTATTTGAACAATTTTTTTCTAGTTTACTTGGTTTAGAAATTATTGACCAACCAGCACACATATAATAACAATGAGTATCACTATGACAACTCATTATTAATTGTAATTATTTCGTAACGATAGTAATGAAACAGTTCGTTTTGTAAATGTCCACGTAGAAGAATGTAGTGAGTGCTCAGTTCTCATATCGTTTGCCATTACCCGCTTTCTGGGTATTAGATGATATTTTATTGACTTTCTGACTGATTGTAAGGTAAGCTGGTTGAATAAATATAGCTATACTGGGCAACGGTCGTGCTACTACAGTGTTCTACTTGGTACTAGGACAGCCACTTCCCATATCTGGGGGTGGCAACTGCAATTGCTGGTGAATTCTATCAACTGAATTTTTTGCTTCTCGTGAAATTTTTCCAGTGGCTACCAGGTAGGTTGGTTGGCGTGTAGCTGGTTTGGAATCTTGCTCATTAGTTGCAAAGCCACAGACAGGCTATGGTATAGTTTGTCTGTGGTCTGTGCCACCACGCGATGTGCCTACAAATTCTCTACAACTCTTATTTGAACAATTTCTTTCTAACTTACTCGGTTCAAAAGTTATTTACGATTGAAAAATAACACTTTTTTTATTTTTAAAAATTTTCTAAAATTCAGTATATATTAATTGAAGTACGAGAAATACACTCGGCTAAACCGCACTTCAATATCTTGTTTAGTTTCAAAGATATTTTCAATTCAAAATTTCATTTCGTTATAACTTCTAAACCGTAAACATTTTGTAGCCCCATGTATACCCTGGCGCAATGCACTATGACATTCTCTATAACTCTTATTTGAATAATTTTTTTGTAGCTTACTTGGTTTAGAAGTTATTTAAAATTAAAAAATAATAATTTTTCCAAATTTTCTAAATTTCAGTATAAATTAACTGAAGCACGTAAAATACACTCGTTTGAACCGTATTTCAATATCTCATTTAGTTTTAGAGTTATGAGCCTTCAAAATTTTAAGATTTCAACTCGAAAACTAAAAAAAGATCGTAAATTCAATCTACTGTTGAAATCATTGTTACATTATTTATAAACATGAAAAGACATACGAATAACCAATTATAAATATATATTTCATAATATTTCTATCTTTATATTGTTGTCTTTCCATTGTTGTGAAACAGGGCTGTGAGAGCCGCCTGTTACGCATATAAAACAATTGTAAAATTGACGAACTAAATTGAAATCAAAACGAAATATAACGCGATTTAATATACGATTAAATAAAACTAAATAAGACGAACTTCTTTTAAATATAAAACATATTTAATAAAACATAAAATAAATGCACAAAAATATAAATGATAAAATTTACAGAAGTTATAAACTATAAAAAGACTAAAGTTAATAATGTAATTAATATTGAAATTAAGCAAAATTATCCGGCAATAGAAACAACAACAACAATGACAACGTATGATTAAACTAATATTTACTTAAGTTATAAAATACTTAAGGTTAAATGATACCCATGCGCGCGAAGTTCAAAATGAATATAAAAGATTTAATTTTTTTATTGAATACTGTTTAATGTTACAAGCTATCTATGTATATATAAATAAGAAGATACTACTCTTCAATGCAAATAAATTTATTTTTTAAATATTTGCATTAATTTATACACCCAAAAATATATTTTAAACATTATTTTAACTGTAATTTAAGTACTAAACGTGTTTTTTTATTAAAATTTACAACAAATATTACCAATAATATTATCTATAATATATGTGAAAATAAAAAAAATTTAACTTCGAGAACTATTTTTAAAATGCAAAAAACCTACTTTTTCCATACATTTTAATTTTTTTCTTCTATAGTAGACATGTTTTTTCAATTACACTTTAATGTCTTGTGGGGAGTCATATTACATATAACATATTTAAAAAAATCCAAAAATGAACTTCGAGAACATAGTTAAAAAAAATAAAATATTTTGTTTTATTTTTTTTTTGCAAGTGTGTAAAGTTTATTTTTTGAAACGTAATAAGTATTATATACTGTACATATTTATACATTCTACCTATAAATTTGAAGAAGATTTCGTGTTTTATATAGAAGATATTCACAATTATAACAACTGGAATAAATATTTATGCCGTAAAATAGTTTGTGTAAGCAAGTGGCGCTGAGTAGATATAGCGGCGAAAAGATAAACTATAGTGATGTCGGTCGAAATAGAAGAACATCAAGCGGTTCGCAAACCAACGCGGTGGCGATGGCGGGGCGGTGGCGCCTAAGGTGGCGAACTCATCGACGCACACTGATGCGGTTTGTTTGAGGAGAACGCATGTAGTATTGCGCTAAAATATTTGCAGTGCAATGGACGTTGGACGGGAAATGGAAAAAGAAGAAATGTTATTATACATTGGACGAAGAAGAAGGAAAACGGAAGAAATTTAGAGATTTTGTCTTATAATCTATCTTTTTTTCCACAATTCGGATTTGCTAAATCATATAATAGATATTTATGTATCAAGAGTGAATATAGTTTCTACCAGTGGTGAGCATGTTATTAGTCATAAATGCTTATTTCACCATTGGTACATACATTTTTTTGCACAGCAAAGAATATTTATTTTTATATTCAAAATATTAAACAGATACATTTATATGTCAAACATTTTGCAAAATTAAGTATTTATAAGAAACAAAAATTATCATGTATTTAGAGAAAATTATTTTGTTATGACCCTAGGGCAATAAACAAATGTTTAGGTCTGCTTTTTATGGCTAAAACATTAATTTCGGCTCGGTTGTGCATAAAATATCATATGAATACAATAATTCAATATTTTTTTCTGTTTCACTGTTTGTGTGCGTACTTGCATTGTCTTATATAGGTACCATCTGATCGCTACTGCCACCGCCACCTCCACCGCCACCGCTGTTCCCACCGCGTTCGTTTGCGATCTGCTTCGGTTCCGGCGGTATATCACTTTAGGTTCCCGCCGGTTTTATTTAGAGTGCCTACAATGAGAGCGATGACATACGGTTACGACCGCCATATTTGTTCCAATTTAACATGGATTGTATACAGGCAAAACACGAAAATATTATCTTACGAACATAAATAAATTTCAAGCATAGACATATTTGAAAATTAATATATATATATAAATATATATGGGTCATTCTACGTGAAATCGGACAGAAAAAGTCGACCCTCTCCGATTTGGCCATAAATGCGTATACTTATTCATTTTGATCTAAAACTAAGTAGGAAGTACTTTATTTGGCCCATTCTACCGGGTATTAATTTATATTCTAAATATATGTAAGATGTACGTTTTAAAACAGCGCGATCCACTGATTTGGAAGCGCTGGTGGTCATACAACTGTCAACGAGAGATGTTGTGATGCGACGTGCGGGGGTAGTTAACGCTAAGACGCTCAGTATGCGGTTGAGACCGAATCGGGGTAGAAGCGAACGAGTGAAGTGCAGAGCTATACATTCATTGGTACCAGGATACTATATTGGATTAGCAGTAATTAAAGGTGAGTTATCTCACTGTCATTCTATGTCTAGGTGCAGCGTATGCAGAGATCTGCAGTAATATGGTGCATGTGTGTTGTTTATTAGGTATGGTACGTTAATTGATGATATATTCATGTTTGGTGTGGTATTTATGGTTATATGCTTTGAATATATATATCGTAGCTGGAAGTAGCAACCAACAAAAATAGCGTACCAAAGAAGATTGACAAGGATGGAGATACAATTGAGACCAATTCATTTTCGCGCGATATTTAAATTTTGAAAGCTAACGAAACAATCCGATGTACAACTGGTCGTCAAATTAAAAAAAGGAGCTTATGATATGAGCATAGGAATAATGTTAACTCATTGAATATAACATTTTATTTACTGATTTCTATAAGTCACAAGTGTAGTAACTTTCTTCTTATATAGGTAGTTGTCTTTTTCCCATTGTTCTTTATTAGTGTAATGTATCCTAATGTTACAATACATGTTAATTATTAATTTTATCAATTCTATTAGATGATTATGCAATACATCTTGCATGTTAATATGTTTGAATATAGATACTTCAGTATTTAAAATAAATAAATAAATATATCGCCTTTCACCCTCTGCCGAAACGGATTTCGGTAAGTGATATATTTATGCGTGTGAAGTTCAATTACCAGCCGTCAAAATACGACCCTCATAAATGTTTGTGAAAATCATTGTCGGCTGTTTTTAACATTTGAAATATTTTTGAAACATATAATTTGTTTTCATATAAATTATTTTCAATTGATCTATATTATTTTTCAATGGTCTTACACATAATACTGACATTTTATTATCAACTAATTCCTATAGAATTGACAATGTATTTTTCTTTAAATGCTTTTACTAATAAAACCGCTAATATACACAACTATATTTTCAACAATTAAAGATAAATCCCAGGTACTATCTAAATTACATGTGATCAATACGGAATTTTTCGTTTTGCAGATGTAACAAAACATATATTTTACAAAATGATATTAAACCCGCTATAAAACCAATACAAAAATTATAACCTAAACGAATTTGACACAAATCACAAACCAGAATTGATATTTGCGTCATGTAAGTAGCCGCATGTTGAATCTTTTAGTAACAGTTTTGACATGCGCATTAGAATCGAGTATCACTTAGCAGTGCATCTTTGTCTAACTAATGCTAATACATATATCTATTCCACTCAATCTTCTTTGGGACAGCAAAATCTTTAGCAAGATATAGCGTTAGCTACTTCCATCTACGTAGTAGATATAAATATTCAAAGGTTATATGTGTTTGGTCAAATATTGTGTGTTGTGTCACCATATGTTATATTATATATTCCACACCCTACTTGCCTAAAGGACTCAGTACGGAAGTCCCTCCGCTAGGATGCGGCATTTAAGAGCATACTTCAATTGCTATTCAGGTAGTAATGAAATACAGGGCCGTACTGAGGGCTCTCCGCGCTGGGTCTGCGAACCTAGCTGCGCATCCGTCAACGGTTGCTATTAGATAATCACTGTGTGTGTGCAATTTACCTGTGTCTGTAATTGGAGTCCCTTCTCTTTTGTGTTTAGTGGTTTTCAGCGCATACGGAAGTACTGATCCATGATCAGGTCAAAGACCTGCTACCATCGGGTCTAAATACCCGCCATGATCGGATCTAAATACCCGCCACGATCGGGTCTAAATACCCGCACCGATGTGCTATGTTCTGTTTCCACACTTTGCCTTCCTTACGAACTCAGTACTGGAGTCCCTCCGCCAGGTGGCGACATTTAAGAGCATACTGCAATTACTGTACAGGTGGTGGTGAAATACAGGGCCGTATTGAGGGCTCTCCGCGCTGGCTCTGCGAAGCCAGCTGCGCATCCGTCATTGGCTGCTTACTAATGACCACAGGGGTAAATTTACCTGTCTGTAATTGGAGTCCCTCCTCTTTTGTGTTTAGCGGTCTTCAGCGCATACGACCGTACTAATCCAATGATCAGGTCGGGGACCTGCTACTATCGGGTCTAAATACCCGCAGCGATCGGGTCTAAATACCCGCACCGATGAGGTCTGGGACCTCGTGTGAATTGGATTCACACGGATGTCTGGGACATCCACGGCCGCAACAATCGGGTCTAAATACCCGCAACAATAGGTCAGGGACCTCGGGTCTAAATACCCGCAACAATGAGGTCAGGGACCTCGGGTGGATCTGGGATCCACAGAATGTCTGGGACATTCTCAGGTCAGGGACCTGCATCGTACCTAGAACCTTATCCTTCTAGCACTGGTTGAGATGAAACACTCTCGCAACAATCGGTTCTAAATACCCGCAACAATAAGGTCAGGGACCTCGGGTCTAAATACCCGCAACAATGAGGTCAGGGACCTCGGGTGGATCTGGGATCCACATAATGTCTGGGACATTATCAGGTCAGGGGTCTGCGTCGTGCCTAGAACCTTATCCTTCCGGCACTGGTTGAGATGAAACACTCTCGCAACAATCGGGTCTAAATACCCGCAACAATGAGGTCAGGGACCTCGGATGAATGAGAGATTCATAGTGTGTCTGGGACATGTTCAGATTGGGGACCTGCTTCATACTTACGATCGTAACTTTGTTGTACTAACTGAAATGTAACTCTTAGTGAACGTTGACCGAGAATGGAATGACATGTTGTGTTTTGTCATGCAGGTATGACCGAGACGAGGTGGTCGAGAGATGGAGTTAATCAGCAGAGCCGAGAGACCGATGCCGTCACAACTACCACTGTTCATACTATATGTCACATTATGAACTCTGTATGTAAAATGTATGTCGTGTATATACCAATTAATACATGCATTGCGTCGACAAGGTTTGAAATCAATTTTATACTTTATATTCCTTGTCCCTGAGGTCCCTGGTTCGATTCCCACAGGCGACAAATTTTCATAATTTGAAAAAGCTATCCCTGTGGCTCCTCCACCACTAACATGTTTGGGGGCCGTGATTTGACGACTGGTAACTGCACTTCACGCGCAAAATATATCACTTACCAAGATCTGCTTTAGCAGAGTGCCACACCCAGCAATGGGTAGAAGGCGTGATGATATATTTATTTATTTATTTATTTTTTATATTCCTTGTCATCAAGTCTTTTTCTATGCCTTTTATCTATCTATATATATATATATATATATATATATATATATATATATATATATATATATATATATATATATATATATATATATATAAGTTATAGTGCGGAATAGTGCTGACATAGACAATGAATACTTTTAAGAACGTGACTTTATGTAGAATTATCATATTACATTATACGTAGTTGTAGTTTAACGATGGGATCTTCTTTGTATGTTTTAAGTTAGTCTTAGCTCAGAATCTGTACTAGTAGGAACTCTTAAAGTAAAATAAATACTTTTTAAAAACAAAGTTAATTTGTTTAATAATAGAATTGGCGCAGTCGGTAGGATTTGCCATAACAAATTAGTGAAAATAATTTGGTTCACCTTAGTGATTTATTTGGCAAACGAACAGTCTTTATGTGTTAACGCAAGTAACACTTTGTGCGCGTAGTGAGTTAACGTACATAACTAACTAATCGCGCATCTTACTAAAAGACTGACAAAAAACAAATTAACTTAAGTTCCTGAGCGTCCTCACCGTGCTGAGTGCAAATCAGCCAACGAGAACGTCAACTCTGCAGCGTCGACCAGCTGGGCGGCATCTCCGAATCCAGAGGCACCTGCATCCGACCTAGACGACTACAGTACGAGCATCTCATCAAGCGATTTCAACGAATATGAAACCGTCACTGATACTGCTACTGTAAGTACTACATGTCATTTCGAGGTCCAAATATAATAATAAATTCAAGCGAAAGTTCAAATTCTGAATCAGACTCAGATCTTGACGATCCTACTTTAATTCCAAATATCTCAAATAATCCTAGAATTGTATTAAGAAAGTCTAGATTAAACATGACTACCCCAACCTTAAAAAAGGAATATCTGGATATGGTTCCAGAATTCTACGGTGAAAGAGAACTTTTACCAAGATTTATAGAAATCTGCGAAAAATTAGTAAAACGATTTTACAATCAAGCAGATGCTCAAGATTTCCAAAATGAATATTTAATGAGCACAATATTAGCTAAAATAAAAGGCGAAGCAGCAATAAATATTTCTAGCTGTTCCGTGAAAACTTGGGACGATTTAAAAACGTCACTGATAGATACTTATGCGGACAAAAGAGATTGTTTTACCCTAACAATAGAAATGACCGAACTAAAACAATGCGTGAACGATACGGTATTTGATTTTTATAATAAAATACAACACATTCTAAATTTACAAGTATCGTATGTAGTAACAAATCATCCGACTACTGCCGAAATAATGACTGATTTCTTTAGAAATTACGCCCTCAAAATTTTATTAAAGGGATTAAAAGAGCCAATAGGGCAACTCATGAAAGCAAAGAAACCTGCTGACTTAAACGCTGCACTAAGTATGCTTACAAATGACTTTCAGTTTGAAAATCATTCCAAACCATCTAAAAATGTAATGCCTATTCAAAAACCATTCCCAAGACAGAATAATCAAAATTTTAGAAATAATAGACCCTTTCAAGTAACGAATGTACCGCAGAACACTAACTACACGTTTAATAAACCACAGACATATTTCAATAACCAACATACAGCGCAGCGTAGAACTAACTTTCCTACAATGATTAGAAATACTAATCAACCACTTCCCAGACCTACACCAATGAGTATCTCTACACGAAATACACAATTAAATGCCCCAAGACCTGGACCTTCCACTCAAAGACAAAATTTCATAAGTCAGAACAGACAATTCTTTCCCAAAAATATCGCGGAAGAACTTTATAACATAGATCAATCAGAAATAATAAATTATACAGACGAACACAACATTGTAGATCAACCAGAAACACCAAATTATACAGTGGATGAATATACACTCGATGATAACGCAGAAATGACAGCTGAAACTAACATATCAGATCAAAACGAACATTCTTTTTTAGACGAAATAGCCTCAGATCAAATATTTCATACTTCCAATTAATGAACTTAACAAATAACCAAAGCAAACTGCCATTCATTATAATTTCAGAAAATAATTTAAAAATCTTAATAGACACTGGTAGCACGAAATCATTTGTAAATCCCGACATTGCTTTGAAATACTACAAACACGCTATCAGTAAAGACCCGTTTCAGATTACAACTGCACACGGCTCCTCTACCGAGAAGTACAGTACACAAATTCCTATCTCAAATATTTTTAATCTTAGAGATAATTCAAAACCCGCGTTAAAATATTATCTTTTTAAATTTCATAATCAATTTGATTTACTTCTTGGCATGAAAAATATGAAAAAACTAAAAATTTCAATTGATACCGTAAACGATATGATAATTACCCCAAACAGTAAAATCAAAATTCATTATCATAATTCTAAAGCTACCCCCGATACAAATAAATTAACAATAAATGAAAAATATTGTAATATTGGCATAATAGAACCGACTTCGGAAAAAATAATTAAAATAAAAGTTAATAAAGAAAAAGATAATATTCTAGTTCCAGAAATCAAAACAAAAAATTTAATAATTCCTGAATGTGCTACTGTAGCTAAAAATTTTGAAGCTATGTGTATAATTATTAATTTATCAGAGAATGAAGTTAAATATCAGTTTACAATTCCGATTATAGTGGAAACGTTAGACGACTATGAAATTTATACAGAGAATAGAAATTCAAATCTAAACCTTACACAAACAGAAAAAGTAAATTTTGATAAACTAAAAATTAGAACGGATCATATGAACAAAGAAGAAGAAATGGCAATTTCAAAACTAATTAAACAATACTTGAATATTTTTTATTTAGAAAACCAAAATTTATCTTTCAGTAATCAAGTAAAACACAAAATTAGAACTAAAGACGAAGTACCCATATACATGAAATCATATCGATACCCTCACATTCATAGAGAGGAAGTTAGGTCCAAATAAATAAAATGCTTAATCAACAAATAATTCGACCTTCTAATTCACCCTAGTCTTCCCCAATCTGGGTAATCCCCAAAAAACTTGACGCATCGGGCAAACAAAAATGGCGAGTAGTCATCGACTACCGAAAATTAAATGAAAATACCATCGGAGATAAATATCCCATACCTAACATTACGGACTTGCTGGACAAACTCGGACGGTGTCAATATTTTACCACCCTTGATCTCGCGTCGGATTACCACCAAATTGAAATGGACAAGACTGACCTATCTAAAACAGCATTCTGCACTGAAGACGGACATTACGAGTTCTTACGAATGCCATTCGGGCTAAAGAACGCGCCAGCGACCTTTCAACGGGTCATGGACAATGTTCTGAGAGGGTTAACTCACAAAATTTGTCTAGTATATCTGGACGATATAATCATTTTTAGTACAAGTTTAGATGAGCATATAATTAATTTGAAATTAGTATTTGACCGATTAAAAGAAGCCAACTTAAAAATTCAATTGGATAAATCGGAATTTCTAAAAAAAGAAGTTGCGTACCTCGGTCATATTGTAACCCCTCATGGCGTTAAACCTAACCCTGACAAAATTTCAGCTATTCTAAATTACCCATTACCTACCACGACAAAACAAATTAAAGGATTCTTAGGACTTATCGGATATTATAGGAAGTTCATAAAAGACTTCGCAAAAATCACCAAACCCATGACAAAATTTCTAAAAAAAGACGCGACTATTGACATTAATAATTCAGAATACAAACAATGTTTTGAGACATGCAAACTATTACTAACTAATGAACCGATACTACAATACCCCGACTTTGGAAAAGAATTTATCTTGACATGCGATGCAAGCAATGTAGCACTCGGTGCCGTCTTATCGCAAGGTAAGATAGGCAGTGACCTGCCAATCGCTTACGCTAGCAGAACGCTTAATGAAACGGAAATGAACTATTCTACGATCGAAAAGGAACTTTTAGCGATACATTGGGCAACAAAATATTTTCGGCCGTATCTTTTTGGAAGGAAATTTTCTATTTGCACAGATCACAGACCCTTACAGTGGCTGTTTTCCCTTAAGGATTGTAGCCAAAAATTAATTCATTGGCGATTAAAACTCGAGGAATATGATTATGAAATTATTTATAAAAAAGGAAAATTAAATTCAAATGCAGACGCCTTAAGCCGAATTCCACGAGAAAATGATGACAAAATTCAAAATTTATTAAAACAATACGAAAGCGAATCTGTCCTAGCGCAATACCAAGACTATCTAACGAAAAAACAAACAGACAAACCGACTCACACAAACATTATTGAAGTAGTTGGAAACTTATTTACTGCACCGACAGACAACAGCCTAGCACATTGCGTCAGTAAAGACTTAAAAATGTCAAAAGGAATTGCTAAACAATTTAAAAATAAATTTCAAAATATCGATAAACTTAAATCCCAAAACCCTCAACTTCATAACTTAATTTACTTAAAAGAAAAGAACCGTTTCATAATATATTTAATAACTAAAGAAAATTATTATAATAAACCAACAAAACAAGACGTATTTTACACGTTACTGGAATTAAGAAACTTTTGTTTAAAAAATAAAATACAAAATTTAAGCTTACCCAGAATTGCTTCTGAACGAGACCAGTTAAACTGGAACGATGTTAAATCAATGCTTGAATATATTTTTGATAAAACAAACATATTAATTACAATTTTTACCTTACCAGATGACATACTCCCACACATAGATATTAATACAAATGATTCAGACGAAAATATTAATCAATTCCAAAAATTCATGGATAATTTTAATAGAGAATTAGAAAATAATATAAATTCTAATAATCAGGACGATAACCAATCCTTAGTTGTGGAAGTAGGAGATGATACACAAACTGCAGACGTAAACAACGACCAACATAATGATAACGATAGTGACGTCACAGTTCATTCTAATCAAGAAAACCCAGTAATCGGCATACCTATTGCCGAATATCCTGTTAACTACGGTAAAAATCAGATAATCATATCTGAAGTAGAATTCAGCCCTAATTCTCCCAAAATTCTAAAACTCTTTGAGAACGCAAAACAAAGAATCCTAGTACAATTTTCGAAACTAAATTATGAAAAAGAAATGATTCAATTCCTTAAAGAATACACCGTACCAAAAGTAAAATATTATTTATATTTCGAAAATGAATTATATGAAAAATTATCCCTAGTTCTGCAAAAATATTTTAAAAATTCACAAATACACATGGTTAAATGCACACAATATCTTACAGACGTCACTAATGAAGAAGAAATATTAGAAATCATAAATAATTATCACACAGGAAAAACAAATCACAGAGGTATTGACGATACAGAGGCACGCATTAAACAAATTTATTACTGGCCAAAATTAAGAAAATCGGTTCAAACGTATATTAATAATTGTGAATTATGTCAATTAACTAAATATGACAGGAAACCCCTAAATTTAAAATTTAATACAACTCCGACAGCAACTAAACCTTTTGAAATTGTGCACATAGATACGATAACACTAGAGAACTTTAAATTTTTAACAATAGTTGACTCATTTTCTAAATTCGCACAAGCATATAAACTTAATTCCGGGCAAGGAATTGAAGTAGCTAATAATTTAATAAAACACTTCACGCATCACGGAATACCGGAACAAATTATTTCTGATAATGGACTAGAATTTAGAAACTCAGTTGTTAAAGAACTGTTAGACATACACAAAATTCATACTCATTTCATTAGTTCACAAAATCCTCAATCTAACGGAATAATAGAACGCTTCCACTCGACACTCATAGAACACATTAGACTGTTCAACAATCAGACCGAATTTTCTAAAGAAACAATTGAAACTAAAGTAAACTATGCTCTTTTGGCATACAACAATACAATTCACTCTGTTACGAAAGTAAAACCATCTGAAATAATATCAGGTCACCTGGAAACAAATTCCCCCTTCAATATAGATATTGATAAGCAACTTGTGAATAATTACATGGAAAATCATAGAAATAAAACTAAAATTTTATATCAAACTATTAATAACAAAATTTTGCAAAATAAAGAAAAAATAATTAGTAAACGTAATGAAATTAGAGAAGAATTACCCTAAATTCCTAAAGAAGTTTTTGTAAAAAATAAGCAAAAACAACAAAAAACAAAAAATAAATTTAAATCTGAGAAATTAAAATCGATTAATAAAAATTTAAAAACCGCTCAATTAGAAACTAAACACGGGAATACAAGGGAAAAAATTCATCTTTCGAATATAAAACGCCCTAGAAAAAAGACTTATCAATTTAATACTCTTCCAGGCTGTTCACATTGGGACAAGGATCGATCATCAAAAACATAACAGAAAATATTGGATTACTACCTATTAGACTGGGCCCGGCCAAATTAGAAAAAGCAACACATACACTCATTCACTACTACAACCTTAAACCCCTTTTCGAACAATACGACAACCTAAACAATCAATATAATGATCTAAAAATAACGATATCCAATAACTCGAAATATTTACATGAACTTGACAACTATATCAACATAATAGAATTCATTCGGACAAATATTAATAATAAAATTGATAACATCGAATTCCATACAAATAAAAATAGAAACAAAAGAGGCTTAATAGATGGATTGGGATCAATTTTCAAAGCCGTTACTGGCAACTTAGATGCAGAAGACGGAAAAAGATACGATAAAATATTAAACCACATGCAAAAGAATGAACACAATTTAGAAAAGCAATTAAAATTAGCTTATTCGGTTAACCACCAAATTATAACAAATTTTAATAATACTATATTAGATATAAAACATAATGAAGCTATTTTGAAATCTAAAATATTACAACTCAGTGAAATAATAAATAACATGCATATCCAAGATATTCTTTTTGCAAAAACCATTTACGATCAATTAATAATCCTTTATAACTCGATCCTAGACATCCTACAAGATATCGAAAACTCAATCACCTTTTGTAAATTGAGAACATTACACCCCAGTATAATACATCCAAATGAATTATTATCCGAATTGCAAAAGATCTCTAAATATTATAAATCCCAATTACCTTTCGAACCAAAACCAGAAAATATTTTAGAATTTGAATCATTATTAAAAGTAGACTGTAAAGTTGAACAATCCCAAATAATTTATTTAATATCAATTCCCATTAACTTTGAAAAAGACTTTGAACTGTTTTACTTATATCCTATACCAACAATACACGATTCAGAATTTGTAACGATTATTCCAAGTGCAAGATACTTTCTAAAATCTAATACTGAAATAATGCCTCTAAATGACATATGTACTACCACCAAGGTTTATCAGTGCCCAAATAAATTCTACAACCACCATCAGTCATCATGTGAACAAGAAATCTTACAACAACAATCCTCGACTCAGTGTCACTATTCTAAAATTAATATAAAAGAAAACCATATCGAAGTAATTCCGGAAATTAACAAGTATTTATTAATATTCCTTTATGAAGATAAAATAACTCTTAAATGTTTAGACGAAGTAAATATCAAAACTCTGCGCGGAATCTATTTAGTAAAAAATGATAATAATTGTGAAATAATATATAATCGACAAAAATTAATATTTTTGAATAAAGAACAAGGACAACCTATAATTTTGCCAAAATTAAATTTCGCACTTAATACTTCGACATTAACAAATTTCTCAATAAACTTAAACCCTGTGAAGCTAGAAGACATCTCATTAAACCCTGTAGTCGCTATTAAAGAAGAAGCCATCAACATCCATGTGCCAAGTGTATGGACTGTTATGTTGTATCTGTTAATAATAATAATTGGACTGTACTTATTAATAAAGTGGATAAAATCAAGGAAACTAAGAAAACCGATCATCAATTCGAAATCGGAAGAAGAACAAATCGAGCTACCCGGAGGTGCTCCTTTCTGAAGAAGGGAGGAGTTATAGTGCGGAATAGTGCTGACATAGACAATGAATACTTTTAAGAACGTGACTTTATGTAGAATTATCATATTACATTATACGTAGTTGTAGTTTAACGATGGGATCTTCTTTGTATGTTTTAAGTTAGTCTTAGCTCAGAATCTGTACTAGTAGGAACTCTTAAAGTAAAATAAATACTTTTTAAAAACAAAGTTAATTTGTTTAATAATATAATTTATATATATATATATATATATATATATATATATATATATATATATACTAATGAAATGATAGTAAAATCATTACATTTAAATAAAAGTAAAAAATTTACAAAATTTACTAAAATTTTGAATTACGTGCGTACTTTATTCGCGATGTTATAATTTCCTTAGGTTTGTGCTCAGACAAAACATAACTAGACCGATAACAACGGCGTTTGTTGTGAAGTAGAAGGGGATAGAATAACTGGTGGGTGAGGCGGGTGTTCGGCAAGGAGCGAGTACAAGTTGATGTAATGCAGGTTGCATTTATGTTAATGACAGTTATCAAACGCGAGCATTTTATTTATTTAAATACATAAGTACGTATACAAAACACTTAATATGTCAAAAACTAACCTTTACTTTGATGTATGAAAAGTAAGTAATTGAATATAAAAATAACTACACAAATGTTTGCAACTTGCATAACATCAAAGTGTACTCGCTCCTTGCCGCGCACCCGCCTCACTGACAAGTTATTCCATCCCTTTCTGCTTCATAACACTGCATTGACTTGAATACGGCATAATTTGTCTATGGGTTTGTGCCAGAGAAATAGAGTGGTGGGAGAAGACTTAGACGAGTGCGTATCCAATTTTCAAGGAACGCTGGTTGTCATGCCAAAAGTGATCATCTCGAGAAACATTACTGTAAACTTTATTTTATTCGTTGCAAAATGTCGTGTCCAGTGACAGGGTGTTTTAATAATAGAAGGTTTAAACCAAAAGATATTCCTTATACTGTGTATAAGAAAGTATAGGATGCGGGCACTCACGTGACACTGTGACGTTTTTGTGACGTAAAAACAGCTGTTCCGGGAAAGATCCCTGCGCCACCTACAAAAATTAACAATTTTTTGTGACGAGATTTGAAAAGAACCGGTTATTTTCAAATCTCATCCCAAAAAATAGTTCATTTTTGTAGGTGGCGCAGGGATCTTTCCCGGAACAGCTGTTTGTACGTCACAAAAACGTCACAGTGTCACGTGAGTGCCCGCATCCTATTGGAATCGTGGAAAAAATCGTTGACGAGATTTTCCCGGAAATACGTGTTTTGTTGTCCACTGAATCCGTTTTGATCATTTTCTCAATGATGTAAATTATACGTAAACAAATTTGATATTTTATATGTGTCAAACAGATATATTCTAAATATTAAATATGCTGTGTATAAGAAAGTCGTGTGGTGACCACACAAAATTTTTATACTTGTCTTATTCCATAATTATTCCATTATAAAATATACCTATCTTATAATATTAAGATTATTAATTAAAATCATTTATAATCATTTAAGTTTTTTTATTTTATAAAATATATTAAAATATACTATTTTTATGTGACACATTTATTTCATAATAACATTACTTTTCAAACTAGTGGAACCGAGTAATTTCAAACTGCCAACCAATGCGCTATCAAAAATTGATAAAATAAATGTACAACAAGATTCTTAAAATTATAAATAATATTTATAATTAAAAACAAAGTATAATTATTTTTGCAAATAACAGTTTTTATAAATAAAATAATATTTATATTTTGTTGCATAAAAGTTATTTATTATTTCATTATCTACAGCTTTTTTTCTACAACCTCTAACTTCAGAGATACGAACAACCATTATATTAAATAAAATTTACCATTTTATGTATTTATTAATAATATTTTACGCAATAACTTTAAGGAAGTTATTTGTTATTTAGTTAGAATATATTTCGTGACTCATGAGGCTTAACCGTGCTAAATTATTAATTTCCCGCATCAACCAATCTTAAAAATGCGTCTCATCCCACTACTATATTTGTCCGGTTTATGTCCGAGGAAGAAAAATGACAGTTGTCAAGATTGCCAATAGGTGGCTATATTCCACATACACAGCTACCTTCTATATCAACTTAGTTCAAACTCATTCCTGGAGGTGATTACAGCGCTCACCTCGAGCTAGAAACAAATTAAAGCTGGGTATCATTTAACCTTAAATACATGGCAAGACCTACATCTTGCACAGACGAGACAACTCGTCTCGTCAGAAGCCAAACTACCACTCACTAATCGTTGTTGTATTCCATGGGATATTCTGACAAAGGGTAAGGGGTGGTATCGTCGCGGTGGTCGAGATAGCTGTTCCCACATATGTGTTTACATAAAAACCCAGACGAGGTTAAATCTATCCGACCCCACACTCAGCTATAATTTACCCAGATATGTCATCACATCTCGTATAACCAGACGCGACAATTCAGAAAAGCTATAAACTTGATAAATAATGATCTACGGAATACTGAAGTTATAACATATGCTCTAATAAATTTGATAATCAAAATAAACTCTGTCAAGTTAACTTTAGAAAGATTCTTCAGATAATGCTTAATTAGTCTGTATCTTTCGAAGCTGAGTTGATAGTGAAATATCATAATTTATAAACAAAACCAAATTCTGAATTATCCGTTTTGTTATACTGCCCCAGGTTCAAATATAATTATATCTTACGAGATAATTATTACCAAAAAATAACCTAAGACAAAACAATAACATTCAAAAACACATAAAATTCAGAATTAAACTGAATCAATCAAAATATTATCTTATGCTAAACATAAGAGAAAAAGAACATAAATCTTTATTACAATTGACATAAATGTACACACTATACATAGGTATAACAAGATACAATTGACATTCAAAACAAAAAAACAAAATTCAGAATTAAGTTGCTAATTACTGAATTACGAAATATTATCAATTTATGCTAAACATAAAAGAAAGGAACAAAATTATTTATTAGAATTGACAAATGAACATATGTATTACAAAATACAACTGACACATACTAATAAACGAACACAAATTGCTAAATTGAAAATTCAAGTACTACTAGGTAGTACAAAATCAAAACCAAAATCTTACAAATTCAGATGCTAAAATACCTAAATGAACATATGTTCGCAAAAATCTGAATTTGTAGCCAAAGTTGTACAAATTCAAAAACTAAAAATGCCTAAATGAACATATGTTCGCTAAAATCTGAATTTGTAGCCAAAGTTGTACAAATTCAAGAACTAAAAATGCCTTAATGAACATATGTTCGCTAAAATCTGAATTTGTAGCCAAAATAAACCAAACTTAAACATTTTTTCGAATATGAAATAGACTGTTAAAATAGACAATGGTTTATTTTAAAAATAAACTTAATTACCATGCAAACATGCAACATTTATTAGATAAAAACGAAAACTGAAACGGCATCAGGTAGCGGGAAAGGGACAGTTCTAGCTACCGTCTTGGATTTGTGAACGCGGCACGCCGGAACACATAAACACAAACACATGGGGCTGGTCACAATACACAAACACTTGAGAATTGTCACTTCACACCACAGCTTCGGTGGCGGGCGATGACCTCGTTCCAGGATCAGCTGTTCGAGATAAGGGCGGTAACAGCTGATCTGCTGTGGATCATGGGATCTGCCTGCGCACAACATCTCTTTACGATGTCTATCCAGATCGCGCGACCTGGACATCGGCTGCTTCTGCTGCCTGCTGCTGCTGGTGGCGGTGAGCAGAAAATGTATTTTCGTAGCTACGAAAACTACGGTCACTTTGTACATAATTTTCTTCACAAACACTGACAGGTACGCAGATAGATTCATTTACTTGCCCAGTGTGCTCTACAATACTTTGTTTGGCAACCTCTTCAAAGCTGTTCACCTCTATCCTGGAGCCTTGTTCACCGTCGATAACTTCGTCCTCCACTTTTACGTTAACAACGAAGTCAGCAATTACCTTTTTCATAGGACGCGGAATGTGCCTGTAGCAACGCCTCAATTTCAGCTACGCTGATTGTTGCTACAGGTAGCACTTGAACCTTTGTTTGGGCAACAGATCCGTAGCTCCGTTCCAGGTATGACCGACTACGATCCGTATTCTGCCCATGCAAAAACGGCGGGTTCAACAGTGCTTGCTGCACTTGCGGCGGTGACTGGACAAACGACGCCATCCACGTCTCTGATAACGCTGTCTTCCGTTGTACGTCGGGCCGAAATCGGCATGGTGCACCTCCAAGCGGATACCGTATGAGCTGTGTCTCGCCTGGTATTGAATCGTCGCACTCGTAACCATACTGCGGGTACATGGTTACCTGCGGATGCGGCGAAACTACTTGGTGCTGACTCCACGGATAGAACGGTGGCGGAAGCCACGGTGGCACTTGCGTAGACGCATACATACTGTTGCACGACACTTTATTTACACTTGGTTGTTGCACAAGCTTTTACAATTACACTAATTATATTTATATACACATTCATACGTTGCGTTGCCATTTTACACTTAATAAACAAAGATAACAAACAATACAACAGTGACTCAAATGATTACAACTAAATTTTAAAATCGAAACGAGCGGAAAACGTAAATTCTTTGAAATACGACAGGTCAAAACAAATAAAAATTTTTAATTTACCTATTCAGCGGCCGTATTCTACCGACTGCTGCCAATGTAACAGAATTGAAACATTAAATGAATCGCGATCGCGCACTTCTTTAACGACAACAGCGGCTAACTTTACGTACAACTAAAACCGAACTGATTTGAATTAAAATATAAATGAAGCATAAAATTTACAAAGTTATAATTAAGTATTGCAAATTAGACAAATTAATTGACAACGGCGAACCGCAACAACAACGTATGAATAAAACTAATCTTATTTAAGTTACAAAATACATAGCAAGATCTACATCTTGCACAGTCGAGACAGCCAAACTTGTCTCGACCGATGCTAAACTACCACTAACTAATCGTTGTTGTATTTCATGGGATATTCTGACAAAGGGTAAGGTAAGCTGGTTGATGAAATATAACTATACTGGGCAGCGGTCGTGCTACTACAGTGTTCTACTTGGTACTAGGACAGCCACTTCCCATATCTGGGGGTGGCAACTGCAACTGCTGTTGAATTCTATCAACTGAATTTTTTGCTCCTCGTGAGATTTTCCCAGTGGCTACCAAATAGGTTGTTTGGCGTGTAGCTGCTTTGGAATCTTGCTCATTGGTTGCAAAGCCACAGACAGGCTATGGTATAGTTTATCTATGGCCTGTGCCACCACGCGATGTGCCTACAAATTCTCTACAACTCTTATTTGAACAATTTCTTTCTAACTTACTCGGTTCAAAAGTTATTTACAATTGAAAACTTACACTTTTTTTATTTTTAGGCTTAATCTTTTCTTACGAGATTGCAAATATAGTAGCCAAAAGGACGTGTTCTATTCTGTGAACAAGGTATACGTTTATTCTTTTTAAACCTAATGTTAAGAAATTCAAATTTCATAAAATGTTATTGAAATGAAAAGAAGATAATAACCTATTATTAAAAACTGTCTTCGTTATTTTAGAAATGAAGAGATATGATAAAAATTTAATACTCCTGCACGAATGATACTAAGTCATTAGAAAAGAAACACTTTTATAAAAAAAATTAAGTGAACCAACTTAAGCTCAACTCAACATTCGGTACATAATCTGTGAAGTGTTGCAGTACAGATTTATAAGGTACGAAATCATATTGACAAAATATTGATAAAAAATATTAATTATTATTATGATCTACAAGTTCTTACAGATATAATTCAGGGAATATGATGATAAATCTGCGACGTTTAATAAATAGGTAACAGTTGATTTTAAGATAATATTTTTAGTTATAGACTTTATTAAATATTAAAAGAAAACAGAGATAGATCTGTTACGATTATATTCCATTAAATACCTAACCTAAATTTGACATTGCGTAATATTCCTTAGACACCACTGACATAGCTTTTCTTGCGTTATGTGTCAATCGGGAAAGTTGAGCCAAATGGCACGAGCACACTGGCAATATTTTAGAAATATCTTTACTAAATTATACTACACTTCCCACGAATAATGTATATGTATTTGAAGGAAAATACAATTAGGATGCTTAACTCACATGAACTGTTTAACGCCGTGCACGGACCCGAAAGTATGTGTTATGCATTGTTTAATTTTCATTCTCAATAATGCCAAACTTGTTTTTAAAATACCTTAATTTTATAACTGGATAATCAGATATGATATGAGATATATTTAATGCCAAGCATGCATTGATACAACAATGTTTCCAAATTTTATCAACGTGATATTTTGTAAACTAAATTTCGAAAACATTTGAACTGTTGAAATATTAAAAAAGATGGTTTATACACAGGCTTAATCTTTTCTTACGAAATTAAAATTTCATAAAATGTTATTCAAATGACAAGATAATAATCTATTATTAAAAACTGTCTTCGTTATTTTAGAAATGAAGAGATATGATAAAAATTTAATACTCCTGTACGGCCGCTGGTGGTGTCGAGCTGTTAGCGATCTCACGTGCCCGAGCTACGCAGGAGGAGGGACACCTGGGTGGAAGACGCGCTCTTTGCGAAATCTACCTAGCCAGAACTGTGGGTGTGGCAATCCCACGTCTCCAGCAACGTAGGTTAGGTTATGTTAGGTTTGGTTAGGTTTAATTCCCGGGGTTTGGGCTAACTACCGGGCGCGTCTCCAGATGGCGGCTAGGGGAGTGACCATGTTTCTAGCGAGACATGGCCAGTAGCAGCCATAAGCAGTGGCACTGGAACCAAAACTCCGGCTTGTTTCTGCAAAAGCTGTTGCCGCGGACCAACCTACGCAGGAGGAGGGACACCTGGGTGGAGGACGCGCTCGTTGCGAACTCTACCTAGGCAGAACTCTGGGTGTGGCAATCCCACGTCTCCAGCTACGTAGATTAGGTTATGTTAGGTTTGGTTACGTTAGGCTTAGTTCCCAGGGTGTGAGCTAACTAACGGGCGCGTCCCCAGGTGGCGGATAGGGGAGTGACCATGTTTCTAGCGAGACATGGCCAGTAGCAGCCATAAGCAGTGGCACTGGAACTAAAACCCCGGCTTGTTTCTGCAAAAGCTGTTGCCTCGGACCAACCTACGCAGGAGAAGGGACACCTGGGTGGAAGACGCGCTCTTTGCGAAATCTACCTAGCCAGAATTCTGGGTGTGGCAATCCCACGTCTCCAGCTACGTAAATTAGGTTATGTTAGGCTTGGTTAGGTATAGTTCCCGGGGTTTGGGCTAAATACCGGGCGAGTCCCCAGGTGGCGGATAGGGGAGTGACCATGTTTCTAGCGAGACATGGCCAGTAGCAGCCATAAGCAGTGGCACTGGAACTAAAACCCCGGCTTGTTTCTGTAAAAGCTGTTGCCGCGGACCAGCCTATGCAGTAGGAGGGACACCTGGGTGGCAGACGCGCTCTTTGCGAACTCTACCTAGGCAGAACTCTGGGTGTGGAAATTCCACGTCTCCAGCTACGTAGGTTAGGTTTAGTTCCCGGGGTTTGGGCTAATAACCGGGCGCGTCCCCAGGTGTCGCATATGGGAGTGACCATGTTTCTAGCGAGACATGGCCAGTAGCAGCCATAAGCAGTGGCACAGGAACTAAAACCTCGGCTTGTTTCTGCAAAAGCTGTTGCCGCGGACCAACTTACGCAGGAGGAGGGACACCTGGGTGGAGGACGCGCTCGTTGCGAACTCTACCTAGGCAGAACTCTGGGTGTGGATATCCCACGTCTCCAGCTACGTAGATTAGGTTATGTTAGGTTTGGTTAGATTAGGTTTAGTTCCCGGGGTTTGGGCTAACTACCGGGCACGTCCCAAGGTGGGGGATAGGGGAGTGACCATGTTTCTAGCCAGACATAGCCAGTAGCAGCTATAAGCAGTGGCACTGGAACTAAAACCCCGGCTTGTTTCTGCAAAAGCTGTTGCCGCGGACCAACCTACGCAGGAGGAGGGACACCTGGGTTGAGGACGCGCTCGTTGCGAACTCTACCTAGGCAGAACTCTGGGTGTGGCAATCCCACGTCTCCAGCTACTTAGGTTAGATTATATTAGGTTTGGTTATGTTAGGTTTACTTCCCGGGGTTTGGTATAACTACCGAACGCGTCCCCAGGTGGCGGATAGGAGAGTGATCATGTTTCTAGCGAGACATGGCCAGTAGCAGCTATAAGCAGTGGCACTGGAACTAAAACCCCGGCTTGTTTCTGCAAAAGCTGTTGCCGCGGACCAACCTACGCAGGAGGAGGGACACCTGGGCGGAAGACGCGCTCTTTGCGAACTCTACCTAGGCAGAACTCTGGGTGTGGCAATCCCACGTCTCCAGCTACATATGGAGCAGTGAGACATCTCCGTCGAACGCTATGTGCGGTCGCTGGTGGTGTCGAGCTATTAGAGAAGTGGTGATCTCACGTTCCCGAGCTACGCAGGGGGAGGGACACCTGGGTGGAAGACGCGCTCTTTGCGTAATCTACTTTGGCAGAATTCACATGTTTTGGCATTAAATAACAATTAGTTTTACTATTATAATTATAAATATGTACTATTTAATCGACGTAATAATAAATAATATTAAAAAAAATATATTTTCATTTTCATTTGATATACGATTTTTTTTTCAATTTTAAATTCGTTATTTCTCTAAATGTAATATAGTAACAATGTGTCTCTGATATTTATAGAAAATGTTCATTTTTATCGTTACTTTTATAACAATCTCTATTGGACATCTAAGTACGATGAAATCTTGAAAACTGGAACATTTTATGATTATTCTGTAAATTATTACAATTTTGTTATTGGTACAACCAGAATTATTGTATTTTCAGATTATTTTCGTTATAAAAAATATGAGAGAAAAATGTATAAAAGTAAAATACAGGTTGAATTTTTGCTTTTTTTTTTCACCATTGACAAGTATAAGTGCTTGACTTCGGTTAAATTAACCAAATAATGACAATTTCACCGGTACTTTAAAAAAAAATCACAAGTAACTAGTTCTGAGCAAAATTGCGAAATTTGTGATTTTAATACAATCATTTTAATTGCAAAATGGTGGCAGATAAAAATAAACATTTTAAATATAAGTTCTAGATATTAAAGCCCTCTACTAGGAACTAAAAAGATTTTTTTTTAGTTCATAGTTTTCGAAATATGACACAAAGTTAATTTTTTTAAATGGAAGCATTTTTTTTCTTTTAATTTTATACTATTCATTTATTTTATGTCAGGTATTATAAACGACAAATATGTTTACTTACAAAGTAAATAATGTTTATTCATTTAAATGACAGTCGATTTATTTAACAGCAATATTATATATGCCGTAAAATAAACAAAATTGATACGAATTTGATTATAATAAAATTTACTATGGAAATGAACTGATTCTGTCCTTTATAATAATACTGGACATTATTTGAACAATAATATTTATACAATTTATTATATTTCTTTATCATACGATATTAATATTAATTTAATAGGATGTTATTGCTCAAATAAAACAAATGAATAATGTAAAATTAATACAAAATGGGTATTTCTATTTTTAATATGTAACATTATGTCATATTTTAATAATTGTGAAGTAAAAAAAAATCTTTTTACTTCCTAAGTGTAAAATTAACTTTGATAAAATGATGGGCATAGATAACTAACCGAAATTATAATTATTATAATTCACATTAATTAACCGGGTTAATTTTGGTTTTATAATTATCCGGATAATTTTACTTTTCCCACGATTTCAAAGTTTGTTTAGGTTTAAACAAAACGTAAAAAAATAAATGTACTTCGGTACTTTTTTTTACATAAAAGTAGTTATAAATTTTGTGTCAGTTATAATATTTATTTAAAAAATAAATTATTATAGTATGTTTTAATTTAATATTAATTTGAAAGATCCATAGTATATTATAAATTTCATTTAGGGCCAGTTTTTCAATCATCGATTAATGTTAATCATGATTAAATAATAATGGAAAGTATGGTTACCATTATTATTTAATCGTGGTTAACATTAATCGAGAGTAAACCGGCGATTAAAAAACTGATTTTTAACTGGTTAATTAACATAATTATAAATTACAACTTCTATTCGAAACTTTTGTTTCTATTTACCACCATTTTGGAATTAAAATTTTACATTTTTCTTCCGATATAGTCACCGGTGCATTTTTTTTGGAAAAAACCGAATAAATGGTACTTTTTTGCTAATATAACCGAGATCGCAATTCCGGCCCAAAAAATATCAAAACTGTGAAAATCTAAAGAGTAATCATAAAAAATAATGCTCTAAAAAATCTATACTTAACTAAGTAATATCCTAAAAAATACAGGACTTGACGGAACAAGTCTAAATGTTAAAAATACTATCCCTACCTTAGCCAACACAAAATGGCGTCGGTTAGTGACATCATTGAAATGTAATTCTGTTGTTGTTTGTTGATGAGTGTGGCTGGTGCAGTGGTTGCAGCGTTGGCATTGAGATCTGATGGTGTTGAAGGGGTGGCGGAGGCAGCAGGAAGACATAGGGGAGCAGCAGCACACGCGAAGCTCGCTTCCTCCAGGCCACGCTGGAGACGAGCTAGTTCGCGGCGACGGCGGCCTCACATTCGTGTAACGTCTGTAAGAAATTTAGATATTTTAACAAGAGGTTGACATAGTTGATATTAAAAGTGCTAAGAAATTAAATGATAGGTGATAAATTATGTATATAAGGTGTAATGTAACTAAGGAAGCTTGATACAGCCCCCTATTCTGTAACTGAGTTATTATCTGTTACTGATCGATTAATTAATAACAACCCCTATTTTTCATTATTTCGTTTCGACTTTCTGTGGCTAAAATAATTTATTCAGTGTTTTCTATTTTATTTTTATGAATTTTGAGCTCGTATGAAACTGACAATATATAAAAATATTATTTTTTAACCACACTTTTTACAAAACTGTCATTACGTTGTCATTACATTCATTTTTATAATAACAACTACGTATACAACTAATTAAAATGTATGAAAATAATATAAATAATGCCAGGATAAATTATTCTTGTCACAGAATACCAAAATTATAATAATATAAATAGTAAGAATGAAAAATAAAAGTTGTCATTAACATATAATGATCCAGTTACAAAATATAGAGGATTATCTCCTGAAATAATCATTTAATTTAAATAATATTTAAAAAACATTTCAAGGGGTTTAGGATTGCGGATATTTTGACAACTCGTTGAATTCAGAAAAAAATACTGAATCAAACATGCAAATTAAAAACATAGATTCCCATTTAAAATAAGAAAGTTACATCTCGTATTTTGAGAACCACTGGTCAAATAAAATGTTTGTTAATAGTAGCGTTCGATTTGCAAACAATCTCACCTCAGTTCATTTCAACTGAGTTGAGATTGTCTGAAATGAGATGATATTTTTTCGATGACAAATCGAACAGGTTTTGACAGGTCTGAACTGAGTCGGTTACGTGACGAACGTTGTAGTATCATTTCGCGGACAACACATGATTTGCTTGATGTTTTTGTTGGCAGTTAGCTGTGAGACATGATTTATAATAACATGTACAATTTTAAAAAAATATTAAATAACTTCCAAATATTCAAACTACAAACAAAACATAACGAATTCTACCCCCACTCTAACTGAGTAGAAAATCTCAGTACGCACCAGTGAAATAGGTAGTGCAGCATCGGCAAGGGGGGAAGTGAGTGTCTCACTTGATCTCAGTTATGTCAGTGCAAATAGAACAGCACAAAAAAGCTGACAAACTGAGGTGAGGTGAGATTAACTGAGATTTGGTGCAAATCGAACGCTACTAATAGTTCTGTAATAGAACGTACGTGAACTTAGCGATGCGTCGCTCAGCGACGAAACGGTATGGTCGTACCGTTTAACAAAATCACAACCGATTGTTTTTAATGGAAATTCTTTAAATAACACAATACTTTGGGATAAAATAACAGCCAACAGGGTAGTAAATGACACCCATAACCGTCCAGAGTTGTAAAACTCTGACATACTCATTTGCTTAATCGCCTTTGTAACATATAATAAGTTACAACATAAGGGATGAAATTCACCTGTTCTACGGGGTAGCGGACAACAGCATCATACTAGGGTTGTTCGGGGAGGGAGTTTACTTTCCCTTTCATAGAGATATTGAGTAGACAATTTAAATTAGCTCTTTAAAAAAATTACGAAAATAAAATTTGCACTCTTGTTATACTAAGGGTTAAACTGCAAGTCTCCTACGGGGTACCTGACATCAGCATCATACTAGGGTTATTTAGGGAGGGTGTTTACTTACTATTTTATAAAGAAACTGAGGAGACAATTTAAATTATCTTTTTAAAAAAATCATGAATTTTATATTTGACAAGTTCCACTAAGGGTTAAAATGCAAGTCTCCTACGGGGTACCAGACATCAGCATCATACTAGGGTTATTTAGGGAGGGTGTTTACTTACTATTTTATAAAGAAACTGAAGATACAATTTAAATTAGCGATTTTAAAAAATAAAGAAATTAAAATTTGTCAAGTTCTACTAAGGGTTGAAATGCAAGTCTCCTACGAGGTACCAGACATCAGCATCATACTAGAGTTATTTAGGGAAGATGTTTACATACTATTTTATAAATAAACTAAGAAGACAATTTAAAATAGCGTTTTTAAAAAATTATTAAATTTGAATTTGCCAAGTTCCACTAAGGGTTAAAATGCAAGTCTCCTACAGCGTACCAGACATCAGCATCATACTAGGGTTATTTAGGGAGGGTGTTTACTTACTATTTTATAAAGAAACTGAGGAGACAATTTAAATTAGCGATTTTAAAAAATAAAGAAATTAAAATTTGTCAAGTTCTACTAAGGGTTGAAATGCAAGTCTCCTACGGGGTACCAGACATCAGCATCATACTAGAGTTATTTAGGGAGGGTGTTTACTTACTATTTTATAAAGAAACTGAAGAGACAATTTAAAATATCGTTTTTAAAAAATAATGAAATTTAAATTTGTCAAGTTCTACTAAGGGTTGAAATGCAAGTCTCCTACGGGGTACCAGACATCAGCATCATACTAGGGTTATCTAGGGAGGGTGTTTACTTACTATTTTATAAAGAAACTGAGAAAAAAATTAAATTAGCGATTTTAAAAAATAATGAAATTAAAATTTGTCAAGTTCCACTAAGGGTTAAAATGCAAGTCTCCTACGGGGTACCTGACATCAGCATCATATTAGAGTTATTTAGGGAGTGTGTTTACATACTATTTTATAAAGAAACTGAGGAGACAATTTAAATTAGCTTCTGAAAAAAATAATGAAATTTAAATTTGCTAAATTCCACTAAGGGTTAAAATGCAAGTCTTCTACGGGGTACCAGACATCAGCATCATACTAGGGTTATTTAGGGAGGGTGTTTACATACTATTTTATAAAGAAACTGAGGAGACAAATTAAATTAGCTTCTGAAAAAAATAATGAAATTTAAATTTGCCAAGTTCCACTAAGGGTTGAAATTCAAGTCTCCTACGGGGTACCAGACATCAGCATCATACTAGGGTCATTTAGGGAGGGTGTTTACTTACTATTACTATTTTATAAAGAAACTGAGGAGACAATTTAAATTAGCTTTTTAAAAAAATAATTAAATTTAAATTTACCAAGTTCCACTAAGGGTTAAAATGCAAGTCTCCTACAGGGTACCTGACGTCAACATTATATTAGGGTTATTTAGGAAGGATGTTTACTTACTATTTTATAAATAAACTGAGGAGACAATTTAAATTAGCTCTTTTAAAAAATAATGAAATTTAAATTTGCCAAATTTCACTAAGGGTTAAAATTCAAGTCTCCTACGGAGTACCTGACATCAACATTATATTAGGGTTATTAAGGGAGGGTGGTTACTTCCTATTTTATAAATAAACTGAGGATACAATTTAAATTAGCGATTTTAAAAAATAATGAAATTTAAATTTGTCAAGTTCCACTAAGGGTTAAAATGCAAGTCTTCTACGGGGTACCAGATATCAGCATCATACTAGGGCTATTTAGGGAGGGTGTTTACTTAAGATTTTACAAAGAAACTGAGAAAACAATTTAAATTGGCTTTTTAAAAAATAATGAAATTTAAATTTAC
This sequence comes from Pterostichus madidus, assembly GCA_911728475.2. Lineage (NCBI taxonomy): Eukaryota > Metazoa > Arthropoda > Insecta > Coleoptera > Carabidae > Pterostichus > Pterostichus madidus. The sequence goes on along the minus strand of OU452309.1, from coordinate 19,055,818 downwards.
CAAATTCCACTAAGGGTTAAAATGCAAGTCTCCTTCTGGGTACCTGACGTCAACATTATATTAGGGTTATTTAGGGAGGGTGTTTACTTACTATTTTATAAAGAAACTGAGGAGACAATTTAAATTATCTTTTTAAAAAAATAATGAAATTTAAATTTGCCAAATTCCACTAAAGGTTAAAATGCAAGTCTCCTACGGGGTACCTGACATCAACATTATGTTAGGGTTATTTAGGGAGGTTGTTTACTTACTATTTTATAAAGAAACTGAGGAGACAATTTAAATTAGTTTTTTTAAATAATAATGAAATTTAAATTTGCTAAGTTTCACTAAGGGTTAAAATGCAAGTCTCCTACGGGGTACCTGACATCAACATCATACTAGGATTATTTAGGGAGGATGTTTACTTACTATTTTATAAAGAAACTGAGGAGACAATTTAAATTAGCGTTTTTAAAAAATAATGAAGTTTAAATTTACCAAGTTCCACTAAGGGTTAAAATGCAAGTCTCCTACGGGGTAACTGACATCAACATTATATTAGAGTTATTTAGGGAGGGTGTTTACTTACTATTTTATAAAAAAAACTGAGGAGACAATTTAAATTGGCTCTTTCAAAAAATAATGAAATTTAAATTTGCCAAATTCCACTAAGGGTTAAAATGCAAGTCTCCTACGGGGTACCTGACATCAACATTATATTAGAGTTATTTAGGGAGGGTGTTTACTTACTATTTTATAAAGAAACTGAGGAGACAATTTAAATTAGCGATTTTAAAAAATAAAGAAATTTAAATTTGTCAAGTTCTACTAAGGGTTGAAATGCAAGTCTCCTACGGGGTACCAGACATCAGAATCATACTAGAGTTATTTAGGGAGGGTGTTTACTTAGTATTTTATAAAGACACTGAAGAGACAATGTAAAATATCGTTTTTAAAAAATAATGAAATTTAAATTTGTCACGTTCCACTAAGAGTTAAAATGCAAGTCTCCTACGGGGTACCTGATATCAATATCATATTCGTATTATTTGGAGAGGGTATTTGCTTACTATTTTATAGAGATATTGAGTAGACAATCTAAATTATATTGAATTATGAGAACATAATAGTTTTTAGTTGGCTTTGAATAAGTAATTGAAATATATGTCTCATGTTAAATGTTATCAAATATTGTTTTATTTCGTTGATATAAATATCGTTTAATTTATATTGTGTCTTATTTATCAATATCAGTATCCATCAAATTAGTCTTTTTAAAATATAACTAAATTCGAATTTGCATTGTATACTGAGAGTTGAAATAGATGACACGTACGGGGTTGCGAGTCATATAATTATATTAGAGTTGTTAAGAGAGAATGTTTACTTATAATTCTGTAAAGATAAAAAATAACATAACAAGATTAAAGAAGAGAAATAAAAAAAAACACATTAAAGAAGATGAGTGTAGTTAATGGAGTAAGACAAAGTAATTTTAAAAATTATATTTAATATTATAATATTCTATATTAGTTTCGCACAAAATATTTACGAGCCTTTACTGGAAAAAAGATAAGAAGAGATATTTGAAAAATTTAGGTATTAATTGTTAGTTTTGTAAAGTAGACATAACTCACAGTAAAATACTCCTGAATCATTTTTCATGTTTATATCGCAGGTTACATGATACCATTTTAAACATATATAACATAAATCTGAATCCTGGTGATTATCCGTAGAGTGACCGCAGTATGGACAAATATTTTTCATGTCATCTGACGATCTTAAAAGAATTTTTTTTTAATATATTTTGTATTCCTCTGGTGCAATACACTCACTTACAGACTCATAATTAACTATTTTTTCTATAAATTGAATTACGAAAATACCACAGTTATAGGTATCTATTTGTAATGGATGATTAGAATCACATTCATATTTCCAAGCACTATGATCGCAGGAAAAATATTCCATAAATTTTTCAAAATACTTTTTTGTTTGACGGATAGTACTTCCCATCGGATTATAAAAATTAAATACTTTTTTATCACAATTTGCCGTACCTAAACACCAATGATTATTTAATAATACAGGCATTAAGACAATTTTATGTAAATCTGGCTTAGCTACCTGTGAAGTATTTGTATTTGTCTTACAGAAAATAAAGTTTGTTTCATATTATAAAAGCAAAGTAAATTCTGACGGAGCATTATTTGTTATTACATTATTATTTAAGAAAGCTAATTTAAATTGTCTCCTCAGTTTCTTTATAAAATAGTATGTAAACACCCTCCATAAATAACCCTAGTATGATGCTGATATCTGGTACCCCGTAGGAGACTTGCATTTCAACCCTTAGTGGAACTTGTCAAATTTAAAATGCATGATTTTTTAAGAAGATAATTTAAATTGTCTCCTCAGTTTCTTTATAAAATAGTAAGTAAACACCCTCCCTAAATAACCCTAGTATGATGCTCATGTCTGGTACCCCGTAGGAGACTTGCATTTTAACCCTTAGTGGAACTTGGCAAATTTAAATTTCATTATTTTTTTCAGAAGCTGATTTAAATTGTCTCCTCAGTTTCTTTATAAAATAGTATGTAAACACCCTCCCTAATTAATCCTAGTATGATGCTGATGTCAGGTACCCCGTAGGAGACTTCCATTTTAACCCTTAGTGGAACTTGACAAATTTAAATTTCATTATTTTTTAAAATCGCTAATTTAAATTGTCTCCTCAGTTTCTTTATAAAATAGTAAGTAAACACCCTCCCTAAATAACCCTAGTATGATGCTGATGTCTGATACCTCGTAGGAGACTTGCATTTTAACCCTTAGTATAACAAGAGTGCAAATTTTATTTTCGTAATTTTTTTAAAGATCTAATTTAAATTGTTTACTCAATATCCCTATGAAAGGGAAAGTAAACTCCCTCCCCGAACAACCCTAGTATGATGCTGTTGCTCGCTACCCCGTAGAACAGGTGAATTTCATCCCTTATGTTGTAACTTATTATATGTTACAAAGGCGATTAAGCAAATGAGTATGGCAGAGTTTTACAACTCTGGACGGTTATGGGTGTCATTTACTACCCTGTTGGCTGTTATTTTACCCCAAAGTATTGTGTTATTTAAAGATTTACCATTAAAAACAATCGGTTGTGATTTTGTTGAACGGTACGACCATACCGTTTCGTCGCTGAGCGACGCATCACTAAGTTCACATACGTTGTAATAGATTTATAAAATGGTATTTCCTTGTTAATTTAACCAACCTTGTAGCTTTTATAGTTCTCGAGATAGCAATGGTGGCACAACTAAATTGAACAGCCTGTAAAGTAACTAGCAGACGCGGGAGTTTCCTTTCAAACTTTTTTAAAACCTTAAAATGAAATATCTCGAACACTGTCAAGCGATATGTTGCAAACTAAACATGCTACTCGTATAAAGATATAAATTAAATGAAGTTAATCGGTGTTAAATCATCCATTATCTAAAACTAAATATTAAAAAATAAAAGCAGTAAAATGAGAGCAAATGAGATGAGATGACATCATACCTATTACACATTTACCTCTAACGCTTGATCAAGCTGCCGGTAATGATCCCTCCAATGTTGCTGCAGCAGAGCCCGAGCCTCCGCCAGCTGGCGCTCTGTCCCGCCTGCTTCACTGCACGCCGTGATCAGCGCACACACGTCCTGGGTGAGACGCTCTGCTTGGCGTCGCGACACTCCCAGCTGTGCGCGTAGTTCATCCGCCTCGGTTGCTTTGTTTGCTAGCTCGGTCTTCAGGCGGCCTCCTAGTGAATCCCAGTCACGCAGTTGTGCGAGTACACTGTGGACGCTGCGTACGACGCGGAGGAGACGGGTTAAAAGGTTATCGGCTTCTATTACCTGAAATATGAAAAATAAATATATGTTTAGGGTAGTGAAGGAGAGTGATGGTGAGAAAATGTTTTGTAGAATTGTCTAAATGCTGGGTTGTATGAAAGTTTTATCGTTTCATTAGCAACTAACGGTTCAATAAGTTTCAGAAAATCACTATTGATACTACATACATACATACATATCTTCACGCTATATCCCATCAAATGGGGTAGCACGAACCCTAAAATCACTCATAAAACATTCACTCATAACATTCATCAAATAATCAACCCCCGTCAAACATTATTATCCAAACACACCTCCCTCACTTCAACCACATTCACAGATCCCTCCATATAAACTCATTTATTTATCACTTTCGAAATCATTCTTACATAACAAACCCTCAATCACATCCATCCAATCACTCCTATTCACTTATTATTCATCTTCTTTCTTCAACGTACATAACACATGCATAAAACATCTCAAATTACCCGCGCTTACTCCTAACAACGAATCTAATAACGAATCTACAAAGATTAAAAAAGATGAAAGTGATAACCTGCAATTGTATATGAAAGAAAAGTCTACACAATGCAGTAATTGAAAATGAAACAAAAAGATAAGAAAGAAAGGGAGTGTCGCCCCTGCGCTTGTTTTTTAATTTGAATTTCACACAATTGCAGATAAACACTCTAATGAAATTACTAAACAACAAAACTAAAATCAAAATTCCTGCACTTCTTAAATCATCAGATTCATACCGCAATTAATCTTTGCCAAACGTTCCTATCTTGACACACCACTTTAGCTTCATCCACATTCATAATTCCTTTCATACAAACACGTTTGTTTCTCGTACTTCGAAACTTTCGTTCACGCAACAATCCTTCAATCATATTCATCCATTTGTTCATAGGTCGCCCACGCAATAAGTATCAAGATGGCTGATGAGTCAGATCGACTGTGTTTTGAATGTAAAAATATTATAAAAATTAAAGCAGATCTATATGTATCTTGTTCTGGAATGTGTAAAAAAACTTTCCATATGGCTTGTGCGTCTGTGAAAAAAAGTGAGCATAACTGTCTTCTCAGCAACAGGAACTTACTCTGGATTTGTGAACCGTGCCTTAAGTCAAGTCACTCATCCACTTCTTCCGAGGTCAGTGTGGAATCTATTTTAAACAATTATCTTGAAATAATAACTAAACAAGAATCCTTAATTTCAAACTTAAACAACGAAGTAAAAAATTTAAAATTAAGTCTAAATAAAATTGATAAAAATTTGAGTTATAAATACAACTCTGTCGATAAAACCAAGCAAGGTCAATGATAATCAAATTAACAAGTTCCCACAACAAGTAAATTCTGATTCATCGGTGAATATTAATTCATTAAATATTAAAAATAAACCAACAGATGTCAATAGTAGTTCGGAAATACAGACATATTCTAATAATTATGCTGATAAGTTAAGAAAAAAATCCACGACTGCAGAAATCTCGGTGCAATGCTCAGAACAAGGATCGATACAAAACAACAGTATCGTCAAAAACGCTTCTCGAGAAAATATTCAATTAAATACCAACGAATCAGATGATACGTTTACTACTGTTATTAACAGAAGAAAGCAGCGAAGCAGAATTATCTACGGAACTGGATCAAATAAAGTCAATCTAAATGTGATTTCGAAAATATCCTTGGAACATATTTTTGTCTCACGTTTCGCCCCAGATGTCAAAAAATCACAAATAGAGCAACATTTGACTTCTATAAATATTAAGGACTTTTCATGCTCTTCCTTAAACACTAAATATGATACCTATACGTCTTTCAAAATAACTATACCACGTACATATCGCGATACTGTCATGAACCCCGAAAACTGGCCAGAAGGAGTCCTGTTGAATAAATTCTATACTAAAAGAACTCCAAATCAGAAGAATAATTTTTTAGAAGATCGAGAAACGCCACCTCTAACAAAATAACACCAACATGTGATGTTGATTCAAACATTTCATTGAAAATATTAAATTTAAATGTTCAAAGCCTGAGAAATAAATGTGCTGAAGTCGAAGTTTTTGTGAATATAAACTGTCCAAGTATTATTTGCTTTACAGAACACTGGTTACGTGAAGATGAAATCCACAATTATCAATTCACAAATTTTACGCTTGCTAGTAGTTATTGTAGGAAAGAAATTGCTTGCGGTGGTACTGTTATTTATATATCTAATTGTATTAGCCATAATGTGATTTCTCTTAAAACTGAACCTATAGGACAAATTTTTGAATATTGTTGCATCTCATGTAAAATTAACCATAAGAATTATGTAATAGTTACTTTATACAGACAACCAATAGCTAACTTAGAAATATTCTTTAAACATCTAACAGACTTGTTACATGAAATTTGTCACAAAGATTACATTATTATTTGCGGTGATTTTAACATTCATTATAATATATCTTGCTCTAAATACAGCATGTTACATAATATTATGGTTTCTTTTGGTTTGGATTCCTGTGTAACAGGTTATAGCCGAATTTGTGGTTCTTCGAAGTCTCAAATTGACTATATTTACTCAAACATCCCCCCGCTGAACGGGAGGGTCTAACTTTAAGATCAACATTGTCTGATCATTTTAGTCAATTTCTAATTATATCATCTGGCAAACAAAATATTACATCATGTAAAGAAAGTAGGCAATTTAGTAAGTACAATAACGATTATTTTAAATATCTACTTAGCTCTGAATCATGGGTAGACGTACACCACGAAGCAAATACAAACAATAAATTTAACTTATTTCATGGTTCTTTCATCCACTACTTTAACATGGCCTATCCACTTGTTCGTATCAATGTAAAGAAGAATAATAAATCATGGATCGATAATAAAATTAAACACGAATATGATAAATTTCAAGATTTGCGCATTCTTTGTATTCAGTATCCAAACGCTACCCTTAAAGAACACTATAAAATAAAAAAAGAACGTTATCATTACCTATTAACGAAAAGTAAAAAGTTATTTAACGATAATCACATTCTTTTTTCGTCCAACAAATCAAGAGCTGTGTGGAATGTAATAAAAAGTGAAACTCAAAAGAGCAAACCTTTCCAAAATATTAATTTGAAAGATTATGATGGATGTTTTATTGATAATCCTTATGAAATAGCAAGTGCGTTTAATTTGCATTTCAACAAAATTTCATCCAATTCGGAGAATGTGTTAAAGAATTATGACAATTCTGCTCTTGCACATTCAGGTCACAATTTTTATTTATCTCCAACTGACGAATATGAAGTATTATCTGTTATTTTTCAAGTATCCGACAAAAAATCTTCAGGTCCTGATGCTATACCGTGTTCCTTACTTCGTATAGCAGCTGAATTTATTGTAAAACCGTTAACCGATGTTATAAATTCATCACTACTAAACGGGATTTTTCCTGATAGCCTAAAATTAGCGAAAGTTATTCCTATTCACAAAAAAGGATCTTTAACTGATATTAATAATTATCGACCGATTTCATTACTTTCTGCTTTTGGTAAAGTAATAGAAAAAATAATATACGTTCGATTGATGTCCTTTTTAAGCAAATTTAGTATTATCAAAAGTCACCAATTTGGTTTCTTACCACAAAAATGCACTACAGATGCAGTCTTTCATACAATTTCTTATATTTTAGATTGTATCAACAAGAACAAAATAGCTGGTGTGATATATTTCGATCTGAGTAAGGCCTTTGACGCTCTCAACCATACAATTTTATTAGAAAAAATGGAATGTATGGGTATTAGAGGAGTTGTGAATAAATGGTTCTCATCTTATCTTTCTGAAAGAAAACAATTTGTCTCTATAAATTATCGCGATGATACGGGAAACCATAATTTTGATTCCGATCTATCAAATTTAATCAAAGGAGTCCCCCAAGGATCGATTCTAGGGCCGATTCTCTTCTTATTATATATAAATGACCTTGAAATCAATTGTGACCAGATTTGTCAATTTGTGGATGATACGTCATGTATCATCAGTGCAGATTCCATGGAAACATTCTCCGAGATAGCTTCCAATGCTGTTAATTCGATGTTAGATTGGTGTGTAAATAACAAACTCATTTTAAACGCCAGCAAAACATGTCTCATGGTTTTTAATGCACGTAACAATCCCATAGCAAGTCCACTTGTGCGTATAAATAGTTCAACTATCCCTATATCCTTAAACGTAAAGTTTTTGGGTGTTTTTGTTGATAGCGGTCTGAAGTGGCTACCTGAAATTAATAACCTACATGCCGCATTGTCCAAGATTTATTATTCCTTCTATAAACTACGCAATCATGTAAATATAAATACACTAAAAGTTTATTATTACGCCCACGTTCAAAGTAGGATAAGTTACTCCATTATTTTTTGGGGTAATAGCTCTCATGCACAAAAAATCTTCATATTACAAAAACGAATACTACGAAGAATTGCGGGTGTTACATCTAAAACGCACTGTAAACAAATTTTTATTGAACTTGGTATAATGACTATTCCATCATTATATATATATATATATATATATATATATATATATATATATATATATATATATATATATATATATATATATATATAATATATATATATATATATATATATATATATATATATATATATATATATATATATATATATATATATATATATATATATATATATATATATATATATATATATATATATATATATATATATATATATATATATATATATATATATATATATATATATATATATATATATATATATATATATATATATATATATATATATATATATATATATATATATATATATATATATATATATATATATATATATATATATATATATATATATATATATATATGAAGTTGCCGTATTTGTTAAAAAAAATATATAATTGTTCACGTTCAATAAGGATTTGTATTGTAACATGACTACTAGAAATCAGAAAAATATAAGCATTCCTATGCATAAATCAGCATTATTTGCCAAAGGACCATACTATAGTGCAATCAAAATATACAACACGTTACCCTCAGTAATCAAAGAAACACTAAATATAAACTTATTTAAAAACCATTTGAAAGCATTTTTACTGTATAAATGTTATTATAGTTTAAGCGAATTTTTGTAAACTGTTTATTGTGACACTTGTCCTTGCAAAAAAAAAAAAAATTATTTTTTTTTGCTAATTTTCTGTATTTTTTGGAAATTGACAATAAACATTATTATTATTATTATTATTATTTCATTTATTTTTCTCTGTATTTACAGGTAATTTGTACAAAACGGCCTAAAAGGCAAGTATATATACAATAAATGAATTATTTGAGGTAAGTACATGTGAATTGTATATTATAAAGTAATTATTTAATTAATTCATTTTTAGGTGCTGGCGGAGATCATCGTTGAGACTGCTCATCAGCATCGGTGGTGGTTACTTCCTCATCTATATCTAGGCTGGAATCTTCAGACGTCGACCGATTCAGCACCTTCCTGACGATGTTACATGTATTAAGGGCTACACTTTTCTGCATAATTAGGTAAGTTTTCTCTGGGATGTTTAGTGTCTTTAATCCTTCGTACAGCTTGAAAGGTATTTCGCATGTGGCCCCAATTATTACTGGAATAATTTCTACTCTCTGTTGACCCCATAATGATTTTATTTCTTGTGCCAAGTCCAGATATTTCTCGATTTTCTTCGATTGGGTATTGTCAATGTTTTTTGCTGCTGGAATTGCAATATCAATGAGGTATGTTATTTTCTTCTCTTTAAGGTTGTAGACTATATCTGGTCTGTTGCTTGGCGTGTAATGGTCAGTTATAATAGATCGGTTCCAGTATATTTTCACGTTGTTATTCTCCATGACGGGCTGAGGTTTGTATTTGTAGTATGGTGTTTCTTCTACTAATAATTTGTGCTGCATGCATATGTGTTGGTGTATTATTTTTCCCACGTCATCATGGCGTTTGGTATACTGCCTTGACGCTAATGTTTCGCATGCACTAACAAGATGGTCTATACTTTCAGGCTTTTTATGGCACATCCTGCACTGGTCGTTTTGTACTGTGTTGTCCTTTATAATGTATTTTCTGTAATTTAATGTGGGTACAACTTGATCCTGTATAGACATCAGGAAGCCCTCAGTCTCCTTAAATAAATTCCCTTTTGTTAACCAAGCTTGTGATCCTTTTTTATCGATGTTCGTACTTTGTAGTATTTCAGCATACCTTCCATGTATTACTTTCTTGCGCCAGTTTTCTATTTTGTCTTCTCTTCTAATACCTGCAGGTGTTTCTTCTTCCGCATTATTATTATTATTATTATTATTATTATTATTATTATTATTATCTTTCACCCTCAATTTCACCAACTTATACCTGTTTCACTAATCTCTCATTCGACATACGTTCTACATGCCCAAACCATCTCAACTGACTTATACCTATTTTTCTAACTACATTCTTCTCAATTTCACACGCATCATACACCAATGTATTCCGAACACGATCTCTTTAGTATAACCACACACACCCCGCAAATACCTCATTTCCACAGCAGTTATACGACGTTCATGTTTCTTCATCCACACCCAACATTCACTACCATACATCAATGAAGGCACTAAAACACCATTATACAGACTCAATCGAGCATCTCTGGATACATTCACATTTAGAGCAAAGGTTCCCAGAGCACACAATACCTAGCATCCCGCAGATACTCTTTTTTTAATCTCACAATCAATACGTCCATCCCTCGAAAACACACTACCCAAATATAAAAACTCATTCTCTTGACCCAATCTCACACCATTCACAGAAACATTGCAGTCGGTCACCAAATCGCTCTTCTCAAATACTAACACTTTACATTTATCAATATTTAATAACAGATTTAAACTTAAAGTTTATGACAGCAAAATTCGGGAGACGCCCGGACTCGAACCAAGGACCTTCAGCTTGCCGGGCTGATGCTTTAACCACTAAGCATCAGCCCGGCAAGCTGAAGGTCCTCGGTTCGAGTCCGAGTGTCTCCCGAATTTTTCTGTCATAAACTTTAAATTTATCAAACTTCAAAGTCATTCATATGACTTAAATACTTTAAATTAACAGATTTAAACCTTTTCCTACTTCATTTATACTTAGAATCATTCTTCTCAATTACTCTTCAGATTCACCCATGACAACAACATCATCGGCATACGCTAACGCAGGCACTACACTACCACCAGTATGTACATCATCCACCCCATTCAACGCCGAACGTAACAACACATCCATATACAAATTAAACAGCCACGGAGACATCCCACAACCTTGTTTCACACCAGCATCTATACAAAACCAATCACTCAATCTACCATTAACTCTCACCGCAGCCTCGCTACCTTCATACAACGCACGAATTGCCCCCAAAAAATTCCCGTTTATACCGTACTATAGAAGTACATCCCACAAAGTCTCGCGATGAACACTATCATGCTTTTTTAAGATCGAGAAAGTCACAGAAACCTTTTTGTTCTTAGCAAGTGGCTTCTCAACAATCATACGAAGAGAAAATAATTGATCCACACACCCTCTCTCGGGCAAAAAAATCACCTTGCATATCGCTTATCTTGGAAATGGTTAAGGTTATACCTTATGATTAAGAATTTTCCCGTACAACTTCCCTACCACACTCAGCAAACTTATCGCACGGAAATTAGTACATTCACTCGAACTACCTTTGCCTTTAAATAAAGGACAAATGACAGCACGTTTCCAAGCATCAGGAGCCACACACCGTTTTAAACAAAATCTAAACAAATAAACTAACCAGTCAAATAACCTCTCACCTCCATATTTCAACATCTCATTCGATATACCATCCAAACCAGGAGCCTTACCATTCTTCAAACGCATCAATGCAAAACTAACATCACTCTCATCTATATCCCAATCATCACCACTAACATTTTCTCTAACATTTTCACTACTACCATTCCCTCCATTTATGCTACCATATAAAGCCCTAAAGTACTCACACCATCTATTCCTAACATCTGACTCATTCCACAATAACTCACCATCACCACTTTTAATCGCTTTCACTGCCCTTAAATTCCCTCCTCTCAAACTCTTCACACTCAACCAAAACATTCTTTTATTCATACTAAAATCATTTGTCAATCTCTCACTCATCAAGTCATCAAAACGCACCTTACTTTCTCTCACAACTCTCTTATCACATTTATTTAACCTCTTGTATTCTAGTAAGCATTCATGTCGTAAACTTCCAGGTACATCTTTTACATTTAGAAAACGCAAATATGCTCTCTTTTTCTCCTCAATCGCTTCTTTTACTTCATAATTCCACCATGCATTCTTTGGACAAGAGCCTAATCTACATTCACCACAAACTTCTTTTGCACAATTAAGAACTGTATCCTTAAATTTCAACCAAACAACATTTATGCTGCATTCAAAATTAAGCTCACATACAGGCAAAGATTCATTAATTTTCTCAACAAACCTATCTCTAACATCCTCATTCTGCAGTACACTGGATTGCACACGAAACATTTTTTCGGTATTTTTCACCCTCATCCGCCAACATTTACCCAGGCGTATACGCGATACCACCAAATAATGGTCATTCGTACCCAATTCAGCATCACGCTTCACACGCGTATCTATAACTAAACTTCTCAATCGTTCATCATACAAAATAAAATCAATTACACTTCGTCTATTCTCACGTATATTCTCCCATGTATACAAATGAGAAAATTTATGTTTAAAAATAGAGTTGGAAACAAAGAGATTACACTCCAAACAGAAAGATACTATTTTCCAACCGTTTTCATTCTCTCTCACATCACCAAACTTACCCAAAACATTCCCAGACATGCTTCTCTTTATTCCCACCCAACCATTTAAATCACCACATACGATAACTTTCTCACCTGGATCACACAAATCTATCACACTATCTAACAAATTCCAAAACCGATCTTTTTCAAGATCATTTTCAGATTCAGTTGGGCCATAAACTGACACAACGAAGATTCTATGAAAGCCTACCTTTAATCTCAGCCAAAGAATTCTAGATGAAATACAATCATAATCCCTTACAAACGGTTTCATTCTTTCACTAACAAGCACACCTACTCCATCCTTTAAACGTTCATTCTCAGCTACACCCGACCACAAGCAAAACATTCCATCTACCTCTTCCTCACTACAGCCTTTCCTCTTAGTCTCACTTACACACAAAACATCTACATTATACACACGCATTATCAATTCATTTTCTTTACCAGTTATACCCCGAACCTTCCACGTACCAAACATACATTCATCAAATTTTTCCCGTTTATTCCTCATTTAAACAAAAGATAGTAAAAGAAGGATTCTCTCGGTAATAGAGTAGAAGTTAAGGTAGCTTACCAAACTTATCCTTAACTATAAAGGAAAATAGTAATAAAAACGAATAAATAAATTACATTGACACCTGTCAACCGTCAATCATACAAGAACAAAACATAACTTAGCGTTTCTAAGTGCGTAACACAGACCAAATATCTAAAGAGAGACTAGACAGAGCAAGCAAATAAATTGTGATAGAAGTTCAGCGCCTCTATATTTAAATCCAAGAATTAAAGCATTATTTGAAATAAAACGCGGGGTATATTCAAATTTAAATAGTAAAGTACACATCGCTAATTTTTAAAGACTGCTAAGCATTTTAATCTATAGTTGGCTATAGATAAAATACTTAACATCTTTAAAAATTAATGATGTGTCGACATATATTAAATAAAAAACAAATTAGATAATACCCAAAAATATATTTTAAAACAGGAAATATATCATCATACATTAAATCAATAAATACATAGTTTATACAAAATAATAACACAAAATTCAATAAACAAAATAATAATAAATATATATATATATATATATATATATATATATATATATATATATATATATATATATATATATATATATATATATATATATATATATATAAAATATATATAAAATATATTTTATTTAAAAAATATTCATCTTTAGTTTGAAAATTTTCCATTTATTTTGATATATATATATATATATATATATATATATATATATATATATATATATATATATATATATATATATATATATAATATTTTATTTAACATATAAAATAAATAAATATTTTATCACGCCTTCTACCCATTATTAGGCACTCTGCCGAAGCAGATCTCGGTAAGTGATATATTTTTGCGCGTGAAGTGGTGTGTTTATATATATATATATATATATATATATATATATATATATATATATATATATATATATATATATATTATGGTAGTATTTGGGCAGGCTGAGAAAAAAACAACCTTGTAAGGTTGTGAGTAAGTCTTAAGTAATTATAACAGTTAATTACGTTACGATTTTCGCAATTTAATTAAAAAAAAACCTAACTTTTACATTTGCAGCGCCATCTCTCGACCAATAAAAAAAATGTTTCGGATAAAACTTACATACTTTTTAACCCTCTATCAGAATCTGCAATAAAAAATAGGGGTTTCCATTTAAGATTTTAAAGTTGCCCCCTGTTCCCGCCCCCCTTGGGGGGCTGGGGGGGCAAAGTCTACGGCATCAGATGTCCCCCTCAGAACCATTAACTTTTCATTTGGAACACTTTTTGATTCAATGCAATGTTTCAGAATTATCGCTACTGGCGGATTAAAATGGGACACCCAGTATATATATATATATATATATATATATATATATATATATATATATATATATATATATATATATATATATATATATATATATATATATATATATATATATATATATATATATATATATATATATATATATATATATATATATATATAAGTTAAATTAATTGATTTTCAATTAATGTTTTTAAAAAATTTTATTTAGTGCTATTACAACAAATAAAAATGTTATAGTTCAAAAGTCTAAGTTAAGATACAGATAGTGTACATTTGTATGTGCTTATCACACAGGGTTCAGAATCTGACTGACTTCCGTCTTACAAGATTCTACATAAGATGTTATATGATCCTGGAATCATATTCTTGGAGAGTCAGCGGTTTGTGTGGGAACATCGTTTCCTAACTCCTCCTTCGCTAGATTTGAGCTTCATCGGGGAGTTGCTGGACCTTTCTAGGGGTTGAAATTCTTGGTTGAAGTTCAATGCCTTCTCTGGACGTTGGATTTGGCTGCGAACGTCTGTGGAGTTTTTTCTTTAAAATGAGTACAAACAGGATGATAGCACCTGTAATCAGAATTATGTAAAGTATTAATGTTGGGTAATTTATAATGCGATTGATGTCGTATTGATCGAAGTAGTAGTCATCAATGGATTCTTCAATCTTGTTCATTGGTTTCAATTCGTTGATGGTGTTGAGTTCAATTGACATCTTTGGAATTTGTGACTTATTGAAGTCGAATTTGTAGTTTTCGATTACGACTGGTTTGCCAAAGCTTCCGTGTTTGAATAGTAAATTTTGGTTCTTGTATTCCAATTGACAATCCTCTTCTTTCACCAGAAATATTCCTTGGAGCGTTTTTATAGTGTCGCCTTGTTCGCATTTGATCTTAATATTTTCTGGATCAGGAAATATTATGAGATGTTGATTTATATCCTTTAAATATTCAATATGATTTTGTTTAATATTTAATTTCAGGAATTGGCAATTTTCAATGCTGTTTCGTGAAATGAAGTTCTTCTCGCAAGAGTTTTCGCTTAGTTCGTTGATCTTGTTAGGACACTGGTATGTGTTCTCCTTGTTGTAGGTACATATGTCATATAGAGATTTAATTTGTCCATTATTTGATTTTAAGAAATATTCGTGATTAGGGACTACAGTTACATATTCAGTATTGTGTTTGGTAGGGATTGGAATAAGATGGATTAATTCGAATTGTGTTTCGTAATTTATCGGAATTTCAATAAAATACGTAATTTTGTTAGATGTTAATTTACAATTTACGAAAAGTATTTTTTCTAATTCCAAAATGTTTTCTGAATTTACATTAATCGGTAACTGATTATTATAAAATTTTGAAATTTTACTTAATTCTGTGAAAAGATCGTGTGATTTTATAATACTTGGGTGCAACGTATGCAACTTGCAGAATGTTAAAGAGTTTTCAATATCTTGGAGAATATTGAAAGTTAATGTGTATAAAGTGTTTAATTGATTGAAAATATCTTTTATAAAGAGTTTATCATTATCTTTAGTTCCACCGACAACAATGTGGAGTAGTTGTTCGATTTTTGATTTTAATAAATTTTCGTTTTCTCTTATTGTATCCACAGTCCTATTAAAATACTCTATCATTTGTTGATTGACGGAATATTGATGTTTGATTTGGTGATTTAAATTATTTTGATTATCTTTTAGGTGATTTAAAATTTGTGTATAACGTTTCTCGTCGTCTGCGTCTAAATTTCCTGATATAGATTTAATGATTGTTCCCAAGCCGTTTATGAGACCTCTTTTAGCTCGCTCGTTTTTCGTGCGTTTTGTTAAATGATTAATTTTTTCGTTTATGGAATTTTGAATGTAATTAATTATATTTTTATTATTGTCAAATTCGGGAGAAATTGTCTTGTCGTTGTTAAGGATTTGTTTAAGGTTTTCGTATTGTTTATTTAGATTTTCGTATTGTGTCCATAGTGGTTGTAAGTCATAATAATGTACGAATGTGTGAGTAGATTTTTGGAGCTTTGCAGTTCCGAGATTTATTGTCAGTAGTCCTGGGTTATTCGTTATGTCTTTCATACTTAGTCCATAGGAGTATGAGAGGTAGAGGGACCTGGAATATCCGAATTTGTGTTAGTAATTTTTCGGGGTCTTTTTATGTTGGAAAGGTGTATTTTAGATTGTTTTTTGTCGTTGGGTTTAATTTCTATTTGGGCTGTTTTTAGGGGTTTATTTAAACTTTTAATATTTTCTTTCCTAAATTTAGGCTGTTTAGTTTTATTTACCTTCTGCTTGTTTTGAACATAAATTGTTTCAGGGATGTTTGGAAGTTCTTCCCTTGTTTCATTTATTTTAGTTATTAATTTAGATTTGTCATCTTGTAATTTTTGATTAATATTTCGATATATTAATTTAGTTTTATCTTTGTGTTTTTGTATATAATCTTGGGTAACTTGCTTATCCAGCTCGATATCTAGAGGCGAATTTACATCTAAATGACCATTAATAATTTCAATTGGTTTTAGATTTGTCGCGCTATGATTTGTGTTGTTATACGCTAAGACTGCATATGATACTTTGTCTTTTATAAGTTCGTTCTTGAAATTATCTTGCATATTAAATAAACGAATATGTTCTATTAAAGTTGAATGGAAACGTTCAACTAAACCATTCGAATTTGGATTTTGTGAGCAAGTAAAGTGTATTTCAATTTTATGCAAGGATAGCAGTTCTTTGACGACATTGTTTTTAAACTCTAATCCGTTATCCGATATGATTAATTTTGGAATACCGTGATGGGAAAAGAATTTAGTTAATTTGTTTGTTATTTCGATTGCGTTTATTGATGTTACTTTGTATGCTTGCGCATACCTGGAGAATGCGTCAATTATTGTAAGGAATTTGGAATTTTCGAGACTTAGTGTGTCGATGTGAATGATATCTAACGGTTTGTTCGGTGTAGGAGTTAAATTTAATTTGGGTTTTACGGGATTTCTTTCATACTTAGCTGCCAGACATATTTCACACTGGTTAATATAGTCTGTGATGGTTTTATGTTGGTTAGGCCAGTAATATCTCTTTTTAATTTGATTATAAACTTCATTGATACCTCGGTGATTCGTTTTACCTTCGTGATTGTTTTTTATTGTGTCTAAAATTTCATCTTGGGCTTCTACATCTATCAATTTAATATTACACTTAATGAATTTGATTTCTGAATTTTTGAAATATTTTTGGAGTATGGTACTAAACAGTTCGTAAACAGGTTGTTCGAAATACAAATAATATTTCACTTTAGGCACAACGAATTCTTTAATAAATTTTACAGTGTCTTTTTCAAAATTTGATTCGGATAATTGAACTAAAATTCTCATCTTATCAGTGTGTAATTTTTGTATTTTTGGTACACTTGGTGAATGTTTAACTTGAGATATAAAAATTTGGTTTTTACCATAGTTAACAGCTGTTTCTGAGATAGTGAATCCTATGATAGGATTTTCTAAATTTGAATGTATTGTTTGGTCTGAATCGGTATCGTTATTGACGTCTTCGTCAGGGTTAACAATCATGGATTGAGTATCGTTATCGGGATTGAAGTTTTCATTAAAATTTTCTATATATTCAAAAAGATTTTGAGTACCGGGGTCTACAGTGTTGACGTTTAATTCTATTCGTGATAGAGCGTCAGCGTTTTTATTTAATGTTCCTTTTTTATGAATTACTTCATAATCGTACTCTTCTAGTTTGAGTCTCCACCGCATTAATTTAGAATTTGGTTCTTTTAGTGAGTGTAAATATTGCAAGGGTTTATGATCGGTGATAATTTTAAATTTTCTGCCAAACAAGTACGGTCTAAAATATTTCGTAGCCCATATAACGGCGAGTAACTCTTTCTCGATCGTACTGTAATTTTGTTCGGAGTCGTTTAGGGTTCGACTTGCGTAGGCAATGGGAAGATCGGAACCAATTGGACCTTGGGACAAGATAGCACCTATAGCGTAATTGCTAGCGTCTGTCGTTAAGTTGAAAGGTTTGTTAAAGTCCGGGTATTGGAGTATGGGATCGTTAATTAGGAGATTTTTACAAGTATTGAAACAATTCGTATACTCTGGATCGTTAAGTTTAATTTCCGCGTCTTTCTTTAGACATTTAGTTAAGGGTTTTGTTAACTGGGCGAAATTTTTTATAAATTTCCGATAATAGCCTAATAGACCTAGGAATGCTTTAATTTGTTTCGGTGTTTTCGGTAGAGGGTAGTTTTTGATCGCATGAATTTTATCTGGATTTGGTTTAACTCCGCTAGGGGTCACGACATGTCCGAGATATGCTACCTCTTTACGTAAGAATTCAGACTTATCAAGCTGTATTTTTAAGTTTGCTTTCTTTAAACGGTCAAAAACTGTTCTTAAATTTTGAATGTGCTCTTGAAGGCTTGTACTAAAAATTATGACGTCATCCAAATATACTAAGCAAATTTCGTTAACTAAATTTCTGAGTACGTTGTCCATGACACGTTGGAAAGTTGCCGGAGCATTTTTCAAACCAAATGGCATTCTTAAAAATTCGTAATGTCCATTTTCGGTGTTAAAAGCAGTTTTTTGAATATCTGCTTGATTCATTTCGATTTGGTGGAATCCGGACGCGAGATCTAAGGTCGAAAAATAATTGCATCTACCAAGCTTGTCTAGTAAGGTGTTTATATTCGGTATCGGATATTTATCATCGATTGATTTCTCGTTCAATTTTCTGTAGTCTATTACTATTCTCCATTTTCTTTTGCCGGATGCGTCGATTTTCTTCGGTACGATCCACACAGGGGATGACCAAGGGGAGTGAGAGGGGCGAATGATTTTATCATCGAGCATCTTTGCGATTTGTTTTTGAACTTCGCTTCTGTGTACTTCGGGGTATCGATAAGTTTTTGAATAAACAGGTATTTCGTCTTTAGTCCGAATAAAATGTTTAATTTCGTTTGTAAATGTTAAATGTTTATTATCGCCATGTAAAATAGGAGAGAATTCTTTTAATAATTTTATAATTTCGGATTTTTCTTCGGGATTCATATGATCGATTCTAATTTTGTTCATGTCGAGATTATTTTTAGAACAAGATTTTTGAAAATTTATATTGTTAATTTCAAAATGATTTAACGTTTCTAATTGTATACAGTTCACAGTATCTAAAATTTGATCTTCGTCACTTGTATTAATAACAGGGTAGAATAATTCATAATTTTAAATTTTTGCTATTCCTTCTGGAATAATTATATTATTTATTTTTGTTTCAGTTATAAATGCTTCGCCGGTTTCAATATTATTAACAAATAATTTTGTAATTTTTTCAGACTTTGGCGGAATTTTTATAATATTAGATTTTGGAATTATTTTATGAAAATGAATTTTTATATTTTGAGTAGGTGTTATAATTTTATTATTACTCAAGTCTATACTTGTTTCTAAACATTTTAAATTATCTATTCCAAGCAAAATATCAAAGTTGTTATGGAAATCAAATAAATAATATTTTAATAGTTTATCGGGGTTATTAAATAATTTTGAAGCAGGTATAACAATACTAGAATTTTCAATTGAAGTACCGTGAGCGGTTGTAATTTTAAATTGATCATTTTGTATATTATTTCTAAAATATTTCCGCGCGATATTTGGATTTATGAATGAGCGGGTGCTTCCGGTATCTATCAAGACTTTTAAGTTGTGTTCGGGATATATTATGAATGGTAATTCGCTATAATTATGAGTTAGGTTCATAATTTCAAATTCATTTCCGAGGCTTTTTATTGAAAAAAAAACGTCTTGCTCATTATTGTCTTCGTTATCAGTATTTGGGTCAGTGACATAGTATTCTGCATTTTCGTCAATATATTGTTCATCAATTTCGTTATTTGGTAATTCCACGGTTTCTGTGTTAAACAATTCTTCCGCAATAAAATCGTGTGCGCGTTGTTGTGGCTGGAATTGTTGGGGACGGTAATTACTTGGACCGGGTCTTGGTGTGAATGTTTGTCTAGTACTGACACTCATTGGCGTCGGTTTCGAGAATTTTTTATTGGGATCGGATTTAAAGACATTTGAAGTATTTGTCTTATTTTGTTGGTAATTGTGTTGAGGGGTGTAATGTGTTCGTGGGGTATATTGTTGTTGTGGATTTGGTCTGTACGTTAGTTGAGGGAAATTTCTTTGTTGAAATGGTTTGTTATTTTGTACAGGAAAGTTTTGTTTCGGTTTAGTAATGGTTTTGTACTGTTGTTTATTAACAGAGTCAATTTGGAAATCATTTGTCATCATATTTAAAGCAGTTGTTAAATCTTCAGGGTTTTTAGTTCTCATTAAAGTACCTAGAGGCTCTTTAAGACCTCTCAAAAGAACTCTTAATGCGTAATTTCTAAAATATCCAATTAAAACAGCTTGCTCTTCCCTTTGTATATGTAAAGTGATATAGGAAGTTGATAAATTTAATAATTGTATTACTCGATTGTAATAATCAAATGGAGATTCATTTTGATTTTGTTTTAATTCGGACATTTCAAAATTTAGCGTGTATATGTCGCGTTTATCCGCATAGGTATTTAATAGTGCTGTTTTTAAATCTAGCCATTTAGTAATTGTAACACTCGCAATGTTGACGGCGGCTTCTCCTTTTATTTTTGCCAAAATACTACTCATCAAGTACTCATTCTGGAAATTATTTACGTCTGTTGCATCATAAAATTTAGTTACGATTTTTTCACAGACTTCTATGAATCTACTTAATAATTTAGTATCACCTCGAAATTCGGGGATCATATCAAGATATTCACGTTTGAGATCTGGGACAGCCATTTCGTCAAGGTTTAGGTTATTTATTTGTTCGATAAGGGATTGATCGATAGGGAGAGTGTTTGAAATGTAATTTTGTGAGTCAGAGGAATGTACTGAATTTGTATCTGAGCTATTGTCTGAATCTATTTCGATATACACTCGATTATCTCTAGATGTCATATGTGCACTACTTACAGGAAAATCAGTGTGTTCTTCATCGGCTCTGTTGCGGCTTCTTCCACGATGGAGGAACGGAACAGGATGAACTTCTACTGCTAGGCTCTGTGTTCAGCAGGGCTTCGTTGTTCTCTTCGTGTGACGCGATGCACTCGTTGAAAACGTGTAGAATTTTTTGCACTGATTTTACGTTGGTTCTTCGCAATAAATCGTTGAAACGAACCGAAATTTTGAGTTTCGTTTACGAAATCCGTTACGACTGCGCCAGTTAAATTAATTGATTTTCAATTAATGTTTTTAAAAAATTTTATTTAGTGCTATTACAACAAATAAAAATGTTATAGTTCAAAAGTCTAAGTTAAGATACAGATAGTGTACATTTGTATGTGCTTATCACACAGGGTTCAGAATCTGACTGACTTCCGTCTTACAAGATTCTACATAAGATGTTATATGATCCTGGAATCATATTCTTGGAGAGTCAGCGGTTTGTGTGGGAACATCGTTTCCTAACTTATATATATATATATATATATATATATATATATATATATATATATATATATATATATATATATATATATATATATATATATATATATATATATATATATATATATATATATATATATATAAAAATAAATTTTCAAACTAAAGATGAATATTTTTTAAATAAAATATATTTTATTTTATAAAAAAGACTCATCTGTAGTATGAAACTTTTCCATATATTTTAATAAAAGAATCTACTATAATATTAGGACGTGTGTCTTTTTTTGTCATTTTCTTGTTAATTTGCATCAAGAAGTGATTGCACATCACATGACATACCGTTAATACAATATTTTCTACTAAAATTTTGCCATGTTTTTCACAAGGGCATGTTATTGACCACAAATTGATATATTTGTTGAATAAATATTGAATAATACAATTCTTATTCACTGCCTCGGGCATATTCTCAAATATTTCTTTTTGTAATCTCCCGACCTCATTTACAATTTCTTCTGTTGGGTAGCATAATAAAAAACTTTCACTACCATAGTCACGTAAACGTATTATAGCGTGACTATCAGTATGTGTTTCTGTTGTATAAAATGAAACACATATATGACAATGACGCTGCAACACCTTACGCCCAATAAAGCCCGCTATGTACGCTGTTGTATGTTGTCTCATTTTTAGTGACAATTCATGCATATCACTTGAAGATTGTGTGGGAAAAGGATTTCGTACAAGGAAGTGTTGATCAGATGGGGTAGGCCTAACAGGAGTTTTAGCAGATGATGGAGAAAGAAGGAAATTTAAAGCTAGAAGATAGGAACCACCATCATCCTCACAGTTCGAGCATCTGCTATTTTTTAATGTACTATTAATTAAACTAGTTTTAAATGCTGAAACGAACTGTCAGCATGTAGGGTTGTCATTTTGGCCACACAATCCTCGAATGACAGCGAACAAGTTTTCTAAAGGATCTTGATTTACAGATTTTGTCAACACATACGAAAAACCAAGATTCTTTAAAGTACTCCAAAGCTCTTGCATGTTACGAATTGTCACTAAAAAAAATTCAACACAGGGCGGCGAAGATACTGTCTTGTCACCAATAACGAAAGACAAATCTTGCATCATATGTTTGGCCTCTGCCCAAAACTTATGATGTTCGGAATTGTCTTTCACTCTACAGGCCAAAGGACGGTACGAAATCATTGTCGAATTTAAACTATCGAACAGATTATTCATGAACAAACAAAAATCTGCCGTGTCTTGAGCTGCAAATGAACCAGAATTCGTCAACATGGTTAAAACGGCATAAATGGTTCTACTAAAAACTTGCACTGCTAGACTTACTTTCAACTTTTTTTTGCCCTCCGGCGCAATGTGATCTTTTGTTAACTTCGTTAACTTGCTGTCCACAGTTGTGCCATCGGTATCGTACAAAGCTTTCAGATGCTCCCACTTTTCAGTTTTATTCCCGTTGTTATATACAATATTTTTGGTCATGAAATTATTTCTCATGCATTTTAACAAGTGCGGAGTATCAAAAACATGAATAATTTCATGACCATTAACATTATATATATACGGACGACCATACTCCTCACTCAAGCTCTTGACAGCTGCTCTATTGCTGCTTCCCATGTCAGACACGGAAGCAACAATCACAAATTTTGTTTGTTCGTGAACCGCTCTGACCACTTGCTGGATACATGACTTGAGTGTATATGTTTTTGCCGTAGATTGTACAAAAAAGAAAGCAAGGGGTTGCTTCCATGATTTATATAATCCACGAATCATAAAAACTAAAGCATGATCCGCAAGTTTATAGCTGCGTTCATCAACAACTTCTTCCAGCCCGTCGACTTGATCAGTTCCCTTATTGTACGACAAGTGTGGACGTAACGACACCTGGTCGAACATCAGCAAACAGTACCTATCTAGCGGTTCTTTACTGTTCGAGTTGAAGCTAAGGTATTGAAATAATATATTATTTATACCTGGTCGAAGATCAATGTTAGCTAGAGAACGGTTCAAAGTGTGTTGCGAAGGCATTGGCAAAAATTTAGCTAGGTGGTTATAACCACGAAGTATACTCTTTAATAGTGCCACGAAAAATGATTTTTCATCATTATTCCACCGACGTGCCAACGGTTTTTTAGCATAGTTCCCCACTACACTCTTCAAAAAAATCTGCATCATTGCGGGCATCTCGTTAACTTTAGATTTTAGATTTTTGAAGAAGTCGCCAGAATCTAAGTCCATATTGTTGAATAGCCTATTTAGATGACGTGCTGCTCCTCTCTTCTTCATCGTTGTTATAATATGGCGAGATTTTACTAATTCACCATATATTTTTCTTTTTTTTGGACTTAAGTCTCTAACGCGAGTCTCGCCCATTTTTTTCAAGATGCCATACGGTCGTTTGTCTAAAATAATAAATAAAATTAATAATCGTGAATGGCTCAAAAATTCATGTATTAATAATCTACGCGAGGCAATGTCTGACAACCCTGTAGAAGATTTGCATTGATTTTGATTTAAAATATATTCAGGTTTACCTCTGCATCGCTTGTTTGTATTTGGAGGCAACGGTTCAGTGATAAATAATTGCTGGGAATTTGCAGAGAAACTAACAGCTGGTGGTGGAGTACAGCAATTTTCAAATTGTTGATTTCTAGAAGGACCAGGTATAACTTGAAACTCTGGTAAATTAGTGGAAGGTACGGGTAATGCAGTGAGAACGAGCGTGGACATCTTTGATTGCGGAAAATTCTTGGAAAATGTAGAATGATCTGGTAATTCAAAAATAACAAGAAAATGATGATAGTACTAAATGCTGGAAAAATCTGTACAAATAACATGCGTTGAGATATAAGCTAAATTGTGAATCGGATTGTTTTGCAAGCACATTTTTTATTATCTTTAAATCTTCGGTATAAGAAAATAAATTTGAACAATAGTTATATGTATAACAAGTGTTGTAAATTATTTTTTTACAGATCTTATATATTATACTATTTCTTGTAAACAAACATGAATCACCTTCTGAAGTATATGATAAAAAATTATACGTACCATTCGTAGCACGTAAAATCGTTGGAATTACTCCACGATTCAACTTTTTCCTCAGTGGTGTTTGAAAGCACGCAGTTTCAAAATGCAAAGTACATACTCGCATGTGCAAGAGTGTGGAAGCAGGTTTATCTTTTAAAAGTTCAGATAAATGCATAGTACTCGCCCATTTATCTAACAGAGCAGACTTCTTAGGCAAGCAAAAGAAATTAATATCTTCTACCGTATTGTCACTCTTGCAACCAGTAACAATGCACTTGTAACGTCGCATGGTCTGAAACAATTTGAATTTTATATTATTATATAATGATTTCTTTTATATAAAAAAATAATATAGTAAACTTACCTTTCAATACAGTAGAAATTAATGAATTCAAAATATACACTTAACACACAAATTTCACAATAGAAGAACTATGGACGAAGTGAACACAAGAACAGCATCGAACAAAGTAATCATTTAGATATTTGGTCTGTGAAAGTAATCAAAAATTGTTTCTAGTTTAAATGTCAGTTTCAAATTCTAATCAGTCATTTTACTGCCATCTAGCGTAATAATAGGTAAATACGCTGTTTACAGTGTCATCTCTGTTTCCAACCAGTAACTCAACTTCCCCCTCCCCCCACCCGCACTTCTATCACAACGAATCCCATTTAGCTGTCAAGCCCCTGGTGCGTAACTAATATAAACAAATAATGAAATGAAAAAAAAATATATACTACAAAAAATCTAAACTATTATAAAAAGAAAAGATAACACTTATCTTAGTAAAATGATATGCTAGCAGTCCGGTGGCATACAGTCTATATAAATTCAACTCCAAATAACCAGTCAAAAAACGAAATGAAACACAAATTTGACGGACGAATGTTGTTTATTCTGTTGTCAACATAAGCAATTCCTTTTGAACCGCCTATCGTAATATGTAGCTCTGGTCGAGAAGCTAGAGTTAATGTGTGCATCGCATTGAATTCAACTGCATCTGTGGTTACAGGTTTTACCGTTTCCTTTCTGCAATTAGGACAATTGCTTTGATGATGTTTTCTTTTCCCTTTCATCCTTCTTTTTAAGTTTGCGGCATTCATCTCTCGTATGCCCAAATGTTTTACAATAAGAACATTTTCGTAATTTTTTAAACTCTGAAGAATCCAAAATCTCACTATTTTTATTTGCTTCATTCGAAGTCAACCATTCTGGCTCACGTAATAACTGATCAATTTCCCGAGAACGTTGAAGTAATTTTTGAAAAGAGGTAACATCATTTCGGGGTAAAAGTTTCCATAATTTGCGGGATAATAGACCATACGTCATATCTAATTGAGCTTCTTCAGATAATGAATATTCTAATTGAGAAAATAAAGCTCTGATTCTGCAAATAAATTGTTCTGAATTTTCATTTTGTTCTTGCTCTCTGCTGAATATTTCGCGATAAATTAAATGAGCTGGAAACTTACGAGAATAAACTTCTTTCAACAGTTTAATAGCAGTTTTCCAATCTTTAGTAGATTCCTTAATACCTTGCCACCAGGTTGCAGCTATTCCTTCCAGAAGCATGGACAAACCGCGCAGTGCATTCTCGTCCGAAACATTTTCACAGTCTTTGTACGTTTCTATAAAATCTATGAAAGCATCTATATCCGCGTTTTTACTTGCATCAAAACGAGCCGTACACTTTGCAAAACTACCGAATTGTGTTTCGTTATTCCTCACTGGTGGATCACTTTCGTTATTACGTTCAATGTTCGCACTACTGTTCCCACAAACTTCACTTAACAACGTTTGAAACTGTTAATTTGTAAGTGTTACTAACGATGGAGATGTAGAAGAACTGGTGAAAATGACATCTGCATCGTCACTGTTCCTCGGAGCACTAGAAACCTTTTTGGAAGCCATTTCACTTTTAACTGTTAAATAGTCACTAGTAACTGTTTGATGGTCACTGGTACGAGTGGAATGTGCAGCGTACGTAACCGTCAATTCTGCGAGCGACAGACTAGTCCAAACACGCTTAGATAAACAGTGAACGAACGCGGGGTGTGCGCGGAGCTTCCCAATGCCACACACGAAAAGCGATGTGATTATCAAAAATTTTCAAGTTCTTAAATTTACTCTCTTCTTTCACTACTTGTCTATTACTTTCACAATGTTTACTATGCACTTTCACAACAATTGGCTTCACGTTGGGACGCCACTTTTGTAACGGATGTTATTATTACAAAGTTATTTTATTGAGTTCGAAGATAAGTCGATATGTTGTATAATACATTTACACTGTGAAGTGATTAAATAAAAGACAGAAGTTGCATATATGGTAAATGAACAAACTTAATTAGTTTAACAAAGCAGAATAACATAACAGAACTGATCACGCCCGAAGCTTGCACACAACTGACCGTTACACATAGCACACACACCACAAGATCACACGCTCTCGGCTATCATCGGTGTTTTCCGGCGCTACATAATGGGCTCTTGTTACAAAAATAATTTTAAAGAAACTAAACAGAAGCAATTAACTGTAAAACGAGTATGTGATACAAGATGGTCTGCTCGAGTAGATGCTATTAAGGCTATAAGACATTGTCATAAAGAAATAATAAATGCATTGCAGTATTTAAAGATTGATGATTCACAAAAATCTGTTTCTCGTTCTGAAGCAAATGAATTAATAAAAAAAATAGATTCGTTTGAATTTATATTATTAATAATCATTTGGAATCATCTATTAACTCAAATAAACAAAACGAGTAGGTCACTTCAGAGCAAGACAATAACATTACATATATGTTTTGAATTATACACGAGCTTGATAAAATATGTTCAAAATACAAGAGAGAATTTAGATTTTTTTGAAAAAGAACCTGTGACGAAGTAGTCCGTCCCAATAGTAAAATCGCGAAATAGTTTTTTATTGACAGCGAAATATTCCGAAGCCGGACCTGGCGACCCATTTAAGCGCGGCAAACAACCGATCGAGCTCAGATTTTGATACCGCGTACGTCTCCGCGTTCTGCGGCCGGCAAGCCTATGTTGAACCAAATCGAGTGGTTTTTAACCTAGTTTCCTTCTGAAACCAAACCACCCATTTGGTTAACATAGGACGAGCCGCCGCCAACATAAACCAACGCGTTTAATTAAATATTAGAGTATAAATACGCAATCGGAACATCGAACGTCAGTCAATCTCAGTCTGTGATTTACGGCTTCAAAGATCGACATAGAAATCGTGTTTCACGTCTCACCGGCGAGTTCTCCATCTTCCCTCGTGGAAGCCCCGTTACCGTTACCGTCGTCACCGTCACCATCACCGTCGCCGCCGTCATCTCCGCCAGGTTCTCGACCAGTGGTAAGTCCCATCCTTTATTTTACCTGTCAAATTCCGGTTTGACCGTTCAGCGCCACGTACAGTGCATCCGAGGTCTCGCGGTCCGTGGAGTGTCGAGTCTCGCACATTTGTTCATCAAACCGGCCTTTGTTATTCCTATTGTTGTGTGTTGCTGTGAGTGTTTACGTGCAAGTGTCAAATACCTACCCCGCACTCTCCTACCGTCCCGTCACCTGTGTGTTTCCACCCCTCTCTCCGCTACCACCGCATCGACTCTAGCTCAGTGTAGCACGAGTCGCTCGACCCCCGCATCGTCACCGTGCTGAGTCTCTCACACGCTGACGCTGCGGTGTGGCCGACACCTTTGTCGCGAGTCGCGGCTACGGCCGTGCGCCGCTTCCCCACTCCTCCCCGCTCCTACCTGGTATCGCATCATTCATTTCATCATTCATATCATCGCCACGACGCCTTCAGCGTTTACCGAGTTCCGTATCGCCGTTTCACCGTCACAACCGTCTCCGCCGCGACGCTCACCGCACCGCCGACCGTCGTGGTGGCCCCAGCGACCGTCTCCGAAAAGATCACCACACCCGACATCATCCTACTGCCTCCCTGGCATATACTCACCTGCAAGGAAATAAAAATATATTATTGTTTTCTCGTCAACCACACCCTATTTCTCCGACCGGATTGCTTTCCGAGCAATTGGCGCCCAAGCATACCGTCGCCAATTTGTTTTGCCGTATCGCTGCCAGATACGTCGCAAAGCATCATACATAAAGATTGTACAATATGATAATGAAACGAAAATAAAAATAAAGAGAAAAGCGTTCTTTGATGATGAAAGTGAAGAAAATTTGATATTAACTGAAAAAAATGATTTTAAAATTAATACGTTTTATATGCTCTACGATAGTTTATTAGTAGAATTAAATAAAAGAGGGCCAATTTATAAACATTTAAGTGATAAATTTAATATATTTTTCACTGACGATGAAATAGACAGAACTACTTTATTTAAACATATAACAGAATTAAATGAATATTACAATAACGACATAGATACAAAAGTATTTAATAACAAAGTAGAACAATTTCTACTTCTTTCAATACAGAATAATTTGAAAGAACCTTATGTAATGCATGAATTTATTCACAATAAAAATATATTATCAACTTTCCCGAATGTTGATATTATTTTAAGAATTTATTTAACGCTTCCTAATACAAAGGCCACTGGAGAAAGATCATTTTCTGTACTGAAACGCGTAAAAAACTATTTACGTAGTACGCTCGCACAAGAAAAGTTAACAGCTTTATCACTATTGTGCATAGAGCACGATGACCTTGACAAAATGGATTGTTGTGCAATAATTAATAAATTCGCGGAAATTAAAACGCAAAGACAAAGTATTTAAATAAAAATTATCAATATTTAATGTGTGAATTTTGTTACATTGAAATATAATGTATGTGTTTTGAAATGTGCAATTTATTTTGTTTTTTTATGTTATATTTTTGTAATTATATTACATATAAATAATAGAAATATATAATTTTATTCCCTTATAACATATGGTAGTAGGTATATGTATATATATATATATATATATATATATATATATATATATATATATATATATAATTTTATTTTTTATTTTGTTTTATGTTACACTGTACAACAGGAATTGAATTCCAATTACAGTACAGGGCCGGACTCACCGAGCCGCAGAGTGGCTATTCTTATAATTTCTAGCTTTGAATGGGATTCGAACTCGGGACCTCCGAATTCGAATTCCGTAACGCTACCCACCCCACCGTACTGCCGGCTGAAATATATATATATATATATATATATATATATATATATATATATATATATATATATATATATATATATATATATATAAGGGCCCGAAATAAATATTTTGCCTAGGGCCCGAAATACTTTAAATCCGCCTCTGCATCTAACATGACATTACCATCTCCAAGAACAATTAGATATTGGCTGTCATGTTTTCACCTTCCTACTGTTATTGAAACTTCGTTATTTACCAATTTACTGTCCAAAATTAAAGTAATGGAATCAGCGGAACGCGAATGTGTTATAATTTTTGATGAAATGAGTATTAAACAATTTCTACAGCTCGATTCCGTTCAAGATTTAGTAGAAGAGTTTGAAGATTTGGGAAATATCGGAAGAACAAATAAAATTGCCAACCATGAGTAGTAAGATTACCCGCTCGCCGTCCCCAAGGAATGCGGATGTGACGTCATGATGGTGGTCCTGATGAATTAATGAATATGATAGTTGTCCAGATCAATTAATGAATGTGATTAATTTTTTTGTGAATGAAATTTTTTTTGTAAAAATAATAATAATTTTTTCGTAAAAATAATAATAATTTTTTATTTTTATTTTTTTGTTACACGAATGGACTTGTGATAAATTTAGTTTTTTCCAATTGAATAATATATTTATATCTTGATAACTGGCATTGTAGTAGAATTTATCCCACGCAGGTACTAGCAGAAAGGCACCTGTTGTAACAATGGCTTTGTCTGTATATTTCGGGTTTTTCCAGGTATACACCTGTGGGTGATTTCAGAATTTGTCTGTGGGAAAAATAAATCTATTATTTGCGACATAGGGAGGTTTTTAAATAACTGAGTTGGCTTATGTAATATAAATCTAGCGAAATAATATATTTCTTTCATGACAAGTGTCTAGGCGGCATGATATCACACACGCGCGCTCTGGTAAGCCGACTTTGTATGGTGTGAGGCAGGTACTGACTTGAAACCCTAATATTTGCAGTGTTGTTGAATACAGCCTTTTCAAAATAAAATATATATTGTCTTGAAAATGTTTCGTGCTTTCAACAAAAATATGTGACTTGGTTTTTGTAATATAAATTTTTCCCCACAAACTATGAGTGTAGATTTCTGTTCCCACGGCCCACAAAACTGAGCATTATCTGCAATACGACTGTATAGCGTCGATTTAAAATAAATGTCTTTGAAAATTTTCGCGTGTGAAAACGTTCGTGAGTCCTTAACCCCCTCTACATCCTAGAATGCTGAACAGCGTCTTATAAAAGCACGCCGAATAGATATTTCAACATTATACAGTTTGATCATTACGTAACATGAATTCTTCTGTCGTTAATATGCTTGTGACAAAATCTAAATCCGTAGATGTTGTAGACCGGAAAGAACCGCGATACATTAGACCGTGCCTGGTGCACGAAATTACAAATAGTGGAAAAATAGAACCGTACTTCGTACACTGTGCGGAGAATTGGGATGAAGAATTGAACACCGCATCCAGTACCAAGCTACAGCAGAACGAGACCACTTATGCTGAGAATTGGGATGCGGTGAACGAGCCGACTTACAATCCCGAGGCAGTTTATTCACGCAAGATGGTTCTTATCCCTCCGTCGGGGTATAAGATGAGTAAATCACAAAAAAAGGCATATTACCAGGCAGAGCGTGCACGCTGGGCTAGTCTGAAGCAGCACAAATTGTAAATTTTGTTTATAATTTTAAATAAAATAATTTTAAATAAAATAAAATAAAATAATATTTATAGTGTATCTATTTGAATTATACCTTTACAATTCCTCCCCGATATCGTTTAGAAAGTGAAATATAGGAGGGGGTCGAGCCAACTCCAGGTATAAAAGTAAAGCTTTATTTCATAGGGAACAGTA
Source organism: Pterostichus madidus (assembly GCA_911728475.2). Lineage (NCBI taxonomy): Eukaryota > Metazoa > Arthropoda > Insecta > Coleoptera > Carabidae > Pterostichus > Pterostichus madidus. The sequence goes on along the minus strand of OU452309.1, from coordinate 19,023,582 downwards.
TTCTTGGGGTATATTTGAAAAGGCTTTTGTGTGCTATTCTTTGGTTAAAAGTGTCAATATTCAATTAGGCCCAGCACGGTAATTAGTTAAATTTTAAACAAAATTTGTTCAATATCAATAAATGTATTAAATAAATGATAAAAACTTTAGCTGGAATCTGCAATTGCAGAGCTAATTGGCTAAATTATCCCCAAAGTTTGTCGAAAATGTAAGAATTTTATACGAAAAAAAAAAAACATAAAATTGCAATTTTGTTTCACAAATCTTATAATGAGTCAACGAATTTGTCAAAAAAGTCCATACTAATTAATTAATTTATTTATTTATTTATTTATTATATTTTAAAATCTAGTAAAAATTCAACAGATTTGTCAAAATATTCATACTAATTAATTAATTTATTAATTCGCTAATTAGTTAAATTTTAAACAAAATTTGTTCAAAATCTAAAAATTTGTTAAATAAATGATAAAAACTGAAGCTGAAATCTACAATTGCAGAGCAAATTAGCTGAAATTATTCCTCAAATTTGTAAAATCAAAAAAATATGTTACCAATAAAATCGTGGTATTTGAATTTCTAAAAAACTTGTAAATTTGTTTAAATTGTCAATAATTAGGTCAATGATACACTGATAATGGCTAAGATCGTGACATTTTAATTTGTAAAAAACTTGTAAATTTGATTAAATTGTCAATAATTAGGGCAATGATACGCTGATAATGGCTAAGATCGTGGTAACTTATTTTCTAAAACTAGTAAAAAATAGATTAAATTGTGAATAATTAGGCCAAGGACAAGTAAATGATGAAAATGTCTAAAATCTTTCGAATGTATTTGTTCGCAAGTTTGTAGAAAATTGTACAACCATTTTTGTAAGTTGTTTAGGAAAACGGTACGACCATATTTTTAGAGTTTGGCAGTGTGTAGTGTAAGAAAATCTTGTCTTGAAATAAGAAACAAGAAAAATTGCAAGAATAACAGTAGTTAACAAACAACAATCATAAACAGTATCTTCTAAAATATGTAGAAATTGATTCAATTGTCAATAATTAGGTCAAGAATAAAATAAAATGGCTAAAATAGATGATATTGATTAATTTGTCAATATTTAGAAGTATATGATGCTAAAATTGTTCCAATTTATTGTTTAAAATTAGTCAAATTTATTAAATTGTTAATTATTAGCTCAAGGTTAAGGATATATATATATTAAAAATGGGTAAAATCGTTTCAGTTTAATGGCATAAGTTTGTTAAAATTGATTCAATTCTCAATATCATGTCATATCATATAATGTCATATAATGTCATGTAATGTCATATAATGTCATATTAATGTCATGTAATGTCATAGAGAGTAAATAAATAGTGAAGTAAGTTAAAACTGTAGTCTAGTTAATGAGATAATAAATTAAGTAAGTCATTGAAGTTATGTCATTATTGTATTAGTGTTTGGTAAAAAGTCAAAGGCATGTGAGAAAATAAATTCAGTGAATTCAGTGAATTAAGTAGGTCAAAGTCATTGTTGTAAGTGACTGTTATAAGTCATTATTATATTAGTTTGTAAAAAAGTCAAGGTAGATTGAGATAATGAATTAAGTAGATCAAACTAATTGTTGTAAGTCACTGTTATAAGTCATTATTAGATTAGTTTGTGAAGAAAGTCAAGTAAATCATGTAATTGTAGTAAATCTAAAAAAAAACTACTAATTCCTATAGTCTGGGATCGAACCCACAACCTACTGTGAGGATGACGTAATCACTCTATACCAAAATAAGCGACGCGTTAGCTGCATAAGCGAATTAAACGAGCCGTATCGAAATTTGAAAACAGCAGGTAATAATATTTTACCTAGGAATTTTTATTCCAATATTAATTAATTTGTATTATTCTAGAAATGGATTTCAACACTTTGAATAAAACCGGCCAATTAACCAACATAAAAACTCGCCGAAGTCTAGCAGATTTAGAAATTAATAAAGTTTATAAACTAGTAGATATTAAAGCTGTTAATACGGGGTTTGGAAGAAAAATAATTGCAGAATGTGAAGAATTTGTTACCTATCTTCCTGGACGATTCGATGACTTAGCCGACGGCGACATAGCTGACTTGAAGAAGACCGTTTCAAAATGGGCGCTAAAATATACTGGTATGAAAGATTATGGTACTACGGGTAAAAAAGCCCGGCTTGTAGAATTTGTTCAATTGTAAAATGTAATAAAACTAATATAAATATATATTATGTACTGTTTGTTCAATTGTAAATATATATATATATAAATATGATAAAATAAAATATTATTGTATATAAATTCTATTTTATTTCAACTACCTACCTATCCTGTGAATATAATAAATCGAGAAATATTATGTTTAAATAACTGATTATATACGTTCATTTAGCAGTATTGTATAAAGCATCTTGGGGGCAACATGTGTACAAAATTTAAACATCCTTTTTCTGCTATAATTGCCGGCCCCTCAGGCTGTGGAAAATCATATTTTGTTAGTAATTTTATATCTAATATTAATAATACGAGTGATACAATATTTTCAAAAATATGCTGGCATTATGGAACTTGGCAGAATTTATATAATACGATTCCTAATGTAGAATTTGTTGAGGGGCTGCCTGATGTAGAAAATATAGATGGTAAAAATCCCGTGTTAATTATAATAGATGATTTAATGAGAGAAGCAGATAGCCGTGTAGTGGATATATTTACAAAATGGTCTCATCATAAAAATGTATCAGTGTTTTTCCTTACACAAAATTTATTTCATCAGGGGAAAGGACAAAGAGATATATCTCTTAATGCAAATTACATAATTTATTTTAAAAATCCTCGAGATAAAGCACAAATTATGCATCTTTCACGACAAGTTTCTCCAGAAGATGTTAGATTCGTACAAGAAGCATACTGTGACGCAACAGCCGAACCTCATGGTTATTTAATTTTCGATCTAAAACAAAACACACCCGATTGGCTGCGCTTTCGTACGTCACGTGACGGATTAACATATGTTTATTTACCCCGAAAAAAGTATAAATACCGTAGTACAAATATGCCCGAGATTATATCATAAATATGAGTACGAGTATAAGCACCAATATTGAACTATTGCAGGCTCTACATAAGCTGAAACCTAAATATAGGTTGGCATTATTAAAAAACACAGACTGTAACTCTGTTAAATGTATCTGCGAATGTGTTTATAATATTTTACATGGTCAAATTTGTCTTAATAGAAAACAACAGACTGAACTTAAACGACATAAAAAAATTTTAAGGAAGCTCACTAAACGCGGAGAAAGCTGGAAACAAAAGAAACGCATATTAGTACAGTCAGGTGGAGCGTTTCTGCCATTGCTGTTAGCCCCGCTCATAACAGGAGTTTTAAGTAGTTTAATTAAAAAATAAAATAACAAAAAAAAAAGTAGTTTAATTAAAAAATAAAATAACAAAAAAAAAATGGATCATATTAAAAAAATGGTATTAATATCTTCTGAAAATTTAAATCGATTCCATAAAAATGACAAACAAGATATATCCAGTCAGCTTGATAACGATATGAAAAATATTTTAAATTCAAATTTGTCCGAATATGAAAAATGGACTTTGTATCAAGAAATTTTGCAAAGATATTTACACTTTCAGAGACAATCTCGTGAATCTATAAAATTACCTATCGAGAGTGAAATTAGTACAGAACCAAAGTTGCATGTGGAGAAGTCGGACGGCATAGAAAATATAGTAAATGTTATTCCTAAATCACATCAAAACAAAGCACGTTTATTAGTTCAGAAACTGAAATTAAACAATGATATTATTAGTTGGGATGAGAACGGCGTTGTTACTGTAAATAATTCACAAATACCTAATTCGAATATATCAGATTTAGTTGGTGATATTGTAAGATATAGAAAAAATATCAACCCTGTTGGCTGGGAAGTTTTTGCGAGTGCATTGAAAACTATTAATGTACCTCTAGAACTAGTTCATAACCCCCATAGAAGAAAAGTTATCGAGTATAAATCTCCTAAATTAAAAAGTGTTAAAAATAAAAGGAAATCACCGTATTATACTAGTGACAATTCTGATGAAGAATTTTCGAAACCTAAGAAAATTGAGAACTGGAAAAGATTTACTTTTTAATTATGAATAAGAAACTGGCTAAAATTTATTTTGATCCATCACATCCGTCTGGTTTTTCTGGTGCTAGTAATCTAAAAAACTCTCTAAAAGGACAATATGATAATAATAAAATACAAAACTGGCTTAATGCACAAGATGCATACACATTACATAAACCGGCTCGGAAACGATTTCCTCGTAACAGATACCAAGTTTCCAATATAAACGATCTTTTTCAAGCGGATTTAAATGACCTCCAAAAGCTAAGCCGATATAATGATAATTATAAGTATATATTAACAGTAATCGATGTATTTAGCAGGTATAGCTGGGCTAAACCCCTAAAAGATAAAAGACCGACGTCGGTCATTGCAGCGCTTAGAAACATATTTACAGAGCGAAAACCATTGTGCTTACAAACCGACAAAGGGGCGGAATTTATTGCTCGAGCAGTGAAAGTATTTTTACATGAAAACGATATTAGATTTTATGTAACTCAAAATCAAGAGACAAAAGCATGCTTTGTAGAAAGATATAATAGAACGTTAAAGACTAGAATGTTTCGTTATTTTACTTATAAAAATACATATAGATATATAGATGTATTGCAAGATCTTGTCTCGGCTTATAATAAAACTAAACATCGATCAATAAAAATGGCACCGTGCGAAGTAAACGAAAACAATATATTACAAGTGTGGAGAAATCAGTATGGAAGTAAACAAAATGTAAAAAAACAAGCGGGAAAATTTAAATTAGGAGATATAGTTCGAATATCGAAATATAAACATATATTTGAAAAGGGTTACGAGTCCAACTGGAGTGAAGAATTATTTAAAATTTGCGGTATTAAAACAAGAAATCCTACTGTATACAAATTAAAAGATTTAAATAATGAAATCATAGAGGGCAGTTTCTACGAATATGAATTACAACATGTTCATGTAACGGCTGATACAACTTATAAAATAGATAAAATAGTATCAACAAAAGGTTCGGGCAGTAGAAAGAAATTGTACGTGAAGTGGCGTGGATATAGCGATCAATTCAATTCTTGGATACCTGCGAATCGTATTACTTTACTGAAAAATGATTGACAATGAATTTTTTATTACACTACCTAGCAATAGTTCTATGCAATATTTCCCCGACAATAAAACTACACGATTTACTACGCAGCTACCTCAAAATATAAAGTTAGAGGGATATTGGGAAGTGTCATTAGCTGAAATTATTTATCCCTGTTCTATGTATAATATTAACGAGAGGGATAATAGAGTTTTCATTATGACCGAGAAAGTAAAGAGCATTGTAATAAACATTGAAAAAGAGAAAATCAGGTCAAAAAATTATGAACATACAGATGCTGTGTTACACGAATTGAATTCAGATGTGAAAATTAATAAATATGTTTCATTCAGTTATGACAGAACGGAAAAGCGTGTAGAAGCAAAATTTAAGCACTCTAGTGTATGCTCATTAAAATTATCACCTCGATTAGCTCTTCAGCTCGGTTATCCGCCATTTACCGACATATATCAGCAAAAAACTTCAATCAATTTGCCTAATTTAATGTTAGGTATACCTCCTCAGATATATATTTACTGCGATATTATAGAACCGCAGTTAGTCGGGGATGTAGTAACGCAGCTGTTAAGAATTGTACATGTTAATACGGAAAAATATGTGTTCGGATCAAATAGAATGATATCTTATGCGCAGACGCATTTTGTCCCCGTTTTAAGAAGAGAATTTACAAATATCGAAATAGATATTAGAATGTGCGTCACGCTAGATGGCCCCCTATCTCAAATCTTTTCAAAATTTTGTGTACAGTTAGTGCTAGGTTTGTTCTAGTTTGTTCCAGATTCCTGAAGTTTGTTCTATTCATTTACACAAGTTATTAACAGTTGACGTGGGGAATCCAGCGTGACACTAAGAGTAAACCTATCTAATCTTTACAGTTTTTAAAAATCTTTTGATATGAGAAGTTAGTGCTAGGTTTGTTCTACTTAGATATAAATTTTGAAAGTTTGTTCTATTCATATACACATGTTATTAACAATTGAATTGGGGAATCCAGCGTGACACTAAGAGAGAACCTACCTAATCCAATCAGTTTTAAAAAATATTTTTATATGACGAGTTAGTGCTAGGTTTGTTCTGCTTAGATACAAATTTTGAAAGTTTATTCTATTCATATACACATGTTTTTAACAGTTGACGTGGGGAATCCAGCGTGACACTAAGAGAGAACCTATCTAATCTATTCAGTTTTTAAAAATCTTTTTATATGAGAAGTTAGTGCTAAGTTTGTTCTGCTTAGATATAAATTTTTAAAGTTTGTTCTATTTATATACACATGTTATTAACAGTTGACTTGGGGAATCCAGCGTGACACTAAGAGAAAACCTACCTAATATATTCAGATTTTAAAAATATTTTTATATGAGGAGTTAGTGCTAGGTTTGTTCTACTAAGATTCAATTTTGAAAGTTTGTTCTGTTCATATACAAATGTTATTATCAATTGAATTCGGGAATCCAGCGAGGCGCTAAGAGAGAACCTACTTAATTTATTCAATTTTTGAAAATCTTTTTATGTGAGGAGTTAGTGCTAGGTTTTTTCTGCGTAGGTACAAATTTTGAAAGTTTGTGCTTTTCATATACACTTGTTATTTTGTTTTATTTTTATTAAAAAATAAAATAAATATATCATCACACCTTCTACCTATTACAGAGGATGACATTCTGCTGTAGCAGATCTTGTTGATATATTTTCGTGCGTGAAGTGCGGTAACTAGCCGTGAAATGACGACCCCAAAGGATTTAATGAACTGATTTAATTTCTAAAATGACCACACTAAATCAAAAAGAAGAAATTATTTTAGAGAGAAATTGCTATTTAAAGTATTTTAAAATTAGTGAATATTTTATATCATTGATAAAAGAACAATATCGTAGCATTTTGCTAAAATATTTTAAAAAATAACAAAAATATTAATGGGTATTTAGAATACATTTGTAACAATCAGAAACAGTATTCTATGATAATAAATAGTGATATTGTCGAAAATTTAAATTTTGATGATTTAATAGTTCTATTTTACTTTTATAATAATTAATTCATGTTATTTAAAACATATTTTATTTATTGTGTAATTTTTATATTATTTCATTTGTAACCAATTATTGAAATAGAAGAATGTTTTTTTTATCTATTTGAAAAACAGTGCTTTATTGCAAATCGCCTAGAGCCCTTATTCGGTCCTGCCTGGTACTAACTCATATTGAAAGAAGATTGTAGAAGTTCTCTCCTAGTGTCACGTTGAATTCGCCAATTCAATTTTTCATAACAAGCGAATATGAAAAGCACACTAATGGACGGAGAGCCACAGGAGTAGTTTTAATGTTGTGAAAATTGTTTGTCGGCTCTGGGAATCGAATCCGAATTCTTAAATCTACAGGCCGACTGGATGCCACTAAGCCAGCTACCCCATTATTTTTATTTCTTATAAACAATTGAAGTGATACATCCAGCGTGGCACTAAGTCAATTTACGTTTTTAAACTTTTAATTTGAAAAGTTGTGCAATTAAAATATAAATTTTGAAATTTAGTGTTTTTCATATTCGCTTGCTACGAAAAATAGAATTTCCGAATTCAGCGTGACACTAAGAGAGAACTTCTACTATCTTCTTTCAGTATGATGATTTAGTACTAGGCAGGACCGATTTAAGGGCTTAGAGCACCCTAGGCGATTTGCAATAAAGCGCTTTCTTTCAAATAAATAAAAAAAAACATTCTTCTATTTCAATAATTTGGTTACAAATGAAATAATATAAAAATTACATAATAAATAAAATATGTTTTAAATAACATAAATTAATTATTATAAAAGTAAAATAGAACCATTAAATCATCAAAATTTAAATTTTCGACAATATCACTATTTATTACCATAGAATACTGTTTCTGATTGGTACAAATGTATTCTAAATACCCATTAATATATTTTTTTTATGGGGTGGCTAGCTCAGTGGTATGAAGTCGGCCTGTGGATCCTGAGAACCCTGGTTCGATTCCCACAGCCAACAAACAATTTTCATAATTTCAAAAACTACCCCTGTGGCTCCTCCACCACTAACATCTTTGGGGGCCGTGATTTGATGACTGGTAACCGCACTTCACGCGCAAAATATATCACTTACCGAGATCTGCTTTTAATATTTTAGCAAAATGCTACGATATTGTTCTTCTATCAATGATATAAAATATTCACTAATTTTCAAATACTTGAAATAGCAATTTCTCTCTAAAATAATTTCTTGTTTTTGATTTGGTGTGGTCATTTTAGGAATTAAATCAGTTCATTAAAATCTTTAGGGGTCGTCATTTGACGGCTGGTTACCGCACTTCATGCGCGAAAATATATCACCAAGATCTGCCACAGCAGAATGTCATCCTCTGTAATAGGTAGAAGGTGTGATGATATATTTATTTTTTTTTTAATAAAAATAAAACAGAATAACAAGTGTACATGAAAAGCACAAACTTTCAAAATTTGTACCTAACAAACCTAGCACTAACTCCTCATATAAAAAGATTTTCAAAAATTGAATAAATTAAGTAGGTTCTCCCTTAGCGTCTCGCTGGATTCCCGAATTCAATTGATAATAACATTTGTATATGAACAGAACAAACTTTCAAAATTTGAATCTAAGTAGAACAAACCTAGCACTAACTCCTCATATAAAAATATTTTTAAAATCTGAATATATTAGGTAGGTTTTCTCTTAGTGTCACGCTGGATTCCCCAAGTCAACTGTTAATAACATGTGTATATAAATAGAACAAACTTTAAAAATTTGTATCTAAGCAGAACAAACTTAGCACTAACTTCTCATATAAAAAGATTTTTAAAAACTGAATAGATTAGATAGGTTCTCTCTTAGTGTCACGCTGGATTCCCCACGTCAACTGTTAAAAACATGTGTATATGAATAGAATAAACTTTCAAAATTTGTATCTAAGCAGAACAAACCTAGCACTAACTCGTCATAAAAAATATTTTTTAAAACTGATTGGATTAGGTAGGTTCTCTCTTAGTGTCACGTTGGATTCCCCAATTCAATTGTTAATAACATGTGTATATGAATAGAACAAACTTTCAAAATTTATATCTAAGTAGAACAAACCTAGCATTAACTTCTCATATCAAAAGATTTTTAAAAACTGTAAAGATTAGATAGGTTTACTCTTAGTGTCACGCTGGATTCCCCACGTCAACTGTTAATAACTTGTGTAAATGAATAGAACAAACTTCAGGAATCTGGAACAAACTAGAACAAACCTAGCACTAACTGTACACAAAATTTTGAAAAGATTTGAGATAGGGGGCCATCTAGCGTGACGCACATGATATTAGATGTAATGACGGGTTTCCAGTCCCATTTCAATTCGGACCGTTATGCATTAAACTACATTTTAAAAGACGTACACAATGAAAAGTTGTCCCTATCAAGAATATTACAATTTACAAGCAGGAAGTGGCATAGGACCGGTATTTAAAGGAAGTCAATTTCAAAAAGGTCATGGTTTAGGAAGTTTTTTTAGCGGCTTATTTAGAAGCATTATGCCTTTAATTAAAAAAAGTGTCGGAGCTGTCGGTAAACAAGCTCTAAGTACTGGGGTACAATTTTTGGGGGATTTAAGTGAAAATCGACCCGTAAAAGATTCATTCAAACATCGTATAGCTGAGGCTGGAGTTAATTTAAAACATAAAGCTGAAAATAATATTGAAAAATTAATGAGTGGTTCTGGCTATAAAAAGAAACGGTTAATTAAGAAACATGTTCATTCTAAAACTGCAGCTGCTAGAGTAAAGAACAAAAAAAAAGCAATCTAGAGGGATAGATATATTTGATTAAAAATGGCATTTTTACATACTCAATCTTGTGAATGTGTTAAAACAGAATTAGATTTATTCGCTTTACCCCCGACGCAAACTAGCATTGATTCTGGGCAGTGGGTTAATTACAAACCGTTATCATCCATTACTGAAGATGGTCCCATAGAATTTGTCATACCCGGACATGGAGAAGAATATTTAGATTTATCGCAGACTATGCTATATTTAAATGTAAAAATCATGAAAGCTGACGACACACCATTATCTGAAACAGATAATGTAGGACCTGTTAACAACTGGCTTCATTCGATTTTTAGTCAAATCGATATATATTTAAATCAGAAACTTGTATCTCCACCAAACAACACCTACCCCTTTAGAGCCTATATCGAAACACTATTGAACTATGGTAAAGATGCTAAAAACTCTCACTTAACTTCATCTTTATGGTATTCTGACGATCCGGGGAAAATGAACAATACTGATGCAGGCGGAAATTCGGAATACATTGCACGGCAAAATTTTATTGAAAAGAGTAAAAGCGTCGACATGATAGGGCATCTACACGCCGATATATTTAACCAAGAAAAATTTTTAATAAATGGTGTCGAAATGCGAGTGAGGTTAGTACGTTCGCGAGATAATTTTCATCTAATTTCGTCTGGAGTCGGCTATAAAGTTAAAATAAATGAAGCCACATTACTTGCTCGTCGCGTCAAACTGAACCCCAGCATTTTGCTTGCACATAACAAAGCTTTGGAAATAAATACTGCTAAGTACCCTGTTACAAGAGCCGAAGTTAAAGCGATTACTATTCCAGCGGGGGTTCAAGGAAAATCGTTAGATAACATATTCTTAGGTCAACTTCCAAAAAGATGTATAATTGGTTTTGTTTCTAATAAAGCATTCAACGGCGATTACCAGAGTAACCCGTTTAATTGTGAAAATTTCAACATAAATTACTTATCATTATGTGTCAATGGACAGCAGTTACCTGCAAAACCATTGCAGCCGTCCTTTGGAGAAAAATCCAGTTTCATTCAGATGTACAATACCTTATTCAGCGGTACAGGTATACATTTCTCGAACAATGGAAATGGAATAAGCAGAGAAAGTTATCCCAAGGGATATTGTTTGACTGCGTTCGATCTTACACCTGATCTATCGGCTAATTCTATGTTATATTGGAACTTAACACGCCACGGTTCTTTGAGAATCGAAGTAGGCTTTGAAACTGCATTAACTCAAACTGTAAATTGCGTAATTTATGCTGAATTTGATAATATAATAGAAATAGACAAAAATCGAAATGTTATTGTAGATTATGGTAGTTAGTAAGTTTTTATTTTGTATTCACTTTTATATAACACATATGTATGTAATATTTGTATAGGGGGGAAATAATAGAAAATAAAAATATAGTTCATTTATAAAAAAAATTATTTCATTTTAAAACTCCTTAAAACTACACATTTTATTATTACAAAAATCAGTCCGATAGAAGCATTCCGTGAGGAACAACATATTTTAGAAAATGAAGGCATCGTACATTGATAAAATACTTCGATGTAATTTCCAAAACACGGGACATAGCGGTGTTTATGCAGCGAACAGACTACCTCTTCGTGTTAACTTTCCATGTGCAATTGTTGTTAACACCGATCCAGATACGTTGCCCGGAATTCATTGGATAGCAATTTTTATCGATCGTCTAGGAAATGGAATGTATTTCGATAGTTTTGGCCGCCAACCTTTTATTAAAGAACATCGAGATTTTCTAAGAAGAAATACGATAAAATGGTCATTTAATACAGTTACTTTACAAGACTACACAACATCAGTTTGCGGTTATTATTGTTTAGTATATTTGTTATTTAGAATTAATGGTTATATGCATGCTGATTTTTTAAAATTGTTTAGCACATATGATAAAAATGAGAATGACAGATTTGTAAGATACATGTTTAACCAATATTTTAATAAATAATATTAAAAAAATGTTTTTTTATTACATAATCTATAGGTACCTACACATAATTATAATATAGTACATGAATATAAAATATATTAAATTAATTTTATTTTTTTTACTCCATACGGAACAGAATTAACCTGGTCTATTAATCTACGTTTCATAAATCTAATATTAAAAGTTTTAGTTTCGGATTTTGTTATAACAGTGTGATCTAGAGTACATCTTATATTGTTAGAAATTATTACGGGACTAATTTGATTATCATTTAAAATTAAATTTTTCATTGCATCAAAATTAATAATTTTAGAATTTTTAAAATTTAATGTAAATCCCTTTACTTTACAAATTTCAAAAGTTTTATTATCTGTCGGGGAATAAACTTTATAAGCATAATTCTTTGGTCCACCCGACACGTATTCTTTTATATAGCTACCGACACCGTAACAGGACAATTCGTCAGTGAGATCCCCTAAGAAATTTCCTATTGGGGGCTCATACTCGCCGGGTGAATGACTGTATATAATGGAATCCGTGTCATAATACAATACCCTACTTCCAAGAGGATTTAAAAATTCATGCAGTCGTAATCGAGCTTGGGCTGTTGTATACGCAGCAATGACAACATTAACTGTTCTAAGTTGTTCCATTGCCTCTGTTTCATGTGTCCAGTTGACGTACATCATCTGTTCACCGGCAGGTATAATTCTATTTACTTGCAGAGCCGGATTAGCTAATAATTCGTACAGCTCTGCCGCAGTTGCTACCGTCGATGTTGTTGGTTTATTTTCAGCCTGGGCGAATTTACCTGTCAGCATAAGAACAAAAAATATATTTTTGTTTAACTATGATTTCTTTAATAAACACATATCTTACCCCAGAAAGAGTTTAACATTAATTTTGCTAATGATCTCTTGCCTGAATTTTTTTCAATTTGCGTAGAATCTAGCTGGACGCCTTCATTTTCGTAATAATTTTTAATGTAATGTAATTTAGCTGCTTCATCAATACACTCTGCGGGATAACCAGATGCTTCTTGTTTTATTTTCAGAAAGGTATTAATATAATCCACAAATAAGCCCCCGGTCCTCGTCTCTTTATTATATATTGTCACTTGGTATTGCCATATTTCGTGCACATCAATTATTTTATAACCTAACGAAACCGCACGACGAACTTCGTCAACAACCCAGGTACCGATAAATTGTCTTTCTTCGTCCGTATGTGTACAGTCATTCTGCTCCAGTTTATCACAACATGTACGACATAAAACAAACATAAGTTTATTATGTGCTCTTATCGGCAGAACCGGATGAAACAAATTATCGGGGGCGAGGATAGTACATTTAATTAATCCGTCCACCTGATCTATATTATTATTGGGACATAATGTGCTACAATCTGCACCTACAAAAATTTCTGGGTGGCCCACAGGAAATTTACCATATTTACACACGTAAGGATATAAGGAACAGACGTCGACATATTTTATCTTCTCATTATTTTCAACTGTTTTATTTAGACAAGTATTACCTGTACGTCCTCCAAAAAGTGCATCGCGAGCTTGCAATGGTGAATAATTTAAAATATGATGATTATCAAGCTCCTTTCGCAAATGTTTATTTTGAGCTAATGTTTTTCTAAATTCGCATTCCCACACTGAAATGACTCTGTATCCTAAATTTTGAATTTTGTCTAATTTTTCCATAGTTCTTTGATATCTATGTTCCAAAGTTTCTTTTGTGGAATTAAATACTTGCTTATTTCTATTTGTTCTATAGCATAGTTGGCATCCGTGCCAGAAACACCCGAAAAATTCAAATACTAATTTGTGTGGTGCATAATAGCCATCAACTTTATATTTATTGTCAATTACAGCTTCAGCACCATTGCCAGCATGTTGAATTTGTATACCGCGCGAATTTTCTTCATGAATTAACCATTGTAAAGCAATTTTAGACTGATTATCTTTTAAACGGTAACCCCGTGAGGGGATTATACCTATTGTATCTGGTTTTAAAAATAAACGACGAAAAACTTTGTTACATGCTGAAGCAATGGTAACTGCTTCTGTAAAAGGATCCACCTTGCAATCAATTATAAAAGTTTTTCTAAATTTTTCACAAGCGCGTCGTAATATATCGACATCTGATACACAATACTCGATTATTTCAGTAGCCATACGAAATACAGCATTTTCCTGTGTTTGTTTAGCATGCCAATCCAGAAAATTTTGTCGTACAGAAGTAGACATATTATCTAGGCCGTAAAATCGCGGATTAGGTAACGGCCCTACATAGTTTTTATTTTGAATAGTATTAAATAGATGGGGAAAATAACCTTTTTTTATGGAAGCTGGTAAATCCATTGCTTTCGGTAAAGCCGCTAAAGGCATGGGCAGATAATTTATAGAATCTATGAATTTAATATTATTAATTTGTAGTACTAGAATTTTTGATCCATTTAATGTTAATTTGTCTTTCCTCGACTAAAAACTTTAAAATAAATTGACAGTCAAACGCTTTAGCATTATGTGCAATACATATAATTGAAGTAAAAGATGTACGGGGTAATAAAACATAAGAAAGAAAATGTTCAAGTGGTTCATCTTTAAAGATATGTTCACGAACACCACATACAAAACATATTTGTTTCATGTCGTTGTTGTCGCAACACTCTGAGCACGTTTGTTGCGCTACACATAAATTAACCTCGTGTTCTAAATTATCATTATTCTTTTTTTCTTGACGAGTCTCAAAATCGTAATAAATAAATAAACTTTTACTTTTTAATCTAGTTTTGTCCGGTAAAATATAACACATATGTTCGGGATTTTTATACGTTTCACAAAATTTACAGTACGTTTCACCACACACATGTTGTCTATTTTTATTATAATTGTATATCTTGAAGTACTTTGTACACTTATGCACTTTTCTACACACAAATTTTAAATGATTGTCAAAACAAATTTGTCCTCTAAACTTTCTTTTACACAAGTCGCAATTTATAAAATTCAAAGTAGAAAGACACGCAGGCGAATATTTACAATATGAGCATATATTTTCGCATCTATGACCACCTCTAATATTATACGGAACGTGACATTGTTCACAGAAATATTTACATGAAAATGTAGCAGTTAAACTTTTTATTACAGAATAATGATTTCGATAGTGGAATAAATTTAATCTGGGGAGATTTGTTCCTCTCGCTCCTTCAAAAATTACTTCACCGCGACTATTATATTCATATACGCAAATATTATAACCTTTATAATATCTTTGAAATTCCGTAATTTCAGGAATACCAGCTCCATTTTCACTAATATTTACATGCGCTTTTATCATTAACTCGCGTGCTTTTGTTCCCTGAAAATCCTGCGTGTCCTTTACTATATATTTAAAACAAATGTCCTTTCTTATCCACGAGTCTGCCACCACTAGCGCACGCGGTAAACACAAATTGTCATTATTGTCTATAGCTATAATACCCGTTTTTTTACGACACAATTCTGCATAACTTAGTCCATGTCCTCGTATTCTTCCCGATCCCGATGGCGCAGACACATGTGTTAATTCTATCGTAAATTGTCCATCCGAAAATACGTTCTTATTACTCTGTAGAATGGTTAAAATTGATTGCCAAACAACGTCTGTATCTAATTGATGTGCACGACGAAAACTCAACCATGCTGGTCCATTTTCTAGACGCGGGGTATGAAATATAAATCCCACATAATCGTTTGGATTAATGGAGTTCATTACATACTGAACAACATCTTCGAGGCCTTTCTGGAACCACGTAATAGGGTTATTGCCCTCGGGAGGATCTGCCACTACGAAGGTTATTCTTCTTCCAGTTACGTTAAATTTTTTTATATGTTTTTCAATTTCGGCTACTAAAGTAAAGCGCGGACTAGCATTTCTTACTTCCGAAATTTCATCGCTACCCCCTCCAGTTTGCACCGCGTCATTAATTGTATTTTCACAAAAATTAAAAAAGGCATCGTAATTTGCCTGTTCTGTAAGAGAAGATTCTATAAGATCTTCGCAGATGTTAAAAAAAGCGTCGAAATTTGCTTGATTACTCATTATAATACGTTACTAACGTAGAACCCATACAGTATAAATATACCTGACTGAAATTTCAGAATGTCCGGGTTTCTTTTATATGGAGGTCTGCACTCGTTGTAAAAGTCTATACCATTGCTCGATTTTCATCCCCTCTCGTACATCAGAATAAACTTTGTAAAATATACACAATTTTACTCAGTAATTTATAGCGACTCTACAACACTATTTGAAACTAGTGTATTATAATAAAATAAAAAAATTAAAAATTATTTATCTCTAAATAAATATTTCATCTGTATAGGAATATTTAAAAAGCATAAGAAATTGATATTTTAAATTATATATTTATTTTCTCTTAAAATAAATGTGTTCACACAACTAGTATCTCTAAATAACTTAAAATAATAATAATTAAATATTTCTATAAATATTTTCTTAAATGTAACATTCTCTTTCATCACGTATATATACAAACTTTCAGGTAAAATTAATCTATTTCTAATACTAAAAATTACTACATTTTGTACAAATTTTTTATAAATATTTTTAATACATTTATACCTAATATTATATTGTTTCAATAATAAACTAATACTACTCTCTAAACTAATTAAATTTAAAATGTTCTTTTCACTTAAAATTACTTGCGTATTTTTTAACTTACATATTAATTGTTTATTTTCCACTACACTGAAGTCTATTTTACAAATATTATAATCACGTATATCTCCTGAGGAAATGCGATAGACGCGTTTTCTCAGGACAGGGTGCAGCGTGTAGCCGTCTTCATCAGCGACGTCTGCTGGTGGTAGTTCTTGCTCGGTCTCCGTCAATTCCTCCAATACTTTCGCAAAGTCATCGTCTGACACCTTGCCCCCAAGTATATCATCTAAAATTTGTTGAGCGTCTTCGTCTGATACCTGGGGCTCTGGTGGTACAGGATGAACTTCCGCAGCGACCAAAAACGACGACGATGATGCTAATGACGATGTTGATGGAGTTGCGACTCCGATGACATCCACCTGGGGCAGCAAATTCGACGGAGGCCTCACCACCGTCACGTCCAAAATACGAATTTTCTTGGATATAACTCCTGACGGAGGAATAAAATTCTCGATACACTGCGACATACTTGAAACGAACTACACAGATGAAGAAGTTTAAACTGTATAAGGATGAAAATTCTACCTTACGTGTTTATATACTATGATACTCTGCAGTGATTGACCATTAACGTTTTCAAACAGGTAAAAAATACCCTATTCGTGAGACGTGTGTGTGTGTGTGTGTGGGGAAACAAAAAATCTACATGCATTTAAGTAAACATGAATTATGACTGCACATATAAAAAATTTCAAAGACATTTTATTTTAAATCGACGCTCTACAGTCGTATTGCAGATAATGCTCAGTTTTGTGGGCCGTGGGAACAGAAATCTACACTCATAGTTTGTGGGGAAAAATTTATATTACAAAAACCAAGTCACATATTTTTGTTGAAAGCACGAAACATTTTCAAGACAATATATATTTTATTTTGAAAAGGCTGTATTCAACAACACTGCAAATATTAGGGTTTCAAGTCAGTACCTGCCTCACACCATACAAAGTCGGCTTACCAGAGCGCGCGTGTGTGATATCATGCCGCCTAGACACTTGTCATGAAAGAAATATATTATTTCGCTAGATTTATATTACATAAGCCAACTCAGTTATTTAAAAATAATAGATTTATTTTTCCCACAGACAAATTCTGAAATCACCCACAGGTGTATACCTGGAAAAACCCGAAATATACACACAAAGCCATTGTTACAACAGGTGCCTTTCTGCTAGTACCTGCGTGGGATAAATTCTACTACAATGCCAGTTATCAAGATATAAATATATTATTCAATTGGAAAAAACTAAATTTATCACAAGTCCATTCGTGTAACAAAAAAATAAAAATAAAAAATTATTATTATTTTTACGAAAAAATTATTATTATTTTTACAAAAAAAATTTCATTCACAAAAAAATTAATCACATTCATTAATTGATCTGGGCAACTATCATATTCATTAATTCATCAGGACCACCATCATGACGTCACATCCGCATTCCTTGGGGACGGCGAGCGGGTAATCTTACTACTACCATGCTACAGTTTTTATGATATGCGGTTTGATGCGTAGTTGGAAAATACCAATTTCTTATTATTACAGTCATGATAATGTTAAAGCTGATAATTTATCAAAACTCGTTCAAAAGAATATTAAGAAATGTTTGGATATTGGGTTAAATATTAGATGTATAGTTTGTGATCAGTGTTCAAACAGTAGGGCAACATTTTCTAAATTAGGAATAACAAAACAACAACCATTTTTTGAGCTAAATTCTAAAAAAATATATGCTAGGTATGACACGCCGCATTTGATTAAAAGCATACGAAATACATTACTATCAAGTGATTTGTTTATGGAGGGAAATCAGGTATCGTGGAATGATATACGCGACATTTATAAAAAAGATACAAAATCTTTTAAATCACGCATTCTTTTAAAAATAATAGATAAACATATATCCCCGAATACATTTGAAAAAATTACCGTAAAATTAGCTACTCAAGTTTTTAGTCGAACGATGGCATCAGCAATAGAAACATATAATAACATATAACATGTATAACAATAGATATGTAGTTGTTTCATTTCCCGCCACAAAGTTTTAATATCTCGAGCTTTCGCTGGACGATTTACTTTTAAAATTCTTTTTAAACCTCGTAGATCAGCACAGGAAATGTATGAAGAACGGCCATTTTTTAAACTTTCGGATATTCCACCAATTTTTTTTATATAAGTTTTTAATATTTTGTATCATAGATCTCGCAATAGAATGAGAAATAGATATTTTTCTTGCAGAAATACCATTTTTATGAGCATTTACCGTAAATCTCTGCTCAAAGCTTTGCCACGAACTATTTTATTTGAAAAAAAACACAAAACCGGCAAACGGCAATGATAGTTTTGTATTGATTTTTTTCATTTGTGTTTTGTTTTCCATTTGTGTTTTGTTTTAACAACTATTTAATTTAAATCACGTAAATAAATCCCTTCTAAAACATACATTTTTTGTTGGCCGAACTTTTATGAATCTGTTGCCATAATATTTATTTGATGATAGTTTTGTAAACGTTAGTATTATTTAAAATATCTTTTCAGTAATAGACAACTAAAGATTCATATAATAAAGTAGATATAGTTTTGTTGTAAGAATAAATAATTTTTTAGTATATTTTTACATTTTTGTAAAGCATAAAGCCGAACTTTTATGGAGTTGGGCTCGTATATCTGTACCCTTGTCTTCAACCTGTCCAAAGCCAAGCATTAGCAGTATATTTATCTATTAAGTATATGCTAATGATTCACGAACACCAACAATAAATATATGGCAAATTTGAATTTCAACAATTAATTTCTTACAAATGCTAATATATAGATAAATAAATAGTAGTGTATTACTTTCATATTACATTGTAGTTCATGAATAAATACTATTCAAGAGCAAATAAATTATGAAAATATATGAAAAAATTTATATAAACAAAGCGGACCAAATTCACAAATTTGAGTCCGATTCTCTCAAAATTGGGCCCTACGTTTTTAATAAAAAAATATGTATATTTAAAATTAATATAGTCTATAGCACAAAAAAAATTAGACAAATTAAACACAACACTTTTGAGAAAAAAAAGAAAAACTCTGTTTTTCATGGTATTTTTGCCTATTTTATTTTTTCGCTAAAAATTGTCGTGTTTAATTTGGCTGAAACTTTCATCAGGCTTATTCTGTCGTATTTATAATTTACTGTATTTTTTATATTGATATCGTAGTTCCCATTTTTTAATAAATTCAAATTAAATTTGGTGTAACATATAATTTATTTTCTTTTATTATATGAAAGATATTTCAAATTAGTAATATTATTATAAAACTTTAAACCTTTGACTACCAGAATATGTACAATAAATAATATGTTTCATTTATAATAAAAAAGATATATTATTTCAAATAGATCAAGACAGATCATCGTTCCATTATTGTTCTGTTATTATCTTCAGCCTGTATGGTTCACCTTAACAATTCATGAAATTCAAATCATAGTATAAGTATATATAAGTATAAAACACTTATTTTATTCAATTTTTATATTTTTTTGAGCGTCAGTTTCGCCACTCGACAACAGATGGCGCCACCGTCACACTAGTACTAGAGTGCCTACAATGAGAGTTACGGCCGCCATATTTGTTCCAATTTAACATGGATTGTATACGGAAAAAACACGAAAATATTATCTTATGAATGTATTACTTGAATGTAATATATTTTTTATTTATAAATTTCAAGCATAGACATATTTGCAAATTAAAAAATATATATAGACTAATGAAATTATAGTAAAATTATTATATTTAAATAAAAGTATAATTACTGTCAGAACAGAATTCATGCAGACGATGAAATATTTCATTTCAAATCATTAGGATCAAACTAAAAAAGAGCAATAATAAATGAAATAAACCAATAAATTTTACATTACCAGAAGAAATACTACTTATTGTATAATATATATATATATATATATGTTGATTTCTTTTGAGATTTGGCAGAATGAGTAGAACTGGTTTAGAAATTTTTTTATTACATACAATACATACAAAACATACAACTTGACATTACTATATAAACATAAACATTCCGTTGTCACAGTAACAAATAATACAACGCTAACTTAGAAAATATAGTTCATTTTAACACTCCTCCTTAACTATTTGACAACATAATTTAGTAAATACTTTACAATTTAAAGGCTTGGTTAGGATATCAGCCAACTGGTTTGCACTGGCTACATGTTTGAATATTGTAATCAGAGTGAACTCTGTACAATGAATATTAATTTAACGCGCAACTAATAAATAATTACGCGGGTAGCGGGCCACCAAGAAGTATTTAGACTCGACTTGCTACGAGTATTTAATTGGAAATGGAACTGAATATTATTTAAACAATTGAACCATAACGCATCTACAACCGACGGGAACTTACTGCATGGTCAATAATAAAACAACAACACGAATTCCACTATAACAAAATTATATAAACTTTAATCAAATAAAAACACAAAGAAATGAAAGTTATATAATATAAAATAATCTACTTTTAAATCCGTGATTCTATATAATCAAAAGACGCTAAAACTAATATACAAACAACTCAATTTCAATCCTTTACAACGCAACCAATATTTACTTCACAATCGCACAATTTAACAACAAACAAAATCAACTTACATGTGCTTACAACAACAGCAGCTAGCAATTCGAGAACCTTCTTAGTACCAACCAGATACTGCAACATTTGACGAGAGAGTGAGGGCGAGACTATACAATTTTCGTTTTTTATAGTTTAAGGGCTGGACACTACTAACAGAAGTTCTCAAAATTGCTTGCTGGAGCTATTCTCGTCATAAGGGAATGCTTGGCCTTTAAACTAACATTTTTACGGTAACTGATTTCGCGCCAAATCCAACGGACAAATACTTCTAAGAATTGCATACAGAACAAAGACTGACCAAACATTTCTCTTATACAGAAAATACTCAAATTAAACAAATAGTAACAAACGCGAATGCGGCTTGTTACATCCCTTTCTCCTTAAGATAAATTATACTTCTGAAAGAATATAATTTACAACAACCAATACATGAACTGAATTACTACTTTAACTCTAACTTGAATCCAAAATGAATCTCATAAAACTCTAACACAAAACCAAAAGGGATCTAACAACGCAGTGATTATCTAACTGGTCTTTTGCTTGACTCCTGGATGCTTTCTTGGTCCTCTGGTGCTTTGACTCCTGGCGTAGACTCGGTAGTCTGCCTTCTTTACTGACACTCGATCTGGTTTCCTGTAACACATACATACGCGACAGAATCTTGTCCTAACTTCCAATACTAACTAACAATTAACTATTCTTTACATTACAACTTTTAATAAACTCAGTTTAATATTCAATTCTATAGCTGACATCCTTTACGATTACTGATTTACAAAATAATTAACTAACAACAAGAACCATAAACCCATTTATCAATCATTATCTTTTCATATTTAGGACAAAATCATATTCAAAATCAATTTAACATAGCCGTAGTCGTAACTCAATTATTTATTTCTCTCAACTAATTTATTCGTTAAATACTTGCTTTATTTTCTTTTTTCTTCCTAGATTTGTACGGCAAATATCTCCAAAAATACGTATTGCTATTATTTATCTTTACTTTAATTACTTTTCCTACTATCCGATCGTCTATATATCCAATGAACTTATTCATGTTATTCTTTACTAATCGTGCAACAATATTTTCTTTACAATAAAATAGAATTCGTCTACCTGTACAATATTTGAATGGCTCTTCATTCGAATATTCCCCCTTCACCGCTAAACTTGACTTCCCGCGACGCCTGGCGCGGTAAATGGCTTCTCTCAGAGCAGGTACTAGGGCTGACCTAAGCTGGGTCCTCTGTATCCTTGACAAAATTTGGTCATCATCCTTTCGAACACTTGTACTTTCCATTTCGTTTCTGCAAGGCACGTTTTTTCTCTCTTTGTCCCTTGGTTGTTTATGACTTCTCTTCTCATGACCGCTCCTAATCTGGCTAACTTGTGGCTCTGCTTTTCGCGCGCTTTCTGTTTCAATACACAAATCTATTAAATTTACATCATTTTCACACATACCTACCTTTAATTCGCAATTATTAATCTCCTCAGACACTTCTTGTGCTTGCTGACATACTACCACTGGCACTGCCGGAATTTCACTCGGAACCGCGTCTTCTATTGCTTGGCTATCACTCGCATCAACTTCACGTAAAACTTCTTCAAGGGGGACAGGAACTTCATCTGTCACCACACCTCTGACCTTTGAACAATACCCAAGTAGTGCTCCTAAAACCTCTTTTACCACACTTGGCAAAACAAAACGATGTAACTCTTCTGCTGGCGCAACTGTCTCCAAAGCCTCTTCCTCTGGGCTGGGACACGCTTCTTCTAAACTCAGACAAAAACTATTCACGGCTACCACTGTAGATACCACAACCTCCTCGGCTGGCTTCACGAGGTCCACGCCGGAACTCATCTGACACGGTTCTTCCTTCTGGTGCTCAATACATTCAACGCTACTGACTTCAATTTCTTTAAACGATATCAAACTCTCAACTGTATTAACGTAAGCCACACTCTCTGAGACAGCTGTCTCGAAAATCTCAACTCTCTCTTCGAAGGTCTCTACATTGCAAGCTTCTACTACTTCATTTAATCTCATACTTTTATTTAAATTCGACAAAACACTACATCTATTCTTTATATCATAATAATTATCAACTGATTCACTACAATATCTCGCGATATGACCTATTTTTCTACATTTAAAACACATAACTTCTTTATAACGCTTCTCGTTCCTACGCGGCGGTTTTCTAAAATCATTATAATCAACATTACCTTTACTATCAAAATACCTATTATCAACTTCTCTATTTTGGTAAATATTTCGCGAATCGCGACGGTATGTACTGCCTGAAAGACATAGCGAACTTTCATTTTTCTCGACACGATTTAAACCTAGCGAATAACTCGTATCAATTTTAGCGGACAAATCATCACGATCACTACAATTTCCAAAATTAATTTTTCTATCATTTATATCGCGCTTCTTATATTCATCTCCATATTTCATTTCAAAATCTGTTGCAATCTGAACTGCCTTTACAAAATTATGCGGATCCATACTCAATGTTAAATCTCGAATCAAAGGGAACAACCCTGCCATAAAATCTTCAAACGCTTCAAATAATAACTGTTGCCGCTGCGTATTGTAATCGTATTTACACATAAACTTCTTAAAAACCCGAAGTCCGAAGGAATTTACACTTTCACTTTCTTCTTGTATACTTTGTTCCCTTAATCGCGGTTCAAAATATTCAATTAACTTATTTTTCAATATAGACCATGGATTTGTTATCTGAACTACTGGATCATTTTTAATAAATATCGCGTCTCCGATTATTGACTCTACTGCTGTCCTAACTGTAATTTCTTCTGACCATCTATTCTTTCTAGAATTAAACTCGATATTGTCAATAAACTTATAAATCGGCACGTTTGGATTTCCCGAGAACAATAAAAATTCAGACTCCATTATAAACACATTAACTAACACTTTAACACATTAAGACTGCTGATTTGAGAGGGTAAGATCGTTTCTGCCACCAATGTAATCAGAGTGAACTCTGTACAATGAATATTAATTTAACGCGCAACTAATAAATAATTACGCGGGTAGCGGGCCACCAAGAAGTATTTAGACTCGACTTGCTACGAGTATTTAATTGGAAATGGAACTGAATATTATTTAAACAATTGAACCATAACGCATCTACAACCGACGGGAACTTACTGCATGGTCAATAATAAAACAACAACACGAATTCCACTATAACAAAATTATATAAACTTTAATCAAATAAAAACACAAAGAAATGAAAGTTATATAATATAAAATAATCTACTTTTAAATCCGTGATTCTATATAATCAAAAGACGCTAAAACTAATATACAAACAACTCAATTTCGATCCTTTACAACGCAACCAATATTTACTTCACAATCGCACAATTTAACAACAAACAAAATCAACTTACATGTGCTTACAACAACAGCAGCTAGCAATTCGAGAACCTTCTTAGTACCAACCAGATACTGCAACATTTGACGAGAGAGTGAGGGCGAGACTATACAATTTTCGTTTTTTATAGTTTAAGGGCTGGACACTACTAACAGAAGTTCTCAAAATTGCTTGCTGGAGCTATTCTCGTCATAAGGGAATGCTTGGCCTTTAAACTAACATTTTTACGGTAACTGATTTCGCGCCAAATCCAACGGACAAATACTTCTAAGAATTGCATACAGAACAAAGACTGACCAAACATTTCTCTTATACAGAAAATACTCAAATTAAACAAATAGTAACAAACGCGAATGCGGCTTGTTACAATATTACCGTCCTGTCATCGTGTTCTTGAATGATTTTACGCGGTATCTCGATATGTTTCTTGCCTGTAACATATGTATAGCGGACTGATTGTCTACTAGCAGAATGATAGGCTGATCCGACTTAATCACTCCCAGTTCAAGACAAATTCTTTTCGCCCAACTGATGTCGTCGATAGCGGACACGGCTGCTCGATATTCCGCTTCTGCTGTTGAAGTTGCAACGAGACGCTGTTTCTGGGTACACCACACGACCGATCCTCCCCTCATCAGTAGAAATCCGCTCGTTAAGTGTCCGGATTCTGCATCGCCTGCGAAGTCCGAGTCGGTGTAAGCTACTAGCGTCTTGTCCCTATTGAAAAAAATTCCTTTTCTGACTGTCCCTTTCAAATACTGCAGTACTCACTTAGTCATCTTCCAATGACTCACCATCGGCTTACTGCAATAACAGCTCAGGAAATTCACTGCGTAGCTGATATCTAGACGAGAGATTGTGGCCAGATACAACAGACTTCCTATGACTTCACGGTACGGGGTGGTGGCTGACACAGGCTTGTCGTTGACTCGATTCTTCTCGTTAGTAATCTTCCCTTTCTCTATTGGTGTCGATACTGGATTACTTGAGTCACTTCCAAAACGTTTTAGTACTCTCTCTGTGTATTTCATCTGACCTACGAAGATTCCGTGCTGCTCGACTACAATGTCCATTCCAATGTACGAGAATTTGTTTGATACTGTGCGGCTGTAGGTGATCTTGAATCGCTTGTTAATCTGTTCCAGTCCATCGTCGACAAACAGTGTCATAAATATGGTTCTGTTGTCATTATAATACACGCATGGATCGTCGGCGGTGTTACACAGTCCAATTTTCTCTAGGAAGCTTGCAATTGTTTTGTTCCATTTTCTAGGCGCTTGTTTCAATCCATACAGGCTCTTTTGTAGCTTGCAAACTCGTCCTGTCTCATCATCAAAGCCTTCTGGTTGAAACATGAATAATTCCTCTTCCAGGTCACCATGGAAAAATGCAGAAGTTACATCAAAAGGTATTAGTTTTAATTTTAACGAAGCGGCATGACTTAGAATTATTCTAATAGAAGCGTGGCGGGCTACAGGGCTGAACGTTTCTGCATAGTCCAGTCCTTGTTCTTGTTCAAAGCCTCGAGCTACCAACTTTGCTTTTAGTTTTCCATTCGACTTTTCTCTCAACATCCAACGACACGTGAGTGGTCTAACCGTGTCAGGATATTGCACCAGCTTCCAAGTGTTCATTTTTCTCAGTGACTCGAACTCGTCAGACATGGCACGAAACCAGTTCTTGTCCTTGAGTGCAGCAGACACCGATATGTCCTCGACCTCACTCAACATGGCTGCGTTGGCACTGTTGTCTCTCCTGATAAAACCCATCACGTAATCAGAGTACCTAGTTGGGGGCTGAATATCTTGACGACTACGAAGACTATATGTGCTTCGTTGCAGGTCCTCTGGTATATTCAGAGATTCAGTTGGTTGTTCATCTTGCTCTCGGTTATCCTGTTCGTTACTGTCCTCTGCATTTGACTCGTCGGATTCCAAATTTGGTTCCGTAATTGCTTCATACTGCATGACTGACTCGATCTCGGAGCGTTGTGTTTCGACTTCTTCCTTCTCGCTGAATCTGACATTCTCGGAGCATATAACGTTCCGTTCGTCCGACAGATAGATTCGATACGACGGAGTATCCCAGTCGTACCCCACAAATATTCCTTTCTTCGACTTCCGGTCCAATTTAGCTCGCTTGTGATTCGGGGTCAACACGTAGCAGTCACAACCAAAAGTCTTCAGCTTGCTTAGATCCACATGACGTCCAAACCACATTTCAGCTGGGCTTTTCTCTTTCTGTGTGCTGATTCCTGTCTGATTCAGAGTAAATACAACATA
The DNA here is from genome assembly GCA_911728475.2 of Pterostichus madidus. NCBI lineage: Eukaryota > Metazoa > Arthropoda > Insecta > Coleoptera > Carabidae > Pterostichus > Pterostichus madidus. The sequence goes on along the minus strand of OU452309.1, from coordinate 18,996,473 downwards.
ATTTACTGCTTCGTCCCACAATTTTTCTGTTAAATTGCGTGCATGTATGACAGAACGGGCAGACTCCACGACACTTCTCATCTCGCGCTCAATTCTTCCGTTTTGTTCTGGTGTGTAGGCGTTTGAAAAAGAGTGAAAGATCCCTAGGTCCTCCAGTATTTTCCTTGTACTGGAATTTTTAATTTCCTTCCCGTTGTCTGATCTCAGACATTTGATTTGTCTTCCAAACTGATTTTCAACCATTTTCAAATACAATTCTAGTTTGCCAGGTGCCTCGTCCTTCGTTTTCAAGAAATACACGGTGCGGTAGTGCGAATAATCATCTTTAAATAGCAGGAAATATTTTGCTCCTCCCAATGATGACACGTTCATTTCACACAAGTCAACATGCACTAGATCTAGCTGTTGACCGACGATCTTTTTGTTGACTGGATGGGAGACGCGGTGTTGCTTGCCATATGTGCAACCCTCACACACGTAGTTGTGCCAGTCATCCTTGTATCTGATGTAACATCGTTCAAGTATCTCTCGGACATATTTTATATTCTGGTGCGCTAGACGTTCATGCCAAGTCCTGACAGATTCAGTAATCAGGCATTTATCAGTCTCTTCTCGACGTAGTATCATTCGAAATAGATTTCCATCTCGTTCCGCCATAGCTACAACTTCTCCATGGTCTGCCGTCCTGAAAATTGACTTGTTCCGATCTGCAGTCTGCACGTAATTTCTGTCCAGCGTCTGACTCACAGAAAATAAATTGAAGTTCAATTTCGGAACGTACAGCATATTTTTGAGGACAACCTTGTACCATTTTTCCCCATTGTACGCCTCTAGTTCGACATTTCCCATGCCGACTGCTTCCAATCTGGTGAAGTCGTCAATAGTTATCTCGAGAGGGCAGTAAATTTTGATGAATTCGGAAAACCAATGTCGATGAGAAGTCATGTGCTGGATGGCAGCGCAGTCTTGATACCAGTGTTCCCTTGCATCTTGTCTTGAGTTGAGATTATGTAGATTGACAGTTGATAGTCCAACAGTAATTAGAGCGCTTCTGTTTGTCTGTCTAGAGTCTCTCCGTCCATCTGCACCATTGCCGCGTCTGTCTTCGGTTCTCCTGGTACATTCTTTCGCGAAATGACCTTTTCCTCCACAAGTATTACAAGTCTAGTGTTCCTTGCAGTATTCCATATATTTCGCACATGGTTTGTTGCGACAGTATCTCTTTACATGACCCTTTTATCCCCACTTAAAACAATGTACGGTAGAGTTTTCTGGCTTTGTTATTTTATGGTGTCCTGCCGCATTGTAATGTCCATGGCTCCCAGCAGACTTGACTACTAATGCGTTATTAGAGGTTGATACAATCGTTTGTTCGCTGTCGTTTAGTCGATCCTCTTCTAGCCTGATTCGCTCAACTAATATCTCGAGAGTCTTGTCTTCGCCGCTTACATTGTCCCAGGCTGTTCGAAAATGATGGAGTTTTGGAGGCAGCATCCCAAGTATGCGTATCATGGCCCAACCAGCTCGCAGAGGTTCTCCTCCAGTTGACAGATCATCGGAAATCTGCATTATTTCCATACAATTCTGAACTGCAGACTCGTTCACGTTGTATACATAACTAAAAAATTTGCGCTGTAAACCTTCGATGGTAATACCCGACCTTTTGCCGTATATGTTGTTTAGTTTATCAAGCATCTGTTTCGCGGTTATACAAGTCAGAATTTTTCTTGCAATATTGCTGTTTACATTCAGTCCTATTAATGTTTGGGCTTCAAGATCCTTTTTGATCCAAGCTTTTACCTGCTCATCGGCTAGACCGCCGACGGGCTTGACATTTAAACCTATCGCAACATCGTAAACATCTCTTGCTTTCAAAGTCAAATTTAATTTGAAGCGTCAAGAATCATAATTTACGTTGCCATCCGAATCTTCCGATAAAAGTTCTAAATGCAATTTTATAGAGTCCATTGCTCGCACTTTGCAGTTCGTTACTTATTTAACTTCGTCGCTGACTGAATTACTATCGTTCGACGTTGCTTCTTGATAATTGACGTGGCAAACAACATGACGACAATTTTCGTGGCTGTCTATATAAATATAAACATTCCGTTGTCACAGTAACAAATAATACAACGCTAACTTATAAAAAATAGTTAATAGTTAATTATAACAATATATATATATATATATACAGTGTGTTCATCCAAAACCCGAACATAGGATTATAACATGTGATACCAGTTTTTTTATGCGTATTGCTTCCCAATTAATTTTACAGGAAAATACTTCAAATAAAAGTTGTAGAGAATAGAATTACAATTTTTTTTATATAAAATACGTTTCATTTGTGTATTTCATCAAACCGTAAAAATTAATTAAATATTAGTAATATTCGTAAAAATAGTTATCCATGAAAAAATTTAAACAATTATCTACTGTCAAAATTTTTGACTGGGATATTGTTTGGCGGAAAATGGAAAAACTTTCGAATATTTATTATAATTTTAATTTTTACTACCAGCTGATTATTCATAAAATAAATTATGTTTTCAAACTAAAACGACTTTCGTTGAATTTTTTAATATATATATATTGTAACGCGGCAGTTATGTAACTATTTAATAATCTAATTGAAATTAATATATTAATAATATAATAAGCTTTGTGATCGTCCATTAATTTCCTACGTTGTGTTTTATTGAATTAAAATAACTACCATTTCTCAGGATTCGTAATTTGAAGTCGTCATTTAGGATGTGATAGGGTTGTCATGAAATAAAATCACCAAATAAGTGTTAATTATTTATTAACAATCAAAAATATTAGAAACGAGCTAGTTCAACTCAGACGAACAGTCGGTCATCGACACACAGTGCACATCCACCATTTGTTCGAGATACGCATAAATACAATACGAATGCCGTCACTGCTATTTGGTTAATGACAGGTGTGCTAGATCAGTGGTTGGTGAAGCTATTAGATAGCCGTAACTCGCCCTCTCGAACCGGCTCTGAGCGGGACTATTTAACTACACCGGATCCTCAGCCGAGCGGGACTATTGAACTACTCCGCACCTCGGTGCCGAACGAGTTGAAATTAGTAATGTTAGGTTTGAGCCTTTGAATATTTATATCTACTACGTAGATGGAAGTAGCTAACGCTATATCTTGCTTAAGATTTTGCTGTCCCAAAGAAGATTGAGTGGAATAGACATATGTATTAGCATTAGTTAGACAAAGATGCACTGCTAAGTGATACTCGATTCTAATGCGCATGTCAAAACTGTTACTAAAAGATTCAACAAGCGGCAACTTACATGACACAAATATCAATTCTGGTTTGTGATTTGTGTCAAATTCGTTTAGGTTATAATTTTTGTATTGGTTTTATAGCGGGTTTAATATCATTTTGTAAAAGATATGTTGTGTTACATCTGCAAAACCAAAAATTCCGTATTGATCACATGTAATTTTATAAAATATAAGCAATAGTAACGAAACATGAAATATATAACTCTTTAAATTATTTTAAAATAATTTTAGCTTTTCGAAAAATGTTGACTATTTAGATAGTACCTGGGATTTATCTTTAATTGTTGAAAATATAGTTGTGTATATTAGCGGTTTTATTAGTAAAACCATTTAAAGAAAAATACATTGTCAATTCTATAGGAATTAGTTGATAATAAAATGTCAGTATTATGTGTAAGACCATTGAAAAATAATATAGATCCATTGAAAATAATTTATATGAAAACAAATTATGTATTGCATAATCATCGAATAGAATTGATAAAATTAATAATTAACATGTATTGTAACATTAGGATACATTACACTAATAAAGAACAATGGGAAAAAGACAACTACCTATATAAGAAGAAAGTTACTACACTTGTGACTTATAGAAATCAATAAATAAAATGTTATATTCAATGAGTTAACATTATTCCTATACTCATAACATAAGCTCCTTTTTTTAATTTGACGACCAGTTGTACATCGGATTGTTTCTTTAGCTTTCAAAATTTAAATATCGCGCGAAAATGAATTGGTCTCAATTGTATCTCCATCCTTGTCAATCTTCTTTGGTACGCTATTTTTGTTGGTTGCTACTTCCAGCTACGATATATATATTCAAAGGTTTGAGCTATGGCGCTACGTTCACTTCCCCACATGATCAGCTAGTGTGTAGGAACTGCAGATGTTTAGCAGACGTAATACACTGGCACGGTCCTCAATCAAACCGCGGACACAACGCTCGCGCTCCAACAACCAACTCGACGTAAGAATTAAGCCAGTATTAAACAAAAAGTAAATAAATAATAATGAAATTAAAAGACATTACAATGTTATGCGATCTCTGTACAAAAGAGGAATGAACAATTGTAAGGCTCCACGGGGGTTCCTCGTACAGCCTGGCGGTCAGCGGCGGCTGGTTCAAGTACTGGACCCAAACTCGGCGCGGTCGGTCACAGCAATCTGAAATCACAAGTTCCGGCCACTAGCGGCCGTCTTAGAATAATGTTTGATATAAATAAATTACGGACGATACAATACCATAGAATTGGAGGTCTTCTAGTGCGCGAGCCAATTACGGTTTTCACGGTCGAGAATTCTCGGGGAGAACCATCCGACACGCACACACACACGTTAACTATTATAATACAGTTTCCAGCGTAAGCCAAAAATAGTTTATGTGTATTACCAACAAATTCGTAATAATGAATTAGTTGGATTTAATATTACCGAAAACCGAAATTCTCTATTACAACACTTGGACTAGATAATACAATTCCGACGTTAGTCAGAAATAGCTTCTGTGTCACCAATGAAATCGAAATAATGAATCCGTTGGATAATATTGCGGAGGACCGAAGTTCTCTATTACAACACTTGGGCTAGATAATACAATTCTGACGTTAGTCAGAAATAGCTTCCGTGTCACCAATGAAATCGAAATAATGAATTCGTTGGATTTTAATATAACAGTAATTGACACTTGTTGTACAGGCTCTAACGGAGTCGGCGGGCGCCTCGCCGGTCGCGATCAGACGATACAACAAAAGTATGTACACAATTACTTCTCCACAACAGCTCATATAACCAACTTCAGCACAAGGCAGAAGACAGCTGATGTGTTTAATAATACACAGCGTATGCGAGTTACTCTGATTTCTTTCTAATGTAGGCTGCAGCGGTGACGGCGTAGCCGATCGCGATCACATATAATAAAAATAGTCAGAGACCAACACTCGGCAGGTGTTCAGATTCAAAGTCAGAACGTAATACAAAATATCTGAGTAGGCTCAACGGTTCCAGAATAAACTGGTCGCGAACACATACCCCAGGGCGAAATGTTTGGAATCAAAGCTCTGCTAAAATTTGTAATAATACTAAAAGTGGGCTACAACGGTGTCGGCGTAGCCGATCGCGATCACACACTTTTCGACAGAGCAAAGATAGCCAAACGGAACGAGATCGGAATCAAATTCCTCGATTTGCTCTCAAACATGCATATTTAACCTAATTACCCCACCGATGTTCCTACCCTCTCCAAATTAAAACTACCACCTCTACTAAAACCAACACCCCTAACGAAATCAACAAATCGCGTATCTGTAACCAAACCAAAAGTGTGACGCTGTTACGTCACAGCCACCCACATCGTTCTTTCCTGAATATGCATAGCGAAGATTCGTCCTTTTACTTAAGCCGGACCCCGAGTGTCCCAATCCCCGGTCAGTCTCAGTTAGAGTGAGAGCGCGCGAGCCTTCCTACCCTTAGCTAGACGGAGATAGGCAACCAACCCTCAATACTTTGCTACCTTTTTGAATTCGATTCTTTCTTGTATATTCTAACTTGAATTTATTATCACTTTATAAACGTATGCGTATTTGAGGAATTTCACTCAGTAGACTTTTGTGAAACATCGTTCGTTCATTTGTGGTCTTTTCATCACCGCGCAATTATTTTTATTACAGGAATAATTTTGCAATGATTTTACTTTAATTATACTACAATTAGTCGTGATCTAAGTAAATAGAAGTTGTATCGATCTATTGATCGATTAAACACACAAATTGTTACACTACTCGGACATGAAGAATTTAGAAGAACAATGCAGCTCATTTCATATTCTTTTCCTAGAAGCATGTGTTCGGTTTCTCTGTTTCCCTCATTGCTCTGATCTGTTTGCATTCTCTAGTGACGTTTTATACAAAGATTTCATAATTTACAACCTTCTAGACTGCGAATTTACTTACAACGGTTTCAAATGTCTTCCTACAGATGGTAACGATAAATATCTCACTTGACAATTTTTCCACAATCGGTGCCCGACTCAAGTATTTCTTCTACAAAAATAACCCTAAAATTTCTAAAGATAGCCGGTGGCTGACGTATTGTCTCACATCCGAGTACCTGTTCCGCGTAAGTTCTGACTCTAGTTTCGGAACGATATTTCCGTGAAATCTCACAATATTCTTGCATTTTCTTATTTACAATTATGTATTTGTAATAGAATTAATTTATTTACAAAAAAAAAATTTTAATATAATTCCGTCCCGTTACAATATATATATATATATATATATATATATGAGTACATTTATTATTACATTTATTTGTAAAGTATTTCTATTTCTTAAAAAGTCAAAATTCTTTTAGCTGTCAGACTCCTGACATAACCTATTTGTATTTATTAGAAATGTCAAATAGCATTTCCGTCTTTATCTGACGTTGTGCCAACTGTGGAATAAAAAGATCTCTGGAATTGTATTGCCAATTATAACAATTCCTTTTGATCATCCTGTAATATTCAATCGACCTAATATTCAGCAGCCGAAAGCACAATCATAGCCAGAGACATCTATCGAGTGGTTTTAACATAAAGAGTAGTTTCACAGGTTACTACTATATACTATATAACCATATCGGTAACTACTATATGTTGTAGATACTAGCCACTAGATAACACTACCAATATGGGTATTATTTACTTTAGAAAATCATATAACTAAAAAAATTCAGTACAACTGATAAGTTCAGGCCAAGTACAAAAACATTTTCCCTTACAAGTCCTAATGTTTTCCGCGTTGTAAAGTTCTGATATAAAAGGTGGGCTCAAGTACATTCTTAGAAACTAAGAAACGTAAGATATACATATAAAGTTGAAACATTAAGGGTTTCTTTAAGAAGGAGAACCGAAAAATCCTAATTACATCTTAGTCAAAAGTTTCTGATATAACATATGGGCTCAAGCACATTGTTATATTTGTTGGGTTTTTATTGATAGTTATATATTGAAGTAATAAAAAAGTCTTTCTATTTTACTAATTTTATATTTTTTATTTTTAACTGTCACACATCAAAAATTATTTATTTATATTACATATATGTCATATTTTATTTTTAACAATTGAATATATATTTATGTAATAATCTGATCATAGGTTGTACAAATATATTTAAATCAACTAATTTGTGTTCAATACTTAACACCCTCACATGAACACATATTAGTTTATTCCACAAAGTCCCATATTTTCAAAGCAAAAAATATGTTTTTGTCTGAATAACGGTTTGGTTAGAGAATCTGCTACCATTTGTTCCGTAGGAATGTGTACAACTTGTATTTGATTTTCTTCAATTTGTTCTCGTAAGAAATGATGACGAACATCAATATGCTTCGTCCTTTGTCTATATCCACTTGTTTGAGCAAGATCAACTGCGCCTTTATTGTCGCAATATATAGTTGTTGCTTCCCCAATTATACTTGGATCAATTTCTTTTCCTAATTGAATGTTGAAGAAAGCGCCATATATTCAGCCTCCGTCGTTGATAAAGCTACTGTTCTTTGTTTTTTTCTCGACCACGAAATTGCACCTCCTTGTAACTTGAAAAAACTTCCTGTAATCGAATGTCGATCATTTAATTCATTCGCCCAATCTGCGTCACTATATCCTTGGATTACAGAATTTCCTGTTGACGTGAATTGAATTTTTACATCCATTGTGCCTTTTAAATAGCGGAATATTCTTTTTACTGCAGTCCAATGTTCTTGACTAGGATTATTGCAGTATCTGCTGACATTATTGGTTGCGAATGAAATATCTGGTCTGGTACTTTGACTTAAATACAACAGACTTCCTACTGCTTCTTTATAAGGTACCATTATCATGTTTTTCCTTTCTTCTTTTGATTCCAACATTACATCAAACTTCTGATTTGGATCTGTTGGTGTTATTACAGATTTGCTATTCATCATTTTAAATTTTTCCAGAATTTCTTGAATATAAGCCTTTTGATCAATTTGTATTACTCCTTTGTTACGATTTCTACTAATTTTCATTCCCAACATACTGCTTACTGGTCCAATATCTTTCATTTTAAAATAGTTCATTAGTTTTTGTTTAATTGATTCTAATAAGTTTATACTGCTTGATAAAATTAGTAAATCATCAACATAAACAGCTATAATTAAAATCTCATTCTTACTTCTTTTGTAATAAATACATTGATCCGCTTTGGATTGAATAAAATTCATTTCTTTCAGTACTTTATTTAATTTTTTATTCCAGGCTCTTCCGCTTTGTTTTAAACCATACATTGCTTTTTTCAGTTGATAAACCTTTGATTCCTCTCCTGTTCTTTTTAAATTTTCTGGTAATTGTATATAAATTTCTTCATCTAGTTCCCCTTGTAAATATGCCGTTGTTACATCCATGTAATGTACTTCCAAATCATATTTTACTGCAAGTGCTAGAAGTAATCGTATTGAACTGTACCGTACAACTGGTGAAAATGTCTCTTCATAATCAATGCCTTGAATTTGATTATAACCCTTTACCACCAGTCTAGCCTTATATCGTTCAATTTTACCTTCAGCATTTATTTTTGTCTTATAGACCCATTTCGTTTCTAAAATATTTCTGTCTGCAGGAGGATCTACTATAATCCATGTACCATTTTCTATTAATGAATCATGTTCACTTTTCATAGCTTCAATCCATTTATTTTTATTTATACTTTTTAATGCTTCTTGTAGAGTTTGTGGATCTACATTATGTTTATTTACAGTTAAATAAGTAATAAAATCTTCCTTTGTCTTCGGTTCAGATTCTTCTGATGATTTATCAGATCTTTCAATTTCTAAATTATCTGGTTCATCGAATTTTTCTGAGATATTCGTTTCTGCATCTTCGTTCTTGTCTTGTTCGAAAAATATAACATCTCTACTTAGGATAATTTTCTTAGTTATAGGATCTATTAGTCTATAACCCTTCGTTTCTTCACAATAACCCATAAAAATATATTGTTTTGATTTTTCGTCCCATTTTCTTCTTTTTTCTTTAGGTACAAATACCATAGCTCTGCATCCAAAAATTCTAAGATGATTTAAACCTGGTTTCTCTCGGTTCCATAATTCTTCTGGTGTTCTTCCTGTAATTGCTGCAGGTGATCTATTAATAAGATACACAGCCGTAGAGACTGCCTCTGCCCAATATTCTGTTGGTATTTCTTTTCCAAATAACATACTTCGTGCTTTTTCTACAATTGTCCTATTCATGCGTTCCGCAACTCCATTTTGTTGTGGAGTATATGGTATTGTTAGTTGATGTCGAATTCCAGATATTTGTAGAAATTTTCTCATATTATTATTCACGTATTCCTTTCCATTATCTGTTCGTAAAGTTTTTATTTTCTTTCCTGTTTGATTTTCAACTAAATTTTTGAAGTTGTAGAATGCTTCTTTTACTTGATCTTTGCACTCTAAGAAATATACAAACACCTTACGTGTGTAATCGTCAATAAATGTTAAGAAGTATTTTGCTCCACCTATTGACATCACCTCCATTGGTCCGCACAGATCTGAATGTATAAGTTGTAGAATTTCATCAGCTCGTTTACCACTGCGTTCAAAAGGTGATCGATGATGTTTCCCTTTAATGCATGTGATACACGGCTCATTACTGCATTCTTTTAAATCGTATCCAGTGACAAGATCATTTGACAGTAATTTCATACTTTTTCTATTCAAATGGCCTAATCGCTGATGCCAAAGTTCACAATTTGATTTTTCCGAACTACATGTAAGTAAAACCTTCTCTTGTGGACTGTCCAACTTGTAAATACCATTCTCTTCTGTTGCAGTAGCCATCAATTTACCACTTTCAGTTAATATTTTGCATCCATCTGAAGTAAAATTAATTTGATATCCATTTTGTGCAATTTTACTAATAGATAACAGATTTGTTGTTATATTCGGCACGTACAAAACATCTGTTGCTTCAAATTCATTAGTTTCGTTGTTTGCTAATATTTGGATTTTTACATTTCCTACTGAATTAGCTGCCATTACTGAATTATCTGCTGTTATAATTTTTGCTTCCTTGCACTCTTTAACATCTTCAAGTAAATTTTCATTGGCTGTCATGTGTGTTGAAGCGCACGAATCAACGTACCAACTGTTATTTACGTTGCTTTTCTTACTTGCGTAGAAAGTATAAAAAGCTTTTTGATTATAATTGCTTTTAAAATTTTCTTTCTTCTCCTTCGCATTTCTCTTTATGGTTTGAATTTGTTTTGTTCTGCACTCATTTGCAAAATGTCCCATTTTATTACATGCATAGCAACGAACCTTTTCTTTATTAAATTTCCATTTATTTTGTGATTTAGAGTATAATACTGTCTCAGAATCACTACTTTTGACATCTTTGTTCATCTTCACATCTTGCAATATCTTTGTTTTTATAGAATCTCCTGTAATTGGAGTTCCTGAACTCTCAAGTCCCATAATCATGGGTTTATATTCGTCTGGTAAACCCGCTAGAAGTAAAGTGCCGATCCATTCGTCATTTACATGAAATCCTAAGCCATTCAACTTATGTGCTGTTGTGATAATAGTATTTACATATTCATCTACGGAAATGCAATTACTTAATTGAGTAGTAACTAAAGTACGCAATAATCCGACCTTTCTTGTCAATCCGGAATCTTCGAATGCGCATTTTAATTTTTCCCATGCCTCTTTAGCAGTTTTTGCATTTTGAATATGACTGTAATTTACTGGATCAATTGATAGGACTATTTTTGCTCGTGCTCTTGTAACTTTCTTTTCATTATTTATATATTCTATATTGCCAGTTACGCATCCCCACAAATCCTCATGCTCAAGTAAAGCTTGCATTGCAAACTTCCAATTATTATAATTCTCCCTTCCTAGCAGTTTGTCAACACCTGATATCACATTTGTAGTCAGAGACATTTTTATTTTCCTTGTGTTACTTCCTGATATATTAAACTTCAATAAATTAATTACGCTTTAGCGGCCTGGGCTCATAACCTGTTGGGTTTTTATTGATAGTTATATATTGAAGTAATAAAAAAGTCTTTCTATTTTACTAATTTTATATTTTTTATTTTTAACTGTCACACATCAAAAATTATTTATTTATATTACATATATGTCATATTTTATTTTTAACAATTGAATATATATTTATGTAATAATCTGATCATAGGTTGTACAAATATATTTAAATCAACTAATTTGTGTTCAATACTTAACAATATTCAACATTAAAACATGTCTTTTCATACAAAAATCTGAATTACAGAAGTGTCTAACCTCGTAACAAAAATGTAAACGACACAAATGTTCAAAATATCAATATAAAAAAAACTAAAAAAAAAGTACTTGGCGGCGTTTTGTGAACCTTTGAACTATGAGGAAACTGAGTGTTGGTATAGCAATTTAAGTTGTACCCCTGAAACCCTCGTGGCCACTGCTGCTATGTTCGGAAACGTTCGTGAGCAACTCGGATATGTTCGGAAATTTTCCTGGGCATTTCGGCTATGTTCGGGGAATAGGCGGTTACTGTCGTGGCCACTTTCAGTATGTTCCGGTATGGTCGGAAACCAACGTGGCCATTTCGAGTCTGTTCGTGTAAGTTCGGAAACCTTCGTGGAGAGTTCGGGTTCACTTCTAGGTGTAATTTCTGTAGTTACAAAACGCCGCCAAGTACTTTTTTTTAGTTTTTTTTATATTGATATTTTGAACATTTGTGTCGTTTACATTTTTGTTACGAGGTTAGACACTTCTGTAATTCAGATTTTTGTATGAAAAGACATGTTTTAATGTTGAATATAACAATGTGCTTGAGCCCATATGTTATATCAGAAACTTTTGACAAAGATGTAATTAGGATTTTTCGGTTCTCCTTCTTAAAGAAACCCTTAATGTTTCAACTTTATATGTATATCTTACGTTTCTTAGTTTCTAAGAATGTACTTGAGCCCACCTTTTATATCAGAACTTTACAACGCGGAAAACATTAGGACTTGTAAGGGAAAATGTTTTTGTACTTGGCCTGAACTTATCAGTTGTACTGAATTTTTTTAGTTATATCACATTCCTTTTCTAAAAAAGTAAAAAAAAATTTGAGAAATTTTTTTTTTTTAATTTAAAAGAATTTTGAATTTTTTTTAAAAAACTTGTAAAAGCAAAATAACGTACAAAATTATTAAAATATTGTTTATTTATTTACTACTAGCTATTATCCACGACATGGTTCGGGTGGTCTACAATTTAATGCGAGTACCTGACATGCGTAGCAATGCAACTCAAAGAAAGAAAGTATTTGTATTTAATTCTGTTTATTGAAGTGCTTTTGGATACTCAATATTTTTTTTCTCTTTGGGACATACAAGAATAAATCAGAAGGTTTTCCGACGAGTGAGCATGCCACATACAGCTGTCCATGTGAGAAGCATGGATTTTCCAAATTTAGTCCACACACATATAGCGATTGTCCCCGTGCTTTGTTGATGGTCATTGCAAATGCGAGTCGTACCGGAAACTGCAAACGTATGAATTCGAATGGCATAGGATTGAAGCTTTATTATACCTATATTGGTTCTCGTCTGTACCTATACCAAATTTAAATAGAATCAGTGCAGCAATTTTCAGAATAGCTAGCGGTCATTTTGTTTCAAGACGGCGGCCTGTAGCTTTATTAAACCTATATGTTAAGATTGGTTCGCGTCTGTACCTACACCAAATTTGAATCGAATCAGTGCAGTACTTTTCAGGATAGCTAGCGGCCATTTTGTTTCAAAACGGTAAAGTGAAGCTTTATTATACCAACATGTTAAGATTGGTTCCTGTCTATGCTTATACCAAATTTTAATCGAATCAGTGCAGTACTTTTCAAGTTAGCTAGCGGCCATTTTGTTTCAAGATGGCGGACTGAAGCATTATTATACCTATATGTTAAGATTGGTTTCCGTCTGTCTATACCAAATTTGAATCGAATCAGTGTAGTACTTTTCAAGGTAGCTAGCGGCCATTTTGTTTCAAGATGCCGGACTGAAGATTTATTATACATGTATGTTGAGATTGGTTCTCGTCTATACCTATACCAAAATTGAATCGAATCAGTGCAGTACTTTTCAGAATAGCTAGCGGCCATTTTGTTTAAAGATGGCGGACTGAAGATTTATTATACCTATATGTTGAGATTGGTTCTCGTCTATCTCTATACTAAATTTGAATCGAATCAGTGCAGTAATTTTCTGAATAGCTAGCAGCCATTTTGTTTCAAGACGGCGGATTGAAGCTTTATTATACCTATATGTTGAGATTGGTTCTCGTCTATCCCTATACCAAATTTGAATCGAATCAGTGCAGTAATTTTCAGAATAGCTAGCAGCCATTTTGTTTCAAAACGGCAAACTGAAGCTTTATTATACCTACATGTTAAGATTGGTTCCTGTCTATGCTTATACCAAATTTGAATCGAATCAGTGCAGTACTTTTCAAGATAGCTAGCGGCTATTTTGTTTCAAGATGGCGGACTGAAGCTTTATTATACCTGTATGTCGAGATTGGTTCGCGTTTATACCTATACCAGATTTGAATCGAATCAGTGCAGTAATTTTCAGAAGAGCTAGCGGCCATTTTGTTTCAAGATGGCGGACTGAAGCTTTATTATACATGTATGTTGAGATTGGTTCTCGTCTATACCTATACCAAATTTGAATCGAATCAGTGCAGTACTTTTTAGAATAGCTAGCGGCCATTTTGTTTTCAAATGGCGGACTGAAGCTTTATTATGCCTATATGTTAAGATTTGTTCCCGTCCATGTCTATACCAAATTTGAATCGTATCAGTGCAGTACTTTTCAAGATATCTAGCGGCCATTTTTTTTCAAGATGGCGGACTGAAGTTTTATTAAACTTGTGTGTTGAGATTGGTTCTCGTCTATACCTATACCAAATTTGAATCGAATCAGTGCAGTACTTTTCAGAATAGCTAGCGGCTATTATGTTTCAAGATGGCGGACTGAATCTTTATTATACATGTATGTTGAGATTGGTTCTCGTCTATACCTATACCAAATTTGAATCGAATCAGTGCAGTACTTTTCAGAATAGCTAGCGGCCATTTTGTTTTCAAATGGCGGACTGAAGCTTTATTATGCCTATATGTTAAGATTTGTTCCCGTCCATGTCTATACCAAATTTTAATCGTATCAGTGCAGTACTTTTCAAGATATCTAACGGCCATTTTGTTTCAAGATGGCGGACTGAAGCTTTACTATACTTGTATGTTGAGATTGGTTCTCGTCTATACCTATACCAAATTTTAATCGAATCAGTGCAGTACTTTTCAGAATAGCTAGCGGCCATTTTGTTTCAAGATGGCGGACTAAAGCTTTATTATACATGTATGTTGAGATTGGTTCTCGTCTATACCTACACCAAATTTGAATCGAATCAGTGCAGTACTTGTCAGAATAGCTAGCGGCCATTTTGTTTTCAAATGGCGGACTGAAGCTTTGTTATGCCTATATGTTAAGATTTGTTCCCGTCCATGTCTATACCAAATTTGAATCGTATCAGTGTAGTACTTTTCAGGATATCTAGCGGCCATTTTGTTTCAAGATGGCGGACTGATGCTTTATTATACTTGTATGTTGAGATTGATTCTCGTCTATACCTATACCAAATTTGAATCGAATCAGTGCAGTACTTTTCAGAAAAGCTAGCGGCCATTTTGTTTCAAGATGGCGTACTGAAGCATTATTATACCTATATGTTAAGATTGGTTTCCGTCTGTCTATACCAAATTTGAATCGAATCAGTGTAGTACTTTTCAAGGTAGCTAGCGGCCATTTTGTTTCAAGATGCCGGACTGAAGATTTATTATACATGTATGTTGAGATTGGTTCTCGTCTATACCTATACCAAAATTGAATCGAATCAGTGCAGTACTTTTCAGAATAGCTAGCGGCCATTTTGTTTAAAGATGGCGGACTGAAGATTTATTATACCTATATGTTGAGATTGGTTCTCGTCTATCTCTATACTAAATTTGAATCGAATCAGTGCAGTAATTTTCTGAATAGCTAGCAGCCATTTTGTTTCAAGACGGCGGATTGAAGCTTTATTATACCTATATGTTGAGATTGGTTCTCGTCTATCCCTATACCAAATTTGAATCGAATCAGTGCAGTAATTTTCAGAATAGCTAGCAGCCATTTTGTTTCAAAACGGCAAACTGAAGCTTTATTATACCTACATGTTAAGATTGGTTCCTGTCTATGCTTATACCAAATTTGAATCGAATCAGTGCAGTACTTTTCAAGATAGCTAGCGGCTATTTTGTTTCAAGATGGCGGACTGAAGCTTTATTATACCTGTATGTCGAGATTGTTTCGCGTTTATACCTATACCAGATTTCAATCGAATCAGTGCAGTAATTTTCAGAAGAGCTAGCGGCCATTTTGTTTCAAGATGGCGGACTGAAGCTTTATTATACATGTATGTTGAGATTGGTTCTCGTCTATACCTATACCAAATTTGAATCGAATCAGTGCAGTACTTTTTAGAATAGCTAGCGGCCATTTTGTTTTCAAATGGCGGACTGAAGCTTTATTATGCCTATATGTTAAGATTTGTTCCCGTCCATGTCTATACCAAATTTGAATCGTATCAGTGCAGTACTTTTCAAGATATCTAGCGGCCATTTTTTTTCAAGATGGCGGACTGAAGTTTTATTAAACTTGTGTGTTGAGATTGGTTCTCGTCTATACCTATACCAAATTTGAATCGAATCAGTGCAGTACTTTTCAGAATAGCTAGCGGCTATTATGTTTCAAGATGGCGGACTGAATCTTTATTATACATGTATGTTGAGATTGGTTCTCGTCTATACCTATACCAAATTTGAATCGAATCAGTGCAGTACTTTTCAGAATAGCTAGCGGCCATTTTGTTTTCAAATGGCGGACTGAAGCTTTATTATGCCTATATGTTAAGATTTGTTCCCGTCCATGTCTATACCAAATTTTAATCGTATCAGTGCAGTACTTTTCAAGATATCTAACGGCCATTTTGTTTCAAGATGGCGGACTGAAGCTTTACTATACTTGTATGTTGAGATTGGTTCTCGTCTATACCTATACCAAATTTTAATCGAATCAGTGCAGTACTTTTCAGAATAGCTAGCGGCCATTTTGTTTCAAGATGGCGGACTAAAGCTTTATTATACATGTATGTTGAGATTGGTTCTCGTCTATACCTACACCAAATTTGAATCGAATCAGTGCAGTACTTGTCAGAATAGCTAGCGGCCATTTTGTTTTCAAATGGCGGACTGAAGCTTTGTTATGCCTATATGTTAAGATTTGTTCCCGTCCATGTCTATACCAAATTTGAATCGTATCAGTGTAGTACTTTTCAGGATATCTAGCGGCCATTTTGTTTCAAGATGGCGGACTGATGCTTTATTATACCTGTATGTTGAGATTGATTCTCGTCTATACCTATACCAAATTTGAATCGATCAGTGCAGTACTTTTCAGAATAGCTAGCGGCCATTTTGTTTCAAGATGGCGTACTGAAACTTTATTATACCTATATGTTGAGATTGGTTCTCGTCTATATCTATACCAAATTTGAATCGAATCAGTGCAGTACTTTTCAGAATAGCTAGCGGCCATTTTGTTTCAAGATGGCGGACTGATGCTTTATTATACCTGTATGTTGAGATTGGTTCTCGTCTATACCTATACCAAATTTGAATCGAATCAAGGCAGTACTTTTCAGAATAGCTAGCGGCTATTATGTTTCAAGATGGCGGACTGAATCTTTATTATACATGTATGTTGAGATTGGTTCTCGTCTATACCTATACCAAATTTGAATCGAATCAGTGCAGTACTTTTCAGAATAGCTAGCGGCCATTTTGTTTTCAAATGGCGGACTGAAGCTTTATTATGCCTATATGTTAAGATTTGTTCCCGTCCATATCTATACCAAATTTTAATCGTATCAGTGCAGTACTTTTCAAGATATCTAACGGCCATTTTGTTTCAAGATGGCGGACTGAAGCTTTACTATACTTGTATGTTGAGATTGGTTCTCGTCTATACCTATACCAAATTTTAATCGAATCAGTGCAGTACTTTTCAGAATAGCTAGCGGCCATTTTGTTTCAAGATGGCGGACTAAAGCTTTATTATACATGTATGTTGAGATTGGTTCTCGTCTATACCTACACCAAATTTGAATCGAATCAGTGCAGTACTTGTCAGAATAGCTAGCGGCCATTTTGTTTTCAAATGGCGGACTGAAGCTTTGTTATGCCTATATGTTAAGATTTGTTCCCGTCCATGTCTATACCAAATTTGAATCGTATCAGTGTAGTACTTTTCAGGATATCTAGCGGCCATTTTGTTTCAAGATGGCGGACTGATGCTTTATTATACCTGTATGTTGAGATTGGTTCTCGTCTATACCTATACCAAATTTGAATCGAATCAAGGCAGTACTTTTCAGAATAGCTAGCGGCCATTTTGTTTAAAAATGACGGACTGAAGCTTTATTATACCTATATGTTAAGATTTGTTCCCGTCCATGTCTATACCAAATTTGAATCGAATCAGTGCATTACTTTTCAAGATAGCTAGCGGCCATTTTGTTTCAAGATGGCGGACTGAAGCTTTATTATACCTATATATTAAGATTGGTTTCCTGGGCTTCATTTTTTAGTGCGAAATAGACATTTGTACGGGATGGGTCGAAACGGGATGGGCCGAAACGGAATGAGTCGAAACGGAATGAGTTGTAGTAAAGTGATGACGTCACACGCGGACGCTGAACAAGGAGAAGACGACGAATTTGAAAAACATCACTTTTCAAACATCCATATCTTTGGAAAGGATGGACCCAATGGCATGAAACTTTTTTATTCCTACTCAGTTTTATGCGGGCTACACGGTGGTTAAGTCAAAACATACTTTTTTTACCCGCTTGGGCTTCATTTTTTAGTGCGAAAATGGGCATTTGTTCACTCGGGATAAGAGACTGTAGTGTCTGGCCAATGTCGTTTGTACTTGGCCAGAGACACTACCGTGTCTCTTGATTTTATAACAAATATACTCAATTTCGAAAAATTTCTATTTGCAACTAAGCTTTAGCATGCACCCATAATTAACAATAAATAGTTTGTAACATATTTTTATTTTAATAAATAAACAAAATTTTAAACTCTGTGTTTTCTATAATTTTTGTTAAATATTCTCCATTTTTATAGTAAAATTTAAATTTAAATATTTCATTAATTAATGGATCTTTAGATAAAATGATAAATGTATAAAGTGCACAAAATAATATGTAAATTAATTTTTATGGATACTTTTTATATATTCTATAATTATAGATATTATGATTTTTATTATAGTAAGTTTGATTATTGATAACAACAATGTTGACTTAAATAAATTGAAATTAGAAATCAGTACTTTGATTTTCAGAGTACCGAATTACCGATGTAGTTTTTATTAGGTTGTCTTTATTTTGATGATAAATTTTAGTTACAAAGTTTTTGGATAGATCCCCCCCCCCCTCAACTTTTTTAATATGAATAATAAAAAAATCTTTCATATAGTTTACATATTATAACGCGGCGATCGTCTAGTTATTGAAATTCAATTTAACTGTTTAACTACGTTGTATTTTAATATGGAAGCAAGTAATTGGTGACCAGAATTCTTTAATTTGAAGGCGTGAGTTGGGAAATATAAGGATATCGTTCGGCCGACGCCACCGAGAGCCCAGCCGCCACGCAGCAGACCAACAACATTCTCCGTTGCCGCGTGAACCGGCAGGTGCAACACAATCTTGTTTTGTTGATTGTTATAGCCTAACAGCCGCTTTTTAAAACCTTGCAAGTATTTAATGTCTAATGCAGTTGAATAGAACAAGAGACTTCAATGGGGACTTATACAATTCAAATTTTTCGGTTGCCATCTAGTGAATAAAACGGTATAGCTTTACAGTTTGACGTTTATCACGTGAGCCAAACGTTAAACGTCAAACAAATAATGGGATCTGACGGCAGAAGAGTTGATTGGGGAAAGCAGTTGTTCGACTCGGCCTCAGACAAACGTTTTGTCTGAGGACTCGGCATAGTGTCACCTCGCTCTTTCTACAAATTTGTTGTTTCACACAAAACTGTGTGGTGGGGGGTCTGCTGCATGTGACGTCAAAATTGTAAGTCCCCATTCCATTTAGTAATGTAAGGTATTATTTAAAACAAGAAATCTTTTAAATATACAAAACATCACGAATTGAAAGAAGAAGATAAATTTGTCAGAGCAATATTCTGTGAATTAATGCTGGAAAAGGCAAATGCAGATTCACATTTTATTGAAAATATTAGTTTTTCTGACGAGAGCACATTTACACTGAATAATGAGCCAAATATTCAAAATTTTATATATTGGCGAAAAAATAATGAACATCTGTACGCTACAACTCATACGATTACCTAATATCCTCAAAAATTAAATGTTTGGATTGGAATTTTTAAAAACAATATTATTGGACCATATTTCACTAATGGCACTTTAACTGGTCATTCTTATTATGATCTATTGATAAATTATATTGGACCGGCAATTGAAGAACCACTCGATTGCAGTTTTTTTAATTACTCCATACCTACATTTTTGAACAAATTGTTTAATTATTATTTTCAAATATTTTTATTCTTCGAATGTTTTTCTCAAATTTGATTCATGCCAACTCTAAAAATGTGTTTTCTTGTGCGGTTGTCTTTTGGGGTGACGCAGGTAGATTTTGTGTGTCCATGAGTTATGTCCCAAGCTGTTGAATGGCAAAGGGAAAGGAGGGTATGTACTCCACGAACTTTACAAATAGTGTATTCCGAAAATGAACCACACTAACCATGGTCAGTTTTTTAGTAACCGGTTTCATTACGGAACACGGTTTTTGAAATTTGTGGTTTGTTTTTAATAACCAAACTAACCGTGCTCGAGCGGCGGTTAGTTTGGTTACTTCACACTGTTGTTGACAAGTTTGAAACCTGTTTGGCGGCTTTTGCAATGTTTGTGGATTTTTGTCTTATAAAACTATATTTTTATGATTACTGATAAATAAACATGTGATACAAAATGTATTTTCATTATTTAACAGTATATATTCATATTAGATGAATTTATTACTTGTTCTGAAGCTCATATTTATTTTTTCTTTGTGTTATTTTTATATTCCTATGTTTAAGTTAAAGCAAGTGTGATGCAGAATACAATATTTTTTTAATATAAACATTTTTCCATATTAAATAAATTTCACATTTCGAAACTCATCTGTCAAGTGACAACTGTCATCGTGAAAGTGTTCCGTTTTACCAGGCAGCGGAAAGTTATATAGGTAACCATAGGACGGCATTGCATGTACAATCATAATCCGCATACACTGCCTTATATTACACCACAAAATATTTCTTTATACTAGTCATACATCAACTTGGTCATCGTCCTAAAATGGTTATCTTAGTGTTACATCTATCTCTCACTAGATGTAGACTGGTGCAGTGCATCAAATTCTTCAAACATATCCCTATGCAGTCACATAAAATGCATAAATAAATAAATAAATAAATATATCATCACGCCTTCTACCCATTATTGGGTGTGGCACTCTGCTACAGCAGATCTCGGTAAGTGATATATTTTGCGCGTGAAGTGCGGTTACCAGTCGTCAAATCACGGCCCCCAAACATGTTAGTGGTGGAGGAGCCACAGGGATAGCTTTTTCAAATTATTAAAATTTGTCGCCTGTGGGAATCGAACCAGGGACCTCAGGATGCACAGGCCGACTTCATACCACTGAGCATGTATGCTAAAATTCACACAACAATCTCCAACACCCTAAACCGCAGTTCCTGCTTTTGAATTACACAGTATTTTGCAACACTCTAACTAAACATCATATTGTGCAAGCCGCGCAAAATGGCGGTTGGCGGGAATATATGAATCCATCACTTGCTATAAAACGTTAGTTTGACTTTTAGCAATGTTTTGATAATAATAACCGTAGATAGAGAGCAAAGATTAATAACTCTTTAAATACTGGCATAGTTTAAAATAAATAAAAAAGATAGAAAATAAAAGAATGTACTGGAAAAAATATTGTATTGTAAGTATAAATAATAGCTTTATTCCATTTACTTCTTGGTTCATTTAAATCAGTTCAGATGAATTAGACAACATGAACTGAATTAAGCAAACTGATGCATTTATTGGAGTGAATTACTACAAAATAAATTAAAATGAGTAATTCTATTACTGGAAATAAAGTCAGTGAAGTAATCCAGCGAAATAAATAAATGATTTGGTTCATTAAATGTAAGTTAGTGCTGATCCAAATGGCAAATGAAATACGCATATTGTGTATTTCGTATAAATTTATTAGTCGTTAGTCTCTTGATAATATGAATTTAGTGATATATCGTTATCATAATTTGACTTTTTAGACTAATTACTACGTACGCTACATGTCAATATGATTCAAAATTGGCTTTCAAACCCAAACTTCTACAGAAAAATATAGGTCTAATTCTATTATAGTAATAAACGGAGGCAAGTTATTGGCTGATATGATATCAAGAGACACGGTAGTGTCTCTGGCCAAGTACAAACGACAGTGGCCAGACACTACAGTCTCTTATCCCGAGTGAACAAATGCCCATTTTTGCACTAAAAAATTAAGCCCAAGCGGGTAAATAAACGTATGTTTTGACTTAACCACCGTGTAGCCCGCATAAAACTGAGTAGGAACAAAAAAGTTTCATGCAATTTGGTCCATCCGTTCCAAAGATATGGCGGTGTTTTGTAAGCCTTTGAACTTTGAGGAAACTGATTGGTAGACATAGGAATTTAAGGTGTACCCCTGAAACCCTCGTGGCCACTGCGGCTATGTTTGAAAACGTTCGTGAGCAACTCGGATATGTTCGGATATTTTAGTGGACACTTCGGCTATGTTCGGGGTATGGACGGTAACCGTCGAGGCCACTTTCAGTATGTTTCGGTATGGTCGGAAACCATCATGGCCATTTCGAGTATTTTTTTCGCGTAAGTTCGGAAACCTTCGTGGAGAGTTTGGGTTCACCTCTAGGAGTACGTTCCACTTGGCGCCCACAACGCTCACGACCACGACCGCGAATTTTTCCGTTTCACTAGCATGCAAACGCCGCGGGCGAGAACCCAAGTGGAACGTAGAACGGGCTTGTGAATAAAAGATGGCTGCTGCTGCAATTGACATATTGATGTTGAGAAGAAATAGATATGAATCTGATAGCTCATCAAGCTCCGATGAAGAGTGGGATGAAGCTTTGAAGGAAAGGGGAAAGCGAAAACTTCGGTCGCGAGTTATAAATTACGGTGATGTTATTAATAGTTACATGGATAATGAATTTAAAAGTCATTTTAGGTAATTGAGAACCAACTTGACATTGCAAACTGTTTATCAAACAATTATCTCTTTTTGTAGAATGTCTAAAGCGACATTTGAATATCTTCTTGAAATAATTCATGAAGATTTAGTGCGAAAAGAGGCCGGTTGTCCTACAATCCCTTCTCATCAACAACTCATGATAGCTCTGTGGAAAATGGCTACTATGGACTCATACAGGTTCAATTGTGTACAATTATTATATAGTTCGCATTTAATTATTTGTAGCATATTTTTATATTCATTGTTTGTTGTAGGTCTGTTTGTGACCGATTCAATGTGGGAAAAGCCACAGGTCTTAGAAGTGTACGGAGAGTCACCCGAGCTTTATTTAACAATGATCAGAGGGTATTTCGACAGTCGGAGGTAGCGGAATACTTGAATGATGAAGATAAATTTCCTGCAGATTCTCATATTCTCGGTGATGCTGCGTACGAACTGCATCAACACCTTCTTACGCCGTTTAGAGACAATGGCCATTTAACGGAAAGGCAAAAGAACTACAATTACCGGCATTCAGCAGCTAGGGTGACAGTAGAAAGATGTATTGGTTTGTTGAAGGGGCGTATGAGAAGTTTATTGCATTGTCTACAAATGCAAAGAGTGGATCTTATGGCAGAATATATTGTTGCATGTTGTGTAATTCACAACATTTGTACATTGCGAGGAGACGTTTAAATGTTATTACATTACCTCCAGCTCCACAAAACCAAAATGGTTTAAATGAGGTAAGACAAAATGCTGGAGTTCATAAGAGAAATTTCATTATGGACACTCTACAATAGTTATGAAAATATATAAGTACAACGGCATTTTATTGTGTATATATTAATCATGAAAACAGCCGAATCGTCGGCAATTTTATATAAATACAATATTTAATAATCACTTCTTTTGTCTCAACACTTTATAAAAATATTACTTCAATAATAACATGTTTAAAAAAATCATTTTCATTTCTTTAATCACCAACCTGAAAATAGTTTATGTCAATAGAAATACAAATAATTTTTACGAAATTATAACAGTAAGTATATTATAGAAATAAAAATAAAAAACATTGTACATAAAATTAACTTAAAATAAAAAACATATAAGTAACTTAAAATAAAAATAATATACCTGAAAGTAATTTAAAATAAAAAAACATTCTTTTAACTAATTATGTTATACTATAAATACTTATAATAATAATTTGCTACTTTTTTGCGATTTTCTCCAATATGGCCAAAAATCTTTGATCTATTTCCATTCTTTCTGTATGTCGTTTGGCTTTGGATTTTTCATGTTCTTCCTTCTGTCGTAATCTTTTTGCTAGTAGTACGCTTGTTTTAATTGGTGTAGTTGTAGTCGAAGTCGAAGGTTCTAAAAAAATATACATATTGTCTACACTGATTTAAAACTTTACGAGAAAAAATTTGGCTCATGATTTACCATCACTTGTACTAAAGGAAGAGGAGGACAGTTGTTCGGCAGGTCTCACGGACAGGCCACTGGACGAAGCAAGAGCCAGAGGTGCAGCCCAAGCTTTTTTACAGAAAATACTGTCCATTAACTGCAAATAAGAATAATTAATAATTTTGAAACAATATATTCTTCTTTTCGTACCTCATAAAACTGCCAGGCTCGCCTATCATTTCCCGATTTTTTGTTGTGATCCTTCACCGATTTGTAAGTTTTTTTTAGACTCCGTAATTTGGCAGCACACTGGTGTTCTGTCACCTTATATCCTTCATTTTTTAATGTTGTTGCCACCTCTTCCCAAACTTTTTTCTGAGAATTCTTCCCATTAGTAAATTTATATTCAACTTCTTTATACGTTTCCAAAAGAAACAGTACACATGGCGTTGCCCATCTGTATACTGGACCTAAATAAAGCAGTAGTATCATCTAACAAATAATGTTCACAACATTTTACATACCTTCTTCGCCATCATCTTCCACTCCACTAGTAGGTGCTGCGACTAAAACATTATCTTCATCTATCATTGCAGCATTCATTACTTCAGTTGCAAAATGCACATCTGAAGAAAAATATGGCTAACTTAGATTTTTTAAACAACGAAAACAACTTCAAGATAAGAATAAATATAATATTTACCATTTCTGGCTCTCTTCGCATCCTCTTCGGATAAGGAAACTTCTATTAAGTTATCTTTTTCAGCATCGTAAAAAGAAATTGTCGCCATTTTTAACACAATTAGCACAGACCAAAAATCTAAACAACAGTCCAAACAGAAATTGCGCGCGTAAATGCCAAACGACCGCGCCGACCCACCCTGTTTAGATGAGCGTTGTGGTCGAAGCGCGGTCGTCGTTAGTGACGTCATCCGTGACGTTTTTAGAAGCAACGGTGGCGACCGCGGCTTTAAGTGGAACGCATATTTGAGCGTTGCGGGCGTTGTGGACGCCAAGTGGAACGTACTCTAGGTGTAATTTCTGTAGTTACAAAATGCCGCCAAGTACTTTTTTTTATTTTTTTTTATATTGATATTTTGAACATTTGTGTAGTTTACATTTTTGTTACGAGGTTAGACACTTCTGTAATTCAGATTTTTGTATGAAAAGACATGTTTTAATTTTGAATATAACAATGTGCTTGAGCCCATATGTTACATCAGAAACTTTTGACTAAGATGTAATCAGGACTTTTCGGTTCTCGTTCTTAAAGAAACCCTTAATGTTCCAAATTTATATATCTTACGTTTCACAGTTTCTAAGAATGTACTTGAGCCCACCTTTTATATCAGAACCTTACAACGCGGGAAACATTAGGGCTTGTAAGGGCAAATGTTGGTGGATGTTTTTGTACTTGGCCTGAACTTTTCAGTTGTACTGAATTTTTTTGAGTTATAAACATATTCGGATCAAACGAAATAAATTTGAACTGAAGATAAAACAGCTGCTTGGCTCATCGGAAGAAAATCTATCCTCTTCATTAGCAAATTGCTGTTATATAAAACAATGATTAAGCCATTTTGGACCAACGCAGAATTATCCGCATTGTCAACGCTTCCTGACATTGTAGTTTTCTGCAAGATCTTCGAATGTTTTAGTTAAAGAAAAAACTCCAAATTGAATAACACCTTCGATAAAACCTCAGTAGGGTAGTGCGATTAATAATAAAAATCTTAACATCCTGTACCTGGTGCTCTCGAGGGTAAAATACACTTAGTTAAAATATGAATGTAGAACTACGAAACAAGAAAAAAGTTACAAAGAAAAAAATAAATTTTCATTGACCGATATAATAACAAAAGAATATTGAATAATATATACTTTAGTGTTATAAAATATATATTTTTTTAATTATTACAGATTTTGTACAAAATGATAACAGTCATCCTTTCAGTTTGATAATAGTTTGAGCGTAATCGACAATGCATGTTTTATCCACAATATAAAACATTTTCTTAATATATTTAGATTCTGTCACAGTCATATTTATTTCATCTCATTAATTTTATTAGTTAGCTCGTCTTTGCTTATGTCATCTCCTTTTATTAACGCAACTAGGTAATTATGTAATGTTTGATTGAATATTTATTAACCGAATCGGCGAATGGCTTACGTTAGTTACAGTTCATCGTTTGACGAGTAAAGTAGTATTGAGATGGTTAGATGTTGTGCTAAGTGCCTGATAGAGTTTCGAGGATATTCAGGACAGGTTTAGAGGTGAGTCCTCCTTGCGTACGAGAGTTGAGTTGGTTGATGGTATTGTTGAGTTAGCGCAAGTGTGAGCGCATGTTACGGCTGTGGCCGAGTGTGGTCATATGGAGATCCGTGGTTGGCTCCCAACGTCAGCGAGCAGCTTTGGGCTGTAGCGGAACCGTGACTGGCCGCCAACGTGCAGCAAGCAGCTTTGGCTGTAGCGGAGCCCTAGTCAGGCCGCCACCGTACAGCGAGCAGCCTTGTGAGCTGTAGTAAACCTAACCCGGTTTACCAACGAGATACGAAATGTTAGCGAATGTTGTGTGACTTGGCCAAGTATGTGAATGTTATATGACCTGGAGTATTTGACCTGTGGAGTACTTGATGTGGAGTAGTTGAGATGAATGATTGGAGGTGTGTTCTCACTGAGCCTTAATGCTTATTTAGTATATTCTTTCCAGATGCTAAACCGTGAATAGATATCTTAGGGCTTTCTTAGGACAGGTATTTCTCTCAGTATATTTGGGCTGCATTTTATATAAGTACGGTTATATAAATTAAGTATAAATATCGCCGCTACGTTTCATTCGCTTGTAATCACCTATCGTAACAATTCCTTGTAATAAACTCTTAGAAATTATGAATCCCTGTTATAAATAAGCTATTTTATTAAATCATAAATTTCGCAGTTCTACGATAGTTTAGCAAACTAAGATTTCATAATATTTATACAATACCAGATTTAAGATAAATGTATTTCTGTTTTGTCTGGAAAATTGTCTTCTTTATTTGATCAGAGTTGTGGTTTCACTGTAAATGTTAACTGGTTTTGAGAAATAGACAAAATAATAATTTATGGCTGCTAATTTCACTATGGCTAACTGTAGTATGATGAAGCGTTATGCAAATTCAGCATATTACTAATTATTTCCGCCAAACATTTTAATATGACTAGATTAATGAACTGCAGGAGTTATTTTTTGTATTGTAATACTTTTACGTGAATATATTTATTTCTCTAAATTTACACCGGTAGTCCTGATTAGGTTAACTTACGTTTTTAACTGTAAAACTTTTCATAAGTAGGTACTATTTTATCCGTAATTTTGTATATTTGTCAGTATCCTGGTTAGGTATTAAAATGTATGTATTTAATGTACAATAAATAATATTTTGTACGATCGGATTAAAAAGTCAATTTTTGTGAATTTAAATCATGTTAATAAATTATTTTCAGTGTATATTTTGTACTGTTTTCATGGATTTTGTTTTTATCAAAACTTTATGATAATTCATCGGAAAATAGATTAATTAGTGTAGGGATGGCCGGGATCAAATTAACACTTTGTTGACCGGTGACGAGTTAACTCGTCTTCCAATAGTAGCCGGTGGCATAACATTGTTTCTGTGTAAAATTGCCGGTCAACAAAGTGTTAAAATACTGATGATCTGTAATTTACTAGATATGTATAATATATCATAAAGGCACATAAAAACTCCTGTCATACACACACTTCGTTTCATAACCAAAGTCGCCCTCATAGAAAAGGGAGGGTCGCCCTTATCACACCACAGAAAACCTGTATTACCGACATGACCAGGAGCGTCTGTGTAGTGCTGCCGTCTATATTGAAATGTCGCGCGAAATTTTACTATTTGAAATATTTGATCAATTCGACCAGACTTGATACTTGATCGTCCTCGATTACGTTTATCACTTTGCGGTTTCTACACATAACGAATATGCATAAATAGTTTTACAGATGTCAAATTGATGCTATGTGAATGATAAAACAATATGGACGTGTAAAGCTATAAAGAAAGGAACTGTCTCCATTGCCGTCGACGGCAACCTAGTATTTTATGAATCGTTGCCAGCATTTAAAAAATGCGGTCTACTTGAAAAGGAAAGTAATTAAAGATGTGATTTGGTCTAAGTTGAAATGTTTTTTTTTTAGTTTAAATCCACTTATAAAACACTTTGAAAACTATTTTAAAAATTTTCAAATGAGCAGCTATAGCGCGACTTCGGTGTAAAATGTTCAAATAGCGAATTCATGAAATTTTAATGTAATGTTACTTGTGAAATTTAGCAATATTATAGGTGCCGGCAAATATTTAGGTTGCCATCGACGGCAACGGAGACAGTCCCATAAAGAAATTAATTTAAATATATTATTATTTTTAACTTCTTTTAATTAAAATTTATTCCTGTTGTATAGTAAGAATATAAAAACGAGCTCATTATCATAAAAGTTTCAACTATGTACAAAACTATTTTCTTATTTAAGTTTCATTAAGAACTAAATTTTGTTTTAATGTTTAAGTAAGTGATAAAGAATAACCACTTTATTATGTTCAATACTAGCTCTGCCTGAAGTAGATGTCCTCTTTTTATTTAAAGTTACAACAAACTTTTAACATTTGCTTTAATCGGTAGAGTCTTCAGCCGACAGATTTAAAGAAGAAAGTAGTTGGGAGCGAATTTCAGTGGCTTTCATATAAAAGAATGCGTAAAAAGTTTATATATTCATAATTTAAAATGGCTAGACATAAAGGGTTCGAAATATTTCTACGACAGCCCACGAACCCACTACTAAATCATGCAAATTTTCAAAGCGATCCGACCGAGCGCAGGTGTGAATTTCCGTAAGTAACTAGCAAACTAAGAATGTTATAGTACTTTTGTTGTATTATATTCTGATGAAAAATATTTGAATTTTCTTATAACACTTCGACATTGAAAAGTGCACTAGGACGAACAATTTTGATGAGGGATTCGTGCATTGAAAAAGAAAAATGTTGTTTATAAAAAAAGATTTTAACATCTGTCATTACAAGAACATATGAAACAAAGGTAGGTATAAATGAACATATGATTTCACAAACACTTTATTATTACCCAAATGAAAATTTAATTCAAATTCATAGGACTTGCGAAGTGAACTAGTAGGAATTGACCACTTCGCTCTCACCAATAACAGTCTTTAAAAAAATAATTTGTAATTTTCCATGCGGATTGTAATGTAAAATAAAATAAATATGAATAACATTGCTATTAAAACATCGGAGGTTTAACACCGATGATAAAAATATCGATGTTTTTCAGAAAACATCAAGTACTCGATATCAATTCTAAGAATTATCCGAGATGGATGAATTGACATTTACATGGTAACAACAAAGTATTTTATTAATTTTGAATAAGTATGATCCGCGTTCTGTCTTCATTTACGATTAGAAATGGTAATTTCAACATAAAATAATTATCAAGAAGTATGGATTATCTAAAACAAATCCCTGGTAAATACATTTGTCTTACTTTCTAGATTAGATTTTTCCACACGTATCAAGACGGTTGGCGTCGTCCTACATTTTATATGTGTGAAACTTCTTGAACCATTTATCTGGAAGTATAATTCATGAAAAACATATTTTCAAAATAATTGCCTCTTCATTTATTAAAACGACTAAAATTTCATATGATAAAAAGTTAAAGAACAAGAAATACTGAACTAAGTTTTTTGTTTAACAAAGTAATTGACTTACCACTTACTCATCAAAATCATTTTTTAATAGTTACAAATAATTTCACTTATTAATACATCGACACAAATTTATTTCTGGTTATATTTTCAATGTATCTAAACAGCTTTTAATGTATACAAATACCGTGAAATATCAATATAATTGATAAATTTATTATTTCTTTTCATCTTATCTTTTATTATTTTATTTTGTTTATGTAATTTGGATGAAGTAAAGATAATGGTTCTCTTCCTGACTTACAACTTCAATTGCATCTAGGCATGTCGATTTAAAATCGAGTGAAATAATCGATTTTTTAGATTGATCTGAAACACTTAATCGATTCAGTGAATCGATTCATAAACCCCTCGAATCTGATGAATATAAATTATTTAATGTCAATGAAAGATCACTTATTTTATATACCACAATATTTTTATTATAATATTTTTATACATGTCAAACTATATATATATATATATATATATATATATATATATATATATATATATATATATATATATATATATATATATTTTATTATTATTAATTCTTTTATTATCAAAGCACACTAACACTCCACCTCGATTTTAACTTTTAAAATTTATGAAAGTTAAAATCGCTCACATAAAAATAACTAAAATTATTATTCAATGTTAATTAATTTGCGCAGCTTATAAAATTTTTCTTTTGACAAACTTTTTATCAAAATATCTGCTACATTATTTTCTGTTGTAACGTAATCAATTTCAATTACTTCTTTTTCAACTAATTCCTTTATATAATGATATTTTATGTCTATGTGTTTGGTACGTTTACTATTTTCGAAACTTTTCAACATATCTATTGCTCCTTTGTTATCTATCATTAGTATCGCTTCAGGTTTTTTACCTCTGATATTTATTATTTCACATGCTGCTGTTGCCGCTGCTATATATTCAGCTTCTGCTGTAGATAAAGCAACACATCCTTGTTTTCTCATAAACCACGATACTGGATTATTATTATAAAATACAA
This sequence comes from Pterostichus madidus, assembly GCA_911728475.2. Classification (NCBI taxonomy): domain Eukaryota; kingdom Metazoa; phylum Arthropoda; class Insecta; order Coleoptera; family Carabidae; genus Pterostichus; species Pterostichus madidus. The sequence goes on along the minus strand of OU452309.1, from coordinate 18,965,450 downwards.
TACATCCACTTACGCTTTTTCTATCAATTTTGTTACCAGCCCAATCTGCATCTGAGAAAGTTTTTATTTTTCCTTTTAAATTGTTGGCTTCATATACAAGTCCAAGTTCTTTAGTTTGATGTAAGTATCTCAATGTTCTTTTTGCTTGTTTCCAACAACTTCTTGTAGACCTTTCTAGAAATTGACTAAGATAGGAAACAGCAAACGTAATATCTGGTCTTGTTATTGTAGACATATACATTAATCCTCCAATCAATTCTTGAAATGGTACATTAGCTATCTCTTCTTTTATATCTACCTCAAATCCTCTTTCCATTGGAGTTTTTGCACCTTTACTTTCTGACATTCCAAATTTATTCAACATTTTTTCAATTTGTTTTATTTGAGTTATTTTCAAAATATTTTGTTTTCTTGAGATTTCCATACCCAAGAAATTTTTAATTTCTCCCAAATCTTTCACATTAAATTCTTCCTTTAATAAATTTACAAATAAGTTAATTGATTTTTCATTTCCACTTATTAAGATATCATCAACATAAATAAGTAACCACGCTGTTTGATGGATATATAAACAAAAGTCATGGTTTGATCTTCGAAATTTGTGTTTGTGGGCAAATTCAATTAAATCGGTTATTCCAACATTTTGGAGCCTTTCTTAAGCCATACAAACCTCTATTTAATTTCATTACATGACCATTTACTTTAGGTAATCCTTCAGGAATATTTATATAAACATCAGATTTCAAATTACCATTTAGAAAGGCTGTGGGTACATCCAACTGTCTTATTGGGCAATTTTGTGATATCGCTTCTGCTAAGAACATTCTCACAGTACTCATTCTTGCTACAGGTGAATACTGATTATTATATGGATTCTCCTCCTTAATTTGAAATCCTTTCGCTACTAATCTGGCCTTCTTTGTTCCATCTTCCTTTTCTCTGAAAATCCATCTTGTATCTATAACAGGTTTACCTTTAATTAACTTCACAAGTGTCCACGTATTCATTTTTTCATGTGCTTGAAGTTCATTATCAATTGCTTTTTTCCATTCTTTTCCCATTTCTAATGCTTGATTGTAAGTTGCAGGTGTCTCTGCCATTAAACAAAATGCAGTATAAAGTTCAAATTCATTTAAATATTGAGGTTTCCTTGTATTTCTTCCTACTCTTGTTTGTGTACTCTCTTTAAACTCTTTTTCTGCTTCTTGGTTGTTTTCTTGTTCAATAGACTCTTCATCTTCGAAGTTTTTAAAATTTCTAACTTCCACTTCATTTCTTGTTTCAATATTTGAGTTTTCTGTTTCCTGTATCTTGTCTTTTTCTATATGTGAAAATTTAATATTATTTTCGTCAAACGTAACATTTCTTGACAAAATTATTTTATTCTCAATTGGATCCCATAATCTGTATCCTCCATTTCCATATCCAATCATTCTTAAAGATTTTGCTCTTGATGATAATTTATCTTCTCTTGGAAGTTTTAATGCCCAACCAAAAACTTTAAGTTTTAATAAATCTCTTTTTTGATTTTTGTACCAATAATCTGCCGGTATTTTTCCTTTGAACAGTGCTATTGTTGGAGATCTATTAATTTCATAAACTGAACAAAACATTGCTTCATTCCAAAAATATTTGGGAAGTCCCGTTTCTATAAGTTTTCTTCTTGTTTTCTCCATTAATGTCCTATTAATGCGTTCGGCTGTTCCATTCTGTTGTGGCGAGTAAGGCACTGAATATTGAATTTCAATTCCTTTTGATTTACAGAATTCTTTAAATTTTATTGAAGAAAATTCCCCTCCATTGTCACATCTAATTATTTTTGTTATTTGTCCATGTTGTGTTTTTATTAATTTTATGAAATTAATTATATTATCTTCTGCTTCATTTTTATTCTTTAACATTCTTACTACTGTAAAATGAGAATAATCATCCACCAATACTTGAAAATATTTTTCTCCATTCATTGTTGTTGGGTTTACCGGTCCACTTATATCTGTATGAATGAGTTCTCCAATTTGCTTTGTTCTTTTTTCATTTCTTTGAAATGGAAGTCTTACAGCTTTTCCTTCTTTACATGCATCGCATATTTCCTTACTACATGGTAATCCTAATAGTTTCAATCCATGTCTATTCAAATGACCAAGCCTTCTATGCCAAATATTTGCATCTGCAGTTAATCCGTGTGCTAGCTCTTCAAACTGTAATTTTGTTGTATATAAGCTATTTTCCTCTTCACAATGTATTTCATAACCATTTCCTTAAATTTTTGCACCCTTTTTGCTTATTGATATTTTGTGTTTATTTTTAACTAGTTTATTAGCAGATAATAAATTGTTACTCAATCCTGATACTATTAATGCTTCAATATTAATTTTTCTTCCTTGGCATATTCCCTTTATTATTCCTCTTTTAGTTGCAATAAGATTTTTACCATTTGCAATTCTTATACATACTTCATTTTTTAATTCTTCCACTTTAGTCATATATTTTTCAATGTGTTTTCAATATGTTCTGTACAACCAGAATCCAAAATAAATATATTCTTTTTAATAGAATTGCAATTAAATGCAATGAAATTAATCTCATTATTTTCAACATTATTTGCTCTTTCGTTATGGTAGTTATTTCTTCGGTTAAAATTTCTTCGATTGAAATTACCTCTATTAAAATTTGCTCGATTAAAATGACCTCTTCCCCTGAAATTTGGAAACTTTTCTTTCTTTGGACAGTCCATGGCTTTGTGTCCTTTTTAACCACATTTATAACATATAATGGAAAATGCTTTAAATGTATTTGTATTTGTTGCTTTCAATTCTGCATCTAATAATCTAGACTTTACAAATTCTACCGTTAAGTCAGTATTCATAGTTTCCAGAGCAGTTATAACTTGTTCATAAATTTCATTTATAGTAATTAATAAATGACATACTTTGTCTGATTCATCCATTTTCATACCAGCTATTTCTAATTCTCTTATTATTGTATCAAATTTTAAAAAGTGATCCTCTAACTTTTCGTTAACTCCACATTTCAATGACAATAATTTTCTCTTTAAATGTAATTTATTAAATACACTTTTCCTTTCAAAAATGTTTTGCAACGTCTCCATCATTTCTTTTGCTGTTTTTGCATCTTTCAAATAATCTATATGTTTATCTGTAACACATTGGACTATAACAGATTTTGCTTTGGCATCTTTTTCTTTAAATAGCTTTTTCAACAATTCATCCGTAATTTCTTCAAAACATTTATTTATAACTTCTGAAACACATCTTTCTTCTAATAACATTTTTATTCTAAATTTCCAATTCTGAAAATTTTCTGGTGTTAATTGTGGTAAATTTTGAAGTAATGACATTATTTATCTTTTCTTATTATATTTATTTATAAACAACTTTCTTAATTACTGCGTGCTCCTGGGCCCATAACCTGATGAATATAAATTATTTAATGTCAATGAAAGGTCACTTATTATATATACCACAATATTTTTATTATAATATTTTTATACATGTCAAACTATATATATATATATTTTATTATTATTAATTCTTTTATTATCAAAGCACACTAACAGAATCGAACCGATTTACGTTATAATAATAAAAAAGTGATAATTTCCACCATGACTTATTTAAGTCGACTTCAAAACAACGAATCCCATTACTTATTGGCATCATCAAAAATTCTTTGTATTATTCAATAAGGCCGATTGCCAATAAATATTTTTGTATTGGAACACCCGTCCTATGTGAGCGGATTTTTTCCGTTGCATTAAATATTGCAATTGACGAAAGAAGTCGCCTAGATCCAGAACGATTAGGCAGGTAAATTAATCCTTAAAAATCACTTGACTTAAGATATTGAGACATGTAATAATTTATTTAATTCAATAAACAAATATAATTTATTTATTATTTTATTTCTTGATTGTAAGTTTGCATAATAACTAACAAAAATTCGGTTTACAATTCGATTAATCGAGAATCGATTCTAGTGCATCACATTTCATATAAATATTCTCTGCATGTAAAATCCAATTAATATTTCTTTTAAACTTCTCATTTACCTAGGCATTTACTTTTTTTATGACGTTTATGGATATTCTATTACATTATTTGAATGGTACTATACGTATAACAATTTTATTTTTATTTTATATATCTTAAATTTCAAACTATGCATATACATTAAGCTTAATAATTTGTCAAAATAAAGTATATTCGTGTGTTACATGATATGTTTTATTATAATTATTGTAGTAGTATGGTATGAGCCCGGTAGAGGGCAGGTGAGTGCGAATGTGTTGTAGATGGCGAGGAGCATAGAAAAGAGAGGTAGAATAGAATGCGCTCTCTTTAACAATCAGGCGGCTTTTTTGAACCGTCGATACTAGCGCTATGTGAGTGTAAAAGGAACTAAATATGTCTCGACCGGTAATATAAATGTCCTTAAAAGGGAAGCAAAAGTATTGTTTAATTTAAAAATAATCAATTTATAATTATTTATGATATGTATTAAACTGCTTTTTATTTTGCGAGTGAAAAAGTTTGCGAAACAAAGGTACACATATATCATAAATAAGTATAAACTGATTTTTTTCAAATTAAACATAAATATTTGAACTGGCAAACAGGTATAAATAACAATAAATTCAAATAAATTCAGTTTATATTCATATATTTATATTATGCTTACCAAAAATAAACCTAATTAAATATAAAAGTTAATTCGTAAGATTAAGTACTTAACTAAAATAAATATATTTTGCCTTAATGTGTAAAATTAATAAATTTTAAATAAATTAAGGGCCAGGTTCTGGGCTCCGGGCTCTGTACACATATTTTGGGTGCAGAGAGCTGCAAGTCAAGAAAGGTTATGGCGTCATCGAGAGAACTCGAAAAATTTTCCGTTCACGAAAACCCTGCGACTGTTTCGACGCGCTGGCAGAAGTGACTGCGATCCTTCCAATATTTTATTCTTACGAAACCGGCAAATACGTCGAGTGAAGCGAAAAAAGCGTGGCTTTTTCATCTCGCCGGTCAGGAAGTTCAGGACATCGCCGAGACGCTTACTATCAATGTGCCCGCGGGAGGGGATGTGTATGAGATCACCGTTGCTGCATTGAACGTGCATTTTTCGCCACCGGTAAACGTCCCCTTCGAACGGTATTCATTTCGCAGCATGTCGCAGAGCTCAGGTGAGAACATTGATCAGTATGCTGTCCGTCTCAGAAATCATGCAACAAACTGTTCGTTCGGAAGCATGCTTGACGAAATCATTCGCGATCAGATAATTGAAAAGTGCAGCTCGGGAGCTCTCCGTAGAAAACTTCTCGAGAAAGGGGCAGAGTTGACTTTCGCAAGAACCTTGGAGATAGCAAGATTGTGGGAAGCAGCGAATTCCCAGGCGTTGGCCATGGAATCGCCCTCGGTCATTGACGGAGACGAAAGGCAGGAGGCAGTAAACAAAATCGGCACGAGGAAAAAGTTTAAAAACAAGACAGGCCGCGATAAAAAAGTCAAATGCTATAGGTGCGGCAGAGAAGGACATCTAGCCAACGACGATACCTGTCCGGCGGCAGATCAGAAATGCCGGAAATGCGGCCTGGTCGGTCATTTCGGCGCGGTTTGCAGAACGCATCAGAAGTCTCAAGAGGGCTATGAAAGGAACAGGGAAAAGGCCGCGAATTCAGGAAAAAAAGAAGAATGATAAAGTTCGTCAGGTGGAGCAGAGCAACGTGGAAAGCTTCGACGAAGATGAAGAAGTGTTTATGGTCAGTGCGGTGATTGATTACGCAACGGACGAAGAAGTAGCGTCGTTGGAACTAGGAGGCATCGCAGCGCGTATGACGATTGACTCGGCGGCAACTTGCAATCTCATCGGCAAGTCAGAGTGGTCTCGCCTCAAAGACAGGGGCATCGAGTTTAAGCTGTACCAGTCTCGCAAGAAAATTTACAGTTACGGCGGGAAGAAGCCACTGAGGCTCCTGGGTGCGTTTACTACATGTATCAAGCTGGTCGGTGATAACAAGAAGGCTACCACAGAGGTCGTGGTTCTCGACGAAGCTGTCGGACGAAAACGAATCCCGCTGCCAAACATTGAAGAGTCGCTGGAGGGATTCGACGGTAGCGCTTTCTTCAGCAAGCTCAACATCAGATGGGGCTTCTACCAAATAGAATTGAAGAATAAATCACGCTCTATCACTACGTTCAGCACTCCGTTTGGCCTCTTCAGGTTCAAAATTCTCATTTTTTGTTTGAGCTACGCGCCGGAGGTGTTTCACGAAATCATCGCACAGATTTTGCAAGGGTGCGAAGGTACGTTCAACTTTATGGATATTTTTATCCACGGCAAGACAATGGAAGAACACGATGCTCGTATACGCAAAGTATTGTCAGTGCTGAGAGAGCGGAGACTCACGCTAAACAAAGATAAGTGCGAATTTGGTAAAACAGAAATTATATTTTGGGACATCATGTCTCGCAAAAAGGAATTCGCCCAACAAAGACAAATCAACAAGAGTTTCTACAGCCGGGAAACTCAGAGGAGGTGAGGAGCTTTCTGGGCACAGTAAACTTTTCGGCAAGGTTTATACCGAACTTCTCGTCGATCTGCGAACCTCTGCGAAAGCTAACGCGGAAAAATACTGCGTTTCATTGGGGCAGCCAACAGCAAGCAGCTTTTCAAAAGCTAAAAGAACTTATGGCTCGACCGGAAGTGTTGGGGTTTTACGATGTCAGTACTAGAACTCAAGTCATCGCTGATGCTAGCCCTGTGGGTCTAGGAGCGGTTCTCGTTCAATTCCAGAAGGACGATCCAAGGGTCATACGATACGCCAGCAGAGCTTTAACAGACGTCGAAAGGCGTTATTCGCAAGGGGAAAGAGAGGCTTTAGCTATAGTCTGGGCGTGCGAGAAACTGCAAATTTATCTTATCGGCAAGGAGTTCGAGCTGATTTCAGACCACAAACCCCTGGAGGTAATTTTCGGACCAAAGTCGAAGCCTGGTGCCAGAGTGGAACGGTGGGTTCTCAGGATGCAAACCTTCAATTACAAAATCGTCTATAGTCCTGGCAAAACAAACATCGCAGACGCGCTGTCCCGTTTGTTGGACACGAACATTGTCGCGAACGACGACGGAGAGACCGAGTATTTCGTTCACGCGGTAATCGAGGCGGCGGTTCCGAAGGCAATGTCAATGAAGGAAATCGCTGAAGGCACCGACGCTGACGAGGATCTCACGCGTTTGAGAGAAAGCTTGCGAACGGGTATCTGGACTAAAGAACAAAGGAAGTACGAGGTAATTCAAGACGAACTTGGAGTCATCGACGGCGTTATTTTACGTGGAACGAGGATCGTCCTACCGAAAAATCTTCACGAGCGGGCATTGGAGATCGCCCACGAGGGTCACCCGGGCATCGTGGCAATGAAACGGAGGCTTCGCGTCAAGGTTTGGTGGAAGGAGATCGACAAACAAGCGGAGGCTTGGGTGAAGTCATGCCACGGCTGCCAGCTGGTTGCTCAGTCTGATGCGCCAGAACCAATGAAAAGACAGCCGCTGCCCGAAGCTCCCTGGCAGTTCGTCGCAATGGATTTCCTCGGCCCACTCAGTTTGGTCCGCCGGAATCTCTGATAAATGATAACGGCAGAACTTTCATCGATGAATCTTTCAAACAATATCTCGAGGATTACGGCGTCAAATTACGTTACTCCACGCCGCTGTGGCCTCAAGCAAACGGTGAAGTCGAGCGTCAGAATCGGTCCATTCTGAAACGCCTGAAAATCGCTCAAGCTACGGGAGAATGCTGGAGAGAAGAGCTGCTGAGGTTTTTGGAAGCATACCGGACGACACCGCATACGGTCACGGGCGTTCCTCCGGGCGATCTCTTGCTCGGCCGTATAGTAAGGTCGAAGCTCCCGAGTTTCAACGATCGCTTAATCGATTATCATCTTGATGAAGAGATCAGGGACAGAGACACGTTGAGAAAAGAAGCCGGCAGACAGTATGCGGATAGAAGACGTCACGCTAAGGTCAGCCCTGTCGAAGTAGGCGATACAGTTATACTGCGGCAACCACGAGTGAACAAGCTGTCCACACCCTTCGCCGCTACCCCTTTGAAAGTCATTCGGAAGGACGGTAACGCTGTTTCGGTACTGTCGCCGGCGGGCAAGGTCTATCGCCGCAATACTACGCATGTAAAACGCTATGTGCAACGCAGAGTCCCGCACGCCCGAGTACGAGTCAGCCAGTCTTCGAAGAGCTCGAGCCTGTTTCAGTGGACGGTCCGTGTGTTCCGGGGTCAACCGTGAACCTTTCGGACGCAGCAGCCGAACAATCTCAGGAGAGCGGCAATGCGCCGCTGGTCGAGCGAGCGATCGCTAGGCCCAGCTCAGCACGGAGTCAGCAACCAAAGAGGGCAACGAATGCGCCTGATTACCTTAAAGATTATATTCGTAAAGTCAGTTACGGAACTAATCGCGATTAACCAAAGTTTAGTCATTCCAAGTTTTGTTATTTTCAAATCTATTTTGTTTTGTTGTTTGTTAATTTTTGAGAGAAAAGAATAGTTGTAGTAGTATGGTATAAGCCCGGTAGAGGACAGGTAAGTGCGAATGTGTTGTAGATGGCGAGGAGTACGCCAGGAGATACGACAGTTAATAAAGTGTGACAATAAAAAGTAAATTCGTCTCCGTTTATTGCAGTTTATTGAATTCCAGATCCTACAATTATCATTACCTACATTATAAGATGAAGAAAATATTTTATATATTTTATTATAAATATATTTGATATCATTATAACAAATTAAATGTAATAATTTAAATATAACAATAAACCAAAAGTAACTAACAATATTGAACTGGGTGAGACAACGGTGAATAAACTTAAATATAGTACGAAGCAAAAGTTAGTATAGGCTGGATAAATTTATTATAATGCGCACGAACTTCACGGATGGTGCGTAAGATTTTCCAGTACTTTCTTTTAGTTTCTATCTTTTTTATTTAGTTTAAACTATACCCGTATTTAAAGAGTTATTAATTTTTGCTCTCTATCTATGGTTATTATTATGAAAACATTGTGAAAAGTCAAACTGACGTTTTATATTTTTGCTTGCTGCGCCATCTGTTGGCAAGTGATGGATTCATATATTCCCGCCAACCGCCATTTTGAGCGGCTTGCATATTATGATGTTGCACTTTAGAGTTTTGCAAAATGCTGTGTAATTCAAAAGCAGGAACTGCGTTTTAGGGTGTTGGATATTGTTGTGTGAATTTTAGCACACATGCATTTTATGTGTCTGCATAAGGATATGTTTGAAGAATTTGATGTAGTGCACCAGTCTACATCTAGTGAGAGATAGATGAAACACTAAGATCTCCATTTTAGGACGATGACCAAATTGATGTATGACTAGTATAAAGAAATATTTTATGGTGAAATAAAAGGCAGTGTATGCGGATTATGAATTTCTGACGCTACCCGTTTGAATGATTATGTGGATGAATATTATGCTGCTGTATATTAGGTGGTATGCATATTAGGTGGCACGCGTATTATGTGAATGAATATTATGCTACTGAATATTAGGTGGCATGCATATTATGTGCTTGAATATTATGCTGCTGGATATTAGGTTGTTGACTGATTATGCGATTGAATATTATGTTGATATATATTATGTAGTATGAATATTAGGCTGTTGAGGATGCACCCTTTCGCTCCACATAAAATTTTTTTTCTTGAAACGCCGGAATATTTACCCATTATGTCATACTCGTGAGCGGCAGGAAGACATTTTCTGCCGCAGCTAAACTAAAGAAATTCCTTGATTTTAACGACAGAAAAATCAAACTTAACTGTTTCTCTTGATTCTGATATGGTATAGCTTTTTATATACAATTTTTCGCTTTCACCATTATGCCAGTTTATGCCACTTATATATCAATATATTCTAGAGTCATGACGAATTAGAAGTGTCATTTAATCTATGATTTATATGCATAAAAATATTTCCTAATGTCTATAAATGCACCAGAAAACCGTATTTTCCGTCCCACTGAATTAATTATGTTATTTTAACTCTTCAAATTTCTTACTTTCCGTGTTTCTGTGGCATATTCCTGATCGATATGCTTCTTTCTTTTCGTGAATCAACTATTTCTGGAGCAAGTTCTTTTACATAAAATTTCTTTACTATTGGAAACACCCATTGAACAAACTCGTCATCAATTTTTATTGTCTGTACTTCTATAAACTGAAGTGTCCAAATAATAAAATCTCATTCCTTTCGTCCAGTTATGAATTCTATTTTGATGAAATGTTTGAGGTTAGAAATGAATTACTTTCTATAATCGTATAATTAGATACTTTTATGTTGAAAATATCGTTTATTGAAAGATAAATAATACATTTCAACATTACACATAATCCTGTTCCACTAGTATGCTCTCCTAAAACTGACAAAATATTTTATAAAAAAAAGGACCCATGACTTTGAATATTATAATATAATATAACACGAAAAACAAAACTAGGCATATTTCAAACCACAAATTATGAAATACTTATATATTTTCATGTATAACGCTATCCAGTAAATCTTGACACACATGATTATGACAGCTGTCATTCTACCAGATCATTTTAACGCTGAGTGTATGTGAAACAGTAGTAGCGTTCGATTTGCAAACAATCTCACCTCAGTTCATTTCAACTGAGTTGAGATTGTCTGAAATTTTTTTTTTTTTTTTTTTTTTTATTTGTTACTTTAATTTACCACTAGCCTATAGGGCTAACCAGCAAATTTGATAATTGTACAATAATGTAATAGGTATATACATATCATGTGTTGAAGTCGCCATCCAGTGATGGTTCTTCTTATTATGAATTTTCTTTGTAGATGGCTTACAAGTCCAGAGGTTTTTTTCTGTTTAATCTTCTTACGTCTTCCGCATTATTCAGTAGGTTGATAGCTAAATTGTTCGGGTGGTTATTAAGTCTTTTCTCATATTTTTCTGAATAATATTGTGTCTGCTCTTTTATCGTTTTTACATTTAAGTCATTATGGAGTGAATTGTTAGTTACATACCAGGGAGCATTTGCGATTATCCGTAAGGTTTTATTTTGTATTCGTTGTATTTTATTAGTATTTGATTGTTTCGCACAGCCCCATAATTGTATGCCATAGGACCATATAGGCACAATTATTGTTTTATATAAAAGAATTTTGTTTGATAGAGTTAGTGTAGATCTTCGACCTATTAACCAGTATAATTTTTTTATTTTAATGTCAGTTTGTTTTCTTTTTGCTTGTAGATGGTACATCCATGTTAATCTTCTGTCGAGTGTCATTCCTAAATATTTTACTTTGTTATTTTGTGGGAGAGGTTTATTGTTAAGATTCACTTCCGGGCATGTGTCTCTTTTCATTGTGAAAGTTATGTGTGTTGACTTATCTTCGTTTATTTTTATCCGCCATATTTTTGCCCATTCTTCGATTTGTTGAAGTGAATTTTGCAGTAGCCTGGAAGCTTCGTTGGGATTTTCATCTGTTGCCAATATAGCAGTATCATCTGCGAAAGTTGCTATAGTAGTATTTTCGTCATATGGTAGGTCCGCAGTGAACAGGAGATATAACATAGGTCCAAGTACACTCCCTTGGGGAACGCTAGCTTTGATGGAGTATATTTGGGAATGATAATTTTCGCATACTACTTGGAAGTGTCTATCTGTGAGGTAAGATTTCATTAGTAGGTAGTATTGGGATGGTAATTTTTCTTTTATTTTGCATAATAATCCTGGATGCCAGACTTTGTCAAAGGCTTGACTGACGTCCAAGAATGCAGCCGAACAAAACTTCTTCTCTTCTAGTGCTCTTTCTATCTCTTTAGTCACTCTGTGTACTTGCTCTACAGTCGAATGTTGATTTCTGAAGCCAAATTGGTGCTCCGGGATTAAATTATTATCTTCCATTTCATATTTTAATCTTTTCAGGATTAGTTTTTCAAGAACTTTAGCGAGGCATGGAAGTAGGGAGATTGGTCTGTACGATTTAGGTTCATGTTCTGGTTTGCCTGGTTTTAGTATTAATATTATGTGAGAGTGCTTCCAGATTAGAGGGAAGTATTGGATTCTTAATATTGCGTTAAATATATGTTTTATGATTGTGATTGTTTTATCAGACAGATTTTTTAGTATTATTGGTGTGATGAGATCGTGTCCAGGTGCTTTTTTATTGTTTAGGAATTTTATTTCGTTCACAATTTCTTCAGTATTAAGATTCGAAATTGGTAGTGATAGTTGCAGTGGTATATTTAATTGCGCAAGTATTTTATTCTCTTCATTATCTGTAACTTGTGACGAGTTGGGTTTGAATGTTTCTGACAGATGTTGTCTGAAATGAGTTGATATTTTTTCGATGACAAATCGAACGGGTTTTGACAGGTCTGAACTGAGTCGGTTACGTGACGAACGTTGTAGTATCATTTCGCTTGATGTTTTTGTTGGCAGTTAGCTGTGAGACATGATTTATAATAACATGTACAATTTAAAGAAAAATTAAATAACTTCCAAATATTCAAACTACAAACAAAACATAACGAATTCTACCCCCACTCTAACTGAGTAGAAAATCTCAGTACGCACCAGTGAAATAGGTAGTGCAGCATCGGCAAGGGGGGAAGTGAGTGTCTCACTTGATCTCAGTTGTGTCAGTGCAAATAGAACAGCACAAAAAAGCTGTCAAACTGAGGTGAGGTGAGATTAACTGAGATTTGGTGCAAATCGAACGCTACTAATAATAGTAGCCAGATAAATTTTAGAAAAATCTCTTTTACCGACCAAAAAAATCTGTAGAAAACTGTAGAAAATCTGTAGATCTAAAATAGGTAATTATCTATATGAAAAACACGTAAATAAATAAATTTATTATTGTTATATATATCATCACGCCTTCTACCCATTACTGGGTGTGGCACTCTGCCAAAGCAGATCTCGGTAAGTGATATATTTTGCGCGTGATGTGCGGTTACCAGTCGTCAAATCACATCCCCCAAAGATATTAGTGGCGGAGGAGCCACAGGTGTAGCTTTTGAAATTATGAAAATTGTTTGTCGCCTGTAGGAATCGAACCAGGGTTCTCAGGATCCACATGCCGACTTCATACCATATATGTATATATATATATTTAAAATTATCTGTAGAAATTTCAATTAAGTCTGTAGATCTGTAGACAGGTGTGATTATCTGTAGATCTACAGATAAATATGTGGATCTGGCAACACTGATGTGAAAGCCCACATCACATATGGAGAATGAGAATTTCGCGAAATAGCAATAACAAATTCAAATTTCAAAAAAATATTTCATATATTTCATCTTATCCAAATTAAGAAACAAGTAGTACTCCATAATCTCTGAATATTCAGCTTTTTGATATGTGTATGAACAAGAATGTTTAATCTTTATAATAGAAATAAATTGGAATTGAAGTGTAGATCATATCAAAATTTTAGATCTGATTTTCTCAAAAATCCTTCCTACGATTTTGATTTTAAAAAAATGTATATTTAAGAATATGGTTCCCTATAACTCAGAAAATTTTTATCCAATTTGAATTTACAGTTTTGGAAAAAGACCAAAAAATACACGAAAAAGTCTTGTTTTGGGCGGTTTTTGGCATATTTTATTTTTTTGCTCCAAAACAGTAAATTCAAATTGAATAAAAATTTACTATATTATAGAAGACAATATTGTTAAGAACAGAGAATTTTTTTATTAAAATCGTAGGAAGCATTTTTGAGAAATAAATTCAAATTTTGTGTGTAATTTCTTTCAATATTTGTACATAACATTAATGATATTTAGTTTATTACCATACTTTAAAGTTTTGGCTTCAAAATTATATACAATACTTAATAAGTTTCATTCATAATAAGAATAATATTTCCTTTCAAAGAGATCAAGGCAAATCATCGTTCTGATACTAGTTTCAGATCAAATGCTTAAGGTGAAACATACGGGCTGAAGTTCGTCAACCAACAATTTGTTATCGTGTATGTAAGGTTTCTTGCGGTCCTGACAAAAATGTAGATTTGACCAATCACAAAATATCTGTATAGAATAGTGGAAGGAGTACTGGAGCGCGTTTAAAAACTATACAAACTTGAAGATTTTCAAGAACATTATTTAAAATCACAGGAAATATTTCTATATGATGTCAACACAATAAAAACTAAAATTTAATAAAATACAGTATTTTATTTGATACTATAATATAAAAATAAAAACATTTTTATTTCAGTTATACAAGCATATATAATAGTATATTATTTTATAAGGAACTAAAGTGATACTTTTTGTGCACTCGTCCTTTAACTACAGATGAAGCACAAAAAGTCACTTTCACTGCACATAAAGTATACCATTTTTTCTTCAAATGCCGGAATATTTACCCATTATATCATATAATTTCTCTGACTCACGTGAGCGGCAGAAAATATCTTTCTGCTCAAGAAATTCTTTGCTTTTAAAGAGCGTAAGAAAAAGTATTTCACAGAAAAATCAAACTGTAACTGTTTCTATGGATTCTGTGACATATTCCTGATCGACATACTTCTTTCTTTTCGTGAATCAACTATTCCTGGAGCAAGTTCTTTTACATAAAATGTCTTTAATATTGGAAGCATTCATTTAACACTCTTCATCCATTTTTATTGTCTCTATTTCTGTAACCTGATGTGTCCAAATAATAAAATCACATTTCTCTCGTCCTGTTATGAACAACTGGCCTTGTATTTGGTAATAATAATTGTGATTCGTCTTTAATTTTAACTTATCACTATCTAAAACAGAACAGAAGTTTTTTATTTTAACAGCAGCTTCTTTTGGTGACAAATGTCGAGCTGTGTATGAACATTTTGATCAACTAAACCATCTGGCGAAGCAGCTAAATATCCTGCATTAGGTTCTAAATTTACAAATAAACCACATGGTGTTACTGTAACTCCAGTTACCTGCTCTTAAACTTGTATTGCCACAGATTCTCTAGTTTTACCCCAATCAGTTGCTGCAGTTGTAATATTTCGAACGTAAAGCATTCTTTCTACAAGTGGTCCAGCTGGAAGTTTACACACTTCACCAAAGTTTGAAGTGATTAATCTATGCTTCCTTTCCTCCATCCATAACATGTTTTCAGATTGTCCACGCATTTTTATTTCCAACTCATTGCGCTTGTTGATATCTACACTTAACATTGCTATTAATTTATAGTAAAATTAGGTAAAAAATACTTGCAATATAAAAATATAAATAAAGCGAAAGTAGACTTCGTTTATGGAATGTATAGTTTATTCCTGGGCAACATTTCGATAGTTCTGTTCTGATGTATTTACTTTGTCAGCCTAATCTTATTAAGACAGTGTCCGCTTCAAAACTGTTAAATAAAGCTTTAATATTAATAAATAAACACTTATAAATACAATTCTACTTACCTTACATACATTTGACGTTTGAGGTTAAAACTATATCCAAAAACTTTATTATTACTTTATTATTTTGTAAAACTTGATTATTTTGCAAACAACATATAATATATTCACTATTATTATCATTAATACTCAATCTTAAAACATTTTTACATATCTGGTAGCCAAATTTAATTTAGACTGAAAGTTCGATACTTGAGTGTACATCATACGTCATCAAAAATCCGAATCACACAACGAAAACTCATGATTCAAGAACACCAACAATAAATCTATGCAAATTTGAATTTCAACAATTAATTTCTTACGAATGTCATTATATAGATAAATATAAAGCAGTGTATTACTTTCTTATAACATTGTAGTTCATGAATAAATACTATTTAAGAGCAAATAAATCATGAAAATATATGAAAAAAATTATATAAATGAAGCAGCCAAATTCACAATTTTGAGTCAGATTTTCTCAAAATTGGGCCCTACGTTTTCAATAAAAAAAATATGTATATTTAAAATTAAGATAGTCTATAACCCAAAAAAAAATCAGCCAAATTAAACGTAACACTTTTGAGAAAAAAAAGAAAAACTCTGTTTTTCATGGTATTTTGGCCTATTTGATTTTTTTGCTAAAAATTGTCGTGTTTAATTTGGCTGAAAATTTCATCAGGCTTAGTCTGTCGTATTTATAATTTACTGTATTTTTTATATTGATATCGTAGGACCCATTTTTGAATAAATTCAAATTAAATTTGGTGTGATATATAATTTATTTTCTTTTATTATATGAAAGATATGTCAAATTAGTAATATTATTATAAAACTTTGAACCTTAGACTACAAGAATATGTACAATAAATAATATGTTTCATATATAATAAAAAAGATATTTTATTTCAAATAGATCGAGGCAGATCGTCATTTCACCATTGTTCTGTTGTTATCTTCAGCCCGTATGGTTCACCTTAAAGCCCCTGGCACATATAGCGTCAAAACTCCGAGTCTACCAGACTCGGAGTTTTGACTGCCAAAAATAGAAACGCCTCTATTTTCAGCAGTCACGACTGCCGAAAACCAACTTCATTATGATGCTGGTTTTTTCCATATATTCCTTTGTTGTTTGACGTATGAATTATTATTGTTTATGTTTTTGTTTGATTTTTGTACATTTTTATAGTTAAATTCATTTACTTTATACATAGTTAGAAACTTTTAAGTTTTCATATTTCATTTATAATTCAAGTCATTTTTTTAAATTTATTTTTTTGTTTTATATATCCTAATTTATAGTTTTTATATTTCTTAATAATCGACAAACATTTTAAATAATATATTTAAGTTTTTATATTTCATTTATAGTTCATGTAATTTTTATTTAATTTAATTTTTTTCTTTTATATTTCGTAGTTTATAGTTTTTATATTTCTTAATAGTCGATAAATATTTTAAATAATACAAATTAACAAATAACACGTTAAAATTAACAAATATTTATTTCTGACTGTCAGAAACACCGACTCTATATGTGACACCCGTTTTGGACGTGACTCTCAGTTTTTCAGCAGTTTGTAGCAGACTCGGAGTCTTGACGCTATATGTGCCAGGGGCTTAAGGTGAAACATTCGGCCTGAAGTTCGTTAATCAACAATTTGTTATAGCGTAAGTAGGGTTTCTTGTGGTCCTAACAAGAATGTGGATCAGTACAGAATAGTGAAAAAAGTATTGGCGCGCGTTTAAAAACTATACAAACTTGAAAATTTTCAAGAAAATTATTTTAAATCACAAGAAATATTTCTATATGACGACAACACAAAAACTAAAATTTAATAAAATATAGTATTTTATTTGATATTATAATAAAAAAAATTAAAAATTTACTTACAATTTTATTTCAATTATAAATAAAATAAATAAATAAATAAATATATCATCACGCCTTCTACCCATTACTGGGTGTGGCACTCTGCTAAAGCAGATCTCGGTAAGTGATATATTTTGCGCGTGAAGTGCGGTTACCAGTCTTCAAATCACGGCCCCCAAACATGTTAGTGGTGGAGGAGCCACAGGGATAGCTTTTTCAAATTATGAAAATTTGTCGCCCGTGGGAATCGAACCAGGGACCTCAGGATCCACAGGCCGACTTCATACCACTGAGCTAGCCATCCCATAAATTATACATAATCATATATAAAGTATATTATTTTATAAGGAGTTAAAGTGATACGTTTTGTGCACTCGTCCATCAACTGCAAATGCTATACAAAACGTCAATTTCACTCCACATAAAATATGCTATTTTTTCTTCAAACGCCGGAATATTTACCCATTATGTCATATAATTTCTCTGCCACTCATGAGCGGCAGAAAAACATTTTCTGCCTCAGGTGAACTAAAGAAATTCCTTTATTTTAACGAGCGTCAGGAAGAGTATTTGACAGAAAAATCAAACTTTAACTGTTTTTATAGATTCTGATATAGTATAGCTTTTTATATACAATTTTTCGCTTTCACCATTATGCCAGTTTATGCCACTTATATATCAATATATTCTAGAGTCATGACGAATTAGAAGTGTCATTTAATAAATGATTTATATACGTAAAAATATTTACCAATGTCTATAAATGCACCAGAAAACCGTATTTTCCGTCCCACTGAATTAATCAGGTTATTTGAACTCTTTTAAAATTTCTTACTTTCCGTGTTTCTGTGGCATATTTCTGATCGACATGCTTCTTTCTTTTCGTGAATCAACTATTTCTGGAGCAAGTTCTTGTACATAATATTTCTTTACTATTGGAAACACCCATTGAACGAACTCCTCATCAATTTTTATTGTCTGTACTTCTATAAACTGAGGTGTCCAAATAATAAAATCTCATTCCTTTCGTCCAGTTATATGAATTTTATTTCGATCAAATTTTTGAGGTTAAAAATGAATTACTTTCTATAACCGTATAATTAGATACTTTTATGTTGAAAATATCGTTTATTGAAAGATAAATAATACAGTTCAATATTCCACATAATCCTGTTCCACTACTATGCTCTCCTAAAACTGAGAAAATATTTTATCATAAAAAAGTACCCATGACTTTGAATATTATAACACGAAAAACAAAACTAAACATATTTCAAACCACAAATTCTGAAACATTTTTAAATATATCATGAATCATGACAGCTGTCAAAACGCCAGATCATTTTTGCACTGAGTGTACACCAAAGCCTTCTTCAATAGATTAAAATGAGAATTTTGCAAAGTAGCTTGAACAAATTCAAATTTCTAAAAAATATTTCATATATTTAATCTCATCCAAATGAACAAACAAGTAGTACTACATAATCTCTAAACATTCAGCTTTTTGTTATGTGTATGAACAAGAATATTTAATCTTTATAATACAAATAAATTAAAATTGAAGTGTAGGGGAGCATGGTATCAAAATTTTAGATCTAATTTTCTCAAAAATGCTAGGAACGATTTTATTTAAAAAATTCTATATATTTAAGAACATGGTCCTCTACTACTCAGAAAATTTTTATCCTATTTGAATTTACAGTTTTGAAGAAAAAACAAAAAATACACAAAAAAGTCCTGTTTTGAGCCATTTTTCGCATATTTTATTTTTTTTCTCCAGAACTGTAAATTCAAATTGGATAAAAATTTTCTGAGTTATAGAGGACCACATTCTTAACAATACAGAATTTTTTAAATAAAATCGTTCCTAGCATTTTTGAGAAATAAATTCAAATTTTGAGTGTGATTTCTTTCAATATTTGTACACTACATTAATGGTATCTAGTTTATTACCATACTTTGCAGTTTTGGCTTCAATATTATATACAATACTTATTAAGTTTCATTCATAATAAGAATAACATTTCGTTTCAAAGAGATCAAGGCAAATCATCGTTCTGATACTAGTTTCAGAACGCATGGTTCACCTTAAACTGTACTAAAACTACTAAGTATATAAAAAGTAACACGTAATAATAAACAGTAAACTAAAGTAAACAATTTTAACTAATTAAATTTAACAAAAATAGCCAAACAAACACGAACTCCCTATACAACGCAAGCTAAAACAGCAATAGATTGGAACAAATATGGCGTAGCCAATGAAAATGAAGACCACTATTGGCATCACTTTCATTGTAGGCACTCTAAAAATAGTGGAGTAAGATCACTGGCTTACATAGACCATCTAAAGTCTCACCTCCCTGCTTACATAGCTTTATTTTTGTTTACTTTTCTGACAATTGGCATTGTGAGAAGTCAGCCATTACTTAATTTAGTATTTGTTGTGGAAATTATTATTGATATAATGTATTTATTAATTATTACAAATATTTATTTTTATGTTATGTCATCTTTTTCAACAAAATTATAAGTTTTTAACAGTTTTTACAAACTTCGCAGTTTAAACTATATGTGTCACCTTAATATTATGTGATTTTGTTCATGTTTGAAATAAACAATAAAAGATTTTAAATATTTAAGATTTAATGTAAAATAAAAGCAATATAAAGTTTAGTTTATTAAACTTCATAATGTTATCCACTGAACTGTATACGGTCTTGTATCTTGAATTTCATTGTTCCCAATACTATCTTTAATCCAATCAATGGTAACATGGCGAGTGGAAGGACGCGAATTTCTCGGTGCTTCTTTTTCAATAACTGATCCTTCATTGTGAACCACGTGAGTTGCTGATTCCCATTGATATTCATTTAATAAGTCACCACCATAAGCTATAAAATGTCGTATAAGTTCTTCATTATTCTCTGTAACATTATACACAGGCAAGAGTTTTATATTTTTAAATATATCTGGGTAACGAATTAGAAAAGTAGCATTTTGATCTGTTTTTATTTTCGTTTTCTGTGAATCGCATTGATTATTTATATTTTTTGGCTTTACTTCCTTAATTTCATCTTTTTCAATTCCTTTAGTAAATTCTGCATAATTACTTATTGAATTTTTTCTAGGTTTGGATGGTCCTGGATCTGCATGCTCTTGTTTCAATTTTTTTGGTGATCTTAATTCCTTTACATCATTCTTCCTTTTAATGTTGTTAATCGATTGCGATGTTTCTTCATTGATTTTAAAATCTAATTTAACGTAATCATATAATTTATTTTGTTTGGGTTTGGCTAGTTGTTCATTAATATCATTATCAGCATCTTCAGTTTTTAATAAAGAACTGTAATCTGCAATTTCTTTAGAATTTTTGTATAACATTTTTAATTCTTCCAAACTTGTTGCAGTTTCCCAGGTTTTATCGGTTCGAATTCTTGTTACTCTTGGAAATCGGATGGAAATTCCGTTGGCTGTATGAACATCATGTTGAGTGAATTCGGCTCCTGTTATTTCCCAAACTGGCTGTTTTTTTGGATTATGGGCCAGAAAATCAGGAACCATCGTTTTTGTACATTTCAACCAGCTAGGAACTTTAGAAATGTCAGTACTAATTTTAACCATATCTAATTCAGTTTGAAGTTGCTCTAAAGTTTTATCATCATGGCCTGTGTGTACTTTAGTTACAGTACAAAATTTCTGTGTATCTTTATCATAACAGCCCATAAGAAAAATTGACATCATACCACCCTTTTTTCCAGTTCCATACCAAGCTCCCAATACAATTAAATCAGCGGAATCAGCCATTGCTCCACCTAATAAATAATCTTTCTTAACTTTTAACCAATGTCGTTTACCAGGTTCATAAATACTCATTAAATCTTTAAGTACAAGCCCTTCTAAACCCATATTTAAAACTTTAGCAATCATTGTTGCTAAATCTTTAGGTCTATGTATTTCTTCCGTTTCAGAAAACATGATGTGATTTTCTATTTCAATCATGTTTTCCTTTAAAATTCGGCGTCGTTCTTTAATCGGTTTGTGAGCAAGTGATTCGCCATTGTAATAAACACAATCAAAAACAAATAAACATACATTTGCGTTTTTAAATTCTTCTTTTTTGTGAACTCCAAGAGAACCAAAAGGAAGGGGTTTTCCACTTTGTGTGTCAATAAGTAAAACTTCGCTGTCCAGTATTATATCTCTTGCATGCGGAAATGCTTGAGGTATATAGTCTTTAAAGTGATTTACTTTATGCGGCAAAACAGCTTTTAAACTTCTAGAATAATATTTAAACTCTGAACCACGTTTATGAACTTGTACTCTTTCACCATCGTATTTAATTTCACTGTACATGCCATTTGGACACTTTTTCATGGCTTGTTCTACAGATTTACATGCTTCTGCTAACATGGGTAACACTGGTGTCATTATTTTAATAGTAGCTTTAATTTCCTTAGAATTAGAAGCTGAATTATCGTCTTGAAAATCAAATATTCTTTTTATAACTAATGATAAATCACGAGACGATTGGAATGCACTATAAGCATCAGCATGGACAGCATCTAAAACATGTTTAGCTCCTGCGTTCATTCTTAAATCGTTCTTTATTAAACGAATTATTATTTTTAAATCATTAGCAGTACATTTTTTGACTATTTTTTTGAAATGCTGTATTTGTTCATCTTCTTTTGTTAACTTTGATAGTTCTTCTAAGAAGTTATCAACTATTTGAATACTTAATAAACTTTTCTTGCATGGTTTAATTGAGTTGCTATTTTCGAAGAAATACAAAATGGTTTCTCCAACATCTCCTTGTTCTAAATGCTCAATCATTTCTTCGCGATTAGTTTCGAAAATAATACTAAATAATTTAATTAACTGTTTACTTTGTAAATTATATTTTCGTTTTATTACTCCTGGGATTAATAATCTAACCCATTGTATTAAACTACCTTTGAATCCTGTACCATCTGAACCTTTAGTAAACATCTTATTCATAATTGCAGATTTTTCTAAGTAACTACTTTCGTTTGTTACCTCTGCTACGAGACGCCGAAACTCTCGAAATAAATTATCTTTATGATTTTCATCAAGTTTTGCGACAATAGAAATATCATCTACTGATTTCTTTGCATCTTTGTGCAGCGGTACAGCCTTATCTTTCACTTTAGATCTCTTCGGTGAATATTTACATCCAAGTTTTTCAGCAACTTTCTTTTCCGACTCTTGAATAAGTTTAACAAGATCTTGTTTATCAGTTTCATCAAGGTCACTCCAGCCATCTATATCATCACTATCTTCTATTCTTTTGGTACTAGCTCGTTGATTTAGAAATTGTTCAAAAATACAATTAACATGATACCATTGCTTCATTAAACCTTCTCCAAAAGGATTAGAGACAAGTTTTGCTAATCGCAGCTCTTGAGCAACACAATTTTGTTTACATTTTTTACATTTTGCTCTACCTTGTTTCGCTCTTTCTATGGAAAATGGTTTGCCAACTTGTTTGTTTTCATCATCTGACATTTTCAAACTATAAAAATGCAAGAATTACCTAATACATATATACCAATAATTAATTAAAATACTCACATGGGTGTTGTTGTGTATGTACCGTTCTTGGTTTTGTCTTTTCGAACATTGACAGTATTGACATTGACGTTTCAAAAGTTTGGTTAAAGTTCTCCAATTACATGCTGATGTGGTGTTGGAAACATGCAAAATTTCTAACATTTACCTAGATATATCTTTGATTAAAATGGATAACAATGAAAAGGAAGAAATAATGAATAATAATATTACACATTGCAAGCATTTTGTATTACGTAAAAAACGATTTTGCCGTATGACGGTTAAATTTGGTTTTGATTATTGTGGAGAACATGAACCAAAATCAGAAGATTCATCAAATTCACGAATTCGAATACCTTGCCCACTTGACAATAAACAGTTAATAATAATGGTATATTAAGGTTTTATTTAAATTATTCATAAATGTTATTTTTACAGCACATGTTTTGCAAGTAAGCTGGAAACACATTTGAAGAAGTGTAATGCTCAAAGAACTGCATCAGAATCATATTTAAAAACAAACGTAAATGTTGAAGAAGATGAAGATTACTCATTATATGATAATAGACAATTGTCAAAAATACCTGCAAATAAAATATTGCAAGTTATAAATAAGATTAACGAGTTACATAAAGGTAATTCTCCTACACTTGTTTGGTATACATGGTTTTTGGAAATATATATTGTACTTACTTACTTAATCCTGAAGCCTGTTTACATTTCGGTGTAAGGCTGATTTATTATTATTATTAATGTATATAATGAAAACAATACTGATTTTTATAGATATCATTAGAGAAATAGTAACAAAGAAAATTTTAAATCATGAAGTTCTAACAGAAGAAATAAATAAATCAGAATACGGAAATACAACCAAAAAACATCTTCGGCAAATGTCATCAATAATTGAACATTTAAACAATGCGAATTTGTTAAAACGGGGAACATGTTATGTAGAATTTGGTGCTGGTAAAGGACAACTAAGTTTCTGGTTGTCAAAAGTAATTGAACCAATACAAAATTCATCTATTCTGCTAATTGAACGAGCTTCCTTGCGACATAAAATGGACAATAAACTAGATAAATCAAAGAACAACATTCATCGTATAAGAGCTGACATTGCAGATTTAATATTAAATGAAGTAGATATAATTAAAGAAAGTAAAAGAGTTGTTGGGGTTACTAAACATCTTTGTGGAGAAGCAACAGGTTTAATAATAATACATATTTTATTTTGTTCGCTTGCTTTATTTCATATCATTTTCTATGTAGATTTAGCATTAAGATGCTTAATTAACGGAATGAATCAAGGAACAAATATACAAGGTTTAGTTATGGCTTTCTGTTGTCACCACCGATGTCATTGGTCGAATTATATTGGAAAACATTTTTTTAAGGTAGGATTACAAAATCAAATACAATATGCACGTAAGTAGTTTTTATTATTTTAAACATGTTATAGATTCATCATTTATCAAGGACGGATTTTGATATAATTTGTGGATTAGTTAGCTGGGCAACTTGTGGCAGTGGTCTAAGCCGAGAAGCAAGAAAAAAATTGGAAAATGATATAAAGGAAAACCACGAAGGCAGTGTTCCTCAAGTCAGGTATTTTATGAGATCTGGAGTTGTTATCATAAATTATTATTTTATTTTTATAGAGACGAGGAAATTAATCTTTCAAGAGAAGAACGAGAACTAGTTGGAAAAAAATGTAAACTATTAATTGATTATGGCCGAATGTTTTATTTACAACAACATAATTTTTCATGTAGTTTATATTATTATGTTGAACCAAATGTTACTTTAGAAAATGTTTGTATTGTTGCTCAAAAATTATAAATTTTCTATTTACTTAATATGTTTTATGAAATATAATTTGCTACGCAATTCAACTCAAAGTAACGATGGCGGCGCTGCGAACAGTTTCATGTAAGAATTAAGGCATACAATAATTTAATTTCGTTTTCTTGGACTTTCAGCTAGTATTAAATATGATTTTCAACAAGTTAAGAAATAGGAAATACAGCTCGTGCTGCCAACTCGCTATATTTCCATTTCCATAACAACTCATAATTTATGTCAAATATCGACAATTATCATATCACCTAAGCATACTCTCATAATACTTGAAATTATTTGTATCCTAATTAAATACTACATTCGCATGCTTTGTCCGTACACTTAGTTCATTCCAACAAAATATTTATTTGTGAACACTACTTATGTATACACTTTAAAACTAATACTAAATTCAATTAATAAATGAATCTTACTAGTTACGAGTATGTAAACACAAAATAAATGATGAGCGGGCCGCATATAATGCCCCGGTTGTTATGCACTTACGTATATGCTTACTATCATAGCAATAAACAACAAATAATGTTCAAGTGAAAAATAGTAGTATATTACTAGTGGAGCCGACTCTTCCGCTAAGCTCCGCGGATCCTAAAGAAAAGTAGTCGGGTTTTAAAAAAATACCACTTACTAATTATTAGAAAACGATTGCCCATTTTTACTTATTTCTCAAAAATCTTACTTTAAGACCGAACAAAAGTAGATTTACAATGACTTTTAGCGTTGATTGACTAACTATATAATTAGAATAATAAACTTTAATGCCCAACAGTGAAAATACACCAATTATAGGACAAACAAATATAAAAGAGAAGCATAATAGTATAAGCAAATAACAGATTCTAAGTAAAAATAAATGATAAAATATAACTAAATATAACAAAAAAGTATTACAAAAATAATGTGAAACTGAAGATAAATGACAAAATACATTTTACAAAAAGAATAAGTCCAGAGCAGCAAAATAAGTATCATAAACATTACAAATTACATTAATAGGTGCATTCTGAGATACGTTAGTTCTTGAAAACTGAGTGTAAAACGTTTTGCTACTTCTAGATGTTCTAGGAACTAGAAAGTTCAGTTTATCAAGTAGCTCAGAGCAATCAATTTTGTTCGTAATAAGGTTGATAAGGAATCCAAATGCGATTTTATCACGTCTATCTTCTAGAGAAATATAAGTAAATCTATTTAATAAGATACTATTATCACAACCTTGCGTTGGGTAAATTTTGTCGCATTTAAAAGCTAGATGTTTCAGAAATTTTCTTTGTACCGCTTCAAGTTCAGAAATATGAGTCGTAGTATGGATACCAAATTACAGCGCCGTATTCTAGTTTGGTTCTAACTAGGCTGTTATATAATAATTTTAGAACATCTATGTTAGAAAATTGACGTGTATTTCGTACAATGAAGCCGTACATTTTCATCGCAGATTTAATGATATCGTTTGAGTTTATTAAAGTGAAAAGATGACTCGAAATGAATGCCAAGAGTGTTATTGTTGATGGTATAATGCCAGAGTAACGGAGATTTTTTTCTACTGTAGGAAATAACTTGACATTTGTTAATATTTAAATGAAGTTTATTGTCTTCACACCAGACATTGATCGCATCAATGTCTTGTTGAAGGGCGAGGCAGTCTGAGCGAGTATTTATGCAATTGAAAATTTTTTAATTATCAGCGAACAGAAGTTTGTTGCAACTAATTATTTCACATATATCATTAATAAATAAAGTAAATAACAAGGGAGCTAGATTTTAAAGCTTTTAGGTAAAAACAATTGACAATCAGTCGGTTAAAATTTTTATTTATTCTCTTAGACATGTATTAAAACTTTCAATTTGATACGAAACACTGTTAGATTTTTATGACTTTTTGGAAAAACATTTAACAAACAGTTGGTCAAAAGTTTTGACCATTCTGCTCAAAATCTCTTTTTAAAACTTTTCATTTGGTACAAAACAATAGATTTCTATAGATTTTTTGGAAAATCAATTGAGAATCAGTCGGTTACAATTTTTCACCATTCTGTTCGAAATCTCTATTAAATTTCTATCATTTGATACCAAATACGATATGTTCCTGATGACATTTAGAAAAAAAAAACACTGACAATCAGTTGATCACAATTTTTGATACTAAACAAGTTAGCTTTTTAATGACTTATGGAAATAATAAATTAAAATAGTTGGTTACAACAATTAATAATAATTCTTCACGAAATCTCCATTCAAAATCTTTCATTTAATACTGAACACGGTTGGTTTTTAAAAACTATAACTTATATATATATAATTTTTTGTCTGATTTAAAACGCATATTTCATTTATTAAAACTTCCTTTATTATAACGTTATTTCGTATTATAATAAATCAAACATTACTAGCATTGAAATATTGACAAATGATTATTAATTCTAACTACAGATAAAAAAACAGCTTTGTTTATACAGAAATGTCAAGTGTTAAATGTATATAATTTTAATTTTTAAGAACTAAAAATGTTCCAAAATGTATTAATTAAGTATATACCAAGTGATATTGAGAAAGCCTCAAAAATACTGAAAAAGTGTAAGAATTGTTTTAATTAAATGATAAATTTTCTTATTTTTGTATTTCTTATTTCGCAATTAGTTATGGAAAGTAATGACATATCTCAGTGTCAGTCAGTTTTGAAAATTGACACTATATGTGAAAATTAGTAAAAGTCAATTTTGATTTGACTGGCATTGCAATTACCTACAATAATAGAAAATAGGCACATGTCTAAAATTCGGGCTCTAGATATAATAGATAATAATCCATTCTATTAAAAAGTTATGTAAACGGTTTCATTTCTGTATGAGTGTCGTACATTTTTCAAAGTAACGTTTGTTAAAATCGTAAAAGTAATCAACTGTACTACTATAACGTAATTTGCATAATAATAAATTTAGTTGCAACATTTAAATAACTGATATTTTGTATTATGATACGAGAAGCAGGAAAACTTAAATGAATGAGTGAAATGAATTCATAGGTGTGTGTCATTGCAAGACATGTAATAAGGAAATAATTCTCCAAGGTAACATTTCTTTCAGTTCAGTAGCTTTGGACTTGGCACACTTGAAATACTCGTATTTACATTGCCTCCCTCCAACATCCGACGAATACAAGTACCACAGTGTTCATATTCGCGGCCCGCGCGTTACGAAAGTATTCATTTTATCGCGAGTGTTAAATATCGACGAACTTTACAACGTTACCTCTACGTATAGATATTTTAACAGTAACGGTGACAATAGCTGTAGCTGGCGAGGTTCTCGCGTCTTGAAATGAAGTGCTTCCAAAGTTTTGTGCTGTGTTTTTCTTTTATATCTTTACTTAGGGAAACTGTTGCGAAAGATTTACAAACTGTGGAAAAACATTCTTTTATGATGGATTGTGTAAATGAAAATCATGGTGTTAATAATACGATTGTTTTATGTGATAATTCATCTACTAAACTTGAACAAGAAAACGCTAACAATTATTCTGGTAAGTATTTTTATTTAGTTAAATATTTGTGATTGAGATATTATTGGGTGTAGCAGATCTCGGTAAGTGATATATTTATGCGCGTGAAGTCCGGTTACTAACCGTCAAATCACGTCCCCCAAAGATATTAATTGAGAGGGAGACAGGGATAATTTTAATATGGTGAAAATTGTTTGTCGGCTGTGGGAATTGAAACGTGGTTTTCAAATTCACAGGCCGACTCGATACCACGGAGCCATTTACCCACCCATTTATCGTAGATCAGTTTCAATATAAATATGAATCACATTCACTGAGTTTATCTGATACTCTCAAAATTTAAAATGTGTAATGAATATTTAAAGTAAATTTGTAAAGCAAACAAAAAATTATAGTCTGTTTCAAATCAGTCAAATAAATGAAATTATAAATTTCAGTTGTTATAAAATAAAATTGCATTCAGTTTTCGCAATTGTAGTAAGTGTTATTTATAATCATTTTTATGAATATATATAAAATTTAATTACCTTTATTTTGTTAAAAAGTATTTGATATAATATAAAAAATCAATTACTAAATGATTACTCATTTCACTAAAAAAATACTAATAAATAGTATTTCCTTGTACAGAAACTTTGAAAACAGTAATCCAAAGAGAAGTGATACAGCAAGAATATCCAAAATCTGAAATCGAGTATAATGGTGATGTGCGACTGTTTTTGCCGCCCGATATATCAATTATTCTTGAAGCTATGAACAATCTGCAAGATGAAATGTGCAAAGAACATGTGCTGCTGACAATACAAGCACTCAACAGTAGAGAAAAATGGGCCATGCAGAGTAAGTCATTTAAATTACTTCCTACAGTATGAGCATAGTAACATGCGATTTTATGTTAGAAAACTTTACTCATTCAACGAACACATTATTCATTTACTTAAAGTTGCTGTAAATTACAGTTACTTGTCTACGTTCTGTATGCAAACATTTAAAAATATAAAATTCAAACTTATTAGGAAAAACTACAGGGTGATCAAAAGGAATTGTTATAGTTGGCAATACAATTCCAGAGATCTTTTTATTCCACAGTTGGCACAACGTCAGATAAAGGCGGAAATGCTATTTGACATTTCTAATAAATACAAATAGGTTATGTCAGGAGCCTGACATCTTATAGAATTTTGACTTTTTAAGTAATAGAAATACTTTAGTAATAAATGTAATAATAAATGTACTCAAATTTAAATTTTAAATGTCACTGTCAACAACAGAGAATGAATTCAGGTATCAAGTAGTTTTTTTTATTGCCAACTGTAACAATTCCTTTTGATCACTCTGTATTTAACTCTTTAAGGAGACGCACCACCCTGTTTAATGTACTTAGTGTAACATGAAATACTGGCCATAGGCGTTTAATATGAGAAAACAGTTTTTCCTTGCGCAAAAATGGCCAGTTAATTTTGGACAAAAATGTCGCAGATATAATTTGTAGACTATTAAATTCTGCATCAAAGTTTTGTAACTGAAGTAATTTGATTTATAATTTTATAAGAATTGCCTATTTGTATTGATGTATAATATTTTAACTGACAGGAAATTTTAGTTTGTAACTTTTCTTCATGTAAATAGTTAACCATTTTCAATAATAATATAGCGATAAGAATTTTTATTGTCACTTAAATTAAAAAACTATATTTTTCCGACAGTTAAAACGTTAAACATTTGTTTGTTATTTTGTTTCAGTTCCACGGCTACCACTATAAATGTGCAAAATTAATGTAGTTACTTATACATTTTCAGTTAATTCAAAACACTCTTTTGTATCTACAAAATAAAATATTAATTCTTTTTTATTATTATTACTAATTATCACAGTTCACAATAGTAATATCTATATAATATTTAACAATTTTTTTTATAATAACAAAAATGTTTAAATTGATCTTCTAGGAGGCAGTACAGAATTATAGCATGATTGCTATTAGGTAGGTTTGACCGCTTGCGATAGTAAAAACGAGTTGAATTTAGATTTTTAAATAAAAATAAAATAAATAAATATATCAGCACGCCTTTTATCCATTACTGGGTGTGGCATTCTGCCGAAGCAGACCTCGGTAAGTGATATATTTTTGCGCGTAAAGTGCGGTTACCAGCTGTCAAATCACGGCTCCCAAAGATGTTAGTTGTGGGGGAGCTACAGGGGTAATTTTTAAATGGTGAAAATGTTTGTCGGCTGTGGGGATCGAACCAGGGTTCTTAGGATCCACAGGCCGACTCGATACCACTGAGCCATTAGCGCATAATTTTAATTTTTCAATCATTAAAATAAGTCTTGCGGATGTAGAATATTATTATATAATCATAAAATCCTCTTTGTAAACACAATAATACAAAAACGCTAATGTTGTTTGGTTAGAATTTATTTATTATCCTTGTAAGAAATAATTCTACTGTAAATAAAGTACCTATAATGCATAGAAGTGTTTTTCAAGCAGAATATATATTGTCAATTTAAATAGATACTGGGAGGTCTTCTGTGCAATAAATATTGTGAGCTAATCCGTAAAATTAACACGAACATAAACACGTAGGTAACTTCTGGAATTACAATACATTCTCATACGTATTTTCCTTATTATTTGTTGACATTAAAACTTAAACCAAATCTTGTATTGCGTGCCGTTATTAACTGAATTGTCACAGACCGAAATGGATTCATCAATTTGGAGAAAGGAATAAAACGTTCAAGTCGGATACCCCGACTCCCGTAGGATATATTTGACATGTTTAGACACGTGTTTTCGATTGTGTTATTTGCAATTGTTTCATTTTTACGACATATTTTGGGAATACGGTGAATTATAATTACTAGCAAAATTTTAAAACTACTATTATATAAATATATGCCTAAGAACGCTTAATACTGATATATTCATGTGAGCGGCGCAGAGTTTCTCATATATGAAGTAAAATTTAAATTGTTCATCAGTACTGTTATAAATAAAGCACCCATTACTGTACGGTTACCAGCCGTGAAATCACGGCCCCCAAAAATGGTAGTGGCGGGGAAGCCACCGGGGTAATTATAATGTGGTGAAAAATGTTTGTCAGATGTGGGAATCGAACCGAGGTTCTCAAATCCACAGCTCGACTCTATACCACTGAGCTACTACTCCATTCCTTTTATAAATAAACTATTCTTAATAATAACTACAATTCTTTTAATATAGTGACAAATGTTATAGACACAAATAATCGGTCTTCTAAAACAAACAAAATATTGATTATTTGAAAGAAATACATAATTTATTTTTCATATGTTTTTTTGGTGTATTTTCTATAATTCGAAGTTTCCCTAATTCGCAGATTTTTTCCTGTCCCTTAATATTCGAGCTAGGAAAGATCCACTGTGTATATTATATAAATAATAGTTATTTACGTTACGAATACTGAAAGAGAAACTTTGTAGGACGAGTAGGCAATTTCCAGGACGAGCTGTAGGCGTGTTCTGGAAACCTTCGAGTCCAATTATTACACTTTCAGTAGGAGGAGCGTACAATATTTTTTGTTAAATCGTACTATATTATTATTTTTATAGTTCTGGTACCGTAAAATAACTCTTTATGGTATTAGTACTATAAAAACTTATTTTCTATTGTTACCTTGGTTACTATAACATTAATATTTTAGTAGGATTTTACAAAAATTAATATTTTGTTTCATTTATTGAAATAACTACCATACAATAAAAAGTAATATCAGATCATCAAAGTTAAATACAATATATATATATATATATATATATATATATATATATATATATATATATATATATATATATATATATATATATATATATATAAATAAATATAAATATATATATAAATATATATATAAATAACTAATATACTTTATAAATAATGTTAAAATTTGTTTTTAGTTTCGCTAAATATTTTTCGACACAATTTGTATTGCCCTGTATTTCCCACTCATGCAGCGTCCGTCCCCACCAAGTTTCATTCCCCTCTCGCCAAGATTTACAGAGTATAGACTATCTCCATTATATTCTTTCCTATAAAAAATAAATAGGTATCAAATTTTTATTTAATTACTTGTTTAACAAAATAATATCAAATTGACGTCCAATTTTATATTATAATTACACAATAATCGTATTTTAAATTATGACATATGAATGATAGTTTATGGTAATGTTACTTATTTATTAAAACGAAACATATTTTTTTTATAATAGGTAGTTCTTTATCTTAGTAATAGGTAAAACCATTATCACGTTCACACCTCCGTGAACCAGTACATGGTGATGTTACTTTATATAAAAGGAATGTGCTGCATTGCATTTTAGAAATTAAACATAACCTGATTTATTTTTACTGGTCAAGCATTTTTACTAGCAAAATGTAATGCATGAGGTTTAAATAAGTTACAAGAACATTGTTTCTTGCTGTTTAAATAAATAAATATATATATATATATATCCAATTTCCAGTATTTTTTAAATTATTTATTTCTTTATATTTTGGCCCATATCCAAAAAAATATGGGCCATATAGCCAAAGTAAGTACATGATAATGTTCAGCATGCCCGAAAACATAAGTCCCGACCTTGCAGCGTCCCACTAAGCCCCGATTTCAGTGAATATTTAGTATTCGAAAATCAAATTTCTTTTTTCTTTTCACGGTTTACGGTATAGTTTTACCCGTATCTCAAAAACTATAGACCAGAGAGATAAACTAAGTACAGGATCATGTTCAGCATACCCGAAAATATAAGTATGGGTATCAAAATATTATCAGAAGGCTCACGACCTCCTACACCGCCACTTTATATAGTCTTCATTTATTAAATAAATTTGACGTATTTTAATTTTTAAAAAAAGAAGAGTGGCATCGACTTAGAGTTAATATTTTTTACTGAAATTTTCAAGGAATCATTTTTATACATTATTAAAGGTTTTCAGCAGAGACGTTCGATAAAAACTGCAATTCGGATTTTTTTGTGTCACCCTAATATATATATATATATATATATATATATATATATATATATATATATATATATATATATATATATATATATATATATATATATATATACCAAAAACAGAAAACTCTAACTTTGCGATTATTCTATAAAATTTATTAAATACATAAATTTTAAAAAGTAGTTTCAAATTGGTTGCGAAAATCGCTGTCTTTGTTCTCGAAAAACTGCTTGAAATTTTTAAATTAAACATTTCAACATTGTAAATTTGAGTAGTAATATTTTACGACGAAAATTAAAAAAAAAAACAAAACTTTCTTTAAATACCTACTTGTTCATCAACATTTTACTGTTCACTAAAATATTTTACACAATTTTGTGTGTACATAAACAAAAGAAAAGATAAGGAATCGAAACAATTAATTATTTACTAAGAGAAACATTCAGGAACTAAAATTAATGATTGGTTACAACAATCTATAATCCAAAGAGATCGAAAGTGATTTACATTTAACCTAAATTATAAATTTCATATTTAAATGTTAGATAAATCAGTGATGTAATATTAAGCACTAGGTCAAGAAATGGCACCGTTCGAGCATTCTGAGCACAGGTAATTTGCTACGAAAGTGAAAAGGAAAGTAGTCGCACCAGTTTCCGGTAATAATTGTTACGTGAACACTGTCACAATAACAAGCCAGTGTTTGCGCATCGTTGTAGAAATGGAAATGACTAGTCACGAATGTAAATATTTCATTTATGTATCATGGATTTTCTTGTTAATTTTATCTTAAATGAGATTTCTAGTGATAATTAATTTTGCATACTTCTGTTAGGACTTGAATTAATTCAAAACAAATATATAATATTTTCATATAATTGAAAACTATACTTGAATCGCTTTATAATAAACTTATATTTGTTTATAATTTAATTGTCCTAAATTACCAAAAATATCATTACAAATGGCCTACATTTGCAAATGCAGCAGGTTTTAAAGTTAAATAACTCCGGTAATTACAAAGGGGGCTTCCTACATTTTTATTTAAATTTTCTTCCTGAAAATTTGTGTCGTGTTTTTCGTTCCAGAAGTGCATAATATTAACTTTTTTTTTTATTTTTGACTTAAATCAACTTCTTTATATCACGTCACGTCGCTTGGCTAAGCTTGGCAAATAATTATTTAAGTAACAAGGAATGTAATAGGCCGAGGCGTACGCCGAGGTCCTAGTAACTTTTGAGGATGTTAAAATGTATGTACATTCAGTATTGCTTATTATATTTTTCGCGCTGCTTGAAAATTAAGCATACATATTTACAAAATATCACTTGTTTGACACCAGTCGTCAACATTATTAATTTTTTACAGTTCTAAAGTACCTATGCTTGTTACTTT
Source organism: Pterostichus madidus (assembly GCA_911728475.2). Taxonomy (NCBI): domain Eukaryota; kingdom Metazoa; phylum Arthropoda; class Insecta; order Coleoptera; family Carabidae; genus Pterostichus; species Pterostichus madidus. Next base: position 18,930,768 of record OU452309.1, on the reverse strand, counting down.
GTTTCTATACAAAACAGTAAAATTAAAATAAAATTACCTTCCTAAGCATGTAAGTAAAAACATTAAGTTCCGTCGTCAAGGAAAATTATAAACAAATATTATAGGCCTCTTACATATTTCGTAGCTACGAATGAAAATACATAGTTACAATACAACTAATGCGAAAAATAAATATATCATAATACCTTTTACACATTACTAGGCACTCTGCCGTATCGGTAAGTGTTATATTTTGCGAATGAAGCGTGATTATCATGATTTTCTAAAAAATGAACTTTTTTACAAGATTTCAATGTCAGTTTATTTAAAACTAAATATAAATATTTAACTGTGAGTATGTTGACTGTATGAAAGTTATTTTGTTACTGTTGATCAACTTGACATATACTTCCTATATTTGTATTACGAGCCCTAACAACTATATATTGGGACAAAATCAAAAACATATATAATTCAGATATTTGAGAGTTTATTTTCTTTTCTAATAATTTTTTTAATTTAGTACTATATATTTAGTTAATTAACAATAATTCGAACCAATCAGCAACACGAAAAACAAAATACTTACTCCATCATCCGTAATTAAGAAATAAAATGTTAATTTTATATGATAACTAAATATTGGTACATAACACGAATTTTTATTTCTAAAATGGAGTAACATCGCCCTTATATTTTATGACCGCTCGAATTCGATTGGGCATTGACTCAACTATGGATCTGTACGTTGCAGAAGTAAATCAATTCCAAATTTGCTCTATTTTGGCTTTAAGTTCGAGTAATGTTCGTTGTGGATTGTTCCTCCATGTTTGTTTCATTTTATGTCACACTGTTTCAATGATATTGAGATCAGGATTGTGAGAAGATCAAACATTTACGTCGTCAAACCACTTTCTTGTGGTTTTGGCCGTATGACAGGCCGTCCCATCCTGCTGAAAAATGTAATTTTCGCCAACATTTAACGTCGCCATACTTGATAACAGACTGTTTTGCACTATTTGTTGATATTTCGCAGCATTCATGGTACCATCAATAAATTCAAAGCATCCTAAATCTGAAGCTGTCATGCTGCCCCAAATCATCACTACTTTAGGAAATTTTGCTGTACGTTTTAGGCAATCCTTGTGGAAAGCCTAATTTTTAGTGCGCATCACGCGTTTGCTGTAATCACCAACCAATTTAGATTCGTCGCTAAAATTACTCTATGTCAATCTTCTACCGAGCAAGATAGTTTAGATTTTGTACATGTGAGCCTGGTTTTCTTTTGTTTTTCCGTTAATAGTGGCTTTTCCTTGGCCTATAAGAATGATTTTTTTGTGAAATACACGTTTTAAATTGTTTCTTGTAATTTCAACCTTATAAAACTTTTGTCGACATTTATGAATCCACTGGTTATAGCACTCCCTTGACAGATTTAATCGGATTCCGTAATTCCATTCGGTCGTAACTTACCTGAAAGTATTTATTCGGCCTTTTTTTTGCATAGTTTTACTAATATTCTCTTATGCCTATCAGAAACTAATTTTGGACGATCCGGACTTTTACCTATTTTATCTGGAATACTTCCGATTTCTCCATAATGCTTAATAATATTCGACACTGTAGTTTTAGAAATATTAAGTTCATCTGCCACTTCACATATTGTTTTAGTGCAACAATAATTTTTGCACACTAACTCACGAATTTTTGATTTTGTAGAGATATCACGTAGTACGAGCCCAAATTCATAATAGTTGGACCAGTAATTTTTTTGCACATTTTCTTAAAACAAAGCTAAATCTCGTGATTATATTAGTGTTTTAAGATTGAAGCCGTACTAAAAATTTAAGTTTAGTATTTTATTAATTCATTAAAAAAATTATATTAAGTATTGTTGGTTAACAAAAGAAATATTTACTTATTAATAATCAAAGGACACTTCATAATAGTTGGACTATTTAAAAAATAATGTAAATCATCAATTTATTTCAAAATTTAATATTTTGTTGCATCATCTTTTGATTAAAATACTTCTAATATACGTTTTAGTATTGAATTTACAAAAGTTTGGCAAAATTCTGGAGTAAATGAGTTCCATATAGCACTGAACTTAAACTTTAACTCTTGTTTCGTGCGTGCTGAACTCTTTCGCAATTCTTTTTTCATTTTCCCCACAATGTCTCGATTGGAGACAGATCATGGTTAGATGATAACCAATCCAATATCGGAATATTATTTTTTACAATCCAACTCTTAGGTTTACGAGAATTATGGCACGCAGCACCATCTTGCTGAAATATAAACTCTCCATACGAATTTTGTAAACGGGTAATGGACGATAAAAGACGATCTTGAAGAATTCCTATATATTTATCCGTATTCACAATACCATCCACAAAATGAAGATTGCCCCCTCCTTTGGCAGACATGCAACCTAATACCATGACTGAGGCTGGAAATTTGATTTTACGTTTTAGGCAATCTTTTTGAAATGACTAATTTTTCTTTCGAAGAATCCTTCTCCTTTCATCTCCAACACAGACCTCAGAACGTGACTCGTCGCTCCATGTGATAGAGTTCCATTGTCACTGAACCCAATTCTTGCGGCATTTCACCCATTTCAACCTATTTTGTAACTAAGAAACCGTCCACAATGGTTTTGATTTTGCCTTTTGGATTTCATTGATGTTTTAGCTTTCATGAAGTCTATTTGACTCACCTTATAAAATCCATAATCAACTTTTCGAAACGCTCTTAATGTAGTGCGTGCTGATACGGATCTATCAAGTGCATTTCCCCACTTTGTAGCAATTTCAACAGTAGTAGAACGACGGTCTTCTCTAATTATTTTTGTTAAAATGCGGTAATCTGCCGGCGAAAATGTTGATGGACGGCCGGTTTTCTTATTCAAATCAACAAAACCACTTCGAATTTTAGACCGCGATAAATTTAATTCTGCTGTTATTTTATACGCATATTCACCATTATTTGCTAAATTACTTATTGCTTTCCTTAAATCTGCAGATAAAGGCTTACCACAAACCATAATTGTTAGTAAACTAAAATATGTTACTGGAAATTGTTTCAACAAGTTACTTATAGTTGCTAGGCAACGGTCTCTGCTATGGTTTTATTTCTTTTGTAATTATTTATTTCCAAATAATACATACTTGAAATAGTCCACCTATTATGAAGTATCCTTACATTGTTAATAATAAAATATTTTTAATGTTAACCTACCGAAATGAATAAAAAAAAAATTTTATGAACTAAAATACACTACAGTTACACATTAAGTATAAATAAGTTCATAGAAAAAAAAAACAACGACAAAAATTGACTTTATTTTACGAAAATATGAAAAGAATTTACTAGTCCAACTATTATGAATTTGGGCTCGTATTACATATGTTCAATAAACGCAGCGATTCATTCAAAACAATAAGAAAGCAACTGCCGATTAATCCGACGTTTCGTTCTTCATTGTTTTCACAAATTACTTATTTTATCTTGTTTCATATTTAACAGTCCATTTGTATTGTCCCAATATTTAGTTGCCACACAAAATGAACATTTCTCATGTTAATTATAGTTAACGGAATAAAGTTTTTATTTTTTGTGTTGCTGATTGGCCTCAAATGTTCTTAATTAAGAAAATAAATAGTATTAAATTTTAAAAAAATATTAGAAAAAAAATAAACTCTCAAATATCTTAATTATATGTATTTGATTTTGACCCAATATATAGTTGTTAGGGCTCGTAGTTACAAAATTGAATCTAACAATACCATATAAAATGATAAGAAAACAATATAGCTTAGAAAGGGAAAAAATAGCACATACTTGAAGAGTGCGGATTGCATAATGAAGTAAGAAAGGAAATATTCGTAATTTAGAAAGATAAATTGATCAGACTTGAGGTTAAATGTGACATCAGCCGCTGCAGTGTATATTCTATTGTGACTCACTGTTTACAGTCTATATTTCAGGGTGGGATCAGAGTGGGCACAGGCTCACCCTATTACGGTCTGTACCTACCCAACTATTTTAGAATAATATTAAAACATGTATTTAAATTATAAGAAAATGTACCCATGTGGTTCTGATATCACATCTTCAATTCATCAAATTGGACAATTTATCAAAATTCAGACAAGAATTTTACAGAATACTAGTATTTATTGTTTATTTACTATATTTTTCGATAATTCTTGCATTTCTTAATTAAAATTCTTCTTTTATTCCTGTTAGCTTTATAAATTTTAATTAATCGTATTAGAAGTGAATAATGATAATGACGAAATTGTATGATTAATAAAATATAATTTATAAATTTGTGTTGTACATAATTTTGTTTTGTATTTTCTTATTATTGAAAAGAAAATTGCTAAATCATTAGATAGAGATAATATTATAAATGAATTTGCAACTAAACATAAAAATTGTAGGATAAGTTTAATTTAACTGTTTAGTTGTTTTATTCCTTTATTTGTAACATAACTACTTTTGTTTTATTAAAATTTAGTTTTTTGTTTTTTAATAATGATGTTAATTTTATGTAAATATAAAATAAATTGGTGTCGTACCAAAAAACTATTTTATTTCGGTGTGCCCACCCAAATATTTTCTGGGACAAAGAGAATGACTGCAAATTTCGCGTATTTTGGTGACGAACATTTTGTATTTATATTAATTTTGTTTATGTAACTCATTTTCAGTGCTTGATTCATCAGCGAAATTTCCATCTGGAGTTCTCACAGGATCCTACTATCAGATGGGAAATTATGACGAATGTATTTCTGTAAAGATGAACGAAAAGGATCACAATATACCCCGCATTAAGGGTCAGTATTGTTTGGCGGATGTGCAGTCTAATACCATGATGGAGAGAAAAAAGCAAGAGGTTAGTTGGTGTATGGTTTATTTGAATTTCTAGCTGTAAAGAATATATTTCTCACTTGTTTAGTTGTATGTTAGAGGCAAGGATTTTATATAAACACTGGATAGCTAACTTACACATACAAGTGAAGCAAGTGGTGGGGGTATGCCGCCATTTGCAGTAAAGGCAAATTGTTTTATTTTATTATATATAATTTTTCTTATGTTTATATTGATTAAATATTATCAAGTGTGAAATTATAGCTTGAATGAAATAAAGTATTGAATATATAACACAACTTAAAAAAATTACCGTCTTTTTGTTACGTATAGGTGCACATTGGTAATAAAAGATTAGCAAATACATTTTGAAAGAACTCAACAGAGTTGATCAAAACTAATAAATAAAATTATTACTCTGTGTTTTTTGTTTGAATAATCTTAGTTATATTTATACAATATTTCAAAATTTATATTATACAAATATATTAAAAAGAGGCCACAAAATATTTTTAATATTTGGTGTCACTGAGCCACATTTACTATATATTACTTATATATTCAATAATATCTTATTATATACAATTTGTTTATATTATTATTACCTATTATACTTTATGGGGTAATGGCTCAGTGGTAACAAGTCGGTTTGTGGATCCTAAGAACACTGGTTCGATCCCCGCAGCCGACAAGACATTTTCACCAATTTAAAATTACCCCTGTGGCTTCCCCACCACTAACATCTTTGGGGGCCGTATTTTTACGGCTGGTAACCTCACTTTACGCGCTTAAATATATCACTTACTAAGATCTGCTTCGGCAGAGTGCTACACCCAGTAATGGGTGAAAGGCGTGATGATATATTGATTTATTTATTTATTTTATACTTTTAAAAAGAACGCATAATATATAATATATATGAATAAAGAGATACCAATGAAAAAGTTACAATAATGTAAATATAATAAAAAGTGAATTTCTACCATTAATCAGACGTCAATAAAGGTCCTCTTCTTACTGAGTTAAGTTTGTATATAATTTTCAACCAAAGCTTTAATTGTGTATTACTTCATAGCATATTGTGTGTTTTTACAGTACGCAAATATATTTCATACTTATAGAGTAGAAATCTTAAATAATTCTAATTAAAATTATAAATTTATAGTGTGACAGATTTTATTATTTACCAAGCACTAGAATATAATTAGAATTGACTTTTTACATGTAATTTACATTTAACAATTGTAATTTCTGTTTTACAGTAAGAAATGTATAAAATATAATCGCTTTGAATGAAAATCCAAGATTAATAATAAAATATATACTCTAATAATTGCACCAGAACATTAACTATTTTTAATATTGCGTATTTTTGTAACGAATAAATAAAAAAGTAAAATATTTTCCTTACAATTAAATAATAATTTATAACTACTATTGCATGTCATTAATTAGAACTGATTTCGACAGAAAATGTCACGAGCCGAAGAAAATTCAACATTATATTGGGCAATCTGTGTTCCGCATTCATGTAAACCCAGAGAAATTTCATTAATTCTTGATTTCATTCTAAACGGAGCCATCGGATCTTCAAACGCTGTAAATGTTAATGTTACGAAAGAAATGTGTCACTATGATCAAAATATCGCCTATACACCTCAAGAAATAATCTACGGGTAATTATAATTTTGTCACCAGCAAAATATCTAAATTTTAAAAATTTACTTTTTATTACAGTTATGTGATAATTTCCTTTGCATCCGTGATTTGTATAGCAACTTTCTATCACGTTGTGATGTATTACCACAAAAAAGATGACAAGATGCCGTCTGGAGTATTATCGGAAGTGGTTCTGTCTTTTTCTGTTCTGAACAACGTGAAGAAGCTGTTGAGTGTTGGAAAGTCGGACCTTAACCTCAACTGTATCTGCGGAATCAAGTTCTTGTCCATGGTGTTGATTATCTGCGCGCATTCATTACTTTTTCTCATTTCTGGACCAGTCATAAATGATGAATTTATGAAAGAGGTTACGTATTTCATTTTATTAAATTTTTATCCAGAAAAATAAATTTGTTTAATAGGAAGAAACTTATTTGCCAATATTTAGTACTAGTAATTACGTTCACTTTTTAATTATTTTCTATTATAGCAATTTAAATAGATGAAAACAAAAAAAAATCCGATTTACAGTTAAATTATATCATTATTTTAATCGTTATATTGATTAGATCCATGGGCGTCCACAGACATTTTTCCAAGGAGGGGCGGGTCGCAAAAAACTCAGATATACATAAATTTCAACAAAAAAATACATAACGTAATTACAAATACACATAACAAATAGACAAAAAAATATTTAAATTTGGGAATTAAATTACTAATCTTTATCGTCTTGATTTGAATTGAAGAGGAAGGACAATCTTTGAATAACTCTTCCATAAATTGACACCATTTCTTCAATAAATTTCGATTTAGCAGTTTTACCGTTTTTATTTTCTAATATTTTATGTCTATGCATACTTAACAAACTTAGATTATTCAATCGTTACGATAGAAAGCATGTCGCTAGCTGGGCATAAGGATACTGCTGAAAATTTAGTTTCAGCTTAAATTTATTATCATTAAACTTATAATTTAATTTTTATTTTATTTATATATACATATACAGGATGGTGACCGCGACTCTTGAACATGGAACTACTCGTATAACATGTAAAATCATATTGTTTTAATTTCCTGCTTCCCTACTTATTTATAACAAAAAAGCTTCAAATAAAAGTGTCAGGATATAAAATTCGAAATTAATTTTGCATGCTTTTTAACGGCACAAATTAGATCTGAAAATGACGAAAATTGTTTCAAAACTATCGATAGCTATGAAATTGAAACAAAATTAAACAAATTTTTGACGTTCAATCTGTCAAAACTATCAAAATAATTGAAATAATAAATAAAGGATTTATTTTCACAGACAAAACGTCAAACATTTGTTTCATTTTATTTTATATCATGGCTGTCGATAGTTTTGAGGATATTTTCGTCATTTTCAAATCTTATTTGTGTCGTTACAAAGTATGAAAAATTAATTTTGTTTATTGGTTATTTCTTGCCCTAAATCTTCTATTTCAAGATTTTTTGCTTAAAATATTTAGGGAAGCAGTAAACTACAAAATTTATAGTTTTACATGTTAAAGTCCTATGTTGGAGAGTCGTGGTTACCACTCTAGTTAATATCAAGAGGGGCGCGCGCCCTTCCTTGCCACCCCCTGCGGACGCCCATGATTAGATCTATCTATATTGTGAAATAGTTTATTAAAATAATTGTAATAATTTACAGGCATTGCAAAAGGTAGAAAATTCAATATTCCTAAACAATCCATTGTTGGTGGATACATATTTATTAATCAGCGGCTTTTTACTTTGTCGCCTCATATTTTTAGAACTTGAGAAGAGGAAAGGCCGTGTAAATTTTCTAGTGCTATACATTGCTCGTTATGTAAGGTAAGATTCATGCTGATATATTCATATTTAATTACAGTATAGATTTTATTATAATGAAATTTAGGTTAACACCAGTATATTTAGTGATAATTGGATTTTATTGTACGTGGTTGGTACGCTTGGACCAAGGCCCCCTGTGGGATTCCAGAATTGTTGAGGAACGTGATCGGTGTATAAGTTCTTGGTGGACCAATATCCTATATATAAACAACTACGTTAATCTCAATCAAATGGTAAGTTCATTGAAAGCTACACCACGCAATGGGTAAAGTGGCGTGGTTATTTTTTTATTGTTTCTGTTTTAGTGTATGTTCCAGTCCTGGTACCTTGCTGTGGATACTCAATTATTTATGTTAGCTCCATTAATAATTTATCCCTTATGGAGGTGGAGAAAAATCGGTGAATTTCTACTTGGAGCATCTATTGTACTATCAATATTAATACCTTCCATTATAACATACGTTAATAAATTAGATCCAACATTTATGCTGTTTGTTCCGTAAGTATAATATTATTTAGAAATTTATACACGTCGCCAGCAACTCAAAGTTGTATATAATTAAATTGTGCATCGAAATCACTTATTATATTTAATTTTACAGGTTTTGTTATATGTAATAATCGAGTTAAAAGTTTTATAAATATTTGAAATAATAGCAACAGAAATGAAACAAAATTACTATTATTTATTTATTTATGCTGCTCTGTACTTCAGAAGCTTAATCCCAATTACAGTACAGAGTCCGGACTCACCAAGTCGCGTGTAGTTGGTCATATATTTTTATAGCTTTACATGATTTACATATCAACCACGTTAATATTTATATTTTGACAGTTAAAACGTCATACCACAGATCACAATATACTACTATAGATAAGAAACTGCCATGTTACACATTGGGACTGTATTTTGCGCCATCTGAGTAGTGAAAGTCTAACTAAAGTCATGTATATAGACAACCCGGTATGCGAATTTAGGCAGTTTGTAATTTTTATTATTATTTTATATTTATTTAAACTACATAAAATCAAAATTCATAAACAGAATATAAACATTTATTAAATTATCCGTGTATACAATTTATTTATAATTTGAGCTGTTTCAATTGCAGTTTTATCCAAGCCTTGTTAACCTGAAAATGTATTATGACTTTCTCATCTAAATATTATTTATTATATGATCACTTACCTACCCAGTAGCAGTGCAGTTTTTTTTACACAACAATTGATATTATAACAATTAGTTGATGACATTATTTATATGAAATTATTTCACAAATAAAAATTAATTGGATATTTGACAGATTAAAATTTTTTAAATACATACAAATGACAACTACAGGAACAATCTAGTAACCAGGCAGCGGAATGTTATATGGGTAACCATGGGACTGTGTTTATAGTTAGACTTCCACCTAAGGAATGGCGCTAATAGTCTTTATGTGAAGACATACATTTTAGATAACTACAATATCGGCAATCATTGGTTACTAGATTGTTCCTGTAGTTGTCATTTGCATATATTTCAAATTTTTTAATCTGTCAAATATCTAATTAATTTTTATTTGTGAAATAATTTCATATAAATAATGTCATCAACTAATATCAATTGTTGTGTAAAAAACTGCACTGTTACTGGTAAGTAAGTGCTCATATAATAAATAATATTTGGATAAAACTGCGAGTGGAATAGTACAAATTATAAATAACATGTATACAGGAAAATATTTTAATAAATATTTATATTGTAATAATAAATTATTAATTTATGTAGTTTAAATAAATATAAAATAATTATAAAAATTACAAGCTGCCTAAATATATATATATATATATATATATCGGGTTGCCTACTTACATGACTTTAGTTAGACTTCCACTATTCAGATGGCGCAAAATACAGTCCCAGTGCGTAACATGGCAGTTTCTTATCTATAGTAGTATATTATGATCTGTGCTAGTAACCAATGATTGCCAATATTGTAGTTATCTAAAACGAATGTCTTCACATAAATACTATTAGCGCCATTCCTTAGGTGGAAGTCTAACTAAAAACACAGTCCCATGGTTACCTATATAACTTTCTGCTGCCTCGTCATACAATTTGTTAGTAATTTTGTTTCAATTCCATGACTATCATTATAAATTCGTAATATTTATAAAACTTTAAACTCGGTTTTGCAGGTTTATTTATTTACTTATTTATTACTCTGCACAAAAAAAACTTAATCCAAATTACAGTACAGGCAGCATGTAGCTTATAATGGTATCCGAACAAAGAACGAACAAACCCTTTCTTGATAGTCGCTTTTATAAAATGAGTGAAATCAAATCTGGTTAGTGATTTAAATGTAGAATTGAATTATCTACTTTTATTTAAGGTATTTTTGTCTTACGAAAAACTGATTTCCCATGTTATTAGTCCAAGGTCTACTTTTTTTTATAACAATATATATGGGTATTATTAAATTGGATCAGTTAAACTCTATGGCAATATTTGGTATAGGGCCTACTACGCGCTAGCTATGTCACTGAATAGGAAAAATACAGAGTGATCAAAAGGAATTGCTTCAGTTGGCAATAAAAACTAAAAACTACTTGAAACTGATAAGCCTGAAACATAAATTCATTGCCTGTTGTTGACAGTGACATTTGAAAATTTAATAATAATAATAATAGTATTATTAATAAATAAATATAAAAAATAAATATATCATCACGCCTTTTACCCATAACTGGGTGTGGCACTCTGCCGAAGCAGATCTCGGTAAGTGATATATTTATGCGCGTGAAGTGCGATTACCAGCCGTCAAATCACGGTCCCCAAAGATGTTAGTGGTGGGGGAGCCACAGGGGTAATTTTAAATTGGCGAAAATGTTTTGTCGGTTGTAGAGATCGAACCAGGGTTCTCAGGATCCACAAACCGACTTGTTACCACTGAGCCATTACCCCATAAAGTATAATAGGTAATAATAATATAAACAAATTGTATATAATAAGATATTATTGAATATATAAGTAATATATAGTAAATGTGGCTCAGTGACACCAAATATTAAAAATATTTTGTTAGTATTAATAATAATCTAAAGTATTTCTATTACTCAAAAAGTCAACATCTTCTTAGACATGTCAAATAGTATTTCGGTCTTTATCTGGCGTTGTACCAACTATGGAATAAAAGATTTCCGGACTTGTATTGTCAACTGAAACAATTCCTTTTGATCACTCTGTATGTACTCATATAACTACGATATTTGCGTAACTAATAGTAATTTCAAATTTAATTATAACTTTATTCTGTTTTGTGCGTTGCTTCAATCATCTAAAATAGACGAGAAATTCCTTACCTCAGCTACACAATGTTGTAAAGCCAACACCTGAAGTAATGGGATGAGGCGATTGGTCCACCTAACTATGATTTTGTTTACAATGTTTTAGTAATTGTGTTGTAAGTAACATGATATTATTAATGCAGTTTTTAATCTCGCATTATTTATTTATATTATGAAAATATTTTTTAATATATTTTTATAAATATTACAAAATATGAATAAATTTTTTTATATTATTAAATATACAAAGCATCAGAAATTTTCATTTATTGTAATTAATTTAAAATAATCACGTAAAATTCAAATATTATTATTCCCTTCCCCTACTTTAGGATGTGTTGCCTTCACAACAAATGCCCCATGGTTTATCTATTTTGTATGGTCGAATGTAATTTAAAAGTTAACCTATAATGTTGATTTCTATTTTCAATTTTATTCTTAATGATTTATTTTTTATATGTTTATAGGGAAATACGAAACATTTTCAACAACTTTTACTTCATCAATTCGTATATAAAAACCCATATGCGAGCGAATTCTTATTGTTTAGGTTTGCTCTTCGGGTACATAGTTCACAAGCTGCAGTCTTCTAAGTAAGTTAAACCGATTCCCAATTATAACAAAACAATTTTCAACCTTCCGCCTGTCTACTCTAGATACATTAGTGATTCTACAATGTATGTGTATTAGGGTCGTTGATTTCCACCGACGTTTGAATTTCTGAACGTTCGAACATTCGAATATTTTGAACTTCGTCAAAAAAACTTCGAAGCTTCGAATTTACGAATTTTTTAAAGCTTCGAATTTACGAATTTTCGAATTTTTCGAAGTTTCGAATACTCGATTATTTTGCCACTGAATTAACGCCATCTGTCATCTCCAAACACGCTCACGCATAATTCGCGAAAAGTATGTAATAAACTCGGCAAAGTATCCTGCAAAAATTCTGCAAGTTTAGGCGTCTTAATTAAGACATCTAGTCTTACCGCTCGTCTAAATGCTATGAACTTTTAGTAAAACGTTTTAAAATGACAATAAAAAGGTTACAAAAACGTCTTAATTAAAAAGTTTTTGACAGAATAGCGAAATTTTAAGTCTAAATTGAATTAATTTGGCAAATAATAATAATTAATAATAATTACTTCGAATTAATACAAAACTCTGCAAATGAGTTTATTCTGAAAATGAGTCGTATTAACATGCCGTATCCGCGTAAGGATCCAGATTCACAGTTCGAATAATTCGAAAATTCGTAAATTCGGAATATTCCAAAATTCGAAAATTCGGCATATTCAAAAATTCGAAAGTTCGAATCTAAATTCGAAGGTTCAATAAATCCGAACAATCGAAGTCTTGTATATTCGAAAAATCAACAACCCTAATGTGTATTTTAAAGTAAATACTTAACAATTGATGAAATCAACTTCAATTCTTCTTCTGAAAATCGCTGAATAAATCAGTTCGGATTCGGTTCGCGGTTCATTATATTTTGTAGCTTCGGTTTTTGTTCCGGCTAAAAGTAATTACATTTTGGAACAATTTTTTCTCTATAATTCAAGTTGATCATAATATTAGTTTCAAATATGCAATTTTTCAAAATAGTTCCGTTTTTTGTCCTCCAAAATGTATCTTTCGTTTTGGTAGTTCATTTTATTTATTACAAAACTTAAAATGTAATTGTTAAATTAATGATATTATTTAAAAATGTAGTAAATATTCCAGCTACAAGTTCCCGATGATAAGTGTAGCACTTGGTTGGATATTCTCGGGATTGTTTATGATGACGTCAGTATTCTCCGTGTCGCTATTCTACAACACTGAGTATGAATATAATGCGCTTGAAGCAGCGGCGTACAGTGTGCTGCACAGGGTACTTTGGTGTCTTGGAGTTGGCTGGGTGCTGCTGGCTTGCATTACCGGAAATGGAGGTGAGAATACAAATCTAACTGTTATTTTATTTTTCCATTTTTAAATCTTTTATTTTAATGATTATTTGCACGCAAATAATAGAACTTTATAATCTACAACGAATATCTATTATGAAAATATGATAGTGTATTATACAACGATGCTATAATGAATGCTATTCTTCCCAGCGATGAAGTTTACAACATAAACGAACAAAGCGAGCGAGAATTATAACCATCACAGGGAATAATAGACATTATAGCGAGTTGTATACTGTACCTTATCTACCTATGACTAATGTATTACTCCTGATGTATTACATACAAGTTTTTTTTAATAATTTCGTTTCATAATGATCCCAAAATAATTAAAATTACATTTAAAAATTGCAATATTTTGTGAGAAAAATTGATAGCCCATGTAAAATGTTTTTGTCTCTATTTATTTGAAACATAATATTTTGTCTTTTAGGTCCTGTTGAAAAATTCCTTTGTTGGAAACCTTTTATTCCTCTCAGCAGGATAACGTACTGCGCTTACTTAGTAAATGGAATTGTGGAATTGCACAGTTTTGCTTCACTTCGACAAGCCAGATATATGAGTGTATATCATTTAGTAAGAAACTGATTATTTTAATTTTTAATTTACTTTGATCCTTGATAGTTTTACAATGAGATGGGTTTTATTTTTTTCTACGGCCGTGGCTGTTTTTATGCAAAATTGCGTGACTTATTTGACTGACATCTGTAAAAAAAATCGGTTGCTAGGGTAGTTTTTTTTATTAAGGTAAACTTAATTTTATTTAATGTAGTACGTAAATTCATTTCAAGAACCTTATAACTTTATGTATTTATCATGTTTTCTAATTTCTTTATTTTGTCGTAGATAAAATATTATAAATTATACTATAAACGTACGCTTTGATTCGCTTTTAACTCTGACCCGTTGTGACTATAGACTAGTTCTACGAAATTTGTTTAAATTCTCGAAAAATATTTATTTATTCATGATTATCTTTTTTGTCCCCTTCAAAGTAATCCCCCTCAGATGCCAATGCTTTTTCCAATCCTCGAAGCACTTCTGATATGCGCTTTTTGGTATGGCCTTAAGCTCTTCCAGCGATTCGGTCTTTATTTCCTCAGTCGTGGGAAAAACCCGTCCAATGATGGGTCTTTTCAGTTTTGGGAATAGGAAAATGTCGCAGAGGGCAAGTCCGGTGAATACAGTGGATGAGGCGTGATAACGGTATTGTTTTTGGCCAAAAATCACGAACAAGCAATGATGTTCTTTTGGTCAAAATTTTGCAATTTCGAAACAAACTTCGCTGCCACACGTTCATGCCCAAAACATCCTAAAAAATTGCATGGCATGAGCCAACCGATATGGCGACATCCTCAGCAACTTCTCTAATAGTGATTCGACGATTTAATTCAATTTAATTACATCTTCATTGTGTAAGGGAACTTGACCTTATCTTGGAGAAATTGAGAACTGGAGACCTATTCTGTGCACAAGTCACCATCACGATGGTGACAAAGTTGATGACGTCAATAAACTGCATGCAATTCGCATATCGTGATTCAGTCCCGTGATATTATAGTAATTTTTGTTTCACTAGGTTATAGTTCTTTTAAATTTATATTCATTTTATTTATATATTATATATATATATATATTTCTTCTAAATAAACGATCCGCATGAATTCTGCTCTCGTTCTCAAGTTCTTCTATTACAACCAATATTCCATACATAAACGCCATTGTAACAGCTAAATCCTCTGAAACAATTTGAAATAATTTCTCCACTCAATATACTAACTTTTGAAAGCCAATACTTTTAATATTTATTTATTCATTTAGGGCCCAGATACTCCTAATAAAATTATCTGTCTAATTAACAAAAAATATCGCATCGGAACTATCAATTTTGTATGTGCTATTTTTTATTTTTAGACAAATAATTTTATTGAGCACTTTGATATCTCTGCCTTAAATGTAATTTATATTAGTAATAAATGCTTATATTTACACTTAGCGATAATCGAAAATTAAGTAAATTTAAATAAAACCCGCCAATATAAATATTTTTGTCAACATAACTCATGTTCGTAATACATGACACAGACGTCACTGTGACTAACTCTAGACACCACCAACGGAGGTAGTGTTTGCGAAGTCACTTGATATGACGTCATTCACTAATAGCAGAGCTGGGCAAGCTACTTAAAAAAAGTAGCGAAGCTACAGCTACAGCTATTCTTTAAAAAAGTAGCTAAGCTACAGCTATAAGCTATATTTTGTAAAATATAGCTAAGCTACAGCTAAAAGCTTTCGTTAAAGTAGCTGTTAAATTTTAAAGCTACTTTTTTAAATTATTGTGAAACAATTAAATTTGCCATTGTCATATGATCAGTCTTTTGTTATAATGACTGTTAATTTACTATTACGTACATAAATATCAAAAATAGCAAATACCATCTGGCACCTACTGTGTATTTTTGCGTATTAGAGCCAGTTAGAACCGACAACAAATAATTATTTTGTGTGGATTTAGCTTGTACGCATGCGTACTTTGTTGACCTTCTACTTAAAAAGTAGCTTGAAGATACAAAAAGTAGCTTGAAGCTACAAAAAGTAGCTTTAAGCAACAAAAAGTAGTTTTAAAAGTAGCTTCAGTTGTTATTTTTAAGCTAATAGAAAAAAAAGTAGCTAACTACAAGCTACAGCTATATTTTTTCACAGTTACCTAAGCTACAGCTACAGCTAAGGTAAATGTAGCTAAGCTAGTAGCTAAGCTACAAAAGTAGCTAGCTACTGCCCAGCTCTGACTACTAGTACAAATAGTTCACCGCTATAATGCGTTTCAAAATGTCACCATCGTGACTTTTTTTTTACTGGTGACTTGTGCACAGAATAGGTCACCTGAAACGGTCGATCTCTGTCGAATTCAGTCTTCTTGAGTATCCCGTTGCAAATAATTATTGACACGTCACTGGGATTTCTTTGACGTACTGATTTATTACTCCAGCTCATTTCCAAACAGACTTACCGTAAATTATTATTAGTAATAGTCAAAATTAAAGATTATATCAGGGGTGGATTTAGGTTAACATTCAGGAAGGGAGAGCATTTTATTTATCTTTTATTTATATAAAAGTTAGTCGACGATCTGACTCTTCAGGGCAAACATATAATTTAGATTAATGTTTTTTGCTAATTTTAGATTCATACTTATTTTTTAATTTTAATATATGTTTGCCCTGAATAAATAATATCGTAACTTTTTCTAAATTGTTGTTATTCGTTTTATTTTAACATTTGACCTGAAGATGGCCATAACCTTGGTTGAAACGTTGTCTTTACATCTTCAATAAAATAACTACAACTTTAAGGCTCTCGTCCATTATTACCTCTCCATTTTATTTATATATTATACAATAAACAAATAAACTTGAGTAAAATATAAATAATTAATGTAACATAGGTACGCATTAAACAGTAAATTACTAAACAAAATGACTAAGTTTGAACTATTACGATAAAATAGCAACATTCAATTCCTATCAATGTCAAAAAGAAAAAGTTGAAATTAATTATTATAATTAAATAAATTACGGCTCGTCCAATAAAGTTACATATTATGTACATGTTGCATAATTGGTTATTTTGTCAGAATAATATAACAAAAATGGTTATCTCTTTTCCAGATAAATCTATGAGTCTTTAACACATGTATCCTATTTATATAAATGTTTCAGTCATACCTATATTAATAAAACCTATATTTTTAGGCTTGTGATTGTTTAGCACATTTGGTGTTAACTTTCACCTTCGCATTTATACTTTGTATAATGTTCGAGTCTCCTATCAATGGATGTGAGAAGATTATACTTAAGAGAGGTATTTATTCAATTATTTCAGTACTTATTAAAATTAATTATTTATTAAAATTTCTTTCTTCAGAAAAAAAACCAAACCTAATCCAACAAACGAATGAAGCATAATGTATCTGTGATAAAAGTAATTATTATTAAGAATAAATATTAAGTAATATATAAGTATACAAGTACAATACAGTTATAACAAATGTTTTTCTTTGTAATGTAGTGATTTTATTTTAATTATATTGATTAAAGTTAAACTATTTTTTAAATTATTTCTTACAGATAATAGTCTGTATGTACGAGCATGGGCGTCCACAGACATTTTTCCAGGGGGTTGGGAGGGGGGGAGGAGCTCGTAAAATCTCTTAGATATACATAAACTTTTAAAATATTTTTTTTTACATAACATAAATACAAATACACATAACAAATAGGTAAAGAAGTATTTAAATTTGTCAAATAAATTATTAGTCTTTATCGTCTGGGTTTGAATTGAAGAGGAAGAACAATTTTCTAATAACTCTTCCATAAATTGACACCATTTCTTCAACAAATTTCGATTTAGCAGTTTTACCGTTTTTATTTTCTAATATTTTGTGTTTGTGTATACTTAATAAACTTAGATTACCATAGCGAACATGTCGCTAGCTGGCCATAAGAAAATTCAGTTTCAGCTTGAATTTATTATCTTTAAACTTATAATTTCATTTTTATAATATTATATCTACATATACAGGATGGTGACCGCGACTCTGGAACATAGGACTTTAATATGTAAAATCATATTGTTTTAATTTCCTGTTTCATAATTATTTAAAAGAAAAAAGCTTCAAATAAAAGTTTTAGAGCATAAAATACGAAATTAATTTTGCATGCTTTGTAACGGCACAAATTAGCCCCCGGATCATGTAAATGTGAAAACGATATTCGTTATTCAATTGATCACGTAAAATTAGTCACTCACTACGTTTTCAACTTCGGACATTTCCTTGAACTCACTACGTTTTTCTCTAAACGATATCGTATTCTTAGTACCTTTTTATTTTTATGTCAAACAACTTTGACAAGTAAAAATCAAGATTATTTAATAAACATAAATAGTAAAAATAATTATTATTTAAGTAAGTATATCAATATTATGTAGATAATATTTATTCATATAAACCAATTCTTAGCTCTTTCTACATAATGCTCCCTATTTTTCCTCCGCCAGTTTTTGATAGTTCTTGTTTTCAAAGCACTGCTTTGCTTTTAGCCCTCTGCTTATAATCTGACCAAGTCTACAAAGTCACATGAATACATTTTTTTATATAATAATTGTCAAATTGCAATTATACTTTTTGCCACTATTCAACAGCTTTTATCCCACTGCCCAGAGCATTTAAGTGTATGGTCAAGTCGCTCCACAGTTAATTAATTTTGGCCCGTCCTTAAACTGCTTAATATGTCCTTATTTATTTCGAAATATGGTATAGCTTTTCTTGCCATTCTTGAAATTATATTGTCCTGTAATATTAATTGCTATAAATTTTATGAAAACATTAATCGTCAAATATTTTCATGTAAAAAATTAACATATTTCATTATTTTTAATTGATTTACTTTGATTTTTTTACCTGTGTCGAGTGCAAACGTTAAACTTCTTTAAATTGTGACATAGTAAGCTCTGCGTAAAAATTGAAAAAAAAATAAAATAATTTTGAAATAAAGAACGACTTATAGAAATATAAATGAATTAAACAAAGATGTTAATAGTGAATAACGTTTTCACCCACAATGAACATTGCGTTTAGAAATGACATTTTAACTAACGCAAAACGATATCGTTTTCGCTATTCATTTTTACATAATCGCAATTGACAGGAGTCACTATTATTCACTTCTAGTCATTTTTACATGATCCCACCCTATCTGAAAATGACTAAAATTGTCTCAAAACTATCGATAGCTATGAAATTGAAACAAAATTAAACAAATGTTTGACGTTACATTTGTCAAAACTGTCAAAATAAATTATTTATTTATTATTTCATTTATTTTGACAGATAAAACCTCAAATATTTGTTAAATTTTGCTTCAATTTCATGCCTATCGATAGTTTTGAGACAATTTTCGTCATTTTCAATGCTAATTTGTGTCGTTACAAAGTATGTAAAATTAGTTTTGTTTATTGGTTCATATGCAGAATTTTATGCCCTAAAACTTTTATTACAAGCTTTTTTCCTTAAAATATTTAGGGACGCAGGAAATTACAAAATTATAATTTTACTTTACTTTAGTAGGAAATTACAAAATTATAATTTTACATGTTAAATTCTATGTTCGAGAGTCGTGGTCACAACCCTAGTTAAAACCCAGGGGTGGTGAGCGCCTCCGCTTGCAGCAAGCAGGTGCAAGATCAGTCGCAGTAAATTACCCCAAGTGTGGTAAAAATAAAAATCTTGGAATAATAGGATGCGGGCACTCACGTGACATTGTGACGTTTTTGTGACGTAAAAACAGCTGTCCCGTGAAAGATCACTGCGCCACCTACAAAAATGAACTATTTTTTGGAACGAGATTTGAAAAGAACCCGGTTCTTTGCAAATCTCGTCCCAAAAAATAGTTCATTTTTGTAGGTGGCGCAGTGATCTTTCACGGGACAGCTGTTTTTACGTCACAATATCACGTGGGTGCCCGCATCCTATGAGGGCTCAAAACACAAATAAAATTAGAAAAGAAGCAAGGAAAGATAATATTTTAATGAAATCGACGCACAATCATTATATATTTTATTTTTTGTTGGTGCTTGTATAGACTGTATATATTATGTTTACTGTCTAATATTAAAAGAAAAATAAATTAATAAAAGGAAAAGACAATATATTATTATAAAAAAAGTAAAGAGAAAAATCAGTACAAAATGCCAAGGAGATGAACGGAAACACATTGAAAACAATACTAGCCTATGCTGTAATATGAGGCTGTACATATCTATGCAAGTTTCCTTTGACTCGTCGACGGGATTTTCACTGCGCGCGGCTCGCCAAAACCAAGTAGAAGTTGTTGAAAGAATATTAAGTCAGGTTAGTTCCCGGTTTGATATTTGAATCAAGTGACGTGCCGATTTCGTAACGGTTGAGGCGTCGCATAGTAGTTGCGGCAACCGGCGATAAGATGTCGCCAGCACCGCATCGTCGATGCTACCCTGTTTTTCTTGGTGACGTAATCAACTGCGCAGATCGACCAATCAAGCGCCAGTACTACGTGGACCGTCGGCGGTGTAACTCAGCGCACGCCATATTGTTCGACGCGGTTCGCGCTGCCGCTCTACGCCGTGTTACAGTGACCGAGTTATTCGTATCGTGCATTGTGTAAAACACACGTACTCTCGTGATAAGTGCTGTGTAGTGCCAGATAGTGCCACACGTCGCTAGCCGCGCGGTTGCGCATCACCGCAAACAATAGCAAAACACTGATCGAGGCGTCCAGAACCATGCCGGTGCGAAAACAAGGTGGTAAGATTTTATTACACTATGTTCATTTTATGATTCGGTATAGTGAAAAAGTGCCACACTCATTTTTTGATCGTAAGGGTGCTTATTCTGCAACTGTCACTTTTTGTCGATAACGGCATGGCTCTGTGCACGTGTTAGTGACCGAGGTGGGGAGTGATGACGTCACGAGCTCTCCCTTTCCACGTTGACGTTTTTATAATTTATTGATTGATCAGCATGTCCTCGAGTGCTGTCTCCTAGATTAGAATTCAGGATTTCTTTGTAGAGTATTATTGTCAAGGTCAAGATAGACATTTTGTTTTATGAATGAAATTTATTTATAGCCGCACGGGAGTAATTATAGTTAGTGCGTGAGTGTGTGTCAGAGTTCGTGTCCCGGAAAGGAATTCTATTTGGCCTTGACATAGTGTTTGATTTGTCAGGCTAATGATATTGTTTATTATGATTGATAGCGCCTCTGTCAAAACAAGCGGCAACAATGATTGTTAGAGCTTCATGCGTACTCAAATATTATGGAAATTTCTTGTGGCAGCCGTGACTTAGATAATTTGTAGAGTCATTATTGTATGAATTATTACCTAGTTTCGATTATCGTCAACACATGCTTGTTTCTGTGTTTACTTATCGTTACTCATAGTTCACTTACAAACAAGCGAGAACTAAGCGTACGATAAAAATAGTTAGTAGATAAATGAAAATTATTTGTGTTTTATTGAAATTGGAATTCATTTGAACACAAAGAAATAATATTTCCTTCATCCCTACCTATCCTACAATTCTAATCAAGCTAAAAAATATATAGATGAACTACCACCCTGCGACTCGGCGAGGTTGGACCCTGTAGGTAACAACAGAAACTTACTCCGAATTACAATCAGAGTCCGCACTCATCAACTTGATGGAGATACGAACTGTATGCTAACAATATATTAAACATCGCACTTGACAAATATATTCCAAAATATTAAAAAATATATTTTACGCTGTTGGTGTACCGCACGCATTAATTGCATTTTAAACATCACTTATAGTTTTTGGGTCATAAATTAACATTGCGGATCGAAAACATATCGGAATGTTTGTTGTATTAATTATGTAGCCACATTCGTATCATTTAGAATTTATATGTCCGGTTTTGTTCTAAAATTATTTGGGCGGAAAATTTAACAAGTTCACATTTTCCATCGTGAAAAATGAAAACGTAATTTTTGAGGCCTGAAGTGCGCGCTTCTTGCGCCTGTGCGGAAATCCGCCACTGCCTACATTAAATAGGTCATTCCACTGGACGAATTTAACATGCGCTGTTAGTTCCGTATTCATGTGATTTAAATTTAGTTTTCATTGTCGTTAAGAAACTATTTCATATGTTATAATTTCATGCTGTTTTTATGTTTTACATTTTTTCGATCTAATATTTTATTTAAAAATTTACACATTTCAAACAATTTTATATGAACGACAAAATAATAAATTTACATTATAAATACATAGTACTAAACTAAATTTTGTTGTACGTAATTATTTTCTTTTGCTATCATCGTCTTGTTCTTGAAGACTTCGCTGGTATCTAAAATGTGGAATGATATTTATATAATATTGTTGTAAATGTTGATTTTGAAGATACTTACAATAAAACACGAACTAATTGTCCTAATTGCACGCATCCAAGGAAACAGTTGACGCTAAATAATGGATAATTCACTGGAGTAATGACCAAAGAATATCTTGCCCAAATAAAACCAGTCGCGCATAAAGTTACACATTGTTTCACACTTAGATTTTCGACAGGTCTTTTTATATCACCTATTCCAGCTATTACTAATGCCTACAAATATATAATGAGCTATAGGCTATCTATCGAATAAACAATTTATATCATGGTTTAGGGAAATTTTTATTTCTCTATGAATTTTAAATATATATTATTTTATTTTAGCCGTATATAATTGGCTTTTTATCGTAAATATGCTATTGAGAACTTTACATGAGCTCCTGTACCTTTTTTTTATGAAACTCCATTATAAATTATGACAATCAGTATTGTATTGGGGTTGTAACGTTTAAAGTTCTTTTCAGTGGTACTTAACTTGTTTCATGCACATAATATACGAATTATGTATTAGAAAATAATCTTACTATGTAGAAAATCATATTTTATAGTAGTTGAAAGCCCAAGAAAAAAAATTAAATTCTAGTAATAAATATATAACGTGTTGAATATGTACACACGAGCAAACAACAAATAGTTTGAAAAAGTAGTGCTTAGATAACACAGTTACGGTGAGTACTGTCACTATATATTTAATCGCTTATAGCTCTTGAGCATAATATTATTTTTAACTCATTTTTTCTCCAAGTCATAATTCAATATAATTTTATATTTTTATCAATCATCCTCTTTATTTCGATTATGCAAAGGAGCCCATTCGTTCGGTTATTTTTGTATTATACAATAGTGGTATACGCAAAAGTAATGTGTTCAAAAATAATTCTAATCCATTTTCATAGCATGCTATAAACGGTTATATAAAATTATTACCACATGACATCATTGTTTTTAGTGACATTGCATTTATAATGTGAATTGTCTGATTCGATTGATAGCTTTTCCAATAAAAATTTATCAAACTAAAATTTTAATAAGATATTAAAATAATTTACCCATTTGAATGCAGGCGCCCAAAAGAAGACAGTTTTCGGACCTACAAATAATACATTTTCTTTATCTTTTAATATCATTTTCAACTAAAATATATGTTACCTGCCGGATGTTCCCATAATGGTCGTAATGTCTTTGGTACAAATTTGTCAACAAAGTTTATGAGGCCCTTATAAATCGCAGACATTTCACAATAGTTTGATTTATCTACCTTTTAATTTTGTATCCTTCGTGCATCTCATTTTTTTACATGCAATTTGGAAAGTTGATTATATATATTTGACATATGACAAACAAAGTGACAGTGTATCGTTAAAATGTATTGTCTTTTTTTCATCAATCATAGCAAGGAGCTCTATCCGATATTATTCCGATAAAAGAATTTCAGTTTCAAAATAATTCGGAAGTGGCATGGGTAGACAAATGAAACTAATTTATATTTCCTTAATGTGACAATAATTAGTAGAAGATATATTAAACTATTTGAAATTACAAGGGACTAATCATGTAAATTTTGTTATGAAAGACAATAAACTACTTTGTAATGAAATATACAAAAAAATTACAACAGTAGAGATTTTGGCTAAAATGCAGTATCACAGACCAATTTTTAAAATTTCCCCCACCACTATAATGACATTTACTTATCAGTGATCCTAAAACTTTTTCAGAGATTTGAAACTCATCGCATAGGAGTATAAATGTCATAAATGTATGAAAATGGCAAAGACTTAGATAAGGTTTGGTTAGGTTAGAAAAAAATATTTTTTATTTCCTGATAATTGTAGAGTACATTATGTTTGAAGTTTGAAGCTAGAAAATGTTTTTCAAATAACAGCTTCGAAGTAATTTTTAAGGAGTTTTGAAATTCACAAAATATTACCAACCTAAAATTACATTTTTAAAAATTGGTTAGTGATACTGCACTTTTGCCGAGATTTTACATATTATAAATATTTTTTGACAGAGTTCACAGTCTTTATAAGTTTATCAAAAAAATTGCAAGATTTTAAAAGTATTTTCCGGAATTGGAATATCTTATATAGGTAGGATTTTAAGGTAAAATATGGTATTTTATACTAATATTAAATTGTAATTTTTACACATAATATACCATAAATAAATAAATATATCATCAAGCCTTTTGAAGTGCGGTTATCAGCCGGAAAATCACGGTTCTTAAAGATGTAAGTGGAGGGGGAGCTACAGAGGTAATTTTAATGTAGTGAAAATTGTTTGTCAGCTGTGCAAATCGAACCAAGGTTCTCAAATCCACAGGCCGACACGATACTACCTACCCCATAATATATGTAATAATTTATATGTATATAGTTTTATATACAACTTTCAAGTCTAAATAAATTTGTACTTTATATTATTACCTTAATTTATTTTGACAGTTTGACAGATAAAACGTCAAACATTTGTTTAATTTTGTTTCAATAGGGACTTATAATTTTGACGTCACATGCAGCAGACCCGAAGCAGACTCCTTTCCACACAACTTTGTGTGAAATTACAAATTTGTAGAAAGAGCGAGGTGACACCATACCGAGTCGATCAACTGCTTTCTCCTTTCAGCTCTTCTCCCTCCAGATCCCTACATTTGTTTAACGTTTGGATCATATGATAAACGTCAAACTGTAAAGCTATACAATGTTCGCTCATGGCCAACTTCATTAAATTACGCTACGTTTATTATGGCAGTTTCATTTAATCATTTTGCCATATAAAAATTTGTCGTGTTTTTTACAGTTTTGGTACGTCAAGTAATGCCATCTAGTGCTCTTTATTTCAATTAAAGGAAAGTGGCAACGCTGTTAAGTTCCAAAAACAACCTTAAAATATTTGAAAACTAGTATTCTGAACTTTCGACTAAAGTGACTAGCTAGTCTAGACTAAAGTACCTATTTATAATGCGAGTGATGCCAATAGTGGTTTTCATTTTCATTGGCTACGCCATATTTGTTCCAATCTGTTGCTGTTTTAGCTTGCGTTGTTTAGGGAGTTCGTGTTTGTTTGGCAATTTTTGTTAAATTTAATTAGTTAAAATTGTTTAATTTAGTTTACTGTTCATTATTACGTGTTAGTTTTTATATACTTAGTAGTTTTAGTACAGTTTAAGTGCTTATTAGGACACAATTTGTGATAAGTGATTAAATAAAAGATTATTTAATAAAAAGTAAGTAACATAAACCAAATTTATACAATAAATAAATCTAATGTAAAGTTTTGTAAACAATAATGGCCAGTTGTACCTCTATTATTTAGGTATTAAGCATTTTTTAGATTAATTGTATCGAATCGAAATCAAATTGTCAAATGACACATAACCTTTGCTGCTGTCATTATTTAGATTTCACATTTATATTTCCTTTAGAAATATATATATATATATATATTTCGAGTATCAACCATCTATTCTATATTTTAATATACTTTTACAACTCGAAGGAGTCATTTTTTATACAATAAATAGTATTTCTTCTGGTAATGTAAAATTTATTGGTTTATTTTATTTATTATTGCTTTTCTTTAGTTTGATACTAATGGTATGAAGTGAAATATTTCATCTTATGCATGAATTCTGTTCTGACAGTAATTATACTTTTATTTAAATATAATGATTTTACTATCATTTCATTAGTCTATATATATTTTTTAATTTTCAAATATGTCTATGCTTGAAATTTATAAATAAAAATATATTTAATTCAAGTAATACATTCGTAAGATAATATTTTCGTATTTTGCCCGTGTACAATCCATGTTAAATTGGAACAAATATGGCGTCCGTAACCGTATCTCATCACTCTCATTGTAGGCACTCTAGTCTAGAATAAGTGAGTTTTATTTGGTAACGTAGCATTATCTGTCACTTCAGGTAAATAATGGCGCCATATTGTCTATCAATTTAAAAAAATTTAGTGTTTATAGGTCAAAATAAGGAAGTATTATTAAATTATTGGTGCCAACGGTTAGTATTTCACTGTAAAGATCGTATAATAATAAATATACAATGACTAGGCTTGCTTTTACAATTTTTTCAATCAATGCAAGCGGCAGTATTTTCAAATTTAGTCACGACGTATCTCGTTAGAGGCGGTAGTTGACGTGCCCGCTCTGTAAATTTGAAACCAGGAATTTTAATGACATATGAAACGGCCATAATAAGTGTAACGCAATTCAATGAAGTTGGCCATGGTTCGCTACATAACAAATTATTAAATTAGGTATATTGTATTCACTAGATGGCAACCGAAAAATTTGAATTGTATAAGTCCCTATTCTATGGCTATGAAGAAATTTTCGTCATTTTCAGATCAAATTTATGCATTGATTTAGATGTAGAATTTTATGCTCTAAAAGTTGTATTTGAAGCTTTTTTGATTAAAATATTTAGGTGTGCAGGAAATTATAACATTATGATTTTACATGCTAAATTAATATGTTCACCCTTGCCAAGCATCACCTGTAGATCTGTCTACGAATATGGTTGTTTATATTACATGAAACAGGTAATATTTGCTTGCAGAGTGCAATTTACTCATCATTATCGTCGAGTTGCCTAGTTGCAATAGAATTCAAGCAACACACTGACAGTCGAGAGTCGACTACCAGCTGATATCATTTTTATGGCATACGCGATCCGCGCCTATCTGTGCAGCCTCGGCGGCGATGCACTTCCGCTGCACTCACACAACATGCAACCAACTTGCTGCAGAATGCATAATAAGCCATTATTGTAAACTAGCACATAAACAATGCCCGTCCAGCCAGAGCCAGATAAGTGCTCACTAACGCCACCAACAATACAGCGGCGTACGAACAGCTTTCTATGCAGGGATGCAGAAGATGTTATTTACGCATATAATTAACTTTGTTTTGTTAAATATTTCGATGTTTGTTAGTTGAAAACTTAAAGTTTTGTAACTTTATAATTCTGTGTATGTGTGTCTAGCAGATATACAGTCTGTTTTATGAAAAGCAAGTCACAGGCATTAGAATGGAAAAACTCTGATGTGATTTGTGTCCCACGTTTTAGCTGTTAACTAAAAATTATTCTATTTTTCTGTAAGTTATTACTTTGTCACATAATTAATATCAAAGTAAATGAGCATGGTTTTTGCAAGTACATACAAATACATCTTCAGCCAAATAATTTTCCAGTCAACGATTTTTTGTTCTCCTTGCTTTTGTTGTCTCGTAAACCAGAATGGCAAATCCTGTGAGACTTGCCAATAAAGAACACTGATACATTCACAGGGAAAATGGATTTTTCATGCTTTGCAGTTTTATTATTGTTATTTCTTCACATTTCAAATCAACAGAACTTTGTTGAACCTTTTGTGTGATGAAAATTAATTTTTTCTTCACGGTAGCAG
The DNA here is from genome assembly GCA_911728475.2 of Pterostichus madidus. NCBI lineage: Eukaryota > Metazoa > Arthropoda > Insecta > Coleoptera > Carabidae > Pterostichus > Pterostichus madidus. The sequence continues at coordinate 18,902,742 of OU452309.1, read as the reverse complement.
TTTTTGTTTCTGTTTTGTTAATCGTATTGTTACTTGTAATGGTTTTAATCGAACATTGTTGTTATTGCAGATTATGTTACATATTACAAACAAATATTATAATACCTATTAATATTTTTTACTTGTACATTATTTCGTATTAAGAGCTGTATTTCTTTAAAAAAAAATACTTTTTTTATCATTTTGTGTGTTTTTTAAACTATTTAACTATCTATTGTGAAACTAATTATACAGGTATAACTCAAATGCAAATATAAATTTCATTATTAATCATTTTTTTCATGTTTATTTTAAATTCTATTTATAATTTACTTATCAATTTCAATAGAAACACTTGTTGCTCCATAAAATTTAAAACGTCAAAGTATAACCATTAATATATGTTTTTTTTTTTAATTGTCTATAAGTGTTAAAATCATTTCGTTTAATTCTGTCTAGCCTTTTGCTACAACTTAGCGGTAGCCAATATATGCTATATTAGGTGTGTTGTTTGGTACTAATTAAAAATAAAATCATTCATTCGTAAAAAATCATGCATTAATGAGAGTCATTCGCATATGATTTTGTATACATTAATGAAACCTATTAATGAACGATCAACAGAAATATAAATTATTGTGTACCCTTGTGAGTGTCTAGTAAGTCTAACTAAATTTAAAGTTCGTCATCACTTGCCAAGACCTACCTATCTACACACCTTATTTACTACTGATAACAATGGCGCACACAGGAGTTTATTGAGGGGAGTGTCCAATATAGATCATTATTATAGAAACAAATATTATACAATTTGTATTTTATTCAACATATTCTTGTTGAGATTAATTTACGAGTTTGCCTGTGCTACAGAAGTAAGTACCTGTTGTGTACGTTACCTACTTTTCCGTAAAAGATAATGCCGCCAACTAATTAAATATTATTACAATTAATCTGCAGTAATCTACAATAATCCATAGTTCATACAAATTGTTAAATTTGTTAAAATTGTTTGATTTTTATAAAATGAGGGTTATCTAGACAGGGGGTTTAATGAAACCCATCTAAAAAAACCCAAATAAACCCATTAAAAAACCCATTTGATTGAATGGTTGAAAATTCACCCAGGGCGAATCTCGCAACATAAATATCTTTTATTTATTTTACAATGTAATAATACATAATCTCTTTACAAAATAAAACATTTAACTTAAATTATCATTTATTACATCACGTCGTAGTCTTACATTGCGTTACTTTGGCAAATGTCAATAGGCGTATTCCATTTGCCATTTGGATCAGATCTAACTTACATTTACTGAACCAGATCATTTATTTATTTCGCTGGATTATTTCGCTGAGTTTATTTTCAGTACTAAAATTATAGATTCTAATTTACTTTGAAGTAAGTCACTCCAATAAGTACATCAGTTTGTTTAATTCAGGTCATTTAGTAATGTGTCGAATTTATCTGAACTGATTTAAGTGAACCAAATGGCAAATATCAAACTAGTTTAAGACGAAATATTGTTTGTCTTTCTTTTTACCGGTAAATTTGAAATATAGTTTTAAATTAAATAATTATGACAATAGCATAATAGAGCGTATTATGTTTTTAATTCATAATAAAATAAATATATTTTTGGAATTATTACATAATAGTACATAAATTTAGTTTTAATGTTTAGTAGTATACAATATACATTTTAAACATTATATACAAAATTAATTTAGAATTAAATAACTTGAACTAAAAAGTGTATTTGTCAATATTTCAAAAAACCCAATAATGCCCAAATAAACCCAATAAAACCCAAAAAAACTAAGTGGGTCGGGTTTAAAAAAGAAACCGGGTTTTTTTCAACCTTGTGTCCAGACCACCAGGACATCCCCCTGATAAAGTATATTGCCATGTACAATTTGATACCATATAATGGGCTTATATACCTATTTTTAAATCAAATCAAATAATCAGTCTTCATCATACATTCTAATACACCACCCTCGCTTCAACCACACTTTTCACTCTCGGAATCATTCTTCACACAACAAACTTTCAAATCACAACCATCCAATCATTACTACAAACTATCATAATCTTTCTTTGATGTACGTTTCATATGCTCAGAACTTCTCAAATTACTCGCGTTCACTCTTCTAACAACAAATCTATAAAGATTAGAAAAGAAGAGAGCGACGTTAAGGTTAAATGATCTGCTTTTCACTAATGAAATATGAACGTTTTAGCACAAATCCATGTACAACCTCTCCACCGGCAAAATTCCTCAGAAAACATATAACTTCGCACCACCATAATTTCTAGCAGCTCTAATAAAATCCATTATTCACTTTACAAAATAATAAAAAAAAAATATATCATCACGCTTTCTACCCATTACCTGGGTGTGGCACTCTGCCGAAGCAGATCTCGGTAAGTGATATATTTTGCGCGTGAAGTGCGGTTACCAGTCGTCAAATCACGGCCCCCATAGATGTTAGTGGTGCACAGGGGTAACATTTGAAATTATGAAAATTGTTTGTCGCTTGTAGGAATCGAACCAGGGTTTTCAGTATACACAGGCCGACTTCATACCACTGAGTTAGCCAGCCCATTTTATTATTATATTTTTATTATTCACTTTACACGTTATTTAAATAAAATGATCACTGATCCATATCCATTTATAGTTTGTATTGATGCGTCCTGGCTGCCTGACTTGGCACGCTGTACTGTGGCTGGCGTTGACCTCAGCTCCTGGAAAATAATGTTATAGAACGCGAACATAAAGCCATCCAATGCCTGGATGTGCCGGTGGTTCGGGTTGAACCCTGCCCTGGCGGGTGAAGAGCAATAAAACATACAAGCTAATGACGGTGCACGCGTCATGGAATATGATGAGGATATCACTAAAACACATACATGAGAAGTAGTGTAGTAATTAAATAATATAAATTGATTATTTTGTTTCTAAAAAACATTTATTTTGACAATTAGCAACTTAAATATATCAGAATACAATGTTCTAACATACGGGAAGCAGCTTACGAACTAACTCTTATCTAACACTCTTACTCTTTTTATAACTTATCATAAACAAAGGAAATGCAAGCTCAGCTTAAGATTAAAGAACAAAGGAATGAAATCATCTACTAGATAATTCTAATATTTTAATATATATAACTTAGTCGTGAGACGAGATTTGTCGAGAATTTGGTTAATCTAGATCTAGACCATTTCTTATTTTCTAAATTTAAATTGATTTCGATCTCGACATGCGAGATTCAAAATAAATCGAAGTCGAGATCTCGATAATCTCGAGTTGATATATCAAAAATAATATTTGAATTTTATTTTTAAATATAAGCAAATGAAATACATTGTAACAATATAACTTGTTCGTATTCGTACACCCTAATTAAAGCAGCACAGGCGCGATGGCCGAGAATGTTAATGCACATACTGTGACGTCACCCGAACGAAGGTTCGTCAGTTCGAATCCGCTTGTCGACAAAGTATGATCTGCCATTGAATAAAAAATACAGCTACTTGTATTAAATCATACTCGGGCGCTATAAGCTAGTCACTTATACATATGCCTTAAACTAACATTGACAACGGAATCCGGCAGTATGATAGCGTAAAATCTGCGACTCGGTGAGCCCGATAGGCCCAGGCCTGATTTGGGCTGTAGCACCATTGAAGAATTAAAACAACTGCGTTCAACAATTAATACAATGTATTATTTCATTATATTAATTTCTTATTCGTAGATAAATACCTAAAATCTATGAGGATTACCAGCCATTTTATTAGTTAATAATTTCTAAACGGCCCTTTCATAAAATCTATTAAGAAGCTTGATTTAAGGAATTTTGTTATTATATCTTATTTGTACAGAATGCTACTTGGGGGTATATACGCCTATACCGCAGCCTTATTTAAAAATTCTGCCAATCGGAAATAGAGAGAGCTACGGTAGTGTGCTCCTGAATAATTTCAGCATATGATGAGACAGTTCTTATATGATATTAGTGATAAGTAGTGCATTTTTCATCTTAGAGATATTAAATACTTCAGACACAAGTGTAGCCCAATGTAGCAAAATGTTTTTTCATATCAATATATTAGTTTTACTAAATTATTTATTATTAACGTTACTATTGCATACTTTATGATATTTTTAAATTTATTGTTTAGATCACACAAGTAAAGTAGCTATTTGATCTAACAAAACCTGATAATATCGCTGAAATATAACAATCTCAAGGATTCTGATTCCGCATGTTCTCAGGACAATTGCGATGTATGCAAAAAAAATATTTATTTATAGCAGGGGCTGCGATTCCTCACGGGGGTCGTGAAGACATTGGAGGGGATCGTAAAATGTTAAATATAATAAGATACTATTTATTTAGATGCATATCGTTTGTTTCAGTTTACGGTTAATTTAAAATAATATGAAACCAGATATGAAATTGAGGATTGCACCATTTAATTGCTCATATATTTCTAAATAATTATGCATATTTTGATCCTCAATATATATATTTTTATTAATCGACGGAGTCGTGATCGCAAAAATTTCTATTAATGAAAATGCCATTTTTTTTGTTGAAACAGATTAAAAATCGAAAAAAAAATGGTTCTATATAAATCAGACTACGAGAAATTGAATGCCGTTGAGCGCACCTTCATATCTTTTTTTTAGTTTTTGAGAAACAGCAATACCAAAAAAGATATTGAAGTGCGGTTTGAACGAGTGTATTTTTCGTTCTCTAATTAATTTATTCCGAAATTTAAAAAATTTCGAAAATTGTACTATTTTTTTCAAAATTCGCATTTTCATTAGCAATTTTGATCACATCAAAAGTAAGGGGGTCGCGAGAGAATATATTTGTGATTTTTGTCTCCAAGGCGGTCAGGGCTCCGAAAATTTACCCAACTTGTGCTGAAGAACAATAAAATATTTTTGTACTGAAAGGCCTATTTATAGAATCGTATTTTAAATTGTTTTGCAAGTTATTTTCAAATGAATAATTCTTGACAAAAATTTACCAACTTTCATTTGGGGTATAGTTGTCCTCCACCTTAACAGCTTGGGTTCTGAAAATAAGTATACCGTTCCAGGATTAAGATTTCTTAAATACCATTGAACATAATACATGGGGTAATGCCTCAGTTGTATCAAGTCGGCATGTGGATCTAAAGAACCCTGGTTCGATCCCCACAACCGACAAAACATTTTCACCAATTTAAAATTATCCCTGTGTGGCTCCCCCATCAGTAACATCTTTGGGGGCCGTGATTGAGGGCTGGTAACCGCATTCCACGCGCATAAATATATCACCCACACCCAGTAATTTTTTATATAATAGCTGCGATAACTATAATTTCGTCTGAACTTTTTTAGCAGATCCGTTAATGTGTGGAAATGAATGTCGTGACGAGAATGAACCACTTTCACACTTTACAGACTTGGTTCTCCTCAAAAGTTACTACTATGCGATCTTTATCTAATACACAGGACCATAATTATTTTGGCCACACCAGAAATTAAATGCAATCCTTGCAAATTGTTTTGCACTAGTTACTGGTGAAGGAAACAATAAGAAAGTTTACTAAAGGGATTTAAAAGTTTAGAGATTTTAATTGAAAGCTTTTAAAAAAAATAATTATGCAGTAGAAGTTTACAATGCCATTTACAAAAGCAATTTTAATTTATACTTCAACGCATATATACGTGTTCCCTGAGAGATTTATGAATTAGAAATTATTTAAAATTGTTTTGGCCTTTATTCAAATAATAACCTTTTCTTTTAATAATTTCATCTGATATTTATTTAACTGACCCTAGCATCACCCCTCTCTGAGAAACTTTCTAGCTCCGCCATTTTTTTTTTTAATCAAAAGTAATGTCAAATAATTAATAGGTTTTATTACCGCTACAAATAGATTTTCTGCAACTGGTTATTTTACGATAGAACCATTCGGTAAACGAACTTCGTTTTAGCTGTAGCACGGCCGTGAACAAAATTAAGAGTTGCGGACAGATTAATAAACGCGTGACACGAACGTCGGTAACGAAGTTTTCTTCCCTTTCCATTTCGTTGCCGTTCACGCGCTAACCTTAATGCTTGTTTATCCGACATTACAAAACAACGCTTTTTTATTTAGCGACGAATTAAAAATCTAGTCGCACTTGAAAACATTTAATGAGCTTTCCTTGTTTTATTTGTTTCTGTGTAACTTTGAAGTTCATACCTAATTTTATTTTCAATTTCAGCGATAATTATGTTTGTAAAATAACTTTTTAATGCTATATCAATTAGAGTAGGTGTGTGAATATTTTGTTCCATGTTTAATTTATTTGCAAATGATGAAAATGCAGTAATGAAATTATTTTTTATGTCGAATGTTAGTATGAACTGGAAGATTTTATTTCTCATATTCTTTAACGCTTTTTAGTTTTTAGTAAAATATCTTATTTTATCCCTTTTACCAAATGTTATTTTTCATCATTGAAAAACCATATACCTAAAGTCCTAAACTATTGATATGTATGCATATTAAAATGATACATGATTGAACAAAGAATTTCTGGAATGTTTTACTCTATTTTAAAAGAAAAGAAAAATAAACTTGATGCTCGCTTCAGGGTGAGATTTTATTTGGTTTCTTTTCGGAATTACAGATCCGTCAAATTTGTGTATTTTTATTGCTTGGAAAGAAAATTTACGTTTGACAGAAGCAACACAGTATTTCTAACAACTTATAACTATATATTATTAGGTATTTTGTATATTTTCATCTTATATTTTCTTATATGTTGGTGAAATTGAGGGTGAAAGATTGCGTGGACGACCTATGAATAATTGGATGAATATGATTGAAGGATTGTTGCGTGAACGCAAGTTTCTGTGTATGAGTAACAAACGTGCTTGTATGAAAGGAATTATGAATGTGGATGAAGCTAAAGTGGTGTGTCAGGATAGGAACGTTTGGCGAAGATTAATTGCGGAATGAATCTGATGATTTAAGAAAAGTGCAATATTTTTTATTTTAGTTTTGTTGTTTAGTAATTTCATTAGAGTGTTTACCTGCAATTGTGTGAAATTCACTTTCAAAAACAAGCGCATGGACGACACTCCCTTCGTTTCTCATCTTTTTTATTCGTTTTCTGATCTTACATTGAGTATTTAACTGCAATTGTGTGGAATTCACTTTTAAAAACAAGCGTAGAGCAACACTCCCTTCCTTTCTTATCTTTTAATTCGTTTTCAGTTCTTACGTAGAGTGTTTAACTGCAATTGTGTGGAATTCACTTTCAAAAACAAGCGCAGGGCGACAATCTCTTCCTTTCTTATTTTTTTGTTTCATTTTCAGTTGCTGCTTTGTCTGGACTTTTTTTTCATATACAAGTGCAGGCTATCTCTTTTATCTTTTCTAATCTTTGTAGATTCGTTGTTAGGTTCGTTATTAGATTCGTTGTTAGGAGTAAGCGTGAGTAATTTGAGATGTTTTATGCATATGTTATGTACGTCGAAGAAAGAAGATGAATGATAAGTGAATAGGAATGATGTGATTTAAAGTTTGATTGTGATAAATGATTTAGAGTGTAATAAATGAATGAGTTTATATGGAGTGATCTATGAATGTGGTTAAAGTGAGGGTGGTGTGTTCGGATGATAATGTTTGACGAGGCCTGATTATTTGATGAATGTGATGAGTGAATATTTTATGAGTGATTTTAGGTTTCGTACTACCCCATTTGTTGGGATATAGCGTGAAGATATGTATGTATGTATGTATGTATGTTCTATATCATTACCATTTTTTATGCAAAATGATAAAATAAAGTTTAGGAAAATTAGACTCAAATCGGAACTAATCGTTATATGTTTCTAAAAATACTAGTTTTCGGATTGAGTAATAAATAATAATAAACTTTATTGCCCAACAGTGAGAAATACTCCAAATATAAGACAAATAAAGACTGCCAGACGACAGCAATTTTACAAGACAGATGCTGGGTTGCATGAAAGTTTTATCGATTCATTAGCAACTAACGGTTCAATAAATTTTAGAATATCCCTATTGATACTGTTGCCAGATAAACAATTCTTTAACTAAAGAGCTCTTTATTTTTTTCTTGCAACTCAGCATCAAAATAGTATTTATTTTATTTTGGCATTATAAATTTGCTTATTGGCCCTTAAGAGCTGACGTAATATGGCTATTATAGCGCTAGGACTTATAAAGTTATCAAGCAACAGATATTCAAACAAATTAAAATCGTGATTTATTGATAAATAAAATCAGGCAACACAATAAATTCGTATTGTTTTTCGTAAAGCTGTTTTGACTTCATCGAATATTTCTTTGGAATAGTTACCTAGTGATATCTTTTATTTTGATTTGACAATAAATAAATTTAAAAATTTGTTCGTAAACATGCATAGAATTAACAGCGCCAGTAAAACGATAACGAATACCTACTGACTGATTCCTTTCATTTCGAAGATCAAAATAGTATAAAACGTTGTTTGTACCACTAGCATAGTCAAAATTATAGTACTTTTATATTTCTCGAGTTAGGTCCTACATAAATAACTGTGAAACTACAGTCAATTTTGAAACTGATGATAACGATGCCAAACTGCTATCAAATCACGGCCCCTAAAGATGTTAGTTGTGGGAGAACCAGAAGGGTAATTTTAATATGATGAAAATAGTTGAATGAAACCCGGTTTCTCAAATAAACAGTCCGACTCGACAGCACTGCGCCACCTACCCCATTGCATATTGATTCCGACCCAATTTTGTATTGGCCATCATATCGTGTCAGTACAGTGGAAAAATTCGCTGTGTCAGTTTCGCACCCTAGTGTCAATCTCGGCCCACTGCAAATCATTCGCGAGCTCGTGTCGGTATTCATCTGTCACCGCTGAAAAAAGAGAAACAGTTTTTTCGGTCGTAGTCGGAGACAAAAACAGTGAAGAGGATGCTTTTTATGTTGCTCTTTTATCCTGAGGTATTGCAGGAACGTGTGCAAGGAATTTTGATGATATTATTTATTTTCCTGATTTGTTGTCAGCATCTTTTTTTGCAAATACTTTATTTTTATGGATTATCTTATTATTTAATATATAAAGAAATATATGAAATATGAGTATCTATCATTTTTATTTTATTTCATTACTAAAAATCTCAATTTGTATATTTTATTTTTCATGACAATTATACCTATTCCGTAAAAAAAATTGCTAAGTATAGCATTGCTAACATGATCTTTTGATAGCAACCTTCTTAGCAACCATTGTTGTTTTGTTACTGAATAGGTTCATATAAGATTTAAGCCGTAGATAAAATTTACAAAATGTGAACGCTGACAATAAAGTATTGAGACCATAAAAATATATTTTACGTGCATTAAAAAAAAAGTCTTTGATTCCCACAGCCGACAAAAAACAATTTTCACTACATTAAAATTACTCCTGTGGCTTCCCTATCACTAACATCTTTGTGCGTCGTGATTTGTCGGCTGGTAATCGCACTTCATGCGAAAAATATATCACTTACCGAGATCTGTTACGGCAGAGTGCCACACCCAGTACTAGGTGAAGGCGTGAAGATATATTTTCTTATTAATATTTCAATATACCTGTTTTTATTTGATATTTTCACAATAGTACGACAGATGATTAGTATCATCTAGTAACTATTATTTACCATGACAACTGCAGTTTCTACATGTCGACATATGACAGAATCGCATCAAGTTGTTTTTGTTAAATATCAATTAGAAAAAACAACTATCGAAAATCGATAGTGTCTCAGTATCTTCTGATACTTGTATTATTACCTCTGGCTTGTTGCTGTGTTTAACCGGAGTTCTGGTTAATATTTCCTGCTGCTTGTTGTCTTTCTTGAATCGCGGTGAATGTTATGGAATTTTAACGATTCGTGGTACGAAGGAAGTTAGGATAGCGGGCGAGATAAGTTAACGAAAGACTAGAAAGAGAAAGTTTTGTTACAGGATATGTGGGGTAGTTTAACTTAATATTCATACAGTCACATTTTCAAATGAATCATTCTATTACAAAAGACCATCCAGATAAAGAAATAATAAATAATGACGAAAAATGTATTTTTGTCGATTTCTTTCTTGTGTAACTAATTTCTAAACAGTATTTCAAACTAAAAAAGTATAATATATACCTAACCAGTGATGCATGAAAATATTTTTTACAGTGGCAAATTAGATTAAATAAAATGCATATTTTTTTCTGATTTATTACTAAATAACAAAAAAGAAAAAAAGTTCATTGAGTTGCTTACTCGTATACATTCAAAGTTTTTATATTTGATATAAAATTGTTATTTTTGTATCTTGAGCAGAAAGTAGGGCATAGAGATTGTTGATCGACACGTAGCCGAGAGCAACAACCATGCAAGAGCGGCAAGAACACTTTCTGCTCGAGGTGCACATAATATTTTTTCTACGACCATTTAGAAACGTTTGAAAAAGTTTATAAAATAATTTTCTGTATATCAACTTTCTGCTTCCAACTGACAGTTGGAAAGGTCTATTTTCTGCTCGGTCGTAGAAATATACTTTTAAATACGAGGGCAGGGTGAAAAGTCCCTGAAAAATAAAACAGATGGCGCCACAATCGCAAATCTCATGTGACATTTGTGATGTACCATCTTTAACTAGAACGCATTAAAATTTTCAGTCTGATATGTCATTCAGTTCTGTTTTGACACCCATCGAAAGCAAGCAACCTTGAAGATTTTTGAAAACATGGAAAAATGTGAATTTCGCGTCTTGATTAAACATTATTTCTTGCGTGGAAAAAACATTACGCAAACCAAAGCATCGCTTGTTAAACATTATGGGGACTCCTCACCATCGATTGTAACGATTCACAAGTGGTTTTCTGATTTTCGTTGTGGTAGTATGACCACAAAGGACGCCGAACGTTCTGGTCGCCCAATTGAGGTTACAAAGCCAGAAATCGTCGATAAAATCCATGGTATGATATTGGACGATCGGCGAGTTAAAGTGCACGAGATGGCTGAGGCTATGAGCATCTCAGCCGAATTGGTACGGAACATTTTGCATAAATTTTTGGAAATGAGAAAGCTATCTGCCAGATTGGTGCCGCATTTGCTCTCCGTTGACAACAAGCGCGACCGTGTGACAAGTTCAAAGGACTGTTTGGCGATGTTCAAGCGCAATAAGAAGGACTTTTTGCGCCAGATTTCGCCCCCTGCGATTTTTATCTATTTTCAAACTTGAAGAAATGGCTCGGCGGAAAGAGATTTGACTCCAACGATGAGGTCATCGCTGAGACAAACGCCTATTTTGAAGGATTGCCAAAATCGTATTTGGAAGGGATCGAAAAATTAGAAAAACGTTGGACGAAGTGTATCGAGCTACAAGGAGATTATGTTGAGAAGTAAAATATGTTTTGACCAAATAAATCATTTCTTGTTTCATTTTTCAGGGACTTTTCACCCTGCCCTCGTATAATATGAACATATTAATTAGGAGTAAATAGAATAAAAAGAGTTTTAAGGCATATCCAGTACAATGTGCAATATAAATGTAATAAAATAAAATAATATTGTTATCTGTTTACTTAAAATACTAATAAAATAAAATTAATTACTTAAAATATATCATCACGTCTTCTACCCTTTAGCACGCTACCGTAGCAGATCTCGGTAAGTGATATATTTATACTCGTGAAGTGCGGTTACTAGCCATGAAATCACGGCCGTCAAAGATGTTAGTGAAAGGAGAACCATAGTGGTAACTTGCAGGGATGTTTATTTTATTTGGATATTCGAATATTCGGATATTTACATAACGGATATTCGGTTTTGGCTATCCGTATACTTTTGTTCTCGGATAGTTCGGCTATCTGGATAGTTCCACTATCCGGATAGTTCGAATATCCGAATAGCTCGGATATCTGAACTGATCGAATATTCGAATAACCGAACAGTCCAAATATTTCTAATATTCAAATAGTTCATGAGACCGAATAGTCAAATAATAATAATGAACGAATAGTTCGAACTGCGCTAAAAGTTTGCTAATAAGTCAATTCGAATACGAGGAATTCAATGCCGTTTAGCGCATTATCATATCTTTTTCAAAAAATTTACCTCAACATATTTTCGACTTTTCCGAAACTATATCTCAAAAACTATGTAAATACGATGCGCTCAACGACATTGAATTTGTCGTGCGTTAATTGACTTGTAAACATGTTATCAGCATATTTTATTTTTCAAAAAATTCTCACCAAAGTTTTCTTATCGAGCAGTTTTTGAATAATATCTAAAAAACTAAAAGACGTATGCACTTGTGGATTTTACTATTGGATTCAGCGTGTCAAAATACATACGGATGTAAATTTTCGTTACAATATTCGTACGAGAAAGAATTTTGGAGCAAACAGTCTGAAAATATTCTAAAATCGAAAAAAATGCAAGGGGCACCTAAAATGGGGTACTTTGAACAAGTATTGGCAGTTTTTTGTAGATAACATTTTTTTTACGCTCTAAATTTTTTGCGTTTATAGAACAATGTGTCCTTTGGTTATCAGATGTATAAGAAATTTAAACCCCACCCTCCCCCTACAATTTTATATTTTTTTCTTAAAAGCATGTCAAAGTAACCACGAATGTGGGATTTCATTGACAAGGTATTGCAATGTAACTTGTGTCAAAAATAGAAAGCATAAAAGTTACTTTATTTTAATAAAAAATATTAATATTTACTCGTTATAATTAATATTTTTGGAGGAATTAAATGAGAAATAACGATTTTTTTACAATCAAATTGTCGTCATTATTAAGTAAATTTTTATTTATAATCAACTGTACCGAGGGTACTATTATGTGCACATAATCAGTCTTATAATTATCATTAGAGATCAAATTCAACTTGCAAAATAACAATCAACTTTGGCAACATTATACTAATAAGAGAGGCACCTTCATCTTCGTCGGTAGAAGACTGATCTTTCGATGGCGATGCACCAGAAGTTGAACGAATTGATAAACAAGCCAGATCATCCTCGATAGATGAGACAGCGTCTTCGATTTCTGGGGCATCGATAGTTGTGATATCTTCTTGGCGTGTTATAGTTACCATCTGTATTTCTGGTTTATTAACAACTTTCTTGCCTCTTTTGTCTCGAATCCTTTCAGAGTTATAACCCCTTGTTTCTTTTAGAAACTCCAGCAAACTGTTATCCAAGAAACGTTCAGTTTCTTCTGAACAATCTACTGGAAGCTTTTACAAAATAGCTGTAGGGTCTAAAGGGTAAAGGCCCGTAGTTCTAAAGGAGTTCTCAAATTTTTTTGATATATTGGGAGCCAATGCATCCATTAATCGTTTTAGCAACATGGGAAGATGTGGCTTTGGGATGGCGCTCTGTATTCTTGATTCTTTTCTCCAATTGTCCAGAACTTTCTTTAAAGGACCATATACACCCTCGTCCAGAGGTTGCATCATGTGGCGCACGTTTAAACTGGATTTTGGCGCTTTGATAAAATAGCCCCCAGAACTGTCAAAGTTAGCCTCAAAGTCAATTTAACCCCGTTTTACGTACCACTTAAGAAATTTTCAAAAATAAAAATCGCTAAAAATTTGCTAATAAGTCAATTCGAACACGAGGAATTCAATTTCGTTGACCGAATTTCCATATCTTGTTTAATTTTTAAGATATATTCCTCTGGAAAAATTAAATTTGTAATCTGAATAATTTCTGAATATTCGAATAACGAATATAAAAACTAACAAATATCCGAACTATACGGATACGAATATGGAGACTAACGAATATCTGAATTATTCGGATACGAATATTCAGTTGACCGAATATTCGTTCGACAATTTTTTTCAAAATCGACATCCTAGTAATTTGAATATGGTGAAAATTGTTTGTCGGCTGTGGGATTCGAACCGAAGTTTTCAAATTCACAGGTCGAGTAGATACCAAATTAAATCCAAATCAGTAAATCTAATACTGGGAATAAAATGAGCAATGTAATTCACTGAAATAAACAAGTTCCTTATTCCAGCCGTGTGCGCATGTTAATATCTCTTAAGGTGAAATGTCAGCCTAATTAGGGCTCAAGTGATTTGATCTTTTTAAAACAGAATATTGTTGTGTCATATTGTGAAGATGTGACGATTGAATTCCTCGAACTAGTTGGACACACGCATCCGATCACCACGTTGACGGGTGAACGCTACCGCCGCCGTCGCCGTCTCCACTGCGCAGTTCGCAGCGCGGACGCAGGATCGATGCCGCCGCGAGTGCTTCTCAAACTGCGTCCGACACCCTACACAACCAATAGTGCTTGTTGAATGTAGATCACTGGGTCGAGAGCGCGCAAGGCAACTTCATATGATGTGTAATTGTTAACTATGTTTAGAGGGCAATGTTACAAGGGGATGGAAACGTGGTTTTTAAATAAAAATATAAAAAACTATACCGATACATTTACTTACTGAATTATACTTTCCATCTCTCAACAATTTATATTAAGTAGTAAATCAATAGTTAGTCACAATATGTAGATAACCGCATACGGCATGAATTTAAAAAGTAAAATAATGGCGGAATCGAGTCAGTAAGTTGTACAATTGACTTCATTGTATTATGTGGATAATTGATTAAATTTGAAATAATATCAGAATATTTTTAGTTATTGACAGATTCAAAAATAAATCTGGATGTTCGAGTAAATTCGATATACAATTCAAAACTGAAATATCATTACTGATGTCTGTAATTCTTCATGAAAAATATGCTAATATAATGCCATCTAATATGAATAATGGCATTTATCATTCCTGCAATAGCTGTAGAAAATATGTTTTACATTACAATCGCAATCTGGAAAAGAAAAACGCATTTATATTTACAGATTTCAGCAGCTAATGGGCCGTATTTAAAACTCTTTTTCAGTTTTTGAGCATTGAACATGTTTATACATGGGAGCAGTTTTTTTTTTGTGTGCGGCCCTTTGCGGACTGGTACTATAATAAGATTATATTAATTATCTGAAGTAAATCTAAATTCAAATTTTGTTTAGATGCGTTAAAATATTCTATAGTCAATATTATAGATTGAGTCTTTTGGTAATCAGAAATACAATTTATGCGACGAACTAATACTACCTTGAGTGATATAGTAACATATGCTTAGGCTTATAGAAATTTCATTATTTATAATTCTGGTCTGAAATAAATTTGTATAAGTGTATTAGTTATCTTTCCACTTGCATTCATTAAGGTTTTAAAAATAATAATTTTATCACTATCACAGGCAACTTTGATGGAAATAGCATAAATATGTTTTGTGAAATAAGTTTTATTAAACAATATCTTTACTATATATACAGGATGTTTGTCGTAAGACCGCCACCACTAATAATTAGTTTATTTTAAAAGATAAAAAAAAATTATGAAGCAATATGCAATATATAAAGTTAACCGTATTTCCGATAAAACTGGAAGTAACACAAAATTCTTATTACTAATTTTATGCGCCTCTTTATCTAGTTTAACTTTGCTCAATAACACTTTTCTCTCTCAAAATAAATAAATATTCGTATACACCCTGTATAATTAAATAAATAACTAATATTTTATTTCAACATATTTTTAATAACCTTAAAATTGTAATTATTATTGAATTTTATATAAAAATCAATTATCAAATTTACTATTACTTTACTGGGGTAATGACTCAGTGGTATCAAGTCGACCTGTGGATCCTAAGAACCCTGGTTCGTTCCCCACAGCCGACAAAATATTTTCACCAATTTAAAATTACCCCTGTGGCTCCTCCACCACTAACATCTTTCAGGGCCGTGATTTGACGGCTGGTAAACGTACTTCACGCGCATAAATATATCACTTACCGATATTTGCTTCGGCAGAGTGTCACAACGAGTAATGGGTAAATGGCGTGTTGATATATTTATATTTATTTATTTTACTATTATTACTTTACATATTTTATTTTAAGTTACACTAATTTGTATGTACTTTCCATACATTAATAATTTTTCCAATAAAAACAAAATAGTGTTTTGCGAGTAGGTACAACTATCAAAGAAAACAACTTCCAACGAGGAAATCGCATGTCTTCTTCCAGTACGCACATTTTCACAAACACTGGTTCGTTCATTCGACGTCGGGGCGCTCGCCTCTCACTGAGAGTTGCGGCAAGTGTCGCGGTGCCAGTCCTGGCAGCGCAGTGTCCTTGACGGCGCGTACTGGTCTACTCGTTTCGCATGGCCGATATCTGAAGCTTCGTTCGTCTGTCACGTGGATGTGTCGCACCGACTCTGATATGAGCATTTACTTCGACGATGGTCCGCTCTATCACGCGAGGATCTACAAGGTTACAGGTATTGAACCTTGTGTCAATTTACCGGACCGGTAGTGTTGTGAGCTGTGATTGCAGTGGGGGTGATAATAAAATGTGGTTATGTTAGTGAGTGATTTCTAGCTGAAACGTGAGGAGTAATATTCAGGTTATTTCGTCCCATAACAGATCATTGTAACCTAGTTTAAAACCACAATGTCCGGAAATTTAAATTACTAGAATTTGTTTGTCCGAAACTTATAATTGAGGCGCGAAAATAATTGTTAACATTATAATTCATAATTCTGATTTAAACCTAACGTACCACTCGTACAATTTACATAGGCACGTACTTACATCATTTGGCCAATAATTCGTTTTTCGTTAAAAATTTAAACCAGCCTGTATACTACACGAGACATAAAACTGCAAAATAGAACATCAAACGAAAAAATAAGATTCCGACCAACTAATGTGATGCAGGGCTCGTATTAGTAATTAGAGTCAAGTTATTTTAATATAAGAGGATTAATTTGTAGTGATTGTATATTTTACAATACAAATAAAGCATTTGATGTTTCTGTATTACTCAAAATAAGCTTTATTTAGCGATATGATGGATTTCACTATAAAATTAATTAATTTCGATAATTAAAAATGCGATTGCTTTTATTTCAGCAGTCACTAATACCCAATTTATGTTCTCCTGAGAATATAGATACAAAAATTCATTATGAATTCAGATCATGATATGCGATAATCAGAAATAAATGTTTTGCTAGCAATAATTTGCTTAAATATCGTTTTGTGTTTTGTATATCGCAATTTTAATAATTTCATACAATCACACTTGTAGCTATAATTTGTAAATATTTAATGAATTCAGATTTTCATATCGTTAGGTTTCACACGTGAGCGCATTTTTCTCTTAAATTCTCTAAACGTGTAACACATTTATAAATGATGCATAAGTTATAAGTTAAAGTTACAGAGCGAAATGTGGAACCAGTGCTTCATGATGTCATGTGATAAATGTTAGATTATGTGAAATTTACTAAACTTCTGTTCCCCGCGGAAAGTATTACAAATAATGTACCAGCTTTCAACATGATTAATTGTTCCTAAGTTCAATAAAACTAAATTCTACAAAGAAAATAACCGTTTATCAATACATCTAAAACAAGGGGCGCCCTTAGGCAGTTGAATGCTTTGTGTAATAGAAAAATGGCCGCTCCCTAATTATAATAATTATATATCTATATAATATATCATCACGCCTTGTACCCATTACTGGGTGTGGCACTCTACCGAAGCTTATCTCGGTAAGTGATATATTTATGCGCGTGAAATGCGGTCACCAGCCGTCAAATCACGGCCCCCACAGATGTTAGTTGTGGGGGAGCCACAGGGGTAATTTTAAATTGATGAAAATGTTTTGTCGGCTGTGGGGCTCGAGCAAGGGTTCTTTGGATCCAAAGGCCGACTCGATACCACTGAGCCATTACCCCATTATTTATTTATTTATATATATATATATATATATATATATATATATATATATATATATATATATATATATATATATAATCGTAGGTAGGTATATACCTTATGTTAATGTTTAATTGCAAAGATTAATAAAATTTAAATTAAAGATTAGATATATTATTTATATTAGTAAAATACAACAAATTTAAATCTTCACTAATTAAAATGTATTTTATTATTATAACAATATAATAGAAATGTTTAAAGCAAATAAAATCTGAATAAAATAAACATATTTTTTATACATACAACAAATTATCATTATTTGTTGAGATTTTTCTGCTGCGAACTTTTTTACTGGTTTATTGTGCGTTTAATTCGCTATCTAGATTTTCCAATTTGATTATCAGTTAATTTAAAGATGCAGGTCTACGCAATTCTTAATTAATTTAGTTTCAGGTTTTTTTTATCGCTTCATGTATTCTACAACAGATAGTCGTTTAATTTTTCTTTCGACATTGTAATGTTTAAATAATATTAATAATAATACTTAAATATCACAGGAGTACTGTAATGAAAATAATATAATGTAACAATAACAAATTAGTTATATAACCTAATAAGATATAATATTTATAAAATTATATACAGGCCGATTCATAACATACGGAAAAGATTGAAAGGGGAGCTAGGGACCCCAAAATAATATCTTTTTTTATAAACTTTTGACAAAAACTCAATACTCAAAAAGTTATCGCTAATTAAAGTTGAATCAATTCATATGTAGTCATTACAAACTGTAGCAGTTTTTTAGGTTTTAAATAGAAATTGGGAATTCTTGAAAGTTGGTTGAACAATGTTTAGTTCAAAAAATTAATAATAATGTAGTATCCTAAAAGTTGCGGCTATTTATTTTTCCTTTTATTGCTCAAACATTGTTGTCCACATGATTGAGAAGCCACTTAATAACAAAAACAATACAAGTTGCTGTTGATCTTTATTTAAATGTTAAGTGCAAAATAGTTAATACTTACGAGGATTAAGTAGGCATGATTATGGTTTATGGAACGCAACATGTGCAAGGTGAATGTATTTCGAAAGTGTTTGCCATTATTTTTTGTTGGGTGTATAAATTAAAAATAAATGTACTAATGCCTCCCTATTATTTTTAGCGCTATTCAATATAAGTGGGCCTTAATTTAAAAGTACTTTAATTTTCTGTACCTTTTTGGGTATTGAGTTTTTGTCAAAAGTTTATTGAGGAAAAGACAATATTTTCGAGCCCTCTAGCTACACTTTTAATCTCTTCCGTATGTTATGAATCACTCTGTATACTAACCTTTTTATATTTCACAAAGTAGGTAGGTAATATCAGTACCAAGTAAAATTGTCTAATAACCCATATATGAAATCAAAATGAGCTAGAGAAATGTTATCTTTATTACACATGAGGTCGAAAATTGCTCGGCACAGTAGTACGCAATCGTATATAGCTAATAAATAAATCTAAGATCGCCACTTGTACATGAACCATTGGCTTTAAATTTTAATTTCATTTTCATTTCATGAACTTGTAATGCTGTAAAATTAAACATTAAGAAGTGTTAAAATTTGGGGCGTTCTTGTTATTATAACTTATTTATTTATAACGGTCGCTTTTTAGTTTTGGCCGCGTTTTATTTTGGCCGCCTTTGTTCGGGGCACAACTCCCACATCTAGTCATGGCGCCCATGTCTAAAACAATTTATTACACAATTTTACACAATTACACAACAGGTAAGCGTAGTCCAGTGAATAAAAGCGAAGTAAAACTTGCGTTTCTTAATTAACAAGCAAGAGGTTTTCAACTTTTCACGAACAAATTTTCACTACAATTCGCCTATAAATTCAATGTATCGGGTATTTAACACTATTTGCGATAAACTTGATTTTGCCGATAGTTCTACTGTATTTATGAATAAGCTTGATGATATTATGATAAGTTATAGTAGCTTAAGTTAATTAAATCATTTTTGATGTGTCTATAATATGTAGTTTCTTATCTGAGTTTGTATATATATATATATATATATATTTTTTAATTTGTCATTTCTTTGTATAAATTATATGTAATATTATTCTGTAATTGGGATATATATCTTGTAGAATAATATCATAAATAAATAAAAAAATAAATCTCACTGACTTCAAACTATATCAAAAAATACAATTGTGTCTGATTGTTTCGGATCCCACTGTAAGTTATAGGTACTGGCAAAGTAATTGGGATTAAGTTCTTGTGCAGAATAACAAACAAATGAATAAATGTGAACGAAAATTGAATAAAGATTTAAAAACAGGATCGTTTTCTAATTATTCAAATAATATTAAGATATACTTAAGAGCAGAGTTTTTCAATCCATTTATGAGCAAAATCTGAACCCATGTCAGTTCTTGCATCTGAATATATTCAGCTTTAAAGTTTTTATATAACATTACACTTGGAAAGCAAGATAAAATTATAGAAAATATAAAATATTTATATACGTATTCAACAATCGAATAATTTGCAGAAATATTCGTACTTTAATTTAATAGTATCCCATATTTTATATTCTATTAACGGAAGTGGATAATTAAAATAATTTAATATTTAAATAGTAATAATATTAGTTTAATGAAAAATTAATGAAAATATTTCTTTATTGACTATTTTTTATTTCCGTTACTTTTAAATGATTAAAGTTATTTTATTACTATTTATTAATAAAAGATGTGCAAAATTAAAACTTTTTATTTGCATTATCATGTAATTTTAAAACAGTAAGTAGCTAATTAAAATTCAATTTCATTTAATATTGAAATGGGAGCCTGGTTCATAATATTCTTCTTGAATGTAAATAAAGTACAGACCCATTACTTATATCTTAAATGCGATAGAAACACTTATATTTTATAGTCGCTTATTAAGTAACTTCTTCCTTTATTTCCACTATAAATCTGTCCCAGATTCATAAAATGTGTGACACATTAGTCCGTGATTACATTTATCGTTGCTGACGGTGCTAATTATTATAAAGATAGTATAACATAGTCTAAATAACGTCATTAGTCCTGTAGTATGGTTGTTAGTGTAATTACCGTTGTGGTTGGTAACAATAACAGACGTATTCCATTTCGCATTTGAATCAGATCTAACTTACATTTACTGAATCAGATCACTTATTTATTTCGCCGGATTACTTCGCTGACTTTATTTCCAATACTACAATTACTTATTCTAATTTACTTTGAAGTAATTCAACCCAATAAGTGCATCATTTTGCTTAATTTAGATCATTTAGTCATATTGTCTAATTTATCTGAACTGATTTAAGTGAACCAAGTGACAAATGGAATACAGCTAATATTTGTAACAAGGGATCGGAAACCGCACAAAAATAGGTGCGGCTTAGGTCCAGATTTCAAGATGAGAAAATGGTATACTAAAAGTAATTTTAATGCGAGCTAAATCAGTTGTTGACTGTGAATTCAAAATTAGACATTTTAACCTAATAAGATGGTAGATAATTTTAGAATTATAGTACAATGAACTGATTTTCTTCAAACATTTATGTATTATAATGATTAACATTATTGATTAAATAAAATTGCAGTTATTCAGTTGTTTAGAGTCAATAATCCCTCCTCGACTGTGTTCCTAGTTAACGCATAAAGTTACGATACCCCTAATATATAAATGTGAAATATGTAGCTCTGCTACTAAATTGAAACTTCAGCTAATAAATGTATTTTAATCTTAATTAAAGCATATAATGATATCTAAATGAACATTAACAAAACGTTCAAGCATTCGTGATAAAGTGTGGAAAGACTTAAATACCGAAAATCTGCAAAATGCGAAATTATCCCCATAATGGTTTAATTACACTTTGACATCGTGCCATAATGAAAACAAATCGGTTTCCTGAGTTTCGGGTCAAAATTTTAAAATCCATGGTTACTGCGTACTATTTATAGAACTGGAGATCATATTAAAAATAGGATAGTATTTATGATAGTATAAAAATAAGAATAATAATTGTAATAATAATTTAAAACTGAAAATTTTATCGAAATTTATTTGAATTTCGTATTTCATTCAGATGTTCCGTTATTTATTATTATTATTATTATTTATGTTACTCTGTACAACAGGAATTGAATCCTAATTACAGTATAGGGCCCGGACTCACCGAGCCGCAGAGTGGTTGTAATTATAATTTTTAGCTTGAGTAGGAATAGAACTCGGGATCTCCGGATTCGAATTCCGTAACGTTACCCACCCTACCGTACTGGCGGACAAATTTGATTTATTTCCATTTTATACATATAAATATAAAACTTCACTGTGTTTTATCAGTAGCCATTTGATATTTTGAATACAGATTCTTAATAAAGTTTCATTAGAGCATAAAACGCCCGATTACAAGACTTCCTTTTGTGTGCCGGGGTGTTGACGTAGTAAAAATGAAAATAATCCAGAATGATAACTTTGGTGGAATGTATGAAATGCAAGTGAGAATGAGAATTATAAAAGAAGAAAAATTTCCCGGGCTTAATAGCCTTTTTAAGTAGCGCAACATTAGCATTCTTTAAAAATATGAGACTCGTTTGTGAGTTTTAACTTCCTCATGTTCGGAACAAGTGAACACAATTTTTTCAAGGATTACGCAATAGAAGAATGATCTCCATTGAATTTTGAAGCATTTAACTTTTTTACTAAAATGTAATTTTGACTTGCTACTGAACTTTCATTTTGCATGACTTGGTAATGATCCCAAACTAAGGATCGATTATTATTTTAAAAAATAAAATTTTCTGAATATTTATTAAAGTGAAGTTTCCAATCACCAAAAGAATATTTTTATTTCATTTTACTTATCTTTAAACAACTTTTACAGCTTAACTAAATTTTACCTAAATTGAAAATAACTGAATGGTGTTTTCTTTCATAATTTATTCGGACTGTTTTTAATTTTTGGCCCATCATAATATTTTTACAGTTACAGTATCAAATCTCTTTTAATTTAAGAATATAAAGAAACGTTTAAATTAGCATATTTGTTATGTTTCTTCTTTAATTAAATTACTTAAAGTGAGAGCGGAATTATTGTCTGTTTTTTTTTCGTCAACTCCTTAATGAGTTTTACAAGTTACTGGGATTATTTATCTAATTTGTTTAAGGACAAAACTGACGATGGCCGTTGGAATAATTCCTTGGCTGGAGTTAACATTTTAATTTCTTGCTAATAATAATTGTGTTCATAAATAAATTCTTAATATCATTATTATTTTTATGGTGTAGTTGGTATCGAATTGAACTGTGGATTTGAGAATGAGTTCGATTCGTATAGCCGAAAATCGAATATCATAAATTTAACTTTGTTTATATTGAATTTAAAATATGTGGCGACACTTCTAAAACCACGAGCCGGAATCTGTCGTAATTGCGCACAAATAAAAGCCCAGGCGCAAGCTCGGCTCCGAAATGCTGCCCTTGCATAATTTATGGAACAACTTAATTTCTGCGCTGATAAAACGGCCATATTTTGTATCCAATGGAACAAAACATCTGCATTAATAAGTAGTCGCTATTCTCTCGCAAAAACAGAGCAATGTACTGTTTTGCAATAGTGTCAAAAAACATAAATATACCTTTTTTTGCAAGAACGAAATATGAAATGGGGTTTGTTGGACTATTGGGAATTCTATTAACTTTGTTTTACTAGGATAAAGTTATATTTTAAAGTTTTAGTTAGTGAAATATAATTCAAACAATTTTTGGTTTAAGGTACAATTTATTTAATTCGACGTTTCGGTACTCTAAAGCACGGAAAAAATATATACAAACCTCGAACTAAATGTATTCAAATGGCAACGTTTTGCAGCGCTAATGTCTATTTAGTTAGGCACTAATAGTTAAGGAATTATAATTGAATTTTAAAAAGAATTCAAAACAAATTGTAAATATATAAAAACAAATTAATTGTTATTGGATTAATAACCGATATTAGAGCGGCAATACAGACTTATCTAGAACAGCAAATTTCATTGATAAAAACGTTGCCATTTGAATACATTTAGTTAGACGTATTTTATCTGTATCTAAAGTATACCTTTGTCAGGATAATAAAAATAAATAGAGAGTCTTATTTTCAATGCACATTAATTAGAATTAAAAAAGTGAACATTGTTATCAGCGAAACATTTAACGTGCTTAGTAGGTACATACATTAAATTTAAAGAAAATATTTTTGTAGAATCAGATGAAAGAATGAAGGCGAAATATCTACTGCCATTCCCACTTTTGAATAATTTTATACTTCTATTGAAATGCTAAAAACTTTTATGGAGTCTAAAAAAAAAGTTGAATTCTTTATATTTAGTGGAAGGTTTTGTAAAGAAAGGGCAGTGATCCTGTATATAACAAATAAAAAAAATTACTGAATACTTTCAAATAAATAACTAATACTTCCCCTTTGTTTTGTGTACTTTTATTTTTTATAATTCAAAGTTAAGGAAATTTTATTGTACTTATATATCGTATAACACTTATTTATAACTTCAATTTTACAGATATTGTTATGATGGGTGATTTATAAGCGAATGAAATGCAGCGGCGATATTTATAATTAATCTAATTAACCGTACTTACATAACATGCAGCCCATTAAACTGAAAGAATATCTGTCCAAAGAAAGCCCTAAGATATCTATTCACGGTTTAGCATCTGGAAAGAATATACTAATTAAGCATTAAAGCTCAGTGAGATCACACCTCCAATCAGTCACATCAAATACTCCACAAAAGTTACATAACATTCGCTATCCTTTCGTATCTCGTTGGTACACCTGGTTAGGGTTACTACAGCACACAAGGCTGCTCACTGCACGTTGGCGGCCAGTCACGGTTCCGCTACAGCCCAAAGCTGTTCACCGCACGTTGGGAGCCAACCACGGATCTCCATATACTCACACCCGGCCACGGCCGTAACAAGCGCTCACACTTGCGCTAACTCAACAATACCATCATCCAACTCAACTCACATACGCAAGGAAGACTCACCTCTAAACCTATCCTGAATATTCCTCGAAACTGTATCAAGTACTAAAACAATATGTAACTATCTCATCACTACTTTATTTGTCAAACGATGAACTGTAACTAACGTCAGAAAGCCGACGACTCGGTAAATAAATAGTCAATCAAACATTACATAAAAGGAGATGGCATAAACAAAGATGGGCTAACTAATAAAATTAATGAGATGAAATAAATATGACTGTAACATTATGTGTATTAAATATGGGATGGCTAGCACAGTGGTATGAAGTCGGCCTGTGGATCTTGAGGTCCCTGGTTCGATTCCCACAGGCGACAAATTTTCATAATTTGAAAAAGCTATCCCTGTGGCTCCTCCACCACTAACATGTTTGGGGGCCGTGATTTGACGACTGGTAACCGCACTTCACGCGCAAAATATATCACTTACCGAGATCTACTTCAGCAGAGTGCCACACCCATCAATGGGTAGAAGGCGTGATGATATATTTATATTTATTTTATTTATAAATTTAAATACTATTTTTGGAATAGTATAGGTATAACTAATTCGTAGAATTATAATGAACAAAAATTATTATTTTAGTGACACCCGTTTATATAGAAGACTCCATTTTATACCACCTGGAGCATTTTAGTATATATCCAGAGAGTACCTAATAATTCTAGTTAAATTGCTTAAATATATATTTTCATAATTAACATTGATTCAGTTTTCTATGTTTAAATATTTATAAATAAGTACGAAAAGTGTAATTTATGGTTTTATAAATATATCAATTTTCGATAACTCAATTGAACTCTAAACTCTTATAAAACAAGATGGTAACACTTGTACATTCTGGAAAATTTCATACAAAGAGCTTCCGTAAAGTAAAAATCAAATTTCGTTTCACCCTACTTTCTCTTAAAAAGAAAAACCTTTCCAAAGTAACACTCGCACATAATTACAATCTCGTGAAGTGTTATTCTTTACAACCGCATTCCATTCCTGTTCTGTTCCCTTCGTACGATTCCTGCTTCGCCTTTCCGATCAGTCTTTCACCTCACTTTCAATCGCCATCCATCTACTGACTGAGCGGTTCTAGAGTACAGTACGAATAGCAGCGACGTAACAGCAGTGATGGGTGGTAGGATCCTGTTGCGGATGCGGAAGTAAATTCTGTGCGTCGCATTCCCTTATGTCAGTGTTCAGCATATGACCTGAGTAGTTCGCCAACAGAAAAAGCTGATTTAAATTTGTAATGCGAAAATTATCTTCAAGCTGGAAATATTATTGTGACTTATTCTAATTAAAACTAATAATAAACGACTTAATGAATATTAAATTTCGTATTCCTTGGCATGTGCATGTACGATAAAAATAAAGGTTTTTGTCTTGGACACGTCTTGACCATCCATTTTGTGCCTCAATCTTAACTGGTAACAATTATAACAATAAAGTTTTTCCCTAATTTTCCTTCTTTTCTTTACGCGATTACAAGATGAACAATAATTTAATGTCTTTACTATACCAAACATTGCTCTGCCTAACCTCGTACCCTATGCACGAATTATCCCCGGTCCCTGGGCATCCCCAAACCCCTGACAACGCGTGGATAAATCAAGAGATCGCCGCACCGAGTTCGCCCGGTCACACCGCATCCTCTATCAACACACCAATCTCGCAACGCAATACACCAGCACAGCGGAGATGTACCGATGCTGCCGTGTCACACCGGATCCATTATTTTTATCAGGCCTTTCCATTAGCGATATCCGGTTCCGTTGATTCCGTCTGTTCCGGGCTCCGGCGGGAATGGCGTTCCGTGTTGTATGAACAGAGATGGCATGATCTAGTAATGTGATTGGAATGTGAGTTTTTAAGGACTGCTGTTTTAGAGAAATAATTTAAGAATATAAAATTTCTCGAATTCGAGTATTCATCAGATCTCGAATATTCGAATACTCCGAATAACAAACGTATCGTGCGATATTCATGGTATTTGAATATTTGTCATTCGCGTAAATATTGCAAGATCTCGAATACCGAATACTTTTAGTATTCGCGGATGGTATTCAATCATCTCTAATATATTGTTCTAATTATATATTTTCTTGTAGGTTCTAATTTATTCATTTATTTATTTTATTTGTTCACATAATTATATTTGGACGTAGTTATACAAAAAGGAATCATCCCACAATGAGGCACAAATTGAGTTTGGGTTGAATTTAGATTGCCAAAGGCCCATTTTATGTGCAGCAAAATAGAACCGAGCCACAACTGTTATTTAAATAAATAAATATATCATCACGCCTTCTACCCATTACTGGGTGTGGCACTCTGCCGAAGCAGATTTCGTTAAGTGATATATTTTGCGCGTGAAGTGCAGTTACCAGTCGTCAAATAACGGCCCCCAAAGATGTTAGTGGTGGAGGAGCCACAGGGGTAGTTTTTGAAATTATGAAAATTGTTTGTCGCCTGTGGGAATCGAACCAGGGTTCTCAGAATCCACAGGCCGTCTTCATACCACTGAGCTAGCTACCCCACAACAACAACAACAACAACAACAACTGTTATTTGGTAAAAGAAAAATCGCATTGAGTCAAACTGCACACATAAACTGAATATACGAGTATGGTGTTTTACAAAACAGAACCAGAAAGCTTGGATCGTTTTTACGAATTTAGGAATTAATGGTATGAGGGATGGTTCCTTTTAGTACCCAGTGACACTCGACTCAAGTTTGTTTTAACTTGTATCAATTCAGTATACGTTCTCGTTTAGAATAGTGAACGTGCTATTTTGTTTCTCTTATATTAATAATAATTATTATAATGAAAGAAATAATTGGTTAAATACTCGGGAAATAGTGTTAAAAAAAGAAAAAACCATATTCAATTTTTTGCGTCAAGATTTTGACGGCTATGTTACTGAAACTGATTTACAAAAAAAAAAAATGTGGCTAGACTACTCACACATTGCTTTCTACAAAGGACCTCACTGTTCTCTGGCCTGATGGCAAAGCCATATCAGAACCAAAACTAAATGATATCAAATCTATTTTATATCTTATTCCAAACGATTGTCTTTCTTTTTATAATGAACTGTTTGCTGATAAGGACGAAGTAGATGATATTTACCGATTTGGTGCTAGAATGAATTTTACTATTAAAGATGAATAAATATATTTCATTTACTTTGATTTATTAATAATTTTATTTATTTTGTCTACTAATATTGTTTATTTTTATAGAATATAGTTCATTTTTTTAATAAAGTATATGGAAACCAAGTTTATTTTTGTTTTTTTTTTCTTATTATTGTTTTTTTACAAAAGAGAATCATGTCACATTTTAAATTTTTTTTTAATATACACTGATGAAATCGAAAATTCTTTATGTATCTAAAAAGCCGTGATCTTTAGGCATTCAAGTAATATAACTATAGAAACCTAAATAATACGAGTAATTTTATAATTAGTCATTAAGCTTCACACTTTAAACGTAATTTACTCAAAACTCACTTATGTGGGTTGGATCCTATTTGCATAACTACGTCCATTTTATCTAAATTCACTTAAATGTATGATATCAGTATATAATGAAATTATTGATATTTTTTTCATATTTACAAAGATCAAACAACATAAACGCTCATGCTAAGTCATTTTACGTCTCGTGCGACGCATTCGTTCAACCCTGTTGTAATATAAAAGTTCCTGGCTCTATTCAAAATAACTCGTTTATATTCCCATCTCATACGAAGCTCCGCCATTTATTCTTCACGGGACGGAGACGTTGTCATAGCCTACTTCGCATGCATGTTCGGTGTGGGTGGATGTGTGGGTGAGGGAGAGTAAGTACACCTTGCTTGAGAGGCATTGTCGATGTAAGATGGCGCTTCGCTGCACAGTATATGAGGACAATGTTTTGTCCCTTGGAATTAACAAGTGCATATAAATGAGGGATGATAAGTGTAGTGTACTGAGGACTGATTGCTGGAATGGGCCTTTGGATTTGAACACCTCATTTCGATTCCCACAATCGACAAACAATTTTCATCACATTAAAATTACCCCCTGCGAATGACTGATGTATTTTGTTCACCTAAAATAACCCTTCATAGCATTCGCATTACGCAAAATTAAATTGCTATATAATCAGTGATTATTTGTAGGTAGTTTTTGTAATATGATAAAATAAATAAATATATCATCACGCCTTCTACCCATTACTGGGTGTGGCACTCTGCTGAAGCAGATCTCGGTAAGTGATATATTTTGCGCGTGAAGTGCGGTTACCAGTCGTCAAATCACGGCCCCCAAACATGTTAGTGGCGGAGGAGCCACAGGGATAGCTTTTTCAAATTAAGAAAATTTGTCGCCTGTGGGAATCGAACCAGGGACCTCAGGATCCACAGGCCGACTTCATACCACTGAGCTAGCCATCCCATGGGATGGGATGTAATATGATAATCTCGTGAAAAGCAAATAATAATAATTTTATAACTATGAACTACCACACTATGGCTCGGTGAATCAGTTCTTGTTGTACAGAGTAGCAAAAATAAATAAATAGGTAACTATTTAATTTAATGTAGGTACGTACTATTACTTGCAGTATTTTCAATTGTATTAATTAACTAAATACAGGTATCCTGCCATTAGTGAGCAATAATCCTAGCAAAATTATTTCAATATTGTGAATTCAATATTCCTCAATAATTGTCATTAAAGTTCTATTGCAAATCCGACCTTACAGATAAATTTGAATATTCAATTTATCAACAAATATATGCAAGCAATTTGAATTGCAACAATTATGCAAATTCTGCTTATAATGAATCAGATTCATTATTACAATTTGTGCCAGCAGAGGCGCAGAAATTCAACAGCACTGTACGATACAAAACTTGACACGTATTTTAACTCAACACTTGGCAACACTGTTGACATGTAGGATTTTTAATTGAAATTGCAAAAAAGTTGCACTCAAGTTTCAACTCAGATCGCAAGAGCTCATTTGTAAAATTGTGTTCGCCACATTTTTTACAAGTGTATACATGCAAAAATTCTGTATATTTGAACCAAATATTTGGAAGTAAATGTACATTCATGTAAATAAAGCAAATATAATGTATCGCCTTGTTGTCATGCCGTTTCTATTATAATTGAATCTTAAATTACAATTAAATAAATATATCAAGTCTCTTAAGCTGGATTTACGATATAATGAAGTAACGTAAGAGGTAAAATAAAGTAAAGCAAAGTAAAAAGTAACGCAAGCAAACTACTGATTTATATTGAGAAGTAGAACCTAATACTGTTATCCAATCAGAGGTATGTTGCAAATTCTTTGTTCTCTTTGCCGTACCTATCTCCTTTAATTTTCCAATGATGTTACACATATTCAGCGAAAAAATAAATACACACAAAAATGTATTAATATAATAATATAACTTCAAAAACTTGCAGTTTGATTTCAGAAGATTTTCTAACTCTCCCTATAATTAATTTTATTTGCCTCTAAAAATTGTATTATTTCTCTGTCCATTTTTTTGAAAAATTGTTTGATAGTGACAGCTGATATTTCACGGTCGGTAATAGAGATTACAATGCGAAGTTTAAAACGCTGACTTCTGATTGGCCAGCGGTAAAGTAATGTAGAAAGATGAAAGTTGACCATCTCTTGTATATCTTATTTTACCTTACTGATTGCTTTGCGCCAATATAAACGGTTTTACTCCAATCACAAGTTTTAACTTGTTGCCTTACTTACTACTTTTGCGTTGCCTCTTGCGTTACTTGATTATAAATCCAGCTTTATCCTTTACTCTGCCGTAACAATTCTTGATAAGTGATATATTTGCGCGTAAATTACCGTCCATTCATGGCTCCCGAAGATTTTAATAGGAGGGCGAGCCACAATAGTTATTTATGTATGTGATACATACAATGTTTTATTTTATTTAGGTCTTCGAAATTAAAGGATTTAGTCAGTACGTATTTGTTATTGTTTTACTGGTCTTGTTAATTTTTGGTGTGTTGTTTGTTTACGAAAAAAATAATAATCATAATAAATTAATAATACGCCCGCTTTTGAGGGCTGATAAACAAGTATATTAGTAAAAGTAAGAGATTGTGTAGTCGGTTCTTGGTGGAACATTTTATTCTAACTTTATTAAGTATATTAGTAATATGTGGAGTAAAGGTTGTTTGCTGCGAGAATCGAACTCGAGTTCTTAAATCTGTAGGCCGATACGATGTCAATGAGATATTTATCTTAAACTAAATGTAGTGAATTAATTAAAATATATTTTTTTCTGTTAAAAAATGTTAAATGAACCGAAAATCTGGCCAGAGCCGGTACTAACAATACTTGCGGTAGGGATGAAATATAATTATTATTCATTACACTATAAACTATACCAAGCGTCCACTAAAATGTGTTTATTAAGAAGACGGTTCAGGTCAGCTGGTATTTTCATTTTAAAATAATTTTGTAGTGAATAATAAGATAAATTCGATACATACATACTTTTTAGTCCATACATCTTAAAATAACCTCATCTTTTTTGCTTTTTTGTTTATCCATGGTAATAAAAAACCAAAATGTTAGTATTATTATTTACTTTTTTAAAAATGTTCATGTTTATGTTTTATAATTTATTTTTACACTTTATTTTGTAAATAAACAAGCGCAGGGCGACACTCCCTTCTTTTCTTATCTTTTTGTTTCATTTTCAGTTACTGCATTGTGAGGACTTTTCTTTCATATACAAGTGCGGGCTATCGCTTTCATCTTTTCTAATCTTTGTAGAATTGTTGTTAGATTCGTTATTAGATTCGTTATTAGATTTGTTGTTAGGAGTAAGAGTGAGTAATTTGAGATGTTTTATACATATGTTATGTACGTCAAAGAAAGAAGATGAATGATAAGTGAATAGGAATGATTGGATAGATGTGATTGGAGGTTTGTTGTGTGATAAATGATTTTGAGTGTAATAAATGAAAGTGTTTCTATGGAGTGATCATGAATGTAGTTAAAGTGAGGTTTGGTGTGTTTGGATGATAATGTTTGACGAGGGCTGATTATTTGATGAATGTAATGAGTGAATATTTTATGAGTGATTTTAGGGTTCGTGGTACCCCATATGTTGGAATATAGCGTGAAGATATGTATGTATATATGTATGTATGTATTTTGTAAATGAAAACATACACAAATGGTAACTCAATTATTGCTAAATGTTTGAAGATTACAGTTGATTTTTTTTCTATTTGCGGAACTCAAATTGTTCACTTAGTGATCCTTGGGTTAAAGGTTGCCAACGCCTAATTCTATACAATGTATGTTCGCAGCGAATACATGCCTATTTCAGTATGTCATCGTGTGATGAGGTTATCTTATACGCAGTTACGCAGAAACGCATATTCTGGTCGCACATACGTTCCGGGTCCCAAGCAAAGCCGGTTGCTAGCTCGATCTGATCCCAGCTTAGTCGCGGTAGCGAGTTTCATAAAAAAATGCAGCCTGAGAGGGCATATAAATCACTGTAACCCCTGCGAGTAGCCCTGGTCGAAACACTAAATCCGTCGGAATCTAATATTGAAAAGATGGTTTCGATATTGTGATGCGTGATATGGTAGAATGATGTGATATATACAATAAATACGCCGGGGTGCTTCAGGCTACAAATACTTGTTTTACAAAGTTGCTATTAAATATTTATGATAACAAGTTGAATTGTAGAAAGTAAAATTGCGATATTTAAAATTTATGGGGTAGGTGGCTTAGTGGTATCGAGTTGGCTTGTGAATTGAGAACCCGGGTTCAATTCCCATAGCCGACAAATAATTTTCATCAAATTAAAACTACCCCTGTGTTTTTCCCTCTATTAAAATCTTAGCGGGCTGTGATTTGACGACTGGTAACCGCACTTCACGCTCAAAATATATCACTTATATGAAGATGGGTAGAAGGCGTGATGATATATTTATTTATTTTATTTATACATAGAGGGACTGTAATTCATTATTTAAACAATAAATTTGTGTGAATTTGCAATTTTTAATAACTTTTGATACTGCGTGTTTAAATTGCAATTACAGTACAGGATCCGGACTCATAGGGATTCGAATACTATAACGCTATCTACACCATCGTACCGCAGGACAATATTTTTAATATATTTATTAATATTTTTTACTTTTTACTTGTTTGACTAGATTGTATAATATCAAACTCTATCTAAGAAAATAATTTAATTTAACTTGTAGCTCTACTGAGAATTGGGATTTTTTATTTTAAAAGAATGCGTACTCCGTAGTCCAATCCATATATCGTATCTCGTAAATTCTTAGTCTAGACAATACATTTGGGAGTCGTAAAATTGTAAACATGTAGGTGATAGTTTACAACTGATCTTTTATAATTCTACATAATAAGAATAACAACAGAATTTAAATTGTGATAATGATTTTTTTTTAATATCCTTGATACGTAAACAAACAAAAATTGGTTGCCATATGATAGGCCCCTCTTCCTTGGCACCGCCATTGCTTTAGGTAGTAACTTATATTCTATTACTAGTGCCAAAAAAAACAAGAGCTTTCTAGGAGAAAATGCAATTTTATAGAAACGCGGGACTGGAAGTAGGTACGTGTTTCAATCCTATAGTAGATATCCTAAAACTATAGAATGAGTAACGTGACATGAATTTGATATTCTAGATTACTATAAAATGGTATATCTATCTATATTCTTGAAGCAAACATATGGGCTTCAATAACTTTCTTTCCCATTTGATCTTTTTTACAATTAAACATTTTTCGAGTCGAATTAAGTATTGTAAAATTCTTGATTTTGGGATAAAATGCTTTAAATAAATATTGTAGGTAATTGAGTTTTGTGCCCAAACCACTGACTAATCATATTTTATTTTATATCATTTTTATAGATAAAAATCAAGTTTAAATTTCTATAAAAGTACTTATTCATAGTGATAGCCGTGAAATTTAAACAAAATTACAAACAAACGCAAAATAAGTGCAATTGGCGCGTTGTAAATACATCTGATTGATGAGAAATTAATATATTTAAAAATATATTTGATAAAATTAGGTATTAGAATTACAGTTGAATAAATATCGAGCGTTATATCAAATTTAAATTAACGATACCTAGCGGATATTCGCTTTGACAAATACCACTTACACACTTGATTGCAATACGAAATCACGAATTGATTAATAATTCATGTCGGGGATAATATTTAAATTGGTTATTTTCTTCCGTTCCATTTATCCGATTTAAAACCATCAAAAACGAAAACGATGAGTTAAGTGGATAAAATAAAAGAGTAATTCTGAGTTTTATATCACCTTGGAGATAGTGCAGTAATGAAGGACTTTCGTTTTCGTTAAAATACCAAGTTTTATGAAAGTTTCGTAAATAACAATGATTTCCTACGACTTATTTGCGTGCGGAAAGTGATTATTTTCTGCACTGAAATATCAACAGTTGATATTATTTGAGAAAATAAAAAAAGATCTATAAATTAAATAAATTAAATAAATTCTAAATTTTTGTACACTTGTGTGCCATCCAATACATACGCTTTTCAATTATACCCTTTCAACACTTACATACTAATATACTATTTTCTCTTATAATTATATCTATAATACGGAATTGATGTTTTGAGATATTAACTATATTATTTCCCCTATTCTGTACCTCAATCATTATCTGTTAATGATCGATAAATTTATGAAAACCCTTATTTTTATGATTAATCTGCAGATTACCATCATTTCGGTATTCTGTGATCAAAGTCATTTATTCTGTTACTTCTATTTTACTTTTATGCATTTTGCTCCCGTAAAAAATTGTCTGCATAAAATAATATTTTTTTAACCACACTTCTTACGGAATTTTTATAAAAGCTACATATATGCATGAATATAACATCAAAATGTGTGGGTAAATTATTCTAGTCGCAGAATACCGAACTTATGATTATCTGTAAAATAACTATGAAAAATAAGAATTATCATTAACTTATAGATCATTAGCAGAATATGGGCGTATATCTAAAATGATAAAATGTAAAGAAAAACTGTATATAAAATGGTTATATATCTTTTTCGATACGGTATAATGCTACAAAGAATATTTGTGTCGGAGTATAAGTATTTATTAGTGCCAATTTAAAAGTTTGCAACCATATCACAAAGTAATTTATTTCATTTAGGTGAGCGCTAATGATTTCCGCCAGTATATTTTGGAGGCCTGTGTCTACAAGGGTTTTCAATTAATACGTCGTACAATGGCTAGTGCGAGTAGATTTGTTATTTCATATTACAGTGCGATTTACAGTCGCAAGATAGAATCGCGGATCATTTGTTACTGCCAGTGCATACGTCAGCTGGAGGCGCTCGTGCACAGACCATCATCATATGCAGATAACAGAGCCTGTCTTCCCATTTCGGTCTTTCCTGTTTTCATCACAAATCCAAGCGTATTTCTTCTACTTTACAAGAGTCAGCTTTTCTTATTTAATTTTCCTGCTACTGCTACGTTTCTATCTCTTACATACCCACCTTTTAACATAATCATTGAGTCAGTTATCGAGTCGGCGTGTGGATTTACGAACCGTGGTTCATTTCTCACAGCCGATAAAAAAATTTCACCACATTATAATTACTTCTTTGGGTTCCTCTCCATTAACATTTTTGAGAGCCGTTATTTGACAACTGGTAACAACACTTCAGGCGCAAAATATATCACTTGCGGCAGTGTGCTACATCCAGTAATGGGTAACAGGCGTGCAGATATATTTATTTATATTTTATTTAATGGGGTGGCTAGCTCAGTGGTATGAAGTCGGCCTGTGGATCCTGAGAACCCTGGTTCAACAATTTTCATAATTTCAAAAACTACCCCTGTGGCTCCTCCACCACTAACATCTTTGGGGGCCGTGATTTAACGACTGGTAACCGCACTTCACGCGCAAAATATATCACTTACCGAGATTTGCTTCGGTAGAGTGTCACGCCCAGTAATGGGTAAAAGGCGTGATGATATATTTATTTATTTTATTTATTTATTTAAAATAAAAAATACAGATGTTCCAAACTTCTTTTTGTTAAGGAATTTTATGATTTCAGTGGCAGAAATGTGAACAAAGTTATTTGATGAACGAAATGTGAATAGTTGAAATGGAAAACACCTCTCTCTTGCGTCGCTACGGCGTGGAACGTAACGTAGATAACGGTTGGCAAATGCCAGGAAGAATCTCTTTAACCTATTTGTGGCAACATTTTTTCTCAAATAGCTTTTTTTGTTGAATGATTTGTAAGGATCTTACGCAGATGAAATATTTCTTTACATGTCTTATGCTCAAATTTCAAAGATTTATTGATATTTATGTTAAGTGGATATGAATTTTGGTTAATATGAGTTCATTTTTCTCTTTGATAAATAGATATTCTATTTATATTTTAAGTATATTTTTTAACTGTTGTATTCTACATATCTGTATGACATACAGCCCTTAATATTTCGAATTTAATGCATCTGCGATTTTAGCACATTTCCGTATTTGCTTTAGAATAAGTAATAGATAATATTTAACAAAGACTGGGTCGTTGCATCCATTGACAAAACAAAAAAGATGCAATGCATTCCCAGTAAACTTATACTTATTGTTGTGTTTGGTACTAAATACTACCATGGGCGTCCACAGACAGTTTTTCAGAGAGGGCGGATCACAAATAATCTCAGATATACATAAATTTCTAAAATATATATTTTTTATTTACATAACAAATACAAATACACCTAACAAATAAACAAAGAAATATTGAAAGTTGTGAAATAAATTATTATTCTTTGTTGTCTATGAGGCGCCGTTTGCGACAAAACGTTTTGAATATTTCATGTAAATTAAAACAATATATTCTATGATTAAACGTATATACAAGATTTATGTAGTAAAATATTACACATTTTGAAGAAATATACTAAATAAATTGAAAAATAGCAACTGTGTAAAATATTACCTCTTGCATTTTGTCGTACTTCAAATGCGTATATCAGACATAATTCTAGAATATAGACTAGGATTAGAACATTTGCCGCAAGATGACTCTGCTTATTACAGTGTTCTGTAGCAATTTAAATTAATTTCCTACTTTATCAATAGTGTAAAAATCAAGGATGACCAAAGTGTTAGTGAGTAAATGGTTGCCTATTTCATTGACGCCAACAAATATTTTTAATTAAACAATAAATAGGTATAGTTTTCTATTCTGTTGTCCCAAGACAAGAGAAAACAAATATTTGACTAATAAATGACAAAACTTTTACAAATTAATTATTACTTTTTATTTCACAACTTAGCCAAATGAGTTTCATGTACTATATCTTGAATATTCAAGGTATTAAGCAGCTCCACCGGCTATAAATTTAAAAATAATTTTTTGCGCAGCCGTTGTGTCCCAATAAAATTTAAAGAGAAAATAATCAAATAAAAATTGTAGATATTTCAATATTGCATATGTTTAGTTAACATTTCTTGTTTTACTTGATTAGTTACTGTAAAAACTAGATTAAAATTGACTAAGTATATGGAAGATGATCGAAATGCGAACAAATAAAATTTTTAAATGTAGAAGATGTCAATGAAGAACACCGATTAATAAACAACGTAAATAAACAATAGATTTGCATAAGTTATCTCATCTGCACCCCGGTACTCCTTTTTATGTGTACTTATGTGATTTATTTGCCTCGATTGATTACAAACACAAAGTTTAACTTCTGTCTATGTACACAAATAATTATTATTATTAATGCAAAGTATCTTTGGTCTCAACTAAAATTATTGTTTTTTTTTTGTAATGGCGTCATTTTTGAAACATGTATTATAAATTTATGTTTACTTTTTGGTTTTTTTAATTTTCGGAATATTTTGTTGTTATTCACAAGACTACTACTTTATTTTAATATTTGGAACAATTGCTTTGCAATAATTATTGGTTACCTTAGAGATCAACATTTTTTTTATTTACTCTTTATTCCCTAGTTAAATAAATAATCATCACACCTTTTACCCATTTCCATGTGTGGCAGTCTGCCGGGACAGATCTTGATAAGTGATTTATTTATACGCGTGAAGTGCGGTTACCAGCCATCAAATTACAGTCTTCCAGAGATGTAAGTGGTGAGGGAACCACAGGGATAATTTTAAATGTGGTGAAAATCAGTTGCCGGCTATGGGAATTGAACTCGGGTTCTAATTTCCACAACCCGACTAGCTACCATTGTGCCATAAGTTGATAAGTAGCCCTTAATAAATAATAGTCAAATGTTCAGAAAAAACAGAATAAAAAATCGGAGAAATTATAAATTTACTATAAACGGCTCAAATATTAAATAAAACATAAATAATAAATATATTTGGGGGATGTAACTATGACTATAACTAACAACGAAAGCAAAAAATATTTGTAAAAGAAATGAGGAGAACATTTTTTTCATTACATTAAAAAATATATATAGGAAATATCTATCTACATTAGACAACCAAATACACATCCCGAAATAAGACACATTGCAGAAGGTACTAATGACAATCTGTTACCCGATAAATCCAAGAACAGATATTGCACTAACTGTAATGTCAATATAAACTATTTTGATTCAAATCAATAAAATATTACCCTCATTCTACCAGTCATGTCAATATAAACTATTTTGATTCAAATAAACAAAATATTACCATTCTACTAATCTTTTCTTAAAATGTATTGAAGGTTCGAGACAATCGTTTTTAGAAACATGTCGTGAAAAAAATGTGGTGTCTAACACGAGAAGAAAGAGTTTTGTCCACTCTCGCTCGAATTGCCTCATGAGCGAGTGGAAAAAAGAGGCACTTTCTTCTCTAGTTTAACAAATAACTATTTATAATGTCTCGATATAATATGAATTTATCATAACAATGATATAATTTTCCATAACATACAAATTTAGAAGTATTTATTTTTAGGTTACTTAAAAATTGTAATCTCATTTCCGTTAGCTATAAAGAAATTCCAGTTTTGTTAATGTTACTTAAACTAAACCTAAGATAGTTATTTTAAATCCGGAGAAAAAGATTAAAAGTAATATTTTGTACACCCCTTGGGTGTACATTTCATAGCGCCATTTCATTCGAATGTTGCACTATCTCTCCAAAATGCTGCGTCAACTACCTGAAATTCAGCGCCATCTCTGAATAAGTGGCACAATCCTGTTCTGTATATTTTTTTAACGCGACAAAAATATCACAATATACAGGTTTATAATATACCCGATTTTCTTAATACAGTACACAAAATTTGTATATATACAATATTTTTTGTGATATTGTAATAAATTTAATATATGTACAATATTTTACGTGATATTGTCAAAAATTTAGTATATATTGTGAAAAGAATTGTATATTTACGAGTCTGTATATTGTCGCAAACGGCGCCTCATAGTTGTCAGGGGTTTGAATTGAAGAAGAAAGACAATCTTCGAATATCTCTTCATGAATTGACACCACTTCTTCAATAAATTCCAATAGCCATTTTACCGTTCTTATTTTCTAATTTGTCTTTGTGAATACTTAATAAACTTGGATTACTCAATCGTTACGATAGGAAATTTATTGTCAGCTTGGATTTGTTATCTTTAAACTTATAATTTATTTTTTTATTTTATGTATGTATACATATTTATATTGTATTTGGTTAGTTAATAACCAGAGGGGGCGAGCGCCCCTCCTTGTCCCCCCTTGCGGACGCCCATGAATACTACTATTAGTCTGTATCTGTGTGAGCCAAGTTAATAGTAAAAATCCTAATTAGAACAAAATTCGAATTGTGAATTTTGTCACTTTATTAAAAAATTGACGTTAGGTTTCGATTTTTTTCAATCTACTAAACACTCTCAATTTCCTCTACGGCCTCTACACACACTTTTCGATTACACCCATACCATAAATACTAGTCAGCAAATACAAGCACGAAGTAACGTGATACCGAATTCCCTGATGCTGCATTGCGACCATGGCACCGCCGCGCCGCGCCGGCCAGCCTATCCGGCCGCCATCCTCTCCCATAAATGATAAATGATAACGCGATTAGCGGAACCGCATTGGGTGATTACGCGCGGCTCTGCCACAAAACATCATATAGAACATTGGTCTTCAAACTATGAGTCGCGACCCACCAGTGGGTAAATATTATTATACCTATTTGTTAAAAAAAGTACGACTATAAAGAATATTAAAAATTTCTAAACGAAAATTATTGTTCTTTTAATGAAATATATAATTATAATTTCTGCTACCTTACAAGGTAAAAATATATACATTGTAATAATATTTTAAGTTGAAAAGTGGGTACTTAAAATATTTTTTAAATATTATCTTCCTACAATGTTGCACTTTTAGTACGTGTGGGGCCATACAGAATACGTCTATATCCGGAGTGTAATTCATTTACTGTTAGTATTTCCCATTAAATATTATAAAGAGCGTGCGCGAAATGAGCGCCAGCGCCAAATTCGGCTCTAGCGGCGACAACACGACAGCGACGGGAGGCCTGCCGCGCGGATAGCATTACACCTGTATTCGCTAGGTGCAGAGTCATGGTGGGGACAACTAAATCGACTGCAGCGATCGCGGTGGACAAAATAAGCATAAAATCATTCTCACGTTGTTGTGACCGCGACGTCGAACATAGGATTTTAACATGTAATTTCATAATTTTCTGCTTCACTAATTATTTTAAATAAAAAAGCTTCAAATAAAAGTTTTGGAGCATAAAATTCTTCATCTAAACCATTAAACAAAATTAATTTTACGTGCTGTGTAACGACACAAATTAGATTTAAAAATGACGAAAACTGTTTCAAAACTATTGATGGCCTTGGAATTGAAACAAAATTAATCAAATGTTTGACGTTTATGTAAGTGTCAATTGATATTCATTTTGTTGGAAATTAACTGTCTGAGAGACGACATGGGAGACATTTTGAAAAAATGACTAATTTATAGAAAATTTAGTGAGTTTTAAGAAAATTACTGTCTTTGAGACGATTTGGGGGATATTTTGAAAAAAAATGACTATTTTAAATATAATTTGGGAGACATTTTAGGAAAATGACTGCGTTAGATGTGATTTGAGAGACTTTTTGTTAGTAAATGACTGTCTTGAAGACGATTTGAGAGACATTTTGTTGAAAATTAACTATCTTAGAGATGATTTGGGAGACATTTTGGAAAAATGATTATATTAAAGAAAATTTGGAGATATTTTATTGGAAATTTACTGTCTTAGAGACGATTTGGAAGAAATGTTGGCAAAATAACTGTATTAAAGATGATTTGGGAGACATTTTGAAA
The DNA here is from genome assembly GCA_911728475.2 of Pterostichus madidus. Taxonomy (NCBI): domain Eukaryota; kingdom Metazoa; phylum Arthropoda; class Insecta; order Coleoptera; family Carabidae; genus Pterostichus; species Pterostichus madidus. The sequence goes on along the minus strand of OU452309.1, from coordinate 18,861,368 downwards.
AAAAATATTTTTAGAGATAATTTAGGAGACATTTTATTAATAAATGAATATCAAAACAAACAAAAATTACACGTTGTTTTCAAGTTTTCTTGAGATTGGCTACTTCACGTAACTGCCCAAGACCTATTCTCAAAACTTTGCTTTCCATATGACAGGTATTTATTTCTGCAAAAATTCAAACATCTGAATTATTTATTATTATTCATCATTCATTGATAATCTCTTTTACCCTTATAAAAAATAAATAACCAGTTGCGAAATAAGAAATACAAAAATAAGAAAACATATCATTTTAATCCATTTCTTTAGCATTTTGTGCGAATTTTACAATATCACTTAATATGTAAACTTAAATAATACATTTTGTAATATTTTCAGTTCTTAAAAACTGAAATTGTACACATTTTAATCATTTTAAATATGGTTTTTATCAAAATTAGGCAAAATCTTGTATGAATCAACGGTTATAGAGCATGATTTAATGTGGCCGTCAGATGTCGTTGTCGTCGCGCACCCAGCCAATTGGAAGAGAGTTTACGATGAAGTGATTTCTAATTATTCTATGAGAAGAGAAATAGGCTATAAAATAATTAAATGTTGATTTGGGAATATTATTTTTCATGATAAATTACCGCAATCAAGTTTAAAAAAGGCAAAAACCCTTTTGAAAGCGGTCATGTTCTGACCGTAATTGAAAATCTTAATCAGTGTGAAACATTTATAACATCAAATGTAATCAGACAAAACATAAATATATATTATTATTATATTATTTTCTCACCGCAAATATTAACGAGTAATTATGAAATAATTTTGATTTAGCAAAATATTATTCTAATGCTTTTTTTAGTTGATTTAAGGAAAGAGTAGTAAATAATGCCACGTGTAATTAACCGGCAGATGCTGAAGCAGTATGCAAACATATCACGGCTTTGTTTATGTATATAAATAATGATAATAATTGGGTTCAATTTTTTTATCATTTATTATGGTGTACGTTCTTTTCATATAATTGATATCTGATATACACATTCAATATTAGATGAATTTTCCTTCATAAAAGTGCAGATAAAATTTTTTTCAATAATTTCATTTGAAAATATCATTTATGTCATCGGTTTGACAAGCAATTTCTTTTTTATTGCACACAGCATCATTGTACAGATTCGTATTTACACCGAAAAATGATTTGCACTTCTCTGCCATTGAATATTTTGTAACTTGTGCCTTCCCATATTTTTTAGAAATCATGAATTATTTGCTATATTTCCTTCATATTTTTGGACTGTAAGGAGGATAATTTGGGTGCTGAGCTTTTTTCCTCTAAAAAATGTTTGATGTAAATTAGTGAATGTTTTTGTTGAAATTCACGGTGTACCATCTAAGTAAAAAACGCATAAATAAAAACAAAATAAAAGTAAATTAATACATTATGAAGAAATAGATATATTATTTTATTTACAACCGGTTAGTAATTTGTCATTTTTCGATTTTTAAAAAGTTAGGAAGTTGACTATTGTTGACTTTTACTTTCCAACCCACCTGTAAGTAGCATCTTTCTGACTTGAGAAAACATTGCATCTCTTAAATTTGTTACAGAAACCAATATCAAATTCATCACCTACTAAAAAAATAAATAGAAATATTTCGTCGAAATAAGCAAACTAATGTTATTTATAATATATTAATTTTCGATGATTAATTTCTAATTATGAATAAAATAGTATATAAACCTCGGTGTAAAGTTTCATTATGCCTCGGGTTATAGCTATACCTCGGCTGTAATGAAACTCTTTCCACCTCGGTATGTAATATACTACGAGTATAATTTTTAATATACCTACGACTATTGATTTTATAAAATTTTGTAATAAAATTGAAAACAGTTACTTACTTTCGGCGTTTTACAGCAGCAATGCATTGTTGACGTCGAGTGTTTCCTACATTATTATTTGTGAAAATTTATAAAAACTAATACAGCTTGCTGAATTACCATAGGTATTGCTACACACAACAACGCAATAATTACTATTTCCTTTTCTATTAACTTTGGTTGCCATAATAAATACTTTACTTTCGCGAACACATCGTACAGAAGATTTCCGGTCTCCCGTCGTTACTTACAAAATTGCCGTTGCGCTGCGCTAGTTGTACTCGCGCACGGTCCCTATAGGCATAGTGCCTAAGAGCCTACGAAATTTTTGGAGCCTACCAGAGCTTATGAATGAACTTGCACGAAGTATGAAAATTCTCTGTACTACCTTATTTCATTATTAAAAATATGTTGTTGTTTTACAAATTACTGCAGTAGCCTTAAAATTTAATTAAATTAAATTTGTTTATATATATTTTCAGGCTTTTATAAACGTTATTATGACAAGGAATTATGCCCAGGGTAATCTGCAAGCTTTTAAATATATATTTTCCGGAATTTGTAATCATGAGATTGAAGCATGGTCCCCATGGAATTCTCTATACTTTGTTGATTAATACATGTGCTTAGCTCTAGGGAAATATGTGAAATTTATGCGGAGAAAATTATTGACAACTTAATTGTCAACACCAAATACGATTATAATTGATTGTCTGGGAAGTAATAATTTTTGTTACTTTTTCGCCGAAAATTCTCTGGATAGAATTCTCGACTCAAATCACTAGTATACTGTTGACTAACCACTGACCCCTCGGTAGTTCATATAAAAATTTAAACTAGAAACCTGCTTAATTATTAAAAGGTAAAAAAAAATATTTACACATTTAAGTAACTAATTTTTACATTATAATACAATATTTATAGAAAGAAATCTATTATTATTATTTTATATATAGGTAGTTAAAGTAATAAAATTATATATTTGCACTTCCTTGAACAATTAGTACATATTTATTGACGATAACTTCTATGCAGCTTTGTTTATGAGTTCTAAAATTTCAACATTGTACATTCCGAAATGAAATTAACGTTAGCAGTTCAAACCTAGTTACGAACAAACTTCAAGTCAGTGTTAACTCAAAACTTTGCACAATGTAATTTCTATGACAATTACCTTTAATATCACCATAATAGAGTCATTATACATAATTTAGTATGTGAGTACAGTTATTTTTAGAATGAAAATAACATACAATAGAAAATATTATTTTAAATTGCAATAACTTAAGATCTTCACAAAACTATTTTTCTAAAAGAACATCTTTTATTTTCTGTCATTCTAACAAATGTCTAGAATTTTTTGTCCTTTGTTGTTATTTGGAATGATATTATTGTATTGTATTCGCTAGATAAAATATTTCTTTGGAAATAAATTTATCATATAATCGGCAATAAAATTTAATAATATTATATTTTACAATTAAACGAAGGAATTTATTTTGATAAATTAGCGAATTTATTTACCTTTTATGACTAGAATGATAGTCGTCTCTATGGTTTTTGTTTATTTTATCATTAGCATATCTATGGCAACTAAATCCATTTCCGGTAAAAAAGTAAAATTGCATTTATTTAACAGGATTTTTCTGTTTTTTTCAAATAAGTTAATATTAGTTTTTTATATGTTTATATAGAGAAAAAAATATTCTTTCAAATGGAATAAAAAAATGATAGCATGCCATTTAAAAGAAAATATCGTTCCCTTCACTGTGAAAAAATGACTATCGATAATAAATATATGATCTCGCCAAAATATCCTCAATTATAAATCCTTAAAATATTTTTTAGATTAAATGATTATTTCAGGAGATATATCAATATTATTTCTTACTTATTTTACATCCTGTATAAAAAACATTCTCAAAATCTCCAATACAATATCCAATAAGAATCTACGCTATCACAAATCTATCACCGTCATCCAACAATCCATTCCTCGGTCGCTTCAAACTGCTTTACTACATCTCCGTGGGTTCCAAGTGTATCGATCTCAGCGTACAGCGTGTCCTCGGCTGAAACCGCGCGGAAACAGAACGGGAACCAAGGCTCGTGATCTCGTGATTCGTGAACCATTCAACGTTCAACGCTGGTTAGCAACCCGTGTAACTGTAGCGTGACGCTATGTTGCCGCTAGCAGCATCGCGGAGTAAGAGTTGAACGTGAAAAGGCAATTGAGTAAAGTGTTGTAGTTATGGGAAAGAATTAATTTGAATTAGAATCAAGCAGATATTTGTGGTTTGTACTACTATTTATAACAGATGGTGTCACTTTTCTAATAGGTATCAGTAAATTGATATTTATTTTTGATTATTTCATTCATTTTAAATTCAACCAATCGTTTATTTTCCATTGTTGTGCATTTTAAATAAGCACCCAGCTCTTTAATCGCGATTAAATTATTACTAACCTAGTTCTTTTGTAGGAAATTTTCAGTTTCTTGAAGGTATACATGTTGTAACAGGATATTTACATGTTTTTTACGTTTATTACTATTTTATTTGATTAAAGACGGCAATTTAGTAATATTTAGCAAATATAAGATAGTATTGTTTTTTTACATTTTACGATGTAGTGGGAAGGCAGCCACATGGGTAGTTTTAATGTGGTGAAAATTGCAAATCGAACCCGGGTGTCCAAATTCACAGGCCGATTCGATACCACTGTGCCACCTACTCCATAAATATTAACTTTAACTATTCTTGTACTTTTTAATACAAGAAAAAACAATGTGTCTGTAAAATGCAGCACGATTCACAATAAGACACAGTATAAATATATTTGTTAGCAAATCAGGTGTTTCCTGAGTATAGTCACTATATTGACTACGCCACCTCAAGTTTGTGTTTGTAGTTGGTGCAAGTTAAAATAAAACTTTTTTTTCTTTATCTTTATTTTTACTTTTTAATAGTTTGAAAGTTTGTTTGGAATGATGCGAATTCATAGATAAGTTTACACATAAAAGAATATGGTTTTTCATTGTGTTTATTATCACAGGCACATGGCGAAGCTCTTCTTTTCTAAAACAATAACCGCAGCTCAGGATGGCCAAAAAGCAAACTTGTGTTTCACGAAAGTGAACTATTCACTATACATGTTTGGTTATCTGCAATCGATATCGACTTCTTGAAATTTGAAACAGTTAAAAATTTTTTGTAATATAATGTAAAATAATGAAAGCTGCAATTCAATTAATGATTTCAAATTAATAGACAATAAAATACTTGAATATTACGCGATTTAATATAAGATGAAATAAAACAAATTCGTTGCGAACTTCTTGTAAAAATATATATTTATTAAAACATAAAAATTAAATAGCTATATTTACAGAAGTTATAAATTTAACAAAAGAATAAATAAATAAAATAAATATATCATCACGCCTTTTACCCATTACTGGGTGTGGTACTCTGCCGAAGCAGATCTCGGTAAGTGATATATTTAGGCGCGTGAAGTGCGGTTACCAAATCACGGCCCCCAAAGATGTTAGTGGAGGGGGAGCCACAGGAGTAGTATTAATGTGGTGAAAATGTTTGTCGCCAGTGGGAATCGAACCAGGGTTCTCAGGATCCACAGTCCGACACGATAACCACTGTGCCACCTACTCCCTAAAACAAAAGAATATTATTATTAAAAGAATTAATTGGCATTAGAAACAACAACAACAGCAACGAATGATTTAAACTATTACTCAGTTACCAAATAACTTTGTAAAACTACATTTTGCACTTGAAGACGAAAGCCAACTTGTCTCGACAGAAGTCATTCTATCATTCCTAATTATTGTTGTTTCCATGGGATATTCTGACAAAGAGGTAAGGACCTGGTATCGTCGCGTTTGTTCGAGATACCGTTCTCATATATGTGTTTACATAAAAAACCTAGACGGGGTGAGTTACAAAGGTTAGCTCTATCCGACCAGACGCGTAGCTATTAATTTACCCAGATATGTGATCTCATCCCGTATGAGATGGGATGGCTAGCTCAGTGGTATGAAGTCGGCCTGTGGATCCTGAGGTCCCTGGTTCGATTCCCACAGGCGACAAATTTTCATAATTTGAAAAAGCTATCCCTGTGGCTCCTCCACCACTAACATGTTTGGGGGCCGTGATTTGACGACTGGTAAACGCACTTCACGCGCAAAAATATATCACTTACCGAGATCTGCTTCAGCAGAGTGCCACACCCAGTAATGGGTAGAAGGCGTGATGATATATTTATATTTATTTATTTATATCCCGTATAACCAGACGCGACAATTCAGAAAAGATATAAACTTGGTAAATATTGATCTACGGAATACTGAAGTTATTATAACATATGCACTAATAAATTTGATAAACAAAATAAACTCTGTCAAGTCAACTTTAGAAAGATACTTAAGATAACACTTAATTAGTCTGTATCTCTAATAGTGAAATATCATAATTTATAAACAAAACCAAATTCTGAATTGTTTCGCCCTGCTACAATACATATATATATAGGGTGATCAATTTAAGTGTGCCACCATAGCTATCTCGAGAACTAGAAGAGCTACAAGATTGGTTAAATTAGCAAAGAAATACCATTACCCTGTCAAAAAGAATAATTTATTTGGATTCGAATTTATTCATATAATATACAGTGAAACTTCCCTAACTCGAATCTCAAGGGACAAGAAAAAAAATTCTAGTTACGGAAAATTCTAGTTATAGAAAATACACAAAAAACACGACAAAAAAATGTCATGACTAGCATATGGTCCAATCAAATTGGGTAAAACATTTTCAAGCCAATGGTTACGAGTTTGCAAATCCGCTGCAGCACTTTCACCACAAATCACCTTTTGGACAATATTATGCCTTTTCCTAAACTTATCTAACCACCCTACACTAGATAAAAAATCTAAATGCCCCAAAGCTTCTGCAAATTCTTGAGCTTTTTCTCTAATTATGTTTCCCGAAAGAGGTAAATTTTTATTTCGTGCAGTGGTTACCCACTTGATCATAGCTTCGTCAATATCATCATATACACAGGTTGTAAGCCTTTTGCTTTTACTGCTAACACCATAGTCTTTGATTTTTTTAAAAGGTGTATCCTTGTTTTTCAAAATGGTGAACAAGGTGCTGGGAGGAATACCAAATTGTGCAGCAATATCCTTTTTTTTATGCCTTTTTCTACTTCGGTGATTAATAAACATTTTTCTTCAACTTTAAATTTCACTTCGCCATTTTAGAGGTGCACTTCCACAACAGTACTAGACGGAAGAAAGCTCTAATTGCCACTGAAATTATCGTCAACTTGAACTCGTCTACGACCTAAGTGGAAATCCCTAGTGAAAACACTGTCCGTAAGTTCGACTTACTAGTGAAATATCAGTTCGAGTTATAGAAATTCGACTTAGGGAGATAAAAATATATTAAAAATAAAAGGAAATGTAAATATTTGTGATAAAAATTCGACTTAAAAATAATTCGAGTTATAGAAGTTCGAGTTAGAGAAGTTCCACTGTACTTGGTAAATGGTTGCAACGAAATAGTCACTGTTAATGCTAAATTAAAATAAAAAATAAATTTAATAAAATAATATTAGGTTAACTCTTCGTATCGTATTTAAATAAAAACAAATGTTTGTCTCTTTACAAGATATTTGTATAATTTGTTTTTACATAGCATTTTTAATATTTCATTTGTTCACGAAAAATGGAAAGCTCTTGCGTGAGATCAGTTAATATTTTCTGTTTGTGTATGGTCTATGAATTCTGATTTTATCATTTTTCAATATCTCAAATATTGGTTTTCAGGATATTGTAGAACGACAAACAAATACGAGTAATATATAGGTTATGATAACATGTAACTCGTGCTCGTGTGTACAGCGAGTCAAACATATTACTTTTATAACCATATTTCCAGAATATCTTATTAAATTCCTTAATGGATATTTCTATATCGGAATTATTACAGAATAATGAAGAGTAAATTATGTTTATGAATTCAATAATTAATATACTGAATGTCGCTATTACTTCTAAATTCAAAATGATACCATTTAAGACTTTGTCACTGATTGTACACGTTCACCATTGGATAGTTTCAGTAATTCGATCCGGGTTCAAGTCCGAAACCTTGCAGTATTACACTTCAATCTCCTGTAACCGCTATGTGCTCTCCAACGTCAACTCTACGCCAGTAACTTCGCTGTGCCGAGCACGTGCCACCTCACCTAATATAATTACGTGGATGTTTAATTTAGCAACCTATAGTGTTGTATTGATGGTATCAAGGTAAAGGAATTTGCTTATTGTGAAACAAGATACATGGGATTTTATTCATTGTTTTTTTTTCAACCAAAAGTTTAATTAAGTAGAATTTAGGCAAGCTGCAGGCAGCTGTTCCATTTTGTTGATTTTGAATAAAAATGCAAGTAGAAAACTGTGGAATAATTTTATAATTCAATCTTCTTTTCAATATTTAAATTTTATGATAATGAGAAATAAATAATTATAAGTAGCAACTGGTTTTAAACTTATTTTCCAAGATACTATTTAATTAATTTAAAAATGAAACAGAAAACAATAATCTAAAAATAGTATATTACATAATAAGTCAGGAAGGTGATGTTTTACTTGACGAAGCGGTTGTTTGTAATATGAGGCCTGTTTTCATTATTTTTTATTACTTTTATTAATATAGAATCAATTTTGGAAATATAAAACTGATGTTTGGTTCGTTAGCATTTAAATTAACATTATATTGTTACAAGATTAGATAACTATAATAAATGGCACGTTAACTAAATATGAATCACAATCACAAGTAGAAACATTTACCGTGGGACGTGTTCGGATTGAAATTTGTAATCTGTCCAAGATGAGTTTCAATTCCCCGGTCACTCATATCATAACTGGAAATCAATATCTTGCAGAACTTTCATTAGCAGAGATATCGTTTCTGATTTCTAATCGGAAAGTTCCAAATCGAACATTTTCTGCCAGAAAAGTTTTCCTCAAATGAATATTATTTCCCTTTGTGGATGTATCGGTTTTCATATTCGAGTGTATTTTCCACGTAAAATTTCTGATAACATTCAAAATATTGCAGTTTGTATCAAAAAGAAAATTATATTTACGGGGTCGAAACGAAAAATGGAAACACGACTTTTCTCGGAAGTTATCAGTTCTTCTAATGAGCTAACTAAAACTGTGTAAATCTGGGAAAAAATTGGTATTTTTTTTACATATTAGTACCTACTTTGGAACTTTTTTTTTTGTTTAAAAAGTTATAAACATTTTTACTTTTTAAATAGGTGGCTCAGTGATATCGAGTCGGCTTGAGGATTTGAGAAGCCGGGTTTGATTCACCTCACATTAAAATTACTTCTGTGGCTCCTCCTCCACTAAAAACCCTAAGGGCCGTGATTTGACGGCTGGTATCCGCACTTCATGCGCAATTAAGTAAATTTTGACGTTTAAAACGCGTACTTAGCGAGCTTTGCCCAGAACAATATCAATATTGAAATATATGTTTGAAAAATTAAGTTAAAATTAAATATAACGTGTTGCGTACGTGAAGCATGTGTTTTATGAAATAAAGGTTTGTTCGTTAAATATCCAAGCGAAGCTAGTCTCGCTATGAATACGTTCTAATATCAAAATAACTGGTAAATGTATACATTGCCGCTAACATAAACACTAAGAATTATTTGATATAGGTACTTACTATTCTCAGTTTTAATTTGGTAGCACTTCTTTTTGATATTCGAAAAAATAATAATTTTTCGTTCTTGAGTACACATGTACAGAATTAATCTTGTTGTTAGCGTTGGTGGTATTTTCAATCAAGAAGTTGATTCGCAGATTGCTGGTGGGAGGTATTGCATGTCAGAAATATCAAAGTAAAAACTTAATCATAAATAGATGGAACTGTTTTAGGTTTGAAGTAGTATGTTCATACAAGAAACAAATGTAATTCGAAAGAAAATTCGTGCTGGAAATAATTTCTTCTGCAACATAAATAACATTTCGATGAAATGAGTGTATTTTATTCAAGAATTTAAATCGATTTATTAACAAAAATTGAAATTCTCTTTTCTTTTTCTAATTTAATAAAGTAAGTACCCATATAATACTTTTTTTATTTGTTTATTTTTACAAGTACCTCGGTAACAGGACTATTGTACGGATTTTAAGTATTTAAAGACGACTGGATTTTATTTACTGCTTTTATTTTCAACTAAAAGTTTAATTAAGTTGAATTTAGGCAAGCTGCAGGCAGCTGTTCCATTTTGTTGATTTTGAATAAAAATGCAAGTAGCAAACTGTGGAATAATTTTATAATTCAATCTTCTTTTCAATATGATATTGCTTCTTGAGAAAATGAGAAATAAAAAATTATTAGTAGCGATTTGTTTTAAGCTTATTTTCCAAGACACTATTTAAGTAAAAATAAAACAAAAAATAATAATCTAAAAATATTACTTGCTACTAGGTATATCGTACACTTTATATTTCACATTTATACTTCAATAAATAATTTAATGACCAAGTCGTTTACTGTTTTCACTCGTAATTTTTCGTGCACGTAACGAATAGCAAACCTTCAATACGCCTTACAGTTATAATATGTAAATTTCACGCGCTTTTGATGACTAATAAAAAAAAGTTTATCATGCCAAAATAAAATAATAGTATATTACATGATAAGTCAGGAAAGTGATATTTTACTTGACGAAGCGGTTGTTTGAAATACGAGGTCGCAGGCCGAGTATTTTAATCCGCTAAGTCAAGTAAAACATCACTTTCCTGACTTATCATTTAATTTAATAATTATTTAATCATAAATAATTCAATATGTTTCAATTTTTTTATATGAATTGTACTGACAGCAGATTAGGTATCCAAGATTACAACAAAAATAACAGTCAGGTAAAATCTTTATCAGACTCTTTTGTACTTTACCAGGCTGTTATTTTTGTTATATCTACTTTCCATACTAAAATTGAACAGGAAGGTAGACATTTTCACGCCGGTTTCATAATTTACATTATCGTATATAATATTAGATACATAATAAATGATTATTTGTAAGTAGTGTTCTCATTTTATTTCATTATGAACGTAATTAATAAATGATTATATTTATTATCCAACCAGTGGTACTAAAGAATGTATACTTCAAATTGTTGTATGCTGTCATTCATGGTGAAATTATTTATTAATAAACAAGTCTAAAATAAAGTATTGTAAAATGTGGCCATCATAGTTTCAAGAATTTTCGATTCTTTCTGTTAACGAAGATCTTTGTAACACAATTATTACACTTAGCTTAAAACTTTAACATCAATCAATTTGTACTTTCATGAAGGGTTTAACCACTGATTGATCCTTTCTGTAGTGGTTAGCAGTTAGCAGGAACTTAATAAACAAACCGCAGGAAAATCGCAGCGTCCGATTCACACAAATATCCTTTAGCAATGGGTAGACACTAGTTCCACAGTCTGGCATTCAGCTGTTAAACCGCCATTGTTGCAAAGTTAGCGGGGCTTTCTGGATTTATGCGGACTATAAAAGTGACCTGCGGCCAATGCGACCGAGACCAACCAATGACCAACGCCTACCGAGACCTGCCGACATAAATTCACACGTTATCCACTGGTTCCGTCTCATCAGCCCCTTCCCTTACCACGCACTTTGTTCCGCGTTTGGGTTTCAATGTTGGATTTCATCCAAAGATATTTTATGTGTAGACTATCTACTTTCATCCTATAGTTAAAAGCCCCTCTATTTCTTAAATTACATACATACATACATACATACATACATATCTTCACGCTATATCCCAACAAATGGGGTAGCACGAACCCTAAAATCACTCATAAAACATTCACTCATCACATCCATCAAACAACCAGCCATCACCAAACATTTTAATCCAAAAACATCACCCTCACTTCAACCACATTTATAGATCACTCCATATAAACTCATTCATTATTACACACGAAAACATTATCACACAACCAACCTTCAATCACATCATTCCTATTCTCTTACCATTCATTTTCCTTCCTCTACGTACATAACATATGCATAAAAAATCTCAAATTACTCACGTTTACTCCTAACAACGAATCTAATACCGAAACTAACAACGAATCTACAAGATTAGAAAAGATGAAAGCGATAGTCTACACTTGTATATGAAAGAAAAGACAACACAAAGCAGTCACAGAAAATGAAACAAAAAGATAAGAAAGGGAGGGAGCGTCGCCCTGCGCATGTTTTTGAAAGTGAATTTCACACAAATTGCAGTTAAACACTCTACGTAATAACTGAAAACGAATTAAAAGATAAGAAAGGAAGGGAGTGTCGCTCTACGCTTGTTTTTGGAAGTGAATTCCACACAATTGCAGTTAAACACTCAATGTAAGATCAGAAAACGAATAAAAAAGATAAGAAACGAAGGGAGTGTCGTCCCTGAGCTTGTTTTTGAAAGTGAATTTCACACAATTACAGGTAAACACTCTAATGAAATTACTAAACAACGAAACTAAAATCTAAAACCCTGCGCTTTTCTGAAATCATCAGATTCATTCCGCAATTAATCTTCGCCAAACGTTCCTATCCTGACACACCACTTTTGCTTCATCCACATTCATAATTCCTTTCATACAAGCACGTTTGTTCCTCGTACTCGGAAACTTTCGTTCACGCAACAATTTTTCTATCATATTCATCCACTTATTCATAGGTCGTCCACGCAATCGTTCACCTTCAATTTCACCAACATATACCTGTTTCACTAATCTCTCATTCGACATACGTTCAACATGCCCAAACCATCTCAACTGACTTATACCTACTTTTCTAACTACATTCTTCTCAATTTCACACTCATCATACACCAATGTATTCCGGACACGATCTCTTCTAGTATAACTACACACACCCCGTAAATACCTCATTTCCACAGCAGTTATACGACGTTCATGTTTCTTCATCCACACCCAACATTCACTACCATACATCAATGTAGGCACTAAAACACCATTATACACACTCAATCGAGCATCTCTGGATACATTCACATTCCGAGCAAAGGTTCCCAGAGCACCCAATACCTTGCAACCCGCAGATACTCTTCTTTCAATCTCACAATCAATACGTCCATCCCTCGAAAACACACTACCCAAATATAAAAACTCATTCACTTGACCCAATCTCACACCATTCACCGAAACATTGCAGTCGGTCACCAAATCACTCTTCTCAAATACTAACACTTTACATTTATCAACATTTAATAACAGATTTAAACCTTTTCCTACTTCATTTATACTTAGAATCATTCTTCTCAATTGCTCTTCAGATTCACCCATAACAACAACATCATCCGCATACGCTAACGCAGGCACTACACTACCACCGATATGTACACCATCCACCCCATTCAGCGCCGTTCGTAACAACACATCCATATACAAATTAAACAGCCACGGAGACATCCCACAACCTTGTTTCACACCAACATCTATACAAAACCAATCACTCAATCTACCATCAACTCTCACCGCAGCCTCGCTACCATCATACAACGCACGAATTGCCCCCAACAAATTCCCGTTTATACCGTACTGTAGAAGTACATCCCACAAAGTCTCGCGATGAACACTATCATATGCTTTTTTAAGATCGAGAAAGCCACAGAACACCTTTTTGTTCTTAGCAAGTGACTTCTCAACAATCATACGAAGAGAAAATAATTGATCCACACACCCTCTCTCAGGCAAAAAACCACCTTGCATATCGCTTATCTTGGAAATGGTTAAGGTTCGTACCTTATGAATAAGAATCTTCCCGTACAACTTCCCTACCACACTCAGCAAACTTATCGCACGGAAATTAGTACATTCACTCGAACTACCTTTGCCTTTAAATAAAAGACAAATGACAGCACGTTTCCAATCAACAGGAGCCACACACCGTTTTAAACAAAATCTAAACAAATAAACTAACCAGTCAAATAACCTCTCACCTCCATATTTCAACATCTCATTCGATATACCATCCAAACCAGGAGCCTTACCATTCTTCAGACGCATCAATGCAAAACTAACATCACTCTCATCTATATCCCAATCATCACCACTAACATTTTCTCTAACATTTTCACTACTACCATTCCCTCCATTTATGCTACCATATAAAGCCCTAAAATACTCACACCATCTATTCCTAACATCTGACTCATTCCACAATAACTCACCATTAGCACTTTTAATCGCTTTCACTGCCCTTAAATTACCACCTCTCAATCTCTTCACACTCAACCAAAACATTCTTTTATTCATACTAAAATCATTTGTCAATCTTTCACTCATCAAGTCATCAAAACGTGCCTTACTTTCTCTCACTACTCTCTTAACACATTTATTTAACCTCTTGTATTCCAGCAAGCATTCATCACGTAAACTTCCAGGCACATCTTTTACATTTAGAAAACGCAAATATGCTCTCTTTTTCTCCTCAATCGCCTCTTTTACTTCATCATTCCACCATGCATTCTTTGGAAAAGAGCCTAATCTACATTCACCACAAACTTCTTTTGCACAATTAAGAACTGTATCCTTAAATTTCAACCAAACATCATTTATGCTGCATTCAAAATTAAGCTCACATACAGGCAAAGATTCATTAATTTTCTCAACAAACCTATCTCTAACATCCTCATTCTGCAGTACACTGGATTTCACACGAAACATTTTTTCGGTACCTTTCACCCTCATCCGCCAACATTTATCCAGACGTATACGCGATACCACCAAATAATGGTCATTCGTACCCAATTCAGCACCACGCTTCACACGCGTATCTATAACTAAACTTCTCAATCGTTCATCGTACAAAATAAAATCAATTACACTTCGTCTATTCTCACGCATATTCTCCCATGTATACAAATGAGCTAATTTATGTTTAAAAACAGAGTTGGAAACAAAGAGATTACGCTCCAAACAGAAAGATACTATTTTCCTACCATTTTCATTCTCTCTCACATCACCAAACTTACCCAAAACATTTCCAGACATGCTTCTCTTTACTCCCACCCAACCATTTAAATCACCACATACGATAACTTTCTCACCTGGATCACACAAATCAGTCACACTATCTAACAAATTCCAAAACCGATCTTTTTCGAGATCATTTTCAGATTCAGTTGGGCCATAAACTGACACAACGAAGATTCTATGAAAGCCTACCTTTAATCTCAGCCAAAGAATTCTAGATGAAATACAGTCATAATCCCTTACAAACGGTTTCATTCTTTCACTAACAAGCACACCTACTCCATGCTTTGCACGTTCATTCTCAGCTACACCCGACCACAAGCAAAACATTCCATCCACCTCTTCCTCACTACAGCCTTTCCTCTTAGTCTCACTTACACACAAAACATCTACATTATACACACGCATTGCATTCATCAATTCAATTTCTTTCCCAGTTATACCACGAACATTCCATGTACCAAACTTACATTCATCAAATTTTTCCCATTTATTCCTCATTTAAACAAAAGATAGTAAAAGAAGGGTTCTCTCGGTAATAGGATAGAAGTTAAGGTAGCTTACCAAACTTATCCTTAACTATAAAGGAAAACAGAAATAAAAAGAAATAAATAAATTACATTGACACCTGTCAACCGTCAATCATACAAGAACAAAACATAACTTAGCGTTTCTAAGTACGTAACTAATATAAACAAATAACGAAATGAAAAGAAAATATACTACAAAAATCTAAATTATTATAAAAAGAAAAGATAACACTTATCTTAGTAAAATGATATGCTAGCAATCCGGTGGAAAACAGTTTATATAAATTCAACTCCAAATAACCAGTCAAAAGACGAAATGAAACACAAATTTGACGGACGAGTGTTGTTTATTCTGTTGCTAACCAGAATTACTAAATAATTTATTAGTTTTTATCATGGCTGCCTGCAGACTTTTTTTAAAGGTGGGTTGAAATAAAGAGAATTAATGATAGAGACATAAAATATGTATTGAATTATAACTATTAGTGAAAAAATGAGTTAAAAATAATATTATACGACAGAGATATATGCGATTGAAAATACAGTGACATCACAAGTACTCAAGCATTCTTATTGGCCCCAACTATTTTCATGAAGCAAATAATACCCTTTTTATCAATCAATTGTTAACTAACAGCAATATAAATTATATGTATTCTATATTTAACAGGCAGATATATATAACAAAAACATAACAGTTGATTGAAAAACTGGGCATAAGAGACATAAACAAATGAAGGTAATATTAGCTTTGTTCGCTTCACTGCGTGAAGGTTACTGTTTACCGCTGCAGTAAAGATTTTGTGTTCGATTGAGTTGGCGGTAAAATACTAAGTTATTAGATTTTTGTTTGTTTCACTTTTTGACGTCTCGCGGTAAAACGCTGCTGTAGTTGGCGGTAAATATTTTTACAGCAACTATAGCCTTTGCTGAATAGCGGTAGAAGTTATTTTTGACACATTTTTGACATCAGGGAAAATGAATAGCCAATGTAACAGCGGTGAAATGGAAAAAGATAGAGTAACATATCTATGTTGGTAATTTATAAAGAAAAATATTTGTTTTATTTGATGCGTCTATGTCTACATGAATTATTTCGGGGTCCTACAATGAGGATCCAATGTAGCACGTTGGGCCCCAAAAAATACTATTTAAATCTCCACGCGGAGCTAAGCGTAACGTGTCCCATGTACCATTGTGCCTTGTTGTGGTGCAAAGTCTCATCCATCATCTTACTACATATATAGAAAACTTTTTATCTGTTAAATTATTTTCATATAAATTTATATAAGTGAAACATGTTACTAATCATATCGTGTTTAATACGAAAGGGTATAAAAAGGACATTCAAAAAAAGTTGAAAAAATGTTATATTTCCGACTGTCAATTGTTTTAAACATAAAGTATTTTGAATCATACCATATTTGGTGTCATATGAAAGAGCTTTAGAAGAACTTTCATACGAAATTAAAAAAGTTCAAATTTTATGATAGGAAATTGTTTCAAACAATTATTCAGTTCAAATTAATAATTTTCGACATAACTTGCATGTCGTCGAATCGTCCTCACTTTTCGATGACAAAATCATATTTGTAACAAATTCTTCCATAAATAAAATATAAATAAATATATCATCATGCCTTTTACCCATTACTGGGTCTCAGTAAGTGATATATTTTTGCGCGTGAAGTGCGCTTACTAGCCGTCAAATTATGGCCCCCAAAGATGTTAGTGGATGGAGAGCTACAGACGTAATTTTAATCGGGGGAGAATTATTTTTGGCTTTGGTAATAAAAATAATGATATAAATTTATATCTGTCAAAATGACAATTTAAATATACAATTCGTGTAATATACTGGAAATACAAAACAAAAATATAATTTACCACGGACGAAAAAACAAAAATTATTAATTTAGTGACTTAAATTAGTACTGTCACTTTTTGTGGTAAATAGTAAAACGCAGCTGTAATTAACTGCCGCATTTTACAGTAACCGTCATGTAGTGAAACAAACAAAGCTATTATAAATAAATTATTTTGACAGTTTTGATACATAAAACGTCAAACATTTGGTCACTTTTGTTTAAATTCCATGATTGTCGATAGTTTTGAGGTAATTTTCGTCATTTTCAGATCTAATTTGTGCTGTTATAAAGAATGTAAAATTGATTTTGTGTATTGATTTAGCTACATATTTGTATGCTCTAAAAGTTTTATTTGAAGCTTTTTTGCTTAAAATAATTAGAGAAATAGGAAATTACAGCATTATAATTTTACATGTTCACCCTTACCAAACACTACCCGGTATGTATATGATGTTCATCTTTTGAAATTCCTTGATGCAAAACTGTAACCAGGCGTCGGATATGGTTGTAGTTCGCTGGTTCTCCAACTCTGGCGCGTTATCTGCTTGCCCCAAACCCCGGGGAAATAACACGCTTTTTGTTAGTGATTCCTCGCCAACGCGCGAGTGCGAAGTTATAGAACGGTTGAGGTTGGGATGAATTTCTTTTGAATAAAGGCACGTGTCCAACATATTCAGCAGAAAAGAGTGTTGCATGTGTTAGTTATGTTTTGACTTTGAAATTTGTTCACGACTGGAAAATTTCAATTTTTTTTCTTGACAGATTGTATAACTGTTAGTATCATGTGTTGTATCATTTTCTTAAAAAGAAAAATATGTTCCGAATTTTATGAAATAAATTGAAGTTATTTACATTATATCTAATTTCTACTATATAGTTTATTTACTTCTTCACAGAAAAAATTAATATAACTACAATATATTAATATCCGGTTATAACGAGATTGAAGGGATCCCAAAAGTTTCGTTGCCATAACCGGAAGTGGTTATAATCGATGGAAGTCAAATAACTATTAATATAATATAGGGTAGGTGGCTCAGTGTTATCGAGTCGGCCTGTAGATTTGAAAACTCGGGTTCGATTCCCACAGCCGACATCAATTTTACCACATTATAATTACTTTCCGTGGCTTCCCCTCCACTCACATTTTTGGGGGCCGAGATTTGATGGCTGGTAGCCGAATTTCGCGCGCATTAATATATCACTTACCGAAATTGCTACGGCAGAGTGCCACATCCAGAATTGGGTAAAAGAAGCAACGATATATATATATAGTGGTATGAAGTCGGCCTGTGGATCCTGAGAACCCTGGTTCGATTCCCACAGGCGACAATTTTCATAATTTAAAAAAGTAACCCTGTGGTTCCTCCACCACTAACAACATCTTTGGGGCCCGTGATTTGACGACTGGTAACCGCACTTCACGCGCAAAATATATCACTTACCGAGATCTGCTTCGGCAGAGTGCCACACCCAGTAATGGGTAGAAGGCGTGATGATATATTTATTTTATTTATTTATATATATTATGGTAAAGTCATAAATAATTTATTTCATGTTATTTTATTGGAAAACTATAATTTAAATAAGTATATGTATGACATAAAATTACGTATTGGCTGTAGAGTTCTCCAGATATGATTCATATAAGTGAAGACAAGGCTTTTTCTGCAAATCATAAAATGATAAGTCCATAAACGATTGCCGTTTACAACCGTAGTTTCTATAACTGTAGGTAATAAAAGCCTACGGAAGCGGCACTTTTCTCTCGGAATTACACGATTGGATGTAGTAAAAAGATTGATTTTTTTCTTTTCCCCAATATAATCAAGTTGTCGGCGATAGTCACCAATGAAAAAGACGAGAAATAGAGCACTTAAAAGGAGCTTCTATTTCTTTTGATGATACTGGAGGAAAATTCAATTGTTTCAAATTCAATTTTCAAGCAATAATGTTCGTAAATAGTATCAGTAGAGACTCGGTGAAATGTGATTTTCGTGATAAAAGTACTGGTTTAAGTAACTCTAAATGGATTGTTGCCAGAGTTCTGATAGAGAATATTAATGTTGTTTCAACTTTAATAGATAAAACTCTCTCACTCGCTTACTGTTTAATGAAGCTTATTTTATTTTTATGAAGTACTGTTAGAAAACAGTAATTGTGAAATAATGGAGACCTCTTATATTTCAAATTTTATTCCACGGCACTAGCCGAGTAAGGCCCGGTTTATCTAGGGTGGCCATATGGTAGTATTAAGAAAAGAAAAAATTTTGTTTGTAAAAAAAAATCTACTTCCATTCTTTTTCCAAATTACAATTATCTCGTTTTAAACATAAACATAAACTTATTTTTCCACAAAATATGAATAATAATCTAATAAATAATAGTTAAAATATTATTATTATTTAAATAGCTAAAAATAAAATTAACTCCTAAGCCTTAATCAATATAAAGAAAAATCTAAATATGTATTTCGAGAACTTAGTTCTCATCATCAGTAGACAAAACAAGGGGAAAACCAAGATTACACGACTTGTGAACCAAGCTAGTGGTCAAGGTTGAATCCATCTTGCCGAACAGGTACATACCAATTTATACTAAAACGAAGCAATAAGCCGTGTCTAAGGAACCAATAAGCAAGAAGCTGGAGTCAACTTACAAAACTAATTACCTACGAAAGCAAACAATTTACTATCAGGGGTGGGGCCCAGGTCAGGTTTTATCTTTCGGATTACTTAATAGAGTTTTAAGGGTATTACTAGATTTGTATGTTATTTTTATAGCGAAATGATTAAAAACTTTGTTTAAACCTCGAGATGCTAAAACGTATGGTAAGGAAATGAATTTAAGTTTATTACTTTTAGTTGAACTTAGTATGCTATTATTAAAAATTTCTTTTTTATGTTTAAATTTAGAGACAAGTTTATTAATAATTTCAACTGTGAAGCCATTGTAAATCGCGATTTGTTTAATATATTTTAATTCTTTGATGAATCTAGTTTTATTTAGAGGGAAGTTAATTAATCGGTTAACTAGGAAATTAAGCGCTGCCATTTTATATTGCCAATGGTGATTCGAGTCTGAAGTAATGAATCTGTTGGTGTTAGTGCCTTTTCTGTAAACATCAAATTCTAATTTATCTTTGTTTCTAATGACTAAAACGTCTAAAAATGGTAACTTGTTATTCTCTTCTGTTTCAATTGTGAATTTAATGCTGGGGAAAACACTATTTAATTTAGTTAAAAAGTTATCTAAGTTACATTCTTTAATATCTACTATTGCAAAAATGTCATCTACGTAACGAACCCAAATTCTAGGAAAATTTACGTTATTCTCTTTAAAATTAATTTCGAAATAGCTCATAAACAAATTAGCTAAGAAATGTGATAAACTATTATCCATTGCTGTACCCTCTGTTTGCTGATAAAATTTATTGTTAATTTGGAAATAATTCTGATCCATGCAAATTTTAGTTAATTTTAAATAATCCTCTATTTTTACTGATTCTACATTGTTGTTTTTGAAAAGTAATTTTAAGTATTCTAAGGTTTGTGGAATAGGTATACTAGGGAATAAGGCACTAACATCAAAAGAAACTAAAATTTCATCCTTATTTAGTTTAAGATCTTTAATTTTATTAATGAACTGAATTGAATTATCCACCGCGAATGTTTCCGGTTGAACAGGTAAGTTTTTAAATTGGTTAAAAAGCCATTTAGAAAGTAAATAAGTAGGTGAATTAATACCCGAAATGATAGGCCGCATTGAATTACCCGGTTTATTAATTTTAGGAAGATAGTACATTTTAGGCATAACTGGTTTAGAAACTGATAAATAAAATTTTAGTTGTTTAGAAATTAAATTTGGGCATTCTTTAATTGTATTTTTAAATGACGTTAACATTATTTAAAGGAGTTTTTTAAATTTCTTCATAAGGTCCCGATGTTATTAGTTTATTGACCCGTTCAAAATAATCTAACTTGTTTAAAATAACTATTTTATTTCCTTTATCCGCTTTTAAATAAAATACAACACGCCTTTTTAAATTATTAATGATTTTATGTTCGGTATTAGTCGTAGTATTAGTCTTATTCTTTATAATATTATCTGAAATTTGAATTTTACACGCGTTTCTTATGTATTCTTTAGTGGAATAATCAAATTTACTAATATTAGATTCAATAGACGCAATTAATTCTTCTAACGGTATTTCTTTATTATTAAGTGCGTATTTTAACCTTTATTCAGAACTTTAATTTCGCTGTCGTTAAAATGTTCTTCCGATTGATTAATAATTAATTCCTCGCGAATACTACTATTTTTAACTACTGTTTTGGGCAGAAGATTTTGAAATTTCTTGTTTAGATGAATAATTTTATTGTTGAATTTATGTTGAACTACTTCATGCAAGTTTTTATCAAAAATGGTCCAAAGTTGAAAACCAATGTTATTTAATTTTTTTATTAATTTTAAATGTAAATTGTAAGCTATAATTTTTAGTTTACTACGTTTAGCGTAAAGGAATTTAATTTCATTATTTAACAATTTAAGTTTAGCGTGGTGTAGTACAGATACCGGTATTTTACAATTTTTAGAAAGAGTGATTTGAATGAATTTTGGAAAAATTGAATTTTGTTTGCATTTCTTTAAGAATATTATATCGGCGTTGATTAGTTTAATTATCGTTTTAAGTTTAAAATAGGTATTTAATTCAGTTGACCGGGAAACTATAACTAAAGTAAAAAGTAAAAATCTAAGGCTAAGATTATAACTAAAAATAAAAGTAACCTCTAAGCCTTAATCAATATAAAGAAAAATCTAAATACGTATTTCGAGAACTAAGTTCTCATCATCAGTAGACAAAACAAGAGGAAACCCAGATTACACGACTTGTGAACCAAGCTAGTGGTCAAGGTTGAATTTTTTCTTTTTACTTTATTCAAATAGTTCTTAATCACTTTAACTCTGATCATCTTCATTACCATCACTTTGGTATTTTTAAGAACTCCGTATTTTATTTAAAAATGATGTTTTTATTTTTGAATAAAAGCCATGGCAAGAAATACGGACAAAATTGCTGTAGATAGTTTTAGTTTTGATCTTTCTTTTGTCCACTGTATATCTATCATTGAAAATATTCTTTCAACATCAGCATTATAGCTTGGTATAGCAAAGAAAAATATACATAATTTCAATAATTCAGAATAAAATTCAATGCTATATGATTTGTTGAAATAATATGACCATTTTTTACAAGATATACTTTTTTGAAACTCAGCATTAGTAATATTTTCTTCAAGAAAAGTTTTAAGTTAGTAAATTGATCAATAACTATCCCTTTAGAAATCACATATTGCAAAGTAGTTTCTACATCTTTCCATTCTGGTATCTTATCTAGTTTTATCCACTGAAAACAATTAGCTTCATCTTCAAATCCCTCGTTAATATTTTGTTGAATGATTGACTTAACTTTGAGGGGTTAAAAAAGAATTTTCGTATCTACTAAAATTCGTTCTAAAGAAATAATAATCGTCATTATTTCCATAATCGAATTAGTTTCAATTTGTATGTCTTTTGTTTTTTCATGGAACATGTACATGTGCGAATGAATAAAATATAAAAGAGCTTCACTAAAATTAGATTGAAAAAAATGTTATTAGAATGATAGGTCATGAATCAAGAGATAAAAAGTATGATTTTAAAATATGGTTAATTATTGGATATAAAGATAACCATCTGCTTTTTGTGTGTTTTAATAAGTCTCTAAATTCAATATCAACAAAACTGTAAAATTCTTTTAACGCCTCTGTGCGAATTGTGTATATAGAAAAGTAATTATATATTTTTAAGACAATTGACACTATATCAAAATTTAAAGAATCTAGACCATGTTTTACAGAGTTGTGAACAATGTGAGCGGAACAACCAATGCCAATTAAATCTCTGTTAATTTTAGTTTTTTAATTTTTATACACTTTTTCCCTGCCCTTTTTAAACCTCCAAAATTTGTATTCGAATTATCACCTGAAAACGCAATACACTTATTTACCAAATTAAACTTTTCTAAACACATAATAACATATTCAGAAATTGTTTCGGCTGTCTCATTGTTTAAGCATTCTAAATGAATTATTTTTGTAAATATTCCGTCATTTTTTATATCAAAATACTTAATTGTGAACATTTTCAGCGCCCCATGGTTGCTATCATCAGGAGAAACAAATATATATATATATATATATGGAATATCAGCCAAAGAATTAATTATACTATCAATACTATTTCAACTATTTCAGAATGTATAAAAACGTTCTTCAACAATTTTGTTGTACAATCTGTGGATCGAAAGCTTAAATGATGTTTCAATGTGTGAAAAGTCAATGTAACTTCAACTTCGAATATTTTTTTGTTAAAAAATCACACACACTTTTAGAAGTTTCGTCTGCTTTCATTATTTATGAATGTTTCTTTGAATTAATATGTTGCTGTAAATCATATTTTCCTTTATTAGCCAAAAATACAGTTGTTTCGCAAACTTTGCAATATTCTTCATGTTTGGTTGTTTTTGGCTTAAAACAGGGAAATTTGCTTTGTAATTCAGAACTAAAGATGCATTTTCTTTTACTCATTTTGATTTTCCGAATAAATTTAGGCTGAAAATTAAAAAATAGATATAACTAGTTTCGAATATAAATGAATTAATAATTTACTAACTTTTTTATTACAAACGGTTCACGGTAGACACGGTAAAGGTAGTATGTAAGTGTAAGTCAAGTAACGAATTAATACACATAACAAAAACTAGAGCCACCTATATGCCTACTATCTTAGCATAATTAACTACTGCATACTGCATGCAATCACTAACAACTAACTCGCTACGCAAATGGGGAAGTCCCGACGCCTGAACGGTAACAATATTACCTCACCCATCACAAGTTCATAAAATATGCAATATCATATAAAAACAATTTATAATTAAATTATAAAAAAAGAACATTTTGATAGAAACAAAGTGTAAAAGAGATCTGTGTCGAAAAAGAGAACATGTTCACTTTAAAAGAGACCCTCTGGCCACCCTAGGTTTATCAGATGAAATGTATTAGTTAATTTTATTAATCATAACGAAAAATCTATTTAATCGAAAAAGCATCTTCGGAGATGAATAATAACAAATAAATAAAAAGAGTACTATATTAATCCCGTTGCTGTGAGTAACTCCAACATAGACAGAATCGAGCGGTTTCAGTCTAAAGTCCTAAGAATTATTGTCTACGCCCTATGGTTTGTCCCAAACTGGGTAATCCAACAAGACCAACAGATTAATTCTGTGAAAGAAGAAATAAAAAACCACAGCACAAAATACTACTTGAGGCTCAGTACCCATCCAAATAAATTAACAGCAGACCTGTCAACAAATATCAGCGTCAGAAGGCTCAAGCTACATAACCCTATAGATAACATAACTAGATTTAATATTTAATTTAAATGTTACTAATATAACTCCATTTTGTCAATCAACTTGCATTAAGTAAAGCTTAATTTAAGGTATGTTATCAAGCGATAATTCTATTGCATGGCATATTCAATATCACTAGTTGTACTGAATGTCCTTTGGGTAGATTGTATAAATATTATGGAAGTTAATAAAAAAATAATAATATATTAATCCCGTAAAAATAAATTTAAATGCAAAAAAATTCATTTCAAGAATGTCAGTAATTGTTAATGCTACTATAATTGATCGATTTGTATGAATTTAAAATCGTTGTTACGAAAATAGGAAAAACTCATAATTCATGTCAAAATATTATTGGTATATTAGTTACGAATACTCGTATATAATAATACTGTAAGATAAATATGCCATTGTTAGTGCAGCGCTGTATTGTTGTATGCGTTATTATCATTATTTTAGATTCTAACAATGAATTATAATATAAATATTGTAAAGAAATGTTAATAGTTATTTTTGTATTAAATGCACGAAATGAGACACCGATTTGTCGAGACAAAAAAGTCATTCGGATGAGCCAAAAAATACTAATTTCGCCCACGAAATACAAACAATATTTTTTCTACAACTGTCAAAAAAAATAAATTAAAATCGGTTTTTAAAATCTTGAAAAAACGTTTACTAAGGCAGTGAAAAAATGTGTTTTTTTTTCACAGTTTAGGTGGTTGTCAAGGTAATTTCTTTTTTCACATGTGATAAAATACAAATTTTGTATATACATAACAATGTAAAAATGTAACGTTTTTTTGAAAGTTATAGAAAAATGATATTTTGAAATTATTGAAGTTAAAATGACAGTATAATAATTATGTAATTTGCCCTACTTCAAAATGTTTAATTTAAAATATAAAAATAAAATCTCCATTTCTAGATCTTTTTATTATGTGATTTACAACATATATATCATTGATTTCGTATCTGTCACGCGTACGTTTTTCACTTGTCTTGCGAGTGACTTTTATTCTGAATTATTATTATTTGAAACAAAAGGAAGAAAGTAAGGAACAGATAAATAAAAGCTTGAATAACCCAGTGGAAAGTTTTTTACTGGGAATCTCTCTGGTATGAAGGTAAGATCTAAATTAACAAGAAATAACTTCAAAATTGTTTTATGTGCCTCAATACCGAATTGAGTGAGGAAGAGAAGAGGACACAATTTAAATCCAGTGAAGGAAGTCAGGAGGGAACAACAGAGGATAGTGAAAGCTGAGGCACTGCAATATCCTTTTTTACGGCAGACCTGATAGAAAGTACACGATAGTTTACACAGACGGGCACACCTACCGTCTGGTGGAACAACCCGCAATACAGGGAAGATAGAAGAGTCAGCTGAACGAGAGGGCAAGGAATTCAAGCTATGGAGTGAAAAACGGATAAGCAGAAAATAGAGACAAATAAGCCAGAGTCATAAGTGAGTTTATAGTATTTTAAGTTTATTAGGGAGTTAGGGTACAGCTAGTTGGAAGTGTAGCAGGCTGGTTTTGGGCTAAGAGTTCAACTTCGACCGGTAAAGAATCTAATGTCTAGCCCCCGGATAAGAAGTTCTAGTGTGGTAAGAAAGTGGGAAGAGATAGAAGACGAAGAAGAAAAAGAAGGGGGTAGAATATTTAAAAGAAGCTCAAGAACATTAAGATCGCCAAATAGGTCGGTAGAGAGGTCAGTACAAAATAAAACGGACAAAAGATTGAGGACAAGAAAATGGAAAATATTCTCAAAGGAATACAGGAGGCGATGACAAAACTGTCGAATAACGTTGATGACATCAAGAAAGAAATGGAAGAAAGCAGAAGTAAAAACAAGAAAGGTAACGAGGAGATAAAGAAGGAATTGGAAGAATTCTACAGGGGAATCAAAAGTAACATGGACAAAATAAATCAGGATATAGAAGGCATTAAAGCACAGATCACAATATACTACTATAGATAGAAAACTGCCATGTTACACACCGGGACTGTATTTTGCGCCATCTGAATAATGGAAGTCTAACTATAGGCGACTTATAATTTTTATTATTATTTTATATTCATTTAATCTACATAAAATCAAAATTTATAAACACAATATAAACATTTATTAAAATATCCTCGTGTATACATATTTATTTATAATTTGACTGTTTCAATCGCAGTTTTATCCAATCCTTGTTAACCTGAAAATATATTATGACTTCCTCATCTAAATATTATTTATTATATGAACACTTGCTTACCAGTAGTAGTGCAGTTTTTTACACAACAATTGATATTAGTTGATGACATTATTTATATAAAATTATTTCACAAATAAAAATAAATTAGATATTTGACAGATTAAAAAACTTGAAATACATACAAATGACAACTACAGGAACAATCTAATAACCAATGATTGTCGATATTGTAATTACCTAAAATCGATATCTTTACATAAAGACTATTAGCGCCATTTCTTAAGTAGAAGTCTAACTATAAACACCGTCTCATGGTTACCTATAAAACTTTCTGCTGCCTGCATTAACGGAAAAGAGATGCAAAGAGAAGAAGAGAATATACAAATTAAAACGAGATTGAAAATGTTAAAAAAGAAAAACAGAGGAGGAAGTAAAGTTATGCATGCAGGGGAGGAGAAGATAGCTGAACGAATCGAAGCGCTAGAGAACATGAGAGAGAAAGAAGAAAAAGAAAAGAGAAAAAAACAACATAATAATTACAGGTCTGAAAGTGGAAAATGAGAGCGGTAATGAATTAATTAGAATCACAGAAAAAATTATTGAAGAGAAACTAAATGTAAAAATAATAATTAGATCGGCATTTGTAATAAAAGGTAAAAATAAGATATGTGCAAAAGTAGCAACATGGTAAAATATATTGGAAATACTAAAGAACAAATACAAACTGGGTAACGAAAAAAAATATATATCCAACGATCTGACAGTTGCAGAGAGGAAAATTCAAGTAGAGATAGGAAAAATAGCGAAAGAGCATAAAAAATGCAGAGAAGAAAACGAAGATAGGGTACCAAAAGATTCTAATAAATAAAATAAATAAATAAATATATCATCACGCCATCTACCCATTACTGGGTGTGGCACTCTGCTGAAGCAGATCTCGGTAAGTGATATATTTTGCGCGTGAAGTGTGGTTACCAGTCGTCAAATCACGGCCCCCAAATATGTTAGTGGTGGAAGAGCCACAGGGGTAGCTTTTGAAATTATGAAAATTGTTTGTCGCCTATGGGAATCGAACCAGGGTTCTCAGGATCCACAGGCCGACTTCATACCACTGAGCTAGCCACTCCATATTCTAATAGATGATTGTCTATTATTCATTTGGAATAAAGCGGAAGAGAAATTGGTGCCAAAAACTTAGATGAAGGAACAGAGAAAAAAGAGGGAGGAAGTAGGGAATTAACAGATGTGAATGTGACGAGTGAGGAAAAAGAACGTAGGAAAAAGAAAACGAAAAGAATTCGAAAAAATATAATTAAAATAGGAACATGGAATGTGAGGACGCTTCGTAAACCGGGTAAAATGGAAGAGGCAGCAAGTGAACTTGAGAAATGTAATGTGGATATCGCAGCGTTATAGGAGATAAGATGGGCTGGAGAAAGAAAAATTTACAAGGATAAATATACAATTTGGTACGCGGGAAACAAAAAAGAAGGTAATGGGGAGACGACAGCCTTCATAATTAGAGATAAATTTAAAAATAGAGTGATGCAGTTCAGAGGTGACAATGGAAGAATATCATACATCAGAGTTGAAAATAAACCGAGGAACATCTCATTAATAAATGTATATGCACCGACCGAAAAAGCAAGCGAAGAAGAAAAGCATGCACTATATGATCTGCTAGAGTTATATATAGAAATGGCGCCAAAAGAAGATATGATACTGATGATGGGAGATTTGAATGCGCAGGTTGATAAAGAGGAATGGTACAAAGATGGATCAGAAAGTGGCACGATATATGAGGAGACAAACAACAACGATGAGAAGCTGTGTAACTTTGCTGCAGCGACTGACCTGTTTATAATGAGTACTAAGTTCAGACACAAAGGCATTCATAAAATCACATGGCTGTTACCAGGAGAAAGCAATGGCAACCAAATTGACCATATATTAGTAAAGAGGAGAGGCAGTAATATGGTTAATGATGTACGCTCATTTAGGGGCGCAAACATTGATTCGGACCATATGTTAGTGATTGCCAAATGCAGAATAAGATGGCAAGATATAAAGAAGGGAGAAGACACTAAAAACAGAAATGGGACTTAAGTGGGATTTATAATGAAGTAAAGTAACGTAAAACGTAACGCAATCGAAGATGCAACGCAAAGTAAACATTTTGTGTGATTTATAATGAAGTAAGCATGGTTACATGTAGCCAATCACAGAGCGTTTTGTACGTGGCGCTTCGACAGCTGTCAGTTTAAATTTGACGTTTATGTCATACAAAAACAGATAGCATTTTAGGTTATTTTAGTGACGTGGGACTGTAATAAAAAGTTAGTTTACAATGGACAATGAGGATAAAATGGCTGCTTTATTACAAATTTTATTAAAAATGAAAAAAGATTTAATCCCAAATTCTGCTTTTCAACTTGATGTTTTTAAACTCTTTTTTTGTTTTATTATACATAAATGGATATTTTTCTACTAACTGAATCAGCAATTTATCATCCATGATAATAATCACAGAACACAGCAATAATAATAAAGAAATGTAAAATAAAAGACACAAATTACTGAAAATGGTCGACCAAAGCGTTCACAAACTCAGAAGACAGATTGAACCAAACAAATATATCGGATCGGTAATATAGCTTTCTGCAATGAAGTTTGAAATAATGCTTCCTGATTGGTCAGAGGTACAAGAAGTAACGCAAGAAGTTGAAAGTTGGCGAACTCCTTGCCTTACGTTACATCTGTCTTGCGTTACTACTGCGTGTTACGTTTTATTATAAAGCGGTATATGCTGTTACGTATGTTCATGTCTTGCATTACTTTACTGCACTTGCGTTACCTCTTACTTTACTTCATTATAAATCGGCCTTTAGAAAAGTTAAAACATGAAGAAATACCAGAAAAGTTCAAAAGCTCGATTGAAAACAACCTACGAAATAAAAATGGTAATGATATAGAACAAGATTGGAAAATCATTAAAGACAGTATTAGAACAGCAGCAAGTGAAGTCCTTGGATATAAAAAGAGACAGAGAAATACACATTGATTTGATGAAGAATGCGTAAACAGCATAAAGCGGAAAAATGAAACAAGAAGAGAATGGCTCCACACACAAAATGAAGAAGGGTTGAAAAGATATAGAGAAAAGAGAAAAGAAACTACGAAGCTATGCATAAAGAAGCAGCAGCAATGGATTGAGCAAATGTTAAGCGAAATAGAATATGAATGTGAAAGGAAAAATATACATGTGTTAAAAGAAAAAAGAAAACTAATACAGTTAAGATAAGTGATGAGAGATGGGGCAGGCACTTTGGAGAGCTATACAAAGAAGAGGAGCAGGAGGACAGCAGTAGTATTGGAGAAAATGAAGAAATTGCACAGGTGGAGGAACTGACGATGGACGAAGTGAATGAAGCAATGAGGAACTTAAAAAATAAGAGAGCGCCGGGATGTGATGAGATTACAGAAGAATTATTGAAAGCAAGAGATGAAGAGTTGCAAAACAGAGTATTTCAATTAATTAAGAAGATATGGGAGGAAGAGAGAATGCCGAATGAATGGAAAACGGGACTTATAATACCAATACCCAAAAGGAGATATGTCTGTATGCGCGAATTATAGAGGGATCACCTTGTTAAATATAGCGTACAAGATACAAACCTCGATAATAAAGAACCGGGTACAAAGTTACGCCGAAAAAGTTCTAGGGGACTACCAAAAAGGGTTCAGAAAAGGGAGATCAACGATAGATGCAATTCATATTATTAGACAAATAATTGAAAAAAGTTATGAACACAATCTTGAAATGCATATACTCTTAATTTATTTCAAGCAGGCCTTCGACCAAGTAAAGAGGAAACAGTAGATGAAGGACTTGAGAAGCTGTGAAATACCAAAGAAACTGAGGACTTTAATCGAAGTAACAATGAAGGATTCGAATGCGATAATAGGACGCGGAAATTGGAAAGCAGACAATATACGAATTGAAAAAGGAGTAAAACAGGGAGATGCGCTATCGGTGCTTCTGTTCACCATCACGTTAGACAAGATAATAAAAAACGCTGAACTAGAATTCAGCACAGATTATTGCTTACTCTGATGACGTTGCAATTATCACTAGGGGCAAGCGGGAACTGGTGAGAATACTACTGGACATAGAAGCGAAGCTGCAAAAAGGCGATTAAGGATAAATGAAAGTAAAACAAAATACATGCAATGTACCAAAAGAAATAGAAAAATGTCACTGCTAGAATGCGGGCAGTATAAATTCAAAGAAGTAGAATCATTTAAATATTTGGATACTTTACTAACATAAGTAGAAATAACTCTGACAGTGACCTGCAGGAGAAAATACAAAATGGATACAAAGCGCTCTTTTGTAACAAACAAATACTTAAGGACAAGAAGATAAGCCAAAAAACCAAATTAAGGATTTCAAAGACAATTATTAAACCAGTAGTTTTATACGCGACGGAAACGATAACACTCACAGGTAAAGAAGAAGAAAAGCTTAAGATATGAAAAAGAAGAGTATTAAGAAGCATCATGGGGCAGAAGAGGGAAAATGATGGAGAAGTCGGGCAGTTAATGAATCACGAGATAGATGAAATTCTAGGGCACGAAAACATTGTACGCACGAAAAAGGCGATGAGGATAAGATGGCTGGGTCATATATACAGAAGGGGAAAAGAGGATGGAATAAGAAAGATAACGGAGTGGAAACCAAGTTTTGGAAGAAGCAGGGGTAGACCAAAGCAAAGATGGGATGAACAAGTGACTGAGGACATTAGGAAAATGAAGATAAAGCAATGGAAAAAGCTGACAGCAGACAGAAGCAGATGGAGAGAAATAGTGTGGTTAGCTAAAACACATGAAGAATTATGAAGATGAAAGTAGTAGGGCTTAATGTAGGGAATACAATACCGGTCAAAAATATCAATACCGGTATCTCGGTATTTTAGTTTTGAGAATAATTATAAAATATAAATAAAATTGAACAACATAAAAAAATAAAGATAGGTAACTTTATATATGTAAAATAAACAATATAAAATTTTACGTTTTTGCTTCAATGGAATTAAAATAAGCTTTTAGTAAACAAATATGATCGAGTGTGTCATCATTTAATCTGGCTCTTATTCTTGTGCATATTAGAGATGCGGCTGAAAATGCCCTTTCCGATTCCACACTTGTTGCTGCTAATGTTTGTAAATAATCGTATGTTAATTGTAAATTCGCCCCTTAATATCTTCCTCTTCAAAAATATAATTTCCTCCGGGATCCTGGTATTGTATTCCCTAGGCTAATCCCCCTTAAGATAGGATTGTTAAGTTCCGACTTCAGAACAGCTATAATTTCAACTGGAATGTATTAGCTTATTATTATTTACAACATTTTACTGCGATAACATAAATCAGTGGTTTTCAAACTTTTCGAAGCCATGACCCCCTTGGAAGCAAAAATCACAAATATATTCTTTTGCGACCCCCTTTCTTTTTATGTGATCAAAATTGCAGTTTGTAAAAGGCTGATTTAATACTGTATATTGCAAATATAGAACCACGATTTTAGAAATTAGTAAAGGAAAAATTTCTCATTACGGTGGTTCTATCATGACTGTCTCATAAAAGTATAGGTAACTGAAAATGTTTATAAAAACAAGCATTTAATTTTTTGTATGATATAAGTTGTAATAGTTATTTTTATAACAAGTGCCGAAAAAGGCTTGTTACGTGCAAGTGCAGAATTTAACGCACGAGGCTTGCCGAGTGCGGAAATCTGCACGAGCACGTAACCTTTTTCGGCACGTGTTATAAACAACATTTTTCCTACAACAGTGCGATTTAGTACATCACTAAAATATTATCCAAATTTATAAAATTTTAATGATATTACACGAGAACGATGTTTTACGGCGTTGCTATGGTTTGTTTGTTGATTGCTTGCACATTGTTCTACATTATTTAAAAATATTTTACTAACGTCAAGATAATTTCTTCAAAATCGTCTAGATTGGAATAGTACAGTGAGTGATTCTTCTTTATCATAAATACCTCCAAAGATAATTGAAGCTCCGGATCATGCTATGTTGCATCTATTTTCGACAATGACAATCAACCTGCTGCTGGTACTTCTAAAGCCTCCGAAATTGTTGTCAATAATATTACTGTTAATAATATGAACAGGTACGGAACAAATCAATGTTTCTTTAGACAATACAAAAGTTTCCACTTTACATTATGTCAATATAAGCAACTGTAACAACTGTGTTAATAATATACACACACAATAAATATTATGTATTTCACTTACTTAAAACCATTTATCGATATATTTTACTTTGTTCGGTTCTTTTTATTAGTTGTGTACAAATTAGATATACTGTAATTTAAGATTATTTTTATAAACGTCAAAATATAGTACTGCATATTTACTAGCGCTGTCTCACTGCATCTTCTTCTTCCATAAGCGTCTGTGGCCAAAATATGCATTACGCGCTTGGCGCGAAATTTAAATCGCTCCCAAAAAAACTTTTTTTGCAGTTGCGTAATGAAGCACTTTCCGCACTAGTGTTTCTTTGCTTTCGGAAACGCACTTGGTCTGCATTCATCTACTTTCCATACGTAACCAAGGCAATTATAGTTACGTAATAACAAAGAAATCGCACAGTTGTATGGAAACAAATTTTCATGCTAATGTAGAAACTTATGGAAAATAAGACATTTAAATTTCATTAAAATCTGTCCTAAATGATACTACCACCTTAAGAATTAATTTAAATTAATATATAACTTGTTATGAAATTGAGGATTTCACCATTCGATTCCACATATATTTCGGCGCAGATAAATATATTTTGATCTTCAAAAAAAAAAATTTAATTGCCGGTGTCATGTTCTCAAAAAAATCCTTTAAGGAAAATGCGATTTTTTTTGTTGAACCAGTTGGAAATACAAAAATTTTAATATTTGGTTCTATATCACTCAGACTACGAGAAATCGAATGCCGTTGAGCACATCTTCATGTATTTTTTTAGTTTTTGAGTTGGGCGATTTTTTACTTTTAAAAAATCTCAATTTTTAAGGCTCATATCTGGAAAACTAAAAGAAATATTGAAATGCAGTTTGAACGAGTGTATTTCTCGTGCTTTAATTAACTTATACTGAAATTTAGAAAATTTTGAAAATTTTACATATTTTTTCAAAATTTTCTTTGCCCATATTTCAAAAACTAGGCGAGATAATGAAAATCTGTAAACACCAGTAGAATAAATATGTATGTAAAATTTCAGAATTTTTACTCCACGGATACAAATTTTTAGAGTAAAAATACTAAAAATGGCCAAAATTTGTAAAATCTTAAGTTAACCTTCAAAAATATTTAAAAAACAACCATTTTTATTTTTTTTTGTAATAAAACCTTTATCTGTGTGAATTTTTACCTGAAATTTTGCATATCCATGTACTTTTACAAGAGGAATTTATTGTTGTTCACAGATTTTCATTATCTTTTTAAATTTTTTGAAATATTGAGAAATTAAAATTTTTAAAAATGATAAAGAATTTTCATAATTTTGAAAATTTTCAAATAAGTTATAACTGGAGCACGAAAAATACACTCATTCAAAGCGCATTTCAATATCTCTTATATTTAAAAATTGGCATTTTCATTAATATACATTTTTGCGATCACGCCTCCGGCGATTAATAATATATATTTTGTGGATTAAAATATGCATAATTATGTAAAAATATATGAGAAATTATATGGTGAAATCCCCAATTTCATATCTAGCTTCATATTTTTTTTAACCGTAAACAGAAACAAACGTAAATATAAACATCTAAATAAATAATTAATAGTAGGTATACGTATATTATATTTTTCATTTCATTAATCCTTAAAATATAAATAAAAGTTTGCAACGGAATGAATCTTTGGAAACATGTATTTTAAAATTTATAAATATATTCGCGACTCTCCGAGGGGTCGCGACCCACACTTTGAAAACCAGTGACATAAATAACATGCTAGTGTCCAGTATTTCAGTCGTCGTAGTAAGAGGATAACTCTGAAAACATCTCCGTTGATTCTAGTTTCTAGTGTAGTCTGCTCTCAGGACTCGGCTGCTTTGTGCGATCCTTCTTGACTGCTCAGCAGCAGCATGGTGTGGGGCTAAGGACGCGCTCTTTGACGAGTGGTTATGGGCACTTAGCGATCTCGTTGTTGTTGCGAGCTCGCGTCATAAATTTCACTCAGGAGCGCGCAAAATGCCTAGGAGTGTTTCCGCCAGCCTGATAGATTTTAAAATCGTTTGCGGTGATTTTCTTAGGGTAATAACATTATACTGAAGCTTCTGTAATGGTAATTTTGTATAGTTTGCAAACTAGAGGTTATTAAAATGTGGGAGTTTGAAGAAAGTTTGAGTAAAAACTGTTCTTACATAATTAATAGTTTAAATTAATTTGATATCTGGAGCAGAATATTTCAAATTAGCGTGAATTCATTAAGTTCAGAAATTTTCTATATGTAAGGCCGTATTTTTATGTTTACCTAACCATAAACAGAAAGAACAATGATGACAAACAAATTATTTTAAAATAGTTCTGACATTCACGAGTACATGTGCGAAGTTGTATTTAATTGTGAAGGTTTATTTGTTGATAAATTGAGTTACGATTATTCTCGGATTTATAAAGCAAATGAAGTTTGATCATTGACTGTGAATTTATAGAATTAAAATTAATCTTACAGCTTTAATTTAGCGCCAGCAGATTTCTTTTTATTTAAAAAGTTAAAGAAATGTCACAGAGCAAAACGCTATGCTCTCTGATGAAGCACTCAAATAAACTGTTGAACAATTATGTAAGACGTTTCTTTTGTGTTCTTAAAACAGATATCAAAATACATACAAAGCGTATTGAAATCAAATTCATGGCGCCTGTGTCCTGTCAATAAATCTCTATTCTTAGTCAAACATACCAACCTGAACCGAAAGCAATAAATATCTGATCGATCGGCAGCCTTTATGATCAAGTTACCGTAGCTCGAACATCGATTATTTTACTTACAAAAGCCGTCAATTACTTGTTAGGTGACAAGCATTCCATTACCGTATTGAACTGTATGCAAAATATGCCATAATTTATCCACACAAACATGTCGCTCGCCGTAATAACAGCACACGCGGCAATTCCTCGGCTGCCTATGATGATATATCACGGATGGTGGAATCAATGGCCGCCTGGATATCGGTGTCACGTGTCAGTGTGACGAACGCGCATTGCAATGACACAAGACTCAGGTATGTGTTAAATGCCAGTAATGATAGCAATTAAGGCCTGATGATGTTCAGTTTGATGACTTGACCAGTGATTTGTTCCGTCATTATGTGAAATTGTTACATTGGATCATTGAATTTAGGTGACTTATTATGCTCTATCCGGGTGGTGTTTTGTTATTTAGATGTGCTGACGTTTTGAAATTTGGGAAACATTGTACGAGTATTACATTTCAGTAAACACGACCAAATGAGTGTGAGTATGCTACATGTGAAACAAATCAAAATTTTAGTTAGATTTACAGTAGGCTATTCCACAAAAATTTGATTATTATATATGTTAATCTAGATACAAAAACTATTTTTCCGTTTTTTTTTTTTTTGTATTTTGATGTGAACTTCCTACTAACGAAGAAAAAAATCATCACGCCTTTTACCCCATAGGATGTGGCACTCTGCCGAAGGAGCTCTTAGTAAGTGATATATTTATGCGCGTGAAGTGCAGTTACCAGCCGTCATATTATGGCTCCCAAAAATGTTAGTAGAGGGGGAGCTACAGGGGTAATTTTAATGTGGAAAAAATGTCGGCTATGCTTTGTAATTGCCTTAAAACTATCGATACCCATGAAATTAAGCAAATGTTTGACGTTTTATCTTTCAAAACTGTCAAAATAAAAGAAGGTAGTTAGCTCAGTGGTATCAAGTCGGTCTGTGGATCCTGAAAACCCTGGTTCGATTCCCACAGGCGATAAAAAAATTTCACCATTTTCGAAACTACCCCTGTGGCTCCCCCACCACTAACCGAGATCTGCTTCACCCGGTAATGGGTAGAAGGCGTGATGATATATTTATTTATATATAAAGAATTTTTTATTTTTTTACTTTGAATTTATACAAGAATTAAAACTAGTCATGAGACTAACTATTAATCTTTGCTAATCTAAAACTATAAAGTTTATAAGCTACAGTTCATCCATTGATGACCAGTAGTACCTTCTGTTGGCTTTGAAGCACTACTCACATCACCACTTAATTATACATCAATGCACTAACTCGTAGGGTTTTTTCTCTTCAGTCTTCTAGTTAGTCCTTCGTTGATCACTAGAAGACTGATATAAAGAAATAATTTTGGAAGTTGTGACAGATAAAACGTCAAACATTTGTTTAATTTTGTTTTAATTCCTTGGAAGCAGGAAATTACATCATTATGATTTTACATGTTAAATCCATATGTTCACCCTTTCCAAATACCACCCGGTATGTACCGCAGTATCTTTATTGAAATACAGTTGAATTTATCTCTGGATTCATAGCGGCTATAAGTAACGTCCACTAAAACTGCTAAAATACCTAATACTTATTTCAAATAAATGGCAATCCCAGTTCCCATTTCCTTGGTTACGGAATCAATCAGACAAGTGTCTACCATCATATTTCCGTGATTTCACCGCAAAGTACACAGGCCTTCCACCCCCAGCACATCTTGCGCAGCGAGAGACGCGGGGCGTGTAATTAGATCCTGCAGGCGTTTACTGTGACGCCTTCCACAAAGCGGCGCTCCAGAATGGCCGCCTAATGAAGTGTCACGGCAATGCACAAACGCAATATCACAAATTCCAGAGAATATTAAATACCGCTCGGGCTCTCTAGACAGTGTGTGAATATTGTGATACTAGTGGAAAGTTCGCAATGTATAGTTGCGGCAATTCTTCCCGTCAACAGAAAAACAGTTTTTTATATACTTTTTTATGACTGGTAAGCAAGATTACATGACGCGATACGGTATAAATGGAAGGTTTGTGATTCTGAATTGTAATTATGATGTATAAATGCTTGTTCTAAATGGTATTCATCATGTATTTTGTTTGTGAAAAGGAGTACAATATATTGTTGATAAAAATTTAAAAAGAAGAAGTATAATTTTTTTCAGCTGCTCATGACATTACAGTTTTTAAATAGATCGGATAGTTGAAAATTATTTATTCAAGTAGTATATTTTTCATAAAAAATAATTAAATAACTTATTAGATTGAGAACCTCGGTTCGATTTCCACAGCTGACAATTTTCACATTAAAATTACCCCTGTGGCTCTCCCTCCACTAACATCCTTGGGGGCCGTCATTTGACGACTGGTAATTGTACTTCACGCGCAAAATATATCACTTAGCGAGATCTACTATTGCAGAGTGCTACACCCAGTAATGGGTTGAAGACCTGATGATATATTGATTTATTTTATTTATGCATAGATGGACAGTAATTTGTTATTTAAACAATAAATTTGTACAGTAAACATGTAGGTAAAATACGAAATTAATTATGAATAGAACATTAATTAATTTACGAGAAAGCCACAGGTGTCAAAATGTATCACCTCATTTATCATTTTCATTTTCCAATCTTGTTATTAATATTTTAGCCAGAGAACCTGCGGAATAATGAATGTCCTGTCATACATTTGCCAATGGTGATATATGATGTGTTGTTTAAAAACTAAAAATCTCTATAAAACAAGTAGATACTTCCGTAAAAATGTCGAATAATTTTTTTACATAACTTCTACAACATTATAAGAATTTCCAACATTTCAACATGAAAACCGTCACGTAAAACTTCAGATTCATACATAATTCAACCACATTTCGCAAACTCAATAAGCAAACAGTTCACATATCTGCAAGACAAATTGCGTGGCTGTCCGCAAATGTAACGTTTATTGGTTTATGTTTATATACATAAAATTGAAAACTATGTAGTTTTGCATTATGTACATACAAGTTGTAGTATTACTTTATAGAATGTATAATAGGAAAAATATTTGGATGATGATTTTTCTCGATCTCGAAATTTTGATGAATCTGCACGTTTTAGATCAGTGCTTCACAAAATGGACAATATCGGCCACTGGGGGTGTGTTCGGATTATCCAAGTGGGCGTTATGAATAACAGGGAACGACAAAGTGGAGCTAGGTATTACAGTGGACGAACGACGGATATCGCATTAAATATTAAAATATTATCAAATATTTATGTTAATGTCATGATTTATTAATTAATAACTATAGCTTAGTCACTATTTTTATGACTTAATTTATACAATTAGTAGCTATTACTATGACTTCATTTATGTAATTGTATTTTTTTGCGAAGAAACAATAAAATACATTAAACGGATTTCTTTTTTTATAATAGGATAAATGAATCAGTAGTTTTGAGTAGAGGTGTGTAGTTCGTGAACGAACTAGTTCATATGAACTATTCCTTATAGTGAACGACACGAACTAGTTCGTGAGTTTATTAAAGACCAGTTCACTGCGAACTATTCGGATATGATTCACTACCACGACGGCACGGCCGATGAGTTCGAACGAAAGCGGAGAACAAGTGAACGAGTGAACGAGTGAACTAGATGCCATACTTCATTCGTTCGTGGTCGTTACTATGATCACCGGTCTGCTTCTGCTGTCTACTGTCAAATTATACTAGAACTAGATCCTAAAAGTTCACTTGCTCGTGAATCACAATACAATACGATTTCCGTTCATCATAGTCTTAAAAATTTCCTGAACGACAGTGAACTAATCTTTTTGGTGAACGAGAACGAATGAACTAGTTCAATCAAATGAACTAGAATTCCCATCTCTAGTTTTGAGTCGACTTGTGGATTTGTGAACCTCGGTTCAATTCCTACAGTCGACAAACAATTTTCAACAAATTAGAATTACCCCTCATTCGACTCAAATTTCTGCCCGGCGAGAGACTTTTTCAAATATGGAAACAAAAAAAAGTCGCACGGGGCCAAATCCGGAGAATACAGTGGATGAAGCAGCAGTTCGTAGCCTAATTCTATCAATTTGGCCGTGGCGACGGTGGAGGTGTGTGCATGGTGAAAGAGCACTCTTTTCTTCGCCAAATGGGGCCGTTTTTTCTGCAATTCGGCATCGAATCGGCCCAATAATTCGGCATAGCAGAGTCCTGTGATCGTGCCCTTCTTCAGGTAGCCGATGTAGATCACACGTTTTGAATCCCAGAAAACGGTGACCATCATCTTTCCGGCCGATAGGACAGTCTTCGCCTTCTTTGGAGCACGTTCGCCGGGTGAAGTCCACTGTTTCGACTGTTCCTTGGTCTCTAGTGTGTACCAGTGTACCCATGTTTCGTCGACGGTCACGAAACGACGCAGAAACTCCTTCGGATTGCGCCTAAACATTGTCAAACTCTGCTCTGAAGTAATCTCATGGATGCGCTTGTTCTCCGGAGTGAGCAAACGCGGCACCCATCGCGCCGACAGTTTTCTCATACCCAATAATTCATGCAGGATATGACCCACGCGGTCTTTCGAAATGCCTACTGTCTCAGCTATCTCGCGCATCTTCAATCGGCGGTCTGCCAATACGATATCGAGAATTTTTGTTACGTTATCCTCCATGGTAGCCGTTTTCGGGGCACCTAGGCGTGGCTCATCAAAATCCGACGTGCGACCACGTTGAAACTCGTTAAACCAATTTTTGACGGTCGCCATCGAAGGAGAAGAGTCCCCGTACACAGCATCCAAGCGTTCTTTGATTTCGCTGCGCGATTTCCCTTCCAAAAACAAGAATCGAATCATCGACCGATATTGTTCTTTTTCCATTTTTCTCAAATCTGCGGACACGCTCGCTGCCACAC
The DNA here is from genome assembly GCA_911728475.2 of Pterostichus madidus. Lineage (NCBI taxonomy): Eukaryota > Metazoa > Arthropoda > Insecta > Coleoptera > Carabidae > Pterostichus > Pterostichus madidus. Next base: position 18,820,355 of record OU452309.1, on the reverse strand, counting down.
GCGGTCAAAACAAAACTACGCATCCAAATAGGCTGAAAATTTAACAGTAGCTGTCTACGAGAATGTTCTAATCGATACAAAATTGTTTTTGTGATGGTGGTGCTATCTGGCGGTGAGACTAAGTACTTATCGGACCGCCCTCGTATATATGGGGCATTCTCTGAGAAACGGACACCCCACATTCTCCAAAATTTGAAGCGTCAAAAAAATTTTTGAAGGGCACGAATAAAATCGGAAAAAGTATCGTTCGCGAATTTTTCAAATTTCGGTGCGCGCGATTGTCTTTAATATGCTTCATATTTTTTTATTGAAAGTACTCTACAAAAAAAATAAGTTTCCCAAAATTTTAATTCCTAAAAACGATTTTGGCGCTTAATATGAATTTTTAAATCAAGTAAAAAGTATCTATTTTCAAACATTTTTTTCTCAGCACCCTTAGAAGCTAATGACTTTTACAAGATGCAAAAAAATGTTTGTTTTAGAATTGCTGCTAAATTAAGCATTTTTGACAAAATTCAATCGATAGCCCCTCAATCTCATTGCTTGTTCAAAGATTTCGTACATTTTCTTGAAAATTCAAATCTGTAAAAATCATCAAAAATTATGCGCTTCCAGTCCAGTTTTTCAAAAAACGCTAATTTGGGACCTCTGTAACTTGTTTCTATAATAAGAAAAATGACAATTTTTTTATGAAATGGCAGATTTTTATGTTGTGAATGTATAAAAAATTTGAAGCTTGATATTTGTTTTTGAACAGAGATATGACTTTTTAAATACTCCAGAAAATGCGATTTTATTCCATATTCTGATGTATAGTTAATTTATCAAAGAGTCATAATAAATCCATGTTATTCAAGTCAATTTCTCTAGCATTAAAAGTACATTTTAAAATGTTTCATTGCCCAAAAAGTGTGATAATTCTAAATCGAATACGCTTCATAATAATTTTTTTTTAAGAAAAGCATTAATTCCATTTCCATTCCATTAAAATCGATGAAAACTATCATAATGAATTTGTAAATGATAAAAGCATTTTTTTACTATAATTATAATGCTATCGTAAATACAGTTTACTATTTAGTTCATTAGCGCTTATTGCGCCTTCAATTTAAAGACTATACTCTGAGTAATGTTACTAGATAATAGTTTCTGCACCATCTAGTAATTATTTTTTCTCAACACCAGCAGTTGAAATTTTACCGATAATGTTCTATGTTCAAGTCACGAACGTGAGTAAGTAAATAAGTAGGTAAATAAAAAAAATATTTAATAAATAAACAATACATGAAGCTAATAAATAAATATTTCAATAAATACATAAATAAGTAATTATAAAATAAATATATTTTTCTGTACATCTGAAAATAAATAAAAGTGTATAAACGTATAAAATATATAAAAAGATTATTTATTATCAATGAAATGTGTTCAATCGTACTATTAATATCTAAATCTTTAGAAGTTATTTTACTTTTTAATATATTTTCACGTACTGATGTAAAATTGTGATAAAGTCTAGTATTTTTAACGGTCTTTGCAGTTTCAAATCTTTATTTTAATTCTCTTTCATTTATTTCTACATCTGTTTCAATATAATATTCGTGAGTATTATACGTATATTTGTGGTTACAATATTAAAATATTTAAAATATAAATATAATAACTAGAATAAAACGTAGTGAAGAATATATATATATATATATATATATATATATATATATATATATATATATATATATATATATATATATATATATATATTCTACGTTTTATTCTAGTTATTATATTTATATTTTAAATATTTTAATATTGTAACCACAAATATACGTATAATACTCACGAATATTATATTGATACAGATGTACAAATAAATGAAAGAGAATTAAAATAAAGATAAATACAATACAACTTTCTTGATATAGTCATACCATAATAATTATGTTACATAATTCCAAAGACCAATCGCTGTAAAATACTGGACAAAACAGCCCCACAAAAGGGATAAGTGGTCTGTTGAAGTCTCGCAATCAACGTCGTAGCCAAATCTACCAAAAAACTGTTCAGTGTCCTTACGTTACTATTAATTACTTGGTTTTGCTGCCAGAGGCTGTGTAAGAACTTGGATTTGTGTTGCGGCAGCTAGGACTCAAGGACAGGGATATTAGTTAATTCTATCGTTTGTTGACAGAGATGATACGCAGAGTACAATGTCTTTTGTGTTATACTGAATGCAGAGTCGCAACTATCTCTTGTATCTGGATCAAAATCTAAAATAAATACTATATGTATTTTTTATATAGTTTTTAGCTCTTCAGGAGACGAGCTTAATACGTTCCCGACGGTGAAATCTTAAATCACAACTGAGGCTGGATTGTATTTTTGCAAGTTTACCCCCAAATTTTCTAAATATTTTTCGCGGCCTTCTAGTTTCTCGTGAAAGTCAAAGAATTATACTAATTCGTGATAAAATATTCAAATATAAAATTTTTATAAATAAAATAAATAAATACTTTATTTTCACTTTTACCCATTACTTGATGGTATACACTGTCATAGCAGATCTCGGTAAGTGATATAATTATGCGCGCAAAGTGAAATTACCAGTCATCAAATCACGGTTCCCAAAGATGCTAGTAGAAAAGGAGCCAAAGGAGTATATTAATGTAGTGAAAATTGTATAGGAATCAAACCCGGATTCTCAAATCCACAGTACGACTCGATACCATTGAGCCACCTACCCCATAATTTTTATTATATAACCAGAATGAATGTAATTAAAATTTGAGGTATTTTTAAGTTTCGCGGACTCCTTTAGATTCTTTCTCGAATCCCCAGAGGTCTGCGGACTCCCGGTTAAGAATCATTGGTATAGAGCAGGGGTGGCCAACAAATCGATCGTGATCGACCGATCGATCGCGGCTATGATTTTAGTTGATCGCGACGACATTTAAATATAAAAACAAATTAATCAAAATATATATATTTTTTATTATTACCGTAAAAACTTATTATTATTCAATGAACTTATTTTTGAACAATATTGTAGTATAATTAGCTTACAATGTTGTACCATAACGACAGCTCAACGCCTCATTTGCATAGTGGTACAGGAAACGTACGCAGTTACGTTGTAGTTGTAGCAGAGTACGGTGTTTGTGACGAATTTTTGTCTTTATAATTTTCATCAAGAATGGGATATAGATGATTTTTCATAATGTTGCTGTTTAATTTGTATTGCTTCTATCGCAACACCTAAGAAAGGAAATTTAGAAAGGCACTTCAAGACAGTGGTAAATATTAAACAAATGTGCCACCTAATAGTGACATAAGAAAAAAATAAATTAAAAGAACAACAGAAAAAATAGTTTATCTGCACCAGATATATTCATAAAACCTAATTTACAATCTAAAGCGATAACTGTAGCATCATTTAAAGTGTGACACCTTCTTGCAAAAAAATGTAAACCATTTTCTGACGGTCAATTCATATTTGTAGAAATAACAGATTCGCTTTTTGAAAATTTTAAAAATAAAAATAAAATTAAAATTGTTATTCAAGATTTGCAATTATCTCGAAATACTGTGATGCGACGCATCGAAAATATGAGTAAAAATGTGAGCGAAAACAGTTACAAGCTCAAATCATTAATTGTGTTTCCTTTTCTTTGCAATACATACATTAGTGATACAGCTCAATTGCTCATTTTTATTCGTATGATTTTCGAAGATACTGCCACTGGAGAAGAAATGTTGGGTATGATATCGTTAAAAGAAAGAACTAGAGGTTACAATTTTTATTATAAAAATTAAATTACCACTACTTAAGCTCGTATCAATAATAAATGGAGCTAAAGAATGATTGTTTCGAAAAGATGATGAATTTCTAGATTTTTAGTGACCATTATATTATTCATCAACAAGTGTTAGCCAGCAAAATTATAAATTCCGTCAGAGAAAAATTTCTCCAAGGTAGACTTTTCAAAATGCAATGGGAAGTGGCTGAGCCGAAGTAAATTCCTATAGTAATTTCAAAATTTATTGAATTGAAAAATTGTTGAACACAAGGGAGATGATTGTCAACAGCTACAAGACAGAGTGGATGTGCGATCTGGATTTTTTGGCAGATTTTACGGGTAAATTGAGTGATCTGAATTTGGAATTACAAGGAAAAAATGACATGATTAGTAGTATTTCCGCATAAAAATATCATTTTTGGCAATGATTGCGGATCTGAAAGAAAATAAATTAGATCATTTTGTAAATTTGCAAGACCTTCTACAAAAATATCCTGCCAATTATGTTTCTGAAATTGAGAATGTTGTGGATGGTTTTGAAACTAGATTCAGTGATTTAAAAAAAAATCAAGATATTTTTCAATACATTTCTTATTAATTCAATGTCGACTTGGATTCGAAGTAAATTGCAAGTAAAATCGCTGAAATTTTTCACATGGAAAATATATTACTTGAAAATGAAATAATTACATTGGTAATAATATCTTTCTAAATGCCAGATCACCAGAAACCGACTTTTGGAAATATGTTTGCCCAGAAAAGTAAACAAATGCAAAAAACCACGAACTTTTAAATTATTGTTTCATTTCCACATATCTGTATGAGTCGGCCTTTTGTATATAAAACAAACAAAAACAAAACATTGTTTTACTCTTACTTGCGTAAAGAAGATTCTTTACGCTTGGCATTATCACAGTATATTTCCGATTTTGAAAGCTTGGTAGAAAACACTTCACATTGTTTCAAATTTGTATTTCTTATAAATGTCAAAAAAATTTAAAATACTTTCAGTTTTATTTAATTTCAATACTAACAAACAATATTTTTTATTATACGTTGCTTTACTTTCTAACCATATGTAATTAAATTTAGGAAATGGTAGAGCGCAATACTTTTCAAGAAAAAATGCCGATCGCATACCAAATTAATTTGGCCACCTCTGGTATAGAGTATTATGAGTAAATAAGTTTGTATGCAAAGAACTATGAATGTGGTTAAAGATAGAAAGAAAATGTTTGTCGAGCACTGATTATTTAATGAATTTGATAAATGTTTTACGGATGATTCTAGGGTTTCTGCTACCCCATTTGATGGGATATACCGTGAAGTTATGTATGTATGTATGACATTTGTTCAACCATTAATTTTAAAACATAGAAAATAAAAATAAGTATAGATAATAACATATAGATCAGACCATATTTTCTAAATAGAAATATAAAATAAATACAATTAATATATTAAGTACCTATTACTGGGTAGGTCTTTGTAAATGATATATTTTGCTCGTGATGTGCAGTTATCAGCCGTCAAATCACAATCTTCAAGGATGTGTATGAATGTATATAATTGAGTTAGAATTATAGTAGGTATAGATTGATACTAATGATAATAAAAGTCGATACTTATATATTTAATACTTCGACCAAACAAAGTAGAGAAATCATAGGGACATTTGTTGTGAAGCCAACACATTCTAAAGTGATGGATGCAAAATAGCCCATATAACTTATTTTGCAAATAAGTTTCTAATCAGAACTGTCTTGATATGAATTTGTTTTTAAAATATATTTTAATTTTACATATCTATTATAAACTAATAATAATAAATGAAAATTTCTAACGCTTTGCATATTTAATCATATAAAAATATGAACTCATATTTTATAATATTTATTCTAAAATATTCAACAATATTTTTATATTATAAATAAATAGTGCGGGATAAAAATACTGTATTAATTATATTATGTTTAAAAACATAGCTATGTGGGCCAATCCCCTTACCCCACTACTTCAGGCTTCACAACATTATGTAGCTGAGCATTGAGAATTACTCGTCTATTTTAGATGATCGAAGGTTGAATGTTCAATAAATTGAAGGATTGACTGACGAGCCGTTTTTGACGTTTTGTGTTTTTTGACAGAGGCCCACCGGGCGTTGGAGCTACTGGAGGACTACCACTCCAAGCTGATCAAGCCGCAAGACAAGCAGTTGCGATTGGCTATTGAGCGCGTCATCAGGATATTCAAGTCCCGCCTCTTTCAGGCTTTGTTAGGTAAGTCAACTTCTGAATCCTTTCTTACTATAATTTTCACTCACATTTCTTTTGACCAATTTTCAGTTATAACAGTTATAATCGAACAATTATTGAATTATGAAAATATGATATGTATATACATATATATATATACCATGTGTCCCACGTAAATGTTGGCATAGGCAGTTAACATGTAAAATCGGTTTTTTGTAAATAAAAAGTGTCCGGCGAAAAATGATGGAACAAAATTTTATATCACAATTCTGCCAATATCCCATCTTATTTAATACAGATTATTTAATTTAATTTTTAATATTTACGCAGTTCTCGATTTTTAAAATATTCATGATGATAATGACATTAAAATATTTAAAACAAATTGCAAGGCACTTTATTAATTTCATTAAATTACGCTATCAAAATGGAATAATCTCTGTTAAAATAAGATGTAGTAGTATTGGCAGTATTGTGATTTAAAATTTGGTCCCAAAAGACAGATTTTACATGTTAACTGCCTATGCCAACATTTACGTGAGACACACGGTATATATATATATAACTTTGAAAGCAGATTATAAGACTGATGGACATGAAATTAATTTCACTTGGTGCATGTTTACCTGTGAACAAGTAGCAATCTTGTACGTTATTCTAACTCTGAAATGATAATACGATTTCTGGTAAAAACTGATTTATCCGGCAAAGTTGGCGTGGAAACTTTCAGGTTGCAATATAAAGACCTACACAAAGAGGGTAAAAGCAGAAGCACGAAACAGCGATCTCACCTGACGTTGACTTCTGCAGCATGCAAGCGCAATATAAGACCTTGTTTCACTGTGTAAATTACTTTACGTATCTTCTATTTAAAATTCATATCAAGTTTCAAAGCGCGAAAATTAAGTTCCGAAACTAGATTTACTTTGACAGTGTTTTATGAACGCAGGCGTAATGAAATGCTAAATTATTTACGATACTTAAAGTTTTACTTTTATTATTATTCAGTTATAAATTGTTTGCGATAAAACATTTATTTTAAATTGAGTAACAAGTTATATTTTAATTTTATTAACATACATACGTTCATAACATCACTCTATATCCCATCAAATAGGATAACTAGAATCATTCATAAAACATTCACTCATCAAATTCATCAAATAATCAGTCCTCAACACACCACCCTGACTTCAACCACATTCATTTACCCATCACACCCGAAATAACAATAAACCTTCAATCAAATCCATCCAATCTTCAACGTACGTTCTATATGTCCAAAACATCTCAAATTATTCACGCCCACCCCTATATCAACGAATCTACAAAGGTTAGAAAAGAAGAGAGCGACAGCATGCGCTTGAATTTAAAAGAAAATTTTACACAATTGCAGTCACTCTATTATAAGAACTGAAAATAAAACAAAATGATAAGAAAGGAAGGGAGTGTCATCCAGCAATTGTTTTTGAAAAGGAATTTCACAAAATTGCAGTTAGACAATTGTTTATAAATATAGGGTTATATATTTAGTACACAGTTCAACATAATTAAAATTTTTACAGTATATAGAATATTTATGCTAATTTTTGTGCATATATTCGTACATTTGAGTGCGTATAATTTACATCTCTATTAATCATAAAGTTATAAATATCGTGACATAAATAAATGAAATAAATAAATATATCATCACGCCTTTATCCAATACTGGGTGTAGCACTCTGCTGAAGCAGATCTCGGTAAGTGATGTATTTATGCAAGTGAAGTGCGATTACCAGCCGTCTGCTCTCGGCCCCTAAAGATGTTAGTGGTGGAGGAGCCACAGGGATAATTTTTTAATTTGGTGAAAATGTTTGTCGACTGTGGGAAACGAACCATGGTTCTTAGGATCCACAGGCCGACTCGATACCACTGAGCCATTACCCCATAAATAAATTTCTCTTTATAATAATAAAGTTCGATGCCTCCTGTCTTCTGAAATCTATTATATACTCATTAGTATGCTTTATTATATTCATATTATGATTATTCCAAAACAAATGAGAAAGTCAGAAATAAAATTAGTCCTCTTTTTCTTCATGTATGCTATTTAACACAGCAAAATAAGACCACGACAATCGAAGTACCTAAAATCAAATAATTTATTTGATATTCTGGTTAAGTAAGTTAGTGGCTTACTCCAGTGAAAGTAGATAATGAAAGTAGAAAGAATTTTCCGGACGTCGCTCGAATTGGTCTCTTCGATCGAATCATAAGAAGAATTATGTTGCGAGAAAATTTGGATGAAAATCCGTACCATTTCGAATTGTAGATTGAGTTTGAAATTGAGTCGCTCTGTAATTACAAAAACAAACAAAATTGAAAATTAATTCTGTTTTAAGCAGAAATTCGTTATTACAATTTTAAATTAACTTTTATTTTAATTTATTTCTATAATGATTTGAATTTATTAAACATATTAAAAATATCTACTTTAATTTTTGTTAATATATGCTAAATACGTATTCATGTTTCGATAGTTAATAATTTGCAGGCAGATTCATAAAGAAGATTAATTTTGTAATTTATATATTTAGCTATTAACAAAACAGAACGTAGTTGGAGTTTTTCAAATGTCACGTCACCGATTATTTTACCCATCTTTTTATTTTAGATCTAATTGTATGACGTTGGTCTTATTCTTCGTTTGTAAATTGTAAAAAAGAAAGTAGAATGAATAAAATGTTTTTCAGTATCACAGTTCGAAATAGAACTTTGAGTTGGAAACATGACAATTATACATAGAATAGTATTTTGCATGATATTACAGTTTTTACTGCCGAAAGGAGGATTGCCTGGTGAGCTGATTGTGCGAGCTTGTCAGCTCCTTGAGGCTGTAAAAACAGTTACCTTGCGTGTATTGTAAAATATTTTATTTGTTACTCATTTGTAAACAAAATTAAATTAAATCCTGTCAGTTACATCTGTTGTGTCAAAATTGTTTTAAACATCTCATAAGTATTATTATGGCAACGCGCATCGTTTAACTTATAAAATTGACAGCTGACCTGTAAAATTTTTACAAGTTAATAACTTGTGTAAAGATTCATTTTTATAGTTAATAAACACTTTGAATAAATTACGTTTACAAATAAGTAACAAATAAAATAACTTATTAAATTACTTTAAATAAATTATAGAATAAAACTGTGTTATGCACACTTCACAATATATTTTCGTAATGTAAATTTATATTTTAAATTGTTATTAAGTTTTTACACATCTTTCTATCGATTAAATTTTATATACAAATAAATTTTGACATTTCTGTATCACCATAGTTACATCGCAAAATATTGCAATGTAATAGTTATTTTTATAACAAGTGCCGAAAAAGGCTCGTTACGTTCAAGTGCAGAAATCTGCACGAGTAAGTAACCTTTTTCGACACGTGTTATAAACAACATTTTTCCTACAACTGTGCGATTTAATAAATCACTAAAATATTATCAAAATTTACAAAATTTTAATGATATTACACGAGGACGATGTTTTACGGCGTTGCTATGGTTTGTTATTTGATTGCTTGCACATTGTTCTACGTTATTTAAAAATATTTCACTAACTTCAAGATAATTTCTTCCAAATAGTCTAGATTGGAATAGTGTAGTGAGTGATTCTTCTTTATCAGAAATACCTCCAAAGATAATTGAAGCTCCGGATCATGCTATGTTGGGTCTATTTTCGACAATGACAATCAACCTGCTGCTGGTACTTCTAAAGGTACGGAAGAAATCAATATTTCTTTAGACAGTACAAAAGTTTCCACTTTACATTATGTCAATATAAACAACTGTAACAACTGTGTCAATAATATACACACACAATAAATATTATGTATTTCACGTACTCTTAAAATAAAACCATTTATCGATATATTTTACTTTGTTCTGTTCTTTTTATTAGTTGTGTACAGTTTAGATATACTGCAATTTAAGGTTATAAACACACGTCAAAATATACTACTGCATATTTACTAGCGCTGGCTCATCGTATCTTCTTCTTCCATAAGCGTCTATGGCCAAAATATAAATTCCGCGCTCGGCACGAAATTTAAATTGCTCTCAACACAACTTTCTTTTGACAGTTGCGTAACAAAGCACTTTCCGCACTAGTGTTTCTTTGCGTACAGAAACGCACTTAGTCTGCATTTATCTACTTTCCATACGTAACCAATGCAATAATAGTTACGTAATAACAAAGAAATCGCACAGTTGTAGGACAACGTAATTTTATTTAGTTTGGGATTAAGGTGAACCGAAATTATAAAAAAAAAATATGTAAATACATTAGTCCTAGATAAGTATGTTATACAACTCGCTATAATGGCTATTATTCCCAACGATGAAGTTTACAACACAAGCGAACAAAGTGAGCATCCATTATAGCGTCGTTGTATAATATACTATTATAATAAATTAGAAAAAAAAATTAAATAACATAATTAACTATCGCATAATGTACATTTTTATTTATGGGTTACTAATCATAGACTAAAAAAAAATAGTCAAGTTATTGAAGATCATGAAAATGTTCCTTTACTATGGTAATAAGTAAAAGATGATATTTCATTTTGTCAGCGAATTTTGAGATCGTCTAATTTAATAAAGAGCTTTTGTTTACCTTCAATATCATCTCGTTGCCATGCCAACAATAAAGTAGGAGTTCAAAAACAATGCAGCCCTGATATAGAACAAGGGATACGAATTCCAGCGATAATATTGATTGTACCTAAAGCGTGAACAACATTATTGACAAGCAATGTTTGTCGTCAAACCGATGTTGTTTGTTTCACGTACCAATGTTAGTTTGAATAGCGTCAAGCAGATTATTACAACTGAAGCTGAAAACTGAGCCAGAAAACACATATTGAATATTTCTTCAATGTCCTCAGAATATCTCCAAATTAAAACAAACAAAAATCACACTTTACATATTGATTAGAGATTATAGTAATGAAATAATAGGCTATTCAACAAAAATTTGATTATATTATATGTTAATCTACATACAAAATAATGTGTCCCTGTTTATTTTTTATTTTTTTGATTTTGTTATAAAGCCTCTAAAAAAAGATTTATTAATTAAGCATGATTGGTAACCAAGATAGCATTATTATTAAGAGAGAAAGCATAATGATGAGAAAGATGTCTTTCTTTTTTGAGAGAGATGGGTTTACTTTGACAAGAGCGCGAAATATCTCGCGGAAAAATGTCCACGCTTGTCAATACTTGTTTTTGCCAATTTTTACTTATTCGAAATTTGTGAAGAACTATATCATATTAATCACGTTCCATCTCTTAATATTCAGGTAATAATAAAAATTATTATTATTGTACAAATTTAAAAAGTAAACATTTATGTACATTTTTTAGGTTCAATTAAAATGGAAGAATTTGATGTACTAGGTTACTGTGCTATTCTAACATATATTATTTTAATTTTTGTTGTAATTAAATATTGTTTGTGCTAAATTGACATTTCCATGCACATGCGCATTACCTCACAATGTAAAGTTACACTTTAATTGAGCTACCTACGTCACTAGAACATCAATGCGATCGTTTTGAATAATTCACTTGTTTATTAAATATTTCAGATATTATACTATGGGTGTAAACCACGTACTCTACACATACACACCCTCTCACACATACATACATATCACATATTGTTTGTTATTTGCTATTTTGTTTACATATATACAGACACATATTGTTTGTTATTTATTATTTCGAATCTTTCGGATTTTTGTAAATATGAGTATTGTACTTTGTGTCATTTCTAAACTGTCATATCTTCGTTTCCCTATACCTCTTTAAGCCTGTCTCCGAACCCTAAATTCCTTTGTCCAGAACCCTCTGTTAGAGGCCGACAAAAATATACGATTCGAAAATCGGATAACATATCCTATCCGAAAGTCGGAGAAAATATCTGATTCGAAATTTACATATACAGCTTTTAGGTATCCACTCTGAGTAAAAACATAAATTCCAATTCCACTCTAAAGAAATGTAACGCTACATTATATTTATAAGCATTTATGTTCTGTGATATAAAAAAATGATTAAACAGCATTACAACAAAATATGGCTCTGTAGTTTTTTGCAGCAAAATTATTAAGTTTCATCTAGAACAGTTCTTTAGAATATTCAACGTTACAATTGGTTTAATATAAATAGGAAAAGCCGTACTGATTTAGTGATACGCCTGGTCGAATTTCGGATCCCGGATCGGATCTCGGATCGGATCTCGGATCGGATTTCGGATCGGATTTCGGATCGGATCTCGGATCGGATCTTGAATCAATCGGATCAGATCGGATTGGTTATGAAAATTTTCAAAAATGCCGACCTCTACCCTCTGTGTCGTCATAAACCATTCCACAGTTCTATTTTTAAACTCAGTGTAAAGTAAACAAAAATCAGTCCATCTTGCGTCCTCAAGCGAACATCATCACATCTTTATTTCATCAACGAAATATATTTGTTTGTTATAACAATCGTGTTTCATTTAAAACAAATACTCACTAGTATGCGATCTCACTAAAAATACTTTACTTTTGATCATTTTTTAAGCATTTTTGTAACACTTTTACAACTAAACATGATATTAGTTATATATTTTTTAAAACGCCGTACTGTTGGAATAGCCTTTTATCATAATTTCCCTGCTCCATAAACATACATACATACATATCTTCATGCTATATCCCAACAAATGGGGTAGCACGAACCCTAAAATCACTCATAAAATATTCACTTATTATATTCATCAAATAATCAGTCCTGATTAAACATTATCATCCGAACACACCACCCTCACTTTAATCACATTCATAGATCACTCCATATAAACTCATTCATTTATTACACTCTAAATCATTTATCACACAACAGACCTTAAATCACATCATTCCTATTCACTTATCATTCATCTTCTTTCTTCGACGTACATAACATATGCATAAAACATCTCAAATTACTCACGCTTACTCCTAACCACGAATTTAATAACGAATCTAACAACGAATCTGCATAGATTAGAAAAGAATAAAGCAATAGCCAGCACTTGTATATGAAAGAAAAGTCTACACAATGCAGTAACTGAAAATAAAACAAAAATATAAGAAAGAAAGGGAGTGTCGCCCTGCGCTTGTTTTTGAAAGTGAATTCCACACAATTGCAGTTAAACACTCTACGTAAGAACTAAAAACGAATTAAAAGATAAGAAAGGAAGGGAGTGTCGCTCTACGCTTGTTTTTGAAAGTGAATTCCACACAATTGCAGTTAAACACTCAATGTAAGATCAGAAAACGAATTAAAAAAGATAAGGAACGAAGGGAGTGTCATCCCTACGCTTGTTTTTGAAAGTGAATTTCAAACAATTGCAGGTAAACACTCTAATGAAATTACTAAACAACAAAACTAAAATAAAAAATTCTGCACTTTTCTTAAATCATCAGAATCATTCCGCAATTAATCTTCGAAAAACGTTCGTATCCTGACACACCACTTTAGCTTCATCCACATTCATAATTCCTTTCATACAACCACGTTTGTTCCTCATACTCGGAAACTTTCGTTCACGCAACAATCCTTCAATCATATTCATCCATTTATTCATAGGTCGCCCACACAATCTTTCACCTTCAATTTCACCAACATATACCTGTTTCACCAATCTCTCATTCGACATACGTTCTACATGCCCAAACCATCTCAACTGACTTATACCTACTTTTCTATCTACATTCTTCTCAATTTCACACTCATCATACTCCAATGTATTCCGGACACGATCTCTTCTAGTATAATCACACACACCCCGCAAATATAATAAACTTGGAAAAAACAAACTTAAGTTTTCAATATTTTTATATAATTTTAAAAATCCTACAGAATATGAAATAATATTTGTATTGAGTTGTATCAAACTGTGTAAATCTAAATATTTCTAAAATATTAATTATCAGTGGATTGTTGCTTTTGAACAATATAAATTTAATAAAAATCGGTACAAGAACAACAAATTATGCTTCATACCTTATAATTTCTTCATGGTGAATAACGCATTTTTTATAAACGATCTGTATTTCATTTTCCAATTCTTCGTGAGTAAAAGAAACATTTACCTTTTCGTCATTCTCCAAATTATATCCTAAATGTAATTGTGGTAATTCTATAGAATTCAAATAGTGTGCTTGTTTCTTTTTTAATAAGGAAGACACAGCATTTTCTTTCATATTTTCTAAAGAATCCTTCAACATATCTATTTGTCCACAAATATGAATAAACAATCCTGTTGCTATAGTATCCATTGAAATATTCGTTAATGCGTCGCATGTCACTGCCAGTATTTGGTAACAAAAAACTATTTCGAAATAAGGGCTTACAGTAGTATCAAATGGATACCAACCAGCTAATGGTAGTCGAGTATTTTCTTCTGTTATCTCCATGAATGGAAAAAGTGCCCATAAACTGCAAGTGGCAATTCCCATACTTAGCAAAATGACGCTGTCACTTCGTGCACGAGTCATAGCCCATTTTAGAATTTTTCTCTGCTTTTCATTCCTTGGAGTAAATATTTCATGCTCTAATTCACATAAAAATTTTAGCATTTTTTCAGAATTCTTATAAAAATAATAGTTTTTAAAGGCTTGCGCCACGTGAGTCAAAAATAAAAATGAGACCTCAGCCATTGTTTCTATATCCCCAAATACCGTTACCATTTTTGCAAATTCGGACAGCATGTACAAGTAAAAGAGTGTTCCTAAAAATAAAAATTATTCATTATGTTTCTTAATCTCAAAATTGAATACAGAGACGTATGGCTATAATACGGGATATTTCAAATTTAGGTAAAAACACTTTATTTTTGTTATTTATATTTTGTTTTATAAAATAACCTAGATAATTATGAATTTGAACTCTGTCAGTATTACCACTTTGACATTTTATTTTTATTAGTATTTTAATAAAAATTATGGGGTAATGGTCAGAGCTGGGCAGTAGCTAGATACTTTTATAGCTTAGCTACGTTTACCTTAGCTGTAGCTTAGCTAACTGTGAAAAAATATAGCTGTAGCTTGTAGCGAGCTATGTTTTTTTCTATTAGCTTAAAAATATTGTTATAATAACTAAAGCTACTTTTAAAGCTATTTTTTGTAGCTTAAAGCTACCACCGTTCATTAAGAAATACCTACTAATTTTTGTTTTGTATTTGAATTGTACCTTCTTTATTGTTTTCTATAACTGTAGGATAACAAGTTATTATATAGTGTAAAATCTATTAACATATTTAATTTTTCACTTGTTCTTAACCTATCCTACTTTTGTATTAAATATTAGATGAAGTAAATATTGACTGTTTAGGAGCCTTCTGTTAATGTGACTGTTAATTTATTCCATTTGCAAGTTTGTATATTTATTAACAGTCATTATAACAAATGACTGATCAACTGATCATATGGCAATGGCAAATTTAATAATTCACAATAATTGAAAAAAGTAGCTTTAAAATTTAACAGTTACTTTAATGAAAGCTTTTAACTGTAGCTTAGCTATATTTTACAAAATGTAGCTTATAGCTGTAGCTCAGACACTTTTTTAAAGAATAGCTGTAGCTTAGCTACTTTTTTTGATTAGCTTGCTCAGCTCTGGTAATGGATCAGTGTTATTGAGTCGGCCTGTGGACCCAAAGAACCCTGGTTCGATCCCTACAGCCGACAAACATTTTCATCAATTTAAAATTATCCCTGTGGCTCTCCCCCCACTAACATCTTTGGATGCCGTGATTTGACGACTGGTAACCGCACTTCACGCGCATATATATATATATATATATATATATATATATATATATATATATATATATATATATATATCACTTACCGAGATCAGCTTCGGTAGAGTGCCACACCCAGTAATGGGTAAAAGGCGAGATGATATATTTATTTTTTATTTATTTAATAAAAATTATAGAATAAAACTAAATGAATGCGATATATAAAAAATAATATGAAAAACACATGTTACAATGACCATTTGTAATATTAGTACTGCGTTTCGTTACACAAACTGTACTCTTATTACAATAAGGGTTATTGTAAGACTTGTCTTTCAATGCTATAAGACATTAAAGCTAAAATGATACCTTGCGTGAGGATTGCGTATAGAATGTAAGCTCTGCTCCTCCATGTCTTGTGTTGCTCTTCCGGAAACCAAATGCCGAGCAGTCTCAACACGAGAATGTTTATTGACAAACACGTCCTGGGTTTGACGTGTACATTTTCACCCGCGTAGCCTTCGTCAGCCATTCGTGGCACGTGCCTGCTAAAAGTGCTGTCAGATGCTGTGTAAATTGTACTTCTACCCCGCCGCTACGCCACTGGATTACGGCTTTCGATCCTTAAGAGTTTTATGTAGCACGTCGTAAGATTTTACGGAAACTTTTTAAGCGTTTGTATAAACAGAGATTTAAAATCTTTCCAGTCTGTTTAAAAGAGATATGGCGATCTTTTTTATAGATTTTGTTTCACTAGCGTGAAGAAGTTGCGATAAAGACCATTGGCGTAATGACTACAAATGTTCTAGCATTCCTGTTGGAATAAATTATAACTTATAAGCAATTATTCTTCTTCAAAATCGTGAATGCATAAGCATGTTTTACTATAATACGAGTTAGAATTTTAGAATATACAGGAAAATAAAGAAAAAGTACCTACATTTTTAATCTTTCCTGTACGTTATGAATCACCCTATATACAGGTATAGAAATTTGATTGTTTGGTAGCTATGACGTGGGGGCTGCAACTCAAAATACCTATAATTTTGTCGAAAATTTCAGTTGAAAGGGTTTAAAATTTACAATTTTTTTATTAGTAGGTTTCTGTATAATAAAAGACACGAAAAATCGAATGCCGCTGAGCGCATCTTCATATCTTTTTTAGTTTTTGAGTTACATCGATAATTTATGTTATTAAAATCTCAACTTTGAGAGGTCATATCTCGAAAACTAAAAGAGATATCGAAACGCGGTTTGCACTTGTGTATTTCTTGTAAGTTAGTTATCTTGATGCGAAATTTGGAAAATTTTGAAAATTTTACCAATTTTTTTAAAATTTTCTTAAGTCAATATTTTGAAAAGTAGAAGAGATACTGAAAATCTGTAAACACCAGTGAATACCTCGAGTGAAAATATATAGGTATGCAAATTTTCGGAAGAAAATTCACACGAATATATTTTTAATTAGAGAAAAACGAAAAATGATCAAAATCGTAAACATTTAAGAGTTACCCCTTCAACATTTTTCCATTTTTAGCTGATTACACCTTTCCCTTGGTTTCGACGTCCACGGCTGTCAGATAGACATTTTTAATCTTATTTCAACAATAACTAAATCAGTAAAATGATAGATCCGAACTGATTCAGATGCACTATTTAATTACCTACTTGAATATATTTACGAAAAGAAAAAATTTATGTCGTATGTAACTGCTAATATCGCAAATTTCGTGGGACCACAATCTATTAAATAAATAATACTTATATATAAGTACATAATTGAAATTTATATAATTTTGAAATAAAAAACTACTTGTTTAATAATATATTTTATATCTATCCTAAAGTACTGAACTTGCCTTAATATTAGCCTTACTTTTAGGAACAGACTGAATTTTCAGATATCATTAAATGTAGCACCATTTGGAATCTTAAACCTTTATTCTTCGCTTCTGAGCTCTGATAAAGACACCAGATTCGCTGAAAATGAAAAGAATTGAAAGGACTCTGCGTGTCGTATTGTATACGGTGCTAAACATGATGAAAGACTGAAATTCGGAAGGATGAGATAAGATTATCGATTTCAACTTTGTTTTGAGTGGACAGTGCTGCACAAAATCTTATTATTTGTCAAAAGGTTGTGCAAAGTACTGAAAAACTACATGAAGTATCTACAAGTTTCAAGTACTCTTCTTTTTGCTGAACCACTTCTCAATTTGTTCAAGTAACTAAGCTTTTAAAAGTTCCAGAGTCTGGAGTAAATGCTTGAAAATTGGTAATTCGGTGCCCTCGTTAGAGATTAAACAATTATAATTTTTCATTAAGCTGTTTAATTTTTTTTTATTACAAGCAAGATATGTGTAACATTTGTTATAGTCATTCAAGTTTGTAAAATTTCCATGTAAATTATACTTTTTAAATTTAAGGTAGTTCAATACTTTCAGAAACAAATGATACAATAAGTAAACGTCAAAATAATTTCTCAAATAAACAAGAAAAATCTATCAAAACACTGATAATACATAAAAAAATAAACATTTTGAATAATTTATAACTGGTTTAATTTTTTATTAAAAGTTTAGGTGTTTGGTACCATTGGAAGCTAATTTAAAATACTTTCAGAAAAAAGATAAAAAATATATCACAGGGGTAATTTTAATGTGAAAAAAATTGTTTATCGACTGTGGGAATCGAACCTAGGTTCTTAAATTCATAGTCCGAATCGGTATCATTGAGCCACATACCCCATAAAAAAGCTAATTAATATGACATTTGATTTGAAAAACATTGTTGTGTTTAGAACCGGATATGTTTCCAATAACTATCCGCGGGATCATAGCACAAATGGTAATAATTTTACTGAATGTTATTTTCTGATGCGATATTATTTCAATTATCCTGCCGGTACTTATCGGGAACTTTATCCGAAGATGGAAAAAGCAGCCCTAAGTTAGGTAACTTCAAATTTTAATAGTTTTTAGGAATACTTATGTCAGTAGTGCTTTTACTTTTGCAATAATACCCAAATTAAACAGTATTAGTGTCAGAAACAAGGAAATACCTCTTTTCCGCCAATCACTTTATCCTTGCAACTTCCGCAATCAGCTCGGCAGCTCACGCTAAAAATATATAAATAAAAAAATCCGTCGCTCAGTATTTCAGTTGATTAAGCTGTTCTTGTGGACATATACGTTTTCTTGTGTCGTCAACTCAAGTGAGTAATTCGTTTGCAACGCGATTGTTAGCCAGTTCATTGAGTTT
This sequence comes from Pterostichus madidus, assembly GCA_911728475.2. Lineage (NCBI taxonomy): Eukaryota > Metazoa > Arthropoda > Insecta > Coleoptera > Carabidae > Pterostichus > Pterostichus madidus. The sequence continues at coordinate 18,801,217 of OU452309.1, read as the reverse complement.
TTGCTGCTGTGCGAATGACCATCGTGGACTGCCGCTGAAACTGTCCAGATTGCTTATATAACCCTGTCAGAGGTGCTCTGCTTTGCCGATGACGATGCTGGCTTGCGCTTCATTAATAATTTAGCTTTTAATTACATGTAACCGTGTTTGGCAGCTGTAAATGCTTCAGCAACGCTCACTATAATGGAAACCGGAATGCTAGTTGGATTAAGATGCTTGTATATTTTATGAATTAATGTATTTTCTGGTTTATTGCTTTGCTGTGCAATTATAGCAATTGTTTGTTTATTGCCAGGATGTGCGTTAATTATTTAATTACGAGATAATCCCTTGATGGAAAATATTTATACCCAGTTTCCTTTTTAAAAATCTGTTTCCTGATTCGCTATACTCGTCATCCATCCGTGACTAAAAGGCTGTAATTCAGGTTTTATTGATTTAAATAACTGTATAAACAATAAACTAAAATTACTCTCTTGTACGGTTTAAAAGTTATATTAATTAAATTCATAATATATTTGTAAAACTACTAGTTACTTTATAAAATGTTTTGTATAAGTTTTATAAATAAAATCAAACTTCAGAAATTTATTTCATATTAAAAAAGTCTAAAGATAATTAATATAATTTTAATTAACTACACCTTTAAATTTCTCTTGTAATTCTCTCTCTCGATAATCATTTCTGGGGTACGTGATTTGACGGCAGGCAACGACATTTCACGCGCTTATTGATATCTTCTGAGTATTGTGTAAAAGGCATGATAATATATTTAGTTATTTTATTAGAATGATAACAAAAATCAGATAGGTACTTTTGTTCTCGTTGCATTTTTAATTACACACATGATTACAGTATTTAACAATCAAATATTAAAACATAATTCGTTCAGTATTTTGGATTTGTTTAAATATGAAATTTCAACTTTTTAAATAGTAAAATAACTCTATTTCAATTTTTTTTACGTATTTTGTCAATTTATTTCATTTTAAATTGAACAAATCTTCTACATCAGGGATAAAAAATAATAATACGTTTCAATCTGACTAAATATTGTACAATATTTTTATTGTATTTTCTACATATGTTCTACCATGCTATTATCATGTTTCGGCTCTTTTTCTACAGTGCTATAACATAAACTTAAATCTATTTAAAATTTCATTCTCTACACGATGAAACATTTGCATGCAATATTGCATGAATTATTTAGTATAACAATTCGTAAAGGAAATAAGGAGCTGTAGAAATGTGCTTTGTTTTTCATGCATTACATGTTTCTGTTCTTGTAGACGTTATGTGTACCGGAACCAGATATGAATTCGAGTTTATTCGCTAAATTCTTCTATATTAACTTGTCGCAGTAAATTGAAATATGACCACGACGATTTTACTATCTGAAAAAGATCATATTATAAAATAACTCTTAACTATTAACAACTATTATTATTATTTAAAATTTAGTAATTATTTTAAGATTAAAATCTATCTAATAGATTTAGAATATGTTAACATTTGCTTTTATAAAATATTTTTATTTAGTGGAAAAATCTTTTGACATTAAAATACTTATTACAATTTGCTTAATTTTCAATTAAGTTTGTAAGATTTTTATTAGAAATCGAACAATAAAATACAAATATTAGTTTTTCTTAAGCCTCTAAAATTTGTGACTTAAATTATGAGTATACTTTCAGTGATCTTCAAAGATAGACAACTTATTATTTTTTAAATATACACTGAGCGGCAAAAAAAGTGGGACAACAAAAAACATTTAAAATATTTTAAATATAATTGTTATTATGTATAATAAGTTCGAGTTGCAATATTTATTGATAAGAACTGACTTTGTTAAAATAAAATAATATAATTGGGGGCTGAAATATTGTATTGCGATGCAGAATTATAAAAAAATATGTATATAGGAATTAAAAAATGTAGCACGGTTCTGCTTATATTAATTGTGAAATTATTACTTAAAATCTTTCAACAGGGCATTAATTTGGGTATTTCCTCTTCGATTCCTCATAGTAGGTTCCATCCTACATGGCACTCATAAAATGAGGAGCTGGATATCCTCTTGAGGAACGTTATCTCATTTATCCTGAAGAACTCTTCGAAGATTAAAGTAAGAACTACAAACAGATCAGTCCATGGAATTAATTCCTATTTGATTCCTATTTGATATAAATAAGTCAGGCTGTATTTGGTCGTGCATTATCTTGCATAAGAACTAATCTTTCGACTACAGTTGCGTCGAAAACTGAAACATGGTTTTCCAAGACTTCCGCTACATATCGTTGAACAATTAAAGCATTACTATCAATAAAGGCAAGCCCTGTACAAGCCGCAAAAGAAATTCCTGCTCAAATCATGAGTGATCCTTTCCCATAAATTATGCTCTTTGAAAAATTCAAGGGTCATAGCGTTCTTCTACTCTTCTCCAACCTTTTTCCCTTCCATCTGAAGATTTTAATGAAAATCGTGATTCGTCACTGAACGATACTTAGCTTCATTGCCCAATTGTCCATGGGATATGTTCTTGCGAAAACTGTAACAAATATATTCTATGGTGCCTAAGTAGCTGCGGCCCTCTGACAGGCCTAGGACTCTTTAATTCATTATTTTCCAATCTTCTCCTAAATGTTTTTTCACTCACATTAGTATTCCGTACCCCTTATCGAAGCATTTTTCACTTGCACGGCAGTAATATAACGATTACTCAAAATGTATATGACAATAAATTTGTGATCACGTCCTGTTGTAGACCTTTTACGTCCAGAACCAGACCTCTTTGTGTACCTACTAGTCTCACGAAATCATTGTACTACTCTAAGTTTTTGCTGTAACGTAAAATCTCCAAATGGTTTTGAAGAATCAAGTATAGTAAAACCATTCTCAAATAGCGCTAAGGCCATCGTTGCTTCTTCTTTTTTAAAGGCATATTGCGTACAAAAATTAACAAATAATCAATTACATGTGTTGTTATTTGACAATGAATAAAAAATAAATGCAAACAAATAACCAAATTTCTATTTATTTATTACTAAACGAGAAACATAAAACTTCGAGTATTAATGAAAAATCTTCCAAAAAAATTAAATCAAATATAATAAATTACACTGAGGTTGCATAGTAAAAATGAGTCATGATAAATGATAAACAATGTCTAATCTTGTCGATAACTTGAGCATGTTGTACATAATAATAATTATATTAACAATATTTAAAATATTTTTTGTTGTCTCACTTTATTGCCGGTCAGTGTATACACAAGTATTTGCTATTAGACTTTTGTAATGCCCTGAATATTTAGTGAGATTAAAGCTTGAACTGAACGGAAATATCTATAAACTACAAATATTTGTAAACCGTTTCATGAAAGTCCATAATAAAATTTCATATTCTCATATTTTCATAATTCAACATAAAAATTATTCCCTAATCGTTTAAAATCTTGTTCATTTAAAAAATGTATTTTTTAAACATGCTATACATACTTTTACCATTTAAATTTGTGGGAAATCAATTTTATCTATTTAATTTTTCTTTTGGTTTTTAATTTAATACGGTAAAATAAAATATTCTATATTTGCACTAATAAAATTTAATGTATCCACAGACAAAACTAAAACTATATGTTTCTGTTTTGTACATATAAAAATGATCATTCTAATTATATGCCAAATGTTTGAAATAAACAAATAGATAGAAATCTACATATTCAGATTACACTGAATTTATTTTGAACAGATTTTAACGCTAATGAACAAGTAAGAACTTCGACAATTACTTTGCATCGTCGAGAAACGTTGTATGATGTTGAGCAGGGCTAGTTCAGTACAGTGCGGTTCTTTGTAGTGCTAACAGTGATTCCGACATTTTATCAGCAGTTTAGTGAATATTTTAATATTAAAAATGACTTTAATTATGTGTTACTATATGTGTTTGTGTTCCGAATGTAGTATAAGTGATAATAGAGTGTGTGGACCTCTTAGGATGTTAGTGCACAACGTGAGACGTGGTCGGTAGCTGATTCCTGATCAAAGTAAGCAATCGTATAAATAATTTGTTTTAAAATCATATACTTTGTATCTATCTGATGTATTCCTGCTTGCTATATATGAAATCGTACATGCACATGACATGAATATATCCCTTTTGTAGCAAGATTGAATTGTTTGCGTTTTGCATTTGTTTCTCAGATTCCTTTTTTACAAAAAAAATATTTATAGCAATAATAATACACGTTCAGACACGTGAATTTACTATTGGAAACTGCATTAGCTGAAGTGTAAATGCAAGGTGAACATATTTAGAAGGTGTCTCCATCTAACTTACGTCAGTCGTATCTGTCGTTTCGTAGCGTAGCACTAATTGGGGGGAAATAATACACTGTTAAATGTTTTAGTAAAAATGATTTAATAAACATTAAAATAGCGAATTGCTCGCATATAAACATAACTAACGCAAAATAAACTTTTGCAAATAGTAATTTACAAAATAATATATGGTTGGAATGAACGAGTAAAAAGATATTCAACTATTTTCAATAACAGTGTACTGCTACGAGGGTAAGGTGAACAGTTCTCGGCCTTACACAGAGACGGCGTTCCAATCAGCAAAAATTTGTATTTCCTGCCTGGGTGCACGTATTATTTGTTCGTATGACAAGTTCCAACTTGTTCTCTCAAGTAGTTTGTTTACACGAATCTTTAACGTAGACGGATTGCGTGTTTTTCGTTAAAATGGAACTTGAAAATCGTGCGGTTATAAAATTCTTCGTTTTGGATGGATTAACCTCTAAGGAAATTCATCCGAAATGGACAAAAGTTTACGGGGACTCTGCTCCTTCCATGTCAATCGTTAAAAAGTGGGCAGCTGAATTTAAATTTGGTCGCACGTCCCTCGAAGATGACCCACGTGAATGACGGCCAAAAACCGCTACCATACCGAAAATCATCGAAAAAGTGCATGATATCGTGTTGGGAAACATAAAGAATTAGAGATGCGAAAGCTCTGCGCAAGATGGGTGCCACATTTGCTGAATGACGATCAAAAGCAAATGCGCAAACGATCTTCGCAGCAATGTTTGGACCGATTCAGTAGGGAACCGACCGATTTTGTGCAGTGATTTCTCACCACGGATGAGACATGGGTCCACCACTACACGCCAGAAACGAAACAGCAACCCTAGCAATGGGTGGAAGCCGGTGGTTCAGCGCCAAAGAATGCGATCGCATCTGCCGGAAAGAACATGGTCAGCGTGTTTTGGGATGTGTAAGGGATCTTGTTAATTGATTACCTTGAAAAAGGCCGAACAATTACAGGCGAATATTACTCCAACTTTCTTGACCAGCTGGATGCCAAAATTCGCGAGAAAAATCATCTTTCACCAGGACAACGCACCTGCACACAAGGGTGCATTGGCGATGGAAAAACTGCGAAATTTGGGGTACGATTTGCTCGGCTATCCCCCATATTCTCCTGATCTGGCACCCTCAGACTTCTGTCTGTTCCCAAACTTGAAAAAAATTGTTTCTGGGAAGCGCTTCGCGTCCAATGAAGAAGTTGAGAGGGCCGTAGATGAATATTTTCACAGCCTTCCAGACTCTCACTTCCGGAAAGGAATATTGATGTTGGAGAAACGCTGGACCAAGTGTTTTGAAGTCAAGGAAAAGTATGTAGAAAAATAAAATTATTTTTTAACTGAAAATCGCAGTCTTTCAATGTCAGGCCGAGAACTTTTCACATTACCCTCGTAATGCATCGCTACTATCGTACTCTCTCTCTTTTTACCGTTCCCTTCTTCGTCTGTACTAGGGCCGGTACATTTATATACGTATTTTGGTACTTTTCGAAAAAACTTCGATACTACTATTTATTATATTAAATTGAAAAAAAAAATTATGTAAAAGAAACAATATTAAAACTACATCGGATCAGTGTCGTCTTTTCGATATCATCTTTTAGAAATAAAAAATATTTTTAAATAAAATCAAATATTAAGACCGATCCGATGTTAACAGTCATATATGTAAGATTTTTCTTTAATAACATGTTTCTTCTACATTGATGCCATAAAGAATTATGAAGAAAGTACGAATGAGCTATTTTACTTAGGTAGACGAACCCTTTAATGCTAAATTAATTGTAATAATTTAAAAAACTTGCTTTTAGAGTGTAAGAACCGGTTTTTCACTTTTTTCTGAAAAATAAATTATGTAGACGTGTCTCATTTTGAATGAACCCTCCTCAAATATATTTTAATTATTGCACCTCCAACCTTAACTACTATTTATTAAGGATCATAAATCTTAATTTAACTAAAAAACATCATTAGCTAAATTCATGAATTAAATTGTCAGAGTCTGTTCGTACAAACTGTAAGCTATTTCATTTTAAATCCAGTTAATCTATAGTAGTTAGCCAGTCTTACCGCCATGAAGGTTTCAATTGAAAGAGGGATGAAATTTCCAGCTTTAACTACGATGGGCTTTTGTAAGCGCACCATTAGTAGCATCAAGCTCTTCCTGTATTTCTTATATCCGCAAACATGCCAGTCGCATTTGTAAGCAGCTTCCAAAATATTTGAACTCTGAAATCAATTGCAACGTTTATCTATTAACTATCAACCAGAACTGAATGTTCATTTGATTTCTTTCTGTGCGAACTTGCAAATATTTAATCTCAAAATTTATATTTTATTATCATTTTTTTATTTATTTGTAACTTTGGACAACGGAAACTTAATCCCAATTCCAGTAAACGAAGCCTACGGTTTATAAGATAATGCGAACCACTCAAATATAATCTTTTTTGTTATAAGTTGAGGTTAGCAAGATTTAACACGAAAATTCTTATTTGGTTATATTCATCGATAAGGCTGCCCTTTTAACTTAGCAACTTAAAAACTGACAATCTTGCTTCCATTTTCTTTCTACGGAAGGAACAGGAACCCTAATGTATTTTTTATATTCGTTCAAAAGCACTTATTATTTTAACATTTAAAATGTTGATAGAGCTGCACAAATTAAACATCGCTGCTGGGCATAAGTTTTTGCTAATTAAAATTATTTACATAGTTAGTTATGCGATAAAAGTTAGTAAACAACTAAATATTGTAAGTTTATGTACCTACTGCGAAAGTTAAAAAGTGGATAATTAGATGATCAAGTTTCATTACCTTAAGAGTAACTTCGTTCCCGAACCAGCAGTACAAGAATAATTCATACATTATACATGAGAAGTACGAGGCCAAAATAATGAATTGAAAACTTATTGGTGAAACCTATGAAAAAATATTTGTCGTTATTTTATATAATCTCAATTACGATTTCATAATGTCTATGTCATCCCAGTTTATTTTTGTTTATTAATACTATGGCTACAAGATACATTAATTAGTTCTTAATGCTTTAAAGCATTATATGATTTTAATAGGCTCTAGGGCATTAAGAGTAGCGTTACTATGATAATAGTGTCAAAAACTGACATTTTTTTAATTCAGATATATAATAAATTATTATTTAGGTTATTAAAAATAAGATAGAAAATATTGTATGCACCACGGGCATTACATGTTTATATCTGTCGAGCGACTTATAAACTTCATAATACCCTAGGTACATAAATAACTACTTTATTAACTCTCATTAGAATTGTGAAAGCACTTATTTGATAAAAAAAAATTATATAATATAAGCGAAGATTAGTACCTAATTACTCAACTATATTTCATTAATTATATATGTAAGAAGTTTAAATGGATAAGTTTTAATAGTCAATTTTCTTGAAACTAAATTATTTTAATAAAATTGACTGAGGCTAAGAATTTTTGTTTTGACGACTTTAGTCTCGGTTCGACTGACAACAGTTAACAGGTTAACTAGTATTTTTTGGTTGATAACTTCTTGCAATAAAATTTATATTTGTAACTACTTTTGCATTAATACTCATATTTTGAGCATGCAAATTTAAATATTACTTTAGTCATGTCATGATGATGGTTTCAATCCTTGGTCGAAACGTTGGTCGTTTGTTGAAGTAAAATTTACCACGAAATAACTTCACCACTTAAACTTATTACAAGTTTATTTTAGTTCAATATTCTTTGCATTTATATTTCATTATGTTTATATATGTACAAACAAAAAAAAAACAACTTGCAATTATAGCACATATTTGGTTGCTTTTGCATTTTCACTATAAATATTAACGTATATTATTGTAATATGTAGTAATAGTAATGAAATTATATATTACCAAAGTAATTTGAAATAATGTTACTACAAGAACGAAACCAGCTGCACAGAACTCTGCGAGAACTCCACTTGAAAATATATTTTCCATTTCCGCCGCAAATCTGAAAAGGAAATTGTTTAATGTTTAATATTGATTTTATAAAACTATAATCTACAATTTCCATTTAACTGTTTATTGCGTATGTACATTCAGTATGGAAACAGTTTTTAGTAGTTTATTTTCTCGAGTATGACAGCTTTTTCTATGATTTTTGTTTATGTTATCACTAATATATCTATGACAATTAAAATCCATTAAAATTGTATTTATTCAACACAATTTTTCTCAATTTTTTTTCAAATAAAGTATTTTTATTTTTATATGTTTGTGTTCTTTCGAATAGGAGTAAAAAAGCAAAGTATGCTATTTAAAAATATATATACGTCGTTATGGAAAAAACGACTATCGATACAAAATATCTGATCTTGCCAAAATATCCGCTAACATAAATCCTCAAAACCTTTTTTTTTTTTAATTATTTAGATTAAATTATTATTTTAGAATTTAATATCAATATTCATTATTATTTTACAGCCTGTATATATTTAGCGTGAGTGGGATTCGAACTGGAAATTGTAGTATATGTGAGACGAATTTCTCGTCCATATAACTCAACATCTAATAGATATTTAATTTTCAAATTATGAGCTTAGTACATTTTGGTAGCAATTAAATTGAAGAAAATAATTCATTTATATTAAAGTTTGTGATATTTAGGAAAGATGATCACATTTGACTTGATTCGAGTAAACTCTTAAATTGGTTTAAAAACTGTTAACTGAATGTATTTTAAAATTAAGATAAATTTAAATTTTACCTTAAAATATCCGTGTGATGTTTAACGCAATTAATAATTCTTCTCATAAATTCTTCTTCCAATTCTGACTTTGTCATATCATATTTAATTTTAATATTAGCCAATGAATCAGATAAAATATCCAACTGAACACCAATATGTATCATGAAGCCAGTTGTAAACGTATCATATGCAGAGTTGACAAAAGCACTCATCATAACGCCGCTGTATGTATATGCATAAACAAAAGGATACACATTTCTGCCACTTATGTCAAATGGCATCCAAATTGCCATAGGTAGCCCTAATTCCTTATAGGAACCATCCAAAATAGGATATAGTCCCCATAATGATGCAACAATACAACAAATTATAATAAAAAAACTTGAGTTGACTTTTGTAGTTTTCATTCCCTTTTTAAAAATATTTTGTTGAGTTTTATTTGTTGGTTGAAAACGTGGATTTTGTAAATCATTTAATAAGTTGTTAACTCTTTCTGGAGTAAAAATTAAGGGATACATTTTGACGTATTCCCCTAAAATTGTTATCATCAAAAATAAAACACCAACCATTTCTTCAATATTTCCCCAAACAGTTATCATGTAAATAATTTGACTAAATATAAATGAGGTATAAAATATTCCAATTATAATTGCTGAATAAACTGGATAAATCTTCTTCAAAATGGTATTTTTCTGTGAAAACCATAGTCCAATCAAGCTAAAAAGTTTGATATTTATTGAAAGAGACTGTCTTGCGTCTGGTAAAAAAGTTTCCATTTTACCGAAATCAAACACACAATATCAATGACAATTTCAAATCTCTGTGGGTCGTTATATATGCTTATATTGTTTGCAATTATTTGTTATTAAATAAATTGTCTCTTTGTGCAAATAATAAGTGAATATGAAAATAGTGGTAAATGTAAGATATTAACGTCAATTACCCCTACAATGTTATTACTATTTGTAAGCAGTGATTGTACATTCAGCTGTGGTGAATTCAGTGTTTAATATTTCATGTAAAGTTTGCGAATCACTTTAAATATTTGTGATTTAATCTTCGGAATTGACCTGGCGAAGTAATGCAAAATATGACCACGAGGAACGTAGGATCTGAAAATTAAGTTAATTAATTTTTAATAAATGAAATATTTCATTACATTTTTGATATATTCGATTTGTGTGTAATATTAAATATTTTATATAGTATAACTGAATGAGTTCGGTTACATATAACGTTGTCAGCTAATCATAAGCGAGAAAATTTAATTAGAATAAAGAAACGCATAAAATATTTTGGTAGTTCAATATTTTAAAACGTTATAATTTCGATGGGATGGTTAGCACAGTGGTATGAAGTCGGCCTGTGGATCCTGAGGTCCCTGGTTCGATTCCCACAGGCGACAAATTTTCATAATTTGAAAAAGCTATCCCTGTGGCTCCTCCACCACTAACATGTTTGGGGGCCGTGATTTGACGACTGGTAACCGCACTTCACGCGCAAAATATATCACTTACCGAGATCTGCTTTAGCAGAGTGCCACACCCAGTAATGGGTAGAAGGCGTGATGATATATTTATTTATTTATTTATTATAATTTCGATAAGGTTGGCACTTGGGAAAATGATTGCGATCATATTACCAATTTTGGTCATATGATGGTCTGGTAAAATATATAAAAGACCAAACATATTACCGATTTAAAACTTAGCGCCAAATTATCGTACACTAATTATACTTATGTCGGTTTTATGTTCAAATAAGAAACTATTTCCTTTTTAATTTATTTGTTTTTGAGAATCAAGATTGAATTTGTTTCTGTTTTTATGTATGATAAAATTTAATGCATGCAGTATCATTGTTTACATTTACAATTAAATTTGACTTCATTACGAAAAAGCATAATTAATTTTTTTCGATACGATTTTATTATGTAAATAATGTACAAATTATGTTTTTTTTAATCGAAATTTATAGCAGTTTTGTGCGATTTAGGAACTTTTAACACTGAAACAAAATAGCTTTAAAATTTAATCTAAATTGCAGATTTTCAAAAGTAGCTATTTGTCTGCTTACTCGAGTTTTATTTGCAATTCATAAATGGTTTTCAAATATACATTTTACAACTTTTTTGATTATTTCTTTTTGTTTGTATTTTAAAAAACTATTTGTAAAATGTGGTTAAATGAACATTAACACACCGTCGTAAAAAGAGTGAGGGAGACGGTGAAAAAATAGCCTCCCGTAATGCTGACAGGAATCTGTGCCCTCATCATGATAAATTTAAGAGTGCGACAATACTTGGTTCCTTGCTCGTACCAGTCAGAGAAGTAAGCGGCATCGGGGATCTTGAAACACTATAAAAAATTCATTGTTATTCAGTTGAATGTAGAGAAAACTGTTGTAGAATAAATAACATTGAGTGGCTTTCAGTTTTCTCGAGCATTTTATTACTCCTTTATTGTCTGTTCAGTGCGAGTAATATTTATATTACCTGAATTTCAAGTTAGAGTAAGTAAATAGTCTATTACTAAAGAACAAAAAGTAAATACTGCAGTTAACAAAATAAACAAAACGAAAGACAAATAAAACTGGTCTGTTTATAGAAACACATGCTATTTTTTTATGTACTTACTTTTAAAGATAATTCGTTGCCATACCAAGAGTACAAAAATATTTGTGCTATCATGCATATTTGATATATAAATGTTGATAAAATTTGAATACTGAATGGGTCTTCCTAAAATAAATATAATTGTAAACAAATTTGTTCATATTTTCGAAATGATTAATCACTTACGACAGACGCTTGAAACATTGTCATGCATATAATGAAGCAGCTAACTGAAAACTGAATAACAACAGTATAATTTAGTATTTCACTTATTTTTTTGGCATATCTGAAAATAATAACATGAAATATTAAAAAAATGAGCAACTGAAATTTAACACGATGAACCGAAAGAAATTTTGAAATATTTTAATTTAGTAGTCCTATATAGATGATGTATTTAAATTTACATGGGATGGCTAGCTCAGTGGTATGAAGTCGGCCTGTGGATCCTGAGAACCCTGGTTCGATTTCCACAGGCGACAAACAATATTCATAATTTCAAAAGCTACCCCTGTGGCTCCTCCACCACTAAAATCTTTGGGGGCCGTGATTTGACGACTGGTAACCGCACTTCACGCGCAAAAATATATCACTTACCCAGATCTGCTTTGGCAGAGTGCCACACTCAGTAATGGGTAGAAGGCGTGATGATATATTTATTTATTTTTTAAATTTAAGGAATTAAAAAAATTAAAATTATGTATCAGGTAGAATGATTCTTTGATTAATTCTGAGTCGACAATCCTAATACAAAAAAATTGTACGACCCTTCGTAATGCCACACGAGGTAATTAAAAGAAATGTAACTTTTGTAACATCAAATAAAAAAAACGTCAAATTTTGACAAATTACTTTCTATTTTATTTTGTCATCATAAACTTTATTGGCCCGCAAAAGCAGGCTAGTATAGCCGTAAAGCGTATAAAGTTGCCAAGCAACCGCTGTTCGAACAAATCAAAATCGTGATTTAAGGATAAATGTCAGATAATAATAAATTCGTATTGTAATGGGTAAAATGCATGCTTATATATTTATTTATTTATTTTAGTCACAACAACGCAGTTTTACACAATTATTTTGGAATGTAAACAGCAATAATGTTCCATAAAACATAAAAAAAAAATCATTTATTTCTACTTCATATTTACTAGTTTAATGGCTTCGCTTTACGAAGGGCTGCACAAATTTTTTCATTAAGATTATCGACTCAAAATTAATCAAAGATTCATTCTACCTGAAGCATGTCACCCACTTCCTGGATACCCTGTACATACTTACTGAATTATTAGTTCATGCTGAATTGCACTATCTTTCAAGTATTTGTTTTTACATTCCTCGAAATTATCTTTTTTATCACAATGCTCCATGTATCCACTAAATCCACGTAATAATCTCAATAGTAGAATGTCCACTCTTATAGATATTAGAGTAATGAGAAAAACTGCTAGAGTATCTAGAGCAACATCCATTGTTGCTAATATAAAAGTTATAGTACATTGATGAAAAAAGACTATTACATACGTAGAAGTTGTATTAATAGCAAACGGATACCAGGCAGGAAGCAATAACGTATAACTATTATTGTCCAAAATTGATAAAAATACCCAAAATACAACTGTCGAATTGTACATAAAAAGTAGTATCCAAAACAATATTGTACTTTTTTTGTAAGAATCTGACAATATTTCCCTTTCTTGCATTGTTCTTGGTTTTAAACAATCTTGATCAAAGTCGCATATTATATTTTTAATCTTCTGCTGTTTGATACAAATAAATACTGATTTCGCAATTTCTAATATTACTGTAATTAAAACAAAAGTTGCTTCTGCGAATTGTTCCAAATCACCGAGAACCATATAAACATGTATTATTTGTGTTAAAACATACGGAGATATTATTAAAAAGCGCATAATTATGACATAGAATTGATAAAGTTTCATTTTCTTCCGCGATAAATTATCTGGATACCAAATAGTGCATAACGTCAAAATAATAATAATATTTTTTAAGAGTGATTTTGTACTGAATTGTGACTCCATTTTGATTATGAAGTGATGGATTTTACAGTGGTTCTGTTATTTATATATATTGTAATATAATTAATAATATATTTATATACATGGATTGAATTTAATTATTCATGTCACTAATAACTGTTGATGCATTGGTTTGGAATAACAATTTTATTATATGTATTGAACTAATAAAAATATTGAATACTACAACGGTCATTTCACATAATATAATATTAAAACTCAAGATAAAGATTTTGATTTAGTATTAATACATTAATGACAGCTTTGTTCAATACTCATTTGTTTTCATTAATAATATAACAAGAGAGTAAGAATAAATTGAAAATAATTTGACAGATCTTTCGAAAACTTATTGTCAGGCAATAGTCACGAAAGCCCGTAGGACTTGAGTGGCTATTGCCAAATGGCAATTATTTTCTAATTTATCCAACTCTCGAGTTATATTTCATTAGATTATTTTTTGACTTAGCTGTTGAGATTCATCCAACTTAAAATATTTTGAACTGGGTCCATATCGGTAGATTACTTATTAATGTATTCTTGGAAGTTGTTTCCAAAATTTGTTTGTGTATTTCTGTATCTGAAATGCAACTAAATTGATTTTTTCACTTATTATACTTGACCTGTTGACAGTTTTAAATAATTATTTGACAACTACCTATCATTTGTTACAAACAAAAACGCATCTACAGAGATTATTCCCGGGAATAATCACAAGAGCTTTATTCTCAGTATAATAATGACAGGATTGGTTCAAACTCAGACACGTGACATACAATAGAACATTTCATTGGTTTTAAGTAACGTCAAAAAAATAATCAGAAAATTTAATTTAATATATTGGCAGATTTTACTTCTATGTACTGTTCTATACATTTATAGAAAAGTAAATACTAAAATATTAACTTGTTATCTGTATGTTGGACTACAAAGGTAAAAAATTATCGATTATTTCAACTATTGATAGTTCGATAATACCAACAATAAACTATCAGTGTATCGATATTTTAATACTATTTAACTCATAATAGTCTCTTATTTATTTTAAATAAAATAAATAAAAATAAATATATCATCACGTCATCTACCTATTACTGGGTGTGGCAGTCTATCCTAGCAGATCTCGGTAAGTGACATATTTAGCGCGTGAAGTGCGGTTACCAGCCGTCAAGTCACGGGCCCCAATAATGTTAGTGGAGGGGTTTATAAAGAATTTACCGAGAGCGGTTTCCCAGATGTTGCTTGTAATTTGGAACATTTGTTTTAAGTTGTTGTTTAACATTTTTCCATTTTGTTTATTTTCACTAGCCACCCAGAATATTTCAATAAAAATTAGTTCTCATTTCTCAATTATCTTAATTTTCTGGAATTTTTGAATTAATGAAAAGTAATAATTCGTTGAAAAGTCAAGAAAAATGTGGTTTATATTTTAATAAAATAATTATAGGTTGTTATTTAAAAAATAAAAGTTCATAGTAGAATCTTCTAAACCTGATTTTAAAATAATATAAATATTACCATATTGTTAATATTAGTTCTATTATCACTCATTTTTATTTATTTTTCAAGTACTAAGTAAAAGTTCTAGTAGGTATTATTATTAAATATTGTCACCAAGTCAATAAAATGCAAGTCTTTGTTAAACAGTTATCTTAGTCACGAATAATTTATTTAGTGAAAATTTCGCAAATAATAAATCTGTTGTACCCGCTATCTAAATTAGTGATTATATGTACGAGAACCTAGTTAATCAGTGAAATAACATGTTTCGCTAGTTCTGTTGAAACTGCATCGGTTTCACATATTAATGTTTTAGCTAATTCATGTCGAGTGTGTAAACCAGAACACATGTCTTCCTCTGTATAGATATTTTCCTGAAAATGGCTCGAAATTTAATACGAATGATTGTATAATTAGTTAATTGCTATTCCACACATTGTCGTGTAAGTAAATGTTCTTGCGGCCAGCGTTAAATCGTTTCAATGCGAACTGTGAATGCTTTGCTGGGCTGTTTCAGGAGCGTTACACTAGTGTTTGAAACCAAGAATGTGTGAATTGTTAAATACACTAGAGAATGGTTCCTGTAGGTACATTTACAACTGATGAAAGTTAAATAAGTGAGGATGGAAGTGCGTAGGTGTATTTATTCAAGGAAATTATATATACAAGGGTCAAAATTCAAATGAGAAAGGGTGTGTGACGTGTGTATTATAATATCTACATTGTAAGCTAGATTAATGTAATTGTTTCAAAGGAGAAATAAGAGAAATAATGTTTCTAATTTATTAAGTAGGTTATGTAGAAAGTATTTATTTATGTGATAGGTGGTTCAGTGGTATTGAGTCGGCTTGTGGATTTGAGAACCTCGGTTCAATTGACAAAAAGTTTTCGCCACATTAAAATTTGCCCTGTGGCTCTCCCACCACTAACATCTTTGACGGCCGTAATTTGACGGCTAGTAACCACACTTCACGTATATAAATATATCACTTACCTAGATCTGCTACTGCAGATTTCCGCATCCAATTATGGGTAAAAGTCGTTATATATTTATAAATATAAAATTAATAACAATAATTTTAATATTTTGTTAATTTTTTTATCTTGCATGCATTAATTTATAATAAATTTAATTCCATACGAATAATTTATTTTATATTGTTTATTCATTTCACAGAAACTACAAAACTTAGTGGTACTAAAAATGTACTGATTGTGAAAACTACCCCTTAATTTTGTGTATTTAAATAGTCATATTGTTTCATACCCAGTACTTTGAGTACTATTTATCGTTAATGTAAGTATCTGAAGTTGTGTATGCTCTTAAAGATTGATCATCAAGTTTAGAACTATACTCGTTCATGTACACGGTACGAATTACTTCGAGTTCAACGAACTTTGAATTTGTTTCCATTAATAAACTGTAGCTGAAGTTTGAATTGATGTTTGTTATTAGGATTTATCAAATTACAGTTTCCAAAATACTGACAATAAAATATCTCGAACAACGAATCTTCTCGAATGTTTGTTTTCACTTTCATTAATCTTTATCTCATTTAGAAACCTGTTTGTTTTCCTCCATCTATTCCACGAATGCTACAAATTTTTATGTAATAAAATTAATAGTTTATTATTTCATCTTCTTTTCTTGCCAAAAGTATTTAGAAATTTTATATATCTAAGTATTTAACAGACGACACTCATTTTCACAATATTCAAATTACGATTACTAACATCTTTGGGGGCCATGACTGATGGCTGGTAATTGGCCTTCACGCTCGTACGCATCTTTTAATTCTGAACATCTTTGCACTCTACAAGTTTTTCTGTAGGATATTAGGAAATTGCATAAAACTAATATCTCATGTTAATTCCCTTTGTTCGTCCTTATAAAGAATTTACCGAGAGCGGATTCCCAGACGTTGCTTGTAATTTGGAAGATTTGTTTTAAGTTGTTGTTTAACATTTTTTCATTTTGTTTATTTTCACATAGCCACCCAGAATATTTCAATAAAAATTAGTTCTCATACCATCCGGTATTTAATAGAATTTGTAGAAAATAGTAAAATCGACTCTTCAAAATCTAGACACATTGTATAAATGGACAAATTGTATATGAATTACAAATTAATAAACAATTTATCGTCGTGACCTTAGCGATGCGTCGCACAGTGGGGCCAAACGGCTTTCTAGGCGCGCATGGCAAAAAAAAATTGAATTGACAATAAGGTTGCGATTTCTACTTTAAAATATCGTCAATGTCATTTTCAAGTGTAAAATTGACTCTAAATGTCATTACAACTACTTATTACATTTTTAATCGGCAACCAAAATAATGTTTCCACAAATCACTGCGAAATGCTCCATTCAGACACTTTAATGAATCTGTGCATCTGCAGTGTAAGAATTCTAACGGAACTTATTATTTAGCAATCGTAAGTGTTCAAAATTGACTACTTATGTCATAGAATACATTTGTTTGATTTCCACGGGTAGTTACAACATGTATTACAATAGTTTTTACTATATATATATTCACGATCAACTTAAAACTGCTGTAACTTAAAAGTTCCTGAAAGTCCCAGGTTGCCGCTTAGTGAAATTGTAGCCTTTTTCTCAAAGAATTGAGCCATCTTAATTCCAGCTGCGCATACTTGCGCCAAAAAAAATGAGAAGGTAAAACGTAAATGTTCTTTTTTCAGCTATTTAGGAAAATTAAATATATTCAAAAGGTGTTTTTTTGGCGATTTAAAAAAACTGGAGCTTGGTGGCGCAATTCTGGCTTCGGATTTGGATTCAGCGCACCCAATTCCATAGGAAAACATGTATCAAGACAGTGGATGTGGCTTTTTGTGTGTGTGGCTGTTCAATTCCCTCTCAGCACGGGAAAAACGGTGGTTTTTTTACGATTTAAAAAAAACTGGGGTATGGTGGCGCAATTCTGGCTTCGGATTCGGATTCTACGCGCCCAATTCCATAGGGAAACTTGCGTCTGGTCTCTAGGGTTTCTTTTGGTGAGCCTGTGTAGCCCATGCGCGCCTAAAAGCCCGTTTGGCCCCACTGTGCGTCGCTCGACGAAGAAACGGGTATCTGACATCAACATCATACTAGGGTTGTTAAGGGAGGATGTTTTATTTTATAAAGATACTCTAAGTATATTTTTTTTAAATAATGAAATTTGAATTTGTAAAGTTCCACTAAGGATTAAAATGCAAGTCTCCTACAGGATAGCTGACATTAACATCAAATGGGGTAGCTAGTTCAGTTGTATCAAGTCGGCCTATGAATCCTGTGAACCCTGGTTCGATTCTCACAGGCGACAAACAATTTTCACCATTTTAAAACCACCTCGGTGGCTCCCCCACCACTAACATCTTTGGGGGGCGTGATTTGACGGCTGGTAAACGCACTTTACGCGCAAAATATATCACTTACCGAGATCTTCTTTGGCAGAGTGCAGCACCCAGTAATGGGTAGAAGGCGTGATGATATATTTAATTTTATTATTTTTTTAAATAAAGCTAATTTAAATTGTCTACTCAATGCCTCTATAAAATAGTAAATAAACACCTTTCCTGGACAACCCCCAATATGATGCTAATGTCAGCTACACTGTAGGAGATTTGCATATTAACCCTTACAACGTTGCAAATTCAAATTTCATTATTTTTTTAAAAAGTTAATGTAAATTGTCTACTTAATGTCTCTAAAAAATAGTAAGTGAGCATACAACCCTAGTATTGATGTTAGCTACTCCGTAGGAGACTTGCATTTTAATTCTTTACAAATTTAAATTTCATTATTTAAAATAAAAACTAATTTAACTTTTCTACTCAATGTCTCTATAAAATAGTAAGTAAACATTGTCCCTAAACAACTCTATTATGGTGCTTATGTCAGCTACCCCGTAGGAGACTTGCATTTTAACCCATAGTGTAACTTCTTCAAATTCAATTTTTTTTTTTTAAAGTTAATTTTAAATTGTCTACTTAATATCTCTATAAAGTATTAAATAAACACCCTCTCTGAACAACCCTACTATGATGTTGATGGCAACTACCCCGTAGGAGACTTGCATTTTAACCCTTAGTGTAACATTGCAATTTTAAATTTAATTATTTTTTAAAGAAGCTAATTTAAATTGTCTACTCAATATCTCTACAAAATATTAAGTAAACTCTCTCCCTTAACAACATAAGTATGATGTTGATGGCAGCTATCCCGTAAGAGACTTTTTTAAACAGCTAATTTAGATTGTCTACTCAATATCTCTTTGAAAGGAACAGTAAACACCCTTCCCGAGCAACTCTAGTATGATGCTGTTGCCCGCTACCCCGTAGAACACGTAAATTTCAACCCTTATGTTGTAACTCATTAATTGTTATAAAGGCGATTAAGGAAATGAGAATGACTGTGTTTCACAACTTTGGACAATTATGGGTGTCACTACCCTGCTGGCTGTTATTTTACCCCAATTTATTATGTTATTTAAAGATTTTTAATTAAAAACAATCGGCTGTGACTTTGTTAAACGGTACGACCATACAGTTTCGTCGCTAAGCGATGCATCTCTAAGTTCACAAACGTAAATAATTTTATAGTTATTAATATAAATAAATCTGCAAGAATAATTTCGGTGTATTTGTTTCAAATATCATTAAAGTAATTTATAATATTTCGTTATCAATTCAAATACTGCAAAACAGAATTAACTTATAATCCAATTCAATCATAACATTTCAGTTTGCATTATATGTAGGTAATGCTTTAAAAAATCAATACATTAACTTCAATGATATTTTTTAAAGTTCATTATTTGACTGTAACGCACGTACACCTGAATTTAACTGATAACGAATATAATGTGGTTTCAATGAACAATCACAAAGCTATGCACGCAGTTTGCAAATTCATAAAGTTTAGTTGTTGCGACACAGTAATGTATTCTATTGAAGCGTTGCTATCGTTGACGGTTGTCACCATTATTATGTTCTTAGCTCTACTCGTGTCACACTGAATGCAAACTTTCAGTCAGTTTTCAGTTTGTTTTAATTATGTGGTGCATTGTGACAGCGCTCATTTGTAAAGGAATTCATCTAAATGGAATATATGAATGCTATTTTGTTATCCTGCAAGTTCATTTGTTTTGTTCTCTTGGACGTGGATTTTAACGGTTTTTATATTTCAAAACAGTTGGGTGTTTAATTTGCGTAAGCGCTGTGTCTGTACATATTAGCAACGCGGGATTTTTTATTTATTTTGCTCAACATAAATCACGTCTTTTGCACTTTTTTTAATTAAAACAGTTACACGTTTAAATACTGCTAATAGCTACATAGTAAAGTATTAGTCACAAATCATCCTTGTACATATTAATAAAGATGTACTCTTTTAAATTTTTTTTTATAATATTTGATTATTGTTACTATTATAAATACTAACTTCTACTACTAAGTTCTTATCAAATTAAAAAAGATTTTTTGTACTCGCAGCATTCAAAATAATGTTTTCCTACAACTGTGCGATTTCTTTGTTATTACGTAACTAAACGCACTTGGTCTGTATTTGTCATACAGACCAAGTGCGTTTCTG
The DNA here is from genome assembly GCA_911728475.2 of Pterostichus madidus. Lineage (NCBI taxonomy): Eukaryota > Metazoa > Arthropoda > Insecta > Coleoptera > Carabidae > Pterostichus > Pterostichus madidus. The sequence continues at coordinate 18,780,372 of OU452309.1, read as the reverse complement.
TAAGCAAAGAAACACTAGTGCGGAAAGTAATGCATTACGCAACTGTAAAAAACTTATATTGAGAGCGATTTAAATTTCGCGCCGAGCGCGTAATTTATATTTTGGCCACAGATGCTGTAGTATATTTTGACGTTTATAAACATAACCATAAATTGCAGTATATCTAATCTGTACACAAGTAATAAAAAGAACCGAACAAAGTAAAATATATCGATTAATGGTTGTATTTTAGGAGTAAGTGAAATACATAATATTTATTGTTTGTGTATATTATTAACACAGTTGTTACAGTTGCTTATATTGACATAATGTGAAGTAGAAACTATTGTACTGTCTAAAGAAACATTGATTGCTTCCGTACCTGTTCAAATTATTAACAGTAATATTATTGGCAATTTCGGAGGCTTTAGAAGTACCAGCAGCAGGTTGATTGTCATTGTCGAAAATAGATCCAACATAGCATGATCTGGGGCTTCAATTATCTTTGGATGTGTTTATGATAAAGAAGAATTACTCACTGTAGTATTCCAATCTCGACGATTTTGAAGAAATTGTCTTGAAATTAGTGACATATTTTTAAATAACTTAGAACAGTGTGCAAGCAATCAACAAACAAACCATAGCAACGCCGTAAAACATCGTTCTCGTGAATATCATTAAAATTTTATAAATTTTGACAATATTTCAGTGATTTTCCAAATCGCACAGTTGTAGAAAACATGTTGTTTATAACACGTGCCGAAAAAGGTTACGTGCTCGTGCAGATTTCCGCACTCGGCTCTGCTCTTGCACGTAACAAGCCTTTTTCGGCACTTGTAATAAAAATAACTATTACAATATCTTGGATACCGATGGAAAGTTTGATTTTGTGCACTAGTGCGCAAAGTAGTTGAAGAAACACCAATTTTTTATGATTCTAATTTTTGACTATTAAAACGCTAATTGTACTTACGTATATACCATACAGGCTAAAGTGCAGTATCACTAACCAATTTTTTAAATTTCTCCCACCACTATAATGACATTTACTTATCAGTGATCTTAAAACTTTTTCAGATATTTGAATCTCATCGCAAAGGAGTATAAATGTCATAAATGTATCAAAATGGCAAAATAAGGTTTGATTTGGTTTCAAAGAACTATTTTTTATTTCCTGATAATAGTAGGACACATGCTTGAGATTTGAAGCTAGAAAATATTTTTCAAACAACAGTTTAAAAGCACTGGTTTATTTAGTAATTTTTATGGAGTTTTGAAATTCACAATATTTCACCAACCAAAAATTACATTTAAAAAATTGGTCATTGATATTGTACTTTTGCCTACATACATTTTAAGGAATTTATAAAAGGAATAGAGACGTTAGCTTATAACGCCATCAAACAGACATATTTTAACAAGACTGACATGAAAAATAAACAATTTGTTTTCAAATAACAAATGTCACTTTATGGCATACTTAACTGTTAATATAAATTCACCCTTCAAATTTAATAATTTTCCTCATTGTCTATTATATAAGTTTTTGCACCATTCGCACTTGTTATGTAAATAGCTATTTTATAAAATATAAATATATCATCACGCCTTCTACCCATTACTGGGTGTGGCACTCTGCCGAAGCAGATCTCGGTAAGTGATATATTTTGCGCATGAAGTGCGGTTACTAGTCGTCAAATCACGGCCCCCAAAGATGTTAGTGGTGGAGGAGCCACAGGGGTAGTTTTTGAAATTATGAAAATTGTTTGTCGCCTGTGGGAATCGAACCAGGATTCACTGGTCGACTTCATACCACTGAGGTAGCCACCCCATTAGCTATTTTATGTGTATTGTCTATAACTGTTATATTGAATCGTTTAGGTTAATAATACGTTTCACTTTTTAAATATAAAAGTAGAAGGTTATAATAGTTATTTAGGTATCATAAGATTGTGCGGGAATGTTTAAATTTCTCGACTGCTATAATCTTGATTATGCCCGTGGTACATACAATGTTTTATTTTATTTTGGTCTTCGAAATTAAAGGATTCTGTCCGTTCGTATTCGTATCGTTTTGCTGTCATTGTAAATTTTAGGCATACTTTGTTCAATGTATGTATATAGATTGTTGGTGTTGCTATATTGTTTAATTTATTGTCAAATAAAAATGATAGATTTTCAATAACTATTCTAAAGAAATATTGTATGAATTTGTGAATTTGAGTCTGCGCAGAGAAAATTTTGAGGCCCAATGAACAATGCCAAAATAAAATAAAATAATAATTATTTTTCATAAATTCTATAAGCATAAATACAAATAATCCATGGTGCTTCAGTCAAAACAGTTGTCTGTCACTATGTCACTATATATTTAAATAAGTATTTATTATAACAGAAAATCAATTTCAAAAGTATCAACTGCAAGTACAAAAATAATGAACTCAGTGACTACACTGAAAAATCGTGTTCTTTCCCTGTACTTTGAATTTAAAATTAAAACTGAAGAACTTGATCAAAAAATTATATTAATACTATCGTACGTAATTCAAGATATTATTTGTCCGTCTTTTGCACACTCTTTGTAAATAGGTGGGATTATAGAATAAGAATAAATAAGTAAATGTAGATTTACTTTTCGTGAATGCTATTATCTTTTTATGTGAGGACACATAAAGATATTGCACGATGAATTTTACAGTGCCGTCTATACATTTCACCTTTCGGAACTTTTCATATGAATTTAAATTTGATATTATTATAGTTAGTGTGTGGTTAGAAGATAAGCAGCTCCTTTGAAATATATTTGTATGCAAATGAGTAGCAGTTTATCGTTTTTACAAGGCATTTTATCACTTCTAATGTTTAGCGGATTCTTTCTTAAGACGTTGTGTCAAACATTTCCATTTTAATGGAAACCTTGATATTTGATACAATGATGTTACATAATATACTGTCAGCTCCAACAGACACATTTAATATGATTTATGTTTTTATAGTTAACAGTTTAATCATGCCAATCAATATTAGACACTTACATAATATTGAATATTAATTTGCATTTTATCATGGGTTATTTCGGGAACATTCGACATTTATACTAAAAACATTATGAGAATAGAGTAACTTCATCAAAAAATATAACTAGATGAATGGCATGGGCATGGTATATATGTAACGAGTTTTAAATTGTATTGCGCATTGTTTCTTTGGAGATGATAAGATTTCATTTATCTTTGACTTCGCAGATATTTTAGCGCATCCGCTATTTTCTAATAAATTTAAAATCAATAATGAAAATTATTTTGAAGAATGTTGATGAAGCCGTGTAGATTTATTTGAGATGGGTAAAATATAAAAAACAATATCTTTCCACGTTGTTTGGATTGAAGGCTTTATTTTATTAAGTAGACATTTCGGACCATGGTTAGGTCCATTATCAAGTCAATGTAGACAAAGAGTAAAAATGTTCGAACATTTTACATGATGTTGGATAGTTAAAATTAAATTAGGAGTGTACACTCTACTTAATAAAATAAAGCCTTCAATCCAAACAACGTGGAAAGATATTGTTTTTTATATTTTTCCCATCTCAAATAATGAAAATTAATGACATATTTACTAATTAACCTGTTGTACAGCACTTAAGAGAAATCAGTCTATTATTTGCATATTCTTATTCAAAATAAATTATTAAATGAAGAATCAGTAAATGAACTTTCTTTGACAAATTTTTCCCCTCGTTAGCCTTTAGAAACTACTGTAGGTCAAAGTCCTTAAACAGATTTTTAATGTTTGAAACAATTGATAATGAATCAATGACAACTCGATGTAGATAAAGATTATGTGTCATGTGAACGTGCAGAATATAAAATAATTATTAGAGAAGAAAAATAATAACTTTTAATACATGAATCGATAGTAAATATAGCTATTATTTAATATTCTTATATAAGATTTGTGTTTCTATGCCATTTTTTTAAAATTATCATTTAAATTTTGCATCAGTTTTTATATGATTCAGGATAGCTAACGTCAGTCCATCCTTATAACATTTTCAGTATAGATGTTTTTTAGTATTTACTAGTTTCTACCTGAAATTAATGTGACTTTATTTTATAATAAAAGACAATATAGTTTAAACAACATTTTATTGGTTGGCTGGTTGACAAGTAGAAAATAATTAAACACAACAATAAAATAAAATGAAAAATTTACATTTATTACACGATGTACCGTATATTACAACAATAGGTATATTACAAAATTGATTTAGATATATTGAATTACCATCCGCTGCCGTAGCTAGTTCCAAAATCACCACCTTGGAAACCTCCTTGAGAGGTCTGGAAACTTTGGCTACTTCCTTGAACTCCATGATCCCCATGGCTGTGTCCTTGCACTCCATGACTACCACTTCCATGACTTCCACCGCTCACTCCATAATTTCCAGACTCAAATCCTCCAGAAACCTGTTGGGTTCCGAAGAGTCCTCCACTCGCACTTCCGAAATCCTGATGACCACCAGATACACCATGGCCACTAGATACTGCATGGCCACTAGATACTGCATGTCCACCAGATACTCCATGTCCACTAGATACTCCATGTCCACCGGATACTCCATGTCCACCAGATACTCCATAGATTTGTCCACCGGTAAAATCTTGGAAGCCGCTATCGAAGTTCAAATGAGAGTGAGTGTGAACGGGAATATGCACAGGGTATGGCTGAGGTACTTTCACGTAGGTGGGCACATGGACAGGGTACGGCTGCGGTACTTTCACTTGCACTGCATGAGGGACCTTTACGTAAACTGGGGTCTTGACAGGATATGGCACGTTCCTTGTAACAGTCACTGGATAGGGCTTTGGTACCTCCACAGCGTACGGCTGGGGAATATGAACTGGAACGTGTTTCGTAACAGTCACGGGGTACGGTTGAGGTACAGGAACAGCAACAGACTTAGTGATGGTAACAGGATACGGTTGAGGAACAGGAACAGGGTAGGCCTTGGTTTTCAAGCTATGTGTATGAGTATGAGTGTGAGTGTTCAATCCACCGACGTATCCACCATCGAAGACGGTGCTCAATCCTCCATAGTTTCCTCCATAGTTACCACCATAGCTGCCTCCGGAGTTACCACCATAGCTGCTGCCGGCACTACCACCATAGCTGCTTCCAGAACTACCGCCATAGTTGCTGCCGGAGCTACCACCATAGCTTCCACCGAGAGAACTGCCATAGCTGCCGCCTTGAGAGCTACCATAGTTCAATCCACCGAAGCCGCTGTTGACGCCGGAGAAGCTGCTGAGTCCACCAAGTCCGCTGTCGAAGCCGAAGCCATTTCCATATTGGCTGAAGGAATTAAAAAGACCATGGCCTCCGTGGAGAAGACCACGCTTTTCAATTTTCTTCTCATCCTTCTTCTCTTCTTTTTTCTCTTCAGTAGCGTTGACGAACAGGGCGGCGCAAAGCACCAAGGCGAATACCTAGAAAAGAATATTCGTTTGTTATCAACTATTTTTATTGTAAGAGGAAAAATTATATCATATTTTGACTCTAGGAATACCTACTTCTAAAGTGACTTTTAATTTTGTATTTAACTTAAAACTATATCTGGTTTGAAACGTCGTGGTCTTCTTTACTTAACTTCATTAAAACAATGGAATCCAATAACTAGAAGAGTATTTAATGCACGTGTTATATTCGGTAAGAATATTGCGCCACGAAAACAATTAAAAAAATAACAAATTATTTTTGACATGCTAATAGTAATATATTCATTTGTTCGTTACATATCAGACAACCTAGTTGCTAGGTAACTAAAGAAATTAAAACTATTTTTTTTTACAGAATATTATCACAATAATTGCACTAGTGCTAATTACTGCTGTAATTACACTAGTGCAAATTATCACTTATTAATTCACTCATTTCCATGACAACGTGATCAAATAATGAAACGCTAATGGCTGTTTAAAGTCGTGAGGCAATATTCAGTTTTATTTTACAATTCAATCAAAGAAGTACCTTTAAATGATCGGAAAATAATATATGTTGTTTAAAATAATAATTTATCTAAGTTTTTTAAATTGAATATAAAAATTTATAGAGGTAAAGAATGCCACTTGTTAAAAAAACTATATCTCAGTATTTCGTCAATCTCTTTCTTATTTCAAACTGGGTTTAAATTTCATTTTTAAAAAGTTAAATAAAAATGTTACGTATTTAACGAGTTTATAGTGCATTGAAATATAAATATTTTCTTATTTAATTTCATTAAGAAATGTTTTAATTAGTACATCATTTTAATTATATAAGAAAATTTAGGAAAACTAGTTTCAAATTGTAGTTACTATAACTAATAATGGGTATTTAAGGCTTTATTTTAAAATATTTTACTAATTAACTATACTTATTAATATAAGTAAACTAATGAAATATTTTATTACAATTTGAAAATAATGAAATATCTACATACCGTGTAGGTCCTCATATTCATCGTCTATCGAATCTCTGAACACGAATACCTGTTTCGAAATTCATTCGCTTATATAGGTGACTGCGATGGTGGCAGATGACCACGTGCGATGCTCAGGTGTTCGGGACGATCCTGGTTTTCCGGTTCATTGTCCCTGGCCAGACTTTGCTAGTTCCTGTTCGTAGTGTCCGCGAACATTGAGATTGAGTGAAATGTCATTTGGTTGTGTATATTGCCGTCTGTCCAAAATGACCTAATTTTGTAGCTTGATGAAGGAAAATAGGTTAGTGCTTTCGTCCTAGTTTGAAAGATGAAACTCATTTATAATACAAATAACAAAAAAATTGTAATACAATGCTCGAAGAATATAATATTAATTTATTGTTATAATATTACATCATTAATTTTCCTAAAACTGTAGCACAAGTTTTTATCTTTATTAATTTATTTATAGTACAGTAAACAGCACTTTAATTAGGGAAAAATTGCCCCACTTTGAAAGTTTATTAATCATCTCTCCGAGATTACAATTAAATAATAATAAAAATAAATATTTCATTACGTCTTTTACCCATTACTAGATGTGGTACTCTGGCCGTAGTAGTTTTTGGTAAGTGATATATGTTGCGCGTAAAGTTCGGTTACCAGCCGTCAAATCAAACCCCAAAGATGTTAGTGGATTTATGAGTGACAGGGGTAGTTTTAATGTGGTGAAAATTGTTTGTCGGCTGTGGGAATCGAACCCGGGTTCTTAAATCTGCAAGTCGACTCAATACCACTGAGCCATCTTTTCGAATATGTTTTTTATTTCAATTATTATGACAAATTATTATAATTACAGATTCCATTATGATACGGATTGTTTTTTTAATTAAATTATCTGTTCTTCGAGCAGGTAACATATTTCTGTTCTGTCTTATTAACATAAAACTACTAAAAATACATAAATATGGTAAATTTAATAAATTAATATTCCTTTTTTAAAGTATCTTTCTAGATATTCTATAGTTCAACTTACACATATTTTCAATCATATTTTTTGTAGTTTGAAGATATACAATTCAGCTTTTTGAAAAACCTTCAAAAATTATACGACTATAAAATAAATATTATTATATAAAGGAGTAATATTACAATTAACAATATTTCAGAAAAATTAGAAATTAATTATTAACGATAATAAATAAATATATCATCACGCCTTTTACCCATTACTGGGTGTGGTACTCTACCGAAGCAGATATCGGTATGTGATATATTTATGCATGTGAAGTGCGATTACCAGCCGTCAAATCACGGCCCCCAAAGATGTTAGTGGTGGGGTATGCACAGGGGTAATTTTTTTAAATTGGTCAAAATGTCTTGTTGGTTGTGGGGATCGAACTAGGGTTCTTAGGATATAAGTATTGTAATATATCATTACAGTACGAGAAAAAATTGGTAAACGAGGCCATAGGGCTAATTTGATAATCCATTGAGTATTATACAATACATGAGAATGTGTTACCTAATTTCATAATATTAGAAAAATTATAGCAAAATTGACATTTCCCAATTTTCTTTTTTGTACTAAAATTATTATTTAAATTAAATAAGGAATTTTATGACACTGAAATTATGTTATTTTGTAAAGTGTATATCATTTCATTTTGTGTTAAAACCATGTGAGTAAGTGGCTGTATAGCCATATTTGTTTATCGTTCCGTAATGTTTTTGATAAATTAAATAATTACGTATTTGTTTTTGATATATTATTATAACTTTGAATTTTTTGCCAATTTAGTGAGTTTCTATTATTACTTGTAGCTATTAATAACGTATTAAAAACTTCAAAACTGGAACACATGTCAATCAGTCAATCGACCTAATCATGTAACATTATTTATTAATAAAGAATGTTTAAGTGTCGTGATTATTTCTATACCGGAACTATGTTCAAATAACAGAACTAATTTTTAACATGACATAATCAAGAATCTGAGTTCTTTTCTTGTTTTAATACAAGAATGGTCGTTAATTTGGAAATTCCATCTAGCTGATTTACATATGGGTATCACTTTTAGTCCGACAGACAAAAACGAGAAATCAGTGAAATTTATTCACATTTTGTGAAATATTTAAAAGCTTTATTATGTAAATTTGTATCTCTTGTGTAACAAAATCGGTTTATCGTATTTCATTTTCCTTTGTTAATTTGTTTATTCGAAAATAATCTTATAATTATATTTGTTTACCGACTGAAACACAATTATATAGGTGGAGAGGTACTACTAATTTGAGTAATGATTTTTATATTTATTATAATTCATACCAATAATTATAAATTGGAAAAATATCATCCTAAAAAATGTGACATAAATTATAATCCGAAATTATTAATACTAGATCAATATATCAAAAAATTCGATTCACGGTAGTACTAGCGTGAAAAAAAATTTTGCAGATCTGAATGAAATTTGGCGCACATAAACATTGGATAGTCATACGCATTCTGTTAAAATATGAAACATATTCATCGTCTGTGAACAAATATATTCGCTTGTAAAGTTGAGTTCTTATACACGGGGCTTATGGCGATCATCACTCAGAATCGCACATATTTGGTTTGTGTACCTCTAAAATTTTGCAGTTTCATTTGAAAAACTAGTATGATGTTCTAGAACTATCCATGTATATTGTATCAGAAAGAGAAATTTTTTTATCGTTTAGTAATGGATATATAGCCATGCAAAGCCTTGTTTTTAACGAAAAATTAAGAATCCCAGTTTATAATGGCAACACCACACGGTGGTATGGTATTTGAAAATTCACTAGACGAACAACCTGTTAACAATTCATGATATTCAAATCATAATAGGTAAAAAACACTTATTTTATTCAATTTTTATATTTTTTTGAGCGTCAGTTTCGCCACTCGATAACCTATGGCGTCACCGTCACACTAGTACTAGTCAATATGTTTTGTAAATTCTGAGAAAAAGCGTAAGTGCTGAAACACTTTTTGAAGTCAAATGCCGCCTGTAAATACGACTCTTAAGTAACTTTTCCCTCTGGTACATATAACGTTTTTATTTTATTTTGGTCTTCGAAACTAAAGTATTCAGTCAGTAGGTATTCGTTATCGTTTTACTGGCATTATTGATTTTAGGTATGCTGTGGTTTCTAGGCTTGTACGTACCTAGATGGTTGGTGTTGCTATATTGTTTATTTATATAAATAAAATAAAAATATAAATATATTATCACGCCTTTTACTCATTACTGGATGTAGCACTCTGCCGAAGCAGATCTCGGTACGTGATATATTTATGCGCGTGAAGTACGGTTACCAGCCGTCAAATCTCGGCTCCCCAAGATGTTAGTGGTGGGGGAGCCACATGGGTAATTTTAAATTGGTGAAAATGTTTTGTCGGCTGCGGGGGGATCTTAAGATCCATAGGTCGATTCGGATACCACTGAGCCATTACCCCATTATTTATGAACAAACAACATTTTTTTCGTTTATTGTCAGGTAGAAATAAAAGATATTAATAACTATTCCAAAGAAATATTGGATGAATTTGAGTCTACATAGGGAAAATCAGTACCAGAGAAGTCAAAAGAGCTTTATGAAAAATGAACAAGTTTATGGTGCCAAAATAAAATAAAATAATTTATGTTTGACTGCACCATAACTATATGATTTATAACACTGATTAGAAATAAATAAATAAAATAAATATATCATCACGCCTTCTACCCATTACTGGGTGTGGCACTCTGCTGAAGCAGATCTCGGTAAGTGATATATTTTGCGCGTGAAGTGCCGTTACCAGTCGTCAAATCACGGCCCCCAAACATATAAAAAAATATCAAAAAAATAAAAAGAATTAGGTCTAATAATTACTTTTCTTCTTTTAAGTCTTGAGACATTACAAACACAATTTTCCACCTTTTTATATATTTATGATTGCTTCTGGTACTAAATACTGTAGATACGGCTCTGCTTTTTTATCCCTTCATCAATATTATGCCTCTGAACACTGAATATTTTTTAAAAATTCAAATGTTGTGAAAATATATCGGTTCGTTAGTGTCGTCTCGTGATCTCACGCACTTTTTGTACTAATTTTCATAAATCAGGGTAAATGTCAAGGATTGTTTTTCTTTCTTCCAACCTCTTCTTTTTAACAAATACATTCTATTCTACTGCAACGATTTAATTAAATATTTTTGAATATTTACTGAAAAACACTGTCAATAAAATAAATACATCATCATGCCATCTACCCATTACTGGACGTAGCACTCTGCCGTAGTAAATCTCGGTATCTGATACATTTTGCGCGTTAAGTGTTAATAATATTTTATATGCAACAAAAGAACATGTAATGTTATGTTCAAAAGATTAAAAGCGGTATATTTATGTCAAAATGACTTTTTGCAAAATCACGTATTCACAATAAATAAAAATTGTCATTTTATTTATTTTTGTATCCATAGGAAATATTTTTTTATGGGACTAGGGCCAAAAATAAGTATTTACTTCCGATTTTCAGGCCTGAAAACATATGAATTTCGGCCCAGTTATGTATTAAATTGATTTTGTAATTAATGGCTTATAACTGATATCGTTGTTGAAGAAGGGTCATTTGAACAAGACCAATTAATTTTCTCAAACTCATATATAAAATCGATGAAATATGCGTATCTTTTAAATATATAAATATATTTATTATTTTACACGAAAATATTCAGGTTTTAAAGGATATAATGCACAATTATACAAAAAATATTTTTATTATTTTTCGAAGAATTCAATACAAAATAAAAAGTATAAGTTGAAGAGTAGATAAATAAAGTATTTATAAAAGGCTAGTAATTTAATAACCTTTCTTCCATCCATGGTTGTTATTTCCTCCTTCAAAATGAGTAGATCCACCGGTTACTCCGACATGACCATGACCACCTTCAGCACCTTGTTCCGATCCTCCATGATGGCCCCCTTCATTATGACTGGCCGAAAAAAGACCTCCGGAAAATTGTCCTCCGGAAAATTGTCCTCCTGAAAATTGTTCTCCTGAAAATTGTCCTCCAGAAAATGGTCCTCCTGAAAATTGTCCTCCAGAAAATTGTCCTCCAGATTGATGGCCTCCAGAGAGATCCCCGCCAGAAAGATGACCTCCTTGAATAATATCTGTTTGACCTCCTTGAATGATACCACTTGAACCACCCTCAATATGTCCTGCATTAAATCCACCCTCAATTTGACCACCATGTACACCAATTCCAATATGTCCAGTTTGCACGTGAGAGTTAGAATGTGAATGTACGGGAACAGGCACAGGATATGGAACCCTCACTATATGGGGCACTCTGACAGGATAGGGTCTTGGTACAGGTACTTGGACGGGGTGCGGCACTCTAATGTAAATAGGTTTTTGAACGGTGACTGGAATATGTTTGGTGATTGTAACTGGGTAAGGTTTAGGTACTTCTACAGGGTAGGGTTGAGGTACAGGTACAGCCACTGACTTTGTTATGGTAACAGGATATGGTTGGGGAATACGTACTTGCACTGTGCGCACTACTGGAACTGGATAGGGACGTGCTACTGCATATGGGACAGTATTTGTACGAGTGTTTTGTGTGTGAGTGTGTGTGTGGGTTTGACTGTGTGTGTGTGTTCTTCCGCCTTCGATTATGGTGTTGGTTCCACCACCAATTATGCCTCCTGGACCTCCTCCAATTATTCCTACTGTGCCTCCTCCAATTATCCCACCTGGACCTCCTCCAATTATTCCTCCTGGACCTCCTCCAATTATTCCTACTGTGCCTCCTCCAATTATCCCACCTGGACCTCCTCCAATTATGCCTCCTGGACCTCCTCCAATTATTCCTCCACTAATGTCTCCACCGGATATTCCACCCTGGATTCCGCCGAAGTCTCCTCCACCACCGTTTATTTCTGCGATGCCTCCACTTATGCCGCCATTTATTCCATGATCTCCTCCTATGATACTTTGGCCAGAATCACCGCCCGATGGACCAGCGATGCCAGTGTTGTGGGTATTAATGAATGAGTGCTGACCTGTGATTATCCCACGTTTCTTTTTATCAGTTTCTTTATTTTCTATTCCATGGACTAATGCTGTACAAAGTAGCACTACGATCAACTGTGAAATAATTAAATAAATTTGTTAATTAATTATGAACTTGAATCTTATAATACTTTCAAAATAAATCAGGGTTCTTTATATAATGTAAAATATAAATATTCAAGATATTAAGGGCCAGATTTTCAATCGCCGGTTTACTCTCGATTAACGTTAATCATGATTAAATAATAATGGTAACCATAGTTTCCATTATTATTTAATCTTGATTAAGATTACTCGGTAATTGAAAAACTGACCCTAAATAAATAATAGACTTCTATAAAACAAATATTTGTAGCAGATCTCAGTAAGAAATTTATTTTGTGCGTGAAGTGTGGTTACCAGCTGTCAAATCATGCCCCTCAAAGATGTTAGTGGAGGGGAGCCACAGGGACAGTTTTAATGTGGTGAAAATTGTTTGTCATAAGTAAATATTTAAAAACGGTTCACTAATTAAATAAAAATATGAATAAATATTTTACAATGCCTTTTACTTATTACTGGGTACAGTATTCTGCCACAAATTAAATCGTTAACAAAATAGATGCACAGGTGAAATGCAATGGGTTATGACCCCCTCGAACTTCTTCCTGTGTACGCCACTGATTATTATAGGTATATTGATGTAATATCTTTTATACTTACTGTAAATGCCTTCATGGTTCTTCTTGCTAGAAGACACAAAACTTAATGATACCAAAATCTCTAAATTTTTACTATTTATACTAGTGCTAGTGGGGCCTTCGGCTATCAAAATCACCTGCACCATTGTTGCAAAATCATGTTATGCTTTTTTTAAATTCAGTATCATCGCTAAATTTATTTTTTATGTAAATAATTCTTGGCCTCACGGTGACAGACACATACCAAACTGCATAGCATAATATATACAGGAGAAATTTTCATAACTTTCTTCAATAAAATAATAATATTTACGACTCTTTCTATAAACCACAAAAATATTCCAATGATCTGAGGTAACTGAAATTTCACCTAAACTGTGTTTTCATTATCAGATTATTGAACTAGATTCTAAATCAACAACTATCCTGGATCTAATTTTAAAATGCTGCATTTTTAGTTTGTTTGTAGAAAATATATGAATTTAATCATGAATATTTTGTAACCAAAATTTTTAAGTATACGTACTATCTAATTGTTAATTTTATCTTTTAATAATAATCTTCCTAGCAACCATTGTTGACCGCATGTCCTAGCAACTGCTATATTTAGCAATTTATCTTACAGAATTGTCAAAATAATACACACGAGGTGGTGAGCACGCTTTGTAACAGCAGAAATTAGATTTAAAAATGTCGAAAATTTCCTTAAAAATGGCAATAGCCATGAAATTGAAACTAATCAATAAACAAATTTCTAGATATATACGTGCTATAATTATTTATTACTACTATTACTATCACAGTTGTTTACTATTATTAATAACAATTATTTTATGTTGACAGTAATAATAAAAATAATAAATAGACAAATGAAATGCTCTAATAACGATCTGAAACTATTACCACTACAAGAGTTACAATACACCGATAGAAAAAAAAACACTTCTTTTTTGATAAATAGTAGTTGTAAATAACAAATGCGTTGAATGTTAATTAAATTTGAAAAAAAAATCAACTTGCCTCCGCTAGGAGGCAAGTTGATTTTTTCAAATTTAATTAAACTTCTTTTTTGAGGTGTATGTACTATTTTTTTATACGATTCAAGTATTTAAAACGAGTAAGTACTTATTTTTATAAATAATATAAAATAAATAAATAAATAAATATATCATCACGCCTTCTACCCATTACTGGGTGTGGCACTCTGCTGAAGCAGATTTCGGTAAGTGATATATTTTGCGCGTGAAGTGCGGTTACCAGTCGTCAAATCACGGCCCCCAAACATGTTAGTGGTGGAGGAGCCACAGGGGTAGCTTTTTCAAATTATGAAAATTTGTCGCCTGTGGGAATCGAACCAGGGACCTCAGGATCCACAGGCCGACTTCATACCACTGTGCTAGCCATCCCATAATAAATAATATGAAAATTTTAAATAAATAAATGACCGATTGAAATTTCTTTTATTTTTCTTTCCTTAGCAAATGAGAGTAGAATATTTTTAGCAACAGTATTATAATATACTTCAGTTAATTTTAGCCTCGTCGTTCGTAGCAACAGCAACAGCATTATTTCTGTCACGAATTTGATGTCATAAAAACTGACTTTTACAACCGGCCGTAGAAAATAGAACTTTAATGACCTAATCCACCGCTGTCTCTCAAATATTAAGTGAAATAAAATAATATAACATCGAGAAATATTTAAATATTAACAAAATCAAATGCTCATTTATTTTAAAGCAAACATGTAAGTAATCTAATTACATAAAAAGTGCATAACACTTACCGTATCCGCATAAATTAAAGTTAATTACCTATTACAAAAGTTAAACAATAACTGTTATTATTGTTTAACCACGCAATAGTGTATTAAAATTTAAAGTTTAAACTTACAGATTATTTCTAGAAGGACTTATAAAAAGATTTGCATATTTGATGAGTGAAATCTTCTGTTGTAATCTTATAATTTGCATTTTTCTTAAAACAAATTTGTAGGTTTTTAGTGAAAGTAAAATAATTTGAATTAATTTAAATGTTATAGTATATATTTAATCGAGAAGATGATATAGTAAATTAAACATAAAATTTTTACACAAGTTTAAATTTATAAAAGTTTATAAATGATGTGTTTACATTGTAAAATATATACGTGTATCAAATAGCGCGTAGGCGCAAAGAAAAATTTATTATAGTTTGGATATTTGAAATTATAAAAGTGAAAGTAAGACACATTGTGCTAGATGCTACAATTTATCCGAATATTCATTTCCATTGAATTCGAAGAATATTCATTTATAAACGGGTACATCTGCTCGAACAATATACTTAGTTTTTTTATCATTTCCAAATATTAACAATGTCCCACTTTAAACAGATATTTTTAATTATGAACC
Organism: Pterostichus madidus; assembly: GCA_911728475.2. Lineage (NCBI taxonomy): Eukaryota > Metazoa > Arthropoda > Insecta > Coleoptera > Carabidae > Pterostichus > Pterostichus madidus. The sequence goes on along the minus strand of OU452309.1, from coordinate 18,764,761 downwards.
TAATAATTAGACACATTCCGTCTTTAAGAAAAGCATCTTCAGTAGAATTTAATTTAATTTTTCTCTCGTAAAACTTTTGTATAGATATTCAAAGAGATTACAAATGATTTAGGTATACAGCTGCAAATTTCTTGAAAATAATAATCTTATTTTCTTTTTACATTAATTTATAATGTGAAAGAGCTAAATAATGTTTACTGGAAAAAATTTAATTAAAAAATTCTTTTCAACTACCAAACAAGATACAAGAAACTTTTTTTCAATACTAATTTCATGAAACTTTTCTTTCTTTAATATTTCATAATTTTTAAACATATTTAAATACATTTTATATTTAACATAAAACTAGTACATGTGCAAATTTACGAAGAGTTCACTTAAAACTAGGATATACATAAACAATTTTGCTCCTATAGGACAGATTTAATTATATACGAGCCCGTTCCCGCTTCTGTTGGCCCAAATCTAATTTTTTCCTTAAAAATTTTTAATAATACTAACAACCCAGGTTTCTTACATTTACTGAATTCTACATTTGTAAAACTAAATTTAACATTAAATATACCTTAAACACAAAATGTGTGGCAGTATAACTCTAATTTTTTTTTTCTTCGCCTAAACTATATCAATACACATATGAACTATCATGATTATTATCTTGTGGGCAGTTTGCCGGATGAAATTGAAGTTTATTATTACTTTAAACAAACTTTATTATTATATAGTTTTTTAATAAAACATTTTTTTTTTTAGTGAAAACAGAAATGTTTACTTCCTCTTTCAATGGCTGTCATTTATAGCTGTATGTATCGATTGACTTTAAATTTTACCTGTGTATTAACAACATACTAGTATATGTCTCATTAAAATTTCATTTCATTTTTTTGCATACTACACGAGAAATAAAACTGTAAAATATAACATCAAACGAAAAAATAAAATTGGGCCAACTGAGGTGGGACCGGGCTCGTAGTTCATAGGTTGTAATAGGGTAGGTTTTTCTTAGTATAATATTAGTTATATTACCATTCATTACTATTTTTTAAGTGCATTCTTATTAATTGTTTCTCAAATTATTTTTCAGAAAAATAGGTGTTCTATAAATATTGTTATGTTGCAAGCATTTTTATAATGTAATTTGGGAAATATTGCAAACAGAAAATGATAAACACTCGAAATAGTTTTTTATGCATACCAAAGCAATACGAATCTACCTAAAATTCTTCTAATAAACATATCCCTATTGATTATGTGTAAAAACAATTGATTAAATACCAAGTAATTAAATATTTATTTCTATGTTATTTTCCACAACGTCTAAATTAATATCTACTTCCATTTGATTAAGAACTGCGTAAAATGAATAAGCAGATCTTAGAATCTGAAAAGAAAAAAAATTAATAGCTAAGATGTTATAAGTAATTAAGATTTTAAATATTACTCTTTATAAAACAAGGAATAAAATATGTATTTTATTATTTATTAAGATCAGTATACAGATAAATATATTTTTTGTTAGTGTGTAAAACTGGAAAATCAAAATGAAAATCATAAATACAAAAATTTAAAAACATACCGAAGTGAAAGTTTCCAGCGACAGATTAAACATTTTTCCTGCCGATATATTCATAGGTTTCTTTGATCTTTCCATCATAATTAGCATTAATTTTGTTATTCGGGGCCCAAAACGATACCAGTCAGAATTATATAAGTCTTCGTTTATTGTCATACTCTGCAATAAATGATATTATTTGAAATATATCTGGAATTAAAATAAATACAAACGCTACGAAATTAAAATTGTTAAAACTATTAGTGCACATTTGTTTCCATTTAGAAATAAATTCAATAATTTGTATCTGCAACAAGTGCCGGCAAAACAATAAGCAAAACAGAATATTATACAGAGAGGCAAATAAAAAAATTAAACCAATTAAATATTTTAAACAATAAAAACCTTTTTTGATAACAAGGTTCTATTTATTTTATTTAATGTGACCACATATGTAGATTTCAATCATGTATTTCAATAAATTTTTAATAATAAAACTATAATATATCATCACACTTTTACTCCTTATTGGGTGTGGCACTCTACCGTAACTGGTCTCGGTAAGTGATATATTTATGCTCATGAAGTGCGGCTACCGGCCGTCAAATCACAGCCTCCAAAGATGTTAGTGGAAGGAAGAACCACAGGAGTAATTTTATTTTGATGAAAATTGTTTGTCGACTCTTGGAATCGAACTAAAAATATTATACCGGGAGGTAAAATCAAATCAAATAAAACTTTTATTCCAAAGTAATAAAAGTTCTGTTTTGTTTGATTTTATTTAAAAATAAAATAAATATATCATCACGCCTTCTACCCATTACTGGGTGTGGCACTCTGCCGAAGCAGATCTCGATAAGTGATATATTTTTCTCGTGAAGTGCGGTTACCAGTCGTCAAATCACGGCCCTCAAAGATGTTAGTGGTGGAGGAGCCACAGGGGTAGCTTTTGAAATTATGAAAATTGTTTGTCGCCTGTGGGAATCGAACCAAGGTTCTCAGGATCTACAGGACGACTTCATATCACTGAGCTAGCCATCCCATATTTATTTTATTTAATTTATAAAAAAAGATTGACGTTTATAACCTACAAACATTTACGTTCATAAATAATTAATGAAAAAGTCATGGCTATTGCTACAATTTAAAAGAAATTTTGAAATTGATTTTTAAAGCCTAAATCAGCCACGTAACAAAAAATGTAAAAACAGTCTCGTATTCATCTTTTAATTCTGAACATTTTTGCACTCTACAGTTTTTTCTGTAATAGATGAACAGGAAATTACATAAGACTAATATCCCAAGTTAAATCGCCCGGTATATGAGTTTCAAAATTGTTCGTTTGTGGAAGAGTAGAAGTAGCATATTTTCGAAATCCAGAATAATATATAAATCATCTTATACTTTGTCAGTATTTCCAATTGCCTACCGAAATTTATTTGATCAATAACTCAATATTAGTACCCAAAATGTGTGGTCCTAAATCATACTGGGAAGTAATGTACTAACCATCAAATATACTTCATTTCCATACCAACAGTAGAAGAGAATTTGCAGAATCATATCGAACATGTAAACAATATTTGTAAAAAATAACACTGTGAATGGTTTTACCTAAAATAGGCACAACTTTGAAATAAATTGTTATGCAATGATATTAACTAACTTACAACTGATATTTCAAACGCTGTTATACAGATGACTAGCATGCTTGTTAAAAATTGCGCAAACATACTTACTGAAAATGTTGATTCAATTGCACGAACATATCTAAAAAAAATTAAGTCGAAATTTAAACCTACTTTTGAGTATTTAATGGCCATTTGCACCACTACCGTTTAACATTTAAACAAAGGTTTTAATTTTAAGCGGTTTGCACAGTTACTAAAGTTAGGTTTCAAACAGTCCGTCTGTAGTTTAACTTAGACCCTACTGCATCTTCGGTTTAACAGTAAATTATGTGACTTTGCCGGATACCTACTTGAAAGAAATGAATGTGAATGTGTTTTTCTTTTAAATTACTTTGAAAATGAATGATATTTTTTATATTGACGATGTGGACAATGGTATAGAAGACATAAGAGCTATAGAAAATATTCATATCAAGAGACACGGTAGTGTCTCTGGCCAAGTACAAACGACAGTGGCCAGACACTACAGTCTCTTATCTCGAGTGAACAAATGCCCATTTTCGCACTAAATCAAGAGACACGGTAGTGTCTCTGGCCAAGTACAAACGACAGTGGCCAGACACTACAGTCTCTTATCCCGAGTGAACAAATGCCCATTTTCGCACTAAAAATTTAAGCCCAAGCGGGTAAAAAAGTATGTTTTGACTTAACCACCGTGTAGCCCGCATAAAACTGAGTAGGAATAAAAAAGTTTCATGCCATTTGGTGCATCCTTTCCAAAGATATGAATGTTTGAAAAGTGATGTTTTTCAAATTCGTCGTCTTCTCATTGTTCAGCATCCGCGTGTGACGTCATCACATAACTACGAATCATTCCGTTTCGGCCCATCCCGTTTCGACCCATCACGTAAAAATGTCTATTTCGCACTAAAAAATGAAGCCCAGGCAAACAATCTTAATATATAGGTATAAAAAAGCTTCAGTCCGCCATCTTGAAACAAAATGGCCGCTAGCTATCTTGAAAAGTAATGCACTGATTCGATTCAAATTTGGTATAGACATAGACGGGAATCAATCTTAAGATATAGGTATAATAAAGCTTCAGTCCGCCATTTTGAAACAAAATGGCCGCTAGCTATTCTGAAAGTACTGCCCTGATTCGATTCAAATTTGGTATAGGTATAGACGAGAACCAATCTCAACATACAGGTATAATAAAGCATCAGTCCGCCATCTTGAAACAAAATGGCCGCCAGCTATCTTGAAAAGTACTGCACTGATTCGATTCAAATTTGGTATAGACATAAACGAGAACTAATCTTAACATAAAGGTATATTAAAGCTTCAGTCCGCCATCTTGAAACAAAATGGCCGCTAGATATCTTGAAAAGTACTGGACTGATACGATTCAAATTTGGTATAGACATGGACGGGAACAAATCTTAACATATAGGCATAATAAAGCTTTAGTCCGCCATTCGAAAACAAAATGGCCGCTAGCTATCTTGAAAAATACTGCACTGATTCGATTCAAATTTGGTATAGGTATAGACGAGAATCAATCTCAACATACATGTATAATAAAGCTTCAGTCCGCCATCTTGAAACAAAATGGCCGCTAGCTATCTTGAAAAGTAATGCACTGATTCGATTAAAATTTGGTATAGACATAGACGGGAACCAATCTTAACATATAGGTATAATAAAGCTTCAGTCCGCCATTTTGAAACAAAATGGCCGCTAGCTATTCTGAAAAGTACTGCCCTGATTCGATTCAAATTTGGTATAGGTATAGACGAAAACCAATCTCAATATACAGGTATAATAAAGCATCAGACCGCCATCTTGAAACAAAATGGCCGCTAGCTATCTTGAAAAGTACTGCACTGATTCGACTCAAATTTGGTATCGACATAGACGGGAACTAATCTTAACATGAAGGTATATTAAAGCTTCAATCCGCCATCTTGAAACAAAATGGCCGCTAGCTATTCTGAAAAGTACTGCACTGATTCGATTCAAATTTGGTATATATATAAACGAGAACCAATCTCAACATATAGGTATAATAAAGCTTCAGTCCGCCATCTTGAAACAAAATGGCCGCTAGCTATTCTGAAAAGTACTGCACTGATTCGATTCAAATTTGGTATAGGTATAGACGAGAACCAATCTCAACATACAAGTATAATAAAGCTTCAGTCTGCCATCTTGAAACAAAATGGCCGCTAGATATCTTGAAAAGTACTGCACTGATACGATTCCAATTTGGCATAGACTTGGATGGGAACAAATCTTAACATATAGGCATAATAAAGCTTCAGTCCGCCATTTGAAAACAAAATGGCCGCTAGCTATTCTGAAAAGTACTGCACTGATTCGATTCATATTTGGTATAGGGATAGACGAGAACCAATCTCGACATATAGGTATAATAAAGCTTCAGTCCGCCGTCTTGAAACAAAATGGCCGCTAGCTGTTCTGAAAAGAACTGCACTGATTCGATTCAAATTTGGTATAGTTATAAACGAGAACCAATCTCAACATACATGTATAATAAATCTTCAGTCCGTCATTCAAATTTGGTATAGACATAGACGAGAACCAATCTCAACATACATGTATAATAAAGATTCAGTGCGCCATCTTGAAACATCTCAAATCTCAACATATAGGTATAATAAAGCTTCAGTCCGCCGTTTTGAAACAAAATGGCCGCTAGCTATTCTGAAAAGTACTGCACTGATTCGATTCAAATTTGGTATAGGTATAGACGAGAACCAATCTCAACATACATGTATAATAAATCTACAGTCCGCCATCTTGAAACAAAATGGCCGCTAGCTACCTTGAAAAGTATTACACTGATTCGATTAAAATTTGGTATAGACATAGACGGTAACCAATCTTAACATATAGGGATAATAATGCTTCAGTCCACCATCTTGAAACAAAATGGCCGCTAGCTAACTTGAAAAGTACTGCACTGATTCGATAAAAATTTGGTATTAGCATAGACAGGAACCAATCTTAACATGTAGGTATAATAAAGCTTCAGTTTACCTTTTTGAAACAAAATGGCTGCTAGCTATCCTGAAAAGTACTGCACTGATTCTATTCAAATTTGGTATAGGTACAGACGAGAACCAATATGGGTATAATAAAGCTTCAATCTTATGCCATTCGAATTCAGACGTTTGCAGTTTCCGGTACGACTCGCATTTGCAATGACCATCAACAAAGCACGGGGACAATTGCTATAAGTGTCTGGATTAAATTTGGAAAATCCATGCTTCTCACATGGACAGCTGTATGTGGCATGCTCACTCGTCGAAAAACCTTGTGATTTATTCTCGTATGTCCCAAAGAGAAAAAAAAATATTGAGTATCCAAAAGCACTTCAATAAACAGAATTAAATACAAATACTTTCTTTCTTTGAGTTGCATTGCTACGCAAGTCAGGTACTCGCATTAAATTGTAGACCACGCGAACCATGTCGTGGGTAATAGCGAGTAATAAATAAATAAACAATATTTTAATAATTTTGTACGTTATTTTGCATATGCAAGTTTTTTAAAAAAATTCAAGGACAAAGGCAATATAAAATATAAATATAAAATAAATATATCATCACGCCTTCTACCCATTACTGGATGTGGCACTCTGCTGAAGCAGATCTCGGTAAGTGATATATTTTGCGCGTGAAGTGCGGTTACCAGTCGTCAAATCACGGCCCCCAAACATGTTAGTGGTGGAAGAGCCACAGGGATAGCTTTTTCAAATTGTGAATATAATCTAAGTTGAGAAATTGCTCACACTTTTTAAAAAAAGTTATTCTGAAATCCAAATTTTCACTATTTTCATCTCGGTCCTATAGACCGAGTCGGAGTACACGAATTAATCTTACTCGCACACGCCGATCGGGCCTCTCTCGGATCGGATCGGATCCGATTCGAAACACGGATAAAAGATCCGATCCGAAAGTCGGATAAAATATCCGATCCGAAAGTAGGATAAAACATCCGATCCGAAATTTACATACATAACATTTTGGTATCCACTCTTAGTAAAAACATAAATTCCAATTCCTCTCTAAAGAAATATAACGCTACGTTATATTTATAAGCATTTATGTTCTGTGATAAAAATTATTAAATAACGTTACAACAAAAGACCGGATTTCGGATCGGATCTCGTATCGGATTTCGGATTCGATTTCGGATCGGATTTCGGATCGGATTTCGGATTGGATCTCGGATCGGATCTTCGGATCGGATTTCGGATTGGATCTCGGATCGGATCTTCGGATCGGATCATCGGATCGGATTTCGGATCGGATTTCGGATCGGATCTCGGATCGAATTTCGGATCGAATCTCGGATCGGATATTCGGATCGGATTTCGGATCGGATTTCGGATCGGATCGGATCTCGGATAGAATCGGATCGGATCGGATATAAAAATTTTCAAATATGCCGACCTCTATTATATACATCAAAATACAACCAAAGCATCAATAATTAATTTGAAAACATAACTGCTCACTTATCTTGCTTGAAATGTCAAAACGAATTGTAAACAAAAATATGTAATTTAAAAGTACCAAAAGTTACTAGAATGTTAGGGGAAAATAAAAAAATTCCTAAATTCATACAAGGTATAGAACTCCTAAAACATATTGTCATAAAATCTAAGGCTTAAATAAATCAAGTATAAAATTTAAGTTTTGTTAGTACAATTAGTTATTATTTTAATGTTGGCCTTTACGACATACTATGCCCAGCATCTCCCATTGAGATGAATGTTAAGGTAGTACTAGTGTGACGGTTACCCCTGCAAACCACTACAAATGTAAACCATGGCTTAGCTTAAACTCAACTTAGTTAAACCGAGAAATTAAACGGTAGTGGTGTAAACGGCCATAAGCCTTTTTTCTATAATTTCAGTTCAAGAACAATTTTTTTATCCTTCCTAAGACTAGGTGGTTTTTGTACCCTAATGACAATTTTTTGGAAATTACTTTTCTAATCCGAAATTTGTAATATTATGCTTCTAGGAGTTTAATGCGTTACGTTTATCAAATAGTAATGGTAATTGTTATACTAACTTCAAAACCCACACCAAAATAAAATCCACTCTCGAAGCTATTGGTGGTAGGTATTCATTTTATTCACGCAAGCAAAATCAAAGGTGACGCCTAATATACAAGAAATATTGAATCAAAATTATGATTTGCGAATTTTTAAAAATTTTTAGAGAGAATTAGTAAAGAATATTGAGAAATGGAAAAAAATAAACAAATTTTTCACGTTGTTTGGATTTGCTGGGTTTTATTTACTAAAATAAGATTTGAAACGTCGTCAGTACTTACTTAAATAAAAGCCTGGAAATCCAAACTACGTGGAAAATATGTTTTTGTTATTCTCCATTTCACAATTTTTGCAAAAGACTTAATTCACATGATTTTAATAAAAATATATGATTTAAATTAATTTATAATTTCGTTTGATGTAAATCATACCCAGTTCTGAACCCAAATAATATATAAATTACTCAATGATGGCCTGCTGATGTAGGACACATTTCACAAACTCCTGATAGATTTCCTCCTCCGTATTAGCATCTTCTTTGTCGAGGTGCGACGCATCATCACATATCCACTGTGTAGGGCCGTTGTGGCACTTGTCACATAAATTCTCGTTGGGTAGTCGAACTAGGGCTCGACTCCGTAAGTTCCGCAGAGAGTGCTTCAAGATCTGCAGTTGTGCGCCTGCGATGATTAGAAGACCGGCCACCAAAGCGTCAATTGAGCAGTTTAGGAGAGCACCGAACCATATACCTTAAAACAAAAATGATTTCTTTCATCAACATTTCATCACATATATAAATTAATTTTGGCAGTTGGGATACAGCCAGAATTTAAACTTGGGATCAGGTTCAAATCCGGGCAGTGTCCCAATTTTTCTCTTTACAATTTATTTAATTAATTTTCTTTTTGGGAAAATTTAGATTTGCGATTTTTTACCATCGTGCCTTCTTATTTGTTAATTTAAATAGGCTGCCAACTTTCGTTCAGGGTAGTCCAAATAAATAAATATATCATTACGCCTTCTACCCATTACTGGGTGTTACACTCTGCCATAGCAGATCTCGGTAAGTGATATATTAATACGCAAGAAATGCGGTTACTAGCCATTATATCACTGTCCACAAAATTGTTAGTTAGGGAGAGCCGCAGGGGTAATTTAAATATGGTAAAAATAGTTTGTCGGTTGTGTGAATCAAACCCGGGTTCTCAAATCTATATCCGACTCGATACCACTAAGACACCTGCATTAAATAAATCAAGAAATTAGTAGTTGAGATACACATTCTAAAATAATCATTGGTTGTTGTAATATAATTTTTCAGAGCGGTTAATAAAGGTTGCCGGACGACGCGTAGCGGAATTTGGCAATATTAAATAAATACATAAATATATCATCACGCCTTCTACCCATTACTGGGTGTAGCACTCTGCCGAAGCAGATCTCGGTAAGTGATATATTTTGCGCGTGAAGTGCGGTTACCAGTCGTGAATTCACGGCCTCCAAAGATGTTAGTGGTGGAGGAGCCACAGGGGTAGTTTTTGAAATTATGAAAATTGTTTGTCGTCTGTGGGAATCGAACCAGGGTCCACAGGTCGACTTCATACAACTGAGCTAGCCGCCCCATATTACGAGACTCTAAATAGTATTTTTAGTTTGATTGAAACATATTAATTTTTTACATACATATTTAGAAAATTTCGCAGATTTGCTCAAATTAAAATAAAACAACTTGAATATGACACTATTATTTAAACTGCAATAGCAAAAAAAACGCTATTTCAGGAATAATTTTAGGTCCTAGGACCAAAAATATAATTTTTACTGCACATGGTCGTAAACATTCCTGAAATAGCATTCTTTCAATATTGAAAAAAAAGAAATAACTGTGTCATATTGAAATGAGTGAAAACAAAAAATATATTTATTGTTTTCTAGAAATGTTATATATTTTTTTAGTTTTATTTGTAAAAAGTACGACAAATAAAAAATTCGCTTACTAAATAAATCTTACCTAAAAATTGATAACAATACGCAATTTCATAAAATGGTGACACATTATACGGAAATGGAAACCAAGCTTTAATCGGTAACTTCTTCAACTTATACGCTCCATTAAGTAGAGGTGTCAAGTTTAACGCCCAAACAATTGCGCTACATATTGATAGAAAAACCAACGAATTTCTATGAGCTATACACATTGATCTTTTCAAAAAAAAATCTTGATCTTTTGTTTGACTATTCAAAGCTTTAGATGCAACCATTTCTATAGTGTTTTTCATTTTCTTGTAATCTAATAATCCAACTTTGAAAATGATGCAGATTATTGAGATCAGAAGGTACAAGCCATCCGTCATTTCTGCTAAATCACCCCATACCTTGATTACATACATGGTCATGCTAGTGGCATATAACACTGATACACAACAGTACATAATTTTTCCGTAAATTAAGTATAATATACGTAATGGACCTTCATAATACCAAACTCCTATAAATTTTAACCAATTTACTGGAATTCTCAAACCAGTTTTCGGGTTCAATCTCAAAGGTTCAGACATTTTGATTGAATTTGAATGTTTCATGAATTAGTAGAACTGAGATTTATATACAATGGTATTTGTTATTCTATTTGATTTAATTCATAATTATGGGGTACGAGAAGTTCTAATATTTTTGTTTGTTAAACCGTTAATTGCACGTTCTAATTTGAAATTAATTTCATTTCTGTCTCTTCTAATTTACTTCGTTAACCATTGAAAATCATGTTGAACTTTTTAATTAGTTCACAGCGCCTTATAATTATTTCCTCAAGTTTGCGTTCCTACTATTTAATTGCTATAACTATACATGAATCATTAATATGGAAACAAAATCAAAATTGTTGTACGAACATGTGCAGGTGCATTATGAATTAGGTTTTTAATGTGAAACAAGTTTATTTATTTATTTATTCTACTCTGTACAACAGGAATTTAATCCCAATTACAGTAAAAGGTCTAGACTATAAGGAGGAAACTATGAATGAGGTTGAAGTGAGGGTGTTGTGTTAAAATGAGGAATGATTATTTTAAGAATCTGATGTACCACCCCATTTAATGGTATATAGCGTGAAGTTATGCATGTATTATGTGTAAATTATAATTTAAAAAAATGAAAAATAGCATAATTGTATGATGTAATTCCTTTTCAAAACATATATTTTATAATATATTGATTACCATTAGTATTATGTTCACGTTACGTTGAACTAGTGGCGCCACCACTTTATGTGAGGTTTGCTCCAGTTTCGAGATGCTGCTGCCATCTCAGTGCGAGTGGTCGCAACGTAACTAGGGCAGGATTGCAGGAACATCCTTGCAGGAGGAATATATGTAACAAGGGCGGAAGATTCATAGATGTCGCAAGGACATATTCCTGATAATTTCCATGGAAAGAACGTTTTCAATGTGACTTTAAATTTTTGTTTTAATAATATTTAAGATTTGATTAATGTGTGAAATTGATTTGTTTTTGTTTTGTTTTAGGTAAGTTCGATTTTATTTGGGCAACATAAGGTGGTAAGTTATTTTATTTCTTATTATTAAACGTAGTAGAAATAAGGAATTTTAAAGTATTTCTTGTATTAAATTGTCACTTACGACGACGTTTAGTACCTCTGCTTATACATAAAAATTATACATAGCAGTTATTTCTGTATGCATATGCATTGATTAATATTTATTTGTACAAATAGTAATAAAAGCTAAATTTCGAGGGCATGTTAAATAAATCAAAATAATGAAAAAATATAATTAGATGAATGGTACATGGTATATACGTAACCGGTTTTAAATTGTATTGCGCGTAGCTTCTTTGAAGATGACAAGATTTCATTTTTCTTTAATTTCGCAGATATTTTAGAGAGCGTGGATCTACTAACTTTTAGTGCGTCCGGTATTCTCTAATAAATTTTAAATTAATAATGAAAATTAATGACATATACTAATTTACCTCTAGTACAACACTTAAGGGTAAGAACGGTCCATTATTTGCATAATCTTGTTCAAAAGAAATTATTAAATACAAAATCAGTAACTAACATTCCTTTTCCTCGGTATTGTTGTAATATAGCCTTTAAAACTACTGTAGGTCAAACTCAAAGTTTTTAAACAGATTTTTTATGTTTGAAACAATGACGACTCGATATGAACAAAAATGTATCATGTGATCGTGCAAAATATAAAATAATTATTTCCAATACATGAATCGATCCTAAATATAGCTATTATTTAATATTCTTATATAAGATTTGTGTTTCAATGCCATTTTTTTTAATTGTCATTTAAATATTGAATTTTATCTGGATGGATGACGTCAGTCCATCCTTACGTTTTCAGTATATCAAAGGGGGTCCATCGACCCATTGGACCTACTGTTCATTAAATATCTAATATTACAGTAGTTGTTATTTTCTTTATTATTATTCCTTTGACGTATGACTTAGATATTAACGATTTTTTAAAGAGCAGTATTAAATGATCTTTATGGTGTCGATGTACTATATTTAATAGTCTCAAGATGTTGAAGTTAATTAACTTTAATGCATAATTAATGTCCCATCTTAAATTGTGAAGTTTAAAATAACGATTTTACGATAAAATTAGAACTTCATTAAATTATAAATTCTGTTCAAGTTCGTAAACACGATATTTTTTGCATCAAGGAAATAAGCTAATGGATAGATGCATGCAAGATGGTTTACTAAAGAATTAAATTTTTCAAACATTTAAACGTTACATGTTGCTGTATGTATTTATAAGTCTAGTATTATCGATGTATGTCGTAGTTTTTCTAGTTGTCGAGGTTATAATCGCAGCCCTCATATAGGATATAAGTACAACCTGAATACACATAATAAATGCTATTTTAGTTATGGGAATAACTTCTTATTTAGCATTAGTGGCACATCTAAGAGTAGAGATTATTCTCAAAATGATCTATTATTATTTTTTAACCTGGTCAGCAGAGTCCACAGCTACAATAAATAGGTATATCGACGGTTAAAAAACAATACCTCGTGACTCCATTTTAGGGACTTTTGAGTTATTTATACACAAATATTGTTGAGGTCTTCATCTGCTCAATATCTCATAAGAATATTTTTTACTAAGAAACGAAATATTACAATTTGAAACATAGTTTGTACTTTTATTAAGATCAGCATTTAAAACAGTTTTTCTTGTTTTTCTCAAAATTATGATTTTGGATTTAAGAGGTATTCTTTCCGTCGATACAATAAATTTAGTTTTATTGCAGATTACAAATTAACTTACGTACTTTCTTTTATTTCGTCGTATAATTGATTCATTTCTGATCAATAAATCATTAAAAAAAAGTGTTATGTTCCTTGTCCTGCTGTACGATGGTGTGATTAGCGATACGGCATACGAATCCGAATATCTCGAGTTCGAATTCCACATAAGCTAAAAATATATGAACTAGCACTGCGATCGGTGAGTCCGGACCCTGTACTGTAATTGAGATTAAGTTCCTGTTGTACAGAGTAGCATAAATAAATAAATTAGTATTTATCAGCCTCCGTTTTTCGACTTGAGTACTTTCATGAAATCAAATCTATGTCTTCTAGTGAGTAATCTACGACTGCGATAATGCTAGAGCAATTTTTCTGCTGCAAATGGCATGCAACTTTGGTTGAAATATTCTCCGCCCTCTGCAGATTATGCTGGGCACGAGCGAACGAACATTGCCAGGAAATTGGGCGATGCGATTCAGCTTTTCTACCGCGGGAATCGCACGCCTGATGGCGACACTGTCACTTGAATGTAAATCTATTTGCAGTTTTTTTCGAGTTTCACGTTTCAACGACCGAGAGAGAGTTTATCTAAGGTTCGTAGAGTCGTGCACTTGCAAGGAGACGTGTGTTAAATGTTGAGATGTTTACGGGGGTAGCTGATTAGGTTGGAGAAGATTTTCTGTCCTGACTGGGTTTGCAAAGGAAATTTTATGTACAGACAAGCTCTATTTAATCATAAAAGTTATTGGTTTTCAGAATAGAAAATATTATTTAGTATCAAAATTTTGTTGTTTTATTTGTCACAATCTAATATAAAACAATCTATCCACTTCTGATACTTGTCTATATATGATGTAATTTTTTCGTGATTAATGCTGCTCCTTCTGCACTTCTCTATTCATTTATTTGTCAGGATAAATAATAGACGAAGAGCAGTGCATATGTACATCAGATTTATTTAAATAACATATAATTACAAATGATTACTTTCAACCTTTCACATTTCTCGCCGGATACACACTAATTAAAAACTATCTACAAAGACATCATGCGCCCTTAACTATTCACACACGTCTCTTCATTCCTCACCTATTCCAACATGTTCTCACATCTGGCGTCACTCAGACATACCCAGACACACTTGATCATAATTTATTACTTTAAAAATATAAACACAACGCCAAATATTTAATTCCCACAATACTTCAATTTCTTAAAATCAATAACTATAAATTAACTGAAACTAAACAAAACACATAATTTAAATAAAAATAGCGTAACTTAGAAATATTGCCACATATTAAGAAATAAATTTTTCTGAAACCTGCAAGAAAGTGGCTATTTTCCTGAGCAATTTTAGTATGGAAAGCTGGTTTTAACAAAAATCAAGTCAAGTCAAGTCAAGTCAAGTAAAGTACGTATCCAAGACTACAACAAAAATAACAGTCTGATAAAGTACAAAACAGTCTGGTAAAGATTTTACCTGACTGTGGTTTATTGTCAGTACAATTTGTATCAAAAAATTTAAACATTTTGAATTACATATGATTAAATTAAACGGTTTCAGAAAAAATAGTATACATAATACGTCAGGAAAGTGTTTTGACTTGACTCAGCGGATTAAAATACTCGGCCTACGGCCTCGTATTTCAAACAACCGCTTCGTCAAGTAAAATATCTATTAAAACAACTATTGTTGCAATCTAATATAAAACAATCTATCCACTTTTGATAATTGTCTATATACGAGTACGATATAATTTTTCCGTGATTAATGCTGCTCCTTCTGCACTTCCTATTCATATATTCGTCAAGATAAATAATAAACGAAGTACAGGGAATATGTGCATTAGTTTTATTTAATAAACATTTACAATGATAATTACTTTCAACTTCCCTCGTCTATCGCCGGATACACACTATCTTAAAAACTATCTACAAAGTCACCATGCACCCTTAATCATTTACACACGTCTCTTCGTCCTCAGACACACTTGACCATAATTTATTGGTTTGAAAACATAAACACAACCCCAAGCAATTCTCATAATACTTAATATTTTCTAAAACCAATAACCATAAATTAACTGATACGATTAAAACTAAATACATAATTTAACAATAATAATTCTAAGTATTGCCACACTATTATTAAACTTATTTAAAATTAAAACCTATTAGCACATACCAGATGTCTACTTTTGTATTAAAAAGGGAATATAATGCTAAAATAGATAGATTTTTCTCTATTAAGTTTCGAAAAAATATTGCAATATTTGTTGAATCCAAGTCAAAAAATAATGTGTTATAAATGATGACGAATATTTTGTCTTTATATAAGAGGAATAAAAATCAAATTTAACAAATACGTAATTGTTCTACAGTATAGTGCTCTGCCTAATGTAAACTTGAATCCAATTTGCCATTCTATCCTGTGTAGTTCGTGCAAAAAATATAAACAACTTAATTTTAGATCTTGTGTTTCATATCTTCGCCTTACCATTTGAAACAGTCTGCATCAGCAAATTGCGTTCGTACGTTGCCTGCACAAAACTGCTAACATGGAGCGTGCATAGCTCATAAACAGAGCCAACCAGACCAAATCCAGTTACAATGGTATATTTGCTGACAGTCGGTCCGGTGTATCATCACCGTGGCCAACTGCGACGCGCCTCATAAAAGTTTCGCTCGAGACGTCTTCGATGTAGGATCAGACACAAAAGGGGAAATCGATGTATGTACAGTGGAGCAAGTAAATTCAAACAAATGGCGGAGGTTGAGAGCGATAAGCACGTAAAGTCGCTAGACGAAAACGACGAGTGAAGTTCACGTGCGTGTGCAAACATATTTGTTTCGTCGATGGGAAATAGATGAAGGTGTATCAAACATAGAAGCTTCAGGGCAAACACTGATTTTAATATTCTTTTGAAATTCTGTCTCGTTTATCTCGTATTGTCGTATTTCGCTATTCTGTTGATATTTAATACATATTTTTATATCGATAAGTTGAAAAAGAAGTATTAACGTTCTCATTTTATTTCTTTTTAAATAAATATCAATGGAATTCGTTTATGTTTTGTGTTTGAAGTAGATATAATATGGTTCTTTTGAAGATATACAATAAATAAAAAAAATCAGTTGAATGGAATTTTATCTAGGTTGTGCAAATAAAAAAAAATTATTTCATTTAATATAAATCAGTATACTAATTTTATTTATAGAAATATTAAAAGTTCTCATCAATAGTTATCTGCTGAACGCAAGTCCTGCATGCCTTCTCCAAGTTCTTCCTCTCATAGTCAGCCTTTTCATTTCTACATAACTTCTTCCTGCTTTCAGGTCGTCTACCATCTTCCTTTTCCTACTGCCTCTTTTAATTTCTCTTCCTATTTTCCATTCTATTACGTCCTTCATTAGAGTATTCCTTCTCAGCGTATGGCCACACATTCTTTTTTCTAAATAGTGTCATACTGTGTCATTTTTTTCTCTCACAGACCACTTAAAACCAAACATTTTCCTCCATGTAAACATTTCCATGATATCAATTCTTTTCCTATCTTTTTACTTTCTTATACACAGTATAAGCATTGATTTTATATACTTCGTAATTTACGAAGTATATAAAACCAATGGTATAAGGAAGTATTAGAATCGTGAAAAAATCGGTGACGAGATTTTTGCGGAATGAGGTCCACTGATTCCTTTTTGATCAGTTTCTCAATGATGTCTGTGTGTGTGTGTGTGTGTGTGTGGATGGATGTGTGTCCGAGTGTGCAATATCTCATGACCGAGATAAGATTTGTTAACGAAACTTGGTAATTATAAGTTTCATGAAAATACGAAAAGCTGAGTCGATTTTGAATGAAATTGAAAAACCGGAAGAGGAAGTTTACTTGACACACAACACAATAAATTCCATTTATATCAAAAATGGAATCAGTTACGAAAAAAAGTTTCAAATAAAAGATGTTAGCAAAAATATTTGGAACATAAAATGTTATTTGCAATTTTCCTGTATATGCATCTAATTTTGAGAAAAACTAATTTTTATATTTAATAATATATTTCAATAATCATAGAAATAGAAACAAAAAACATAAATTTTAATTTTCGCTCTTTCTAGTTATCTATGTCTTTTTTCGGAAAAATAAATACATCATTAAAATAGTCAACTAATTTGGCAAATTTGCCTCAATTTAATCGACTTCGTATCTCACGGTTCTTGAGATACCAAGGGTTAGGCTCGAAAAACGGACATCCATTAGACATAAAGTAGTCAATATTACTAAAAAATTATACGTAAACAAATTTGGTATTTTATATGTTTCAAACAGATAAATGCTGAATTACTGAAAAACGAAATTACATGTTTAATAATATTATATAACATTCATATATTCTAAATATTAAATATGCTGTGTATAAGAAAGTCGTGTGGTGCCCACACCAGGTTTTTTTTAACTGTCCATGCCTCACACCCGTATAACATAACACTTAAAAGTATGTTTAAGGTACTGCTAATATTTAAAAATTTCTCGATATTAAAATCAAAATCACGACATATCTGCAAAACAATAACAGAAATCTTCTTAAACCTTGAGATTCTTAGGGGTTTACTCCATACGCAGGGACTAGGAATTCCGCTCGTGCTCGTTACCTTTAAAAGAGGAGGGGTAATACAGGGTGCCACATCAAGATGCACGGCCACGAACTATCTTAGGGTGCCATGGCCAAACTCATAAATATCACGCGATGTGACTTTGTTGTCGGATTAATGCACTTAAGAAAGATTCTTATCTTGTTGGTCTTGGTTATGTTCCACGGGTGATGAGAAGCAAATTGAAATTGATGCCTAAATAAATTTGGATTAATATATTTTTTATTATACGTGCACAATAATCCTTGTTTTCCAAATTAAGAAGTGTGCCAAAAAAATAAAAAAATAATATCACATCGTGTTTTAAAGTTGTTAAGTAACAAGAACATTATTTTGCTCTTTAAATCCATTCATATTTATCACAACAAATTGCAAAACAACTAATCCTTATAAAAACGTAAACAACAAATGCTACCTTATCTCCATGTGAACGATATTTCGTCAAATCACACACACAAAATTAGCTGTATTCCATTTGCCACTTGGTTCACTTAAATCAGTTGAGATAAATTTGACATATGGCAAAATGAACAGAATTAAGCACACTGATGCACTTATTAGGGTGAATTACTTCAAAGTAAATTAGAATCTTTAATTCTAGTACTGAAAATAAAGTGAGCAAAGTAATGCAGCGAAACAAATAAATTATTTGGTTCAGTAAATGTAAGTTAGATCTGATCCAAATGGCAAATGGAATACGCCTATTATGAAATGAATGCTGCTTTTCAGTTCTATTTTCCAGATTAGGATGCAGGTATAATAAAAAAATAGTGTATGATACATGTGTATAAGTGCCTTTATAGTATATTACATAACAATCATCGAAAGTGTAAGATAACGTGCGAGTGTTCAAATTTAAAAACGAGGCGCACAGCGCCGAGTGATTTAAGTACACAAGCACAGTTATCTCACTTTCGAGCGAGTTATGTACACTATTTTTTAGACGACCACAAAATATTTCTAAAAAAAGTTTACAAGAACAATGTTAATACACTTTGACAGCTGATGCGTTTTTGAAGGTTAGCGTTGACGTTCAAGGTGTGGTGATTTCTACTGTACTGTAATGTCAAAATATTAAATGTTAAAATATTAGTAAATAAGTAAATATTAATTTTAAGAAATAAGATTTATCTGTGCAAATGTGTTGAGAAATCTGGCAAAATTTCGATTTAAATAATAATACAAATTCTTTTTATTTATTTTATTATTTTATTTCATCGTAACGCCATCTGTTGCCAATCAGCGGAACTTCACCTGATATGATAGAAATGTGCGTTATACTAACATATCAGTGTATGTTATGTACAACTTTCCGTAGTAATTTATGATGTTGTTATGGATACTTTCATAAGCATACTCGTATGAATATTATAAGGAAGGCTAATTAATCTCAAAATACAGTGTGATTTAACATTTTTAATAAAAGAATAACATTTTTATCATCACCTAATATGGTATAACTAGTTTTAGTTTGATCGTAAGAGAATAAAAAAAAATCGTATGTGATGCAGAGTTTTCACTGCACTATGAACAAGAAAGTTAACGAAGTGAAGAATCATACCCGCGCATTATCCTCATAAAAAAAGAACATGTATGTTTGCCTGTTCGTAGTGTAAAATCTCTCTTTTATTTCCACCCCTTGCTCCTTAGCAATTTCAAAAGTCATACGTCAGGTTTGGAGACAAAAGATGGCGGTGTCGAACACAGTAAACTAGATTAGGGTCGGTTTTATTTTGTTTTAGGTGCGGTGTGTCGCATATTGATGACACTACCGTCTACAGAATCGGGAAAGCTGGCTTCCGTTTTCGATTTTCTGGAATTTTTACTGATACTTTCAGACAGACTTTGTCGCGATTATGCTATCGTATCACGTTTTCCAACTGATCTGAAGGGAATCAAATTTTCCTTGCCAGGAAAAGGAATTTATAGTTTCACTAATATTATGTTGGCGACCAGCAAAACTTTTACACAACGAAGTAATTTTGTGTCTATTGCCACAATCTTTGAGAATATATGTTTTCAAATATACCTACTCGTATATTTTATCTTTGTGAATTCATGCAGTAGTTACTTTCTAATTCACTCTTTATACTATGAAACAGTTTTTTATATTTTACTAAAAGTTCATTGTTAGGTTTCAAATTTAAATTAAATCAGCTATAAATTTTATTATACTCGTATATCCAGTGTAGCTATGGAATAAATTGATGATAATATTAAAACATATACATATATACCTACATTAGTAAAGTAAAATTCGACAAGTGAAAAAAAGTTTTCGCTTTTTCAAGTGAGTAGATTATTTTACGATTTATTACAATGTTTTCTTCTTTCGAACTGACCTCGTCTTAATTCTTTTCAGCCCTTGGTCCCTTTGATTTATATAGCAATTTTTTTTCTCATTCTTTACATTGTTATATAAGTTTCCTAAATTTATTTTGAAATGCGGGAAATAAATCATTATTATCAACTCGATATTATATTTCCAAACTTTCTATGAATTCGATCAATTATTTATTTAGTTAGAAATTTTAGTAATATGTTCTTAGTTTGAGTAATGTATAAAAGATTATATATTTTCGTCCCAAATTTAAAAAAAATTAGTCAAACATAATTTCCACATTTAAATACCCACGCTTTACTATTAGCTCAAAATAATCAAAACTATTTTCCGCTATCGATTGCAAACTCGCGCAGCGTATGGTTAGTGCTGCCATCTAAGTTTAGTTTCGTTGAATGGTTTGACATTTTGTCGACGATAGTAGCTTTGTGTTGTCAAAATTCTAATGTATTTTATGACTGGAAGCACGTAAATAAGCAGTAAGCTTCTCAATCCTATAAACATATATAATAGGTAAATATTAATTATTATCACCTCTCGTAGATCTAAACAGAATACATTCCTACCTAACCCTACTTTCCGGTGAGGTAAAAATTAATTTATATATTTGTTATTCTACAGATTTCAACATTAAAAATTATTAAAAATGGCTCATATGTCACTGACCCATTATCTACAACTAGTAGATCGCTGCTGGAGAACTCAAGATGGGCCAATTGTAGCAAGTTTACTGTCATTGCGACATGATCACGTATTAAGCCCAAATCTACATCTCCAGAAACCTGATACAATGGTGGAACGATTCATAGAACCACCTTTAGATGACATAGTTATTTGTCATCTAAAATGTTTATCAAGTTTAAGTGCAAAACTATTTTTAGAAGCTTATCAACATCAGAGCAATATGATTCAATCATTGACAAAAATTATTCAATCACAAAAGGAAGAAAATTGGTGTTTACCAGTCATGTATGCAGTGTGTTTGGATCTGCGTTTACTAGCCCAAAAATCTGAAAAAGTACGATCAAGTGGCTCTGATAATCCGGGAGAAATTTTGGAAAAAGCTGCTGAATGTTTAATGGGCTGTTTTCGAGTTTGTGCTGCAGATAATCGTTCATCAGAAGAAGACACAAAACGATTAGGGATGCTAACACTTGTTAATCAATTATTTAAAGTTTATTTTCGTATTAATAAACTACATTTGTGTAAACCTTTAATTAGAGCTATAGAATCATCTGCATTTAAGGATAGTTTTTCATTGAGTCAGCAAATAACTTATAAATATTTTGTTGGACGTAAAGCTATGTTCGATAGCGATTATAAATCAGCCGATGAATATTTAACGTTCGCATTTGAAAATTGTCATAAACTTAGCAAAAAGAATAAACGGTTAATACTTATTTATTTAGTGCCTGTTAAAATTTTACTGGGTTACATACCAAGTCGTTATGTATTGGAAAAATACGATGTTATCCAATTTTGGGAACTCGTACAAGCTGTATGTCAGGGAAATTTATTACTTCTAGAGCAAGTTATTGAAAAATATGAGACGTTTTTTATTAAATCTGGTATTTATTTAATTGTTGAAAAATTAAAAATTATCGCGTACAGAAATTTATTTAGAAAAGTGTATTTAACTTTAAATACACATCAGATTCCTGTTGAAGCTTTGCAAATTGCTTTACATATGATGGGGCAAACAGATGTTGATTTAGATGAGACACAATGTATAGTTGCTAATTTAATTTACGAAGGAAAAATTAAAGGGTATATTTCACATCAACATAGAAAAGTTGTTGTTAGTAAGCAAAATCCGTTTCCATCATTAACTAGTTTAACATAATTTGTATTTTTATATGTAAAATTGAATTTGCTGTTTGTATGTTTTATGTAAATTAAAAGTATAAAACAGTATTGTACTTTTATTGAGCTGTTGTGCATATCTTTCTTCCATTTAATTTTAAAAATACAAATACAAAGTTCGTATTCCAATTTTCTAATTAATATTAATATTGAAAATTTAAAAAAATATGTTGGTCACTTACCATTATTATTTTTTTCAATGGCGAATTGAAATCTATTCATCATGATAAACATTTTTATATTTCCTGTGTTATTTTTCATTTCAAATTAAAATTAATGTTTTGATGTCAAACGTCAAATAAAAAAATTATATCTTTTTGTATTTCGGTTAATTCTTTTTTTTGTGAACAAAGAAGGAAAAAGGGTTAGTATATTAATGATCTTGTATGTCCATCAAGAATTTTATATAAACAATGGATAGCCGATTAACGTGTACACAAACATTAAATAATTGTAATATTTTGTTGCAAAAAGGTCCACACTGGTGAAAAAAATTTGCAATTACTGGGTTGTAGCATATCTTGCTAAGTGGTATATATGGCCGCCGACAACATGCTTGCCTCTCAGATGCCAATGCATTCTACAAGCAAGTTAGCAATTCAGTGTTTATATAAAATCCTTAATGCGCATTCTTCTTCTTCTTCTTCCTGGTACTCCTCTGGGGAGCGTAGGGCGCGATTGCGTTTCACAGCTTGTCCTTTTATTGATAGGGTTGCTAACCCTATGCACTTTTAATATAAGTCTGGTTTATAGTTACTTCCACTTTTAAGTGAATAACACTGTTTATTTGTTCCTTTAATTATTTACTATTATTATTGTTATTTGTTTTTCTACAAGTTATTTCTAGTGAGTGTCACAGATTAATTAGCGTTGTCTATTATTTGTTGTATGAGGGTTTTCCAACTTTCTCTATCCGTTGCCTTTTTCTTAGCTTCGTTCCAGCTCATGTTTACATTTTGTAGTTCATGTAGTATGTTTCTTCTCCATGTGTTTGCTGGTCTTCCCTTATGTCTTTTTCCCATTGCATTATATTCATACGTCTGCCTTGTAATGCTCGTTGGTGGTTTCCTTAGTGTATGTCCTATCCACTTCCATTTTTGTCGTTTTATTGTTTTTTCTACTTCTTCTTCTTTCGCTCGTATAAGTAATTCTGCGCAGAATTAATGCGCATTAATATTAATTTAATATCTTAACAATTTTTACATAATAAATCTGATTTTAATATATCTCTGGTTATATTCTTAATTTGCTTTTTTCACATTTCTACTTTCTTTCATTTAAAACTGAAATAAAATGTAAATTTTGTTGTGTTGAAAATTAAAAAATACAAAATTATTCAAAATTTGTTTCATTTTGGATAGACTAAGCACAATTGTTAAAATGCGGTTTCCTCGAGATATAGTTCAATGCTATAGTTTTCATTATGTAATATTATTTATTATAAGTGTTTACACGTTATTTTAATTAAGACAGTATCTATTTATTTATTATTTATTTATTTAAACATACACTGCCCGACAAGTAAACCCAATTAGAGGGCAGGAAAATACAAAAGTGACATAGAAAGCAAAATAATTCAAAATTTATAATCAAATAGTTGACTAAATATGAGAAGTTATTTAATTATTTCGATAAAATAGAAGTAATTAAGTAATCTGTAATGAGCTGTCACAATTATGAAATTAATTGAATGATAATTACCAACATTTAGACATTTTCTAGAATGTCTGATCAATCAGGAACATTAAAATCAGTATTACAATTACTTTTTACAACTTTTATATTATAAATACTTACATACATATATATCTTCACGCTATATCCCATCAAATGGGGTAGCACGAACCCTAAAATCACTCATAAAATATTCACTTATTACATTCATCAAATAATCAGCCCTTGTCAAACATACTCATCCAAATATACCACCATCACTTTAACCACTTTCATAAATCACTCCATATAAATTCATTTATTTATTACACTTGAAATCATTTATCACACGACAAACCTTCAATCACATCCATCCAATCACTTATATTCACTTATCATTTATCTTCTTTTTTCAACGTACATAACACATGCATAAAACTTGTAAGATCAGAAAACGAATTATTAAGATCAGAAACGAAGTGAGTGTCGTTCCTGCGCTTGTTTTTGAAAGTGAATTTCACACAATTGCAGGTAAATACTCTAATTAAATTACTAAACAACAAAACTAAAATAAAAAATCCTGCACTTTTCTTAAATCATCAGATTCATTCCGCAATAAATCTTCGCCAAACGTTCCTATCCTGACACACCACTTTAGCTTCAACCACATTCATAATTCCTTTCCTACAAGCACGTTTGTTCCTCATACTCGGAAACTTCCGTTCACGCAACAATCCTTCAATCATATTCATCCATTTATTCATAGGTCGCCCACGCAATCTTTCACTCTCAATTTCACCAACATATACCTGCTTCACCAATTTCTCGTTGGACATACGTTCTACATGCCCAAACCATATTTTCTACTTTTCTAACTACATTCTTCTCAATTTCACACTCATCATACACCAATGTATTCCAAATACGATCTCTTCAGTATAACCACACACACCCCGCAAAATACCTCATTTCGACAGCAGTTATACGACGTTCATGTTTCTTCATCCACACCCAACATTCACTACCATACAACAATGTAGGCACTAAAACACCATTATACACACTCAATCGAGCATCTCTGGATACATTCACATTTCGAGCAAAGGTTCCCAGAGCACCCAATACCTTGCATCCCGCAGATACTCTTCTTTCAATCTCACAATCAATACGTCCATCCCTCGAAAACATACTACCCAAATATAAAAACTCATTCACTTGAACCAGTCACACACCATTCATCGAAACATTGCAGTCAATCACCAAATCGCTCTTTTCAAACACTAACACTTTACATTTATCAACACTTAATAACAGATTTAAATCTTTTCCTACTTCATTTATACTTAGAATATTGCTCTTTAGATTCACCCATAACAACAACACCATCCGCATACGCTAACGCAGGCACAACATTACCACCATCAACAATCTATACAAGTCAAGATTCCCTATCAAAAAGAAAAAAAAATTACCACCATTATGTACACCATCCATCCCATTCAACGCCGTTCTTAACAACTCATCCATATACAAATTAAAGAGCCACGGAGACATACCACAACCTTGTTTCACGCCAATATCTATACAAAACCAATCACTCAATCTACCATTAACTCTCACCGCAGCCTCACTACCTTCATACAGCGCTCGAATTACCCATAACAAATTACCATTTATACCATACTGTAGTTGTACATTCCATAATATCTCGCGATGAACACTATCATATGCTTTTTTAAGATCGAGAAAGCCACTGAACACCTTTTTGTTCTTAGCAAGTGACTTCTCAACAACAATACGAAGAGAAAACAATTGATCGACACACTCTCCCCCAGGCACAAAAACCACCTTGCATATCGCTTAACTTGGAGATTGTTAAGGTTCGTACCTTATGAATAAGAATCTTCCCGTACAACTTCCCTACCACACTCAGCAAACTTATCGCACGGAAATTAGTAGGTACATTCACTCAACTACCTTTACCTTTAAATAAAGAACAAATAATAGCACGTTTCCAATCATCAGGAGCCACACACCGTTTTAAACAAAATCTAAACAAATAAACTAACCAGTCAAATAACCTCCCGCCTCCATACTTCAACATCTCATTCGATATACCATCCAAACCGGGAGCCTTACCATTCTTCAGACGCAACAATGCAAAACTAACATCACTCGCATCACCACTAACATATCCACTACAACCATTCGGACTATTAATGCTAGCATATAAAATTCTAAAGTACTCACACCATCTATTCCTAACATCTGATTCATTCCATAATAACTCACCATCCGCACTCTTAATCGCTGTCACTGTCCTTACATTGCCACCTTTCAATGTCTTCACTCTCAACCAAATCATTATTTTATTCATACTAAAATCATTAGTTAATCTTTCACTCATCAAATCATCAAAACGCGCCTTGCTTTCTCTCACTTCTCTCTTAGCACATTTATTTAATCTCTTGTATTCTAACAAGCATTCATCACGTAAACTTTCAGGCATATCTTTCACATTTATAAATCGCAAATATGCTCTCTTTTTCACCTCAATCACTTCTTTTACTTGTTCATTCCACTATGCATTCTTTGAACAAGAGTCTAAACTACATTCACCACAAACTTCACTTGCACATTTAAGAACTGTATCCTTAAATTTCAACCAAACATCATTCAAAATTAAGCTCACATACAGGTAAAGATTCATTCTGCAGTGCACTGGATTTCACACGAAACATTTTTTCGGTATTTTTCACCCTCATTCTCCAACATTTATCTAGACGTATAAGCGATACCACCAAATAATGGTTATTTGTACCTAATTCAGCACCACGCTTCACACGCGTATCTACAACTAAACTTCTCAATCGTCCATCATACAAAATAAAATTAATCATATTCCGTCTAGTCTCACTCACATTTTCTCATGCGTATACAAATGAGCTAATTTATATTTAAAGGCAGAGTTGGAAACAAAGAGGTCACGCTCCAAACAGAAAAAGCTATTTTCCTGCCATCTTCACTCACTCTCGCATCACCAAACTTACCCAATACATTCCCAGACATGCTTCTTTTAATTCCCACCCAGCCATTTAAATCATCACATACAATAACTTTCTCACCTGAATCACATTAATCAATAACACTATCTAACAAACTCCAAAATCTATCTTTTCAAGATCACTTTCGGATTCAGTTGGGCCATAAACTGACACAAAGAAGATTCTATGAAAGCCTACCTTAAACTCAGCCAAAGAATTCTCGATAAAGTACAACCATAATCCCTCACAAACAGTTTCATTCTTTCACTAACAAGCACACCACTTCATGCTTCGCATGTTCATTCTCAGCAACACCCGAACACAAGCAAAACATTCCATCCTCCTCTTCCTCACTACATCCTTCCTTTTAGTCTTACTGACACACAAAACATCAACATTATACACACGCATTACATTCATCAATTCATTTTCTTTACCAGTTATACCCCTAACATTCCAAGTACCAAACTTACATTTATCAAATTTCACCCATTTATTCTTCTTTTAACCAAAAGAAATAAAAGAAGAGTTCTCTCGGTAGCAGAGCTGTTAAGGTACGAGTAACTTACCAGGCTTATCCTTAACTATAAATGAAAATATAAATCAGTTACATTCACACAACTGTCAAACGTCAGTCACACCTAAATACAAAACATAAGTCAGCGTTTCTATTCATGTAACCAATATAAAGAAATAACGATATGAAAGAAAATATACTATAAAAAAACTAAACTAATATAAAAATGAAAGACAACACTTATCTTAAAATACGATAGTCAAAAAGTCCGGTGACAAACAGATAAAATACTTCGTTTAATAAATTACAATACACAGTTTATACTTATTCCTTATGAAAGTTTCATTGAATTAATACGTAAGTAAAGTTCTTCTATTTCTACCAGAAACGAATCTAGGTTTACTTAACCTTGAAATTTAGTGTAATATACTTAAAAAAGTAAATGAAGTGAACCCAGGCAAAAATGTGTTATGTTTTATAAATTGTTTGTAGAATAATCACTTTTATCCAATATATCCTAATTAAAAATTCTTAAATTAATTATAAATTAGTTTATTTAAGTGGTAAAACAGTAATTAGCGAATGTATCAAATTAATTTTAAAACTCGTATCCAGCATACCTACCTAATATTTAGTCTGAAAGTTCAAATTCCAAATTATAAAGCAACCATCCTTCTTTAAACATTCCACTCAATAATAAATACGGAGGAAAGAGATCTTTCTTGAAATTCTTTACCAAACAAAAATATGAAACAAAGCTAAAAAGTTCGCCGTAATCCGCTTTGTTTGTTTCATGAATCGTGCTACAGGACCTCAGACCTTTCGTCCGTTCACTCCTCTTGCTTTATGCATCTTATCCAGGCTATCTTTCGAACATTATATTCGTCGCGAATGCGCGGAATATCTGCCAACTCGCATTCGCACAGACGAGAAAAACGTTAAAAGATTCAGCGAAAGCATAAAGAGAAACCGCAGAACACAAAGACTGAATTGTATAGAGCGGATAGCAGAGGCAACAATCACGTTTCCTTATCAGAAAACGCTTTCATTACCGACACCTCACGTTCGAGCTTCGGAGCTGTTATGGCTGCCGAGAGCTCTCTGCCATTTAGATAACGCCCCCACAGATTCTAGATAACTTGTAGACACCTTTGTCATAACCGAGTTCACTTGCATTACCATATTATTCTATTAACGACATTGCTATTTGCGGCTAATCAACAAATTATTACTGCAATCCTCCTATTCTTTAACTGAATCATTATCTGCTAGTGATCGATAAGTTAATGACAACTCCTATTTTTCATGATTACTATATAGATTAACACCACTTCAACTTTCTGTAACATATGTACATTTTCAGAAAATTGTATTTTTACTTTCTTATACACAGTATAAGGAAGTATTGCAATCGCGAAAAAAATCGTTGACGAGATTTTCGCGGACATACGTGTTTTGAGGTCCACTGAATCCGTTTTGATCATTTTCTCAATGATGTCTGTGT
Organism: Pterostichus madidus; assembly: GCA_911728475.2. Classification (NCBI taxonomy): domain Eukaryota; kingdom Metazoa; phylum Arthropoda; class Insecta; order Coleoptera; family Carabidae; genus Pterostichus; species Pterostichus madidus. The sequence continues at coordinate 18,735,615 of OU452309.1, read as the reverse complement.
GTGTGGATGGATGGATGGATGGATGTGTGTTCGAGTGTGCAATATCTCATGAACGAGATAAGATTTGTTAATGAAACTTGGTAATTATAAGTTTCATGAAAATACGAAGATCTGAGTTGATTTATTTCAAAAATAGAATCAGTTACGAAAAAAAGTTTCAAATAAAAGATGTTAGCAAAAATATTTGGAACATAAAAGGTTATTTGCAATTTTCCTGTATATGCGTCTGATTTTGAGAAAAACTAATTTATATATTTAATAATATATTCCAATAATCATAGTAGCAATAGAAACAAAAAACATAAACATGTTTAACATTTATATATCAAAATTGTCAAACGCAAGGAGCAAGTCATAAGTGTTCAATTCAGCGTTTTTGATGCTATATCAATTTCATTAATCAAATAGTAAGTCATTTTATATTTCTATTAATATAAGTTTATTTATATAAAATTTTGTTAGGAAATTGATTATCTGTAATGAAAATTAAAAAGAAATCAGTAAAATCCCAAAATTTATTTAAAGAAAACGATGCAATTAAACTAAAAGGATGTAAAATGAATACAGAGAAAAAGAAAATAATATTCGGAACGAAAATTTAAAAAGAAAAAGAGAAGATAATGACTACAAAGAACATGAAAAAAGTGAAAATAAAGTGAATATGAAAGTTAAAAACTAAATTACATGTTTAATAATATTATATAACATTCATATATTCTAAATATTAAATATGCTGTGTATAAGAAAGTCGTGTGGTGCCACACCAGATTTTTTTTTTTGGAATATTGAAATGTAACAGTGCTTAATAATTTAAAGTACACAATAAATTTCAAAACAGATGGATTTTATGTATTTATAAAGACATTTATTTTATTTAATGTGTAAAAGAAATTCTGTAAATTCAATTCCTGATTGCTTTTCTACTTTGTATTGTAGTCTTGCTTGCTTTTGTTTTTAGTCCCTACAGTTTTCAGAATAGTGGGTAGACCTAGTATATCCAGGATAAAACTTTTATAAAAGTAGACAGCTCAATTCAGAAGAGAATTGAATCGAACCGAAGGAAACACATAATGAAACTGTTCTGAAACATATGGCATTTGGGGATATCAAAAGTAAACATTCTGTTAAAAAAGAAAATGGATTTACGGTACGTACCAAAGCACAGATAAAATATGTATATAGACACATCTAACAAAATTATTATATGGTAGCACTTTTAATCAATGAAATTTGTAGTTCTGGATGAGTGTGTATTGCAGCGCTAATGTCGGTTATTAATTCATTAATTAATTCCTATTCAAATGAATTGTGTACTGTGAAATTATATTTCCTTAACTATTAGTGTCCTAATTTAACTTTAAAGAACTAATGGCCGGTTTCGCCTACACAAATTAAATTTTAAACTTGGTTTAAATAAATAAATGCAAATCAAACTTATATGCCAAATGGAATAATTGACATTGCTGTCATACATTCGATTTACTTTTATTCATTTAAACCAAATTTAAAATTTAATTTATGAATCGACCATGTTTTATAATAAATTCACTACTCGAGGACTTCCCTTTTATGTTAAAAATAAATATTATTAACTGATTTCATATAAAAAGAACAATAATTTTAAAATAAATTTAAAAAATATGTCGCCTGCGCAGCAGCAATAATCAATAAAAATGTGATGAATATCGTGAAAGAGCTAGGATATATTATCTTATTAATATTAATTATTATTAAGCATTTTCGTATAATAAATTCAAACTCTAAGGGCCAAATTCATAGTCATGACTCACCCTTACCTCATTCTCACCTCACACTCAAAGTCGATGTAACTAAGGCAATTAACTCAAAAATGTGTACAATTACATTCTCACCTCACACTCAAAGTCGAAGTAACTAAAGTAACTAACTCAAATTGTACACATTTTTGAGTTAGTTGCCTTAGTTACATCGACTTTGAGTGTGAGATGAGAATGAAGTGAGAGTGAGTCACACGACTATGAATTTGACCCTTAATAAATAAAGATAATAATATTAAAAAAACATATTTTGACAAATTTGACAGACAAAACGTCAAACATTTGTATAATTTTCAGACCTAATTTGTGCCGTTACACAGAGCATGCAAAATTAATTTTATGTATTGATGTAGCTGCAGAATTAAATGCCCTAAAAGTTTTATTTCAAGCTTTTTTGCTTAAAATAATTATGGAAACAGAAGATTATAACATTATGATTTGAAATGTTAAATCACTATGTTCACCCTTACAAAGTACCACCCAGTATAATGAATATTAAACAAACATACCTACTCGTAAATAGAGAATTCAGGTGGAGAAACGTAAAATCTACGAGTTTCCTTTAATTGTACGTCAGCAGAAGAAACAAAAAAAAGCGAGCTAAACTAATCCAATAACCGAAAAGAGGAAGCGTATAAATAATTCCTTCATTGCGAATTATTTGCTAACACAAAGATTTCTTGCGTCCACGCGGCTACAGAAAATTACTCTTGTTCGTTTTTCTCCTTTTGGTCTCTGGGTTCATGTATTTTTAAGTTCCAAGTCGCACGCAGAAAATTCACGAATTCGCGCATGCCTACCCAGCCACTAGCGCCATCTGCGCGCACCCTGCAGTTTCAACTCTGGAAAGCCAGTGTCGTTCCCGCGCTAGCGGTAAAGGGTGCTCGGCGTCGTTGAGCTAGTAGCTCGGAAAAACAATCTACTATCTACGTACAAACACGTCTGTTTGTTAAACTTTTACAGATAACTACTAACTTTGAACATCGAAAACTTTTTTTTTTAATTATTAGTGATTGGTGTACATGTAAAGTGACAAGTGAGATTAAAAGACGAAACTTGTATTTTTCTTTAAGTTTTAATTAATAAACTTGTGCTGAATAGGTGTTTGATGTGATAAAATGTGAAATACAAATTCTTCCATACATCGAGGATTATATTATACTTTCTGATATTTGTGGTGAGTCTTATATTAGTTTTATTTATTTAATTATTTTTAGAATTACGACAGCATATGGTCCGAGTGATATTTAAATGACAAGTAAAATGTTTACCGATATATAAATGAAATCAATATAAAATTGTTATTTAAGTTACAAAAATTAATTAGCTATAATTAAGAATTCAACAAAATCGGCGAATTTGAAAAATTTTGATTTAAATCAAATGAATTATAGGGAAATATTTTTAAATAATTTATTAACAATGAAAATATAGGTTGTTCATTAAATATATTTTTGTATCATGTACAAAAATCTATAATTTTTGAATGTGATTACAAAACTCATTGTTTTGGGATACAATACATAGATTTATGATTCTAACTGACATGCACTCCGTTTGTTACATGCATTTTTAATCAATCAGTTTTTTACGTTATTGGCAGATATGATATCATCTATAACTGGTTGAAATTCAATTGTATTTTAGTTATGAGTGCTATAAGTGGCTATTATTTCACTTTTCAAACACATTACATCAGTGTCCTAGATGATGCAGTGTTCCGGATTTTCCTTAAATTGTATAAAAAATTATAATGAAATTTGTAGGTTAGGAGAAAACCTAATAATAAAATTGGTATGTAATTTTTAAAAGTCCCAAATATTTGATTATGTATTTTATTTACAACTCAATTTAATACAAGAATTAATTAGGTCGAAATAAATTCCTGTCGTGCATGTAAAAACAAAAAAAAGGATATCTCTTTACTTGTGCAAAATTGTAATAACCAACCTTATTTTGAATATCTTGTTTATAATAAGTAAAAAACATTAATAAAAATAAACAATTATAAAATATTTAATCAACTCAGTATCAACTTACTGATTTTAGAATGCATTTCATAGTAAAGTTTGAATTATATTTACGGGAACCATATCATTTTAGTCAAAATAAAGGACCAATCTGAAGAAGATTTATAAAAATAGTAAAACAGTTTTATTTTTTGTTTTATTTTATAACCGAAACATCAAGAATAAAATTGAATTTTTTTTTTCTTCAAAATTTTTATCATAATGATCTTTTTGCTAAAAATAACGATGGTGATATTTTCAATCATCTTTAATTTCAACTCATTTAAATTGATAGAGACTTTTGGACTTTTGTAGGAATAACAAATAATAAAGGACAAAAGTAGATTTTTAAGAATTAAATAAATATAAAGGACAACACTCCAAAATAAAGAACTGTCCTCATTAATAAAGGACGTATGGTCACCGTAATTATACTACATTTCTTTACAGTTTGAATGATTGTTTGATTTTAGAGTTACGTAGATATGATATATGACTGTCATCGAAAAGTTTTACATATTTTTAAAAGCAAAAAAAAATAATGTCAATATTTTTGACTTCTTATTCGTTTTACTTATTATAGATGTTATAATTTATAAAAATTAAGAAGGATATTTTACATTATAGTTTAATAATCACTTGGTTCATTTAAATCAGTTGAAATAAATTAGACAACTTGACTAAAGAACTAAATTAAGCAAACTGATGCACTTATTGGAGTGAATTACTTCAAAGTAAATTAGAATCAGTAATTCTAGTACTAAATATAAAGTCAGCGAAGCAATCTAGCGAAATAAATGAGTAATTTGGTTCAGTACATGTAAGTTAGATCTAATCCAAATGGCAAATGAAATACGCCAATTAAAGTGTTAGTATCCATACTTTCATTTTTTGTTTAAGATGTTTTGAAAGACGAATTTTATAATTCACTTTTAAATATTTTATGAATGTCAAAAAATTCCATTTTACCAAATACCTCGTTATATTTTGAGATCAAAATATAGAAACAAAGAGATTCCAGTCATTAATTAAACATCACATAATTCATTATTGCACTCGAGTGATTTAATATTTACCTGTAACTTAATTATTCACCGTAGTTTAACCTGGAACTCTGGAGACTAGAATTACATTTTCCTTGTTGATTTCATCCAAAATGCTTTAGATTTTAGCGAGTTTTACTTGTGTTGCAAAATAAACGCACAGAAGTTTAATTATGAATATAAAATTATATTCCATTTTGTTGCTTTTGTATAATGTGTTGTATTCATACGATATTTACTTTTGAAGCTGTTTGATTCCATGAATTGTATTTATTTTTATTCAAGTATTTTAGCCAATATTTTTGGAAACACATACTGGATATATTATATCAATATTTATATAAGAGGTGTTATAAATTTATACTTTTAATATGAAATTTATATCTGGAAATGTATTGTTTTGAAACTGGAACTGTTAGTATGTTCAACAATGAAAGTAATTAATCATAATAATTGTCAAACATAAGTAGTGAACTCTATTCCCTGTATAAAAACGATTACGTCATATGTGGACGAGATTATCATTGATACGATGAAATATATCTATCTTTTTTTAATAATATTATTCGTACCTATGTGACTGGTATTAACGTATGTATTAACAAGTAAAGACCAGAGTTGTTCATATTTTACCCACCCAGAAAACCCCACCTGGGTTTTTTAAATAAAATCCACATAAAAAACCCCAAATAAACCCATTACAAAATCCATTTGGTTGAATGGTTGAAAATTCACCCAGGGTGAATTATAAGAATAATGCATAATCTTTTTACAAAATAAAACGTATGATTTAAATTATCATTAATTACATCATATCGTAGAATTACATTGCATTACTTTGACAAAAGTCAATATCAAACTAGTTTAAGATCAAATATTATTTGTCTTATATTTTATTAGTATTACAAAAACTGATTGATTTCCAATCTTTTTACCAACAAATTTGAAATATAGTTTTAAATTGTTTAAGTATGACAATATCACGATAGAGCGTATTGTTTTTAATTCAAAATAAAATAAATACATATTTTTGCAATTATTAAATAATACTATTAGTACATAAATTTTGTTTTAATGTTGAGTAGTATACAATATAAATTTTAAACATTATATACAAAATTATTTAGAATTAAATAACTTGAATTAAAAAGTGTATTTGTCAATAATGCCCAAATAAACCCAAAAAACCCAGTGGGTCGTGTTTTTTTTAAAACCCGCGTTTTTTTTTAAACCCGCGTTTTTTTCAACCCTGGTAAAGACACACGTTTCATGTTTTTTCACATTTTGTCACATTTATTATTTGAATAAAAACGTATGACAGTTCTTACTAATACGAAAATTTATATTTACTTTGTTCACATTTGTTTATAAAATAAAAATAGAGATCATAATTTTGTTATTTTCTCGCCTGTCATTTTTAAGTTTGCGACATTTTTAATTACAGACTGAGAAATAAGAAATGGCTAGAAAAAATGTTGGGTAATCGAATGCAGAAATGCTTTTGTCATCTTTATGATTATTTTGTGCTGAAGTTTGAGAATCGAGGATCTTTAATTAATTTAACTGTAGTACAAGAGGTAATGTGCATTGTATTTTGTATTTTCATATATTATTTATTTATATATAATAACAATACATATAAAAATGTATATTTCTTTGAGTTTTATTTTACAAAATTACTTATTTCAATAAAGTAGGTAATATATTTCGTGGGTTAAGATAAATTTATTTGATAATTATTTAATATGTGTAGAATTTGGGTTCATTTATTTACTAATTAAATTTTATGAAGTAATAAATATTTTAATCTGACATTTAAATTTTAGGTTATGTTTTAAAACTGTCAATCCAGTACTAATGTAAACATTTTAAGTACAAAATCTTGAATCACATGGATACCGAATGTGACGTAATAGTTTTCATACAGGGAATGAAGTATAATGTCACAAGAGGTGATTATTTGAAAATTATAAGTCGTTTCCATACCAACTTTTATTTATCAATTTCACGGAACAAAACATCATCTGAAAATTTCACGAAACGAAGTTGATTAATATTTTCTGTAATGTTTTATAAAGTAGAATTGAAAATTAATTTGCCTTGCAAAAAAAGACAAATAAGTCTCTAAATTAAATTAGGATACCAATATTTCAATTTGGGGTAAAAGTTAATATAGAGACTTGATACTGTTCAATATTCTTATGAAGAACTTAATAGACAAAATTAATTTGTGTTTATTTGCTTGTAACATCAGTAATACGAACCTACAATAAAATAAAAAAAACACGACTGATTAATTAAACAGATCCGAAATACCTATTATGATATTATTAGCATATTTCCCTTACTAAATAAATCGTTCTCCATTTCTTGAAAACTTAATCCCCGAACTAGCAATAAATCAAGTGGATGTTAGAATCTTTCAATTCCTTTAAGTACACCGTTCCATATTCATGCTCCCTCCAGATCAGCGGCGCCCGGAGTTCCGTTTCCGGTTGTCAGTGTCCGTATCACGGCGTGTCGGACAACCCTCGCCAATCACCCGAAGCAGCCATTATACTTTTTAATGTACCTGTGCCGCTCGCGTGTTAGTGTGTGTGGGTGGACGTTTCAGTCGCAGATTCACATTAATCTTGCTCATATATCGCCAGTAAAAAATCTTCTTTTTAATTTCAACACGTCCCCGATATGATGAATGTATTTTCGATATAGTGTGCTGTGCGTTGTCGATGGTGATGCGAGCGAGATAGGGTGGATTAGACGTTTCTGTTGGATACTCTTAGCTTTGGGATTTGGAGAAGACGGATTTAGGAAAATGGAAAGTTTGAGCACAGGTTCGGGAATATCGGCCGTGATTTCAATGTTTAGTATTGGGATATCTTACCAATAACAGATGGCGTTGAAACACAAACTTTTATTATTTTGGAATAAAAGTTCTGTATTGTTTGATTTGATTAAATTTATAAAATAGATAGATGTTTATAACCTTCAAACATTAGTTATTTAAGCACAAAACCATGGTGTCTGCCGACATGGAATTCCTGAAAAACCTGGAAAAAGCCTGGAATTTAAAAACATACCTTGCAATCCTTAAATATCTTTAAATTTTTATAAAATACTTGGAAAATTTTTTTTACCGAGAAACCAAATTTAATAAAAGATTTTTTATATTTTGATCTTATTTTCTGTTATGAAAACGAAAAGACATATTTATTGAAATATGTAAATTTTGATAGTTGTTTTATGAGACTACAGCCTAGAATTTTTTTTAATATGTACCTTGAAATCCTTAAATCTCCTGGAATTTTATCATTAGAAATTGGTAGACACCATGAATAAAAAAACCAGCTACATTCTATTTAATAATATTTTATTATTTTAATATTTTGATCACATTAAAGGTAACCTGGGTTGTTTAAAAAAAAAATTTCTTTGAAACATCCAAGTGTTTTTATTTTGTATTTTTAAAATATTTTCAAACATGTTTCAACAAGTGCCAACAGCTTACTGAATTAATTATATACATTATGAGCATAAAAATGTTCATTTTTCTTTCTGGAATATTCGAGAAATAATTAACAATTTAAATTTACCTATCAGAATTACTTGTCATAATACATGATTTATTTTTAAGCCTAAACATAAATTTTCACAAATAAATATAGATTACGCGGAAATTATTCATTAAATTACTATACACTAATTGCATTAAATTGTTCTATGAACCATTCCTGCTTCTGTAGTTTTATACAATTGAAATGAAATATAAATAATAACTTATTTAGAAAATTTTACTATAATACTATTTCAATGTACATATTTCTGTATTAATTGATCATTTTGGTTGGGCACATTTTTTGTAGGTACCTACCGATAACACAGGTTACGGTTCATGAGTATTTGTGAATTTTTATTGATACAGATTTCTGATTACCGGAACAAACAAAACTGTTTCCGTTTTAAAACAAGTAAATGTTATGCTGCAATAATATTTAATAATAAGCATATTAATATTCGTCAGCATTATAATATATAATACTGAATTGTGTATATGATATTACTCGACACTAGGAAATTGATAAATTAATATTTTATGGTTATACATATTTTATCAGATATTGATAGACGAATTCGATGCAGTCCAACAATACTTTCGGAATTGAATTAGATTTAATTACTATCATCTGATATAAAGCATATGACCGGAGTCCATAGGTTCCAAGTTCAAATCCCGGCGGTATCCTAAACTTTCTCTTTATAACCCTATTTCGTTTCATCAATTGTTAAGTATATGGGGTAATGGCTCAGTGGTATCCGAGTCGACCTGTGAATCCTAAGAACCATGGTTCGATACCCACAGCCGACAAAACATTTTCATCAATTTAAAATTACCCCTGTGGCTCTCCCACCACTAACATCTTTGGGAGCAGTGATTTGACGGCTGGTAACCGCACTTCACGCGCATAAATATATCACTTATCGAGATCTGCTTCGGCAGAGTGCCACACCCAGTAATGGGTAAAAGGCATGATATATATCATCATCACGCCTTCTACCCATTACTGGGTGTGGCACTCTGCTGAAGCAGATCTCGGTAAGTGATATATTTTGCGCGTGAAGTGCGGTTACCAGTCGTCAAATCACGGCCCCCAAACATGTTAGTGGTGGAGGAGCCACAGGGATAGCTTTTTCAAATTATGAAAATTTGTCAGGCCGACTTCATACCACTGAGCTAGCCGTCCCATATAGGCATGATGATATATTTATTTATTTTAATTGTTAAGTATTTACTTAAAATACTAATTAAATTTCAATTGGTAAATATTTTCCTTAAATAACAGTGTCACTGCACATGACTCTCGTGTCAAGACTTTCAGTATATGAAAGAGTCATGGAATTGCGTCTATCTATGACACAAAACAAAATAGAGAAAAACATTGGATAAAATCAGATTTGAATCCAGGGCGACCGTAGCTTAGTTGGTATAAACAAGGACGTTGAAAGGGAGGTGGGGGGCAAATGGCGTTCAAGTCAAGACTGTGAGGCTCGACAGATTGACAGAGACAGGAGTATTATTTTCTGTACCGTGCTTAGCCTGCTATTGCGCATGTGTCATTCTGGTTACGCGAAAATCACTTTCCTTGAAGTGATTCGAGCAAATTTTATAGCCAGTATTCGTCTGACTAATATACAACTCAATCAAACAACACGCTTCTACCCATGCTTTTCGAAACTCTTTATCTTTAGGTAATCTGTAAAACAAAACAAAAATATTTTCCTTTTCTTTTCTAACATGATCTACATTTACTTACTGGTGAAAAATGATTCCACTGCCCGTAATTGCACGTCTTTTACAAACTAAGCACTTTGTTACCATCTTATCCACAACAAAATATGTCCAATTCCATACAACACAAAAATTGAAACACGAATGACACTTCGTGGTTATGTTTACATAAAACAACGCTCCCTGACAAAGTCTAAACGCCACTTTTCTTACACAAAAATTAAAAATATTTGGAAGAAGAAGAGATTTTACTAAGCACGGTGCAGAAAAACTATTGTTGTCTCTTACCCTTGCCCAAGCCTCACTTCAAACAATGCTACAGTATCGTAATGCCATACCCCCTCCTTTCAACGTCCTTGGGTATAAAGTATATAACCGGAGTTCATAGATTTCAGGTTCAATTCCTGGCGATATCACAATTTTTCTCTTTACAATTCAATTTAATTTCATCAATTAAACGTATTACATTGAATGTGTGAGAGCCACAAACCAACCACTGAAATCTTTGATATTCCAAATCCACTAAATTAAATCGTTTCCTCCATTTTCTTCCAACTATGTCATCCTGAATCACATCTTTCTCGCTCGCAGTCGATGATTTACGTCTGGTTCACAAGGACGTGGTTGTAGCAACTCTTGACCCGTGACTTTGGTTCCGGGCGTTCTGGAACGCCTGCGGCAGATTCTAGGCCAACTCTGGGGTTGATATTCGGCATTCCAACGTACGTTTCACCATCGAATCTTTTTACTTGCAACTGTGTTGTTTGGTCGGGAGAAAAATTGCCCAAAGACAGTTGTTATTGGGATTTAATAAAAGATATTGGTAAACGTGACAAAAGAGATTTTCCTACTTTCGTGATAAATGTAGACTTCAATGATTATTTTTGGTTGAAGTTTTTCCTTCTTTTATTTGCAACTGAAATATATTAAAATTTCTAAGTTCATAAAAGACAATATGACGTAGATGGCTCAGTAGTATCGAGTCGACCTATGGATTTGATAACCGTGGTTCGATTCCCAATGACTACAAACTGATTTTACCTTAAAGAAAATAATTTTTTGTGTACCTACTTATTTATTTTATGTTTGACACTCGATTTCTGGGTTTCATGAAAGTTTTATCGGTTCATTAGCAACTAACAGTTCAATAAGTTTCAGAAAATCGCTATTCATATTGTTGCTAGATACAAAATTCTTTAATTAAAGAACTCTTTATTTTTTCCTTGCAACCCATCATATGTAAGGTAGCATCATGATTTGTATTAAACATTTAAATGTAATTATAGTTGTGGTAAATAAAACAAATATGTAAATTAATGCAATAAACCAGTGTAATTATTTCATATTAGTTAATATTATCTGTCTGCAAAATATGTGTCAAATGATCAGTTGAACAATCAATATGAACTCTCCACTAAATTCAAATGTTCTCAATTAGCACGCCTATTAAAATATCGTCCAATGGTATCTGGACGTCATTATAATAAATTCCGCGGTGTGTTCGTAACGCTAAGCTATAAAGTTGTGTGGAAAATCCAATTTGTAATATGAAATAACCGACGATGACGTACAAGTGCTGGAGATAATTTAATTAGTATTTGCTAATATAATTACATTAAGATTCTGATGTGAGTGTTACGTGCGCTGTGTAAGATTCTATGCGTTATTTTATAACTTATTCATGTATCTGCTACTTGATATTTGGATCATTCCAAGATATAATTTCTAATTTTATATAATTTTATTTGGTCACAATATACTATCCAAGTTCAAGTTTACGTATAAATAATATATTTCCATACTAAAAATTGCTGAATTTCATGTGGCAGTCTGCAACACAGTGTCGCCGAGTGGGTTGTATTCGATTTTCTTCATATGAAGAATTTTTGTTTTTATTTTCATGCTTCAAAGTATGCCTTACGTTAATATAGATTTTTTGCTGCTTTATAAAATATTTTGTGCTTTACAAGTTTTATATGTTTTTATTAAAATTTAATACAAGAATGTTTGCCAAAAGTATTTGGCAATAGATTCGAAAATAAAATATAAATATAACCTAAATTTAGATTTATTTATGATTTTATGATCCATGACACTCATTTCATCACGCCTTTTACTCATTACTGGGTGTGGTATTCTGCTCTAGCAGATCTCGGTAAGTGATATTCTAAGAGGGCTGAGTGAGTCGACTGTTACGCGTATAAAACAATTGTTAATGAGACGAACTAAATTAAAATCAAGACGAAATATAAAGCGATTTAATACACGATTAAATAAGACGATAAAATAAAACGAGCTTGATGCGAACTACTTGTAAATATAAAATATATATTTAAAACATAAAATAAAGTATAAATTATAAAAATACAAAAGTTATAATTATTATTGAAATTAAACAAATTTTCCGACAATGGAAACAACAACGACGTATGAATAAAACTATTATTTACTTAGTTACAAAGTACATGGCAAGACCTACATCTTGCTCATGAAGACGAGAGCCAAACTTGTCTCGGCAGAAGCCAATCTACCACTCTAACCGTTGTTGTATTCCATGGGATGTTCTGACAAAAGGGTAAGGGGTGGTATCGTCGCGTTGGTCGAGATAACTTTCCACATATGTGTTTACGTAAAAAATCCAGGCGGAGTGAGTTTCAAAAGTTAAATCTATCCGACTAACACTAAGCTAATAATTTACCCAGATATGTTATCACATCCCGTATAACCAGACGCGACAATTCAGAAAAGCTATAAACTTGATAAATAATGATCGAACATATGCACAAATAAATTTGATAAACAAAATATACTCTGTCAAGTCAACTTTGGAAAGATACTTAAGATAACGTTTAATTAGTCTGTATCTTTCGAAGCTGAGTTGATAGTGAAATATCATAATTTATAAACATAACCAAATTCTGAATTATCCGTTTTGTTACAATATATTTATACGCGTGAAGTGTGGTTGCTAGTCGTCAAATCATGAACCCAAAATTATGAGTGTAGGGAGAGCCATAGGGCTAGTTTTAACGTGGTGATAACTGTTTATCGACTGTAGGTATCGAACCCAGGTTCTCAAATCCACAGACCGATTTGATATCACTGAGCCACCTTCCCTATTGGTTAGAGCATATGACTGGAGTTCAAAGATTCCAGGTTCACATCTCGATAGTATCAGATTGTTTCTTTCTATAATAAAATTTGCTACATTTATAAATAAGAGAATATTTAGTAAGATATGCATTATTATCGCGTTCATACTTTAACTACATGTTATTTTAGAAAATTCTTTCGCTTTCGGCAATTTGTACTTTTTAATTTAATTTTACGGGTATCCAAACCTTTTTATGAGTAATATAACTTCAGTAAGTCGATAATTAAAAAAAAAATGTCCGATATTAAAAAACTCCCATCACGTTAGGAAATAATCTATTTTAAGCTGCTAACTTGCAAAAATTCATCAAAACCAAACGGGTATCTAACTCCAGCGTCATTTGTTTAACCTTAACCTCACTTTCCGACAATGGCACTGTAATATCACTTCATTAGACTTCACGAATAACGTACAATCGGGCATTACACCTTCGGGCTTTGGAATCCTAGTCAGTGTTGTATCCAAAATTTTCGTTTGGATATGTCGAAAGTTATCAGTAGCGTGCGGTGATATTTTTTGTTGAGGTTCCCTCACCATAACATTTTTGGATACCGTGATTTGACGGCTGGTAAACGTACTTTACGCGCATAAATATATTACTTACCGAGATCTACCACGGCAGAACCCAGAATGGGTAATATAAATAAATAAATATGTCATCACGCCTTCTACCCGTTACTGTTTTTCAAAAAACTTTTCCCGTGTGCACGGGGCAAAATATTTTATCTAAGCAAAGCGATGGAAAACCCCTAATACCCACTCCTTAAGTTTGTCTCTGTACTCAACGCATTCTACCATCCAATAACCTAGATTAACTGTCTAGCGCTTAAGTTCAATTAATTTATTCTACGAAGTATGTTCGTATGCCGCTGTTCATAGTTCCACGGCCCACTGCGAGTTTTACAGCGGTGGGCATAAGGTGTGAGCCATAACGGATATATTGCTTTCCTAACGCCGGTAAAATGAACATAAAGAGGTTGGGTAAACGCACGGCACCAGTTACTTGTGAATTATAAATCGGACCCTGTTTCTCTTCGTGTTGTGTAGGTTTCTTAATTTCTGGAATTATGTTAAGCGGTCTATTACCTCTGGTGATGAAATGATTCAATATTGAATGAGTTGATAGTTACCTGTTCATAGACTATTAAATTATATATATATATAAAATAAATATTTCAGACGACCACTTATGAAAGTAACCATAACAACATCATAAACTACTACGGAAAGTTGAACATAACATACACTGATATGTTAGTATAATGCACACTTCTAACATATCAGGTGAAGTTCCACTGACTGACAACAGATGGTGTTACGATGAAAGAAAATAATAAAATAAATGATTATTATTTAAATCGAAGTTATGGCAGATTTTTCAACACATTTGCACAGATAAATATGATTTTTAAATTTAATAATTACTTATTTACTAATATTTTAGCATTATTTAATATTTTGACATTACTGTTAGTACAGTTGGTATCACAATACCTAACCTCAAACGTCAAACGTCAATGCTTACCTAAAAAACGCATCAGCTGTCAAAGTGTAACAGCATTGCTCTTGTAAACTTCTTTTAGTAATATTTTGTGGTCGTCTGAAAAATAGTGTACATAACTCGTTCGAAAGTGTGATAACTGTGCTCGTGTACTTAAATCACTCGGCACTGCGCGCCTCGTTTTTCAATTTGTACACTTGTACGTTATCTTACACTTTCAATGCTTGTTATGTAATATACTATATCATCATGCCTTTTATACGTTACTGGATTATTTTTGTTCATTAGTGGGTTTTCAAAGTTATACCTACCAGTCTTTATTCTTTTTTTATTTACACAGACAAATTTATTCAGACATAATAATTTTCTGTTTGGTACAGAAGAGGGAACAATGACTATTTTCCTCGTTATTATTCTCTGCGGGATTTATACATGTCATTTTGTAGCAAAAATAACACATTTGATATACATATAAACCGGCCACGGTAATCGAGCGGCTAGCATAACAATTACATGACATTGTACGCCGTAGGTCGCGGGTTCGAATCCCGCCCAGGATATGGTCTTTGTGTTGTATTTGTAAAGATGTTAACAAAGTCTGGCTAAATTACACTATATGGAGTACATACATATAATACATTAGTCGTAGAGAAAGTACAACAATGATTTTGATACATGAAGTATATATATATATATATATATATGGGGTGGCTAGCTCAGTGGTATGAAGTCGGCCTGTGGATCCTGCGAACCCTGGTTCGATTCCCACAGGCGACAAACAATTTTCATAATTTTAAAAACTACCCCTGTGACTCCTCCACCACTAACATCTTTGGCGGCCGTGATTTGACAACTGGTAACCGCACTTCAAGCGCAAAATAATATCACTTACCGAGATCTGCTTCGGCAGAGTGCCACACTCGGTAATGGGTAGAAGGCGTGATGAGATATTTATTTTATTTTATTTAAGTATTAAAAATAATTTTGTCAATAATGACGTTTTTTTTTCTTTGAGATTTTATTTGAATAAATACAAATTGTACATATACAAATGAATGATGGTTGTGTTTGTTGTCTGACATTATATAAATAATATTAAATTCCGAGAAATGTCATAGCGTTCTTATCCTAAAACATTATGACTTTTTGCGTCGACAAAGGATTTGTAAAGAAATTGTGATAAAAGAATAAGCTTCTTTCATATTTTTACTTTTATACTTGAGCACAAAAGTATGAAAGCGAATGCTCATATTAAAGGATATATGACCTTGACGAAATTATTTGTAAATATTATCTATAAATAAGTAACATGACTACAATTTTTAATGTGGAACTCTGAATTTTGTTTACTGCAAGTTGGTAATTAAAATAAAGATACAATTAGCTACATGATTTACCATTATTATTTAAATTTCCAGTTTATCGTATTATATTACGAATATAATTAGACGGTATATATTGCTAAAATTAGTGAGGAAAATGGAGTATTTGAATTTCCATTAAACTCGAAAGTAAAACGTTATTTTCCCTTTGGTAATTGGGTGCGCTCTTGAACTGAACTTTTGACTGCGATTGCCCCCTGTTTTCTCATTAATTACGTGCTTGAACAGTTTGTCAAATTTACGAGGCGTAGATGCATACAAATCGTGATAAAAAGTTGTTGCGGCCAAACGATGAATTACTTTCTTCTAATTATTCCCCTTTGTTAAATAAAAATTACTCTGGTTCGGCCTATGGATTTGAGAATCCAAGTTCGGTTTCCACAGCCGACAAACAATTTGTACCCAATTAAAAACTACTCATTAACATCTTTGGGGTCAAGATTTGACGGCTGGTAACCGCACTTCACGCGCAAAATTATCACTTACCGAGATCTGCTACTACAATAATAATAATTTATTATGAGATATGTAAACTTGACAATCTCGGACGGAGGCGCGAAAACATTATTGTTCAACAAATATTTAATCATGTTTATATTGCTTTGTTATTTTGTGTTATTGTGGATGATGCTACTCAATAATTAAAAATCCAAATTAGTTGGGTACGTACAAAAGTACTCATTTCTGTGACGCATCAAAAGAATTGCGTCATTTTGCTTCATAAAATCAGTAACAGGTCGAGTTTTATTTCCACGGGTAGAGTAGAATAGCAACGTATCAGCGCAGGCTATACTCAGTTGCTTGTTAGTCTTTCTCACAACCGCCTTAGATCTTTTGAGAAGAATTCTGAAACCGGATGCGGTTGTTATAGGTTATTTCCTTCATATTTCTGCAGAACGCTTCGTTACAAAGACCAGGGACAAGTGCAGGAGGAATGAATAACGAACCTCTTCCTGTGAAAAATCAGGAAAAAAAACTTGCCCGTATATGTGGTCCTGAAATGTCAACACTTCCGAAATTGCTCCTTCTTGTTGCTTCCGTGCACCAAACGTCTCTTTTCTTATCAATTCTTATCGAATTTACCCTTGGTTTGTTTGCTGAGCATTTAAATGTTTAGATTTTTTGTCAACATATTTCATATATCACCGAATACATTTCATAAAAATTAAATATGGTTAAGGTTTCAATTTATTTTTATACTTGATTTGAACCATTATTTTAAATATTATGTAGTGTAGTGGAATAATTGTGCATTCAAACTGATTTTTCTGTTTACTTTTGTTTCTTTACCGCAAAAGTAAATTATTATCTTTCATTACGAAAAATCCAGTTAGTTACATTTATACTTAATTTAAACTAATTGTACAGTGAAATAATAAATATTTTAGTTTTATTTTTTATTTATTTATGATCACGCCATTTTCACCATGATTATATATGGTACTCTGTAGTATCAGATCTCGATAAATGATAGTAAAGAATGGGGTAGATATGGGCCTTCGAAGTTGAGATTTAAAAGAAGTCGAAAATCGCTGTAACTCGAAAATTCAAAGAAATATGAAGATGCGTTCAACGGCATTCGATTTGTTGCGGTTTGAGTGATATAGAACCATATTGTTAAAATTTTCAATTTTTGAACCGACTCAATCAAAAATTCACTTGGCGTTCATAACTTTAGCGTAACTTTTTGTATTATATTGAAATATAAACCGTGTGTCCCACGAAAATCTTGGCATAGGCAGTTAACATGTAAAATCAGTCTTTTGCCCGGCAAAAAATTATGGGACCAAATTTTATGTCACAATACTGTCAATATCCCTACATCTTATTTAATACAGATTATAATAATAATAATAATAATTACTTTATTGGCGAATCTTACATCTTAACCTTACATAATATAATATAATATTTATAACATTTACAAAAGGTATGATACAATAAATGAATTGAAGTATATGAAACAAGAAGAGTACAACATACAAAGCAAATACATATACATAAATAATAATATTAATTACACATGATGTATTTGAGATGGAAAAGGGATTTCAAGTAAGCAACAACTTTCCATGACGCAACAATTCTTTTACATTCTTATTAAAAGTACCTGGTCTTAGACAGATAAGTGAAGGTGGAATTTTATTCAGCACGATTGAAGCAATAAAAGAAAAAGTGCGTTTGAACAGAGCAGAATTAAATCTTGGGATATGATACTCAAGCCTATTTCGTAAATCAAAAGTGTGGTGTTGTTGAGAATGTATAGACAATTTACTGTAAAGATAAGTAGGAAATTTGTTCTGAACTACTCGATGTGTCAAACATGCAATATGCTGCAGTCTAGTCTGCTTCATATCCAACCAGCCGCTGCTCTTTCATGTACGGAGAGATATGGTCACGCCTTCTTAGACCGAAAATGAATCTAACACAGCAGTTTTGGACTTTTTGTATCCTATTGGCATCATATAAAGTGATATGCGGGCTATAAACTGTATCACAATAGTTAAAAATAGACAACACAAGACTGTTGAATAGAATCATAAGGTTGTGTTTGGAAAGAATGAACCTGTTCATTCAGATTTTTTAAGGCAAGATATGTTTTTTTTTTCAGAAGTGTTACCATAGTCAGAAAACCTTAGTTTATGATCTAAGAAAAGCCCCAAATTTGTTGCAGTATTAGATATGTTAATATTGCTGTTGTTGATTTTAACTGTAATGAGACCATTTGATTATAGTTCGTTACCAAATAACATGACCACAGATTTAGATTCATTCAAGTGCAAACAATGGCTGGTACTATATTGAATTAGAGCATCTAAGTCTGCATTCATGTTGTCGAGCGCATTTTTAGTTTCACTTGATTTAAATGAAAGATAAATTTGCGTGTCATCTGCATACATGTGAATTTTGCAAAATGTAATGCTCTTATCCAAGTCAAAAAGATAAATTGAGCCTTGAGGCACTCCTTTGGATAAAGGAGCATAATCAGAATTATTACCATCTATATGAACTATTTGTGAGCGATTGGTTAAGTAATTTCTTATATTTAAATTCAAAGCTACAATTATTAAAGCCAATGTAACGCAATTTAGCAAGAAGTTCGTGATTCAAAGTATCAAAAGCCTTACTGTAATCAAGAAGGACTAGAAGCACCATGCGATTTTTATCTAGTTCAGTAGCACTATCATCTGTTATATGTTGCAAAGCAGTAGTTGTGCTGAAATCTTGTCTGAAACCTGACTGAATATCTGGTAATATATTATCTACAATGATTTAGATATTGAATAATTTGGAAATGGACAACTTTTTCTAAAATTTTCGAAGCAGTGGGGAGCATACTGATAGGTCTTAAGTCATTAAAAGATACTGGCGTTTTTATTTTGGCGATTGGTTTAATAACAGCTTGCTTCCAGCTATCAGGTACTGTATTTTGTAGAATATCATATAAAGTAAAATAAAATCTGTGGAAAAGTCAAGTACTTTGTATTTATTTATTAGTTCATTTCCATATTAATTTTGTCGTTTCTGAAGATAATGAATTTACATCTTTATGCTATTCTGATTAGAGTGATGCACGTCTAATGTCCGAAATAAAAACTGTGCAAAAATTAAATCTCATAATCACTTATAACTAATTTTATATGCAGTTGTGAGTTCTGGTAGGCGCACTTGAGTTAACTAATTATATTTATTATCTATGTGTCAGCAGTATAATACTCATACCTACTGCCAATAGCATTGTATGCAATGTGAACGTGAACCAGCAGAGAGTGCTGATACTGTTGAAAATTTGACGACTTGACAATGTGAAATGTGTTTCTTTTGTTTGTTTTGCGTAAAACTGAACTTTTTCGCTGTTCAGTTGTAACATTACAAATTTCAACAATTAAAAGTCTTTATGTGCTATAATAAATTAGGTAGTCATAAATATAAATAATATATCGTTGTTTCAATATCTATCTTATAATTGAGCTTTCAAACTATCAAAAAATGGCGCGGATATCCATGCATGAAAAGTACATATCAGATGTCAAATTCAAATTCAGTTCTTTGTCTCTTACGAAATATTTGCTATTAACGTACCTTGCTTTCAACCCATTACTGGGTGTGGTACTCTGCCGAAGCAGATCTCCGTAAGTGATATATTTATGCACGTGAATCATGGCCTCCAAAGATGTTAGTGGTGGGGAAGCCAAAAGGGTAATTTAAATGTGATAATAATTGTTTGTCTGCTGTGGGAATCGAACGCGAGTTCGCAAATTTACAGTCCGACACGATACCACTTGTAGCAATTTAATACATTAATGGTCTTGCCTTTTTTTTACAGCAGTTTGCTGGAAAAGGGTGTAATAATTGTAATAATTGATACATCGCATATTTTTGCACATGTCATGTGGTTGGAAACCACAAAACGCCCCTATGTATGTCGAGGAGGGTGAACCGCAACTGAGTGTTCGCTAACGCGAATATTTTTCCCAATTTATTAACAATATAGAATGTTATTTTATATTTAAATTTAAATATATTGCTGCATATACATATTAATTACAAAATGATTAACTTTAATAAAAAATATTAACGGTGCAACTTTTTATGCACAGAAAAACAGAAGAACATACGTCGTCATGTCTCGTGCCAAAATATCCGCAATCATAAACCCTTGAAACGTTTTTTTAAATTATTTAATTAAATGATTATTTCAAGAGATAATATATTCCTTACTTATGTAACACCCTTTATAAAAAATACGTTAGACGAAAAAACTAATATATTAAGAAATGATTCTTTGTATTAATTCAATTTACTGGAGTTCGATTTATTTTAACTCTGAAAAGAAAATATTCAAATCAGTTTATAAGATCTACATTTGTTCTGCTGTTGCTTGTATATTTCTTTCTTTCTACTTCGTCGTCAGTTATCAATTTAAGGAGAAAAGTTCTTTCTGAATAGAGAAGAAGTTCGTATCATTTAACTAGAAAATGACCGGGTTAATTAAAACTATTTATGAAGAACGGTTTCGGCCAGATAAGCCGGAGCAACTGCTCTGAACGACGCTGCTGCCATCCAACGACGGCAGAAAGAAGCGCCTCCGCCATTGTTTACGTACTGCATATTTCTACGGCACAATGAGATAGCTAAATGGGTTTAGCATTGAAGTGCTTTTTAAATTTACATTATGCAGATAAATACTACGAACAAGTCAAGTGCATGGCGCTATATAAATCTTTCATAATTGTAAATTAATCTAGTTAAGTACTTCGTGTGGCCACCTTTTTTCCGCTTCAAATTTATCTCTTTGTCTTCTACAATTTCAGAGTTAATTATAATACAGTTTTTGAAAACTCATTTGGACGTCTTGTTTGCTTCATGGGTCAGTACAAATACATGAAATGAAGCTTAATTAATTGCTTGTCGTTTTTTTATAAAATTTAATATTTATTTTTATTAAATTCTTTTAAGGAAAGTATATAAGAAAAATGAAAGAATTACGTTCAAACTTTCATTAAAACCAGCGCGAGCAGGACCGTATTTAAGATTTTCTTATTAAAAAAGCAGGATGATGTTAGAAATTCATATCATTTATTACTATTCCAAAAGAATATTAGATAAATTTGAGTCTAAACAGTGAAAATTAGTACCACAAAAGTCAAAAGTAGTGTACGAAAAACAATACGTATTTATTATGTTGTCTGACATTAATTCATAAATCAGGATTTTGATTTATTTGAATAACTGTTGCTTGTCAACTTTATATGCCCTAGGGCTATAATAGCCAAATTACGCCTCTTTTGAGGACTAATAAACAAGTTTATGATGCCAAAATAAAATCAGAAAAAATATGGTGCACTATAATTAAAAAAAAAGTGGTATTGAAACACAAATCTTATACAAGAATATTGAATAATAGCTATATTTACTTTCGATTTATGTATTAAAAATAATTATTTTATTTTTTCTATATTCACATGACATATAATTTTTGTTTATATCGAATTGTCATTGATCTGTCAAATTCATAATCAATTGTTTCAAATATCAAAATAGTTATTTGTGTACCTATAGCAGAAAGTATTCTATTGCAGCATGCAGAGCTGGGCAAGCTACTTAAAAAAAGTAGCTAAGACAGCTATAAGCTATATTTTGTAAAATATAGCTAAGCTACAGCTAAAAGCTTTCGTTAAAGTAGCTATTAAATTTTAAAGCTACTTTTTTAAATTATTGTGAAATAATTAAATTTTCCATTGTCATATGATCAGTCTTTTGTTATAATGACTGTTAATTTACTATGATGTACATAAATATCAAAAATAGCAAATATCATCTGGCACCTACTGTGTATTTTTGCGTATTAGAGCCAGTTAGAACCGGCAACAAATAATTATTTTGTGTGGGTTTAGCTTGTACACATGCGTACTTTGTTGACCTTCTGTTTAAAAAGTAGCTTTAAGCTACAAAAAGTAGCTTTAAAAGTAGCTTCAGTTGTTATTTTTAAGCTAATAGAAAAAAAAGTAGCTAGCTACAAGCTACAACTATATTTTTTCAGTTAGCTAAGCTACAGCTACAGCTAAGGTAAATGTAGCTAAGCTACAAAATTAGCTAGCTACTGCCCAGCTCTGGCCGCATGTGCATTGAAATTGTTGATCGACGCGTAACCGAGAGTGTAACAAGGTGGTTTTGAGTTGGCTGTAGATTAGGGTGTCCGTTATTTTGGCAAAGTCGGAAATTTGATGATCTCACCCTCTAAAACTACTCATAATAAATTTTAAAAAATTGAGTCGAAATCCCAGATCTGTGAAATGACGTTAAAACGAGCCGCAAGAGGGCTCAATATTTGCACGTAGTTAAAAAGGGAAAATTGCTTTTTCCGATACTTTTATACATAACTTTTTATGATTTAAATCTAAAAATATTTCAAGATAACTGCCAGAAAGCTTATGAAATAAGATTTCAGGCAGACTAAAATTCAAGTTATGTGGATAAAAATCAACACCGTAGCGTCAATTTGAGTAATACGAAGTTTGAAGCATAAAAACGACAAAACGTTAACATAAGAATTACGATTAATATTTCAGATCTCACCCGTAAAATGTATTCAAAATGCTCAAAAAATAAGATCTCCAAAGTTTATATACAAAAAATTTAAAATTCATATTTGTTTCCTTAAGTTGATGTCGAAAGTCTACTGCAACGGGACTTTCTTTGCAAGAAACTAATTATTTAATATTTCTTGATAGACTTACCAGAGCAGCATACTGTGCTCATGGGAGAATGCTCCGGAGCTCATAAACAAATATAAATTTTAATTTTTTTGTATATTAACTTTGGAGATCTTGTTTTTTTGACCTTTTTGAATAAATTTTACTGGCGAGAACTGAAATATTAATCGAAATTCTTATATTTACGTTCTGAGAGCATTAAATTTCCGACTTTGCCAAAATAACGGACACCCTACTGTAGATATTTTGTTAGTTTGTTTTTCCTTTTTGTGCGATAAGATTCTAAGAAAAATCTTATCGTGGCAACGAATGTGTGTGGTCATCTGCAGTCTTCGGCCATGTGTTGCATCCCCAAAATACCACTCTTCACCCCTGCTTAAAAACTCAGCGTCTGTTTTTGAACTGCAGCATGTCAAGACAAGTTTGCTCCGTCGCCCGGTCAAGATGTGACCGACGTCGATTCTGATTTCGCGCTTTGCGCGTATTTAATAAGCATTTAATTATTCTTATATGTTTTTTGTTCTATTTCATTATAATTTAACTCGTATTATAGTAATTCACGTTAAATAAAGTTATATGTTTTATGGTGCGTTATTATTTAGTTAGTTAATAGTAACCGTGAAACGTTTTATTCAGAATCTAATAATTCGCGCTCGTGGTGTTCATACTCGTGTTACAAGAGCAACAACCATACGAGGGCAGCGAGGATACTTTCTGCTCGAGCTGCACACAATACTTTTTCTACAATTATTTAGAAGCACTTGAAAAAGAATTTAAAACAATTTTTCACAGTTTTTCTGTTTGGAAATTCGGGCGACAGTTTTTATGTATGCATGGATACGATGATACACTCTTACATTTCCGCTCAGCAAGCGTCAAATGTCAACTTTCTGCTTTCAACTGACAGTTAGAAAAGTCTATTTTCTGTTCGGTCGTAGAAAATGACATTTTAAATTTATGATAAATACCTGTATAATGTAAAAAGTAAAAATCTAAGGCTAAGATATAATTAAAATTAAAATAACCCCTAAGCCTTAAACAATATAAATATAAAATTTCTTTTCTAAATTTAAACATAGAAAAGAAATTTTTAATAACAGCACACTAAGTTCAACTAAAAGTAATAAACTTAAATTCATTTCCGTACCATACGATTTAGCATCTCGAGGTTTAAACAAAGTTTTTAATAATTTCGATATAAAAATAACTTATAAATCTAACAATACCCTTAAAACTTTATTAGGTAATCCGAAAGATAAAATCGAACCTCTTAATAAATCGGGAATTTACCAAATATCATGTAACGATTGCGATAAAGTGTATATTGGGCAAACTAAAAGACAAGTAACAACTAGATTTAAAGAGCATTTAAACTACGTTAAATACGGTAATCCTCAAAAATCGAGTGTCTCGGAACACATTTTTCATAATAATCACAACATCAACTCGGATAATTTAAAATTACTAAAATCAGTGAATAATATTAGACAATTAGACGGGTATGAAAGTATGAACATATTTAAAAATAAACACCGCCTGATTAATTCTGACATGGGTCCCATTCCTAACAGTAAATTGTTTGCTTTCTTAGGTAATTAGTTTTGTAAGTTGTCTCAAGCATCATGCTTATTGGCTCCTTAGACACGGCTTATTGCTCCGTTTTAGTATAAATTGGTATGTACCTGTTCGGCAATTTGGATTCTACCTGGACAACTGGCTTGGATCACAAGTTGTGTAATCTGGGAGTTTTCCATTGCTTTTGTCTACTAATGATGAGAACTTAGTTCTCGAAATACGTATTTAGATTTTTCTTTATATTGATTAAGGCTTAGGGGTTATTTTTATTTTAATTACCTATATAATGTTATGTAATCTTTTCTACTAACGTCTGTATCCTGCATTCACCATGAAAACAATCCACTGTCAAGTACACGCATTTAGTAATTGTTTTTGCGACACAAACATCACTCACAATATTGCAAGGATGACATGATGTTTGTAATGTATATTTGCAGCTTATACTCTGTACAGAATATCCTTGCTCTATAAATGGTATTCCTAACAACTCGTACTATAATAGGATTATTCAACAAGTACGAACTAGACTTCATTCAGCATTTCAGTGCTGCTGTGAACGTGTGTTGTCGAGTGTAGACACTGTTGACGGACATGGATGCCGGAGAATAGCATTGTGGCTAAGTTCGGATATGTGTAGGATATAGCCTGAAGTCAGCTCGGATAATATTTACACGTAGAATTTGACGGTATATTTAGTCATGAATTTGCCATGATTCATTGATGATTATAATTAATTTTATTTTTACTTTCCTCTATCTGTATAAAGTATAGTGATGGTGATTTTGTCGATATCGAGATTTTGATGACGTGTTAGACTCTACTGAATTAAAAATACTTAGTCCCAATTAAATGAACATTTTAGTTAGAATTTGATAATTAAAATTTATTAGAAATAATTTTTGAAAAAGCAATGAGCGTTCGCCGGGATTTGAACCCAGAACCTTTCATTCGCATGATGATTGCTCTAACCAATTGAGCTACAAACACTTGGCGAATACTCATGCTTTTTCGTGAAATCTTTAGTTGAAGAAATGTAAAGTGACATGGGTTGCGTCAATTCGTTACAAGTCAACAACCTAGTATGCGTTGGGTGAATTCCCTGGGTGAAATTATTATAAGAATTTGTTGATTGACAATTTGTCTGTTGGTAATTATTAGAAATAATGCCGGGATTTGAACCGAGTGTTTGTAGCTCAATTGGTTAGAGCAATCATCATGCGAGTGAAAGGTTCTGGGTTCAAATCCCGGCGAACGCTCATTGCTTTTTCAAAAATTATTTCTAATTATTACCAACAGACAAATTGTCAATCAACAAATTCTTATAATTAAAATTTATGTTTAAAGCAAGTAAATCAAATTTAAAATCAAAGTCATTTGTAATGATTTCATCAATATCGCCGCTGCATACTACATTTATTATCGTTTTAATTTTATTGGCAATAGGTAATGGAAGTAATTTTATTAGAAGAGAGTTATTTCTTTTTAGTTAGTTTTCTTTAAAGTTTATTCCATTAACTTGTACCTCTACTTCAATATATCCGAATCAGTGCATCTTCATTTTATCTATTTGAAATGGTTTCCAGGCACAATAAAAAGAAGAGAGTAACATTTATTTATTTATAACTCAGCGGATTAAAATACGAGGACACTGTCAAGTAAATTTCAGTTTTCTGACTTATGTAATATACTTTTCCTACAACTGAGCGATTTCTTTGTTATTACGTAACTATTATTGCCTTGCGTTTCTGTAAGCGATGAAACACTAGTGCGGAAAGTAATTTGTGTTTTACGCAACTGTCAATTGAAAGTTTAATTGAGAGCGATTTAAATTTCGCGCCGAGCGCGGAATTTCATATTTTAGCCACAGAGGCTTATGGAAGAAGATGCGGTGAGCCAGCGCTAGTAAATATGCAGTAGTATATTTTGACCTTTATAAACATATCCTTAAATTGCAGTATATCTAATTTGTACACAATTAATAAAAAGAACCAAACAAAGTAAAATATATCGATAAATGGTTTTATTTAAAGATTAAGTGAAATACATAATATTTATTGTTTGTGTATATTAATAACACGTTTACAGTTGCTTATATTGACATAATGTGAAGTGGAAACTTTTGTACTGTCTAAAGAAACATTTATTTCTGCCGTACCTGTTCATATTATTAACAGTCATATTATAGACAACAATTTCGAAGGTTTTAGAAATACCAGCAGCAGGTTGATTGTCACTGTGGAAAATAGATCCAACATAGCATGATCTGGGGCTTCAACTATCTTTGGAGGTGTATATGATAAAGAAGAATTACTCAGTTTAGTATTCCAATCTAGACGATTTTGAAGAAATTATCTAGAAATATTTTTAAATAACGTAGAACAATGTCCAAGCAATCAACAAACAAACCATAGCTACGCCGTTAAACATCGTTCTCGTGCAGTATCATTAAAAAAAATTAAATTTTGATAATATTTTTGTGATTTTTTAAATCGCACAGTTGTAGGAAAAATGTTGTTTATAACTACTAATTATGTTCTTTTAATTTTTATTTCTTTTCTGTAAGTAATTGTCGCTGATTACTGAAACACAGAACTGACATATTATAAAATTCAATAAGTAAAAGGAGAAAATGAACTTATTTAAGTTCCGTTATCAACATCAATGTCATTTTCTTTATTAACACATCTTTCAAGCTGTGTTATAACTTAATTAAATCTTGTTTTATTTTACACTTTTTAACTAAGAAGAAAAACATAACAATTCCTGAGTCGGATGTGGCTTTGATTAAAAACTCCATGATTAATGACCTTATGAAATTTTTCTCATAAAGGGTTCCGATTTTGACATCGCCGTGTTGTACTGACATCTGTGAACGCGCGACAAAGTTACCGTTGGCGTTCGGCGTCCCTCATGGAACTGATTCCGTCCTAATCCGAACGATTGATCAACGAGTTCGACGCATTAATTTTATGATGCGGGTTCTCGTTTTCGCGTTCGCACTCTCGTTTTGTTTAATTTTCTCTGATTTATTTTTTGTAACGTTAACTGACGAATATTTTGATGCTGATTGAATTTGTTTTGTCGAGTTTGAAATGTTTATGTGTGTAATCGTATCAAAGGATTCAACTTATAATTGATTTTTGATTTAATAATTGCATTGTTTATGACTTTGAGTTATTAATAATTAATTGGGTTCAAATTAAGTTATGCGGTAAATACTATTTGACGTTATAGCAACATTTAAATTTGGGATGAAAAGTTTTCATATATAATACGAGTATTACTATTTAGTTACTGTTGTATACTGTAAAATACTAGTGTAAGGGCCGCGGACCGTATAAAAGTATAAAATAAAATAAATAAATATAAATATATCATTACGCATTCTACCCATTTCTGGAGGGTAACAGAGGATAGGCAATAGATGAATCATGCCAGTTTTCATACCTTCTTTGTTTAAATTTCTATATTTATCTTTTGTATTACGAGGGCAGGGTGAAAAGTCCCTGAAAAATAAAACAGATGGCGCCACAATCGCAAATCTCATGTAACATTTGTGATGTACCATCTTTAACTAGAACGCATTAAAATTTTCAGACTGATATGTCATTCAGTTCTGTTTTGACACCCATCGAAAGCAAGCAACCTTGAAGATTTTTGAAAACATGGAAAAAGTGAATTTCGCGTCTTGATTAAACTTTATTTCTTGCGTGGAAAAAAACATTACGTAAATCAAAGCATCGCTTGTAAAACATTATGGGGACTCCTCACCATCGATTGGAAAGATTCACAAGTGGTTTACTGATTTTCGTTGTGGTAGTATGACCACAAAGGACACCGAACGTTCTGGTCGTCCAATTGAGGTTACAACGCCAGAAATCGTCGATAAAATCCATGGTATGATATTGGACGATCGGCGAGTTAAAGTGCACGAGGTTGCTGAGGCTATGAGCATCTCAACCGAACGGGTACGGAACATGTTGCATACATTTTTAAAAAGCTATCTGCCAGATGGGTGCCACATTTGCTCTCTGTTGACAACAAGCGCGACCGTGTGACAAGTTCAAAATTGCATGAATTGCGCTACGAATTGGTTCGTCATCCACCATATTCTCCAGATTTGGCACCCTGCGATTTTTATTTATTTCCAAACTTGAAGAAATTGCTCGATGGAAAGAGATTTGGTTCCAACGATGAGGTCATCGCTGAGACACCTATTTTGAACGATTGCCAAAATCTTATTATTTGGAAGGGATCGAAAAATTAGAAAAACGTTGGACGAAGTGTATCGAGCTACAAGGAGATTACGTTGAGAAATAAAATATGTTTTGACCAAAGAAATCATTTCTTGTTTCATTTTTCAGGGACTTTTCACCCTACCCTCGTAGCAATACTTTTTTAACTCCTTAATTTGCGTAATATTGAATTTACCATACAATTAATTTTTAGTAGTTTACGATATATTAAAATATCTGTTACCTAGCTATATTTTGATTTCGTTCAATTAACCTGTAGAAGTAAATAATCCAATATTACAATCCACCTCCCAGCTCGGTATGCAAATACACCCTACTCAGGCCTGAACCTCACTCTCAGTCCTCAGAGCGCTCAGACTCCATTACATCCCTCAAATAGGCCGTCCTCCCCGGTCCTCCATCAAGTTGCCTCTGCCAACCGAAAGATTTTACTTATGCGTCGCGGCACCAGACTTCATAGGAATTTCAAATCGACGGCGCGGCGCTGCACGGCGTAAATCTCATACGTGGCGGCGACGGCAGGGAGTGCAAGTCCCCGGACCCGACGGGAATTTAGCTCATTACACAGCGGCTCCTCCGGGATCCGGGATAGAGCCTGCGGAGGAACGGAAGCACTGAGAAGGGATTTTTTCTTTTCTTTCTTTATTTCTTTCGTTTTTTGGGTTTCGATTGGATGACTTGCTGAATTCTAATGTCTGGTTCCGATTATGATGATTTTGTCACGTACTAGAATTATAGTTTTTAGGGCTGCAAACTTTTCAAAATACTTGATTTTATATTTGTGTTTATTTTATGGAATTGGAAAATTCTGCAGTCGAACCCCTATAACTCGAATATCAAGAGACCACAAAATTTGTTCGTGGTTAGCTAAGTGGTATGAAGTCGGCCTGTGGATCATGAGAACCCTGGTTCGATTTCCACAGGAGACAAACAATTTTCATAATTAAAAAAAAAAACTACCCCTTTGGCTCCTCCACTACTAACATCTTTGGAGGCCGTGATTTGACGACTGATAACCGCACTTCACGCGCAAAATATATCACTTACCATGATCTGCTTCGGCAGAGTGCCACACCCAGTAATGGGTAGAAGGCGTGATGATATATTTATTTATTTATTTGTATAGAAATTTTTAGTTCACTAAAAAAAAAAGAACATAATTCTAAAACATACTAAAATGTGGCGGTGGCATTTTATCAACACTGTATAAGGAACATACTATATTCTGTGCTAATCAAAAATCAGTTCAAAAGTAGATTTCGTCGCCCTTGGGGATTTTCAAAATACTACGCAGATTGCAGATTACATGCGTTGTGCGCGGTGAAAACTTAGTGAATCTTGGGGACCGTATACGAAGAAAATATTGTGCAGAAGAGTTCATTTGGATTGTGAAAATTGAACTTCGAAAA
Source organism: Pterostichus madidus (assembly GCA_911728475.2). Taxonomy (NCBI): domain Eukaryota; kingdom Metazoa; phylum Arthropoda; class Insecta; order Coleoptera; family Carabidae; genus Pterostichus; species Pterostichus madidus. The sequence goes on along the minus strand of OU452309.1, from coordinate 18,704,983 downwards.
TACTATGTTATTAGGACATATTATTGATTTTGAATTACAGAGATTTTCGAGTTGGAGAGATAAAAATACATGGCAATTATACAAAATATACAGGGAACAACAGTCAACTTCGACTTACGGAAAATTTTGAGTTGTGAAGATACTACATATTAAAATTAGTCTCATTAAAATTATATTTAAATCTATTACAAACAATGCGACAAAAATAATCTGAAAATTGTAACCGACAAGTTTCCTACAATTGACGGAATTTAATAGTGTCTCATTTACCGGAATGAAATCATTACTGTAAGCATGGCAAATAAATCACAGTATAAAATTAATGTATGTGAATTTATCACATTGTTCTATAGTTTTACTCTCTTTTATATATGTGACAAATAATGCAGAATTACGAAGACATTTCCTCTATTATTTTCAATAACTTGCACGAAGTTATTATTGAACTTATACCATCTATAACAGTTTTCTTTTATACTAAAGTTTTGAACAACAATTATTTTTGACAAATGATTATTACAAGAATTTGTTTATTGACAAATTGTCTGTTGGTAATTATTAGAAATAATTTTTTGAAAAAGCAATGAGCGTTCGCCGGGATTTGAACCCAGAACCTTTCATTAGCATGATGACTGCTCTAACCAATTGAGCTACAAACACTCGGCGAATACTCATGCTTTTTCGTGCAATCTTAGTTGAAGAAATGTAAAGTGACATGGGTTGCGTCAATTCGTTACAAGTCAACAACCTAGTATGCGTTGGGTGTTTGTAGCTCAATTGGTTAGAGCAGTCATCATGCGAATGAAAGGTTCTGGGTTCAAATCCCGGCGAACGCTCATTGCTTTTTCAAAAAATTATTTCTAATAATTACCAACAGACAATTTGTCAATAAACAAATTCTTATAATAATTCACCCAGGGAATTCACCCAACGCATACTAGGTTGTTGACTTGTAACGAATTGACGCAACCCATGTCACTTTACATTTCTTCAACTAAAGATTGCACGAAAAAGCATGAGTATTCGCCGAGTGTTTGTAGCTCAATTGGTTAGAGCAGTCATCATGCGAATGAAAGGTTCTGGGTTCAAATCCCGGCGAACGCTCATTGCTTTTTCAAAAAATTATTTCTAACAAATGATTATTGTACGATTTGTTTTAGTTTGTTAAAGTATGCAATTTAATATTTTAATTACCTACTAATGTAAATAAGCTTATTGTGTTCATAATTTAATTGTATTGATTTTTCTTTCCCAGCCTGAACAGGAGAAAAAGGTTTCGTAATCATGATTATTCAATATTTTTAGATTTTTTTTTATATATTTGAAACTCTATAGCAGAGATGGGTTCTGTGAGTCCGGTCCTGTACTTTAATTGGTATTAAGTTCCTGTTGTAGGTTAAGATAGTTCTAGCGTGAATTTTTTTTTTGCAGATATGAATGAAACTCGACGCACGTAAACACGGGATAGTCATACGCATCCTGTTAAAATATGAAACACATTCACCGTCTGTGAACAAATATATTCGCATGTAAAGTTGCGTTCTTATACACGGGGCTTATGGCGATTGTCATTCAGAATCGCATGTATTTGGTTCGTGTACCTCTAAAAATTTGCAGTTTCATTTAAAAAGGTAATATGATGTTCTACAACTACCCACGTATATTGTATCAAAAGGAGACAGTTTTTATCGTTTAGTAATGGATATATAGCCACGAAAAGTCTAGCTTTTAACGAAAAACACCACACGGTTGTACAGTATTTTAAAATTCAGTAGACCAACAACCTATTAACAATTCATGATATTCAAATCATAATAGGTATAAAACACTTATTTTATTCTATTTTTTTTTTAGCGTCAGTTCGCCACTCGACCACCGATGTCGCTACCGTCACACTAGAACTACCTTAATAATAAATAAACATCAAACGAAAAAATAAAATTCGGTCCCCAGAGTTCGTATTAAAAAGTAGGCACGAGCGTACGAGTGGGTGCATGTAAATAACTTATGAAAATCGAATCAAAATACGTCCTAAATCAACAATAATTTGCTTATTACTTCATTAATGAATCAGTTTCAGCAAAACAAATCCCCATATGCAAATAATCAAAATCAAAACATCAAAAAACACCAAAATCCACAACCACACCGTTCAAATAACAACAAAAAATCCCAAGGCCCCTGAGTAACTCACCCCTCCTTTGATGCGTCCTCTCCTACCCTCATCATCATCGGCATAAATCATCAGCGTCCATCGGCAATGGCTGCATGATGTGTGCAACGCCACTAGCGCCGCGCCACAACGTGGTCAGCCCCGAAAGCACGGGTCGTTAGAGCAGTGAGTTATAGCGGTGGAGTTTATACCCCGCTGTCAACTTGCCGGGCTGCGTGAGCTCAGTAATCGGCCGATGTCGTCCATGTCGCCGATGTCAGCTTTGATCACGATGACACACATCAAAAGCTCGCTGGATGATTTTGTTATTGGTGATTTTGGACCAAATGGGATTTGACTGTACTATGCTCTCTGTGATTTTGTATTAGAAATGGAATATTTAATACCGGGACAGATCAAATATCTACTTTGCGAATGTTTTGATGAAAGGGATTTCGGTTTAGTACGATTTATAGATGTGAAATTTACGAAATGCTATTTTTTTTTCTTTAAATCGTGACTACCTAATTTAGGGTATTTTTAAATATATTTTTGGAATATTTGCAAAATGTAGACACATTCAATATTTTGCACTTTTTATTTATTTATGTTACTCTGTACAACAATGTGTGTGTGGGATAGCTAACTCAGTGGTATCAAGTCGGCCTGTGGATCCTGCGAACCTTGGTTCGATTCCCACAGGCGACAAACAATTTTCACCATTTAAAAAAACTAACATGTTTGGAGGCCGTGATTTGACGACTGGTAACCGCACTTCACGCGCAAAATATATCTCTTACCGAGATCTGCTTCAGCAGAGTGCCACACCCAGTAATGGGTAAAAGGCGTGATGATATATTTATTTATTTATTTTTAAAAAACTACCCCTATGACCCCCCACCACTAACATCTATGGGGGCCGTGATTTTACGGCTGGTAACCGCACTTCATGCGCAAAATATATCACTTACCGAGATCTGCTGCGGCAGAGTGCCACACCCAGCAATGGGTAGATGGTGTGATAATATATTTATTTTATTTTTTCATTTTACTCTGTACAATAGGAACTTAATCCCAATTACAGTACAGGGTCTGAAATCACCGCGTCGCAATACGGCAAGATCATATACAAGAGGTTCATTTTAAGTAGTGCAATATGACAATGCTATACTTTGATAATATACATTAAACTAAAATTTTCTCATAGGATTGAAACAGAGCTGGGCAAGCTACTTAAAAAAAGTAGCTAAGCTATACAGCTATAAGCTACATTTTGTAAAATATAGCTAAGCTACAGCTAAAAGCTTTCATTAAAGTAGCTGTTAAATTTTAAAGCTACTTTTTTCAATTATTGTGAATTCATTAAATTTGCCATTGTCATATGATAAATATAAAAAATCGCAAATGGACAAATGTACTGTTAATTTTTGATGCTATAATTTTTATTTATATGGGAATAAATTAACAATCACATTAACAGAAGATTCCTAAACAGTCAATGTTCTCTTCTTCTAACATTTAATACAAAACTTGGATAGGTTAAGAACAAGTGAAAAATAAAATATGTTAATAGATTTTAAACTATATAATAACTTGTTATGCTACAGTTATAGAAAACAATAAAGAAGGTACAATTCAAATACAAAACAAAAATAAATAGGTATATCAAAATGAACAGTGATAGCTTTAAGCTACAATTGAGCAGTGCTAGCTTTAAGCTACAAAAAGTTGCTTTGGGCTACAAAAAGTAGCTTTAAAAGTAGCTTCAGTTGTTATAACAATATTTTTAAGCTAATAGAAAAAAAACATAGTTCGCTACAAGCTACAGCTATATTTTTTCACATTTAGCTAAGCTACAGCTACAGCTAAGGTAAACGTAGCTAAGCTAGTAGCTAAGCTACAAAAGTAGCTAGCTACTGCCCAGCTCTGGTTTGAAATTACAATTGTTCTTTCATAACAAATATTTGTGTAAAATTTACTGTTCAGGAATTTAATATTTCCAATATGTTGTATATTGGTATTAGTTTTCACTTACGACAAAATTTCAGATCTATTCATATGATATTTGATATTAATTTATTATTCAGTGTAATTATGAATTATGGAATCCGATGCACACAGTTTTAATACATTCATGCGTGCATTTATAATACGTTGATACATCTAATAATTATAATATTTGCAAAATCAATATAATGGTTCGTGTATATGTTTGTTCATAACCTATTAATACAATATGATTTATAATATCATTTAATATCTACCTACTTAATCCACATTTACTAAATACTTACGTATATACTTACATAAATCTGAAAGCTTTTATGAACCTATAGCATAAACAAAGAAAAATTAAAAATGAATGTTTTAAAAATTGTAGATAGGCCTGTGGATTTGAAAACCTCGGTTCATTTCCCACAGCCGATAAATAATTTTCACCATATTAAACTACCCCTGTGGCTTTCCCTCCACTAACATCTTTGGGGGGCCGTGATTTAACGACTGGTAACCGCACTTCACGCGCATGAATATGTATATCACTTACCGAAATCTGCTACGGAAGAGTGCCATATCAAGTAATGGGTAAAAGCGTGATGATTACATTTATTTTTATGTTTATGCTAGCTATTACCCGCGAATTCGTTCGCGTGGTCTACAATTTAATGCGAGTACCCGGCATGCGTTGCATTGCAACTCAAAGAAAGAAGATGTTTGTGTTTATTGAAGTGCTTTTGGATACACAATATTTTTTTGTTTTCTTTGGGACGTACACAGCTGTCCATGTGAGAAGCATGGATTTTCCAAATTTAGTCCACATACTTGTAGCAATTATTCCTGTGCTTTGTTGATGGTCATTGGAAATGTAAGTCGTATCGGAAACTGCAAACGTTTGAATTCGAATGACATAGGACTGAAGCTTTATTATACCTATATGTTAAGATTGGTTCTCATCTATGCCTATACGAAATTTGAATCGAATCAGTGCAGTGTTTTTCAAGATAGCTAGCGGCCATTTTGTTTCAAGATGGCGGACTGAAGCTTTATTATACCTATATGTTAAGATTGGTTCTCATCTATGCCTATACCAAATTTAAATCGAATCAGTGCAGTACTTTTCAGGATAGCTAGCGGCCATTTTATTTCAAGATGGCGGACTGAAGCTTTATTATATTTATATGTTAAGATTGGTTCTCGTCTATGCCTATACCAAATTTGATTCGAATCGGTGCAGTACTTTTCAGGATAGCTAGTGGTCATTTTGTTTCAAGATCGGACTGGACTTGTGCTAAGTGCGCACAACAACTTACCAAAGTTGCATCGCAATCGGATGAATGATATAGGAACACATACAGGACAAATAAACAAACATTCAGTTTTATAGATTTAGATAGGTATAATACAGAGTTTTCAAAAGTGTTTCAGTTGGCAATACAATTTTGGGGATCTTTTAATACAACAGTCAACACAGCATCAGGTAAAGGCAGAAATACTATTTGACATGTCATGTTTATAATAAATATAAATATTTTGAGTGATAGAAATACTTTAGATTATGGCTGTGTGAGAAATGTTAAGAAATAAAAGGATGTGGATAACAGAAACAACGATTTTTTATGAATTTAAAATTTCAAATGTTACTGTTAACAACTAGAAATAAATTATGTATGAGTCTTACCAATTTCAAGTAGATTTTAATTTTTTTATAGCCAACTGGAACTCTTATTTCTGATCACTCTGCCATACCTGTGTTATTTTTCTTACGAGAAAACCTTGTCATTTGAAAACTGTATGAATAATAATTAACAAATTACAATATACACCTTCCTCGTAAAAACTTTAGGGACAAGGAATTGCCATTATTTGTACTCTAAACAAGCTACAAAAAACAACAAGGTACCCTTATTAAAGATTGCATAATTAAACGAACAATGGTGATTCATTTTGGCTAGCGTCATAATTGAGAAAACTTTGTTATTTTTCCAACGGAAAACAAAATTTACATATTCATAGAGAAAAGCTCGAGCACTGATAAATGATTTTTTCCCGGCGGAAAATCTGCATCAGGCAAATGTAACAGTTAACATAACTGTAGAAAATTTAAATGAGTAAATTAGCCCATGTGACCTGTTATCGTGGCTGTGTTCAAATAAAAGCCCGCATTAAACGACCTCGGCTTGATATACTAATTTAATTTAATTAAATTTTGTCGTCAGTTTTTGCTCAAAGTCATTATTCAAAGTATAGTAGAAACCGCAAGTTATTTACAAACTCTAAAACAGTAATTGGTATAGTTTAGTAAATTTGTTTGTTTTTAATTTAAGCTACAATAGTTATTTCCTAATTTAATCATCTATCTTTTAATAGTTATCTGAAGATTTACATGAGTAATATATTTCGACCAACAAAAATTAATTTTCAATAATAATAGCTGTATTCCATTTGCCACTTGGTTCACTAAAATCAGTTCAGATAAATTCGATAACATGACTAAATGAATTTAATTAAACAAACTAATGCACTTATTGAAGTGAATTACTTTAAAGTAAATTAGAATCAGTCATTTTAGTACTGGAAATAAAGGCAGCGAAGTGATCCAGCGAAATAAATAAATGATCTGGTTCAGTAAATGTAAGTTAGATCTGATCCAAATGGCAAATGGAATACGCCTAATATAACAAATAATTTGACAGATCTTTCGAAAACTTGTTGCCAGGCAATAGTCACGAAAGCCCGTAGGGCTTGTGTGGCTATTGCCAAATGGCAACAAGTTTGAGAAAAATACTGGAGAATTATTTTCAAATTTTTCGAAATCTCGAGTTATATTTAATTAGATTATTTTTTACTTAGCTGTTGAGATCAATTCATCCAACTTAAAAGATTTTTAATTGGGTCCATATCGATTGATTTCTTATTAATGTATTCTTGGAAGTCGTTTCCAAAATAAATTGGTGTATTTCTGTATCTGATATGAATCAAAATTGATTTTGTGACACATTTTACTTGACGCGTTGACAGTTTTAAATAATTATTTGACAACTACCTATCATTTGTCACAAATCAAAAAGCACCTAAAGATATTATTCCCGGGAATAATCACAAGAGTATAAAAATGACAGGATTGGTTAATACGCAGACACGTGTCATACAATGAAGAATTTCATTGATTTTGAGAAACGTCAAAAAATAATCAATGTTAATTAGTCGTATTTGTATGTGTATTTATATTTTAACAATTTATTTCGTAGCAATATAATAATATTTTGTTCAATTTTATACATTTTCTGGAGAGCAAATGTTTGTGAGAACGTATTAGTTGTCCAGAGGCCAATTCTCCTTAAATTGTTATTTATTTTTTCTACAGTCGTGTCGAAAAGTGCTGAAAGTATCTTTTAAAAACACTAATGCTGGGTTGCATGAAAGTTTTATCGGTTCATTAGCAACTAAAGCTACATTCACAAATCGAAATTAGTTTTTGTTTTATGTTTTCCATTTTTGTTTTAATAACCTTGTAGACATGTTATCTTATGCAGCCATTCACAAATCAGTATTTAGTTTTGGTTTTAACACAAAAGTTTGCAAACTCCAAACTTATGTTTTAGTTTTACGTTTTATACTTAGGAATAGACCAATAGGACGCAGCGTAGAATGATGTAGTGATATATACTTGTCTCTTTCTATCATCCTTCGCATTGACGATAACCTAAGTTTGTTTTTATTCGAGTGTCAAAATGAATGAAAATAAAAACAAGATTTTAATATCTACTTTCTTATTATGATAATATTTATCTTGCTCTTCCAAAAAATACGAAAGTAAACAAACAACAAATGACAGCATGTATAAATTAGCACATCTGACAGTTGCATTTACTGTATTACCGATCTTCTAAAATTTATGACAGATGTCACTACTAACTAAAATCGACAAAAGCAAAACTATTTGAGAATGGCACCTAAAAACACACTAAAACATAAAGCATAAAACAAAAACTAATTTCGATTTGTGAATGTAGCTTTACGGTTCAATAAATTTCAGAAAATTGCTATTGATACTGTTGCTACATAGGTAAACCGTTCTTTAAATAAAGAGCTCTTTATTATTTTACTGCAACCCAGCATCAGTGTAGCAAGAAATTGTTTATGATTTTGTTTCCAAGACAACCAGTCAGAAATAATAACTTGTTTAATTAATGTGAAATATAACAATAATTGACAGATGTCAAATATCGATACAAATATCGATTTTAAGAAATAAAAGTGTACTGTTATATTTCATATTTATTGAAAAAAAAGATGATTGTCTTGGAAACAACATTAAGAAGGATTTCTTGTCGCACTAATTGTACTTTCCATATTTCATTTGATATGTTGATTTTTCAACACGACCATTGGAAAAATAATTTTGTATGCATCTCAGCTGTGAAGGGTACTTTTCGTCCTTGTGTCATAATAACTATTGTGATAGGTGACTTTAGTGGTATCGAGTCGGTCTGTGGATTTGAGAACCCAGGTTCGATTCCCACAGCCCACAAACAATTTTCACTACATTTAAACTACCCCTGTGGCTTCCTCCTCACTAACATCTTTAGAGGCTGTGATTTGACGGCTGGTAACCGCACAGTAATAGGTACAAGGCGTGATGGTATATTTATTTTATATTTTTCTGAATTTAACCAAGCTCAGCCAGTAATAATTGTATTTTCCATTAGTTAACACTCAATAGATATAATAGATAAATATATATCACCATAATATATTCCTGAACGTAGCATTTACGCAAAAAGTCGAACCTCTCCGATAATATTTAAATCAACACGAACATACCAAGAGATTCTTTTTAATCGATAACATTGAAAAATTTCCATTTAAAGAGTACCACGCCTTCCGTTGCATATATTGAAATTCCACGAATCAGAAATGACACTGGCTGAATGAAAAATGAATCCCGAAATTCAATAAAGTGTTACCTTTCCGTTAAAATTCCTCGGCGCACATCATTTATCTAAATAAACCGAAACAGCGTTGCCAAGCGTTAGTAAGTGTTGCTAAGCATTAGTACGCGAGGATGTAGCGCTGGGTTCGAGGCTTCATGACAGTGCAGATATCAGAATGTTGGTGAACTGAAAAAAAATCGCTCCGAACGCATGTGTGTATCACTAGGTAGACGATAATTTCATGGCAACGCATGTTATATATGCGTAGGGCAAATCCACAGAATTCTGAATGAGCGATAGACCAGAGACGTCGCCGGATACATTTTATGGGGACATATTTATTGTTTGAAAGGATAAAGTTTGAATATTTTGTTTTCAAAATGTAAATAATTCTAGGCCATCATAATGCGCAATAAAAGCCTAATATTATTGATACTTTTATGATATTTTGTATAAATTATTAATATATAAACATGAAAGGAACATGGGGTGGCTAGCTCAGTGGTATGAAGTCGGCCTGTGGATCCTGAGAACCCTGGTTCGATTCCGACAGGCGACAAACAATTTTCATAATTTCAAAAGCTACCCCTGTGGCTCCTCCACCACTAACATCTTTGGAGACTGTGCTTTGACGACTGGTAATCGCACTTCACGCACAAAATATATCACTTACCGAGATCTGCTTCGGCAGTGTGTCACGCCTAGTAATGGGTAGAAGGCGTGATGATATATTTATTCATTTATTTTAAATGAAAATGGATTTGAGAATCTCGGTTCTATTCTAATAGTCGACAAACAATTTTCACCGCATTAAAACTACCCCTATGGTTCTCCTTACACTAACATCTTTGGGGGCCGTGATTTAACGACTGGTAACCGCACTTCACGCGCATAAATATGTATATCACTTACCGAGATCTGCAACAGCAGAGTATCACACCCAATAATGGGTTAAAGACGTGATGATATATTTATAGATATTTTTTTATTTATGATCGTTTTATAAAAAGTTTACGCCTTACGGTTTTTATAATTATTGCTGTAAATATAAGAATATTACATTTAAATTTTTGTTTACTAGAACCAAATTTGATACACTAATTTTATTTTAAAGTAAATTAGTTCCAGTTGAGCAGACAAAAAATATTAAATTTTATTTTTTCGCTTCACAATTGAATTAATTACATTAAAATTAAATTCTAAATATTGTAATTACATTCATTACATTTTTTTTAATAAATGCAAATTATTTTTGTCTTCTATATAAAGAATCGGCCAAGCTCGAAATAAGCAGAATAAATTCATAAAATTGCAAATTTCTTTTAACAAAGCAAAGTTAGGAACCTTTGTAAAAAACGAGGAAAAATTTGAAAAAAGGTAAATTGACGGACGCCACTGTATTCCCATCAGCTAGTGTTGACAGAATCCAATGGATGGCTGATCACGTCGATATTTAATACGAGAAACGTCACTATTATCTGTCTCCGTTTCGAATGCTTTTGATAAATTACCAAAATGAAATCAATCAAACGGTGATATTTATGTATTTAACCAGATATCCATTATGTGGTATGCGTTTATGTTTGAAATTGTTTGTTTTGTATTTTTTGCGAGTGCAAAGTTCATTTGTTAAAATGCATTTATTTTATTGTATTTTTATGGTTTTTTTTATCTATATTCGTGCCTCGCTGCATTACATTGCATTTTTATATTTCATTTAAATATACGTATGTTATAACATAAAATGGTCGCTAGATATAACTTCCATACATATAAGTTCATTCTATTGTATTTTTATATATAATTGTAAATGACTAAAAGTCAGGTGAATGTTAATTAAATTTGAAAAAATCAACTTGCCTCCGCCAGGATTTGAACCCGGACCTTCCACATGGGCCGCGAATGTCCTACCACTTAGACCACAGAGGTGTGTCTAAATGCTGGCACTGACAAGCGATTTTTTCTATGTGTCGATTGTTTGTATATAAATAATATAATATTAAAATATTTAATATTTGAAGTTTCGCTTCATTGTGTCATCCGTTCGTATCATGTGTACTGTCGAAGCAACCAATTTCGCGTTGTTGTGATATTTACAAACAATCGACACATAGAAAAAATCGCTTGTCAGTGCCAGCATTTAGACACACCTCTGTTGTCTAAGTGGTAGGACGTTCGCGGCCCATGTGGAAGGTCCGGGTTCAAATCCTGGCGGAGGCAAGTTGATTTTTTCAAATTTAATTACTATTGTATTTTTGTTCAAAATTAAATTTAATATAATGACACTCAAATCTCTCCATTATTTTCACAACAAAATTCTGTATTTCCTAAATTAAAAACGTTTTCATTGATTTGGGACCGAATATGTGGTCCAAGAAAAGGAAACGTGTGGCATTGTAGCGAATACTATTATTAGTTACTGCTGCATGTGTTTGATTATGACTCTATACGGTGTGTTATGAGACATATCGTCTTATAAAATAGTGTATTACATAACAAGCATCGAAAGTGTAAGATAACGTGCGAGTGTACAAATTGAAAAACGAGGCGCGCAGCGTCGAGTGATTTAAGTACACGAGCACAGTTATCACACTTTCGAGCGACTTATGTACACTACTTTTCAGACGACCACAAAATATTTCTAAAAAAAGTTTACAAGAGCAATGTTGTTACACTTTGACAGCAGATGCGTTTTTATAGATGAGCGTTGACGTTTGAGGTTAGGTATTGTGCAACTGTACTAACCATATTGTCAAAATATTAAATAATGCTAAAATATTAGTAAATAAATAAACAAATAAATATATCATCACGCCTTCTACCCATTACTGTGCGTGGCACTCTGCCGAAGCAGATCTCGGTAAGTGATATATTTTGCGCGTGAAGTGCGTTTATCAGTTGTCAAATCACGGCCCCCAAAGATGTTAGTGGTGGAGGAGCCACAGGGGTAGCTTATGAAATTATGTAAATTGTAAAAAAGTAATTATTAATTTTAAAAAATAAGATTTATATGTGCAAATGTGTTGAAAAATCTGCCAAAACTTCAATCTAAATAATAATACAAATTCTTTTTATTTATTTTATTATTTTCTTTCATCGTAACGCCATCTGTTGTCAATTAGTGGAACTTCACCTGATATGTTAGAAGTGTGCGTTATACTAACATATCAGTGTATGTTAGTTTCAACTTTCCGTAGTAGTTTATGATGTTGTTATGGTTACTTTCATACGTGGTCGTCTGAAAAAATATTTCAATTAAACAAAATCATATGAGAAAACATGTAATATTTTGATTACATTACAATGCATTGAAATTACTTTTATAACACTGTTTGTACATTTCTACAAGACATACGTTGTGACATCAGTTTTTATTATATCTTATTCATATAAGAGAGTTAGATTCAGATGATAATTTACCACGTAGGTATATGTGAGAACCAATAAAATCACGAATTTGTTTGAAAATGAACCAATGAAATGAACGCTATTTTGATACTTTTCCATTAGACGATGCTATTTTGATAATTTTTACAAGTGAAATTAATAAGTAATAATGCTTCCCTCTAATTAAATCTCCCTGGTTACTAATAAAATAAATGCAATTTAGTTACTCTTTTGGCCGTAGTCACGCTGTACTTGTTAATGAAGTATAAATTCAAAATATGAAAAAACAAATTAGTGAGAAGTTAGTCGTAACATTTTAAAATGTTTTAATTTATTTTTATTCCGGACTGTGTGCTGAAGTTAGTTAATTACTTAAAATTTGAGAAAGTTCTTCCTCGCGTATACATTTATTTAGTTACAGCAAATCAAAAAAAAAAACGCAACCACATCACATTTTAAAGCACGTTTATTACATTTCTTATTATACAAACAACTCCATTTGGAGGCCGTTGGGAAATAACCGTAAAATATAAGTGGCGCTAGAAGCGAGGTTAAGCTCTGCTGTACATTCAACGCGCACTGCCGGGTGCGTATAACACGCGCTATAATCCTGCGAAGCAACAACCAGAGTGTGTGCTTGCGAATTCTATTCGTGTTCAGCACAGTGAAATTAGATTCTTTTAGCGACGTACAAGATACATGATGATGATTTGCCAGAAAATATTTGAATATAACATTTTGTACTACATATTTCCATAAATATATCTTGTGGAACCACTTTATTTCTTGAAATAAATACCGATGAGTGAATGTCAGTATTTACGAAACATTAACTACAAGTAGCATACATTTGCAATTTCGAGATAATTTTAACAAATAATTAAATGAACGGAATTTCATTAATTTCAGGTTTCTAAAATAAAGCCACTGTATTATGGAAAAAGCTTTAGAATAAAAGTTAATCGGAATTATGTTATATTGGTAAAAACATTTATTTAATTGTTCTTATTTAAATTTTATGGATATACTGTGCATACTAATTATCAAATTTAAATTAAAATGAGATATCAAATTAAATTTTCTAAATAATCGGCAGCATTTAGAATAATTAATAATTTTATAATATGACGCTAATTTAAACATGTTAATTGGAAACCAGTAATAAAAATATATAATTTAATGGCAGTAACAATGATTTAATAAATTTGATGTAAAGTTTACTTTATATATTATATGGTCACAAAAAATCTATCGCAGCTAATACTGCGTAAGACGATTGTCATGTTTCACCTTAAAACTATTTTAAATGATGTCTAAAAACTCTTTTGTAAGCTGTAAAATTATATTCAAGTCAAAGTTTTCTTTTGAATTATAGCTCAAATAGGCAAGTAAATATGCGGCGAGTAAGATAAAATCGTTAATATGTATATATACCCATAATTGGGTGTGGCACTCTGCCGAAACAGATCTCGGTAAGTGATATATTTTGCGCGTAAAGTGTGCTTACCAGCCATCAAATTACGGTCCCCAAAGCTGTTAGTAGTGGAGGAGCCGCAAGGGTAATTTTAAAATGGTGAAAATTGTTTGTCATCTGTGGGAATCGAACCAGGGTTCTTAGGATCCACAGGCCGACTTGATATCACTGTTTATATAAATAAATAAAATATATATGTATACGAGCCCGTTCCCGCTTCAGTTGGCCTAAATCTAATTTTTTCGTTAAAAATTTAAATAATACTAAAAACCCAGATATCTTACATTTACTAAATTCTGCAATTAATTTTCAACATCTTTAACTAAATGTAACATTAAATATACCGTAAACACAAAATGTGTAGCAGTATAACTCTCTTTTTTTTTTCTTCACAAAAATTATATCAATACACAAATGAACTATCATGATTATTATCTTGTGGGCAGTTTGCCGGATGAAATTGAAGTTAATTATTATTTAAAACAAGCTTTATTATTATAGAGTTTTTTTAATAAAACAATTTTTTTTTTAGTTAAAACAGAAATGTTTACTTCCTCTTTCATTGGCTATCATTTCTAGATGTATGTATCGATTGACTTAAAATTTGATCTGTATATTAACAACATACAAGTATATGTCTCATTAAAACGAAAAAATAAAATTGGGCCAACTGAAGTGAGACCGGGGTCGTATATATGTCATCATGTCTTTTACCTATTACTATATTTATGCACGTGAAGTCCAGTTACCGACCGTCAAATCACGGCACCTAAATATGTTAGTGAAGGGGAAGCCATAGGGGTAATTTTTAATGTTGTGAAAATTGTTAATGTACGTTTTATTTACAAAATTTGTCCGAAGTATGTCATGTAAATTAATTATAACATAATCCTTTATGATGCCAACTACTATACGGTATATAATAAACTTATTATTCAAGTCTCATTAACTATAAAATCAATATGACTTCATTTGTTCTATGCAAGTGTAGAGTAGTTAACTGCATCCTGGTTTAAACTTGAACATACTGTCAAGAAGATTTCCGCTAACTTACATAAATGAAGTTTAACTCGTTAATGTCTAAGTAGTGCGCATTAGGTTGGCAAAGCGAGGGCCAACTTCCTCTTGCTTTTCTTCATCCCTCTACCACTCCATACCTCGGTCTTGGACAAGTAGCTCTCAACCTGTTTCAAATCCATGCCCTCTTTAATATTACAAGAAAAATATAACATCCACTTAACCTAGTTTCCGTAAAAGTACAATGAATAAAACATAAAATAGAGCTAGGTTAGGTAATAGCTATACCGGATATTTACTTTTTTCCGTTCGCTAAGGGGTTACACCATTGTAACAGTCGGAAAAAAGCGTTTTTTTGATATTTTTTTTATACAAGGAAAGGTTGTAAGAAAATACTATTAAAGTATGTTATTAGGCATATAATGAAGTATAAAATTTTTTTTTTTCATTTCAAATATTTCAAAAAGACGACGATCGAGCCATTCTCCCAAGTCATGTTGAATTTGAGTCGCTTCACGGCATGCAGTGTAGGTGGTGCAAATTTTAATTTGGAACAAAATAAAAAATATTTTCTTAATCTAGATGACTATAGCTAGTGAACTACGTACGGAATTTTAAAAATATTGATTTTTGTGTGATTGGCGAGTACTTGAAGTTGATTTGACGACTGGTAACCGCACTTCACGCGTAAAATATATCACTTACCGAGATCTGCTTCGGCAGAGTGCCACACCCAGTAATGGATAGAAGGCGTGATGATATATTTATTTTTATTTATTTTTGAAGTTAAATCTTAATTTTCGACCAAAAAAAGGGTCAATCATTTGTGTATAAAAATGTTAGAATTAACATATTGAAAATACGTGATTCACTTCAAAATATTGTTTTACTGATATGGTTAAAATTTCAAATGAAAATATTAAAAACCGTTCGAGTTATGCTGCATGCCGTTTTAAAAAATCGTGTTTCGTGAAAAACGCGTTTAAAGTTTTGATATGAGTTACAGACTTGAAAAATGGGAAATAATTACAGTTTAATTTTTTTACCACTAATCTGCAATCTCAGGACCATAAAGCTGCCCTTCCATGTTCAAATACTCTCTAGAATTTTTTGAAAAATTTACAGTGGTGTAACCCCTTAAACACGTACAGCCCAATTCTCAAAAGAATTTTGGCTCATCCGGAATTTTGGATTAGTCGAATTAAGCTAAACCTTATAAAAGTTTACATAAACTATATTATAATTTTATTACTATTTAGTTTTCGGAAAGTGATTTGCATTACCTTTTTAAAATCAGGTAAGAATAAGATTTTAAATAAAATAAATAAATATATCATCACGCCTTCTACCCATTACTGGGTGTGGCACTCTGCTAAAGCAGATCTCGGTAAGTGATATATTTTGCGCGTGAAGTGCGGTTACCAGTCGTCAAATCACGGCCCCCAAACATGTTAGTGGTGGAGGAGCCACAGGGATAGCTTTTTCAAATTATGAAAATTTGTCGCCTGTGGGAATCGAACCAGGGACCTCAGGATCCACAGACCGACTTCATACCACTGTGCTAGCCATCCCATAAATTTTATAATCCAAAATTCAAGATTAGCCAAAACTTTTTCGAGAATCGGGCCGATTGTTTTTACCGATTGGCGTACGGTAAACACCTAGTTTACGAACAATTATGAAATATCCTAAACTGTCAATTTCGGATGGAGGTGCGAAAATAATATTATCTACTATGACTATATTTATGTGTCCGATATAATTTGGTCTCATTGGTATAGTATATATATTTTTTGTATTATATTACGATTCTCTCTGACTTATGGTTTTTCGTTTGCGTATTATTAGAGCAGAGGAATAAAGGAATATGCGCTATCGAACACTGTCAATTATATCCTGTTATTGATTAGTTCTTGGGCTACCAAAGGAAATGAGCAATCACATTGAAATTACATCGGTTTATTGGATTTTGGTTTTCGTCCACTGATTGATAGTTAACCAATATAATCTAACGATTGGACAGGTAACGGACGCACGTTACTTTTTGATGGTTTCTTTCGAAACAGGTTTTCCAGTATTGTTTAAATTTACTGTACTTGTAGCAGTAAAATAAGTAGTAAAGTTTAAATTAGTCTTAGTTTTAGTAGATGCTATTCAAAATGGTTGAGGGGTTGTTGAAAAGTAGATAGATATATAAAGAAAATAGGTTTATATTATATGACATACTAAACATAGAACTAAAATATTTTTTCTACGACCAAGCAGAAAGTAGACATTTATAATTGTCAGTTGAGTGTAGAAAGTTACCACTTGCCACTCACTGTACGGTAATAAATATTTGCCGCTTACCGAGCGGTAAAGTAAAGCATTATTCACAATACGAAATTATTGGTTATGGTTAGAAGTTATAATTAGTATTTATAGTTAGCATTTGTATTGTATATATGGTCGTACACAATACCATAATTAAAGGTGTAGTTAGTGACATTGTCGGTAACGCAGAATACCGATTTTAATCGAATAAACACTAGTTTTGAAAGAGATGTCAGTTAAATCTACATATTTTTGACAATTGTAAAATGGGGAATTCAAGTGGTAGAGGTTATTAATATATATTTATTAAAATAAGTTCTTGATCGTACATCATATGTAATACAATATAAAATCATACCATAAATGATATCTTTATTGCTGAAATATGAAAGTTAAAGTTGAATAATTTAAAACGCTCATTGCAATTACGTAGTTGCATTAAGCCAATCACAGAGCTTTGTTTGAAACGTTTGTCGGTGCTCAATTTTACTGAGAGGAAGACGAAGAAGAAATAAGCATTCAGCATTCTACGATTCTACCAATGACGTATAATACTAGAAGAATTATGCCGTATTCAAGCCAATACAAACGCCGTTGTTACCCGTCTAGTTATGTTTTGTCTGAGGATTCTACTGACAACGACACACGATACGTGAAGTTACGTGTTATTTATCTCTGTCTTATCTGTCTTTAAACTAAGATGCAACTACGTCACATTCGTTTGTTTCGAAAGTTTAAATATTTTTATCATGCTTAATACAAGTTTAAAAAAAAAATAAAAATTTTGAGTATAATAATTTTATTACGTAGATTCATATATAAAAAATTCAAAAAAGTCTTGAAAGGCCCATTGTATTGTATTGCTGGTTATCACAGACGTAGTATCTAAAGATTAGTTATTTCGATATTTGTACCAATAAATAATCAAACCGAGTATAATTAAGAAACATATCTCTATCATGTAGCCTCAGTTCTTGCATTAGATTTTCCCAATCCCCTTAAAATGAGCGGTTACTATTTATTGGACGAATCCACCATTTCTTGTACTTGTTTGTTTATTTTTTTTAATTGAACGTATGTATGTCAGCACTACAGAAGTTAATAGTAATTTCTCTTTACAATTAATTATGTTTAACAAACAAAAGCATGGATTTCAAACGTCAAAATTCATTCACGTTTCTGATTGGTAGTTTAGACAAGATGGCGCTAACTACTAACTATCAGTTTGGATCTTGCAAACTCTTGCGTTAACTGAAATTAACGCTAGGCCGTATGAAGCTAATTTTGCTGTTGTGAACGCTAATGCGCTATTGCGCATGTCAGACTTTAGCGTTAACTATAAATGCTAACTATAACTACTAATTTTGTATTGTGAATGAGGCTTAAGAGTTTATATATATCATCATTTTCAACCAATTTCAAAACAAAGAAACTGTAAAAAATGATTTTTATTTTTTTTCAAGGGATTCTAAATGGTCGTAGAAAAAATATAATGTTCACGAGCAGAAAGCTTTAGCATGGTTTAGCAAGTTAACTGAAACACGAGAAATTCAATGCCGTTGAGCACAACTTCATATCTTGTTTAGTTCTTGACATACAGCCTCGGGAAAGTTGAAAAACGGAGGTGTTTAAATGTTTGGAAAGTTCAATACTTCCGGAGACTATACCTCAAAAACTAAACAAGATATGAAGATGCGCTCAACGGCATTGAATTCCCCGTGACCGAATTGACTTATTAGCAAACATTTAGTTTATGTAGCCCTTAGATTTTTACGATTTTCAAACACTTTGCTCTAAAACTCTTCCTCGTACGATTATTGTAACGAAAATTTACATGCTCATGTATTTTGACCCGCTGTATTCAGTGGTAAAATCCCCAAGTACATACGCCTTCTAGTTTTTAAGATATTGTACAAAAAATGTTTTATAAAAAAAAAATTTGGAAAATTTGGAAAATTTTAACTTTGCTGAAAACTTGTGTACAAGTTAATTGAAACACGAGAAATTCACAGCCGTTGAGCGCATCTTCATATCTTGTTTAGTTTTTGTGATATGGCCTCGGGAAAGTTGAACAATTGATGTGTAGAAATTATTGGAAAGTCCAATACTTCCGGAGGCTATATCTAAAAAACTCAAGACGATATGAAGATGCTTTCAACGGTATTGAATTTGCTCTAAAATTCTTTCTCGTAGGAATATTGTAACGAAAGTTTAATCAAAAGTTAATTGAATTTTACCCATTACTGGGTGTGGCACTCTGCCGAAGCAGATCTCGGTAAGTGATATATTTAAGCGCGTGAAGTGCGGTTACCAGCCGTCAAATCACGGCCCCCAAATATGTGAGTCACAGGGGTAATTTTAAATTGGTGAAAATGTGTTGTCGGCTGTGGGGATTGAACCAAGGTTCTTAGGATCCACAGGCTGAAATGGTACCACTGAGCCATTAGCGTTACTAATTGCCATAAGAAAATCCAGTGTATGACATACTAAGCTTTGCGATCATCGTATGTAAATAAATTACTACACGCTATGTTTATTTTTAATTATTTCATATATAAAATCAAATTAGTGTGGCTTAATAGGTGCTGAAAATGTAATTATTTAGGTCACTTGAAGGGAATTGTATTATTGCAGTAATCGAGGTCCAGGCGAGAGAAGCGTGCGACCAAACCAAGCGAAATTACGTAAGAAGCTATTACGGCTTGTAATTAGTGTAATGAAACTGTTGAGAGCCACTGTCCCTCGACCCTTCTTATCTGGACCGCTTTAACTATAAACTTTATCGCGAACTTCATTTAGAGTATGTTTATCAGGCCTAAGCCTTTATTAACCATGAATGTCTTATATACTAATCATTAGTTTCTTGTGCGCCTCGTTATGAACTATCCTATGCAAATTTGCAAATGTTACACTGTATACTGTAAATAGAGGAAGGACTGAGGAATATAATGATGATTACAACATAAAACAAAACAATATTTTTAAAGAAAAACGCTGTATTTTTATTGGATATACGAGTATATTAATAATATATTCTTATGATGTGCTAGAACTCAGAGGTGAGACGGGTGCGTATACTTCTCAAGTTAATATTTATAACCGAGTTTAAAACTATGCGATTTTTGCTCGATATCCAAGCGTGTATCCAGACTCCAGCGAATATAATTCATGACAAAGGCTTCTGATTATGTCAAGCATGAAACGTTACTTGAAAAGCTCTGGGCCTACGGCATTTGTAGAAATACACATCAATTGCTAAAATTGTAATTAACAGATCAAAAGCAAACTGTTATGATTAACAGGACAAAATTCGTTGATAATATCAAAAATTGTGTTTCATAATGATCTGTTTTATGTCCTTTATTATTTATATATATATATATATATATATATATATATATATATATATATATCCCTGTGGCACCTCCACCACTAACATGTTTGGGGGCCGTGATTTGACGACTGGTAACCGCACTTCATGCGCAAAATATATCACTTACCGAGATCTGC
Source organism: Pterostichus madidus (assembly GCA_911728475.2). Classification (NCBI taxonomy): domain Eukaryota; kingdom Metazoa; phylum Arthropoda; class Insecta; order Coleoptera; family Carabidae; genus Pterostichus; species Pterostichus madidus. Next base: position 18,684,198 of record OU452309.1, on the reverse strand, counting down.
TTTAGCAGAGTGCCACACCCAGTAATGGGTAGAAGGCGTGATATATTTATTTATTTATTTATATACGAAGTAATTGGACAATACGCGAAAGTGTGGATATAAATTATTAGATTTTTAAATAAATTGTAATATACCAAACATAATACTTATAAACATTATTTTCTTTACTACGCTTAATGTGTATGTTCTATGTACTGTTCTTGCTGTTTGAGTTTGTTGAAAATCAAATTTGTCTATTTAATTTTTTTTATGTGTTTTGAATTAAATACAATAAAACATTGCATTTTGCAATAATTAAAACTATGTATATATTTCTATTTTGTTCATCATGGTCACAGAAACACATTGTATTGAATTTATTTTTAAAATATTTTAACGCTAACGAACAAGTGAGTACATACCTTTGTGTATTCTTGCGATTTAATATTGCTTTTAATGTATTTTCTAATAACAATATTTATTTAGTTTGAAAATAGTTATCGTATTTCACTTAAAATTTTTGGAAATTAGATAATTAAATTTACGTATTTCATTTTTACTGTTTTTCTAATTAAATACAGTAATACAATATCAAAAAACGAGAAGGCATCCATGATAACAAACATTACAGAAATAGAGTTCTTTTACAATTGAAAAAGTTGAAATAATAGTATCATATTCAAGTTGGTTAAAAAAGCTTTTTCTTAGTGAAATTATTATTTCTCCAAATGAAAAATATATAGCATCACCTTCATAAATATGTTTTATCTCATACTCAAAAATAATCTTAGGTTAAATTTTATTCAGTGTTATTATGTGGTTGACGGGATACATAAATAGATATCAATAATACAACAAAATTTTGCTAATAATCATATAAAATCATAACTTTTCAACCGCTATTCACCACCTTAAACTTAAACACAGCGGCAAAGTGTTACGTACGAAGGCTTGGAGATCACCCTCTCACTGTTCTCCTCTTCATCGTGGTCATCGCCCCGGGGTTATAGCTCATTAATCTTCTCGGGCTTAACTTATAACTTAGACCGACACTAAGATGCTCCGGCGCCGCTAGTCGTCGAAACGTTCAAGAGTGTTGGTTGATGCTGGCGTTGTTCGGTTACGATGAGTTTCCGTCAAAAATTCATTTCTCGGAGCTTAGCGAAATTTATCCTTGTAATAATGATGAATTTAGTATGTGTATATAACATAAATTGCTGAATATTTTTCTGATATTAGTAACTTGATCAATTTACTTACAGAGTACAGAGTAATATAAATAAATAAATATAACTTATAATAAAATCAGCCAATGATATTTAAGAATGTATCCTAGTGACCACGTATAGATAAACGATTATACCCTTGACGTTAATATTTGCATAATGCAAACTAATATAAACTAGTGCTAAATTTGCAATATATTACATTATAAAAAGTAGAGTTATTTTAATTACGCCGTATTAAACAGCAAGCTTTGAAATTAAATAATTGTTAAATGTTGTCAGCAATTTCAAAATTTACAATACATTTATTATATACATTTAGGGTGGCCCTTATTTTGGGTAAGTTCGAATTTTGTTGGTCTCCACCCGAAATCTGGTTTAAAATCACAAAAAAGTAATAAATGAATTTTTTGAGATTTTAAAAATAAGTTTAACCCGTGCCTGTAGGCCACTTTCACTTTTGCCTTCAGCTCCCAAATCACATTAAAAATATGATAAAATAAAATAAAAATATGATAAAAATGTTATAATCAATATGAATATTATTCAAAAACACTCTAAAATAGATTATAAAACGAAATTGTTGTAAAATAATCAGTACTGTGAATCACTTTTTGCGTATTTAAAAAAACTCAATTTTCGTTAGTTTTTACCAACCCGTTTAGCAATAAACAGTCATATAAAATTATTGTTTATTGCAATCGATCGATTCGTTATCTCATCTAGTTTAATGCCCGCTTGGAATTGTGTCAAAATATTAAAAAACAAAAAAGTTATTGCATTTTAAATAAAGCTGAAGACAAAAGTGAAAGTGGCCTAGAGGCACGGGTTAAACTTATTTTAAAAATTTCAAAAAATTCATTTATTATTTTTTTCTGATTTTAAACCAGATTTCGGGTGGAGACCGACAAAATTCGAACTTACCCAAAATAAGGGCCACCCTAACATACATACATACATATCTTCACGCTATATCCCAACAAATGGGGTAGCACGAACCCTAAAATCACTCATAAAACATTCACTCATCACACTCATCAAACAATCAGCCCTCGTCAAACATTATCATCCAAACACACCACCCTCACTTCAACCACATTCATAGATCACTCCATATATAGACTTATACAAATTTGGCATTACACAAGATTACTCATATCATGTAAGAATACAATTTAATGGAATACCGTTTTTAAATTTTTAGTAATTATAAAATTAAACAACTTTTTCCAATTCAATTTGAACAATAGCGTAATCGTTGAAAGTTCCCGGGTTTGTTTTTCATTCACAGGCCATTAGCATTGAGTTGAAACAAAAGATGTAGATATTTGGTTGTCATGACCACAGATCAATCGAAAACTGTCAGACGGGCTCTATCTCGGATGATGTATGACGTCACGCCTCGCTGAGGACATCTGTGCCATTTTGACAAGAGTTGAACACTGTCTGAACTGCGCTAACTTCTGCTTCAAACCACTGCGAATCGCTCAACGTTGAATCTCTTCTTCGCACGAACTCTGGCAATGTTCTCAATCATTTTTAAAATGAAAAATTTTCGGGATATTTTGTGCTGATACTACGACAGGAAATATATTATACTTTTCTGATTTTTGAAACTTTCTCAACTAGCATGTTTAACATTTCATTTATTAAAATTTACTTTGATATATTTTCGATTACACTTTCATTCGATTTACAACTAGATAAAAAAATGAACACAATTTTAATGTTACTTGACATAGAGAACTATCAAAATTTAATCAAACGTAACCTAAACGATTCGTTGAACAGGTTAATGAATAAAATATTTTTCATTATTATTTAATTATGGGATGGCTAGCTCAGTGGTATGAAGTCGGCCTGTGGATCCTGAGGTCCCTGGTTCGATTCCCACAGGCGACAAATTTTCATAATTTGAAAAAGCTATCCCTGTGACTCCTCCACCACTAACATGTTTGGGGGCCGTGATTTGACGACTGGTAACCGCACTTCACGCGCAAGAATATCACTTACCGAGATCTGCTTCAGTAGAGTGCCACACCCAGTAATGGGTAGAAGGCGTGATGATATATTTATTTATTTATTTTATAAATTATTTAAACAAAAGTGATAAAGCTTTTTCTTTATATGTTTCATATGAAGAATATTTCTTAATATAGTAATTTGTAGAGCTAATGCGCGAAATGTTTGCTTATGGCACAGAGAGTAAACTTTCTCAAACAATTTATAATAGTTACTTATTATACAAGAGTTTTATTAGGTATATAAAACACGCAAGAAATGTTTAGATACGAGACCGAAGGTCGAGTGTTTAATTTTCTTAAATAAAAATAAATATTTCATCACGCCTTCTACCTATTACTGGGTGTGACACTCTGCCGAAGCAGATCTCGGTAAGTGATATATTTTGCGCGTGAAGTGCGGTTACCAGTCGTCAAATCACGGCCCCCAAACATGTTAGTGGTGGAGGAGCCACAGGGATAGCTTTTGGAATTATGAAAATTGTTTGTCGCCTGTGGGAATCGAACTTTTCTTAGGTGTTTTATATATCAATGAAACACAAGTGCAATTCAAAATTTTATCCACAACTCATAATTAAAGGTATCGAAGAAGATTAGTCGTAACGTTTAACGTTGATTCAGTAATATATAGTTTCTCAAAATACGGTAGATCATGAAGTGGTTGCTAAGTAACAAGTTGTTTACAGTTTTTTATGGAATATAAAACACTAGTGTTTTATGAGCCATATAATTCAACTGAAATCAGTGTAATTATGTCCTTATAATATATGAGTTGTGGATAAAATAATTTATAAACTTTGAACAACGAATAATATATAGTTCTACTAAATATTATCAATTGACGTAAAAATTAATACATCACTTATGAAGAGAAACAATAAATTAAAATGCACAAAAAGTAAATACAAATGTTATTTGAAAAAATGAACAGGAACTAGTAAAATGTGTATTCATCAGTCTTTATAGTACGAAGTAGTTATAGATTAGCGATAAAATAGTTTTATTGGTAAAATTTTTACGGGCAGAAAGCCAATCACAATTCTCGTGATATATTCATGTAGATAAACTGCTTAATATGCCGATTTTATTTCAAATCGAAACCAAATAAAGTTTTTTTCCTTTTTGCATAAAACTCGCATTAATTTGCAAGTATAATATTTGTTTTAAACATACAGTAGAATGTTACAAAAATATTATTGTACGATTATTATTCATTGGATGTAACACACTTGAAACTTTGGTTTAAATGAACCTGCAAGCCATCAAGTAAATTTTGTTTTCTTTATATTTCGTTTTATTTTGCTTGAGCTACAATTATGAACTTTTTAATTCATGAGTTTATACGCTCACAATATATTTCAACTTTTATTAAGGTCTTTATTCATGAATTAGATTCAAATATGCGTTGTAAAAGTATCCAAAGATTATTTATTTTAAATCAGTAATTTTCTATTCAATTTTGATGTATTCGTATGTATTTCGATATTAATTCGATGTCATATTCAATGTTGAAAAGAATTTTGTTTAATGACTTTGATTTGATTGAACTTTCTTGTACAAATGTCAACTTTCTGTTTTCAAGTGACAGCTGAAAAAGTCTCGGTCGTAGAAAAAACTTTTGCAATGATTTTCAATGTTTCGTTCATGTCTGTTAATATGCAACACGACTCACAATAATGCAGCATGGATAAACAAATAAAAATACTGGAAAACTGGAAGAATGTTCGGTAAAATATCAGATTCATAAATCCATGTTGCCGGAGTTCACCAGAACCAGAAGCAGCTCTGGTTGGATGGCTGGTTCTATACGCAGCGCTCGGCGGCGAACATAGAAAACTAAGTGGAGTAATATGTCAGTGCTATCATCATCACTGGGACATTATCACTGGCGAAATGCAATTTTTTGTGCAAAAAATTCGCCCTGACATTAACGTTGGAATATTTCACTGTACCAAAAATTTCAAGAATTATTTTCATTGTGTTGCGTTGGATTAAAGTATTCATTGAAAATGATTTTATGCGTAATTTTTTGGAAGTAATTATATTTTAAATAAATTTATATATTGTGAAAGGTATAATAATATTTATTAACGGGATAGCCTCAATGAACAACAATTCAATAATAAATAATACGTGTTTAAATATTTAATATAAAATCGACGATTTTCTTTAAATGATTTTAATTTCAAATTTATGGAAGGAGAAGAAAGAAGTTTTAAATTAAAAAGTTATTTACTCGTACTTTTAATACGAATTCATATACGTAAACATTTTTTTTTCTGTAGCGCAGTTTCAAGATATAATACGAATTATTATGATACAAAATATCTTCATAAAAATGTATATGAAAATGTTTTTTCCTGTATCGCGTTTACAAAGTGAATTTTGTACAACAGTTTTTGTCAAAAAGTTATTGAGTTGTCTAGTTGTAAACATGTCAAACATAAATGTTTTTTAACTTTTACTAGTATACTGTACTTTTTTTGACAACAGTTTGTATTTTAAAAAACTTTAAATAGTATATTATATTACAAGTGAGTGAAATATGTCATTATACGTAGGAAATGGTCTTGTTTACCTTTGGAGTTTAGATTTTAAAAGTTTTGTTAAATGGTACATTTAAAAATTACCCCTGTGGTTCCCCCATGACTAACATCTTTGGGGGCCGTGATTTGATGGCTGCCTCGGCAGAGTGCCACATCCAGTAATGGGTAAAAAGTCATTGAAACACAGATCCACTTCTTTTAAAATATCGTATTCATCATTGAAGTAAATAAATTGTAACAGGCTTATTATTAAATTGAGTGAAGTTCCGTGTTTGATTCCATAGACGTATTTAATAGACATACATAATTTATATAATGTGACGTGTAGAATATGTAGCAACCAGTCATACAATGTTACGAGACGTGACGTATGATATGACAAATAGAGGTTGAAATGGAGGGTTAATTGCAGGTAACTATTCGTATGTGTAATGTATTAAGTCTTAATCAAAACGGAAATTACATCAACAGGAACTCAATTTGCGTTGTTCTGACTAATTCTTCTTTTGCATAAATACACAATAACTCATAATTGTTTAAACTCTATTGAAGAAGCTGTTGGCACTAGGTAAAACATTGTAGAATAAATTCAAAATTGACCGGTTCGTTAGAACCTAGTACATATTTGTATTGATAATGGACAAATTGTTCGTCTAAAACATCTACATGCCTTCATAATATGTTACACTATTCAACAAGTCATATTCCAATGATTTTATGTACGTCTAACTCATAAATCATTCTACTATAAAAGTTAGTGTAACATTTCCTGCCTGTAAATAATACCGCAATACTTACTAAAATCCATCACGGAATAACAACCTATTTCCGATCATGATATCGCGATTGCTATAAAGCATAAACCCAAAATATTTCCGATATCCAACAGCTTGCTAGATTATCATAAACGCTGCCGATAACCAACGCTCACGCTATGTCGTTTACCGCCTGCCTCTGGGATAAGCGGCCGTCGAAATACGCCCGAAATGTGCTCTAAATTTCATAGTTCGCCATTCCAGCGTGGTTCAAGGATCGACGAAGGGTCAACCCTCAAATAATCTGTAAATTATGTATTGACAAATGTAAGACGATTGTATTTCTGAACACGAAGCAAGAGAGTTGAAGAGTCATGCCTCATTTTGTTTTAATAGCGCGTGGAAACGTGGCTTTGCATTAATCTAAGAGCAAGGCATTGAAAGGAAATCAGAATTGGAAATTGTCAGCACAGACACTGTACGTGTTGATAATGTTGATAAATAAGGTCTGCTTTGTTTGCGTAAATCGATGAAATTCTTTTTTTGTTCTTCATAAGAATTGTAAATTTTGATGACGATGGATCAAAGTGTAATTACTTCAAATGTTTTGTCTGAACTTCACTTTTCTTTGTGAAAGATAGATTATAGAAGCGCATAACAATTTTTGTATAGATTCTCTGGAGTATTAAGCTGACGTTTAAATTATTCTATGGTTTTCATATTTCAAAAATAATAATACTTTATTTAAAAAACATTGCGAAAAATCATGTTGAATAAATGAAATTCTACTGTTTTTTACCTGACAGAAGTCTCTATGGTTTTTGTTTGTTTTTTCGAGAATGACAGCTGTCCTTATAGTTTTTGTTTATTTTATCAGCCTGCCTGTAAATTCTACCGCAATACTTAATAAAATCCATCGTGGAATAAGAACCTGTTTCCTATTGCCAACTAAAATCTATTTCCGGTAAAAATCTATAAAATTGTATTTAGTCAAGATTTTTCTCATTTTTTTTCAAATAAAATATTTTTCCTACAACTGTGCGATTTCTTTGTTATTACGTAACTATTATTGCGTTGGTTACGTATGGAAAGTAGATAAATGCAGACCAAGTGCGTTTCTGTAAGTAAAGAAACACTAGTGCGGAAAATGCTTCGTTACGTAACTGATAAAAGAAAGTTGTTTTGAGAGCGATTTAAATTTCGCGCCGGGCGCGGAATTCATATTTTGGCCACAGGCGCTTATGGAAGAAGAAGATATAGTGAATCAGCGCTAGTAAATATGCAGTAGTATATTTTGACGTTTATAAACATAACCTTAAATTGCAGTATACCTAATCTGTAGACAACTAATAAAAAGAACCTAACAAAGTAAAATATATCGATAAATGTAAAGAGTAAGTAAAATACATAATATTTATTGTTTGTGTATGTTATTAACACAGTTATTACAGTTGCTTATATTGACATAATGTAAAGTAGAAACTTTTGTACTATCTAAAGAAACATTGATTTCTTTCGTACCTGTTCATATTATTAACAGTAATATTATTGAGAACAATTTCGGAGGCTTTAGAAGTACCAGCAGCAGGTTGATTGTCATTGTCGAAAATAGATGCAACATAGTATGATCCGGAGCTTCAATTATCTTTGGAGGTGTTTATGATAAAGAAGAATCGCTCACTGTAGTATTCCAATCTAGAGGATTTTGAGGAAATTATCTTTAAGTTAGTGAAATATTTTTAAATAACGTAGAACAATATGCAAGCAATCAACAAACAATATCATTAGAATTATATAAATTTTGATAATAATTAATGATTTTCTAAATCGCACAGTTGTAGGAAAAATGTTGTTTATAACATGTGACGAAAAAGGTTACGTGTACACGTAACAAACCTTTTCGGTACTTGTTATAAAAATAACTATTTTGTTAAGTTTGTATAGAGAAAAATACTCTTTCGAATGGAATCACAAAAAAATTATAGTATGCCATTAAAAAAATTGCCATCCTCTTCATTGTGAAAAAAGACTATCGATAAGAAATATCTGATTCCTTACTTATTTTACACCCTATATAATATAGAATAAATATGCTTATGCATAACGATATTTTTCATTACATTCAAATGCGTGCAATTAGATTAATAAGAAAAATAAAAATGAATAGACACGAAGTTGTTAATTGTTAACCCGACTTATAGATTCAACATTTTTAAAAAAGTAAGTACGAGGTAACATTATGCCAATACTCAAAATAATGTTTCTAAAAAGTTGCATGGGAGTTTTTGTTTCTGTATAAAAACACAAGGAGGCGTGGTGAGCACAAGAGGAAAAAATGTTTGTTTTCCGTTAGCTCTAATGGAATTACTTTCAAGTGAAGCTTGAAATCTGACTGGACGTTATTTCACGCTCTGAATACGAAACAGACACGTCATCTTGCTACAACACAGGGCAGCAGGCTAGAAGGCAGCTTTTGAATTCCGCGTCATCATATCTCTTTTGTACTTGCGAAGTTCGGTCGCGTTATAAATATAAACATGACTACAGAGAGATGTTTTGATATCCAGCTTACGTAAATAAAGATGAACGGCTCTGTCGTGGGTTCATCTCTTGTCTGAATGTGAGACAAATGTTTGGGGATGAATAATTTTGGGTTATGTGCAACTGGGGTAATGCCGAAGACTTTTGATGAAGTGCTTTTTAAGATTTTATGGAAAAATAACATTTGGAAAATGTAATATAACTTGTGCTATCCAGTGACAAATGTTTTGTGTTTTTATGCATATTTTATACTATCAAGAACACTTCTTTTCAAATAGTGTACAGTTGTAAAGAAACTTTATTAAATTTTTACTATATTGTATACTTCTAATACTGAACAATATTCTAAAATTCGTATTAATGATATAAGTGCACTATTAGTTAGTAGTTAGAATATTGTGTTATTTGATCTTTTCTAATCTTGTAGATTCGTTGTTAGTTTCGTTATTAGATTCGTTGTTAGGAGTAAACGTGAGTAATTTGAGATTTTTTATGCATACGTTATGTACGTTGAAGAAGAAAATGAATGGTAAGTGAAAAGGAATGATGTGATTGAAGGTTTGTTGTGTGATAATAATTTCGAGTGTATAAATGAATGAGTTTATATGGAGTGATCTTTGAAAGTGGTTGAAGTGAGGGTGGTATGTTTGGATGAAAATGTTTGACGATGACTGGTTGTTTGATGGGTGTGATGAGTGATTTTAGGGTTCGTGCTACCCCATTTGTTGGGATATAGCGTGAAGATATGTATGTATGTATGTATGTATTAATTGTTGCATACATGTTTATGATTTGAAACACTTTTTCTCATAAATTTTATTTCTATTTCTCATATTTATTGTACTTTACTCTAATTGTATGAACACATGTAAATATTGCATAACAATTGCCAATACCAACGTAATTTTCTATTAAAGTGTCAATTTTTTTCCCTTGAAGCTTTCCTCTAATATTAATAATAAAGTATATACCGTGTGTCCCATGTAAATGTTGGCATAGACAGTTAACAGGCAAAATCAGACTTTTGTAAATAAAACGTGTCCGGGAAAAAATTATGGGACCAAATTTTATATCACAATACTGCCACTATTACTACATCTTATTTATTACAGATAATTCCATTTTGATAGCGTAATTTAATGATATTAATAAAAATAATTCCTAATTTTTCGCCTACTTTTATTGCTACTTATATAAACTACTTGCAGTTTGTTTTAAATATTTTAATCTGTCATTATCATCATTAATATTTTAAAAATCGAGAATCATGTCAATATTATTAGAATGTATTAAGGGGGCGCAGTACAAGATAAATATGTGAGTACTTCGCTAGAAACTGTAATAAAAATTAAAATATTCATAATAACACTGACAGATTAAAATATTTAAAATAAATTGCAAGCACTTTGTGTAAAAAATTAGGAATTATTTCTATTAATATCATAAATTCCGCTATCAAAATTAAATAATCTGTGTTAAATAAGATGCAGGGATATTGGCAGTATTGTGATAAAAAACATTTACTTGGGACAAAGTTTTCTTTTGAAGTATAGCTCAAATAGGCAAGAAAGTATGCGGCGAGTAAGATAAAATCGTTAATATATAAATATATCATCACGCCTTCTACCCATTACTGGGTGTGGCACTCTGCCGAAGCATATATATATATATATATATATATATATATACCCATTTTCCCGCAGCACACTGTTAAAAATTTGCTGTTATTTATACAACTTTGATCTCTTGTATTTTGATTACCAATTAAAGGAATAGGGCCTACGTTTATATGACATTTTTTACCCAAATTAATGTCAGGAATACGATGTTTTTACACCAGCCCTGAAACACTCTGTATAACAAATGGCACAGATGCATCATTATATATTTGCTATCTTACTAATAATCCATTCTTAAAGCTAAACTAATTATCAACCCATTTCCCAGTGGCAATAATCTCAAAACAGCCCATAATACTCTACACTCCTCTTCTAAGAGTGGCGATAAAACCATCTCAACCTCGCGCAACATCCTGAGATCGTGCGTTCCTCGTGCCTAGAGCGCACTCTAGTTCCACCACTCTGCGTGCTTCACGCATTGCGTTGTTCCGTTGTTCTGCCTGCGGCGATTCCTCTTTAGCGATATTTAACTTTAAACCGTCGCGCACGCAGAGCGTTCCCGGCACGAGTTGGCTGAATCTCGGCGGCGGCGGCGGCGGCAGTTGGATTACGCGCACGGTCGCTTCAGATAACGGCGTACTTTACGAGGATTAAAGGAATACCGTTTCGCGGTTTAGGCTACCCTAACCAGACAAGGATTCTGCAAAAAACTACCGGTAATATACGCTATGGTACGTGATACTAGTTAACTGGTTAATGGTTTCAGGATACTACGGTTAGTTTACTGCCAACATTTTTAGAATGATATTGCAACTATAATAACAGCAAAATATTTCATGGTATAAAACGACGCTACAGAGTTGAAAAAACCCGGGTTTTTTTTTAAAAAAGCTCGACACATTGTGTTTTTTTAGTTTATTTGGGCATTATTGGGTTTTTCGTAACATTGACACATAAACTTTTTAATTAAAATTATTTAATTCTAGATTAATTTTGTATATAATGTTTAAAATGTATATTTATGGGGTGGTTTGCTCAGTGGTATGAAGTCGGCTTGTGGATCCTGAGAACCCTGGTTCGATTCCCACAGGCGACAAACAATTTTCATAATATCAAAAGCTACCCCTGTGGTTCCTCCACCACTAACATGTTTGGGGGGGGGCGTGATTTGACGACTGGTAACCGCACTTCACGCGCAAAATATATCACTTACCGAGATCTGCTTCGGCAGAGTGCCACACCCAGTAATGTGTAGAAGGCGTGATGATATATTTATTTATTTTATTTTAAACTGTATATTATATACTACTAAACATTAAAACAAAATTTATGTTGTAATATGTACGAGTAATATTTGCAAAAAAATGTATTTATTTTATTGTGAATTAAAAACATAATACACTGTATTATGTTATTGTCCTACTTATTTAATTTAAAACTACATTTTAAATTTGCCGGTAAAAAGATTGGAAATCAATCAGTTTTTGTAATACTAATATAATATAAGACAAATCATATTTGGTCTTAAATTAGTTTGATATTGACATTTGTCAAAGTAATGCAATGTGATACTACTATGTGATCTAATAATTAATAATTTAAGTTAAACGTTTTATTTTGTAAAGAGGTAATGTAAAATAAATAAAAGATATTTATGTTCCGAGATTTGACTCCATCTTAAAATTCACCCTGGGTGAATTTTTAACCATTCAATCAAATGGGTTTTTTAATGGGTTTATTTGGGGTTTTTTAGGTGGGTTTTATTAAAAAAAACCCCAAGTGAATTTTTCTGGGTGGGTAAAATATGAACAACCCTGCGACGCTATAATGGATGCTATTATCCCAACGGATAAAGATTACAACACGAGTGAGTAAAGCGAGCGAGGGTTGTAATCATCGGAGGGACTAATAGCCATTATAGCGAGTTGTATACTATACTTTGTCTACGAGATATTAAATCGGACCAGTTTCAAAATTATCAAGAACACAAACCTAATGCTGGGTTGTATAAAAGTTTTATCTATTAATACTGTTGGTAGTTAAACAATTCTTTAAGTAAAGAATTCTTTACTTTTTTTCACGCAACGCAGCATTAGTGTTCTATTTTAAAAGAGATTCTCGTACATATTGCTGTCATTTAGTTACTATAGAAATTGTAAATTCCATGTTTCACGTAATGGCACAATGGTAGCAAGTCGGCCTGTGGATCCAAAGAACCCTGGTTCGATCCCCACAGCCGACAAAATATATTTTAACCAATTTAAAATTACCCCTGTAGCTCCCCCACCACTATCATCTTTGGGGGCCGTGATTTAACGGCTGGTAACCGGACTTCACGCGCATAAATATATCACTTACCGAGATCTGCTGCGGCAGAGTGCCACACCCAGTAATGGGTAAAAGGCGTGATGATATATTTATTTTTTTTTATTTTATGTTTCACGTTAAATAAAACGCTTTGTGTAAATGAAGGTGTGTGTGTGTAATTAGATACAAATCTAACATAAAGAGTGAAGTAGGCGTATTACGCAGATATTGATTTACGCATTAATGTCGGGTACAGCCAGACCTTATAGTTGTACCCAACTATTACCTCAATTCCCTACCTATTTACCTATAACCAAACCAAACATGAAGCTATCCTAACATCCCTTAGCCCATTTCAGAAATCCCCCCTCGTGTGTTTCTATTCGAATCCACCGCTCCGTCCACACAACGTACAGCAAACACACGCATCGTAACCTCTAGCACACAATAGCGTACGTAATGTGTAAGTAGATGAAATGGTAAATTCCAAGGCCTTCCGCATTGTAATATGTTATTGTCGTAATGGCGGAGTGAACTGGCCGGATTGTTTATTTATGGGGATGCGAATGGCCAGCGAGCAGTGCTGCGAGCTGAACGCCGAGGATTTACTGGGTCATCGTTTGTGAACTAAACCAGCCACTAGATGTGACTCCCTTATGGCGAATAACGTAATACGTGCTACTACCTCGGATTTGTCTTTAGTGGAACGTAAATTATTTTCCAGTTGCTTTTTCATTGCGTTCCGTGTTGAAAAAGGATTTAAAAGTGTTCTCGTGAAATATTGCTGTTGATGTAATGTAGGTTAAGGTCTATTTAGAAATTGAGCTTTTTTAAGATATAAGTAAGCTCATTGAGGTAGTTTGTTCAAGACTGAAAATACTTGTAAATTAAAGAACGAACTTTCATAGAATTATTAGATAGCTCAGTGGTATCGAGTTGGCCTAAGAATTTGATAAACCGGGTTCGGTTTCCACTGCTGATAAACAAATTTCACCACATTTAAACTGCCCATGTGTCCTCCCCACACTCATCAATTGTAAAAGACGTGATGATATATTTACTTTTTTAATTACTATATTTATGCTGGGTTGCAAGAAAAAAATAAATAGCTTTTTACTTAAAGAATTGTTTATCTAGCAACAGTATCAGTAGCGATTTTCTAAAACTTATTGAACCCTGAACCGTCAGTTGCTAATGAACCGATAAAACTTTCATGCAACCCAGGGTACGACAAAGGGACCTTTGCATCTTTTCGGAACAGCAACAGATATTTATATTTTAAATCATTATCATCAATAGTTATCTGCGTAACGCAGGTCCTACAAGTCTTCTCAAACTTCTTCTTTTCATAGCCAGCCTCTTCATTTCATAACTTCTTCCTTCTTTCAGTTCATCTATCATCTTCTTCCTCCTCCTGCTTCTTTTACGTTCTCTCTCTACTGTCCTTTTTACGACGTTCTTCATTAGAATATCCCTTCTCAAACCCGACCACATTCTCTTCCTTTTCAAAGTAGTCTCATACAATGTCCTTTTTTCTCCTATTCTTAACACTTGTTCGTTGCTAACTCTATCAGACCACTTAAGACTATTAATTTTCTAATAACATTGCAAGCGGAATTAAATAATAAAAATTTACAAATAACTTATTGTAACTAAAACCTTCATTAATGATTATTTTATAATTTAATTTATAGTACAATAAAAACATTGTTTGATGGCCTCGGTAGTTTTTTTATAACGAGCCGCCACTGTGTCGGCTTCAGATGAACTTCCCTAGAATCGAAATTTACTTATATGTAGCATCTTAAGAAAATAATGTTCTAAGTTATATTCCAGTCTGCCGACGTCGAACAAATATTTTATTAGGAAATTGAATTTCTGTTTTCAAATCTATCAGGATGTTTGAAAAGGAAATAGTATAAAAACATATTCTACAACGCTGACACAAATGATATTATTACTTAATATTACTTACGTAAATATTTTTAAATACTTTAACTTAACAGAATCATTGTTGCAAACATAATTAAATTCATAAACGATAAAACTTCAGCATAATAAATACATACCACATAAATTTCAAGCTTCAGAATATCTGGATTCAAACATATTTTATATAGAGCTGCAAATCATGCAATTAGGTCAAATATATTCACATTTCCCTACGATACCAAACATATACATTTCACGTAATCAATCGCTTACTACCTACCAATTCTGCTTATACAGTAATTCGTTTTAAAAACACCATCAAATCGCTCGACCTCTCGTAGTGGCTTCAACGCAGCCGCATGTATCCAATGTCTAAACATACGCATGCGCATTACCCATATGTGAATGGTTAATTTATGTATCGCTACAACGCTGAATTTCAACATTGCTCATTATTTTTTATGGCTGCTTTCGCCATATTTTATCTAAGCCTGTTTTTCATTTGTTTCCAGTCATGTAAATTTTCTGTTATTTTTAACTTGTTTGTGAAATTTTTTTACATAAATAATCGTGCTTCCATAAAATGTGTACAGTTACTCGTGTTGTTTATTTTATCTGTATGCTATTGGATCATTAATATTTTGTACGCAAAGGGAAAAATTTGCGCTTTTGCAAAAACTGCACCGGGGAATTCACATAATGGTATGTTTATAAACACAGAAATTAGTTGAATTAATATAGAGGAAACTAATACACCGTGTTTTCACGCGATGTAATATCTGATCTAGTTCAGATGATAGCTATATTCCAAGCTGTATTTCATTTGCCACTTAGTTCACTTAAATAGTTCGGATAAATTAGACTAAATGACCTGAATTAAGCAAACTGATTCACTTTTTGAGGTGAATTACCTCAAATTAAATTCGAATAAGTAATTCTAGTAACGAAAATAAAGTCAGTGAAGTAATACAGTGAAATAAATAAATGATCTGGATCAGTAAATGTAAGTTATATCTGATTCATATGGCAAATGGAATGCACCTCCAGTTGCCACTTGGTTCAGTTAAATTAGACAACATGACTAAATTAACTGAATTAAGAAAACCGATATACTTATTTCAAAAGCTACCCCTGTGGCTCCTCCACCACTAACATATTTGGGGGCCGTGATTTGACGACTGGTAACCGCACTCCACGCGCAAAATATATCACTTACCGAGATCTGCTTCGGCAGAGTGCCACACCCAGTAATGGGTAGAAGGCGTGATGATATATTTATTTATTTTATTTATATACTTATTGGGGTGTGTTACTTTAAAGTAAATTAGGATTAGTAATTCTAATATTGGAAATAAAGTCAGCGACGTAATCCAGCGAAATAAATAAGTGATCTGGTTCAGTAAATGTAAGTTAGATCTGATCCAAATGGCAAATGGAATGCGATTAATTCTTCATTATTTTAATATAGACAATTTAACCGTTACATTTTTTAGGTGCTTCTTGAGAGCTTAACATTAATATAATAACTTATGGAAACTTATTTCTGCAACAAAAATAAAAATTGCGTTACGGTAGGAATGTTCGAAAGTTATTATGTAGTTCGTGTATACTAAAGCAGTTCCTTGTTATCGTATAATTCCTTATTATTTATTTTCTTGGCGGAACATATTTCAATTCGGATTTAGTTTTAATTAGGGTTTTAGGCCCAAGGGTCTAATGGTTATCTGATTGCAGTTAAAAGTAAAGTTTAATTTTAGGGATTTTCGTGAACGTAAATGGAACCTTGATTAAGTTAAAATGATTATTTTTAAATTACACAAGTGGAACATACCATAATTTTTGAAATTGAATATTTTAAAACAACTTTGTTTTAGTTAATTTATTGGATAAAAAAAGGTTTCTTTTAAAAAATTTAAAAAGTTTATAAGTATAATTTGTTTTTTATTATGATTTGCTTTAATGAAATTTTAATAGCAGCTTCAAATCCTCAGGTAATGTTTCAGTTTTACAATAAAGGAATTTTAGAAAAGCCAGCGGTAAATGTAAAAATAATATTTTTTCTTTATACTGTTCGCCAACTTCCGAAACTTTTATAAAACTTGCCAGTATTCCGCACTGCGTTAACTTTCAACCTTTGGAAGAAACTTGACTATAACGTCTCTAGAAAACTTTATGATTTATATCTTGCTTTATTTCGAAATTAGCCAAAGAACTAACGAACTTATTTGTCACAATATAGTTTTACTAATTTCAATTAAAATACACAATTCTTTTATGTATTTGTTTACACAGCAAAACTTTTAATTCAGACTTTTTTTGTTCTCGAATAAATAACACAAGTTCTGTTCTCGTTGATTTCGATTCTGAAACTCGCAGCGAAACGCCACTACAATAAACATAACTTCAAGCGCTTTCGTATAATGGTCGACCAATTTGCTACATAACCTCAAAAGCTTCTGTTGAAACTCGCCTTTTTTTCCTTTCAGTGGCGTTCATATATAAATATAAAATACATATTACTCTTATACCAGGTGGTGAATTGATTTATGCAATAAGGAAAACACAATGTTAATTGTTTTCATATAGCGATATGTCGTTCCCTATTGATATTAGAGCACTTTTCTAAATTTCTTCTATAGTATGCTATTAATTTTACGTGATTTTATAAATTAGTAATAATAAACAAAAATTTATAACGTTTTGTGTATTTAATAATACAAAAATATTAATTAATATTTCGTAATATATTCATATTATAAATAGTGCGGGATTTAAAACTGCATTAATGATATTATGTCACAACGCAATTTTTTGAAAAATTAAAACTAAAGTATACTATGTGGGCCAATTCCCCTACCCCACTACTTCAGGTGTTGGCTTTATAACAACATGTAGCTGAGTATAGAGAATTTCTGGTCTATTTTAGACGGTCGAAGCTGTAACCTTCTATCACACTAATGTAAACTTATTAATTAAAATATTATTACTTAACTATTATTGCTTTGGTTACGTATGGTAAGTAGACAAATGCAGACCAAGTGCGTTTCTGTAAGCAAAGAATCACTCGTGCGGAAAGTACTTTGTTACGCAACTGTCAAAAGAAAGTTGTATTGAGAGCGATTTAAATTTCGCGCCGAGCGCGGAAATCATATTTTGGCCACAGACGCTTATGGAAGAAGAAGATGCGGTGAGGCAGCGCAAGTAAATATGCAGTAGTATATTTTGACGTTTATAAACATAACCTTAAATTGCAGTATATCTGTACACAATTAATAAAAAGAACCGAACAAAGTAAAATATATCGATAAATGGTTTTATTTTAAGAGTAAGTGAAATACATAATATTTATTGTTTGTGTATATTATTAACACAATTGTTATAGTTGTTTATATTGACATAATGTGAAGTGGAAACTTTTGTACTGTCTAAAGAAACATTGATTTCTTCCGAACCTGTTCATATTATTAACAGCAATATTATTAACAACAATTTCGGAGGTTTTAGAAGTACCAGCAGCAGATTGATTGTCATTGTCGAAAATAGATCCAACATAGCATGATCTGGGGCTTCAATTATCTTTGGAGGTGTTTATGATAAAGAAAAATCACTCACTGTAGTATTCCAATCTAGACGATTTTGAAGAAGTTATCTTGAAATTAATGAAATATTTTTAAATAACGTAGAACAATGTGCAAGCAATCAACAAACAAACCATAGCAACGCCGTTAAACATCGTTCTCGTGTAATACCATTAAAATTTTAAGTTTTGATAATATTTTAGTGATTTTCTAAATCGCACAGTTGTAGGAACAATGTTGTTTATAACACGTGCCGAAAAAGGTTACGTGCTCGTGCAGATTTCCGCACTCGGCAGTCCTCGTGCGTTAAATTCTACACTTGCACGTAACAAGCCTTTTCGGCACTTGTTATGAAAATAACTATAAAATGAAATTGCAACATAGGTAATTAAATGATTATAAGTATTTATTATTATAAAGAGAAAAAAACAGATAATTATTAATCTTCTGATTTTGTAATTTTTTTAAACATGACAATGGTTCCTACGTAAAACAAAATCAAGAACTTTTGATTAGTTGGTACGTGTATATCGTACCCAGGTGTGATTTATTTCCAGAAGAAGTTACATGAAAGATTGATTTTGAAACATCTATAGTCTTACCAATAAAACCAACACGTTTTGAAATTGAGTCTTACAAGGCAAAACCAAAACAAAACCACCGCGCCACTGACATCTTCGGCAGCTTTCTGTAGTGTCACATCGAGAGGTGCTTGACAGTTGTCCACATCTCTCCTCCACTGCGGTCAGAACTGAGCCACGGAAGACACATTGGCTCCTTTATATTGTCACTGTAACCATTTACAAGAGGTTCGACCATAGCACATGTATGAAGGGTGGTGGCGTCTAGTAGTCTCTTTCCAACGGAAGTGACGTCGTCTCGAGTACGGTTTCCGGTCGTAAAACAGCCGCATGAGATTTACCAGCACTTTGAGACAAAGGATACCCGGGAATTATTTACACTAGTTGGGAATATATTTTAGTGAGAAAATATTTTGTGCCATCGGATTTCCTCTCTAATTTATGAAGGTGATTAATATATAAATTTGGCGCAATACTATATGTATGTACACTGAATTAAGCATTACTGATACACTATCTGTTAATTACTTAATTTAAAAATACGCAATTTGCTAAAATTCTTCAAATAAGCAATATTGTAGTTAAGGGGTTACACCACTGTAACAGTTGGGAAAAAGCGTTTTTTTTACATTTTTTTTTATATATACAAGGAATGGTGGTAAGAAAATACTATTAAAGTATGTTATTAGGCATATACTGTAGTATAAAAAAAAATTTTTTTCATTACAAATATTTCAAAATGGCGGCGTCCGAGCCATTCTCCCAAGTCATGTTGAATTTGAGGCGTTCCACGGCATGCAGTGTAGGTGGTGCAAATTTTAATTTTGAACAAAATAAAAAATATTCTCTTAATCTACATGACTATAGCTAGTGAACTACGTACGGAATTTCAAAAATATTGATTTTTGTGTGATTGGCGAGTACTTGAAGTTAAATCTCGATTTTCGACTTAAAAAAGGGTCAATCATTTGTTTACAAAAAATGTTAGAATTAACATATCGAAAATCCCGTACGTGTTTCACTTCAAAATATTGTTTTAAAGATATGGTTAAAATTTCAAATGAAAATATTGAAAACCGTTGGAGTTATGCTGCATTCCGTTTTGAAAAACCGTGTTTCGAGAAAAACGCGTTTAAAGTTTTGATATGAGTTATAGACATGAAAAATGGGAAATAATTACAGTTTAATTTTTTTACCACTAATCTGCAATCCCAGGACCATAAAGCTGCCCTTCCAAGTTCAAATACTCCTCCTCAATTTCTTTCAGCGACGATTTAATACTAGAGCGCGCCTTTTTTTACATGTAAGACATTATGCTGTACCTTCCGAGCAGGTATTTACTTAACACAGGTAGTCATATCAGAGACGTCCGACACGCTTGCAAAGGAGCGCGAAATGTCAATAAAAAAAAATGTTTCACGCATAAAACTTTTCCCCCATATTCTAGAAGGTCCAAAGTATCTTTCAAGAAAAAAAAATTATAGATTTTTTGAAAAATTTACAGTGGTGTACCCTCTTAAAGAATTAAAAATATTGAAACATCTTCATATCTTTCAATAAATCAATCAATGTGACCAAATTTTATTTTAGCGTATGTTATGTACGTCGAAGAAAGAATATGAATGATAAGTGAATAGGAGTGATCGGATCAGAAGCGGATTTAAAATATTTCGGACCCTAGGCAAAATATTTATTTCGGGCCCTTTAAGACATAAAATTCTGTATCTAATCCAATAAACAAAAATAATTTTACATGCTTCGTAACAGCACAAATTAAATCTGAAAATAACTAAATTATCGATAGTCATGAAATTGAAACAAAATTAACAAATGTTTAACGTTTTATGTGTCAAAATTAATGACATAATAAATAAAGAAATTATTTTGATAGATTAAACGTCAAACATTTGTTTAATTTTGTTTCAATTCTATGACTATCGATAGTTTTGAGGCTATTTTCCTTGTTTTCAGATATAATTTGTGGCGTTACGAAGCATGCAAAATTAATTTAGATGCAGAATTTTGTGTCCTAAAACTTTTATTTGAAGCTGTTTTGCTTAAAATAATTAGGGAAGGAGGAAATTATAAAATTATGATTTTATATGTTAAATACCCATGTTCGAGAGTCGTGGGCACCACCCTGTATATGTATTTCTATTATTTAAACTAAAAGCTTGAATCCGGGCCCTAAAATTTTTGGGCCCTAGGCTATTGCCTCTTTAGCCTATGCCAAAGTCCGCCTGTGGATCGGATAGTTGTGATTGAAGGTTTGTTCTGTGTTAAATGATTTCGAGTGTAATAAATAAACGAGTTTATTTGAAGTGATCTATGAATGTGGGTAAAGTGAGGGTGATGTGTTTGGATGAGAATATTTGACGAGAGCTGATTGTTTGATGAATGTAATGAGTGAATATTTTATAAGTGATTTTAGTGTTCGTGCTACCCCATTTGATGGGATATAGCGTGAAGATATGTATGTATATATGTATTAAATTGATGACAGAAGCTTGTTTAATTTTGCGCAACAAGTTGTGTGTAATTGTAAGTACGAAGATAGAGTGTAAAATGAAATTTGCATTTTAGTAAAGTTAATTTCGTTAATGTGGCTTGAAAAACTGTCTGAACGTTTTTAAATTTCCCTGTTCATATCCACACGTTAGCGGCTATTTAAACTGTAACAGGTATTAAAATTTTACCATTTTAATTGGGTCTTTCTCGTTCATGAAGGCTCGTAAAATATCAATATAAAAATGTTATAAAAGTAGAGTGAATGGGTCATTTTATTACCATATTTTCTAACATATGAATTTACTTGCGTTATTGTATCTGTAAAAACATCTATTAAAAATTAAAATTATGTTTAAATGTTTGAAACAAAATAATAAAGTAAAATTAAATTATAAAATAAATGAAATATAAATATATCATCACGCCTTCTGCTCATTACTGGCGTGTCGATATATTTATTTTATTTTTTACTAAATGTTTACTTAGAAAATAATAATTAAATAATAATAATAAAGTATGTTTGAAGGCAACAGAAATTTTATCATTTAGAAATGAATTTCTCCTTTTTATTATTTTCACTTTTTCTTAAATTCTTTCATTTCAAGTCTTCAACAGAATATGTACATCATCAATAGAATCCTCTTTGAAATGAATTGATACATTTCGTATCGTAAAGAAGTTTAGATATATCTTCGTTTTCAATATCACCGTCTGCGAATTATTGAAGCAATAACTCCGATTAAAACGATTTGAGTTGCTGTCAGTTAAAGATATGTCTGAAGAGCGCTGCATGGTATAGATAGCTTCAGACAAACTGAACTGATCAATATAGTGAGCAGAATGCATTGAAGTGCGATTTCAAAGTATCAGTCTTTGTTCCTGTCAGACGCAAGTCATCGGAAATGGTGTTGTTTTGTTTGTTGGACGCGCAATTTCACTATTTACTACGATATATTTACTAATATTGATTATTTGTTTTATGGAATGTACTGAATAGAAAACAATATTTTATTAATTAAATATTTTACTGTTAGCAAAATTTATGTTCATAAATATATCAAAATATGTATTTTTTGTTTTGAAAGTTATGTGATTGCACAGTTGTATATTAATTATTTCAGAGAAAAGTTAAATTAAAACAACGGTTTTGTTAATTTTCAATTTTCGCTAACTGAAAATGTTAGTTTTGGTTCAATACTCTACAATTTCAGCAGTACATTTTAATTACAATAAACAGAGAACGCTTTGAAAGTGTGTGTTTTTATTTTCTTATACACAGTCTCGTAAGTATTGGAATCGTGAAAAAAATCGTTGACGAGATTTTCGCGGAAATACGTGTTTTGAGGTTCACTGAATCCGTTTTGATCATTTTCTTAATGATGTCTGTGTGTGAGTGTGTGTGTGTGTGTGGATGGATGGATGGATGGATGGATGGATGGATGAATGTGTGTCCGAGTATGCAATATCTCATGAACGAGATAAGATTTGTTAACGAAACTTGGTAATTTTAAGTTTCATAAAAATACGAAGAGCTGAGTTGATTTTGAATGAAATTGAAAAACCGGAAGAGGAAGTTTACTGGACACACAAAACAATAAATTCCATTTATTTCAATAATGTATGTGCCTCATCAGTAAAGTTAGATATAAAGTAGTCAATATTACTAAAAAAATATACGGAAAAAAATTTGATATTTTATATGTTTCAAACAGATAAATGATGAATTACTAAAAAACGAAATTACATGTTAATAATATTATATAATATTCATATATTCTAAATATTAAATATGCTATGTATAAGATAGTCGTGTGGTGACCACACCAGATTTTTTTAATTGTTTACTTCTACGAAACCAGAAAGTTAACATTAAAAGTAATTTGTATACGGAAAAAACAAAAGGAAAATAAATTATAGCGAGAAATTTGTCTAGCACAGCTTTGTTTTGTTATCTACTTTTCACTGGTATAATTACAATGCATAATTTCTCTTTTAAAAAACTAGACTTACTAATAGGCATTCTCAACTTATGTTTTAAATATAAACAAATTTGGCTAAATTCGTATATAGTTTTTTATTATGTTTTTATAAAAACAGTCCTGTTGCTAGTTTTTCAGTAAACCGATGAAGAAATATGTCAATACCTTATTGCAGAATTGAATGAAACAATATAATAATAACATACAGTAAATAGAAATCTGGCACAAATATCATATTTCCGGAAGACAAATTGTTGTTATTATCAATTCTTACGCATATGTTATCCGCTACCAATGCTTTCATGAACTCTTTACAGGAAAATGATTCATATGAAAGTTGTACAGAGTAAAATTTAGTACAGCTAAAATTAATTTAAAAAATACAAAAACAGATGTATAACCTTTAACATAATTAACAAAAACATAAGAAATATGTATGTATTAGTTGCTTTAACTTCTATGGAGACCGACTGTGTTTCAAACAAAATAAGGCAGTCACAAATTGATTTTAAACATTTAAACAAATGAAGTATACATTTTAAAATTTCGTTTTTTTGCATTTTTTAACGTAAAACAGGGGTAAATTAAAACCCAGTAGCAGGAATAAAAACCGCAGATAAATCCTGCCCAAGGGCTTGGGATCTCTGCAGGAAAATTAATTGCTCAATTAAAAGCAAAGACCAGTTATATGTAATCCCTAAGGTTCATTTTTTAACTCTGAGAAGAAATTGTATCCACAGCCCACACTGCCCAACGGTTTCCATGTAATGCTTGAAAAAATTAACGAGGTCACGGGTTAAATCTGGAAACTGCTTGAAAAAAGCACCGGTGAAAATTTTTCCACACAAACATTATTTTCCTGCGTGCGTTTTATAATTTTCTCATATTTAAATTTAATTTTTATTTCATACAACTTCATCCATTATTATGCTTTACCATTATCATCTTCGTACCGTGGCACACATTATATTCTTTGTATTGTCATGTGGACTAATTTATTTCAATAATTTTTTTTTATTCAACCATATCACGCCACAAAGGAATACGAATAATAATAATAATATAGGGATTTCCATTACTTACTTGTTTGAAGAATAGGAAGGCAATTAAATTTGCAGAGTTATGTTATTTTTAATGGTGAAATTTGGGACACTGAATGTCATAATCTCACTCAACCCCTGTACTGTAATTGAGATTAAGTTCTTATTCTACAGCGTAGCATTAATAAATAAAAAATAATATACCAAAATTACCAATTAAAATTTTCCCTATAGAAAACAATCAGACGAAAATTATCATCAATTTTAGAATAGCAGAGTGAAAAGTCCCTGAAAAATGAAACAAGAAATGATTTATTTGATCAAAACATTTTTTATTTCTCAACATAATCTCCTTGTAGCTCGATACACTTCGTCTAACGTTTTTCTAATTTTTCGATCCCTTCCAAATAATACGATTTTGGCAATCCTTCAATATAGGCGTTTGTCTCAGCGATGACATCGTTGGAGCCAAATCTCTTCCCGCCGAGCCATTTCTTCAAGATTGGAAAAAGATAAAAATCGCAGGGGGCCAAATCTGGTGAATATGGTGGATGATGAACCAATTCGTAGCGCAATTCATGCAATTTTGCCATTGCGACTGCGGAGTAAACTTTGTCAACAGGGAGCAAATACGGCACCCATCTGGCAGATAGCTTTCTCATATCCAAAAATTTATGCCAAATGTTCCGTACTCGTTCGGTTGAGATGCTCATAGCCTCAGCCAGCTCGTGCACTTTAACTCGCCGATCGTCCAATATCATACCATGGATTTTATCGACGATTTCTGGCGTTGTAACCTTAATTGGACGACCAGAACGTTCGGAGTCCTTTGTGGTCATACTACCACAACGAAAATCAGTAAACCACTTGTGAATCGTTCCAATCGATGGTGAGGAGTCCCCATAATGTTTAACAAGCGATGCTTTGGTTTGCGTAATGTTTTTTCCACGCAAGAAATAATGTTTAATCAAGACGCGAAATTCACTTTTTTCCATGTTCTTCAAGGTTGCTCGCTTTCGATGGGTGTCAAAACAGAACTGAATGACATATCAGACTGAAAATGTTAATGCGTACTAGTTAAAGATGGTACATCACAAATGCCACATGAGATTTGCGATTGTGGCGCCATCTGTTTTATTTTTCAGGGACTTTTCACCCTGCCCTCATATCTAATTATTATTTTCTAAGTAAATATTTAGCAATTGAATAATTATAAAGAGAAAAACTGTCTACGATAATGACAAAAATAGAGAGAAAAATTGGGATAAAATCTTATTTGAATCCAGGACGATAGTAACTTAGTTGGTACGAGTATAAAGCATATCACTGGAATTCATTGGTTCCAAGTTCAAATCCAGGCGGTATCACAATATTCCTCTGTACAATTTAATGAGATTCTATAACAAAAATTTCGAAGTAGACACCCGGTATAAATGACTTTAAACATTATTTGAATTAGATGCTTGAAGAAGGATATTATAAAATATTGATTAAGTTGGAAACAAACCAAATTATGTGCTGTTAAAAATTCTAAATATTGTGCTGGTAAAGTTAGAAAGTTTGTTTAGTAAAATATCATTTTTATAACATTTTGGCTTCATAGTACGATGAATAAATTTGTTAGTTAAAAATTCATCACAGAAGAACGGCTACGGATGACATGAAATCAGAGAAGGGCTTTACTCTGAGAGAGTTGTTAATTACTTTCGTTCTGTCATTCAAGTTTTATAAGGGTCATTTTTTAATATTTAATTATTCCATTACACTCTCCAGTTTACCTTCTTTATAATAGACGATATTTTGCAGAAAAACCACAAGATAACACTTATTTGAATATTATTTCAACTGTGATGAATGAGACTGTGGTTACTCACTGACATTTGATATAAAGTATGAACATTTTCTGCTGAACCACCAACATTCTCGAGTGTCATGATATGTTGAGATAGTAACCATACGTAATGGTATAAATATATCACAATTTGGATTGTTTTTAAAGCAGTTCAAAAAGGCGTGATGACAACTTGTTTTAAAATATTTCTAATAATATTTTATATTTATGTAAGCTGTAAAATCTCTGCAAGTATTTCTAACATAGTTTTAAGTTTAAAATAGGTATTGTTTAAAGTTTGATGTATGTTGAAGATATTCCAAGCATCGCATAATATGCTTTTAGTAAAAAGGATCTTTTCTTTAGCTTAAAAGTTTATTCCAAAAGTTTTACTACATATTGAATGCACTTCAAATTTCTTACAGATACTGTTGTACTTATTCTGGAAAGTTTGTTGCAGTTGAAATAAAAGTCTGTTTAAAATGTTGTAACCTGATGTTCTTATGATAATATCAAACGTTCTAAAATAGACATATTTTTCTAACATTGGTTATGAATAATAGTATATTACATAACAAGCATCGAAAGTGTAAGATAACGTGCGAGTGTAGAAATTGAAAAACGAGGCGCGTAGCGCCGTGAGATTTAAATACACGAGCACATTTATCACATTTTCGAGCGACATGTGTACACTATTTTTCAGTATTTAAAAAAAAAATTACAAGAGCAATGTTGTTATACTTAAAAAGACCGGGATAGCACAGTGGTAGAGTGCTAGCCTCTGGAAACAGAGGTCGTGGGTTCGAATCCGGGTCAGGTCGGGATTTTTCTCGTCTGATCTTGATCGGTATCCACTCCTGTATCCATTCCAAGTTGGGACATATTAACTTGGCGTCCCCCAAGCTATCGGGCACCGGCTAGGGGATGTAACAAGGGCTTGCGCGGGTTGGCTGGCAACTCACATTACAGTTAAGCAAAACGTGGCAATGTAAAATAAAAAGTAGTAGTGTGAGTTCCAAATAGTCACCCTAGGGACATAACCACAATAGGTTCAAATCCCGAAACAAATATACATACATACATGTTGTTATACTTTGACAGTTGATGCGTTTATGAAGACGTGCGTTGACGTTTGACTTTTGAAGTTAGGTATAGTGATACCAACTGTACTAACCGTAATGTCAAAATATTAAATAATGCTAAAATATTAGTAAATAAATAATTAAAAAATAAGATTTATCTGTAGAAATGTGTTGAAAAAACTACCAAAATTTTGATTTAAATAATAATACACATTCTTTTCATTTATTTTTTTATTTTCTTTCATCGTATCGTCATCTATTATCAATCAGTGGAACTTCACCTGATATGTTAGAAGTGTACATTATAATAACATATCAGTGTATGTTATGTTCAACTTTCCGTAGTAGTTTATGACGTTGTGGTTACTTTCGTAAGTGGTCGTCTGAAAACATGCATTTACAACACTTTAATGACATGGAAGGCACATTACGATTAATAAAGACAAGTAAAAATGCCTTTCAAACTAAATGTATAATTGTTAATAATTTTACAAACTGCAATTTTGATCACATAATACGTAAGGATGTCGCGGAAGAATTTACGTCATTTTTGCCTCCACGAGGGTCATTACTTCCAAAAGTTTGAAAACTACTGATTTAGATTAAATAATTATTTCAGAAGATAATATAAATTTTTCTTACTTATCTTAATTTGAAAATATACTCGTATATTCTTGGGACGTGTAATTGTCCCCTATGAGGTATGTTTCAAAGTGATAGTTTAATTTCAAAAGACCCATCTCATCTTGATTTCATTACTGCTTTCCAAATTAGGTTAGTTTATGTATATTACAAATTGTTACGCATGAGGCGTTTCATGTAATACTCGAAATCAAAGTGAAGTACATAGCACTTCTTCCGTGTTGGTTTGAGTGATGATAACAAGGGATGGGGCCAAGGTTGAAGAACTTTGTTCACCATAACAGATGGGATAATACGTTTCGACCGGTCTGAAGTTGGTGAGTTTCAGCGCTGCCAACCGCGTGGAACAGAATCCCTGATTATGACAGCTTGCTATGTAGTTCGAGCACGTACGAGTAAAAGTTTTAGAACTGTTGTACAAGCTTTAACGTATGCTGTTTGCCAACGCCGTTAATTTTCAAATACACCACTTAAACGTTGTACGTGGTATTTTCTTTTGTAGCTCACTAACTGCTGTTTTTTATTTTGCCAGCTTTACAGTTTATGTATTGTATACCTACTTAGAATATTGAATTTTACAATATTCATTTCAAATAGAGTCGTTAATTAAATCACAGCTTATTAAATTACTTCTTAATTCTATCTTAATTTGAATATACTGAAAATCAGTGGCGTAGCGTGACGTTTTTTGCTAGGGTGTATATGAAAAAAAGACATTGTTAATACTTATAGATTGTAAATAAATAATAAATAAATATATTATCACGCCTTCTACCCATTATTGGGTGTGGCACTCTGCCGAAGCAGATCTCGGTAAGTGATATATTTTGCGCGTGAAGTGCGGTTACCAGTCGTAAAATCACGGCCCCGAAAGATGTTAGTGGTGGAGGAGCCACAGGGGTAGTTTTTTAAATTATGAATATTGTTTGTCGCCTGTGGGAATCGAACCAGGGTCCTCAGGATCCACAGGCCGATTTCATACCACTGAGCTAGCCACCCATTATTATTATTATTTTTTTTGTGGCTTCTTTGGCGAACCAACTATTCAGGTCATATACCGCCATTACAATAAGATACAAAAATAATTTAATGAAGTCAAGTTACTAAGTTTTGAGTTTGTGATAAATAAGCAGAAAAATAATACTTGTATTTTGCAAGAGTCGTTCACACAAAATGCTCACTTTTTAGTATTTTAATTTTAAAACAAAATAAACTTTAAACTTCGCAAAATAACATAAATTATTTAACTTTAATGCTCTATAATAGATCAGAAGTAAAATATGACTAAACTAAAGAAAATATCAAAGCATGAAATTGGCGCTACAGTTACTATTTTAATTTTTGTTCAAATTTTAAAACAGTATTTGAATCAAAGACATTTTTAAAAACCATTTGATTTTATAGACCGATACAAAATAATAATAAGAAATGTGCTGTGTTAATAATAATAAAAAAAAATGTATTTCAAGTACACAAAATTAATTGTAGAATACTTTAAGTACTTCCGTGCGTAGCAGAATACATAAGTTAACATAAAATAAAAATTATCTGTGTACTATTTTCTATTTAAAACGAATTTTTATTATTATTTCACTCTAATATAATGAGGTAATGGCACAGTGGTTATCGTGTCGGCCTGCGGATCCAAAGAACCCTGGATCGATCCCCACAGACGACAAAACATTTTCACCAATTTAAAATTACCCCAGTGGCTCCCCCACCACTAACATCTTTGGGGGCCGTTATTTGACGGCTGGTAACCGCACTTCACGCGCATAAATATATCACTTACCGAGATCTGCTTTGGCAGAGTGCCACACCCAGTAATGGGTAGAAGGCGTGATGATATATTTATTTATATTTTATATTTCACTCTGTGTGTGCGGAGAATACCTTGAACAGTAAAACGCTACGCTACTGTTGTAAATGTAAAATACCAATCAAGAATTCTTAGAATTTTAAAATATTTGAAGATAAAAATAAAATACGTATATTTATCCAAATTCAAATTTAATATTAACTAGCAGGTATTTAATTAAATAAATATATTAAAATGACTTTATTAAACTTCACAATTTAAAATATGGATTAATCAAATACATTCCATTAATTCAGTTTTAATTACAGGCCTGTAATGAAAAGTTTCGTCGTGTTTTTAATTTACTTTCAATTAGAAAAGAAACAGGCGGATCAGTTCGAGTTCTCAGCCTTCTTCCTACGAAATTAATTCTTCTTCGGCGTCGGCCGAATGTACTCTGTGGTATCGCCTTAAAATAGGAGGCAATTACATTGAAACGTATCTTATGTATGCTGCCGGCGGACCAGCGTCATTTATATTACACGTTAAATAATCTAATTTCGAGTATTGCGCACGCGTCTGTATTAAATACTCCCCGGAAATTTACTTCGAAGTATCTCATTAAGCCAAGAAAAAGATATTTGTGTGTAGGAGAGAATTGTCCTTCAGTCATCATTAAGGAAAGTTTAATTCAGATCGTATCTTTTCGAAATTTAATCAGAAATTTACATGAACCCTCGGACGGTGTGCTGGGGTATGACATGCCCTGAGCAATGTAAATATACGAATTAACAGCTCTAATTGTCCATAGATGTCAGTAGCTGTTCATTACTACTTATACTACAGGATTGTAGTGACAGTGTGACTTAGTTACATATTATACTATTAGCTGTATTCCATTTGCCACTTGGTTCACTTAAATCAGTTCAGTTAAATTAGACAACATAACGAAATGAACTGAATTAAGCAAACTGATGCACTTATTAGAGTGAATTACTTCAAAGTAAATTAAAATAAGTAATTCTAGAACTGGAAATAAAGTGGGCAAAGTAATCCAGCGAAATAAATAAGTGATCGGGATCAGTAAATGTAAGTTAGATCAGATCCAAATGGAAAATGGAATACGCCTATTGTTTAAATATTTCAAATACCTTGAGAACGAAATTTAATTAAATATTATTTTCCTACAACTGTGTGTTTTCTTTGTTATTACGTAACTATTATTGTCTTGGTTACGTATGGAAAGTAGATGAATGCAGACCAAGTGCGTTTCTGTAAGCAAAGAAACACTAGTGCGGAAAATGCTTCGTTACGTAACTGTCAAAAGAAAGTTGTTTTGAGAGCGATTTAAATTTCGCGCCGAGCGCGGAATTCATATTTTGACCACAGACGCTTATGGAAGAAGAAGATGCAGTAAGCCAGCGCTAGTAAATATGCAGTAGTATATTTTGACGTTTATAAACGTAACCTTAAATTGCAGTATATCTAATCTGTAGACAACTAATAAAAAGAACCGAACAAAGTAAAATATATCAATAAATGGTTTTATTTAAAGAGTAAGTGAAATACATAATATTTATTGTTTGTGTATATTATTAACACAGTTGTTACAGTTGCTTATATTGACATAATGTGAAGTAGAAACTTTTGTACTGTCTAAAGAAACATTGATTTCTTCCGTACCTGTTTATATTATTAACAGTAATATTATTGAGAACAATATCGGAGGTTTTAGAAGTACCAGCAGCAGGTTGATTGTCATTGTCGAAAATAGATGCAACAGCATGATCCGGAGCTTCAATTATCTTTGGAGGTGTTTATGATAAAGAAGAATCACTCAGTGTACTATTCCAATCTAGACGATTTCGAGGAAATTATCTTGAAGTTAGTGAAATATTTTTAAAGAACGTAGAGCAATGTGCAAGCAATCAACAAACAAACTATAGCAACGCCGTAAAACATCGTTCTCGTGTAATATCATTAGAATTATATAAATTTTGATAATAATTTAGTGATTGACTAAATCGCACAGTTGTAGGCAAAATTTTGTTTATAACACGTGCCAAAAAAGTTACGTGCTCGTGTAGAATTCTGCACTTGCATGTAACAAGCCTTTTTCGGCACTTGTTATAAAAATAACTATTATAATACTTTGTGACTTTATTATTTTGTAGAAAATTTACTTCGAATTTATAGATTCTAAAGTTTTAACGGATTAATAAAGATTACCTTAAAACAAATGACGACAATATATTTTCATATGTTAACTTGTAAGTTTGTGAAAAATTCATGAAAGTATTTCATTATACAATTACATCAAATGTAGCATTATTTTTATGAATTTTTCAATTTGTGCTATAAAAGAGTTTCTTTTTTATTTCTATCTACTACAAGAAACCCATGTTGAAAAGTACATGCTATAAATTCATTTTACAGTTATTTTATTATTCGTTCTTTCTGAACGTTGAGGAATAAAATCAATCATAAACAGCACACCTTAGTATGAGATATTGATTTCTCTAGGAAATTAAATTGGAATTGAAAGACGAAAACCTCTCGAGAGACGATTATTCCCTACAAATGAATTCTACCTTCGCGGCTGCGGTTTCGTTTCAAATATATTCGTTTTAAATATCCTTGGGATTTTAAATGCTAGGGTGTAATTTATTTGAAGCAGGCCCATTAGAAGAAAGATATTTTCCTGAACAGAATTAAGAGTCATTTATCAAAAGGGGAAATATACTTCACGCGTAATAAACGCCAAATGCGTGATGGTTTACGAGTATATACTCACAAAGTGATCAAGAAAGCCTCGGAAGTAGTAAAACTAGTTCCGGAAATTGCCTCGGCTTCGAAGTCAATGTAGAGTTGTAGACACATCTTTACGTCGAAATATTATTACATCTAATGCAAAAGTTATGTTGCTTTGATTCTGATGACTAGGAGCTAGTCAATTGAAGGTGTGATAAATACGTACTGCGTACTATTTTTACTTGTTTGATACATGCTTTATCAATATTTGGATTATTAGGATGTAGTGAATTATTAATTCATAAATGTTGACAGAGAGAAAATGCAAAATATCAATAATTAATATGCTCTTCTTTTTGAGGTATATGATAAATATACAATTTATTTTATGCATAACCGGGCCGAAAAGCATGTGTTTTAGCCCTAAAAAGCGGGCTAAACGCTTCTTTTTGGCCCTAGGGCCATAAAATACTATTTTTGGTTCTAGGGCCATAAATTCGTTTTCAAAATCTCATTTTAACACTCGTTTTAACATAAATGTATCTATATGAATCTTTTGAACACAAAATTAGATGTTATTTTGTTGTGTTTAAAATATATACCTACAAAAAGTACTATTATTATTATTATTTTATTTATTTCTTAATTTTGGAAATTTACTGCTATCTATATTATTGTTAATTGAAATTGTTAATTTTAACATTGAATAAAAGGACCATAAGGTAAATGGTTTTTTTGAACATGATTTGATAGAGAAATACGCCAAAAGTACGTTTTCGGTGTAATTACTTATCTTCTTTGCTTTGCACCATTCACAAAGTTCAAAGTAGATTTTTTTCATATAGTTGTTTTAATTTTAACGGCAATAATTTCAGAGTCGCATTAGTCGCAGCTTCTTTTACGTCAGGCGGAGTACAAGCCAATTCATTATCGCTGCTGTCACATTTTCACACAACACAAATTTTCAAAGTAAACAAACTTATTTTTATTGTTTGCTATCGATACCAAATTACAATTTTTGTTTATTGTGAAAACTTGATTCTGAAAAATGTAATTTTGACATATAAATACACCTATTTTAATATTTTGAACATGTAATTAAATGTTTTTTGTTGTGCATAAAATATTGTATGTACCTCGGGTGAAATTAGCGTTTCTAACCCTCAGCATGTTATTAGCCCTCAGCGCTTTGCTCCTCGTGCTAATAATCATGCCGCGGGCCAGAAACGCCTGTTTTCACCCTTGGTACATAAATAACTATATTTAATGATATGGGAGTTATATTAATTTTCTAGTGTAAAGAAACCTTTAGTATCTTCAATAAGTTTTTACAATTAGTTAGAGAGCTAGGGTGTAAAGTGATGTCTCATATTCCAGTGATATAAATAGATTTTTTAATAGATTATGTCATGATAAACATGAAAAGAAGAAAATTAGATTTGGGAACGGGTGGCAACTATAGATGGCGCCGATGTGAATGCGCAAATTTTAAGGGTGGTTGTTGATCCCAACACCAGTCCACTTTCAGAGCTTCTGTCACCAATGAGCTACCAGCAATAATTTATGTCAATAATTTTTTTGTCATGTATTCGTCGTGAACAAGTAGTAATATGTCACACGACACCACAAAAATTGCTAACTTTGACCGGTTTTGTCGCGCATGCGTCATCAGCTAAAACTTCTATCTATCATTTGTATTACTTAATTATACCAAAATCTATAATTCAAACTGAAAATTAGCCTGTCAACAACTACCCTTAAAATCGGCGCATTCACGTCGACGCCATCTATAGTTGCCACCTGTTCCCAAATATAATTTTCTTTTTTTCATGTTTATCATGACATAATCTATTAAAAAATCCATTTCTGTCACTGGAATAAATGAGACATCATTTTGCACCCTAGCTCTCTAACTAAATGTATAATACTTAAATTGAATGATTAATATATTTATTTATAAACAATTTCTGCGAAATATACATTATACAGGTATATACATTGAAAAAGAATAATAATGATAAAAATAATATGAGGGCGCACTGGAAATACTCAAAGAGCACTTGTGCGCCCACGGGCGCCTGATTGCCGACTCATATGCTAATATTTTTCAGTCCAATTTATTGTCTAAAATAATGAATCCTGCAACAGATGCATTCGCGTTTTGCAAATTAAGGTTAGTACTTTAAGTAAGTGGTGTGGGAATAGATAGTTTGGGGACTAAAATAGTGAATCGGTATTTCTCGCACGTTCAAGACGAATTATCGGTTATTAATATTGTCAGGCTTCACGGAAACGCTACGTCTGTGAATTAATCGCGCGTAGTTCTGTCGACTTGACTATAAATCAGACTTTAATTACATTGTCGTAGCGCTGTAATCATAACTTCGAAATTTATCTGATGGACGGATCGAATTCAATTTCGCCGTTTTATTAAAAAGAACCGGTAGCACACCGATTTCAGGTTATGAGTTTTGTGAAACTGAAACGTCATTAGCAAAAACCTTTTATGTAAATACCATTAAAATAAACTTGATATACATATATATATACATTCATAAAACAAGATAATGCCGGAATACAAATGTATAAATTAATTAATCCAACTGTAATATATATTTTTTTTAATTTGCCTGAAGGTAGAAACAAGTATATAATGCAAAACTCTCTTCAGTTCTGTTATTGCAATTTATAATTACAATTACTTCTATAATGGAATAATTTTAACACAACCTATGGTGAAATTAAATACCAGTATGTAATGATGCTGCGAAAGATATTTTCTCGATCTCGTCTCGTTGCGAGTCATTATTCTACATCGAGATCAACATAAAATTTCAAGAATATCTTTTACACTCTATTTCAATGTATGTCTGCATGGAATACAAAGATAAATTATTGTCTTTGTTAGATAAATATTCCTTAACAAAACGGTCGATATATCAAGTGCAGTTATAGTTCTGTAAAGTTTGACTGGCGGGAAACAAATACCACTAATAAATTCTTGTTTTGTGAAATTCGCAGCCTGAATAAATAGTTACCATAGTTCCGGACGCTCAACATTAATTGTGTGGTCGGTGATAATGTTTCATTGATTATTCGCTTAATTAAAATTCAATTCAAAATGCTGAATTTCGTTTTCGTTTTGTAAAGAAGAAAAAGGGAATTTGACTGTTAAATTAATGATTCCATCTACTGAAACTAAAATAGAATAAAACAAAAAAATGAAACAATGAATAATTCTATAGAAATCTGAAGAATAATTGCATTGCATGCAATATTGGCTGTATTGATTCCTAGATTTTAATAGTTATTTATGTACCTAGGGTATTATGAAGATGTTTATGCCCTTCGAGGGCGATTTTTACAAAGTCGAGGGTTTTTAATTAGCCCGAGTAATGCCCGTAGTGCATACAATATTTTATCTTGCTTTTATTTTAAAAAATCAAATAAATATATCGTCATACCTTTTACCCATTACTGGGTGTGGCACTATCAAAAGTATTCAAAAAGTAAAAATTTATTTAATATACAATTTTTTAATCATATTCGTCTTGATAATATTTTCGTAAAAAATGGACAAAATATTATTTTATAAAATTTCATAACAACTATTCAATTTTTATTTTACTATGCTAACCCTGACAAAATCTATAAATTTCTGGACTTGAAGATACAGAATTTTTCAGGTTCATTAATGAATAAGCAAGAGTAAATTGTTTTCAAAATACGTAACCAGTAACCAAGCTCCGCTTTTTGTTTCTGCACTTTTCTTTTGTTTTCGAGAGCCAAAGTTGTAGAAACTTGCAATACATGGTCTCCCCTGTGTATTTCCACGTAGAAAAGTGGCATTGCTTTGTTTTTCGTCGTTTTTCTGTTTTCATCTTGAACTTGTTCATGTAATATTCTGTATGAAATCCGAAAGACATGTTTATCCACTAATATTTTATTGCTTCGATTTAGTTTTTGCTCTTATTCGATGTTTGGAAATATTTACACTTTCAAATAGTCGGAAAATATTTATAACATTGTACTACATTAATATCTAATCGTATACCTCTAACATGTACGATACTTTATTTAAATATTTTGTACATAAATTAAAGTTCATTCAAATCATAAAATTAATAAAGATAAAAATATATAAATCGTTTATTTAGGAACGTTTTGAATGCTGACAATATTCACCATCAGCACAAAATATAAAGAGTAAAAATGTTACAATTTCAGAATATACAATATTTACCAAAATATGAAGATTAAAAATGTTTTTATGACAATTTATAACACAAGCATGAAAAAGATCAACTGTTTATTTTCAGTAATTTTTGCTTTGTTTTGACACTAAATAAATGTTTTGAATGTTGTATCTCGAATTTGCAAATTTTATAATTTTGTAGTATTTTTACTGACAATACACCAACCAAAGAATACGTTTATAATTTATGATTTTACAAATTTTTTCCACGTTCTTATTTTGCTATAAATATTTCATTAGATAGTACTTAATTATTATAGTTGATAAATATTTAATAAGCCGAAAGGATAATTTTTGTTTCTAATAATGGATTACTGGCTTTTAATATAAGTCTTTATTTAAAAGACGTCGTTTCGACACTGCTTCACTTTCAAATGGTTTTTGTTTTTATTTAAATTAACTCTCAAAATTCTTACTTCAACCTTACGGTTGTAAACTATTTATCAACATGTAAATTTTATCTTCATACAAGACTTGAAAATGACACTAAGCAGTGTCGAAACGTCGTCTTTTAAATAAAGACTTATATTAAAAGCCAGTAATCCATTATTATACTCCATTCCCTGTATGAAAACGATGACGTCACATTCGGTATCCATGTGATTCAAGATTTTGTACTTAAAACGTTTACATTGGTATTGGATTGATATTTTTAAAACAACCTAAAATTTATTATTTTATAAAATTACATTATTATATGTAATTTTGTAAAATAAAACTCCAAGGAATATACATTTTTATATGTATTATTATTATACATAAATAAAAATATTTGAAAATACAAAATACAATGCACATTACCTCTTGTACTAGAGATAAATTAATTAAAGATTCTCGATTCTCTAACTCCAGCGCAAAATAATCATGAAGATGACAAACGTATTTATGCATTTGATTACACAACATTTTTCTAGCCATTTCTTATTTCTCAGTCTGTATTTATGTATCACAAATGTCACAAACTTAGAAATGACAGGCGAGAAAATAACAAAATCTTGACCATAGGTCTCTATTTTTATCTTATAAACAAATGTGAACAAAATAAATGTAAATTTTCGTATTAGTAAGAACTGTCATAAGTTTTCATTAAAATAATAAATGTGACAGAACGTGAAAAAACATTAAACGTGTGTCTTAACTTATTAAGCCATACGTTATGTCATTCGCATAGGTACGAATAATATTATTAAAAAAAGATAGCTATATTTCATCGTATCTATGATAACATCGTCCACATATGACGTCATCGTTTTCATACAGGGAATGGAGTATACAACCAATAATTATTATAATGTTTGCATAGTAAATTTAAATAAAATTATTGGCTGGTTATTCTGTGAGTATTAACTAATTTGATAATAATTAAATAAATTGTTCATTTAAATTTTTATGTATTCGTAGGTACTTAATTGTTACTATTCTCTTCTTGATTTTGAAAACAAAAGAAATAAAGTCCTCTCTACTTGTACGTCACATCTCGTCCTTTCACCACTGAAAGGTTAATTTGCATGCAACGTTAGCGGACCGCGCGCCAAGCTACCGGCACGATGTTCTATGAGTTCATTACCGTTACCCGTAGCTAGAGTTGCCCGACCCGCATTGCCGAACTTCTTCCCTTTCACCCCTGTCACCGGTTCGCTTCATTCTGATACCTACACTCGGCATGTCCTCGTTGCTCGTCAAATTTGAGCACGACTTGTATTTGTGTACTGCGGAGTCGATACAAGACACTTTGAACAGATCAAATCTGGTTCTCTTCAAGTGAACATGGATTCAGGAGATCAGGAAATTATAATACTAACCTCTAGGGATGTATCCACCCATGTTTTACTACTATAATTTGAGACAAAACAAAACAATATGACATCTGTTAGATAACAGATATTATTAATTCTTATGATTATTACATGCTTGCAGAGCTGGGCAAGTATCAGAACCAAAGTACTTAAGTATAAGTACCAGAACTAACCATGATCAGTACTTGTTTTGCAGTACTTTTTCAAGCACAGCTTGAGAATACTTAAGTAAAGTACCAGTTTTTTAACACCAAAGTACTTAAAAAGAAGTATTTTGCAAGTACCAGTATTGGGTATATTCGTATGAAATAGTTTTTCTGTTATTCTTATTTATTTTAATAACAACATATTCTAAATATACATTTTGAAAACATGATTAAAAAATCTGGTGTGGGCACCACACGACTTTCTTATACACAGCATATATAATATTTGATATATATGTTATTAAACATGTAATTTAGTTTCTTTCCGTAAGAAGACATAGATAACTAGATAAAGCAAAAATTAAAATTTATGTTTTTTGTTTCTAATGCTACTATGATTATTGAAATATATTATTAAATATAAAAATTAGTTTTTCTCAAAATTAGACGCATATACAGGAAAATTCCAAATAACATTTTATGTTCCAAATATTTTTGCCAACATCTTTTATTTGAAACTTTTTTTCGTAACTGATTCCATTTTTGAAATAAATAGAATTTATTGTTTTGTGTGTCCAGTAAACTTCCTCTTCCGGTTTTTCAATTTCATTCAAAATCAACTCAGCTCTTCGTATTTTCATGAAACTTATAATTACCAAGTTTCGTTAACAAATCTTATCTCGTTCATGAGATATTGCACACTCGGACACACATCCATCCATCCATCCACACATATATACACACACACACAGGCATCATTGAGAAAATGATCAAAACGGATTCAGTGGACCACAAAACACGTATTTCCGCGAAAATCTCGTCAACGATTTTTTTCACGATTCCAATACTTAAAATAATAAAAATAATATGATTTTTTAATTTAAAAATAAATAGGTACATGCAAAATATAGTATGTAGTCGGAAATTACAAAAAAAAATCAGTTTTATATATAAAAATAAACATATATATATATATATATATATATATATATATATATATATATATATATATATATATATATATATATATATATATATATATATAATACTAGTGTACTAATGTATAGGTACATAAATAAAAATGTACATAGTTCATAATCTGATATGTAATATATATTTACAACAAAAAACAAAAATATGCATGTCTGTGCTCCTCACGTTCACAAAAACTGCATTAACCGCAAACTCAAAGTACTTCAATGTTTCGAAATATTATGTAATTTTCGTGATTTTAGTAATATTGACGTACTTAATTATCTGAAAAGTACTTCAATATTTTTTACATGTACTATCCAAAAATGTAAGTGTCTTAAGTACAAGCTGAAATTTAGTACTTAAAAATTTCAAGTATTAAGTATTACAAAAATAAATATATTTCAGTATAAGTATTAAGTACAAGAAGATACGTAAAATTGGTACTTAAGTAATTAAGTATTGCCAAGCTCTGCATGCTTGTCTATTTTATGCCTATAATAGACCAACAAAATTATACTAAATACTCTTGAGTACGTGGCACAGCGCTATTTACGTCAATAAATACTTTTTTTCTACGACTGCTATGAAAAGTTGATATTTATGCATTCAGTTATCGTAAAGTTGGTGGTTACTGAGTAACAAACAATAAAATACTTAACCGCACGTCTCCTATAGCAACAAGCAGTAAAATACTTTACCGCTCGCTTAGAAACATGTAAATTGTTGCTGAAATCTTAATTTATTGAAACAATACTTACAAAATTTAAAATATAGGTTAGATTCATTTTTACACTTTTACACATATTATACATGAAGTTTGTTGCGCTATGAGTTGAAGTTGAACCTGAACGCAGCTGGACATGAGGATGAGGGATGTTAAAATTGAAAGTGCAGTTTTGACAGTTTTGTATATTTATTTCGGAACTGAAATGGTGTTTGATAAATTTGAGGATAAATTAGATTCTGTGATATTCTCATTAGAATTTTCAGTTAGTACGCCAATCACTATTTTCTGAGATTTTTGAGCACATTTTTTATTTATGTGTGAAAATTAATCAGAAACAATGATTGTTGATAACACATTTTTTTAATTATTTACTTGGCTACTGATATCGCCATGGTTACATACAATACAGAAATTGGTGAAACGTGAACTGAACTAGCCCAATATTATTTTTACAAATTTTTTAGTAAATAAAGTCATTGAAAAATTATGTGTGTGCCTCAAGCGTAAAGTATCTTTATTGCTCTCGCTCTATTGCAGCGCTCGCTTCGTTCGCGCTTCAATTACTGAGCACGAGCAATAAAGATTCACTTTACGCTCTTGATTCACAAATAATTATTATAAACAACCGATAAATCATGTTAAATTAATTTTTATAAAAATCATTGCTTAACGTGCTTCATTATTTACCGAGGGAAATAAAGTGATACAAAGCCATTCGCAGTGCCACCTAGAAAAAAATATTATTATAATCATGTAAATAAGTGCGGAAAGTGAGTACATTCTGCACTGTCAGAGGAAAAATATTTTGTATACCTACTTCTACAAGTAGAAAACTTTGCAAATGTTCAGCTGGAACGAATTTTTTAAGCAAAGTTAAAAAAGTGTGGTACAAAAGTTTATTTTCATTATTTATTAAAAAAGTTTGGCGTTAATATTTTATGTTGTTTCTTTTTCAGTATTTTGGATGAGCTGTCATACTTTTCCAAACAAAAATTGTTTTTAAATAAAATTATTTCATTTCAGTCAGACGCAAAAATGAGTAATTATGCAAGCAGGAATACAATTTTAATTAGAGGAAAAGGTGTCTTGAAGTTTTTATAAATTAATCAACTACGGATTTTTTACTGCAGATTTTTTTTTTGTAAATATCTAACTAAATACCTCTCTACTTACATTTGTACAGATGTAGGCTGTCATTATAATTAAGCTTCATTATTATTTTCCATAGAAATATAAATCGAATAAAAGCTGAGAGAAGAAAATTGATTACTACAAATGTCACAGAATTTTCTTCAGTTTTTTGAACACTCTGAACAAATCAATACCTACCACGCTGCCACAAAACGAACACTTCTTAAATTAGGATTATTCTTTCTCATTCTTTAGCAGTTTCCTCTCAAATATATACGGCTATAGAAATTTCGTGGAAAAAAATAATTATGGCATTCATCAATAACTTTTCTCCAAGATTTATAACGTATTTTCTGCCGCCGTTGTATACCGTTAAAAACGGTATTGTATTTGCCTTAAATATTGACCATTGTGTTTAATTATGTATTGTTAAAAGTATTTTGCCCCTCTAATAATAAAGGGCGGTTAAATTTCCGTGAAATAACGCTACCCTTTCAGAGTTTGTGGAACGGGCGACCCGGGGGTAAAATCTAATATACTTTAAACGATGTTTTTATAACGTCAAGTAGATGTCTAGGGGAATTTTAATTTTGTACAAAAAGCCAAAAGATTCAAATTAAAGCTGAGTTTTCCTCCAATATAGTATAATTAAATTTTACTGATATTTTGTCAGCTTTGAAAATAGTATCTGTTTTATTAACAATAATAATCATCAAAAGTCAACTCAAAAATTAAATATTCAGGCTGTGGTTTTTTGTTTTACCACTGGGTTCTCGGAAACATTAAGGAATATATAGTTGGATTAATTACCAAAGTAATGCCATTTTAAGGCACGATTATAGAGACCCCAGTGGGTCAGTGGGGTTGAATGTTTTACAGAATTAGATATTTATCCTCCTCCAAATCATTAAACTTTTACTTGGGATATTTTTCACTCGATGTATAATTCTTAAATTATTAATGAAATAATATAAATATATCTTCTACCTATTACTAAGTGTGGTACTTTGTCGTAGCAGATCTTGGTAAGCAGAGCTGGACAAACTCACGAATAAAAGGAATTAAATCAGAATTCACAAATCAAGCAATTATTTTTTGTGACAACTCACAAGTCCACTTAATTTTCAAAGTGAATTAACTCAGAAATTAGAGTGATTTGTGATTTATTTAAGTAAAATATAAATCACAAGCCTTTTTGTGAATTTGGGCTTGAGGCTTGAGGCTTGTAGCTTAAGTCACATTTACAAGAACTAAATATTATCAATTTATTTAATATTTATTTTTCTAAAGTACTAGGTGCATTCTAATATGCCAAAGATATGTGCACAACCGGATGAAAACAGATATAAATAGATATATTCAAAAGATTGAATTACGTCATCAAAAAGGGTAATTAAATGAATGACGTGTTGGCATATTTATATTAAATCTGTACCAGGTTTTAAATTGTATTGCATTGTAACAGTTTAGCTTTTAAAACTACTACAGATACAGACTAAGAGTCTTCAAAAACACGAATTTTCTTTGTAAAAATATTCAGAATGGCTATTAATTTGAAACAAATGTTTAGTGTAACACAATTACGAATCAATTCACAGATCACCGACAGCTACAGCCAGAAATATAACATTTTACCGTGTACCAGCATTAGCAATCTCAATAACAAAAATAATATACTATTATACAATCAAAAAAATAAAGACAGTTGAAAATAAAAAAAATATTTTTTATAACGTACGTATCGATAATAAATTTTAAGTCCTTTCAATTGAATTAACTTTTTTCAAATTGAATTAAGCCCTTTCAATTGAATCAAGTTTTTTTTCATTGAATTAAGCCCTTTCATTTGAATTAAGCCCAGAAAAATGATTGAAGCCTTTGTTCAGCTCTAGAACAATTCACAAGCCCAAATCAATGTCTTTAAAGGTCTTAAATCATAAGCCTGATTTGCGAATTTTTATTAATTCACTTAATTTAAATCAAGAAATATGATTTAAATCAATTTATAATTCCTTTTGATTTAAATCGTGCTTAGCTCTGTTGGTAAGTGATATATTTTGCGCGTGAAGTGTGATTACGGCCCCCAAAGATGTTAGAAGAGGAATCCCAGGGATAGTTTTCATGTAGTGAAAATTGTTTGTCGGCTGTGAGAATCGAACCCAGATTCTCCTATCTACTGAACCACCTACCGCATAATAAATTTTTTAAACGTTCAATTGAAAAAAAATAAAGAACACTGACAAATAATAGTGTAATTTTAAAATCTTCAGTTTAATAAATTCCCTAACTCAAAGAATCATTCCCAGTCATTGGGCGTAACCATTAACCAGGAAACCGCAGTTCTCGTCGCATCATTTCTCCGCGTAACCGAGATTTCGATAACAGTCAGTTTACATTCACCGCGTTTTGCCAGTGCAGCGGCCCTGTTAACCACTGCACGTTGCAACGGAATTTGCAGCTCGATTTAACGGCTCACGGCTCGCCAGATGGCCAGCGACACGGAGCGTCGAGCGGTCGTCCGTGGAACTGCGATCGTGTCGAACACACGGCGTCTTGTTCTAGTTCTGGTTCACCAGCTGAAGGATTAGCGACGGTTTACTTTAGAGATAGATGGGTTTTACCTAAATGGAAATATTGATTATCACAAGCGACATTATTTTTAGAATTAGAATTTCGTACTACAATTTAATTACTAATAATCGTTAATCAAACATTTATTAAATAATAAAAATAAATAAATATATCATCACGCTTTCTATTCATTACTGAGAGTGGCATTCTGTCGAAGCAGATCTCGATAAGTGATATATTTATGCGCGTGAAGTGCGGTTACCAGCCGTCAAATCACGGCCCCAAAGATGTTAGTGGAGGGGGAGTTACAGGAGTAGTATTAATGTGGTGAAAATGTTTGTCGCCAGTGGGAATCGAACCAGGATTCTCAGGATCCACAGGCCGACACGATAACCACTGTGCCACCTACTCCTATAAATAAAATAAAATAAATATAAATAAGTATATCATCACGCCTTCTACCCATTATTGGGTGTGGTACTCTACTGTAGCATATATCGATAAGTGATATATTTATGCTTGTGCAATGCGCTTACCAGTCGTCAAATTATAGCTCCCAAAGATGGTAGGAGAGGAGGAGCCGCAGGGATAGTTTTTAAT
Organism: Pterostichus madidus; assembly: GCA_911728475.2. Taxonomy (NCBI): domain Eukaryota; kingdom Metazoa; phylum Arthropoda; class Insecta; order Coleoptera; family Carabidae; genus Pterostichus; species Pterostichus madidus. The sequence goes on along the minus strand of OU452309.1, from coordinate 18,639,281 downwards.
ATTGTGAAACACATTGTCAGCTGTAGGAATCGAACGCGGATTATTAAATCGACACATGTCTCCACGTGCCAACTTTCCCTTTTCTACAATTTAAATAGGCTAAGTTAGCAAAACATTTTAGTTACGTTACTGTTTCATGTAAACTTGGCAATATTCTAGTAAATTTGAAATAATCCCTTATAAACAACCCACAAATACTTGGGTCTAAATCGAAACTAAATAACCGTGAAAGTCGTCAGCTGTCTGGTGCACTATCGCAAGTTCGCCTTTGCCCGACATGGCCGCATTTGCGCGAATGTGCTGAATTGAAATGGCACGCCGCACCGCATGCCACTAACAGGGTGATGTTGAATGCTGAACGTGGAGGCAACGTGAACTGAACGGTTCTTTATAAAGAGCTGCTGCTGGTTGTTTTTCCTAGGTATGTGAGAACGTTTGCCGTTCCACCAGTTTCGATGTGTTTTACTTGATGTGCGGAATGTTTTGAACTTTGAGTGTTTAGAGGAAATTAAGATGGGACTTGTTTAGATGGATGGAAATTAATTCTACTGCTTTAGAATTTACTACATAAGCTCAAGAATATTTTTAAATATATTTAGTAGAATATACACAGGATGTACACAGAAATGCGGTACATTAAATAAATATATCATCACGACTTTTATCCATAACTAATTAAACAATATGCTATTCCAACACTTTTGAAATTTTGTTTTTATTTTCATTAATAAATAAATAAATATACTTCATTCCCTGTATGAAAACTATTACGTCACATTCTGTATCCATATGATTCAAGATTTTGAACTTAAAACGATTATATTGGTATTGAATTGACATTTTAAAAACATAACCTAAAATTTAAATGTCAGATTAATAGTTATTTTTATAACAAGTGCCGAAAAAGGCTCGTTACGTGCAAGTGCAGGATTTAACGCACGAGCACGTAACCTTTTTCGGCACGTGTTATAAACAACATTTTTCCTACAACTGTGCGATTTAGGAAATCACTAAAATATTATCCAAATTTATAAAATTTTAATATTACACGAGAACGATGTTTTACGGCGTTGCTATGGTTTGTTTGTTGATTGCGTGCACATTGTTCTACGTTATTTCAAAATATTTCACTAACGTTAAAATAATTTCTTCAAAATAATCTTGATTGGAATAGTATAGTGAGTGATTCTTCTTTATCATTAACACCTCCAAAGATAATTGAAGCTCCGGATCATACTATGTTGGATCTATTTTCGACAATGAAAATCAACCTGCTGCTGGTACTTCTGAAGCTTCCGAAAGTGTTACCAATAATAATACTGTTAATAATATGAACAGGTACGGAAGAAATCAATGTTTCTTTAGACACAAAAGTTTCCACTTTACATTATGTCAATATAAGCAACTGTAACAACAGTATTAATAATATACACAAACAATAAATATGATGTATTTCACTTACTCTTTAAATAAAACCATTTATCGATATATTTTACTTTGTTCGGTTCTTTTTATTAGTTGTCTACAGATTAGATATACTGCAAATTAAGGTTACGTTTATAAACGTCAAAATATACTACTGCATATTTACTAGCGCTGGTTCACCGTATCTTCTTCTTCCATAAGCGTCTGTGGTCAAAATATGAATTACGCGCTTGGCGCGAAATTTAAACCGCTCTAAAAAAAACTTAACGTAATGAAGCACTTTCCGCACTTTGTGTTTCTTTGCTTTCGGAAACGCACTTGGTCGGCATTCATCTACTTTCCATACGTAACCAAGGCAATAATAGTTACGTAATAACAAAGAAATCGCACAGTTGTAGGACAAATATTTATTATTTCATAAAATTTAATTAGTTTATAAATGAAACCAAATTCTACATATATTAAATAATAATCAAATAAAATTATATTACCTGCCTTATTGAAATATGTAATTTTGTAAAATAAAACTCAAAGGAATATACATTTTTCTATGTATTATTATTATATATAAATAATAAATAAATAAATATATCATCACGCCTTTTACCCATTACTGGGTGTGGCACTCTGCCGAAGCAGATCTCGGTAAGTGATATATTTATGCGCGTGAAGTGCGGTTACCTGCCGTCAAATCACGGCCCCCAAAGATTTTAGTGGTGGAGGAGTCACAGGGGTAATTTTAAATTGGTGAAAATGTTTTGTCGGCTGTGGGGATCGAACCAGGGTTCTTAGGATCCACAGGCCGACTCAGATACCACTGAGCCATTACCCCATATTATTATATATAAATAAATTATATTTGAAAATACAAAATACAATGCACATTCCCTCTCGTACTACAGTTAAATTAATTAAAGATCCTCGATTCACTAACTCCAGCGCAAAATAATCATCAAGATGACAAACTCAATTTTGCATTTGGATACTCAAAAATTTCTAATCATTTCTTATTTCTCAGTCTGTATTTATGTATAAAAAATGTCACAAACTTAGAAATAACTGGCGAGAAAATAACAAAATCATCTCTATATTTGTCATACGTTTTCATTAAAATAATAAATGTGATAGAACGTGAAAAAACATGAAACGTGTGTCTTTACTTATTAAGACATACGTTACTGCCATTCACATTAGGTACGAATAATATTATTTAAAAAAGATAGCCATATTTCATCGTATATATGATAACCGCGTCCACATATGACGTAATCGTTTTCATTCAGGGAATGGAGTTTAGAATTAATGCTATAATTAATTAGATCCTAAATCCAAAAAAAATCTCATTCTTAATGATACTATAGGATTGTAACAAACAACTTGTACTTGGTACTAAGAGGTAACTGAAATACGAAAAAATTTACTTGATTAAATGAATAATCAAGAGTAGCGTAAATTCTGCCACCACGGAATATTTACCTCTATTCCGAAAAGTAATTAAAATGGGATCGATGATCAAAATGGCGGGAATATGCATGTGTGTAAAATCAAACACGTACTCAACAATAACAAAATTATATAATATTTAATAACGAATAACGAGTGAAAATAAATTATATAAATCAAAGATATTTACGAACTGAATACTTGATGCTATATAAACCAAGGTATTACTCACTAAATACACAACCAATTCAATATTCCAGATTACTACAAAAACATATGCAATCAACAATTCTCATTACATAACCAGAATTTACATGAACTCCGAACAATAAACTTTAATAAATAACAATGCGATCGAGAGAGGCCCTTAAATTGTGTAATCTCTTTGACCATTTCACTCGGAAAGCCAAAATGCAAGTGGTTGCCCTGCCCATGGTTCGAACATTTTATTACTAAGGGATGGGACAGTGGTTCTCAAAATAACGTTAACTGGACATTACTCTCGCATAAGAAACTAGATGTTTAACACAAACTGATTGACATCCACTGATTAGGCTCCCAACTCAATCAAACTAAAATTCTAAGAATTGTGGAATTTTACACTGACAACTGAAAAACTAACCGTCAACCTTTTAATTTACTTTTAAATCAATTCAAGTACATAGTTTACTTTTATAGTAATAAACGCAACTGCCGTTTATTACAGGATCAACAATTTCCCTTCAAAATTAGTATTTCTAGTAATATTTAGAAATAAGTAGTGCTCATTTGATTAAATGTGACGAAATATTTCTAGTATTGTTATCAGATAAAAATCGTCGTTATAAAAAATTCTTTAAATATTTTAGCTGATGTCAACGGTCTGTGAACCCCTAGATAAAAAACTGTCTAATAATATCCCCGGCCCAAGAATTCCTCAAGAATAAGCATTATTATCATTTGTCTACCATACGAACCAAGAGAAAAAGAAAAATTCAATCTGTACTTAAGCCACTACTCTATTCTTCCTCTTTCCCCAAACATTAGTCATAGGTAAAGTGAGAAAAATGTAACCCGAGCAGTGATATATGAAAATATTCGTTGGATGATATTCATTAATCATAAATATGCAGTTTGAATTCCATCCGAATGCCAAAGTTGCGAATTTTTCTGCGCGTTCGTGCATAAAGTTATGTGAATATCGTTAGAGCGTGCTTATTATTGGCCTCGGTTCGGCATCATTATGTTTTCGCCGTACAGTGAGTGGATGTGTGGGATGTTATCGATAAATTTGCTCAGAGAATGAGATTACGACGGGGAAGAAGAAGAATTGGGTGGTGCTCCGATGTTCTCTCAGTTGCTTTGATGGCCGATTCTTTTGTTGTTCCACGGGGAAATTTAATGAAAAAAGAAAATTTAGAAAGCACACAATTAAATGTTGGAATATAATATAATGCCCCGTGCACATAAGGAAAGTTTTCTGAGAAACTTTTTAGAAGAAATAGTCAAGAAAGGTTCTAGAAAATATATCAGCGCTCCTATCGCGAGAAAGATTTTATGGAAAGTAACTTTACAGGCAATCGTAGCTCAGTGGATAAAAGCGTGGTAAAACTTGCATTTCTTAATTAGCAAGCAAGAGGTCGTGCGTTCAAATCTCACTGACTTCTATTTATATCAAAAAAATACGATTGTATCTGAGTGGTTCGGATTCCACTATAAGCTGTAGGTCCCCTGTACTGTAATTAGGATTTACTTCCTGTTGTGCAGAGTAACAAAATAAATAACTAACCTCATGCTTATGGCACAGTACTTTACTCATTTCATATCAAAAAGTAACTAACAGTTTTTCATGAAACTTTTTTTTTTCTAAAAACTTTCCCCGTGATATCATTGACTTAAATTGATTAAGTACTACCGAACAACGAGTTTACAAAAAAAATTACAAAAAAATTCCTTCAAAAAATCCCCCACTGTTCCGGAGCAGAATATTACAATCTAGGCCAAGAATCACAACCAAACAGACTAAAAAAACGTCTAGCTCAGGATATCATCACCTCTTCAAGAGAAGAAGATTAAAGCAGCTCACCAAATCAAATAGTTGTATTAATAAATTAAAATTACACATAATGTAAACCATAATTGTAATGTTAATAATTATTCGAACAGTAACATATGGACCGTTTATTTTGAAAGTGGTGTAAGTCAATTTTCTCTTGTTTCGAGAAAGTTAAAGCTTAGCATATCTGTCAATAAAAAAATATAAGTTAATTATATCAAAAATCTAAAATATAGGTTAATTATATCAAGTTTGGCAATGTTTCTACTGATTTATCAATATGTAATTTAACTACTTTTTGTTATAGGCGAATTTACTAAAATAATGTATATTTATATGGGGTGGCTAGCTCAGTGGTATGAAGTCGGCCTATGGATCCTGAGAACCCTGGTTCGATTCCCACAGACGACAAACAATTTTCATAATTTCAAAAACTACCCCTGTGGCTCCTCCACTAGTAACATCTTTGGGGGCCGTGATTTGAAGACTGGTAACCGCACTTCACGCACAAAATATATCACTTACCGAAATCTGCTTCGGCAGAGTGCTACGCCCAGTTATGGGTAGAAGGCGTGATGATATATATATATATATATATATATATATATATATATATATATATATATATATATATATATATATTTATGGACTGCAAATGGACTTACACCACTTTCAAAATTAGTCAATTTTGAAAATCGTTTAATTTAAATTTAAAAAAATCAAATATCACTAAGGGATAGTTTTTCAATCACCGATTATTGTTAATCATGATTAACATTAATCGAGAGTATACCGGTGATTGAAAAACTAGCTCTTAAAATACTCTATTATATTTTTTTTCTTTCATTTCACGATCATTCGCCTACTCACAAGTAAGTTTAACATGAGTAAAATATCTGTGTTGAAATTGCATTGTCTTTATTGATTTGAAAAAAGTACAAAATCAATAAAAACAATGCAAGTTCAATACAGATATTTTACTCAAAATACATCATTGTCTGCAAACTTCAAACATAAGTTTAACATATTATTTATTATTTTACTTTTGTGCTATTCGTGTTTATTATTATTATAGCTGAAGAAGGTATTAATCAATACCGAAATATAAACCAAACTTTAAACTCAACAATGATTTAATCCATTTTTTTCCTGTCCTATACTCATGACTTTATATTGTTATAAAAACATATTGATTTACCATTTCTTCTTACCTATATCACTATCTGATGTTAATATGAAATTATCCATTTTAGGAGGAAAATAAAATAAGTAACCTAAAATAGTAACTCTCGACACGTGAAATAAAATATATGTAAAACAGCAAGCCACTGATCCTGCTAGCTTTCTATCAAAAAATTGGACTTATACCACTTTCATAATTAATAGTTACGCAATTTCTTTTACCAGCCAATTTTAAATTGGACAAAGCATGGACATTTTTTAAGAAATTAAATACAAAGTTTACACTAAATTAAGCATAAATTACCTGATATCTCATATTTTTTTAAAAATGGACTTACACTACTTTCAAAATAAACTTGCCAAATATAATACTAACTGTATTAAACTGGTAATATTAATTTAAAAAAATAAATTGATTAAATTTTGGATTAAAATATTTACTAAATATTTAATAATAATTTAATGTATAATTGGGGTGGCTAGCTCAGTGGTATGAAGTCGGTCTGTGGATCCTGAGAACCCTGGTTCGATTCCCACAGGCGACAAACAATTTTCATAATTTCAAAAACTACCCCTGTGGCTCCTCCAACATCTTTGGGGGCCGTGATTTGACGACTGGTAACCGCACTTCACGCGCAAAATATATCACTTACCGAGAACTGCTTCGGTAGAGTGCCACACCCAGTAATGGGTAGAAGGCGTAGTAATATATTTTTTTTTTATTATTTTAATTGTCGGCCTGTAGATTTGAGAACCTCAGTTCGATTCCCACAATCGACAAACAATTTACACTACATTAAAACTATCCTTCTACTAACATCTTTGGAGGCCTTGATTTTTTTTCGGCCTCTTGTAACTAGTAACATAATATAGAAATTACAATTATAGATAATAAATAGTAAAATAAATATATCATCACGCCTTCTACCCGTTACTGGGTGTGGCACTCTGCCGAAGCAGATCTCGGTAAGTGATATATTTTGCGCGAGAATTGCAGTTACCAGCCGTCAAATCACGGCCCCCAAAGATGTTAGTGATGGAGGAGCCACAGAGGTAGTTTTTTAAAATGGTGAAAATTGTTTGTCGTCTATTGGAATCGAACCAGGGTTCTCAGGATCCACAGGCCGACTTGATACTACAGAGCTAGCTAGTAAATAGTAAAAATAAGTATTCTAGATCCTATTGGAATAAAACAGAAGATAGATGTTTGTAAATTGCTGAATTCTATCGGAACTAGTGAATTATCTTGATATATTGAAATGTACTTGCTTCAGCACTAAATAATTATTGTTTGATCAATCTTGTTCACAATTACTTTGAGTATGATTTAAGTGAGAACAATAGTAATTAGATATTCCATTAAATTTAGAATGATCGAAGCAATATAATTACAACAAAGCTCATTAATATTGAATGCCTAAAGCAATATCACGAAATCCACCCCTGATTGTGATATCCTACGTCATGCCACAGTATGTCGCGAATGCGTAATAACAGTAATGACAATATTATGTACGATGTTTGGATACAACAACGCTAATGAATATGGCGTGATCAAGTAACGAGGGTTCGGCATTCGCTTTGAAGACCCACAGCCCAGTAAATAAATCCTTCACCGCCTTCGCTGATCATGATTGGTCCTCGGTTGAAAGCGGGTGGCGGGCGCTGGGTACCGGCATCGGTTACAGACGCCTCGACGAGGAAACTTCGTACTTTGTCCGATGGTCAACTAATGATCGCCGTTCGTTGGCGAGTTGGAACGCCAGCCATGGGTGAAGAGCGTCTTATGCTTGTCAGAAGCGGGAAACTGTTTAGTGTTGACGTTGGAGGCAAGGGAAATAGTTGCAAACTACTGCAAACTGAGAAATTTGCATCATAAGCGATAGGTTACCGTTATAGTTTAAATTTAGATTCAGATCAACTATTTCGAAAGCTTGAAATTTTTTCCTGAGCTGCTCTTTGTAATTAGCGACTTAATTTCTTTTTATTGTTACTTTAATTTATTGACAGTTTTGACAGCTAAAACGTCAAACATTTGTTTAATTTTGTTCTAATTTCATGGCTATCGATAGTTTTCAGGTAGTTTTCCTCATTTTCAGATTTAATTTGTGCCGTTACAAAGCGTGCAAAATTAATTTTGTGTATTGATTTAGCTGCAGTATTTTATACCCTAAAACTTTTATTTCATACTTTTTTTTTGCTAAAATAATTAGGGAAGCATGAAATTACAACATTATGATTTTACGTGTTAAATCCCTATATTCACCCTTGCCAAGAACCCTCCGGTATATTAATTAATTCATATTTATTGTTTACAATTATACATTTAATTATGGGGTAAGGCTCAGTGGTTATCAAGTCGGCCAGTGGGTCCTAAGAACCCTGGTTCGATCCCCACAGCCGACAAAACATTTTCACCAATTTAAAATTATCTCTGTGGCTCATCCACCACTAACATCTTTGGGGGCCGTGATTTGACGACTGGTAACCGCACTTTACGCGCATAAATATATCACTTACCGAGATCTGCTTCTGCAGAGTGCCACACCCAGTAATGGGTAAAAGGCGTGATGATAATGGGGTAGCTAGCTCAGTGGTATCAAGTCGGCCTGTGAACCCTGTTTCGATTCCCACAGGTGACAAACAATTTTCACCATTTTAAAATTACCCCTGTGGCTCCCTCACCACTAACATCTTTGGAGGCCGTGATTTGACGACTGGTAACCGCACTTTACGCGCATAAATATATCACTTATCGAGATCTGCTTCGGCAGAGTGCCACACCCAGTAATGGGTAGAAGGCGTGATGATAATGGGGTAGCTAGCTCAGTGGTATCAAGTCGGCCTGTGAACCCTGTTTCGATTCCCACAGGTGACAAACAATTTTCACCATTTTAAAATTACCCCTCTGGCTCTCTCACCACTAACATCTTTGGAGGCTGTGATTTGACGGCTAGTAACCGCACTTCACGTGCATAAATATATCACTTACCGAGATCTGCTTCTGCAGAGTACCACACCCAGTAATGGGTAAAAGGCGTGATGATAATGGGGTAGCTAGCTCAGTGGTATCAAGTCGGCCTGTGAACCCTGTTTCGATTCCCACAGGTGACAAACAATTTTCACCATTTTAAAATTACCCCTCTGGCTCTCTCACCACTAACATCTTTGGAGGCTGTGATTTGACGGCTAGTAACCGCACTTCACGTGCATAAATATATCACTTACCGAGATCTGCTTCTGCAGAGTACCACACCCAGTAATGGGTAAAAGGCGTGATGATAATGGGGTAGCTAGCTCAGTGGTATCAAGTCGGCCTGTGAACCCTGTTTCGATTCCCACAGGTGACAAACAATTTTCACCATTTTAAAATTACCCCTCTGGCTCTCTCACCACTAACATCTTTGGAGGCTGTGATTTGACGGCTAGTAACCGCACTTCACGTGCATAAATATATCACTTACCGAGATCTGCTTCTGCAGAGTACCACACCCAGTAATGGGTAAAAGGCGTGATGATAATGGGGTAGCTAGCTCAGTGGTATCAAGTCGGCCTGTGAACCCTGTTTCGATTCCCACAGGCGACAAACAATTTTCACCATTTTAAACTTACCCCTGTGGTTCCCTCACCATTAACAGCATTGGGGGCCGTGATTTGTATTTGCTTCGGCAGAGTGCCACACCCAGTAATGATATGATGATATATATTTATATTTTTATTTATTTTATACATTTAATTTAAATTTGAGATCTTATTAATATTCAAATTCGAGAAATTTAATATTCGCCCACCTCTGCGTATGATACATTTAAATATAGTGCCATTTTTGTCTGTCCTGCAAATAGCCGCCGTCAATATGCTTGTCTCACGGATGCTAAGCAAGTTTTTATATAAAATCCTTGGTTTCTTACGACGAAAGCTTGAAAATCAGAATGTAGGTCATGCATTAAGATTGATTTTGATCACTGATGTGATTATTACGTTCCTCTAATGAATATTGGGAATTTAATTAAAAATTTTAATACAACTGATAACAAAGGTTCAATATAACCAGACCTCTAGCAATTCTACCAATATCCCTTCCATTCAAAGACAACTACTATAATTATTTGAAACAGTTTCCAAATACCCTAACCTCACTGATTGCGGTCCTGCACTAATATGACACTAACACACCCCCGAAATACACACGGAGTACGAGGCACTCACATCAGGCCCCAGTTCAGTTGTGGTTACACGCCTCAGGGTTGTCTGCCGCCTGCAGTGCTTCCAATGCCATCGCCACTGATGGTTATTACCTTGTCGCGTTGGTAACACGTGTCCAAGCACGCAACGGGACTCGAACCTGGCACGGATCGATGCTGCACGTGAGAATGCAGATGTGCGCTCCCTCTTGGATATACGACAATGTTGCAATGTTGGTAGGATTGCTCAGATAACGGCGGTATGACACTAAAGACTCTAATGATGGTAAAGTAAAGGGTGTTGTAGATGTCTTGGTTAATTGTTTGTTGTTGGGAGTTGTTGCAGAGTATAGCAGACGATAAAAGAAGGCAATTTTTAGAATGTGACTCAGGAGTTTTGTATTCTATGATAGTTGGTGTCTTTTATTTAAGTATGAGGATACAAATATAAAAGTTTATACTAAAAACCAGCTCATTTTAAATAGTCATATTCATATATGGGATAGCTAGCTGAGTGGTAGGAAGTCGGCCTGTGGATCCTGAGGTCCATGGTTCGATTCCCACAGGCAACAAATTTTCATAATTTGAAAAAGCTATCCCTGTGGCTCCTCCACCGCTAACATGTTTGGGGGCCGTGATTTGACGACTGATAACCGCACTTCACGCGCAAAATATATCACTTACCGAGATCTGCTTCAGCAGAGTACCACACCCAGTAATGGGTAGAAGGCGTGATGATATATTTATTTATTTATTTTTTATATTCATATTAGTGAAGCTGATATGCAATATTATTCTTAATAGGTATGTAGTTTCTGAAGAGAACATAAATATTTGCATGGTAAATTTATACACAACTAAACTCAGTTTTTGCGATAGAAGGTATTATTTTTTTCAAATATGCTGTAATTGTTTTCGTGCCAGTAGCGTAGCAAGAATATATGACGCCTGAGGGTAAAGCAAAATTATGTGCCATCTTCAGAATATTCTAGTTATAGTGCCACTAGAATATAAAAGTTGACATTTAAGTTATTCTGTGTTTGTGGTTTCTTTTAATAGACTATGAAGAACTAGAAACCCTAAATATATTACAATTTTTATTATTAACATGTATAATTAGCGTCATATTATAAAGTTATTAATTACTCTAATTACATGCACTTGATTGTATTGAGAAAAATATACGTATAAGCAATGATTTTATAGTCTGTACCAGAACTGGGCAAAATCACGAACAAAAAGGAATTAAATCGCAAATCACAAATCAAACAAATATTTTTTTGTGACAATTCACAATTCCATTTCATTTTCAAAATGAATTAATTCACAAATCAAAGTGATTTGTGATTTATTTATGTTACACATAAATCACAAGCCTTTTTGTGAATTGGGGTTTGAGACTTGGGGTTTAAATCACATTTGCAAGTACTAAAAATTATCTATTTATTTAATATTTATTTTTTTTAAATACTAAGTAATATACTAACGATATGTGCACAACCGAATGAAAACAGATATAAGTAGATATGTTCAAAGAATTGACTTACATTATCAAAAAATGTAATTAAATGAATGACATGAGTTGGTATGTTTACATTAAATCTGTTCCCGGTTTTAAATTGTATTGCATTCTAACAATTTAGCTTTTAAAACTACTATAGACTGAGTCTTCAAAAATATGCATTTTCTTTGTAAAAATATACAAAATGGCTAGTAATTTGAAACAAATGTTTAGTGTAACACAATCACGAATCAATTTACAGATCACCGACAGCTACAACCAGAAATCTAATATATAAACTTGCACCAGCATTGTCAATCTCAATAATAAAAATAATTATACTGTTATATCATCCAAAAAATGAAGAAAAAGTAAAAACATGAAAAATAATTATTTATAACAGACGTACCGATAATAAATTAAATTATTGATCACTTAAATATTGCACTAGTTTTTTTATAGTTCTACTAAGTTTTGTTCAAAGTCAATTTCGAAAACATCTCTATTATACACAAATTGCTCGTCTAACTAGCGAGCTTTACGAACCTAAACATGAAAAATACATACAATGTTGCAGCACTTCCCACGATGCACAAATATTATTTAAGCCCTTTCAATTGAATTAAGCCTTTTCAATTGAATTAAGCTCTTTCAATTGAATTAAGCTCTTTCATTTGAATTAAGCCCAGAAAGAGGATTTAAGTCTTTTTTCAGCTCGAAAACAATTCACAAGCCCAAATAAATTTCTTTAAAGGTCTTAAATCACAAGCCTGATTTGCGAATTTTTTTAAAAGGCTTAATTTGCTTGATTTAAATCAAGAAATATGACTTAATTCAATTTATAATTCCTTTTGATTTAAATCATGCTCAGCTCTGGTCTGTAAGTTAATTTTAGAAGCAGATGAAAAAAAATACATATATTTTTTAACCAAAATATTTTCCTGCAGAATCAAAAATTCTGATTAAAATATATATTATAGTAAAAAACATGCTTATGTATTAATGATTTTTTGCATTACAATCAATTGCTTGAATTAGAGTAATGAATAATTTTATAATATGATGCTAATTCAAACATGTTAATTGAAACTAATATAAAAACTATAAATGGCAGTAACAATTTTATAATAGACTTTATGTATAATTTACTTTAAATATTATAAAATAGTAACACAGAATCTCGACTTGAAATCAATCCCAGTTACTACTAATAAGTACTGCGTCAAACAATTGTCAGATTTCACCATAATGAGGATTACTAATAATCGAGATATTTTAACGCGAGAGGGTAGCGAACACTTTAATTGTCAAGATTAACTAAATTTTTAGTATATTTTAAACGACTTTTTAACAGGTACTAAATTAGTAAAATAAGAACTATACGATATTTATAACTTTTATTTTAAACATTTTTCTCTAAAATTAATTAGTAGGCTACGGCTGAGTAAAAACCAATTTATTATCTTGAACCTTTATGATTCGTTTTTCGTTTAACACACAGTATAAACATCGAATTTTTTTTTGTATTAATTCAAAAATTGAAAGAAACCAATTTAAACTTATTTATTCTGTAAAAAATCGAACGACATTCAATACTTTCTCTCTTTCAAATTAAACCGAATGAAGAAAGTGAGAAACTCAGTGATAATTCTTTCAGCAAATAGTTGGTCATCAATACATTAGATTATTTACCCTTCTTCAATTTCCTCCTCGATAATGATAGCCCAACACAAGCAGTATAAGTTGTTTGCTGTCGCCGCCATGCTGTTCTGGCGACGGCGTAGTGGCGAATGTAAAGGGGCGGTGTCGCCGTCGTCGCCTCCACATAAGACACTGATGTTTATTTATAGCAGTCGAAAATGGAAAATCAGCGTGATTGCTTTGCGGACCTAAACCAATGTGCGGTTAGAAAGAAATTGTTGTACAGTAATTGTTTCATGAAAGTAAATATAGGTGCACAAAGGTAGAGATATTTGATTTAAAATAATGAGCTTTATGTAAGCTACTTTTAGAAGGCATATATCTAAATTGATATGTTCGATAATACAATAAAATTAAATTCATTCAGACTTAACAAACAGGTTGTAAAGTAAGTAAAGAATATTGATACTGTCTCTTAAAATAATGATTTAATGTAAATAATTAAAAAAATTAATTTTACGGACAATCGTAGCCCAGTGAATAAAAGCGAGGTAAAACTTATGTTTCTTAATTAGCAAGCAAGAGGTCATGTGTTCAAATCTCACTGACTTTTTATATAAAAAAAAAACTATTGTGTCTGAGTGGTTCGGATTCCACTATAAGCTGTAGGTCCCCTGTACTGTAATTGGGAATAAGTTCTTGTTGTACAGAGGAACAAATCTATCTAAAATGGCCGCTAGCTAGCCAGAAGAGTACTGCACTGATTGAATTCAAATTTGGTACAAGCATAGACGAGAACCAATTTTAATATATAGGTACAATAAATCTTCAGTCCGCCATCTTGAAACAAAATGGCCGTTAGCTATCCTGAAAAGTACTGCATTGATTCGATTCAAATTTGGTATAGGTATAGACGAGAACCAATCTTAACATATAAATATAATAAAGTTTCAGTCCGCCATCTTGAAACAAAATGGCCGCTAACTATCTTGAAAAGTAGTGCACTAATTCGATTCAAATTTGTTGTAGGCATAGACGAGAACCAACCTTAACATATAAACATAAAAAAGCTTCAGTCCGCCATCTTTAAACAAAATGGACGGTAGCTATCCAGAAAAGTACTGCACTGATTGAATTCAAATTTGGTACAAACATAGACGAGAACCAATTTTAACATGTAGGTACAATAAAGCTTCAGTCTGCCATCTTGAAACAAAATGGCCGCAAGCTATCCTGAAAAGTACTGCACTGATTCGATTCAAATTTGGTACAAGCATAGACGAGAACTAATTTTAACATATAGGTACAATAAAGCTTCAGTCCGCCATCGTGAAACAAAATGGCCGATAGCTATCCTGAAAAGAACTGCACTGATTCGATTCAAATTTGGAATAGACATAGACGAGAACCAAACTTAACATGTAGGTATAATAAAGCTTCAGTCCGCCATCTTGAAACAAAATGGTCGCTAGCTATCCTGAAAAGTACTGCACTAATTCGATTCAAATTTGGTATAGGCATAGACGAGAACCAATCTTAATATATAGGTATAATAAAGCTTCAGTCCTCTGCCATTCGAATTCAAACGTTTACATTTTCAGTACGACTCGCCTTTGCAATGACCATCAACAAAGCACAGGGACAATCGCTACAATTGTGTGGACTAAATTTGGAAAATCCATGCTTCTCACATGGATAGCTGAATGTGGCAAGCTGACGCGTCGGAAATCCTTCTGATTTATTCGTGTACATACCAAAGAGAAAAACAAAAAATATTGTGTATCCAAAAGCACTTCAATAAACAGAATTTAACACAAACACTTTCTTTCTTTGAGTTGTAATGCAACGCATGCCGGCATGCCGGGTACTCGCATTAAATTGTAGACCACGCGAACGAAGTCGCGGGTAATAGCTAGTAAATAAATAAAAAACGTTTCGCGGGTTTATGATTGCGGATATATTGACTATACCAGATTTTTTATCGATAATCATTGGTATAGCCAAAAAGATAATAGAAAACTCAATTCGAATGTAAAAAAAATCATATAGGTTGTATTTAAATTTACAAAGTTGGTATCATTTCCGGTTCAACATTTTCCCCTTACTGTAATAAAAAATATTACATTTATAAAATAATGTTCTCTAAACTATATGTATATATTTCATAATAAGCGAGAAAATATTTTAATTCTTAAAAATGTATGTTGTAATATTTCAAATAAATCTTGATGTTCGTAATGTGTAAAATTTGAAGAAAAATCAAACAAAAATTATTATTTATTTGTTTGACAATTTGAATCAGAAATTCAGTGGATAATATAACGCTTCCATAAATTGTAATGTGACTGAAAAGTGTAGTATATATGCTCCAATTCAAGATTCCTGTTTCATATTCCAACGAGAAAATATGAATCACGAATCGAATATTCTTTATTTGTGCAGCGATTCTGCAAAATACACCAAAAAGATACGTAACGTACAAATTTCTCCCTTCTTAAAAGGAATAAATACCTAGTTCATGTTCATACACTCGTAAAAACTCATTTCATTGAAAAATATTTTTATTACATGGAGCTACAAACAAAATCAAAAGACTTTATTGAATGTTTAGATATCACAGAGTGAAATATTACTAAAATGATGTAATAATATACTTTTTACTACTTATATCAGTCTGTGAATTCACAGTTAGTTAGTAGTTATAGTTTAAAATATATTAAATATAAATATAACAACATACTTTTAACCATTTTAAATTTTCGTTACTGCTGTGGAAAATTTAAATGTCAGATACGATTACAGTAATTATGTCAGTAGATATGTTTTTTTTTCTTACCATTTATATGTTCTACGAGCCCGGTCCCACTTTAGTTGGCCCAATTTTATTTTTTCGTTTGAAGTTATATTTTATAGTTTTATTTCTCGTGTAGTATGCAAGAAAATGAAATGAAATTTTAATGAGACATATACTAGAATGTTGTTAATACACAGATAAAATTTTAAGTCAATCGATACATACATCTAGAAATGACAGCCATTGAAAGAGGAAGTAAACATTTCTGTTTTAACTAAAAAAAAAATTGTTTTATTAAAAAACTGTATAATAATAAAGTTTGTTTTAAATAATAATTAACTTCAATTTCATCCGCCAAACTGCCCGCCAGATAATAATCATGATAGTTCATTTGTGTGTTGATTTAGGTTATGTGCAGAAAAAGAAAATAGAGTTATACTGCTACACATTTTGTGTTTAACGTATATTTAATGTTAAATTTAGTTAAAAATGTTGAAAATTAATTGTAGAATTTAGTAAATATAAGATAGCTGGATATTTAGTATTATTTAAATTTTTAACGAAAAAATTAAATTCGGACCAACTGAAGTGGGAACGGGCTCGTATATACCAAGAGAACAATAACGTTGGTACTCCTATTGTTACGTTGTCATAATTTAAAAAGTGACGTAATGGACATATCATTTGCCATGGCATTTATACTTATAAACTAAACATAATTATCCACGGCGAGATTAAAAGTGCCAATTCAGTCCTCGAAAATGAAGACTAATGTATGCCATTTACTTCTGGAAGTGCGAAAAATATTTTTTATATGTTTGATTTAGTTTTGTTTAAATCAGTTACATATGCACTACATTTTCATTTTTTTAAATTCCAATAGTTTTAATAGCTATACCTGAATCTTTGAATTATACTTATAAAAATTTTGCAGGAGCATAAATACAAATTTTATATTCAATCTCAATATTTTTATTTGTATGAGTTTATAGTCAGGAGATTGCAGAATCTCAGAAGGCTTTGAAACTGGAAGCCAAGTCTTGATTGGTTCTCACACAAATTGTGCGTAAACGTGTCAAAAACAAGATATACGGGATCGTATATAAAAACTGTGCGACGTTATGCATATTTTATTTTTCCTTTTATGTGAAGAATTGTGCCCCAAGACGGAAAACCATAATTTTCTTTCTTCTCTCGTCGTACTTTTGCTTCGAGTTGAAGCCCTTCCAATGTTTTATTAAAAACAAATACAGGTTTTATGACATTTGAAATGTCTGAGAAATGGATTTTATTATTTCTACCAAGTGGAAAAATGTTTTACAACGTACCGTAAAATTAGTAGGTGTGTTACTGTATTTGGAAATAAATTTAACTTCTGGACACATACAAATTTTACACAAAATGTTTTTCCTACTGTAATTATTCTTTTTTATAAATAAAACGTTTCTAGAACAGCGTTTGTTTTACTTCTTTAAAATGTATAAACTGTTATATAAATTTGTTCATGCAGAAATGCGCAGTTATTATTATTTTTAATTTTCTGCTCATGTCTAATTATTTGAGAGTAGAATTTCACAGCTTAATTAAAACAATTTCACTAAACGGTAGAAAGTTCAGAAATCTGTTCTGCAATTTAGATAACAATTTTTTATACTCGCATAATTAAAAATAAGATTTACATTACCGTGGAAACCAATGGTATGTTTGTAATTGAAAAAACACCCATTTTTTATTATAAATTTCGACTATTAAAACGCTAATTGGACCTATATACACACATTATAAGGAATTTATAAAATAAATAGAGACATTAGCTTATAATGCCATCAAACAGACATATTTTAACAAACTTGACGAGAAAAAATAAACAATTTGTTTTCAAATATCTAATGTCATTTCATGGCATACTTAACTGTAAATATAAATTCGCTTCAAATTTAATAAATTTTCTCTTACGAATATTGTAACGAAAATATACATGTATATGTATTTTGACCCGTCGAATCCAATGGTAAAATGCCCAAGTGCATAGACCCTCTAGTTTTTGAGATATTGTTCAAAAACTATTTTAGAAAAAAGTTTGGAGAAAATTTTAGCAAATTTTAATTTGCTGAAAAAAAATTGTACAAGGTATTTGAAACACGGGAAATTCAATGTCGTTGAGCACATCTTAATAGCTCGTATAGTTTTCAAGATATAGCGTAAGTAGAAAAACTGAGGAGTAATAATTTGATTGTGAATTCATTTCTTTTACATTAGCACTGCAATACAGATTCGTTCAGAACTACAAATTTTATTGATTAAAACGCTGCCATCTGGATTCATTTAAACAATATTACTTCTTAAAGTATCATTAGTTTAGTTTTAATTTGTGAGAAACAGAATAATCAAATATCTAAAAAAATTAAATAAACAAATATGTCATCAAGTCTTTTACCCATTACTAGGCATGGCACTCTATCGTGGTAGATCCCGGTAAGTGATATATTTTGTGCGTGAAGTGCAATCACGGCCTCCAAAGATGTTAGAGGTCGGGAAGCCACTGGGATAGTTTTAATGTGGTGAAAATCGTTTGTCCCATTAAATATCTATATTTGATAATTAGTAATCACTTAATTAAAAATGTGAATGCGCTTTTGTGTAGTGTAACATTTAGTTTAAAAATTTGGTATCCCAATTACATTAAAAATAAATAAAATCCGAACCGTAAACAGCCATTACGTAGTGCAGTCGGTTTAGTTGAAAAACTAATTCACAGATGGCGCAAGAAGCACGCGGCAGACATAGTGAGAACAATAACTCGAGTTGGGTGCCGGCCAGCGATAAGGTCGAGATTTATAGCAACGTCTTACAAACAACACGACTTGGTACACACATGAGTAGGTACACATCGTTGAGCGCAAAAACGAAAACACAAACAGATTACATACGGATAAAACTGAAAAGTGGTCTGTGGTTCACAGCTAATATTCAGCCATAAATATAACAACTGTTCTGACGAAAATAAAATGCCTTCATTACTTTAGTTCGTGCGAAACTTGAGACAAAACTACTTGACTTTATTTCTCAACACCAAGCTTTACTCATTTTTCGCACCCGCAAGAGACAATATTTTGTTTAGGTTCTTACCCCATCCAATATATAATAGCTAGCTGATTTATACTACTATTAGATGAAAACTATTTCTTTGTTTCTTACTTTGGTATATAATTTATTCAAATATCGTTTATAAAAATAAATATAAACATGTCGTCACGTCTTCTACCCATTACTGTGTGTGGACGTTATTAGTGGCGTGAAAATAACTATAGCGGTAACATATACATAACATTCCTATATTAATATTAATTCCCTAAGCCGAACTTACACAAGTGAATAACAGCTGATAGTTTTTGTGTTTACTGCTAGCAATTTCTTCTGAATCAACTATTGTGGTATCGTACATTCGTATATAATCATGAGTGCCAACAAAATTAATATTTTAGGTGATTTTTTTGCGAAGCAGGAATTAAAATCTTCATACCAACTGCTACACGGGTTTCTCATAATGAAAACATGTGTTTATACACAGTTTAATTTTCATCCTAGCGTCATTTTAATGTTTAATACACTTTTTAATTTGTATTCAAACTGTAGTAGTTAATTAATGCGGTTTGTGTATTTCTAATTAAACCCGCTAATGAGTTTTTTTTTAATCATCGGAAGCGATACGATTACAAATTACAAGTACTTATATA
Organism: Pterostichus madidus; assembly: GCA_911728475.2. NCBI lineage: Eukaryota > Metazoa > Arthropoda > Insecta > Coleoptera > Carabidae > Pterostichus > Pterostichus madidus. The sequence goes on along the minus strand of OU452309.1, from coordinate 18,619,339 downwards.
TCATATAAATTATGGAAATTCCAGTACGTTTAAAGTTTTAATTTTTCAATTTATTTGTCTAAAATGGAAACAAGAATCAAGAACGAAATATTTACGATTACGGTAAATGAGAGTACGTACCGGTAACGAATATCGGTAACCAATATTCAATCGAAACTCAATAATAGACTTTTCCCTATTATCCGTATCGTTACGAAATTCAATCAACATAAATAACCAAGTAATGTTCCAGGTCACAGATTTAATTTTGCGACATCGCAGACTTGTCATTTTTGAGATGATTAAAATCCAGAACAGAAAGTTGAATGGAAATTTATCTACCTTTCCTGGCCAGTCAATTTCAATGAAGCTGCGTGGAATTCTAACTCCAGACCCGTTTTCTTTATTTAATGAACATTGAACTTGATTTCTAACTATTACTTCACTAGTTCTATTCTTTTTTAAATTGCATTTCAATTAAGTACCTAAGTTGAAAAGACATGGACAGTTTTAAAAAGAGATAGGAAAACGATTGATGCCATGGAAATGTGGATATGGAGGAGAATGCTTCATAGAGTTAGCAACGGACAAGTAGGAGAAAAAAGGACATCGTATGAGAAGGAAGGGAATGTGGTTGGGCTAATAGATATTCTAATGAAGGACGTAATAGAAGGGACAGTGGAAGGAGAAGATAAAAGAGGCAGGTGGAGAAGGAAGGTTGTAGACGACCTGAAAGAAAGAAGAAGTTTGAGAAGGCACTTAGAACCAGCGTCAAGCAGATAACTATTAATGAAGTTAAAATGTATTAATGAACAATTGTCAACAGTGCAATAAAATTAAATGTACAAATTTGCGAAACTAGGTTTAATTAATTAAATATTAAATGACTAGTTATGTATTACGTTTCCATTATTAAATAATAATTAAACATCCAATTATCTACCACTACTTCAAATTTAAACAATTTATTTAAGTGCAGGTTATTAAACTGTTAATTAAAAAGAGGACTATATTGTTATAAATAAAAATATATCGTACAAAAATTATACAGAAATAAAACTGCATATAAAAGAGTGAATATAAAATAAAAATAAATAAATATATCATCACGCCTTCTACCCATTACTGGGTGTGGCACTCTTCCGAAACAGATCTCGGTAAGTGATATATTTTGTGCGTGAAGTGCGGTTACCAGCAGTCAAATAACGGCCTCCAAAGATGTTAGTGGTGGAGGAGCTACAGGGGTAGTTTTTGAAATTATGAAAATTGTTTGTCGCCTGTGGGAATCGAACCAGGGTTCTCAGGATTCACAGGCCGACTGAGCTAAATAAATAATTACTGAGTGTGTGGCAATATTTATAACTTAGATTGTTATTGTTAAATTATGTGTTTAGTTTTACTCGTTTTAGTTAATTTATGGTTATTGGTTTTAGAAAATATTAAGAATCGTGAGAATGGAACGCTTGGGGTTGTGTTTATGTTTTTCAAACCAATAAATTATGGTCAAGTGTGTCTGGGTCTGTCTGAGTGACGCCGAATGTGAAAACATGTTGGAATAGGTGAGGGATGAAGAGACGTGTGTGAATGGTTAAGGGTGCATGGTAACTTTGTAGATAGTTTTAAGATAGTGTGTATCCGGCGAGAGACGAGAAAGGTTAATCATTTGTAATTATATATTTTAATAAAACTGATGTACATATTACCTGTACTTCGTTTGTTATTTATCCTGACGAATATACGAATAGGAAGTGCAGAAGGAGCATTAATCACAGAAAAATTATACCATATATAGACAATTATCAGAATTGGATAGATTGTTTTATATATTCGAGATTGCGACAATGTGTGATTTAAATGTTGTGATAATTGTTTCTCTGCAGTGGAAATCGAACCCAGGTTCTCATATCCACAATTCAACTTAATACCACCAATCTACTTCTCCCATAACTTAACCATAATACTGCTTTGTGCTAGCACTACCATTAAATATTCCATTAATTTCCAAACATGTGAAGCATATAATATAAAATAACTTTATCAATTATGATCCATCGTTGAATTACGAGTACAGTGCCCAGTCATCACAATACCATAACGCGATTATCCTCCGTTTATACAGCGCTACGCTAGACACAACTATTCTAGTACACTATCATCATTCAATACATATTCATAATATAGGTCATGCACAATTATACATACCTACTACAGCATCATGAGTATGCTTACAACCGACGATATATGCCAATGCATTGTATACAACGATCACTACGTTCTACCTAATCACTAATCAAATATTTGTCCCATATCAACGAAAATATGAATTTAATTTTTTTAACACTGAATGTACTGACGATGTTAGTGACTTGCGATCTCCTCTCAGGGTTGCAAATTGCTTTACCCAACTATATTAATAGTTTGCTGATAAAACGGTTATTATGGTATAAACTCTATTCCCTGTATGAAAACGATGACGTCATATATGGACGAGGTTATCATAGATACGATGAAATATAGCTATCTTTTTTTAATCATATTCGTACCTTATTGAATGGCATTAACGTATGTCTTAATAAGTAAAGACACACGTTTCATGTTTTGTCACGTTCTATCACATTTATTATTTTAATGAAAACGTATGACAGTTCTTACTAATACGAAAATTTATATTTACTTTGTTCATATTTGTTTATAAAATAAAAATAGAGACCTATGGTCATGATTTTGTTATTCTCTCGCCTGTCATTTCTAAGTTTGTGACATTTTTTATATATAAATAAAGACTGACAAATAAGAAATGGCTTATAAAATTTTGGGTAATAAAATGCAGAAATGCGTTTGTCATCTTCATGATCTTCAGGAGTTAGATACTCGAGGACCTTTAATTAATTTAACTGTAGTACAAAAGGTAATTTGCATTGTATTTTGTATTTTCATATATTATTTATTTATATTCTTGCAATATTAGCAATATCATGTTGCTGCTGTTTTTGGAATAATAGCTAAGTTTTCTGAATAATACATATAAAATGTATATTTCTTTGAGTTTTATTTTATAAAATTACATATTTCAATAAGGTAGGTAATATATTTCGTGAGATAAGATACATTTATATTTGGTTATTATTTAATATATGCAGTATTTGGTTTCATTTTATAAAAAAATAAATAAATAAATATATCATCACGCCTTCTACCCATTACTGGGTGTGGCACTCTGCTAAAGCAGATCTCGGTAAGTGATATATTTTGCGCGTGAAGTGCGGTTACCAGTCGTCAAATAACGGCCCCCAAACATGTTAGTGGTGGAGGAGCCACAGGGATAGCTTTTTCAAATGATGAAAATTTGTCGCCTGTGGGAATCGAACCAGGGACTTCAGGATCCACAGGCCGACTTCATACCACTGTGCTAGCCATCCCATAAACTAATTAAAATTTATAAAGTAATAAATATTTTAATCTGACATTTAAATTTTAGGTTATGTAAACGTTTCAAGTACAAAATCTTGAATCACATGGATACCGAATGTGACGTGATCGTTTTCATACAGGGAATGGAGTTTATCTCATAAATTTGTTATCAACTTTTTATTTTTAGATTTTTGTAAAATTATGCTTATGATTAATATTATGTTTATTATGAAACTTTCACACTTCTGAAAGTTTAATCATTTGATATAACATTCAGAGGATCATATGAGAAGGAATGAAAGAAATATATCGTCACATTGTTATTATGTAAATTAAATGTGTGGAAAAAATTCAATATCCTTTTATATTTCAACACATATTCCCTTTTCTCTTTCGTTTCGCATGTTTTTCCACTTCATAGCAAACAGCGCAAAAGAAATGTGATAGTTTTTTTTTACACCCCGCATTTGAATACAAAATAATTTTTTGATACGTTTGTAACTATCCCAGCAGTATATTATAAGCTTATTAGCAATTTTATAATTAGGTTTTGCGAGTTCAAGCTTTCCAATTATAACCTTTATGAATATTCAAAATTTTGACACTTCGAACTCTGCACTGGTGAATTTATTCTTGCATATTCATTTAATTTATGGAAAATTTGCAATTTATCCCGCCTTGGTGCTACATAAATTTCTTTTAAATAAGCATTAGAGAAGAACAAAATAAGTTAATTTCCTTCAGTGCAGCATTGAAACAGAAAGTGGGGAGGTATTGATTAAGACCCCACAAACATTCTTCTTATAATTAAGCGATAATGAAGCGCGATAAATGAGAGTTATAAATCAGATCAGAGTGGCTCTAAATCATTGCACAGGCGGATATTTACATTCGAAATTAACGAAATATTGGGACATAAATAACTGCGAGTTAACGATATTGTTTGCGAATTTTCTACTGGTATATAACTCGAGATTTTTTTGCAACTTTAATCAGAATTTATGGTTTATTGCATTCAGATTATTTTCTCTTTTTTTCCTTGCATCACAAATCATTATCGAAGTGTAGTTTACATTTTTGCTTGTGCTATTCTGCTTTTTATTGTTTAAATTATCAATAATTGTAATTTTCATTTCATAACAATGTGTGTACTATTTCATTGCGTCTACGATTAATTCGATATTAAAAAAGTTTTAGGTAGCTCTATGTTATTATTGGAAAAATAAATTGCGATTGTTTCACATTTCTCTGGAGTATTCAATGATTGAGTTTTGATTACAATTCAAATGAGTCAACAGAACATATTTGTTCACAAATAGTTAGTGGTGAACTGATCATATAGGTGGCTTGACAAATGTCAATTGTATCTGAGATGAGAGTTGCAGATTAAATAATAAAAACATGAAACTATAATATTTTTTATTCTTATTTTAATTAAGTATAAAATTATTGTTATTTGTCAACCATATTTTAAATTAAGAAAACATTAAAAATATTCTCTTCATATTCATATTCAGTCTATTTTTCTAGATGTACTTATACGAGTATACTTAACTGAGATAGGTGACTTTGGTATCAATTTTCACCACATTAAAATTACTTCTATGGCTTCCCCTCCACTAACATGCTTGGGGACCGTAATTTGACAGCTGGTATCCGTATTTCACGCGCATAAATATATCACTTACTGAGATCTGCTACGGTAGAGTGCCACACTCAATAATGGATAAAAGGCATGATATATATATATATATATATATATATATATATATATATATATATATATATATATATATATATATATATATATATATATATATCATCATGTGAGGAATAAGCGTGAGTAATTTGAGATGTTTTATGCATATGTTATGTACGTTGAAGAAAGAAGATGAATGATAAGTGAATAGGAATGATGTGCTTGAAGGTTTGTTGTGTGATAAATGATTTCGAGTGTAATAAATGAATGAGTTTATATGGAGTTATCTGTGAATGTGGTTGAAGTGAGGGTGGTGTGTTTGGATGATAATGTTTGACGAGGGCTGATTGTTTGATGAGTGTGACGAGTGAATGTTTTATGAGTAATTTTAGGGTTCGTGCTACCCCATTTGTTGGTGCGTGAAGATATGTATGTATACATGTATGTATGTATGTATGTATGTATGTATGTATGTATGTATGTATATGTATGTTGTGGGATAAATGATTTCGAGTGTAATAAATGAATGAGTTCATATGGAGTGACCTGTGAATGTGGTTGACCGTATGTATATATTTAGTAGGTACTCGTATGTAGTACTGCAAATGGTAGATGGAAGCTAAGAAGGAATTAGTGACATAATACTGTACAGCACATTGGAGTATCGGAGTGAAATTTCAAAAATAGAAAAAGAAAAATATGCACTTTATGAATGGATGACGGAACTCAATTTTCACAGGCAAGTTAAATAATACTTCCGAAGGCATCTCCATATCATTTTTATTCCTATTTTTCTGTAGAACGCGTGAGATGAATTTATATTCGTATTTAATGCGACACACCCGCACCCGTGTGCTCGCATGCACGCACGGTTATTCGCTATCGGGATCGGATATCCGGATATCCGCGTTAAGATATCTGTACGTGTCGTCGTATGCTCTTGTCGTACCCTCGTGCGCGCATTCAATCCATATCCGAATATTTTATGAGGAAAATATTTCACATTTTGTTCACGCAGTGTCAGAGCCTACGTTGACCTCGGCATGCGGGCACAGCAGCACTCGCGGTCGAATGTGACTTTGGAAGTAAATAGCTTTTTCCAAAGCTTGAACACGTGCATGAGCAGGAACATGGACGTGATTGTGTTTTTTACTGCAGGTTAAATGTTTTAGGGATGAGCGGATTGATTCAAATGTTCTTGTCTTATTATTAGAACAAGTGCTACTTGATTTAGTATTATTTCAATTATTTACTACTGTTCATTTCAGTTGTACACACAATATGAATAATTATTCAGAAAACTGGATCAGAAAATATATCCTGTAAAGAAAGTACTCATAATAAAATTAAATATTGTTTATCCACAACTCATATATAATAAAGACATTATTACACTGATTTCAATTGAATTATATGGCTCATAAAACACTAGTGTTTTATATTCCATAAAACACTCTAAATAACTTGTTACTTAGCAACCACTTCGTGATCTACCGTATTTTGAGAAACTATATAATTGAATCAACATTAAATGTTACGAACAATCTTCTTCGATACCTATAATTATGAGTTGTGGATAAAATTTTGTATTAAACTTCTGTTTTATTGATATATAAAACACTAAGGAATATTAAACACTCGACCTTTGGTCTCGTGTTTAAAGTTTTCTTACGTGTTTTATATACCGAATAAAACACTTGTATAATAAATAACTATTAATTACTAAAGGATAATATTTATAGAAAGACTATCTTCTGCAAACAAACTTTTGAGGCTTATGTCCGTATTCGTAAAACTAACTAACGAATCATTTACGTAACGAATCGTTAAATTTTAACAATTTCCTTTCGAAAACATTAAACAGTTAATAAGTAACGTAAAATCTTTTCAGCAAAACAATACATACAAAAAACTTGATTGTGAGATCTATTGAAACGTTGTTTTATTGGTTAGCTTACACGATATGACATATATTTGAATCATATCTGTGCAAAATAATCTTTAAATCTCGTACTACGTCAAAGAAAATATTAAAATTGAAAACCGCTGACAAAAGCAAATAAAAATCAAACTGAAATCTCTAAAGCATGAAATCCAGAGAAAGAAATCAGAAAGTGACGTATATATATAGAACCGTATATCAAACAAGTGTGACAAGTCCTGCAAATCAGGCTCAACACGAGCGAAATCCGTAGTCCGGAATCGGTGAATACCGTTGGCTCCACATTGGGTAGTTCAGGTCATAACTCAATGCCATGGGTCCCAGTGTTTGCTTCCGTCGCCCTTGACAGCCACCACCATATTGTACCGGAAAACAGTCAAACATTCTATTTAAGGGTGCCTTTGGATCGACCGACATCGACAATTTTTACGAAATTACATCGATTGGCAACGTATATACGAGCCAGGCTTCAGTTTGGCATTGGCCGGCTATGTGGAGCACCGAAATAAATATGTCAACAGGAAATTGCTGTTTACGCTGCTGAAAAATCAATTGGGTTAGAACATAATTTGGGGGAGTTAATGGCAATGCTCTTCAAGAGAGACATTTAAAATTTCGTTTCCTTTTTATAGTATTCGAACTAAATCAAATATTTATTCGGCCTAACTGTTTAGTTGTTCTTTTTTAAAACTAACTAAAAAAAATAAATTTACCCATCACTGGGTGTGGCACTCTGCCGAAGCAGATTTCGGAAAGTGATATATTTATGCGTGAGTTACCAGCCGTCAAATCACGGCCCCCAAAGATGTTAGTGGTGGAGGAGCCATAGGGGTAATTTTTAAATTGGTGAAAATGTTTTGTCAACTGTGGGGATCGAACCAGGATTCTTAGGATCCACAGACCGACTCGGATACCACTGAGCCATTACCCCATAAACTAACTAAACATGTATTCAAATGAGAATTCTTTTTATCTATGACATTCAGGGCCATTAGAATAGGTAAAACTCGAGTGTCGAGAGAGAGGATGGGATAACACAAGAAAAAAAACTCTGGTGTGGTCACCACACGACTTTCTTATACACAGCATATTTAATATTTAAAATATATGAATGTTATATAATATTATTAAACATGTAATTTAGTTTTTCACTAATTCAGCATTTATCTGTTTGAAACATATAAAATATCAAATTTGTTTACGTATAATTTTTTTGTAATGTTCACTATTCTATGTCTAACTTTACTGATGAGGCATACACAGGATGTCCGTTTTTCGAACCTAACCCTTGGAATCTCAAAAACCGTGAGATACGAAGTCGTTTAAATTGAGGCAAAATTGCCAAATTATTTGACCATTTTAATGATGTATTTGTTTTTCCGAAAAAAGACATAGATAACTAGATAAAGCGAAAATTAAAATTTATGTTTTTGTTTCTAATGCTACTATGATTATTGAAATATATTATTAAATATAAAAATTAGTTTTTTTCAAAATTACAATTGTAGTTTTTGAAATTATGAAAATTGTTTGTCGCTTGTGTGAATCGAACCAGCGTTCTTAGGATCCACAGGCCGACTTCATACCACTGAGCTAGCCACCCCATAAAAAACAAATGTTACAAATAAAATAAATAAATAAATATATCATCACGCCTTCTACCCATTACTGGGTGTAGCACTCTGTCATAGCAGATCGCGATAAGTGATATATATTGCGCGTGAAGTGCGGTTCCCATTAGTCAACAACTTAACCAAACCTATCCCTAAAAACAGTTTTACACAATTTAGTTTTGTAGTAATGATAAAAGCAGTTGTACAAAATTCACTTTATAAACGCAATATAGGAAAAAATATTCACTTGATTCATACGAGAACGTAAATATTAATATTATACTGCACTCCAAATAAATTTTAATCGTTCATCTTTTGTTTTATTACCATCCTTTGCTTATACAGGAAAATTGCTAATAACATTTTATGTTCCAAATATCTTTGCTAACATCTTTTATTCGAAAATTTTTTTTTGGTAACTGATTCCATTTTTGAAATAAATGGATTTTATTGTTTTGTGTGTCCAGTAAACTTCCGGTTTTTCAATCTCATTCAAAATCAACTCAGCTCTTCGTATTTTCATGAAACTTATACTTACCAAGTTTAGTTAACAAATCTTATCTCATTCGTGAGATATTGCACACTCGGACACACATCCATCCACAGACACACACAGACATCATTGAGAAAATGATGAAAACGGATTCAGTGGACCTCAAAACACGTATTTCCGCGAAAATCTCGTCAATGATTTTTTTCACGATTACAATACTTCCTTATACTGCGTATATGAAAGTAAAAAGGGTGGGAGGGGCACTTTTTACACTTAAAAAATATGATACTAGTAATATAAAAAATTATAAATAAATGCAGAACAACAAATTTGAGTTGGCAAATTTTTTAAAAAATTTCATGTGAATTTGAAAACCGTGCTGCCATCTCTGATTATTGTGCAGTTTAACTTGTCGCTCGTTGCGAACAATGCTAATTTCATCATGTGACAAATTTAAAAAAGAATCATAATTTTGAACTGATATATAAAGATAGGTCAAAAATATTTTTAGTTCTGAGTAAACTTGTCTGCATTTTGATGTTTTATTAGCTAATGATGATGAAGATCAAATATGGCCTGTGTCTTCCAAACAATAATATCTCACGGAACGAACTATAGTTGTGTAATGTGATGAATTTAAATTGGCAATAAAATGGTAATCTATGTAACGAACAATGACAACGTTGATGAAATATTTCATTAAAAGTAATATGCGCTGACAATGTGATGTAACATGCATGTTATTACAGCTTCACATACTTGATTCATGTATGGAAGAATTGTTATAATGCATTCTTCACAAAGGGACGTTTGGAATTTCCTCTGTCTTTGTGCGACATGGTCGGAGTGAACGTTATATTAATAATTCCAGAACTAAGAGTTCATTTTATCTTCTGTCGTACGTGTACGTGACGACTATATACTGACAATGACAAACCGATGCAAGTGAAATGTACGCACAAATAATACGAAAAATAATATGAAAATTTCATCTAAAATGTTCCATGAAACGAGATGATGAACTTGTAATTTTTCTCAACTAAATAAATAAATAAATAAATATATTATCACGCCTTCTACCCACTACTGGGTGTGGCACTCTGCTAAAGCAGATCTCGGTAAGTGATATATTTTGCGCGTGAAGTGCGGTTACCAGTCGTCAAATCACGGCCCCCAAACATGTTAGTGGTGGAGGAGTCACAGGGATAGCTTTTTCAATTTATAATAAGTGAAAATTATTCAAACGTATATTTTAAACAGAGTTTTTCATTTTCTTTTGTCACCACTTCTTAACTAAGTGTTTTGGTTAAACAGAATTTTTTTTACAACTTTGTGCATAATTTCATATTTCTTATAAGTTAATAGATTACGCTAAATAGAATATGATTCTAAACAATGTTTATAAACAAAGAAATTAAGTATTAATGAACTAACATATTTTACAATTATTATTATAATAAGAACAATGCAAGAATATTAATAAATTAAGTATACTGAATCTCTATTGCACCCATTACTGAGTGTAGCACTCTGCCGAAGCAGATCTCGGTACGTGATATATTTTGCGCGTGAAGTGCGGTTACCAGTCGTCAAATCACGGTCCCCAAACATGTTAGTGGTAGAGGAGCCACAGGGGTAGTTTTTGAAATTATGAAAATTGTTTGTCGCCTGTGGGAATCGAACCAGCGTTCTCAGGATCCACAGGCCGACTTCATACCACTGAGCTAGCCACCTCATAAAAAACAAATGTTACAAATAAAATAAATAAATAAATATATCATCACGCCTTCTACCCATTACTGGGTGTAGCACTCTGTCATAGCAGATCGCGATAAGTGATATATACATACATTGCGCGTGAACCTATCCCTTAAAACAGTTTTACACAATTTAGTTTTGTAGTAATGATAAAAACAGTTGTACAAAATTCACTTTATAAACGCAATATAGGAAAAAAGATTCACTTGATTCATACGAAAACGTAAATATTAATATTATACTGCACTCCAAATAAATTTTAATCGTTCATCTTTTGTTTTATTACCATCCTTTGCTTTCGTGGTCTGGTGACTGCTTCGTGGATGCTCTATTCAATACCGTGAAAAGGGTGAACTTTCCGAGTGCTATTTATCTACGGAACAGCCCCGTTGTTTTGACAGAACTGCGGACAATGGCTAATGAAGTAAGACGTGGCGGGTGGAAACGAGAACTTTTTTCCGTCTCTTTTATTCGATGTATTTAAGAGAGTTTTTTTTACTTTTCAGGATGTTTTTGTTTTGCTTAATTATTGTATTGTAAATAGGTTGTATTTAGAAAAAGTTTGAAGCTTTATTTGACAAAACGAAACAAAAAATAAATTTGATAGGCTTCTTTCCCATAATAGATATTTGGAAAATTGAAATTTAATTTTTGACTGTCATTGAAGATATTTATGACAATACAGGATTTTTAATAATCCTTTAATTCCCATACCATATCCTCAGTCAACATCATAATTATATTAATAAATAGTAGATTAAAGAACTAGTTTCACATGGAAATCTGTTAACGCACGAGTTCAAATTTGTAAAACTCGCCGCAGAGCGACTCGTTTTTCAAATTTGAACTCGTGCGTTAACATGCCTTATGAAACGTGTTCTTTATACTATTTTTTCTACTGAGGTAATTTTATAATTCTGTTAGATTATGGAAAACTGGGATAAGTTGGTGTTTTTCATCATTCATGTTGGCAGCGCTTCTCATAACACAGACTATTGAAATATCATATTTTTTGACAATTAATCTATTTTTTTTTCTATATTGTGAATGTTTTAATTTTTATCTGATTCTAGCATATTCTGTTAGTAATATTTCAACACTCACAATTTACAATTTTGAGGTTATATGTTATTCATCTGTCAGATTTAAGAGAATTCATACCATTCCAACAAAATAAAAAGCGTCAAAAACAGTGCGCTTATAGATCTGCTTAGCAGCGTGTTTACTGTGCGTTTATAGAGCTATAAGAAATAGATAAAATTATAATTTAAGCGATAAAGCAAGTTATTGTATATATATATATTTAATATATTTAAAATATTAATTTATAGTTATTTTTATAACAAGTGCCGAAAAAGGTTTGTTACGTGCAAGTGCAGATTTTTAAATTCTGCACGAGCACGTAACCTTTTTTGGCACGTGTTATAAACAACAATTTTCCTACAACTGTGCGATTTAGTAAATCACTAAAATATTATCCAAATTTATAAAATTTTAATGATATTACACGAGAACGATGTTTTACGGCGTTGCTATGGTTTGTTTGTTTATTGCTTGCACATGGTTCTATATTATTTAAAAATATTTTACTAACGTCAAGATAATTTCTTCAAAATCGTCTAGATTGGAATAGTACAGTGAGTGATTCTTCTTTATCATAAAAACCTCCAAAGATAATTGAAGCCCCAGATCATGCTATGTTGGATCTATTTTCGACAATGACAATCAACTTGCTGCTGGTACGTCTAAAGCCTCCGAAATTGTTGTCAATAATATTACTGTTAATAATTTGAACAGGTACGGAAGAAATCAATGTTTCTTTAGACAATACAAAAGTTTCCACTTTACATTATGTCAATATAAGCAACTGTAACAACTATGTTAATAATATACACAAACAATAAATATTATGTATTTCACTTACTTAAAACCATTTATCGACATATTTTACTTTGTTCGGTTCTTTTTATTAGTTGTGTACAGATTAGATATACTGCAATTTAAGGTTATGTTTATAAACGTTAAAATATACTACTGCATATTTACTAGCGCTGGCTCACTGCATCTTCTTCTTCCATAATCGTCTGTGGCCAAAATATGAATACGCGCTTGGCGCGAAATTTAAATCGCTCTCAAAAAAACTTTTTTTACAGTTGCGTAATGAAGCACTTTCCGCATTAGTGTTTCTTTGCTTTTAGAAACGCACTTGGTCTGCATTCATCTACTTTCCAAACGTAGCCAAGGCAATTATAGTTACGTAATAACAAAGAAATCGCACAGTTGTAGGAAAAATAAATTTCATACTATGCTATAAAATGAATACAGGCCACATTTATAATTCATAATCCATATGTGAATATCATACGTAACAAATTTTCATATGATTATGTGATAATACCGTTGGGTGGTTCGCTGCTCTTAAACTTTCCCTCCTTCTGCTGTTATCCCTGAAGAAACTCTAAATAACAATTTCTGAGCTGTAAATAATCGTAAAGGGTCCTCGCAAGTGCGACATTTACTCACGCGCGGAGCAAAGTTCGTCTTCGTCTCGGCATCTTCCTTTTCTTGTTGCGAACGCGACAAACATTTGCTATAAGTTTTTGTTTCGTGCTCAGTTCAAAAAGCAACCGTCTGATTTCTCCAACTTGGATTTTTTGTTTCGTCTTGTTGCTAATCACTCTTATTTAAGACCTCATGAAGTTGTGTAGGGTAGTTTAAATGTACTTGAGGGTCTTGTTTCAAAGTAAGGACGATTTATGTGGCCACGCATTGAAATAGGATTATCTGAGATGCGTTCATTTACGAACGTTTAGAACTGTACTTACTAACAAACAGATAGTTAGGCAGTGGCGTACCTAGAGGGGGGCGGTGGGTGCGGCACATATTTTGGGGCGGCATTTTTTATATTTAGTTTTAGCTGTAAAAAACAACTTGTTCACTTCATAAGTTTACTATTCGATTTCTACGAATTATTAATTACTATATGATTTCGAATAGTTTTCTTCATCGTCAAGCCAATGTAGGGTTGAAAATATTATCTTGAAAAATTCGTGCCTAATTTAAATATGCCATCCAATGATAAAAAAGTTTTCCACCTATAGTTTGTCTCAATTACAATTATTTATTTATGTTTATTAAATTAATGGGGTAATGGCTTAGTGGTTTCGAGTTGGTTTGTGGATCCTGAGGACCCCGGTTCGATTCCCACAGCCGGCACACAATTTTCACTAAACTAAAATTACCCTCACCACTAACATCTTTGGGGGGCGTGATTTTATGGGTGTTAACCGCACTTCACGTATATAAATATATCACTTACCAAGATCTGCTTCGGCAGAGTGCTACACCTAATAATGGATAAAAGTCGTGATATATTTATTTTATATTTATTTTTTTAATTTATAAAAACCACCATTTGATTAACTTAGAAAGGGCGGAAAATTGGAAACCGCCCTGGGCGGCAAAAGTTCTAGGTACGCCACTGTAGTTAGGTATAAATATAAACAAAATGTATGTACTTTTCATATTAAAACACCATTATTATGAAACTACAACAGAACAAAGGAGACAATAAACGAAGTTTCTTTGTATGTTCGACAAGTGTGAACTTTAACAACTGAAATTTCTATTGTATCTTAGAACATTATCGCATATGTACGACAATATAGATGCACTTATTTAGAGATAAATTCATTTTCTGGATGTTTACAGACGACATTTGTTACGCTGATATAGTAAAGAACTTATATGCCCATAAATATAAGCACTCTGAAGATATAGCAAAGTGGAACTCATCTTTAGTAAAGTATGAACATATTTTACTGGTCTTATTCAACTATGTTAAACATTTATAAAAGTATTGTTGGTTTTTTTTTATTTGGTATTATTTTCGGGTACTTCGGTCAGAGCTGGGCAAGCTACTTTTTTTAAGTACAGCTACAGCAATACTTTAAAAAAGTAGCTGAGTTACAGCTATAAGCTACATTTTGTAAAATATAGCTAAGCTATAGCTAAAAGCTTTCATTAAAGTAGCTGTAAAATTTTAAAGCTACTTTTTCAATTATTGTGAATTATTAAATTTGCCATTGTCATATGATCATTTGATCAGTCTTTTGCCGTAATGACTGTTAATAAATATAAAAAATCGCAAATGGACAAATGTACTGTTAATTTGTTATGCTATAATTCTTATTTATATTGGAATAAATTAACAGTCACATTAACAGAAGACTCCTAAACAGTCAATGTTTAGTTCATCTAATATTTAATACAAAACTAGGATAGATTAAGAGCAAGTGAAAAATAAAATATGTTAATAGATTTTACACTATATAATAACTTGTTATTCTACAGTTATAGAAAACAATAAAGAATGTACAATTCAAATAAAAATTCATAGGTATTTCTTAATGAACAGTGGTAGCTTTAAGCTACAAAAAGTAGCTTTGTGCTACAAAAAGTAACTTTAAGCTACAAACAGTAGCTTTAAGCTACAAAAAGTAGCTTCAGTTGTTATAACATTATTTTTAAGCTAATAGAAAAAAAATAGCTCGCTACAAGCTACAGCTATATTTGTTCACATTTAGCTAAGCTACAGCTACAGCTAAGGTAAACGTAGCTAAGCTAGTAGCTAAGCTACAAAAGTAACTAGCTACTGCCCGGCTCTGACCCCGGTACATTAGATTTTTACAGTTTGTATAAAAACTGTGTATCTTTTAAGTAATTTATAACATGTTCTTTCATTTTGTTCTCATTTGACAGAGCATCTCTTAAGTTATTAGGTATGTTATGTTTCAGTCTTTCTTGAGTATATTTGTTACATTCAATCATTATGTGTGTCACTATTACCGGTAGATTGCACTTATTACATATGGGAGGGTTTGTTTTTTGTATAATGTGTCCGTGTGTTAGATATGTGTATCCGATACGTAGTCTGGTTAGGGCAGTTTGTTGTTTTCTGTTTTCCGGCGTTATCCATGCTGTCGTATCGTCTTTGATTGCCCTTAGTTTGTTGTCTGAGTCCATCATGCACACCATTCTTCCTTGGTTTTGTTCTTTATGGTACTTTTAAAGGCATCTGTTGGTATTTGAATATCTTCTGTTGTTCCTGTGGAGGTTGCGTTCTTGGCTGCTTCGTCTTCTTCTTCGTTACCCTTTTTTCCCTTTTGTGAGGGGATCCACATGATAGTGACTTCTTTTCCATTATTAATTGCCTCGTTGATGTTATCTTGGATATCTTGAATGTTTCTCTTCTTGTTGTAGATATCAGCGATACTTTCTACGGTGCTAGCTGAATCTGTGTAAATTATAGAGTGTTTGTCATTGTTCCGGTATATGAGTTCTGTAGCTTTATTCAGGCTGTAGGATTCTGCAGTATATACACTACATTGTGCTGGAAGTTGATATTTTGAGGTTGAGGCACTTGTCACTACACTGACGCCTACTTTGTTGTTATGTCTTGATCCGTCGGTGTATGTGAAACTGGAATATTGGTGTTCATGTTTGATGTTGTTAAATATGTTCCGGTAAAACTCAGCTGGGGTTTGGTTTTTATTATATTTTATGAGTTCTAAAATGTATTTGGGATTGTTGGTTTTTACACAATCATGAAATTTATCTTTAAACATCAAACAACTTTTATCAAATTAAATTATTTTTTTTGTACTAAAATAAATATAACTGAAAATGTGAGTATGCCATGTGTATTTTACGGAATTTTGTATTCGGTAAATTCTATGTGTTAGCTAATAAATATAAATGAAGTCCGTAAATATTCTCTTTGATCGGAATACCAGAAACATTAAAAGTCTGAATTTGAGCTAAGTAAATAAAATATTTATGTAATAAAGATCGAAAGTAAATTTTCACATTAAACAAACAATTATTTATGCAACTGAATCATAACACATTTTTTATACAAGTATTAAAAAGTACCAATTACTCTTATTTTGATACAACTGTCAAAAAATATTAGTATGGGAAAATAGTTATTTATACAACTAGTGTTAAAAGCAGGATTGAAAAAAAACCCGGGTTTTTTTAAAAAAAACCCCGATCCACTGGGTTTTTTTGGGTTTTATTGAGTTTATTTGGGCATTATTGTTTTTTTTTGAAATATTGACAAATACAATTTTTAATTCAAGTTATTTAATTATAGATTTTGTAATTTTGTATATAACATTTAAAATGTATATTGTATACTACTAAACACTAAAACTAAATTTATGTACTATTATGTAATAATTCCAAAAATATATTTATTTTATTGTGAATTAAAAACATAATACGCTCTAATATGTTATTGTCATAATTATTTAATTTAAAACTATATTTCAAATTTGCCGGTAAAAAGAAAGACATAATATTATAGTTTGATATTGACATTTGCCAAAATAATGCAATGTAATACTACGATGTGATGTAATAAATGATAATTTAAGTTAAACGTTTTATTTTGTAAAGAGATTATGTATTATTACATTGTGAAATAAATATAATATATTTATGTTCCGAGATTTGACTCTATCTTAAAATTCACCGTGGGTGAATTTTCAACTACTTAATCAAATGGGTTTTTTAATGGGTTTATTTGTTTTTTTTTAAGTGGGTTGTATTAAAAAAACCCAGGTGGGTTTTTCTGGGTGGGTAAAATATGAACAACCCTGGTTAAAAGTGTAACTTTATTGCACGAATAGGAAACCGTTTTATACAAAATTCTAACATATCTGCAGTTACGTATTATGTTCTATATAATGGTGTGACTAGCTTCAGATCCCTATACGTACTCCTTAAATTCTCAATTACCCCGACGCGCCCCAATTTTATCGCAGATAACGCGCGGGCCACACTCCTGATAAATTTCTTTGTCGTCACTAGGAAACACACCAGGCAGTAACTCGCTGTCTCTGCTCTTCCTACGAGGAGTTATCACCTACTTGAATCTACCTACAACTCCACTTTCCGTGATGGAATGATATTTTATATAAATATAGTGAAAACCGCCTTCACGCACTTCCGTTTTAATATGGTTTTCTGCAGAGTTATGGTGTTCATATTTGACGTCTGTTCTTCCTCTCTTAAAACCAACAACCCCATTTTTATGGTGGTGTATGGAAGGCAATGATCCTTCAATATATCCAATAAATCCTTGCTGAACAACCCTTTCAAAAACTTAATCATTGATCGATACTCAATTCTATCAAAATTGAGATTTTTGTCTTTAAAAATTGACACTGTGGAATCGGCTGAACTTTTTATCACTAAAATCGGAGTAACTATTTACCAAACAACATACATATGAATGACTTTGAAGTTTGATAAATTTAAAGTTTATGACAGAAAAATTCGGGAGACGCCCGGACTCGAACTGAGGACCTTCAGCTTGCCAGGCTGATGCTTTAAGGGGTAAGGCCACTCTAGGCAAGGAAAAAAGGGTCATTTTCTAGATTTTTTTAACGAAATCTAAACGTGCTACCTAAGAACTGTTTTTGGATCTTGATTTAGTGCTCTTTAAACTTTATTTCAAAATTTTTTTTAAAGAAAATATTCAAAATTGTCGTCAGAAATTAAAAAAAATGGCGACTCCTCTCGGCGTGTAGGGCAAATCGGGCGAAAACATTCCGGGAACAGCAATGGACATGGAACAAAAAGGGATATGTTTTCTTAATCTCTGATGTATACTCTAAAAAACTACGGGCTGTATTTGGAAAATTTAGATTTTTAACAAAATGGCGCACGTTTGAAAAAAAGTTCATTATTCGGGACTAAATTTCTGTATCAAAACGACCATAAAAAACGAATGAAGCACTTTTAAAAAAAGCCCCCGTAGTTTTTGAGTATTTTATATCTACAATAAGAAATAAAAAGATTCAGCACGATCCATCAATTAGTATTTCAGATTTCTTTTCGCCCGATTTTGAAAATATGATTTCGAAAAAAACGCGTTTAAAGTTTCGAGTCATATTTTACATGGGGATATTGCCACTGGGCAATAATTCCCCCCACCGCCTCTTAAATCGCCAAAAAATGTACTTATTGTTTAATGTTAACAGATTGTAAATATCAAAATCAAATTAAAAAAAATATATATGTATATATATATATTTCATAGAAATATTGTATTTACCTCTAATCTGCAATGCCTGCGCCATAAAATTGTCGCTTAGCGCGCGGCCTTTTTCCCCTCTGAAATACTTCCGCGCGGCATTTAAATTAATTGTCCCGTATTCCTAAGGGTTTAAACTATAATTTAAGCAAAAAAAAATAATTTTTTTTTAATTCTAGAGTGGCCTTACCCCTTAACCACTAAGCCACGGCTCCCCTGAACGAATATGCATCAACCGAATTTATCTGTCATAGTGTCTAACACAGCATCGATCCTAAGACTCCTATGACTCATAGGTATTGACAACGGGTTTCGTCTGTAGCGACACAGTCTGATTTTTAAGGAAATCATACCACGAATTAAATTTCAAAGTCATTCATATGATTTAAAAAACTCATGAAAGTTAATTCGTGGTATGATTGATTTCCTTAAAAATCAGGTTGTGTCGCTAAAGACGAAACCCGTTGTCAATACCTATGAGTCATAGGAGTCTTGGGATCGATGCTGTGTTAGACACTATGACAGATAAATTCGGTTGACGCCTATTCGTTCGGGGAGCCGTGGCTTATGCCCGTACTTATAGTCGAATCTCAACCTTGTACTTGAGAATTACTTGACTGAGACAAAATGAAGTCGCTATGGATACTTCATTGGTAATGTGTTCTATAGTTAAAACTTCGCGAATTCTCGGTGAAGGTCGAGAATACAGAGATGATTTAAGGGAATTTTAGATTTTACTATTGTCGTCCCGTTTTTTTGACAGAACAAATGACAGATTTATTGCGGTACTTTCTATAAGTGTCAAGTAATATTGAAGGTGCACAACAATTTGAAATTTAAGTAAGCATATTTATATAATTTATTATATCTAATATGGTTTTTCATTATTTACTAATCATTGCAGAATGGAAAATAAAATAGTTCCATATTATGTTTATGCTTCTCTTTAATTTCAATCAATAATTTTAAAAAAACTTGCATATTTAGTTTATTTAAAAATGCTGATTTATGAACTGTGTTCGGAACATTTAAACCAAGTCGATTATTTTCTACATTTATTAAAGGAATATTCTCTTTGGGAAAATTATCCCCTTCCATAAATTCTCTTGGGCTAATACTTATATTGTAAAGAACGGCACTAGCACAAATAATTGCTATTGATGTTTCTAATTTTGTTGTTAGACCCCGGCTTAAACAGGGAACTGCAACTGCATTATAGGTGTAAAAGGCAAACCACGGTTATTAATTTTTATTAAATTATGTATTATTAAGGGTAAAATAGTCTGTAAAATTGTGTTCTTTGTAAATCTATATCTATTGCGAAATTCATTTTCGCCATAAAATTCTAATGGATTTTCCATATCACGAATGTAGCGTTTTGGTCTTCTTTCTTGATTAACACATTCCACAATGTCCATAAATTCGAAAAACTCTAATTTATCTTCCCTGTCAGGATCCATTATTTCTTTAAAAATTCAAACTGTCAAAAATTGACAGAATTAAATACTTAAGCACATCTCAAGGTAGCTCTGATGCTGTCTCGAGTAAAATCGTTGTCAAGTCTGAGCGAAGTCTAACTTCATAACCGAGTACGGACTATAATAGCTGATTCTATACTTGAGTACTACTCAAATTTGAGATTAAGCGAAGTTTTGACTATAAGTACGGGCATTAGTGGTTAAAGCATCAGCCCGGCAAGCTGAAGGTCCTCGGTTCGAGTCCGGGCGTCTCCCGAATTTTTCTGTCATAAACTTTAAATTTAACATACTTTTTGTTATGCTAACTATTGCCGGTTTTGTTTATGGGAAAGTTCGATGTCTAATTATTTATCAATACCCCCTCGTATAATTATAGTTATAGTTTAAAGGGGGGCATCTTCCCAGACTTTATATTCATGTATGATGAATATATTATAAGAATTAGTTTAATGACAGAATTGTCTGTTGGTATATATTAGTAATAATTTTTGAAAAAGCAATAATAATAATAATAATAATAATATACTTTAATACCCAACAGTAAACCATTTACAGGGTAATTGATATTCAAAATAATAATAAAAATGCATGTACATAGAGAATGTATATATATATATATATATATATATATATATATATATATATATATATATATACATATATATATATATATATCTATAAAAGTAAACATAACAAATCTTAAATTAAACAAAGATATCTTCGAAGTGTAAGTCAGCATTTCGGCACATGACATGGATGGGTGACCGTTGTAATACATCGGTGTGCGAGGCCGGGAGATAAAAACTTCTTGCATACATAGACCTAGAAGCTAACCTGGGAACATGGAGAGAAACACGTGAAAATAGAAAAGGAGCATCAACTTTGTTGTGAAATAGCATCCACAGAAATCTCGCGCTGTACATCTCTCTCCTATGTGATAATGAAACCATGGAATGACGCTGGAGAAGTGAGTTCTGATCTGTTCCTCTTTCTGGATACACATTATCAAGTTTATACGAGAGAAATTTTAGAAATCTCCGATGAATTCGGTCTAAAGCTAAACATTGGTAGGCATAATGTGGATACCATATCAAACTGGCATACTCAAGTTTACTAATAACATATGCAAAATATAAGGTCTTCAAGAGTGAAATGTCTCGAAACATTTTGGAGATTCTCATAATAAAACCAAGAGTTTTACTAGCAGCAACGCAAATATTATTAGAATGTTCTGTGAAAGTGAGGTTAGAAGAAAAAGTTACACCCAAATCCTTAAGCGAGGATTTCCTTACAAGAGTTGAATTGTACATGTGATAAGGAAAATTAATAGTGATTAAACGACGAGTAAACGACATCATGTGGCATTTTCCTACATTAAGTTGTAATTTATGTAAATCACACCACTGGATCAAATTGTCGATTGTCCCGTTCGCCGGGATTTGAACCCAGAACCTTTCACTCGCATGGTGACTGCTCTAACCAATTGAGCTATAAATACTCGGCGATACTAAAGATTGCACGTAAAAGCATGAGTACTCGCCGAGTGTTTGTAGCTCAATTGGTTAGAGCAGTCATCATGCGAGTGAAAGGTTCTGGGTTCAAATCCTGGCGAACGCTCTTTGTTTTTCAAAAATTATGATGAATATAGTTGATACAAACTCATGTCAATGTTTTAATTTAATAATGGCAGAAATAAACAATTTTTGTTTGAGGTACCTACGGCTACTTGATGCTTTAATAAAC